>JAVRKA010000099.1:0-1353305 GCA_034508555.1 Venustoraphidia nigricollis
GAAATAGTGCAATCAAGTGGGGATACAGTATCTATATGGTAACATTCTTGACTACCGCAGGAATGAAACAATTTAGGAAATGTAACCATATGGTTACATACAGGGTTAAATACTCCAAAGTTATTCGACGGTCTAAATTTGCTAGCAAAAATGTAGCAACTTATATCATTATTGCTAGAAACTTTGTGTAAACTGGATATTATTAAACAAATAGACATTTAAGATGTTTTAATTTCTACAAGCTGCAGAACTTTTGCTATTTAATTGTTAAACATTCATTGTTACACTGCTAAATCAGAAAAATTTATTTTTATCCACCAACACCGTCTGGACTCAAACCAGAATCTTTCCACTTTCGCGGCGGAATGAGTTATCAGTTACTCTACGGTGCGATATCTAAACAATCAATTCCTCATAATAAAGCAATTGTAACATAAAATCCACTACATACGAGAGCTGATTATTTTAGCTAAAATAATCAGCTCTCGTATGTAGTGGATTTTATCTTACAATTTATTTGTTGGGAAAAAGGACTTCTTTAAGTGAACACTTATTTGTTATATAATGCGACGTTTCGTCCCTTTATTATATAACAAATAAGTGTTCACTTAAAGAAGTCCTTTTTCCCAACAAATAAATTTTATATTAATTACCAAGGGAAAAAAAAGAAAAAAGTCAATATGTTACATAATATGGTTTAATGTAAAAATTAATCAAAGCGTGCTTGTCAGCTACCTAATTTCTTTTTGACAGATCTTCGGAATAAAAGAACATCTGATTTTTTTTAATTTTCAAAATATTTCTGAAACTATGAAATTGAGGAAAAAAAGTTTCGACGAAACTTTCTTGAAAAAATGAATAGAATATTAAATAGCTATAAAAAGTATACCATCATTATACAAAAAACTACATTATAGGATATATCTCTTCTGCGCATGCGCCGATTGTCCCCAAAAACAATAGAGCTCTTCATATTTGTACCCAAAATTTGATTTCAATCCGTTCTTTTTTGAATTCAGGAGACCTCAAAACGAAAAAATATTGTATAATTTTGAAAAATGAATTTTGACCTAAATTAGTACCATTCACCACTAGTTGGAATGGTAATACGGACATCATTTTGGAAATGATCAGAATAGCTTCCTAAGATCTTAGGAAGCTATTCTGATCATTTCCAAAATGATGTCCGTATTACCATTCCAACTAGTGGTGAATGGTACTAATTTAGGTCAAAATTCATTTTTCAAAATTATACAATATTTTTTCGTTTTGAGGTCTCTTGAATTCAAAAAAGAACGGATTGAAATCAAATTTTGGGTACAAATATGAAGAGCTCTATTGTTTTTGGGGACAATCGGTGCATGCGCAGAAGAGATATATCCTATAATGTAGTTTTTTGTATAATGATGGTATACTTTTTATAGCTATTTAATATTCTATTCATTTTTTCAAGAAAGTTTCGTCGAAACTTTTTTTCCTCAATTTCATAGTTTCAGAAATATTTTGAAAATTAAAAAAAATCAGATGTTCTTTTATTCCGAAGATCTGTCAAAAAGAAATTAGGTAGCTGACAAGCACGCTTTGATTAATTTTTACATTAAACCATATTATGTAACATATTGACTTTTTTCTTTTTTTTCCCTTGGTAATTAATATAAAATTTATTTGTTGGGAAAAAGGACTTCTTTAAGTGAACACTTATTTGTTATATAATAAAGGGACGAAACGTCGCATTATATAACAAATAAGTGTTCACTTAAAGAAGTCCTTTTTCCCAACAAATAAATTGTAAGATAAAATCCACTACATACGAGAGCTGATTATTTTAGCTAAAATAATCAGCTCTCGTATGTAGTGGATTTTATGTTACAATTGCTTTATTATGAGGAATTGATTGTTTAGATATCGCACCGTAGAGTAACTGATAACTCATTCCGCCGCGAAAGTGGAAAGATTCTGGTTTGAGTCCAGACGGTGTTGGTGGATAAAAATAAATTTTTCTGATTTAGCATTGTAACAATGAATGTTTAACAATTAAATAGCAAAAGTTCTGCAGCTTGTAGAAATTAAAACATCTTAAATGTCTATTTGTTTAATAATATCCAGTTTACACAAAGTTTCTAGCAATAATGATATAAGTTGCTACATTTTTGCTAGCAAATTTAGACCGTCGAATAACTTTGGAGTATTTAACCCTGTATGTAACCATATGGTTACATTTCCTAAATTGTTTCATTCCTGCGGTAGTCAAGAATGTTACCATATAGATACTGTATCCCCACTTGATTGCACTATTTCCATTCAAGACTTTTTTAAAACTCGTGACTTGTTGGTGTTTGTTCGCGAACTGTGTGTTGTGGATTAGTTTTTACTTAAAAAACGGCAAGAAATAGTACTTTTTAAAACTGAATTTCTACAATTTGAAAATTAAATTATTGTATACCTATGATAATATTATAAGTTCCTCCACATACTTTCGAGTTTTAGCAAGTCACACGCACGGCGATTCATTTTTATATATAAGATAGATATTCATCCCCTGTAACACCCGCTTTAAGTTTTTTTTTAGACATAAGGTAGCCTATGTCCTTCCTCAGGACGCTATCTATCTCCTTGCCAAATTTTATCGAAATCTGTTCAGCGGTTTAGGCGTGAAAAGGTAACAGACAAACATGGTCACTTTCGCATTTATAATATTAAGTATATGGATTGAATCTGTTTTGAATATAGCTAAGCAAAAACTTATTGTGCAATATTGATCATCAAATCATGACGAGTATGATAAATCAAAAATAGCACTTGTTAAATATCTCAAAACAAACACAATGACATTGAATAAATAAGTACTGTACCTACTCACATCACACATGTACCAAATTGTTACGTACCTATTATTATTATTATCAGAATATCATGTTTATCTTTCGAAGTAGATACAGATGAAATCCACGAATTTCAATAATGGAATTTATCGATTTTATCTAATTTGTATACTTTAATTTAGCACGCTATTTAAATATAACTATGCATATTATTCACGAAAACGACATATTGCGCAATTTGATCTGAAATGTGCTATTCTGTACGGTTAAAGCAGTGGTTTCCAACCTTTTTGTACTTGCGCCCCCCTTTAAAAAAAAAAAAATTGTTGCGCCCCCTTAATTTTTCTAACAATCTAATTTCATAAATACTCAACTGATATTATAATTTATTTAATGGGCTACAAAATAATATACAATATTATGTAAAAATATACATACAAAAATAATTATTTATTATAAGAAATAATAATTTTAAATGTAATAAAAACAAATCTTACAAAAATACAAAAAAAAGAATATATAATTAATACAACATTATAAAAATTTAATGCGACGGTTGAGCTTGTTTTTCAGCACAAATTTTCTCAAACCGTGGTATCATTGAAGAAATTATATTTTGGAAACAGCTGCATGCCCCCCTTGCAGCAGTCTCGTGCCCCCCTAGGGAGGCGCGTCCCACAGGTTGGAAACCACTGGGTTAAAGTAAGAATTTACAGTGTTGCCAAATTTTGTCACTTTTAACTTGAATCAAATTTAAAAGATAACCAATAATTTATAAAACTGTAAATCAACGATAGGTATATACTTTTTTTGAAACTATGAAAAATTATGCAGTCCTTTTTTTGGAACGCGCCTTCCAGTTTGGGGATTGTTAATATTCTGTATACGTCGATAGTCTATGCTATGTAAGCTGAGCCATTGGAGTGTATGCGGCCCTCACACTTTTTTGTCGAATTTCCATTTTTTAAATACAAATCAACACTTGGCATCAAATATACGAAAGTGTAAGGAATTGAGAATGGCTCCTTTATTTCAAGTTCCCAGGTTCTATTTAAAGAATTGGCAAAACAGTTAATTAAATTTTCAAACAAATTTGGAAATATGAATTGGTGCTAGGCCCAAATAATCCTAACTGTTGGTAACCTTTTGTTTTTTTTGGGCAAAATCAAAAATGTAGCCCCTTAATACACCCCTTAACATAATTTTTTTCTTAATTGTAATATTATTAGCAATGGAACATCTACACCAAATTAAATACACCTTTCAGTAAAATAATTCACTATCTGCATAAAATTTGTAAATCCGGTCCTGTTGGGTCGATGTTATTAAAATTTTAGGGGAACTTTTTAATTGCTATTAAAGGAATTCTGAGAATTTTATCGATATTTTCGGGCCCAAAAGCTTTTTTCAGTCCCTATAAACCACCCTTAAATGACCCGATTGGGCCTATTTCAAACAAGCTTAGTGCGGTGATGGATAATAATGAATAAAATGTGCGTAAGATATTCAATTCCGTCAAGTTAGGGTTTTTTAACTATAGAATATTTTTGTAAATAGTTTTTTACGAAGGAAAAAGGTTGCGCATCACTGATATGAAATACAATTCAATTTTGCTTAAAAAGTCGTCTTGTGACTACTGTCTACTAAATAAATTTAAAGCTAATTTGCATAGCTCACGTGGTTTTATAAACATATTAGACTCTTTCGATAAACTAATGAGTTATTCATCTTTAAGCTGATAACTTGACATAAACCGCAGCAAATTCCTTTTCTATATCACTGCTGGATGAATTGCAGATTTTAAATTATCAAGTAAATAACAAATTAATATCACTATAATGATGAATTATACATTATGAGCACGGATGTTGTTGAAATTAACGAACAATACCTACTTTATGCAAAAAAACTTAAGAGGTGACATAATACATTTCTCGCAAATTATAATTATGAAAAATGAATTCTCGCAGTATTGAAGAATATACAATTAATTAAAGATTGACGTTCTTTGATCAATGTAGCCAGCAATTAAAAGAACAAAATATAATTAGTGTATTTGTCATATGGCAACATACACTATTGGCGTCGGTCGGATGGCGGGACCTAGGGGTCGGACCAAAATTTCTCGACGTTTCATAACCTCCTAAACACTTTGGCACCATTTTTAAAAATGTTTATATATAAGTATATATATATATATATATATATATATATATATATATATATATATATATATATATATATATATATATATATTATATATATATATATATATATATTATATGTGTGGGCAATAACTTTCGAAGGAGTTAATTCATTCTAACGAAATTTGGCATACATGTTGGAATCTATCACCGCACGAAGCCTATTTAAAATGGGCCCAATCGGGTCATTTTAAGGGTAGTTTTTAGGGGTTGAAAAAAGTTTTTGGGCCCAAAAATACCGAAAAAATTCTCAGAATCGTTTCAAAATTGAAATTTAATCCTTTAGTAGCAATTAAAAGGTGCTCCTAAAATAATAAGCAAATCGGCCCGACAGGACCGGACTTACAAATTTTATGAAAACACTAGTTTGCGTATACGAATTGACTTACTGAAGGTCGTATTTAATTTGGTGCAGATGTTGGATTGATAACAATATTTCAACTAATAAAATTATTATTGTAAGGGGTGTATTAAGGGGTTCAATTTTTTTTTATTTTGTCCAAAAACAAACTTAATTTCATTTAATAAATCCACAATACCTGTATTAGCAAATACACTATATTCTCGGCAGGGTTTTGGCACCCGGGTTTTTTACATTTGGAATCAATGTTTTACAGAAACTAATCTAGTTTTATTTTGTCATTATTTTTAATTACTTTCTGCATTTTTGCAAATAACTTTTGGAAAAATCTTTTTATAGTCGTTTAATTTTATTTATTCTAAATAAATACAGACGTTAACGAACTGTATATTATACTTATATGTGTATATCAATCATCGCTGATGATTTCAACTGTTTATCGTCCATAATCTACTCCTCATTTTGCTGTAATTTGTAAATATCGTTTATAATGTTTAAATGCGTTTGCCTCTAAAATTTTATAATGTAAAGAATAAAATTTTTATTGTAGGGCTTAGAAACTTTCGCAAGCGCGCACACAACAGCAACAACTCATCTAAGTTTCATCGAAATAGAATGAAATGGTATAGGAGAGAAACTAACAAACATTCATTTTTACGTATAAGGATTTGCAGATAGCGGTGTTCAGTTGTACCATTGAATTTATGATATAACGAATTAGCATACTTTTCCATTATTCACCGAATCGCTGAATAACATAATTACTGTCATTTATACCTGCGGTCATTGCCACTCACAACAGAGGTAAGGAGATTTGTCAACCAGTACAATTGTTACTACATTGCAGTGTTTCTCAGTTGGTGGTCCGTGAAACTGTAGTTCCACAAAAAAAATTTTTTTTCACGTCCGTAATCGACAGTCTCAGCCAGAGGAGGATCTACATACGGCTTAATAAGGCTTAAGTTCTGGGTCCTTAAATGACAAGTGACCATAAAAATTGAATTATTATCATACATTTTTATTAGTGTATTTGCCATATGGCAACATATTGGCGTCGGTCGGATGGCGGGACCTAGAGGTCGGACCAAAATTTCTCGACGTTTCATAGCCTTCTAAACACTTTGGCACCATTTTTGGAAAAATTATATATATATATATATATATATATATATATATATATATATATACGAAGCCTATTTAAAATGGGCCTAATCGGACCATTTTAAGGGGTGTATTTAGGGGTTGAAAATTGTTTTGGGCTCCAAAAACACCGACAATATTTTCGGAATTGATTCAAAATTGAAATTTAACCTTGTAGTATCAATCAAAAGGTGCTCCTAAAATTTTACAAAATCAGCCTGACAGGACCGGACTTATAAATTTTATGAAAACGTTTGCGGTTAGAAAATTATACTTACTGAAGACTGTAGGTATATAATTTTGTGCATATCATGAATTGATAAAACAGGGACGAAATATTGAAATTAAGTAAAAAATATTATTTTAAGGGGTGTATTAAGGGTACCAATTTTTTATTTTCTCCAAAAAACAAATAAATTCGTATAATAAAGTCACACTGCCTGTATTAGCAAATACGCTATATTGTCGGCAGGGTTTTGGCACTGCGACCCGGGTTTTTATTTTTTGAGATTAATTTTGACATTTTTTCAGGTGAATTTTGACATTTTTTTGGGTGAATTTTGATATTTTTGTGGGTGAATTGAGACAATTTTTCAAATGGTTTTTGGCAATTTTTATGGGTGTATTTATTTTATTGGTCAGGTCTGATTTTGATATAATTAAAAATTGATTTTGACCTCAATTTAAAGATATTTAATCTACCAAAAAATTGAGTTCCGTTGGACCTCAATACTCCCTAGGTGTCGAAAAACCTAGATCCGCCCCTGGCCTAATAATTCGATCGTTCAACAGTCCAAAACAGTGACCGTGCGTTTTTACACTTTTAAGCATTTCTCCACAGTTCGAGTTTTGTGACATTATCACGCTTTTTAATTTTGGCATTGTCTCGTGTACGGACCACGTAATTGATGCAAGTTATCGTGCGAATTAGACGTGCTCGCAACGTGAATATTTGTGATCTTCAAATAATCCTAGAGACGACCGTTGGATTTACTATGTAGAATAAAAATAATACGTACTGCTTTAATACTAACTCACTCAGGCGTCTGTGTATTCGATAAATAGGAAATCTGACGGTCACCTCTCATCCAAATTTTGAAAATTACAAATATGTATTCACATTACAAATACTTGGTATCAGTGTTTCGATTAAGTGTAAATAAATAAAACGCCGTGTTTTATTAAATTGGATATTAAACATTAATTTTCAATGACACATACAGTATATCTTTCCACTTCAGAAAATATCTTCGTTTTGTAAATATATTTGAGATTGATATTCGAATGTTGATTTTGCACATACTGATCACGTTTATCGAGACAACTAACTGTAATTAACATTTCATATTTCACGTGTTCTCAAAACACGCAAGTATAAATGATTTGTAGGTACATATTTTATACACTATACCTATCTATTATATTTACATAGATACATATATGTAATTTCATAATGTCTTTCTACGCTCTCCAGAAGGCCCCCGTTGACATAGGAGCCTGAAACTTTGCACATTATAGGACACAAAACCGAACCAAACGGAGCTGGATTTTTGATTTTCTCCCCAGTGTCAGAAATAGGAGGGAAGGGAATTTAAAAAAAAACATGTTCGCTTTCATATGAACGTTTTATGGTGTAATTGTGCACACTTATGAGGCACGAAACACCTATCCAACCTAATACAGACGGATTTTCGATTTTCTCTCCGAAGACAGATATATGAGGGGTTTTCGAAAGAAAGCATCTTATCTTCCATATGTAAAAAAACATGTTGACGATATTGAGCCTGGCGAAGACAACCTTAATTAATACTAGTATTAGTATAGATTCCAAAGAATAAACAGTTTTATGTTCATCTCAATAAAATTCAAAAAAGCACTAATGTTAATGTATAATACTAATGACTACACCAAAAATAACATTAACTATAGATAATGCAATATCGAATATTATGTCACTGATAATAACTGATAACATGCAATTTTTATTAATTGTGTTTGGAAATTATCTATGTTCATTGACTAAGTAATATTATAAAATACTGTAACATTATTATACTCTTACAACGTATCTACAGAGCCGTACTTAATATTTGTTTCCTCGAAAAAAATAAACGTCTACTCCAATCACATCTACGGAACTTACATTTTTAAAATGAATTAATCGAAAACTAGGTGCAGAAAAATGCACTGTTAAAAAACGCATTGTTTTGTAGATATAGATTGGAGTCTTTGATGTACCTGGCGTTTAATTACAAATTAACTGATTTTAAATAAATTTAATTTTAATTATTTTTTAATTACTGAGAAAAACACGCGTCATCAAAACGTAATCAGTGTCATTATTTCCGGCCTGATTTGACTAACTGAGACTGTTTTCTGGTGCATATGAGCTTGTGCGTTACAAACAGCGGCACGATATAATATGCAACAGAGGCCCGCACAAAAAATCGTGTTTTTTTACAGAACCGGCGCATGTTCGAGATAAATTACAATTAACTTCTGTCGTATGCTATTGCAGACCTTGTACAAAAATTTATACTTTGTTATATACATACTACGCAGATTTTTTATTTTTTGTTACTGTTTTTTAGTGGGTCAATCGTTTAGTCTATACAAATATTATGATGAGGCAGAGCAGTAAAATTATAATTCTGAACAGTTATCCTGTTGCAGGGTTGGATGTATCCATAAGCAAAATAAATATTAGGGTTCCAGCATTGTGGAGCCCACCAATTCATCAAATAATAATTTATGTAGAATTATTCTCAGATCTTAGGATTTACTTAGGTTGAATAATTTCTGAAGTTAAAGGCCCCTCCTATGACTACTTTTTGGGGCCCTTACAAATCTGTTATATACTGCTATTATGTATGGTCTATGTTAAAATTAACAGCGGTGTTAAATTTCTGTCTCACTTTAACTTATGTGAAGGGTAAATTTGTTAGAAGCGAAAAACAGCACTGTAAATATTATAACACTGACCGTGCAGAATAGCATAAATAGTTTTACAAAATTTGCGTAAAAGCGGTTTACCTCGAATTTGCTGATTCGGTGGAAAACAAATCGGATTGCATAATATTATAACATGCCGATATAAGTTATGCACAATTACCTACGGGATACCTGAAAACGGTTCAGACTGGAAGGCGTAAAACGGACGCCTTGTATCTTAACGTACCGGAACCGGTTTGGAAGTGTACAAAGACGAAGTCATGTATTCTAACCTATAAATATTCTAACGTACACGTTCTACTGTTATGGAAATACAAAAATAGAAAATCTAGTACAACTATTGATTTTACTAAACAGTACGACAAACAATGCACATATAATAAATAAATAATAATAATATATCATAGTACTCACGTGAATGTTAGTTTTGAAAATATATTAGCATTAAGTTCCGGACTTGGATTGTCAAACTTCTTGCTTGAATCCATAGTTCATATACAACAAATTACCACGGATATTTAAATTTTTAGCAACAATAGTAAAATTTATGTCGAAAAATAATTATTTATACACTTTGGTATCGCTGAATGTTATAATAATATTTATTAAATTGTTTGATAATTAGGCACTGGTACTAGAAAATGTTAACATGCAATGTTATTATAGTTACACAATGTTATTTTGCGAAACCATTAAATCACTTGAAATACTTTACGTCGGTCGTTATAATGAAATAATTAAAATAATGTCAATAAAATAAGTATTACGTTCACTTGAAAATTAAAAAAATAGCCGATAAAGTCATGACGGTTTCAGATAAATTGTCAGAGATCCAAGCAAGTAAATGAAGAATGATTGGTCGCAAATAACTTAAGTATGCTTGCCTCCGACTGCGTCCAGCTGTCGACTAAGCCTGCGCTCACTCTCACAAAACAATCTACCTCTGTGTATGTAGCCTACCGACCACATGGCTAGGGTTTGAATATCTATATTTTAGAAATTGTCAACTGTTGGCCGGCCGTACACAGACAGCTTTAGCTGTTAATCGTTGAACAGCGCATGCACGAACCAACTACCCTAGATGGACACCTATTCCTAAAATACATACAGATTTAAACATAGAGTACATTAACAATTTCATAAAATCCTTAACTGAAACATTCTTTACAAAAATCGAGTCTGCTGAAAATACATTAATAGCATCAATAGGTAATTATCAAAATAACAGCAAACATAAACATAAAATGATCAAGCACATACTATAGAACATCTTAAATCTGATGTTGGTCCACTGTATAGATGCAATCCAAAGTCAAAATTTACATATTAATATTATTATGAATAGGTTTTTTAATGTATTTTTTCCTTATTGTAAAAAAAAGATTTTTTTGTAGCACCCGTTATTGTCAAAAAAAAAAAAATGTTCGCGGGTAAAAGTGTTTAACTGGAACCGCCATGTAAACTAATGTATTTTTGTTTTATATTATGACAATAAAACTCTTTTATATATATTATATATAATCACTGTCGATCACTCGAGCAGTCACTCTCAACCGCCCGAATAGGTTCTGTCGCTCAAATTTTTATAGATAAACGAGGCCTATGATACTAGAGACATGTCTTTCCCTGTTCTGTTTACCGGATCACATTTTGCTTTTGGTACCTATTTGTGAATATTATAATATCAAGCGTCATTCCGTACTGCCCCTTATTCTCACTGTGCTAAATCTAACTACTACTGGATAACACCATAAATTAAACTAAGGGTTACATATGTTTCAATGTTAATGTTAAATATGAAGAAAACGAACTCTTGAACGAGAGTGAGATTCGTTAGTTAATATTAAGTTAATAATTTAAACGTAACAATTAATAGTTTTTCCACATCCCTAACTTAGTGTAGAGTTATATTGAAAATAATATATCAATTGACATATCGGTTTGCGTTCCAAATTTAAATTAAATGCACTACAATTCAGGTACGGCCAGCACGTCATTTACTCGATCCAATATCATTTTTGTCAATCGCTAATAAACAAAAAAAAAAACACATAAAATCATTTAGCTTGCACATGTGTTTCAAAATTCAAATTATTCATAAAATGCACCGATTCTACCCACATAGGTACAAATGACATAGTTATAGGTGAAAAAAATTTAAAGGAGAATATTGAATTGGTAAAGTAGATTTCTAGGGATGAAGAAAAGATAAGTATACCTCAGTTTCAATAATTAATCTACGCACCTATCCTAAACTAGTATGTATATCTATCATAACAATATATTAGTATGGCAATTTGATGATTCTTCTAATAGTACTTTAGTGATAATTATGTCTCCAAGACCATCAATATTATTTTTAGTGTTTTGTTTTTACCCAATGGCCAATTAAGCATTTTTGCACTACTCTCTATAAAATAGCATGCGTATTCAGAAATGTAAAGTGACCCACTACACCACTAGTGCTGCAAAGTAAAACAAAATTTGTCGTGATGTACCAATTCTATCGTCACTGTTTGTCTGCCAATTGTTTTTTTTATAACCTACTATTAGAAGTCACTTCTAAAAGTAGTTCTCTTTTGAACAAATGTCACGTCAAAAATTGTCAAAAATTTTGAAAATCAATTGAAAAGCAGCTATTTTATAGGAGATACGTGCAAAAAATATCATATATACGTTGTGGGTAATTGTATTGCGACTCGTCAAGCTGTTAAAAGTTGCTGGCGTTCGTTTTAAACTAGGAACACAATCAGATTTTTTGTTGTATTGTATACCACAAATCGACACGTATAGCTATAGACAGAGTATAAGCGCCTGCGCCAGGCACAGTTCTGAATGATGCAAGTCGATAGGTGATCAGATGGCTAAATAGTCGTCGGTGTGACGTAAGGCGTCGACATTGACCTTAATACACACATTTAAGTGCCCTGCACATTATTTTCGAATATTCTATGATCAATGTAGGAATTTGCAGTGCTGTTAATTTTTTTTCATTGTCGAATTTTGCTAATGGCTGATCCGCACTATACAGGATGTTTCACCGAACGTTGGCTAACAAGGGTAACTTTGTTATTAGTGGAGATAGAAAGTCGGTTAAATGGGCAAAGTAGTGCAGAAAATTGGGCTCATTAATATCCCGTCGAAAAAACAATTGAATTTTGACACCCTATGAATGAATTCAGAAAATAGTGAAAATTGCCATTTATGAAACCTGGCCATAACTTTTTTATTTATGAAGATATTTAAAAATTTCATCAACCATTTTTTGATAACTTTTTAAGGTCTTTTCAGTGGCGTAGGTTTAATTTTTTTATTTCCACTACATAATGAGATATTGACATGAACTTTGGTTTTTCTTAAAGACGGCATTTTTGATTTTCAGATATTCGAATTTTACTTATTTTTCTGAATAATTTGACATAGCATATCCTATATCTAAACCAATCAGAAGCTATAAAACTCACAAAAATATATTTTTGGCGTTATCAAAGTGTGCCGTATAAAACGAAATTTGTTGAGACAAATACATTTCGACAGGTTAACAATCTGTCGAGCGATCGCTACAGTTTTGCTAATTCATTTTGTTTGATGTACTCTTTAAGATGGCTCAAGCATTCTCAAATTTGGAGAAACAGGCTATTTTTGCGCATACATTCTGTGTAACAAAAATACCACGTGGGCTCAAGCAGAATACTTGAATCTTTATCCAGAAAGGCGACAGCCTTATTCAATAACGTTTAGGAACTTAAATGGAAATTTAAAGGTATACGGTTCATTTTTAAAGAAAAAAGGCAACATTCAACACTGTGAAGAAGAATTAGGTTTAGCAAACGTTGAAATTAATGGAGAAAAGTTCCTAAAAGTTATTGAATAAGGCTGTCGCCTTTCTGGATAAAGGTTCAAGTATTGTGCTTGAGCCCACGTGGTATTTTTGTTACGCTGAATGTATGCGCAAAAATAGCCTGTTTCTCCAAATTTGAGAATGCTTGAGCCATCTTAGAGAGTAAATCAAACAAAATGAATGTTTCAACAAATTTATTTTTATACGGCACTCTTTGATAACGCCAAAAAGCTATTTTTTCAGTTTTATAGCTTCTGATTGGTTTAGATATAGGATATGCTATGTCAAATTATTCAGAAAAATAAGTAGAATTCGATTATCTGAAAATAAAAAATGCCGTCTATAAGAAAAACCAAAGTTCATGTCAATATCTCATTATGTAGTGGAAATAAAAAAATTAAACCTACGCCACTGAAAAGACCTTAAAAAGTTATCAAAAAATTGTTAATGAAATTTTCAAATATCTTCATAAATAAAAAAGTTATGGCCAGTTTTCATAAATGGCAATTTTCACTATTTTTTGAATACATTCATAGGGTGTCAAAATTCAATTGTTTTTTCGACGGGACGTTAATGAGCCCAATTTTCTGCACTACTTTGCCCATTTAACCGACTTTCTATCTCCACTAATAACAAAGTTACCCATGTTAGCCAACGTTCGGTGAGACACCCTGTATAACAAAACACGCTATACACTAATGTTAGGCTGTTCGCATACGAGGCAACAGTTTAGAGTTTAGACAGTCAAACCGTGAATTTCAAAGAGAGTGTGCAAGTAGGGTCATTTTCGAGGCATCACGTTTTGATGAATTTAAGCAAATATGTGTTTATATTTGCCGGCCAGACCAGTTTTGCAAAAACAATATGCGGTCTGTATGTTTCTATATTGTAGTCAATCTAAAAATATAAATTTATTAGCAACCGTTTTCATACGTTTTGTAAATCTACTGGTTTTATATGACGCTAAGCACTTTTTGTTGACTTCCCGCTTAGACAATTAAAAATTTTCAAAAATTGGGAAGTTGGTTTCACCCCGATTTTTAAAATTCGAGTTTTCGTCAGAATATGTCGACGTTTTGAGATCCTAGGAAGTTATTCTAACCATTTCCACGAGGATGTCCGTATGCCTGTATGTGTGTGTGTTGTAAACCCCTCATAACCTTTGGACGAATTAACCTATCGAGACGCGGTTTGCGGCACATGAAATGGCCTTGCTGAACTTAGATTTGCTGAGAATTAGTAGGTACTGATTCCGCCTGCTAGATTTTGAGAAATCTCAAAAACAACATTTTTTTAAAAACAGTTTTTTGAAATATTTTCAACACCACTATACCTATTAATTCCAAAATCTAATCTGCTCTATTTCTCATAAAACAACGTCGATCGCCGCAAACCGCATCAAAATCGGTTGACTCTTCGAGAGATACAGTAGGAAAAAAATTTAAAAAAAAGTTTTTTTCAAAATATCTACTCAAATTTTTGATAGATTATGATAGATTGATTTTTTTGTAATAAATTATTTTTTGTGTTTAAAAACTACCTCGATTGCCGTAAACAGCATCTCGATCGGTTGATTCGTTCGAGAAATTTCCAAAAAAGTATTTTTTCAAGATATCTTTCCAAATTTTTCTCAGATTATTTTTTGATCACAGATTGCTTTTTTGCGCTTGGAAAATTGCGTCAAATGCTGCAAAGCTAATTAAGATCGATTGATTTTTCGAGAGATATCATTTACGAAATATTTCCAAGAAAGTGTTTTTTTTTTAAATAACTTTTAACAACAAACACATCTCAATAGTTCAAAAATAGTGGGAAGTTTCAGGGATGGCCTGCAGGGTTAACTGTTTTTCAGATTTTTCCGTTTGATTTTAACCGAACTTATTAGTCGGAGAGCTAATGATCTATTTTTCATGAAGTGATTCAGGTAGACATTTTACCTGGTGGTATCGATAGGATAGATGGGTAAGAAATAAAATGTTTAACTGACTTACCTGGGTACGATAGGTACTTCCCCCAAAATTTTTTGCCAAAAAAGTTTTTGAATCAGAAGCCAACAAATTCTATTCGACACTGAAGTTGATTTAAAAGAAAAAAGTAATTAAGACACAATTTTGGGTGATTAAAATTGAATCAAACTACCTCAAGTTATATTTTTTTATATTTTTCTTGATTTACGCTGAAATTTGAATAGCGTCTGAATTACAAATACTCGTATTTATAAATATTCGCAAAAAGCCAGACTATTTTTCCGGGATTTAATTGACTAACATGAAAATAAATGTTGCACGGACTAGAGAGAGATACGCTGCGGACATATAATGAATATGAATGAGAGCAACGATCACCAGTGTAGTCGTGGTTGCTCTCTGCGTTCTCATGGCTATTGATCACGTGGTCTTGTAAACAACATTTTTTATGAAGTATGAAGCCATAACAAGCGGAATTGTGGAAACAATATATCTCTTCAATCAACGTTGATACTGTAATATGGACTGACTTTTCTTGCATTTCAAGTTTAAAAAGGAAAAATAATAAAATTATTAACCAAAAGTTCTAAAGTATTATAAAAATGATTTGTCGGGAAAAAGGACTTTTTAAGTAAACACTTATTTGTTATTTATAGCGACGTTTCGTCCCTTGCTTGGGACTTTTTCAAGCTTTATAACTATTAAATGTTTTGATCAAGTAGATATAAAAGTTAAAATACACATGTAAATATAAATTTGAACAATTGTTTAACTTAAATTTATATTTACATGTGTATTTTAACTTTTATATCTACTTGATCAAAACATTTAAAGCTTAAAAAAGTTCCAAGCAAGGGACGAAACGTCGCTATAAATAACAAATAAGTGTTTACTTAAAAAGTCCTTTTTCCCGACAAATCATTTTTATATTAATTACCAAGGACAAAAAAGGAAAAAAAAAGTTCTAAAGTATTTTTTGCTAGTTAAAGATATAGTACAAAAAATAAAACACATCGTCCACTTTATGTATATACAAGCATTTATTTTTATAATAATTATTAATTATAACCAATAATAATTAATTAATAATATAGCCGTTGGCCTACAACAATTCTATATTTAGTAATCAAAATTTTTAAAATAATAGAAGTAATATTTTTATCGTCACAACAGTGTACAATAGAAAGCAAAATTCAGCTTAACAATACAAATACTTAGGCCTTCTACAAGAAGAAATATAATGGTAACCGTTTAATTTTTTTTTTTGTAATTTCTTTAAAATTATTGTACGCAGGCAGATTTGGGGTTCCCTCTCGGCTTGGTTTAGGTCCATTAAATATTTTATTTACACAACTTTCGTCGCCATTTTAATGAGAAATTTACAATTTAAACATTGCCATCAAATAATATTTTAACGTTAAAATATATTATTTTTTTAAAACAAATAAAATATAATATCTTCGATACATAATATGTTTAAATTCAAGTGTCTCATTGAAGTGAAGATTTGTCTACTGCATGTTTTCAATCGCACTCATGCGATTTCTTTGCAAATAGACGTTCGGCTGTTTCACTGAATTGAACCTCATTTGTTTAGTTTCTTGTTACGTAACTCATGTTTGATTGTTGGGAACTCCGAATGTTTCTTATATAAATATTAAAAGGTTATTCCGTAACTAGAAGCTTTTTTTAAATTCATTTTTCGTATTTATATGTTTCCAATTATAGAATATAAGCAAGCATTTTCTCAAATAAATATTTATGTAAAGGATATGTACGTTTTAGTTACCATGTTTAAAGGTAGGTACAAATGTTATACAGCAATATATTTATTTAAAATTCTTCCCAAGCAACAGCCAGTATCTAAATTATATTAAATAAATAGTAACGAACACTGCAATTACTGAAAACAGGAATGTAGCCTTTGAACTACAAACTATTTAGACAAATTGATATACCTACTGATATTTCTTCTCAAACGCTATAATCATATAATTATTTTAAATTCTCAAAACTATACTGTGATTTATGTCTTTGTTTAAAAATCCTATAGGTTATTTGTAAAATACATATATTACCAGTCTACCTAAAATTTCATCACAGTTTCTGTTATGCATTGGTTTTTAGAATTTTAAATAATTTTCAGTTTTTGACACAAATAATGCAAAAAATATTTCTATTCTTATTGGTCCAAGTGCCTTTTTTAAACTACGAAATCAAATTGGCTGTTACTAAACAAGAATATGATCGTACAATAAAAAAACATTTTTCGCACACCCCCCTATAAAATTGCTGCTTTTCATGCCTGTATAGCGGTAGTAAAAAACCCATTTCACACTAGTGTGTAAAGTAAAACAAATAAATGCGATCTTACTCCAACATTAATGTTCAGACGCGACTTGTAATTTACCATTTAACACTATGTTATGTCAGATAACAAAGTAGCCATAGTTTCGTAAATAACCTTGTAGATTGCAATAGGGCCGCAAAGAGCTGTCAGAAATATTAATAATACACTTATTATCAGCTATTTTATAGAAGGTACGTGCAAAAAATATATTATGTATTAAATTATTGTATCGTATCTTGTTCGTATTGATATGACTCGAGTGACTTAAAATTCGCTAATCGCTCGCTTTAATACACAATGTCACTTTCTCGTCCAAAATAAATTTATTTGCCACAAGATACATAATACTAGTTTATGTATCCAGAATGTAATACATTATTTTCTGCGCGAGTTTGTGACATAATAGAAAAACAAAAGTTTGCAAGTTTTAACAATTACACGACCCAAAAAGCATTACCTTCGAAATATTTACTACATTTTTTAAACGTACCTTTTATAAAATAGTTGATTTTCACTTCACAATAATATTTTTGACAGCTGCTGTCAACACTGTATGCGAATATATTGCATTTCATTTGGGTTGTTTATGAAAACTACACCTGCTTTTGTATATTATTGTTGGATTGGTAAGGCCGAGTTTTTTTTGTTTTCTTTACGCACTTTAGATATGAAAAGCAGCTATTTTATAAAGGGGCGTGCAAAATAACTTTTTTTAATCACATTATACATATATATATATACATAATACAAATTCTACGTGCACATGTAATGTTATGCGTTGTACAGAATATTTCATTAATCATGCACTGTGTGTTCATTAACAATTAAAGCTGCATTCTTTTTAACAATTTCAAAAATTACGAATTTTTAAAATAAAATTGAATTCTAAGTTTATTCACCCAGTGCAACATTTTTGAAATACCCTCTATAGTCAATATATAAATCCGTAATTTGCATTACTTTTATAAATATGCACAGATAAAATATTTGCCTATTTTTTTCAAAAACTAAATTATCAAAAAAATAATATTAAAATAACGTTTAACTGTTATCGAAAAATTATAAGTTCTTGATTTAATTAAATCAAAATTAATGAAAATTATAAGGTGCGTTACAGATTTAATTTATTTTTATTTATTTAATAATTAGTTGTCTATTAAGGAAGTCGCTAAAAGTAACGTTCCAAATAGATATTGACTAAATAATTTACTTTTGGTACGGAAGGCTTAGTGTATGCTGTTCATAAACACTATGCAGTGACGTGTGTTCTGCGGTTAGTGAGGGAAGTTGAACTGATTTCGTTACTTTTAAACTCTTAACTGGACACGTTACGTTTCATAGAAATTTTTAAAGTTACGATAAATCATTCAATTTAGTCTTTACGACACTAGTATAAAATTTGCACCATAATTTATTAGTACGAATTAACACAGAAGAACAACAACCACGAGCTTGGAAGTGCCTAGTATTCAAGGACCGCTATCCTACCCAATTTTGATTTTGACAAATGTTGTATTGCTTTCTATTTTCTAAATCAAAGAGCCGGGGGCCCACATGCTTGGGGACTTCTAGTTTCCAAGGGCCTAGACAGTTTTGTTTGATAAACGTATTACTTTCTAACTTCTACATCAGAGTCGGGGCTTCACAAGAGTTTTTTGCTTGGGGTCTTCAAAAGTCTTAATCAGTGACTAGTAAGTTGTCTCTGGTCAGCTGTTTATAGGCCGCCATAGTTTTTCGGTTATTAGCCCAGTAAATAAAGAATAGACGTGCGTTATTAGGATCTGTTTTGATCGTTAAATGAGATAAAAATAAGTATAAAGAATGATAAGTCTGGTAAATTTAAGTTATATTTTTTCCCCACGCAGCACCACTGTTACTGCATATTTTATGACTGTCGGCTATGTGATAATATTGTATTATGTTGACAACAAGTGCATTAGACTTATCAAATACTTAGTACCTAATTACTTCACGGTATATTAAAAAAATTGGAGTGAAATTTTGTCTTAGTTTCATAATTTCCTCTAAATTAAAAATATATAGCTGAAAATTGTTTCAAATGTAAAGCAGCAAAGCTTTCAAAGAGACGTTTAAAAAACAATTGAAGAAATAAAGAGATTTTAATTTATGGGAGATGTGTTTATGATATATGATATTTTTAGTGTATTTGCCATATGGCAACATACACTATTGGCGTCGGTCGGATGGCGGGACCTAGGGGTCGGACCAAAATTTCTCGACGTTTCATAACCTCCTAAACACTTTGGCACCATTTTTAAAAATGTTTATATATATATGTATATATATATATATTTATATATATTTATATACGTATATATATATATATATATATATATATATATATATATATATTTATATACGTATATATATATATATATTTATATGTGCGGGCAATAACTTTCGAAGGAGTTAATTCATTTTAACGAAATTTGGCATACATGTTGGAATCCATCACCGCACGAAGCCTATTTAAAATGGGCCCAATCGGGTCATTTTAAGGGTGGTTTTTAGGGGTTGGAAAAAAATTCTCAGAATCGTTTCAAAATTGAAATTTAACCCTTTAGTAGCAATTAAAAAGTGCTCCTAAAATTATAAGCAAATCGGCCCGACAGGACCGGACTTACAAATTTTATGAAAACATTAGTTTGCGTATACGAATTTACTTACTGAAGGTCGTATTTAATTTGGTGCAGATGTTGGATTGATAACAATATTTCAACTAATAAAATTATTATTGTAAGGGGTGTATTAAGGGGTTCATTTTTTTTTTATTTTGTCCAAAAACAAACTTAATTTCATTTAATAAAGCCACAATACCTGTATTAGCAAATACACTATATTGTCGGCAGGGTTTTGGCACTGCGACCCGGGTTTTTTATGTATTTATTATGATATGAGTTTCTTACAAAATTTCACTCTGAACTGATAATCTTGTATAGTTTGTTCAGTAAATATGCTATAAAACAATGAAATGAGCGGCAGCTAATTCTAAAGAAAATATTTACAAAACAAAAGAAGCAAATGAACAGCGTTTGCTGACTAAAAGTTTATGACATGAATTATTCATTATCGTACTTAACAAAAATGAAATTAATTGATATTAAACATTTATATTACTTAATTAAAACCAACAACATGAGTGCTATTTTTTCATCGAATTAAAGCAATAATTATTCTAATTTCGTGTTGTTGAACTAACAATACGCTGATTTCAAAGGTGAATAATCTTCAATTTAAGGCTGTCGGAACGTTCCGAATTTTGTTTGTGCTGAGACCCAGCGGTAAGGGGCGAGGTAGGCATAAGACATATTGTGGGTGTGGCTTTCTTTAGCTCTGTCTCGCTCAAATCATCCGCACGTTTCAATTTTTGGCTGGTGCCAACTACAAGGCTAAACAATTTTATTGCAAGGGTGCCACTGTCAACTGATTACTCTAATTTTTGGAAATATTTTGAAGATTTAAAAAACTTTTCCGAAAAAGGAAGAGTCACTTTAGGTTTGTGATGGAACAGTTTTGTGAAATAAGTGCGAATAGTATGACATTGAAAACGTGTGTTTTATTAGCACAATTAATGCCAAATTTTTTCTAGTAAATCGTACATAAATTACAAAAGTAGTCCATTAGAGACCTAGATTTGTCCTTTATCTTCCTTATAGAGAAAGAACTTTTGCAGAAGTTAACGAATAAGTCTACAATCAGTTGACAGCCGAAGCTCTATTTTTGGCTTAAATTCAAAGCGTTTTAAGTGATCAAACTATATAAGAATTTTTTATACTAAAATGTTGTTTTTATTACCTACTCGTAGAGGAAATGTAGCTTTTCATATCGCTTTTACAAAATTATAATTGTTCGTTAATGGACGCTAGAAAGTAAATAATCGATTTTTTAGTACAGTTGTCCTAGAATTCACACATTAGAAATAATAAATAGACCGTTTTTGCTGAAACTCGACACGTTATCCTATGTTAGAGATATAGTCAAATTTCGCTTCAACATCTTTTTTCTACGACGATATGAAGTTGTCGTCTCGAAACAATATTAAAAAAGGTATGTTTAGTTTATTTGTCGATGAACTATTATTTGTAAAAACAGACCAGTTAGTTCAAAGGTATTCCGCATGGATAACTTTAAAATACCGGAAACACATCCGACACGGAACAGCACAGCACGGACCTGCAAGCTGCACGGTGTCGCACACTAGATCAGCATAGACCAGCTTTAATGCTGTTTCCGTTTGCGACAAACAGTTTCAAGTAGTAAATGCATCATGAACGTGTGTAGTTCAGTGGAAGATTTTTAGTGTATTTGCCATGTGGCAACATACACTATTGGCGTCGGTCGGATGGCGGGACCTAGGGGTCGGACCAAAATTTCTCGACGTTTCATAGCCTCCTAAACACTTTGGCACCAGTTTTGGAAAAATTATATATATATATATATATATATGTATATATTTATTTATTTATTTATTTATATATATATATATATATATATATATATATATATATATATACGTGCGGACTATAACTTTCGATAGAGTTAATTGATTTTATCGAAATTTTGTTCACATGTTGAAATCCATCACCGCAAGAACCCTATTTAAAATGGGCTCAATCGGGTCATTTTAAGGGTAGTTTTTAGGGGTTGAAAAAAGTTTTTGGGCCAAAAAATACCGAAAAAATTTTCAGAATCGTTTCAAAAGTGAAATTTAACGTTTTAGTAAAGATTAAAATATGCTGGTAAAATTTTAATAAAATCGGCCCAACAGGACCGGATTTACAAATTTTATGAAAACACTAGTTTGCAGATAGTGAGTTATTTACTGAAATGTGTATTTGATTTGTTGTAGAGGTTCGATTGACAATAATTGCAATTAGGAAAAAAAATGTTCTTTTAAGGGGTGTATTAAGGAGTTACATTTTTTATTTTGCCCAAAAATCAACTCCAGTTCGCATAATAAAGCCACACTGCCTGTATTAGCAAATACACTATATTGTCAGCAGGGTTTTGGCACTGCGACCCGGGTTTTTTCTATTTTGACGATGTTTTGTGAAGAGGAGGAAGAGGAAGAAACCAGAAAAAGAAGGTTTTGATCTTACCCTATTAATAAATATTAGTTAATAAAAACGATACATCTCAACCACAGCAGATCGGTCAAGCACGCCTAGACAGTAATTGCAAGCGACCGACTGACGATAGTTGCAAGCTAAAGGTTGCTGATCTAATGTGCGCTACTCTGTAGAAATAGCATCTTCACGAACAAAATTTTCTTGTCCGTACTGCTCCGTGTTGTATAAGTGTATGTGGTCTTTAACACGTATCAAAACGTAAATGCTTGCATTCAACAATTTAAATTTGAGTTTATTTTACTGTCTAGTTATTAAGACTCAAATTCGTTTCAGCATATTAATCAATACTTTTAAAAAGTGACATGAAATAGTCAGATTTCCTTACCCATGAAATATCTTTCTTAATCATCAATTCCATACCTAGTTTTTTTTTTTTGGAAGAATTCTTTATGTCATTTTTGGCTTTGGTACTTCGTCCAAATTTACTATGAAATGAAAATATTTAACTGAAGTGCATTTACTCCGTTGCAATGTAGCTAATAGTTTTCAGTTCCATGTAAAAAAACTTCGCACTTTATTTTAATTCTGATTAGTTATTCAAAAAGACAAATTGTTTCTTGTAATATTTTTCTGCAATAAATTATAATTTTAAACAACCCAGAATTAAAATCTAATTGAATTGTGCTCAGATCGTATTACATACATTTGTTTCTAATTGTTGTACTTTATATTTTCACTAATCCACTAAACAAATTCAAAGGTTCACAGGTAAGATTAATTTGTCGTTTCTCGACAGGTTTATATAAAATACTAAAACTATATTTTTCTATCCTCTCTTTTCCTTAGCACTTCAATCAACAACGAGAACTCAAATTGAAAACAATTTTAAAATTATAAAATTAGACAAGAAAAATTTGTGTACATAAAATAATTTTAATCAAAAAACCACGGTTGAAAAATGATTTTGAATTGTTTTTTGGCTAGTTATATCTGCTGAAATTAAAATAGTACATACAAAATAAAAACTATGAAAAAAGATTCACAAAGGTATTTCTTTTCTAAAAACTGCACGTATTATAAAAATAAACAGAATATGTAAAACAGAATCCAAGGCTGATTGTCATTCGTCATTCATTTGTCACTCTCAATTTATATACTCGGTTTCTGGTGCCACGTTCAACGCTAAATCTGTTTTCAAAGTACTTTTAGCATTGAATTACCATGGAAACCATTATCAAATTCAGTGCTGAAAGTACTTTTATCTTAAAGTGACTTTCAAGGACATACCAAAAATCGGGAATTAGACTTTATACTCAACTTTCAAAGACAAAGGTGAACCTACAGATTTTCATTTCTAAGTTAAAATGTCTTATGTATAAAAAGACGCCTGATTTTAGCACAAAATCCTTTGAACGCCTTAGTCTAAATCTGTTCTACCTTGGGGGTGGTAAGGTAACACATACTTCGATTTTTGACTTCAGGATATGCCCTGGATGTCCAAAATATAAATCTTATTCTTTTTACATACTCGTATTATAAAACTGTATTAACTATTTTATAGATTTTTTAAATTGACAATTAAAATATTTAAAAATTATTTTAAAATTAATATTCGTAATAAGAATAGTAAAAAGACAAATGCATTATTAACATAATCATAATTTGATAAATAAAATAGCAAGAATTATGATTTCCGTTATTTTTGAAATGTAACTTAAATGGTGGAAGTGCAGTTACGACGTTAAAATGGTGCCCGTTCTTCCACCATGCGTAACTGCAACTCCACCATTTACCACATAAGATATTATTCATAACTTGTACACCAACTGGGATTTTTTGTAGAAGCGTCTATAATCTCTCTCTGAACTTCATGTTCAGTTCGTCATGAATATGACTTAAGACGTTCGTGCGCACATGAAACATTTTTTACATGCATTTCCATCGGACATTTATCTCATGCAGTTGATGGACATATACTATATTTATGGCTGGCCTCAAATTAGCAAACATACATATAATGTTAATATAAACACGTAATATTTCGAGTAGTTTTGCTGCATTTTACCTACTGAATTTTTTTTACAGAAACTCATTCAAAACTGATTTTGGTGTACAAAATTCGATCGTGTATTTAACATAACGTATTAAGTATATAAATAATAAAATTAAATTAAAAAAAATTACTTTGAAGTGACAAGTAAAAAGTATGTAGCGACTCACCGATTTGAAAATAAATAAATACTAATTTAAATAGTATTAAATTATTGGACAACAGTGACAACAATTTGTTAAGTTGCATTACTGAATATAAAAATCATAAATTATAATATAATAATAAAATAAGTTAATTACAGCTGGCTGTTAAAAATGTTAGTAAATTTCTAGAACTGTTATTAGTAATTTTTAAATAGAACTACAGTGTGCATTTGTTTGAGAAAATACTTGATTGTGCATAATAATAAAACATTTAGGAATACAATGAAAATTTTTAGAAATATTTGAGATAATTTTGTTTGTGTTTATTCTAGTAAAATAAAAATCAAAATTAACGTTAAATTAAAAAAATATTGCATAATTGATTTGGCTATTATGTACAAAAATATAACAGAACATTCAATGTTATTAACTAGCTGTCAAATTCTATTAACATTTCGGGCAAGGTGCCGGATTTTTTTTTTTTTTTTTATAAATGACACCGAAGAAAAACAAAAGTCTTGTTACCCATTACCAACTAAGCGGTCCTAAATGTCCTAAACGTGCATCTAAACACACAAAAATCGAAATATGAATTACAAAAATAAAAAAAGGTAGAAATATTTCCTCCTAACCTTAAATATTTTTTTTAATTTACGTAGTATTATCATTTCTTATAGTACTAGTGTGTTTTCCTGAAGCTCAGGATAAACTAATACTATTACCATAAACATAAAACAAACGACTATCTACATCTAATTATAATTTTATTTATCTATGTAACATTAAGCTAGATATATTCAGCCTAACTCTGTATCGATTAGTGTTCATTTGTTGCTGACGACGCCATTTCGTTCAAACTGTGGCGTTAAACACGTACATAATACGAAAATTTTCAAACAAAATATTTTAAATTAATTATAAGAATATGAAACAGTAAAGAAAATCATCAGCATAAAATGTACGAATTCGATCAAATAATTAGGCTGAATCTAAGTAATATTTATTGAATACACTTATATACAAATTATTTGCAATAATAGTTGTTTCGTCTTTTTTTTCAATAATAATTTTATTAATTAAAAGTATATACTTTTAGTGATTTTTTTTGTTTGCACCATTATGAGGATATGTTTTTAGTATCTTTATATAGAGAGTAGGTATAGAGAATAGTTTTACAGATTGCGGAAAACAAGATTTCTGGATTTTATAGGTATTATTGTTATTTTTATTTATAAACGCCATTTTGTGGTATGATAATATTGATATGTAAAAATGACAAATTCACTGTTTATTTCGTCGTCGTATTAAAACAAATGCAACATATAAAACAGTTGATAAGGAATATTTAAACATCTGAACAACATGTTATAAAAAATATAAAACATTAAAAAAAGATATTGTATTTCTGATTTGCCACCTTTTGTACCTAATCTAGCGTTTATATTTAGAACATAAAATTTAAAAAGCATTCTACATTCTAAATCATGTTAAATATTGTTATTATATTAAAAACTTTGACAGCTTGATAAAAGAACTGAGCTAAATCTAAGAATTTTGTGTTCGATTGTTTTTCAGATTACATAAATGTTTTAAAGGAGTTGTTATTTTGATATATATTTAATTTCCCTTACGATAATTATTTTTATTTAAATATGTTAGTAATTTGGTTTTGCTCACAACAGCGAATCTAAACAGTAAATCAGTCTACGCACAAATAAGGAAAGTTTAGTGTGTTTGTAAAATGTAGTACAATCGATTCGATTTTGTTACTGATTTCTACACAATATTAGTGATCTAATGGAGAGGCACTATAGAGTATAGAACACTAGACTATCTAGATATATAATATGAGGAAAGTATTTAGTTCAATAAAGTCAATACAGTAAGTAAATTAATAATATAACATATACGTTATGATCAATTAGTTAGGTCTCCAAAGTATCCCTTGATATCAATCCATTCGTAGATGCTTCATATCTCTGGAATTTTAACCAAATTAGATTTGATGAAAAAGCTAGTTTTTCTTGCAGAATAGACCTCGTTGGTCGCAGTACAGAACTTCCGGCCTCTACTTTTGATTTTAATTCTAATTCTATCTTTTCTTAAGCGTGCTTAAAGCCAGTCGGGCTTGATAACAATAATTGTAGGCAATTCAGTTTTCAAACCTTACGGTAGTCTCGCTTTAATATATTGATAATATGTACATAAAATCGTTTCAAAATTATTTAATTCCTTTCTAAAGAATAGCAGTTATTTTTAGCAATTTTAATAGTTTTTTTACAACCAGAAAAATTGCGTCTTTTATCTTAATTTTGAATAAAATGCATTTCAATGAAACAGCCATATTTGAATTATTAACGAGGGTATATACTTTAGAGTCTTAATAATTTTAGTTTATGATATTTTACTCATTTGTCGAGTATTTAGTAGTTAGTATAAGTTAGTTGATAAGGCAGCAAGATAAGATTGCAAAACTATTTAATTGTGTTTGATGGATGTTCCACTCACTTCATAAAAACCCTTTCGGTTTATATAATATAGTTTTTTATAATTTCAACTGACTATTATTGTTCATTAACGATTAGAAATATTTAAAATAAAAACAATAAAGCAATCTTTCCTATTTGTTTGTTTCTGTGCAATAATTACTTACTCGAGAGTAGTTCAAAGTTACCGTAAGAGAATATAAAGTGACAATGAAAGTATTGTTGAAAGCAAATTTGTCATAGATCAATTTGTTTGAAAGTTTAACTTGAATCCTTCAAATAAAAACAAAACTTGAATGAAATTTTGAATAGGGAAATGTGGTGAGCAGTGAAATTTGTTAAAAGTACATTAATCAAGAAAAAATGATTATATTACGGCAACTTTCACTTTAATCAATGTAGAATGCAAATAGGTACCTATAATAGAATAATGAAACACAAATAAATATTAAAAAACATTTTTGAATTCATAAAATAAGTGACATAAATAAAAAATGCCTATCTTGTGGGGTAATGACGATCAAACGTTTAAGTAAGAGTATATGAGAAAATATGTTTTATTAATTTTTAATAATTGTCACAATTATTGCTTTACTCTGAGAATTCATCCGATGAACTTAAAAAAAAAATATTTTGCGCAACTCTTTGTTTATCTTTTGTAATTTTTTTTATCGGCAATTACTTTCCTTTCATTTTGATTTTTTTTTTAGTTATGGCTCATATTCTTCTGAGATTTGTTTAGCGCTCGTTTTTTGGCAATAATATAGTTGCTATTAGTACCTATACTAAAACACTCCTGTCTGATATACAGGTGTGATATAGTGGAAAAAAAATTATAAATAAGGTACGAATGGAATGATGTTTGGGGAATGCAGAAGGGTGAATGGGAGACGGATGAATGGAGAGAAAAGAATGAAGAATGCTTGAGTTCTAATTTTTACTCAGAAGAAAACATCTGAACAATAACGTTGAATAAAGTTGTGGCTAATTGCGCTAATAAGCACAGAAGCCAAAAACATGGTTATTAAAAAAAAAAAAATACTAAGACACTGTCTCGGTCGTTTTTCGTTTTTATATATGTCGTAGGATAATTGAAAAAATCGGATCTTTGCGAAAATCCTAGAAAGATTGCAAAAAACCGGGTAATTGGAATCCGATTTTTTGCAAACATCCAAGGATTTTCGCGAAAATCTGATTTTTTTAATTATCCTACGACATACATAGATGTCTAAAATACAGATAAAATATAGATATCTAAAATACACAGTTGTATTGATTACGCAACATCAGTTAAACGCATGGCGGGTAGTTTAGATCAAATTTGATCGGCATTTCGCTAAATCATGCCATAACTGAAAATGACACATTGGCATATTATCGAGGTTGAGTCAATATAATTTTGATAATTTCCAACAGTATCCTAAGCACAGTATCCGCATGATACAAACATAAAAATGAAAAACGAACATGGAAAATAATTACTTGCTATTTTATCCATGTAACTGATTATATCGAATAAATAGAAAAAAAAACCATTTGTTTGCGAAAAACACACACGCAGTAAATTCATTGCGGTTGAACAACGTCAATTGACATAAGATGCAACTCTTCGAACAGATGTAAAATCAGAGACTAGTGGAACACAATGCTGATCATCATTACCCACTGATCGCCATTACACCTTCTAATGATAGCGCATCACAGTTTTGCTCATAATGAATAGTGACATTATGAGCAAAACTGTGTTGCGCTATCATTAGAAGTTCCAGCAAATCATTTGCATGATCTAGTTTTAATCCATTAGGACCTTTTTGGTCAGATAACTGGTGACGTAGGGTTTTAAAAACCTCAAAAACAATATGGCATTTTCGGAAAAACTGGATATGATTTTTTTCTTAAAGTTTATATTTAGGAAATTTTGCTAATCAGAGAACATTGGTATATTAAAATTAAAAAAATACAGAAAAAGGTTTAAATTATTGCAATCATTACTTAAACTTTCACTATATGCTGCAAAAAGGTCATATCTTCACAAAAAATCGTTAAACAAAATTAAATTTTGGTAAAACAAAAACAAACTATATAACGCAAAAAAAATGCTTCTGGCAACATACATTAAAAATAATAATAATAAACTATGGCAGCATCACTATCTTTTGGCGGGTGGGGTTTGGTAAGCCTCAAATTTGACAAAGACGGAAAAAATATGAAACAGTAGAGCTCTTTAGAAGCGCGTGGACTCCCCGAGTGTCAAAAGTAAACTGACCACAAAGTACCTAACTGACTGAAAAGCTACCTAGAAAGTAACATCAGATCTCTCTCCACTATAAAATGCGTAGTACTACTTCTTACTGTGTGTGAGGTTTGACCAGTCCCAGATCACCAGATTTTATATTATAGAATACAGGAAAGTATCTATACAATGTATCCATTGTTTTCTGATTAGCTTCGCTATAACGACGAAGTGCCACAGCTTCGTTTTTAGTGAAGTGTAATGTTTTTTTTTTTGAACGCCACTTACTTTTTGCTAATTTTCAAATAGTTAGTTGAAATATTTGATAATATATAAAATTAAAATAGTAATAAAATTATTTGCTGATGAAGTTGCATAAACCATGCTAATCGTCCATTATCCAATTAAAAAACATTTCTCTTGTTATTTGTTATGCCGGCGCCAGACATACCAACAATATTTGAAAACTTATTTGAACACTTGTTTTAACTAGGATGGGGATTATAAATCGATTATTCGAAATAATCGATTATTTTCCTGCCAATTGATTCCGATTATTTCGAAAAACCGATTGTGGGGAAGACCGATTGTTTTATTACCCTAAAATCGGATAATCGATCCAAAAAAGAATATTTTTCCCGATTTTAAAACTGGGAACAAACAGGCAAATTGCGTGTTCGTTCCCACAGTTTTAAAAGAACAATAAAACTTTTTTTCTTCTATAAAATCGGGAAAAATATTCTTTTTTGGACCGATTATCCGATTTTAGGGTAATAAAATAATCGGGGTTCCCCACAATCGGTTTTTCGAAATAATCGGAATCGATTGGCAGGAAAATAGTAGATTATTTCGAATAATTGATTTATAATCCCCATCCCTAGTTAAAACAAGTGTTCAAATAAGTGTTCAAATATTGTTGCTATGTCTGGCGCCGGCATTATAGGTACTTGCCGAAATACTTACAATCCAGTATTTAATTATTACGACGTATTTTTTTTACCACAAGTGATTGGCAAAAAAGTAATCTGCGAATATTTGCTTTCAGGATACGTATACTGTAGTTAAAAATGGAGAATTTCGTGCACACAAAACAAGTTAAATGCCGCAGTGAGCATAACTTTTTGGCTTTTGGTATATGTTATTCAAATGTTTGATATTACAAAGTGAATATAATATGTGGTTTACAAACGTTTTTTCTGTGATAGTATAAAATAAATGTATTTTTTTAAACATTACTATGCAGTCAAGGTTACGGCTTATGCGTAGAAACATGCACGATGTTGCTACGAATGAGACGTTCGTAAGCTGTGACGTTATTTATTGTCGTTATGCTTTTCTTTAAAAAAACTTTCGAAATGTTATTTTGCAATATGTTCAGTACTCCTTGATTACTGCATAAAGATTTTCAGTTAAAATTGCAGTCGAATAGTTTAAAAATCAATCCTACGAATATTTATGAAGGACTCGTATATTTCGTTCACAATAAAGTACAGTAATATCTAGAACTTACGCGGTAGGTGGAACCGTGCGATACCGTGTAGGTCGAACTAGTATGTAAATCGGGGTACAATTTTACATATGAACTATGTTTCAGTTGAATCGAAGACTAAAGAAAACAATAATTTGTATGAAAAATTAGGTAACACAATGTTAATATGAATAGCAAAAATGTAGATAGAAGTTATTTTGACGTAGAAACCCTTATAAAATCTAATAGAGCCGTTTGACGGATCAATGATTTTTTCTTCCCTTTTCCAATTGAACTGAGGCTTTCTGTCAAGTTTCCAGCCGTCATTTGGTCTTCTAACTGAACTGGGTCTAAACTCTAAAGAATCACGTTCTTCAATGTCTTGCAACACTGAATCCGCAAGTTGGGATATTACTGTACAATTTACTAATTTCATTTTTTTTGCGCCTGACGCATTCAAAACCTATATTTTATTCCGACAAGTAAAAATATTCTTTAATTTGCATAAGAATGAAATCTTATTTTGAAACCAAATCATTTGTCCTGTAGTCATGTTATGCATAATATACGGGGCTCGCCATTTAGAACTCCGATCAAACACAGTTGACTTATGAAATGTATAAGTGTGCTTTAAACTGTATTGTGATGAATTTCATTTAAATTTTAATTAATTTGTTAATATATTAATCATTAATGACGTATTAATAATACAGCCTTAATAATAGTTTAAAATGCGAACTGAAAATATACATGTCATTTTATGAGATGATTCCAAACTCTTTTAATAATTCTACTATAAAATCTTTAAAAAAATTACAACGCGATCCACCACGTTCATAGCCATTTTTCAATTTTTTGATGACCATATCCATCCTCGACAAAATTACCGCACTATTCAGTAAAGTTTAGTATTGGAGGAATTATTGGAATTGAAGTACGTCTTATTTTCTGACGAAACTAGGGTTAGCTTAAAAAAATTAAAAAAGCTAGATATCGAAATATTTTTTGCTCAGCATTTTGTCGATTTTAACTTAACAATCGTCACTGTAAATATTTTTTTAATAGTTCTATAGTAGATAGGTCTGCAGTCGACATTTAGAGCTGGTGTTCATGTACACTCGAGTTATCACCGGCATCGGTGGAAACGAAACTTAACATCGGACGTCACGTGACCTCTATTTTTAAACGCGTGCCCCTTTTTTGACTACACATTATAACAGACATGTCACGTGTGCAATTCCTAACGTCGCATTGCAGTGTACTTCGAATTAAAATGTCTGTCATTCCTAAATATTGTAATTATTGTAAGTGATAATAACCCTATGTCAAACCGAAATAACGCAAGGATAGTTAACGACGGGATCTAGAGAAATTAAAACTGAAATGATTTACGTTATGACTTTATGTATTGAATACAAAGAAATCACTTTATTCTGTTATTATGCAATATCTATACTGATAATAACAAAAACTCTTGAAAATTAAATGGAGAATGCTCGCAGTGAATTATTTAAATTTAGTTAATATGTAAGATGACTGCTATTATAGTAACTATTACGGCAATAGAAATTCAAACCATATAATATAGTAAATTTCTTCATATGTAGCCATAGATCTGCGAAAATAAAACTATATAGTGTATATGTTACAAACCCTTTGTGTAAAGCATGCCGTATATAAAAGAACTAATTCGTATATAAACGAAATTAAGGTTTTAATCCGTTTATGTAAGAAGCATTTACAAACGAACTAGTCGGTTTATAAAAATACTCTATGTGGAATAATAATAAAGAAGAAGGACGTGGCTAATTACGCCAGTAAGCGTAGAAGCCAAAAATCACGTATATTGAAAAAAAAAAATACTAGGTAGGTAGTCAATTTATATACGGTCTAACCGCACCTATAAGACCGGATTTAAGTTACGCTTGAATGTCTATTTTTTTTCTATTTATTTGTACAACGTTAAGCTATTATGACATTGCGAATTTCACAAGCACATTTGTACGATTGGCATTTAGTTTTGCAGGGCCAGGTCTTAAAGCCTTGTCCATGCCCGAAAACTGAATTGTCGCCACCGATCTAAAGGAAATTTCCTTTTTTTTCGGAACTTCATTAATTGTTACAATGTTAACAGGTCATATATACTAAATTCTGAATGACTATAATATTTTGAAATTACTTCGTGTTTCGTATTCCAGCTGTAATAACATTTTCAAAGTCTTCCTCTGTTGTAACTTAACTGTGTTTTTTGAATTTCCATAACTAAACCTATAACATTTACAAAAAAAAAACTCTTGATTGTTATCAGAATTAATCACTAACAATACTTAAACTTCATCAATTTTAGGAAAACTATAAATACATGGCACCCATAGATTTAAGCATATAGTCTGAAACTCGACAGTCCGCATGTATACGGCCGAACCCGTATATGAAATATCAATAAAATAAAAGAATAGTTACTTCTTACCACAACAGATTTATTCAGTGGATGTACATTTCGAGAGCTAAGCTCCCATCTTCTGAAGATGGGAGCTTAGCTCTTGAAATGTACATCCACTGAATAAATCTGTTGTGGTAAGAAGTAACTATTCTTTTATTTTATTGTTCCAACTACAGTGCTCTTAATGTTTATATGAAATATCAAGTTATAAGCTTACACTCTGCGTAATACAGGCCGTACCTATACATACGGCCTACACTGTTTACATACAGTCTGATTTTCCAGGCGGTCTATAACATATACATTACACAATAAATGTACATCCAAAAAATCTAATTCATTTCTGAATGAATTAGAACAATTACACTTGATACGCTTATAGAAGATTCGCCCGAACAAAATGTGGGATAATTTTTGTCTCAAGTGGTAATGGAATGGGAGTTCGAAAATGCAATTTTAAAAAGTCCGAACATAAAAAAATAATTGTTTTTCAATATAAAATATTGAGAATCATCGAGATTTTTGAAAATCAACTGGCAATAAAAATTGCGAAAATAAGTTTTAAGAATAATTTTGAATCTTTTTTGTCGTTCACTATTCTTGCGTTTCTCGTTCATAAAGATGCACCGGTTCTTCTATTTGATTCCAAAAATAAATTCGTCTTTTTTCTATTAAATTTTCTTTAATGTACTACATATTGTGCGTACATATTATTAATTCTTGTTCAAAAAGGGAACATTATTTAGTATTAACGATGCAATAAAATATTTAATGCAATCATACCAATCTAATTTATACTGTACGCTACTTAAATACAAAAATACGATATATGCTGACATCTATGTAATTACTCGAGTTATTATACTGAGAACGGAATAGTTTTTTTAAGAATATAAAAAATAAAACAATGAAAATGATATAACTAAAACCAACACGTATCTATGCATATTATATTATACACTATGACCAACCAAAGAACATCTGAGAGGCATACTTTTCCGGTCACAGCTTTACTTTACCGTGAAAACGTCTTTAAATTTAACGAACGAACCTGCAACGATTAGGGCTGAGCGATATTTAAAGTTAAACATATCAAAATTTATCTATATTTACCTAAAATAGCGATAATAAAATAACTTGAACGTAATTAATAGGAAATTAAACAGATAGAAAAATAAAAATTTAAATAAATAATCATAACATCATAATATAATAATTATAATATAATAATAATATCAGATGTTTGTAACAAATATTTTTTTAACAAAAGCTCAGATTACAGATATGTGAAATTTCAGAGAAAATCTTCTGTGTTTTGACTTAAGGACTGAAAAAATGGGAATACTTATGTTTAAAATTGCATTTATTTCCAACGATGAGAGAGTAAATCTCCCAAAACATTAGTAATAAATGCAAGTTCAAACATTAATATTGCTGTTTCTTATTCTTTAGACCAAAACACAGACGATTTGCTTTGAAATTTCACATCAGATCACTTTTGGGATCGCTACTGTCTACATTAATGGTCAATGTAACAAAATGTACACTGCTGTTAATCTTTGTCACTTTCTAGCAAACTTAACATTACGTAAGTTAAAGTAAAAAAGAAATCTATTTTAAAATTAACCATACAGAATAGCGCCATAAATTTAAGCAATTCATTCAAAACTTAAAAACTCACTTATGATACTATATTTAACGTTCGAGTATAACATATTTTTAATAAATAACGGCATTGACAAAAAAAAATAATATTCGTCGCCTATTTGACATTTTATTGACAATTATCGATAAATAATCCCAGCCCTTGGCAGGGTGTTTATAATGTATTAATTTTATGTTGTTATACATTAATATGTATCTGATAATACTTAACAAAATTATTTTTGGATCAATATGATGTGTTTTAGGCCCGAAAAATTTCAACATGCAACCACGGAAGTTTGCTAAAATCCACCATTTATTAAAACTTACCTACCTTATAGTAATCTAAAAATAAACTTACAAAATTTTAATGCTGAGTAAGAAATAAAGTATAAAAAACTGAAACTAACAATTGCTTATCTTTAAAAATATTCATATAAAAAGCTATTTAATAATTCACAGTTTAGCTGAATATATTTATCAAGAAAATTAACTTTTAGGCAATAATAATAATAATATAAATAATGGTCAGGAAGATTTCTGGAAGAAGAAGACTTGCCAAGTCAAAAAGAGGAAGGTGTAAACAAAAAGGTATTGTACTAGGTGTGATAATACAGTTACTTATAATTATTATAATGTTTTATCTATCATACAGAGAAGACGGTATGGTTTTAAAACTTGTTTGAAATCTCAATTCAAGCATGCATTTGTGGATTTTAGCTTACATTAAGGACATTATTTCAAGATAAACTTATCTACAAGGCCTGAAAGCATTATTTATTTTATTTATTTATTTTAATCCTATAATAGCAATTAAGCGTTTATCGATATTATATCTAGTACGGTTTTTGAACAAAATCTTCACTCTGCTTCAACCTGCATCATCAAGAATGCTCTGGAAATCTTAGTTCAGCTCCATTTTTTTTGTTTTTCCGCTTTCAAAAACTCATTTTTTTAGATTAAACTTTCATCATGTACCAAATCAAGGGCTTCATAGCAATTTTTGTTTATTTTTTTTAACTAACAATTCTATGCTTAGCATAGTGATTTTAAATGCACTAAGCATTTTTCTGGGGAGGTGCAATTGTTTCTAATACTTTTTAAATATACTTGTTGTTTTTTATATTACATGATATGTATCAAAACACGAGGGACTCTCGTGACATTCAGACCCAACTTAGAGCCATGCGCGGTACAGAAAGGTCAGACCCATGACAGTTGCAGTCCAAATGGTCCTTGTGTAGCTCGCAGGAACGCTTCTCGTCGCCGAGTACGATCTTGACGTGCTGTTGCATAGCTCGGGACCTTGAATCGGTGTCGGGTTTGCTGTAAACACAGAAAGAGATAATTGCTATTATTTTATACAGTTCAAAGATGTAACCAGTTCCCAGACCGGCTTCGCTCGGGTCAAGATCTCTGTATATTTAAAGTTGTGTCAGAAATAACAATATAAATATAGTGTTGTTCCTGCGGAATTGATTATTCACACTAAATCCAGAAGAATATTTCTGCCGCTTCTGTAACGGACTTCCAGACATCGTGTATCATTTCATAAACCTTAGTAATTAATTAACGGACGAAGAGAATAGTTATTTGTGATAAATATAAATCAAGTTTACTGTACCGAAGCGACATCTATGAATCAGTTTATCAACGATGTAAGTGGATACAATAGCATTCGACATGGCGTGCGTATATGAAATTGGTAACAGCGACCCGGTGAGATAAAATATATCCCACCGCTGCCACCAATTGTTACGGGCTCGCATTGTTCTTTATATTGTCGCGCTGCCTAAGGATTTGATGATAGAGCGGATGGGTTCATCATAGGATGATTAAGTATACCACAGCAAAAACACAGTGATTAGTATAGACATAATATATTTAACAACAAAAAAACAATAGACGTAAAATTCACAAATTAAAAGAATAAAATTTATATGTTGTAATTTCTGGTGCCACGGCACAGCGAATATTTATTATTCATTATTTACTTACGCTCACCATCTAACCCCGTATTCACACTTGTTCACTTGCAACTGGTGTGTTCAACTGTCCATCGATAACTGAACTCTCAATGACGGTCAGTCATCGAGGAGTCCCCGATGACTGACATTCGATACCTCTTTTTTGATGACTGACTGACGATAACTGGCAACTGGCCCATTTTGCTTCTTCACTTGGCTTTTTGTTCTTTCAAAATTGGTACCCTCGTTCCTTCTAGCATTATAGATTTGTTTTTAATAAATCTTCGCTGGCCGCATTTATCACTCTATTTATGTTTACATATTTTATTATTACAAATCCTAAGCTTTAGAGATCTCATGGAAAACTGAATGGTAAGAAATCCTCTCCACGCGAGTTCGGCTCGCACTTGACCGTTTTTTTTTATAGTTCCATACATGTGTATATTTTTTCACGGGTGGCGTTGTTCCAGATCTTTTTGGTTTCCTAACTTGAATGCCGTGGGCCATTGATATTTATACCTGACGTCTACAACTGTAGTAGACAGTATTAAAGGCGCAGCGGGCGAAGAGTCCTAGACGGTTCACAGGTAAATGTGTCGACGACTGATGTTCTTCCTTCTTTTATGCTCAGTGTGTCAGTGTTATCTGCTCTGTCGTAGTTCGCTCCTCTGTGATTGATCGTTCCGCTCAGTGGTTTTCGCGCACTGCCATATCGCCTTTGATAATGCATATGCCAGCTGTACACGAAACGTTAGGTAGAAATACCAATGGACCACGCTCAACAAGCCCGGAAACCAAGAAGATTTAGAAGTCCTATAGTCCTAGTTCTACTGTGTGTGAATTTTATAACCAGAGAAAGCGTCAAGTTCTCACTGAAAAATTTTCTGAATTGCATGGAAAATGCCTGGCTTTTAAGTTGAAAAAGAAATTCGCTTGCAATAACTGCACGGTTTTACATTTTGCAGTCCCATGGAATCAAAGTGTCGGCGCCCATACAAGTTTTCATAAATACTATAATGATCTGAGATATCGAGCGTCTGTAAATAACAATATATATTCTGTAAGTGTGCATAGGACTTTGTAGGTCAGACTTTGTTATTTGCACTGTGCTGTGATCAGTCCCAATGCAGGTGGCCGGATGTTTCATCGCTAGACAGTGTTACGTATTGATCAGTTCCGAAGCTCGCTGCCCGGCTTGCAATTATGACTGATTATATTTTAATTGGTGTTGAAATGGTCTGAGGCGTGGGCAGTAAGCACTATTATCAGTGCTCAATTGCCAGTGAATGCTTGTAGATTATTAAGACATTTTCAATTTTCTTACTATACGTAATTCATTCTAAAAAATATAAGTAAAAAACCTTCTGAAAACAAACTTTCATTAAGATGTACTAAAACGAAAAAAAATAATTTTTTTCAAAGTTGACCTGACTTAACAGCTTAAAAAGTTTAAATTATGACTTTTTTATAAACATATCTAGAGACTAACTTTTAGGTTAGGTCAACAATGATACAAATTGATTTTATTTGTTTGATTGTTTGTTATTTTTTTTCGTTTTAGCTCATTAGTGTATTTGCCATAACATGACACATACACTATAGGCGTCAGCAGTCGGATGGCGGGACCTAGGTATCGGACCAAAATAGGCTATATATAATTTTGTTGTGTATAATTTTGTTTGAATGTAGCCCAAATATGACCGTGATGTAGCCGTTCTGTTGTGTTTTATTTATTGTTCGACAGATGTCCATGATCCATAGTAACAATATTAAATTGCATAAATTCTTTAAATTTCGAAAGTTCTTGTTCAAAATGATAGTATATCGTAAGGACAGAAAGTTGAAATTCTTGCACTGCGCGACACACGATATCCGCGCGAAGCGAAGGGCATCATATGTCGCGCAGTGCAGGAATTTCAACTTTCTGGCCGTGTGGGGGCCCGGTCGAAAGTACGCACTTTGGTTCTTACAGATGGTGTGCGAATTTCAGCAGTACATAAATATTAGGCTTTCAGCCTTAAAATCGAACCCGAAAGTACGTACTTTCAACCGGGTATAAAGAAAATGATCTTGTCGTATAGTTTGGTTCAGACGTTCCAAAAGTGCAGGTGTGATTTTTTTTCCTGATAATCGTGCTGGTTTAGTTTTCACAATTTATTCGTGTTACTTGTTATCCGCATTAATTATGATATTGTCGCTTTTCGCAGTTTTTGTGGTAACTCTAAATTGCAGAATTTTACGAACTGATAACACGTAGTCGTGCTCGTAAATTAATATTTTGCTAATTATTAATTATTAACAATGCAATCGAAAAGGTTTTACGAAAATCCAATCACCGTAACCGGGTTCTGAGATTTTTCAATTTTTATGTCTTACGGTACCTACTGCACTAATTTATTATTATTATTAATTATTGTAAAAACTTATTTTTTCACTTAGTAAGGAAATAAATTTTTGTATTTTAAATATATTTCTTGTGGATGTACCTAGTTTTTCCTTTCAAACTACCCTCAAACCATTGTGAGAACTAAATAGAGCAAATTTGCGATAAATGCAGTTTTCCCATTTTTTGGTTTTTTAAGATTTATGAGTAAACTATATGGCCTACAGACGTCGTTCTTTGCTTAAATTAAAGCTAGTTATATTTGCTACATCTTTTCCTACAATTTTACCCGTAAAATGAGTATTTTCCCCGATATCGGGGTCAAAAATTGACCAAATCTTAAAATTTCATGTTTTTGAAAAAAAAATGTCAATTTTTGAAGAGCTGAATCTCGGTAAATATGGAACCTACAGAGTTAGTTCTAGTCTCAAATTATAGCAATTTTAGTCTACTTTAAAAACGCATAGAAAATATTCTATAAAAAACGCATAGTTTAGGACTTATATTAAGAAAATTATGCGGTTTTTCGAATGCTCCAAAGTTAGCACAGGTCGACTTTTTGCTTTTTTGTCCTTGGCAATTAATAATACAGTTAATCTAAGATCTGGTACACAGAATTTAAGCTTGTCATATAATAATATGCTAGAAAAATATAAAAAGAGTGTAAAACAAAAAACAATTGTTCATATGAGGAGTAACTACATAAATGAAGTCATATGATTTTGTTTACTAACAGTCAATAAATACATTAATTTGAACGTTAACCGTAAAATTAAAAAAAAAAAAACGGTTTTATTATAAAAGTTTTTATGAACAATTGTTTAAATAAAATTTATATCTACATGTTAACTTTAATATCTACTTAAACAGAACATTATGGTGTGTATAATTAATATCTGATATTTTATATTTCAATTGTAAATTTTAAAAATTGTATTTTATATTTAAATTCTAGTTATAAGCTTGAAAAAGTTCCAATAAAGGGACGAAACGTCGCAAATTAATAAATAAGTGTTTACTTAAAGTGTCTTTTTTCCCAACAAATAAATTTTATGTTAGCACAGGTCTTTCGAAGCTGCAAACTTGGATCTACGCTACTGGTAGTGGTCCTAACAACATATTAAAAAATCAGAATTAGCCGTTAGTTTGCGATTTTAGCGATTTCTAGTATTAGATATGACTGGGCTAATACAAACATTTAGTGTGTCATTTTTTTTTCAATTTATAAATTCAGTTTAGAGAAAATCTAATTTCGGATTCATTAACTAATTTTGTGAAAAGTGAAGACAGCCGTAGTTTCTTGAAAATTTGCATCATTGTTCCGGTCACAGTGACATCAGAAATAACAAGTGAGTGATGTGTTTTATATGATGTACCTATAGAAATTAGAAAATATAATTTTTGAGTACCTCCTAGCATGGCGATGATTTAAAATTGAGTACGCTAATCATAGCTGGTAAAAAGATAAAAAACGATTTGTTTTTATTATTATGTAAAGGGTCTGTAGTCCTTAGCAAAATACATCGAAGCATTGTATAAATGGTTGAACATCTTTTTTCAGTTTGCTAATTATTTATGATTTGTAAAAACAATAAAAACTTGAAATAAAAGAATAGTTACTTCTTACCACAACAGATTTGTTCAGTGGATGTACATTTCGAGAGCTAAGCTCCCATCTTCAGCAAAACACTTTGCTGAAGATGGGAGCTTAGCTCTTGAAATGTACATCCACTGAATAAATCTGTTGTGGTAAGAAGTAACTATTCTTTTATTTTATTGTTCCAACCACAGTGCTCTTAATATTTATAATAAAATAAATTCACAACTCAAAATTTAGAACGATTTATTTTTGGTAATTATTAATTCTAAATTTTAAAGTTATTAAATACCACAAACTCGTAATTTACTTAACAACTATTGTATCGACAATGATACAATTCATTGATATTTAACTAGCAGCGAGAACAGTACTGGAGCCTTCGGCTCCACCGTATTACAATCTTGCCTCTCTGATGGGCTGCGCCCCACTTGACAGAAACAATAGTGGATCCTTCGGCTCCACTGTATTAAGTTTATAAATTATTATAGTTGTTACTTAGAGGGGTGGGGGTGAAAAATGTTTTAAAAGTACGTTACGTAATTCGCTATTCACGTGTGCACCCACTTCAACAATTTTAACTCTAAATAGAGCTCTTCCAGGCTTAGCGCTACGAAGTCTGCCCTCGCTACTTCATGACCCAACAAAACACGAACACGCCTCTTGCATAAGTTTGTGGTTCAACATTTAAGATTCATATAAAACAAACTATAAAAACAGTTCAAGAATTACAAGGGGCAAAATTTACCATAATACATCCTGGCGTTAAAGTATGACAATCGACGTATTTTTTATTGACACTTTGAGCTTAATAATATAATTTATTCAATTTAAGAAAAAAATTACAAATGTAAAATTGGCCGGTTTACAATATGACAACAAATAAGAACTTTTAAACAGAAAAAACAATAAATAAAATTAGAAAAAAATATTTAAAGCGAATCTTTTATTGAAATGTACTAAAAGGGAAAAAATAATTTTTAATAATTTAGATTCATATAATTATGAAATCGTGGGCTATAAATTCTATGATCATTTTTTAGTCACAACCTACGTTTTTATAATTATGAACCTAAATTAATAAAAGTTATTTTTTAATACATTTCAATAAAAGCTTGTCTGTAAAAAGTTTTTTTCAATTAATATTTTATTTTGTCTATTTGTTTATTTGACCGCTGCATGGAACTCTATACCATCAGACATTGACGTCTGCGCTTGAAGGACACCACCAGCCACGCAAATCAAAGCCGGTCCTATCTGATACACCATGCTGGCAATAACCATATCGTCCACATCCTCTAAGCCGACAATGTTTACATTCACGTTGGTTTTGCATATGCTTTTAATACATCTTCACATAACACTAAATATGGTCTCTGTTTATCTTCAATAAATGTAATTTCATTCACTGGAGATATTATGTTTTCAATAAACTTCATTCGTCCTTAACGCACAAGGAATATTGTTTCTTCACTGTTTATAACTGACTGTCCAATAATCATTTCAATATCGTGCATACATGCATCTGTCACTAGTTCCAAAACAAAGGTCATCAATTTATTGCTTTTGTACCGCCGAATCCTTTTAAAACGCTCACCTTCGATGATCATCAAATTACTTTCTTACGAGGTTTAACTTTTGTCATTTTAAATTTATTTTACAGCCAATAATTTGAGCAAACTAATTGTATTATTTAACAATTTCATTGTTTCCCAATAAAGACCACATACACATTAAATTCAAATTCACGTTTTTTTTTTTTTTTTTTTAAGATAAAAACCTTTATTTACAACAATTAAAAGTTAAATACAAGAAAAATAACAGAAACTGACATTTTAATATCATAACCATAAATAAATTATTTCTTATTGTAATAAAGGTACCTAGTTAGCAAAATAACTTATTGAAGAATCTCGTTAGAGATTTTTTCTGTGCTAAATTCCGCACATGAAAAATAAATGAAAAATAAATTTCGTATATTAAACGCAAAAACAGCCCATCCCTAGATCTCTAAGAGATTACTATACATTGATTTTGAGTCTTTCCCATATAACGCCGTGTAAATAACGTTAGTTTCCAAGTTTTATATACGCTGTTACCAAATTTTCGTACGACATATATTTACAGTAGTATACATAGTATAAGGTGCTTCAGAAAGCAAGCTAGATAGCCGAGCGGTCTAGAGCGCGTACATTGCTTCATAGCTTGGGTGAGCAGAGTTCGGATCCCAGGACCGACGTGTTGTAAATTTTGTTTTTTTTTCAATTGTTTCGTTTTTTACATGATATTTATTTACATTAGTTTCCAATTTTCTTTTATATTATAAAAATAAATTATTTTCTTGTTTTAGTAATTAGTGGTGACAAAAGTCTCGCAAATATCAACTTTTGGATGTGACATTTGTCAAGAAAAGTTTCGTCATAAATGTAGTTTGGTACGGCATACGAAAACCCATAATATCAATACAAGTGGTACTCATTTTGGGAGGTTATATTGCGTTTTGGAGGTTTTGTATTGCGTTTTGAAGATTTTATATTGCGTTTTGGGGGTTTTATATTGCATTTTGAGAGTTTTATATTGCATTTTGGAGGTTTTATATTGCATTTTGGGGGTTTTATATTGCATTTTGGGGGTTTCATATTGCATTTTGGGGGTTTTATAGTTCATTTTGGGGGTTTTATATTGCATTTTGGGGGTTTTATATTGCATTTGGGGGGTTTCATATTGCATTTTGGGGATTTTATAATGCATTTTGGGGGTTTTATATTGCATTTTGGGGGTTTTATATTGCATTTTGGGGGTTTTAATTGTTTTTTGGGGTTTTTATATTGCATTTTGGGGTTTTAATTGCATTTTGGGGGTTTTATATTGCATTTTGGGTGTTTTATATTGCATTTGGGGGGTTTTATATTGCGTTTTGGTGGTTTTGTATTGCGTTTGGGGGTTTTTCATATATACAGAATATATATTTTCAGAATTGTTGTGTTTAATTATTTTTTTATATCGTATAATTTATACTTAAAAAAAAACTTCGGAGAAGTAAAAATTGGTTCTGTGCTAAATTCAAAGACTTGCGGTGACTCGCTCTCAAGATTACGACTTAAACAAAAAAAAATACAAAATTTCGAGGCAGGCAAGAAATTCAAATCAAGCCTGGAAATTCTGTGCCTAAGATGTAGAAAAAAAATTAGTTCCGAGGCAGACAAGGAATTGAAATCCAACCTCGAAATTCTGTGCTCATAAACCTTCAAGAGCAAGAGCAAAAAAAATGCACAGGTGGCGTGTGCCCAGCTCCATATTTATTTGTCAAGCTACCACTAAAAAAACGCCATCTGTGCATTTTTTTTTGCTCTTGCTCTTGAAGGTTTATGAGCACAGAATTTCGAGGTTGGATTTCAATTCCTTGTCTGCCTCGGAACTAATTTTTTTTCTACATCTTAGGCACAGAATTTCCAGGCTTGATTTGAATTTCTTGCCTGCCTCGAAATTTTGTATTTTTTTTTGTTTAAGTCGTAATCTTGAGAGCGAGTCACCGCAAGTCTTTGAATTTAGCACAGAACCAATTTTTACTTCTCCGAAGTTTTTTTTTAAGATTTTATATACGTGTTCAAATAATTGTCAAAATTTGTTTTATTAATTATTTTTTGTTTTTCATTTCTTATATAGTTTCGATAAATATTTAGATCATGTTGATTGTTTCTAAAGTTGAAATCTATTGTTGCACTTACAATCCAGATAATAAAATTGTTCAGGTTCTTGTTTGCAAAATTTATATTAAGAAACAAAATATCTTCATCTCTCATTTTAGGCGTATCTGTTATTTCAGTGATTTTATTTACTAAAAAACTCCAAATATCTTTGGAGTTTTGGCAAGATATTATTCTATGGCCAGCCGTATCTTCATTGGCACAACTGTCGCAGTACGGCGTGCTGGTAAGGTTGTGTCTGTATAATTTGTAATTAGTCGCGAAATTATCATTTATTAGATTGAACAAGGTCCATTGCTTTTCAGAGTCTACATAAGAGTTAGCGACGTTTTTCCAAATTATTTTCCATGGTAATAACGGTAGTTCCTTCTGAATTTTCGGCACAAATTGCGACTGTTGCTCCATATAATACTCCTTTGTTATAATTTTTTTATCTGGATTTTTTTTAATGAACGCGGAATCATTTATTTTCTTTTTCACTTTTTTGAACATAACTGGAGTATTTGAATTTGACGGGTCGTTTATCCATTTATTAATTAGTGTTTTATCGAATTTATCCTCGAAATCTCGTGCGGTATTTATACACTGTTTAATAAAAAGCGCTTGACATTTTAATTTTACATCAATTAATCCTAGACCCCCCTTTTCCCTTTTAAGACGTAATAGTGTCTTTGCTATTTTGAAAAAATATCCCTTCCAAATAAACCACCCTAGAGACTGTTCAATGTTTGCTGCATATTTGTTAGTCATGGGTAATATTTGCGCTAAATACCAAATTTTGGCTAACGCAACGTTGTTTACTAACCAAATCCGTTGAATTGGGTTTAAATTTCGAGATTTGTTATTTTTGAAAAACTGTTTAATACTGTTTATTACTGGCTCCCAATTACGATTGACTAAATTGTTAAAATCTTTGTGCCATATAACCCCTAAGGTTTTAAACTCGTTTTTAATGGGTATATTAATAAAATGGCTTGAATTTCCCGATATAAATTTTCCGAGAAACATTACATTTGATTTTGCAAAATTAACTTTGGCTGAAGATGCTTCACAATATTCTTTTAGAGTTTGTTGAATCTTTAAACCATCAGCGACGTGTTCAATGTAAATCTGCACATCGTCTGCGTAAGCCCTGATTTTTAAAATTTCATTGTTTATTGTAATACCATGAGTATTGATCTCAATTGCTCTTATAAAGGGTTCTATGGCTAGTGTAAATAATATCATTGATAGTGGACAGCCCTGGCGCACGGATGATTTGATCTTTATTGAGTTAGATAAGAATCCATTAATAACTATTTTAGACTGAGCGTTATTATACAAACTTTTTATACAAGTTATAAATTTGTCTGGAAAATTAAATTTTTTTAAAACTGTCCATAGGTACTCATGGCTTACCCTGTCAAAAGCTTTTTGGAAGTCCACATTTATTATTGCAGCCTTTTTATTTTTATCAATTGAATGATTCATTATCGTATCTCGCAAGACCATTGCGTTGTGGAAAATGTTTTTACCTTCCATTCCAGATGTTTGTCCGCTACCAATGATATTATGGAGAAATTTACGAATTCTTTGAGCGAAAATTTTCAAAAGTAGTTTATAATCGGTGTTCAACAAAGTAATAGGTCTGAAGTCTTCTACCGTTTTAGAGGAACATTTTTTTGGAATAAGCGTAATAAATCCTTTTGCGAAGTCAGTAGAATTAACATTTAACGACTGGTCTAAGACTTTATTCAACACGGTTGTTATATCGTGCTTGATTATTTCCCAGAATTGTATATAAAATTCATATGGTATCCCATCCGGTCCTGGCGACTTTTTCTTTTTGGCTTGTTTGAGGATTTCTAATACTTCGTCTGAGGATATTTCTTTAATTAAGTCCTCTGCGTCGTTGTCAGTGATAGTTCTCTTTATAGCATTTAATAGGGAATTATTTAAACTTATATTTTTATTTTCGTAAAGTTCGGTGTAGTATTTTTCTATTTCTGCAATTATGTCTGGAGTTTTATTTGTAAAATCTCCATTTAGCTTCTGCAGTTTATGTATATGCTTTGCTTCATAGTTATTTTTTTCTCTCGCCAGTACGAAAACGGAATTTTTTTCCTCTGCTACAGTATTTAATTTTGATCTTATAAGTGAGCCTTCAATAAATTCCTTTTGTTTATTTACAATTTTGTTTTTTAAATCTTTAATCTTGTTTAGCGTAGTTTCCGTTCTGTCTCCATCTGACACTTTTCTATGCAAGTCAGAGAGCACTGACATGTAGAATTCTAAGGTCTTTCTTTTCATTTTGGCTTCATATATGGCCTCAGATACGAAGAATCGTTTAATGTGCGTTTTTGCCACCTTACACCACCATGTTATTTTGTCTAAGTTTATATTTTTCTTCTGTATGCAAACCCACTGTTCTCTAAAGTTATCTTGAATGTGTTCTTTGTGTAAAAGAGCTGCATTCAATTTCCAGTAGCTACGGCCTCTCGGCATTGGAGAATTTAATCCTGTAAATTTGCACAGAACGGCGTTATGATCACTGAAGGCTACTGTTATGTTTTCTACAGATCGGATATTTTCCTGTAGCTGTTTTGATAGATACATTCGATCTATTCTTGATGCTGAATTATTCCGGATGAATGTGAAACCAGTCTCACTAGGATGTCTAGCTCTCCAAGCATCGTGTAGTCGTAAATTGTTGACTAAACTGGCCAGCCCTGAACTAGGTGTCGCGCGCCCTGTAGCGTCCTTTCTTTCTGTTACGCAATTAAAATCGCCGGCTAAAACAATATTTTTATAGTTATGTGATAAATGTATAGCTAAATCATTTTCAAAGAGATTTTCTCGCTCATTTTTAAAATTTGAGCCAGAGTGGGCATAAATATTAACTAAGAGAATATTATCCCACATTACACTTAGAATTCTTCCATTAACTTGTCGTTGAACGCAGCTGACCGTATAACCTGCTCTATATATTATAGCAGTACCTCTATTTGCTTCATCTATGTTCACAATGTAAGCATAATTAAAAAGGAAGTTTAGATTCTCGGTATTGACTTCTTGCAGGAATAAGATATCAATATCATAGTCTCCAAGGAATTTGTTAAGTAGCGTTTGTGTTGTTTTGGAAAGGATACCATTGATGTTAAGAGTAGCGATCGTCACAGTTTTAATCAGTCCCGTGTTCATTTCTGAGTTTAGGTGTAGCTGGTCAGAGGTTCGTCGTCCGGCGAATCTCCGTGATAAGATATAGGGCTTGATTCATCATAATTTTCAACATTGGAATCGTTGTCGGACTCGCTTGTGGTTGACATTTTTTGACCAATCACATTTTCGTCTGGAGTTGTTACACTTTTCTTTTGCAAGGTTTCAGCCGAGTCGATCATTTTAGAGTCTCTTTTTCTTTTGCTTTTACTTTTTCGTTTTGTTACCGTTTCTGGATGGCTCTGATCAATGGTTAGGACATCCCTATTGACAAGGTTGACTATGCGATCGTACGTGTTATTTTGACTAGCTGGTTGCTCCTTTCTTTCTTGAACTTCTCTAGAAATATTTGTTTGGTCTTCATTGTTGATAGGCACAGTGTTTACAACGCTATCGGTGGTTTTTTCTATTGATAGATTCAAAATTTCTTGACTATCTGTGTCAGGCACTGCATTTTCGGAATTTGTATATGTCATTTCTTCGTTTCCTAAAGGTACACTGTGGTTCCTGGAGCTAACTATTTTTGCCCAAGAAACCACTGGAGGACGATCATCCCGTATTTGGACTGGCCTTTTCGTTGGACATTCTAGTCTCAAATGACCATATTGGTTGCAGATCATACATGACTTGGGTTGTCCTACATAGCTTACCGAAGTCTTAAAAAAGGCGATTTTGATCCACGATGGAATGTGTTGCTTGAGTATCATTTTTACTTGTTTCACCCCAGTAGAAACTTTATATCTATGTTCTCCTTGCCATGACTCATTTGCCACTGAGCAGATTTGACCATACGGTTTTAAAACATCGATGATTTCTTGGTCCGTTATTTCAAAGGGAAGGTTAAACAGTCTTACCGTTCGCATACCATAGCCAGCATAGAATAACCTTATGAAGGTCACCGAACCATCTTTGTATTTAAATTCTATTTTATCTTCATATTTTTCCATTAATTCGTCACACAGTTCTTGACTTTTCAGTTGAATGAAAATCGATCTTACATACAAGTCTATTTGAATTCCATTTATGTGAGATTCTTCTAGTTTTAACTTTTCAAAAATCCAGTTATGTACATCTAATGAGTCGGGTTTTTTACTATTCTGATCAAATTCGCACTTTATTGTATTTTTCCTATAATCTCTCATTTTTATTGGCAAACTCATTTTCGTTGGTAACACAAAAAACAACACCGAACACAAATTATAGAAAAGGCACGTTGAAAACGGCACAGCTCAACTATGTGAGCTATGCACAGTAAGGTTATGCAATCTCTGTAATACTTTTGTAATACGTTCACTCTCTTTGAAATATAGAAATGAACTGTTACAATTATTTTTGTTAGTTATCAAAACTGTTCAAGAATTTGACATTAACTTCTATCTTTTACCACGTTTCTTTGCAATATTCACACCACATTCTCTTATCTCTATTTATCATTTCCACCATTATCACGTTTGTTAATCTTGTGTCGCGACAATGACGCAACTTCATCATAACCATTCACTTACAGATTATCAAAATTTCGTAATTTCGTCAAACATTTAAATCAAACCGAATGAACTGGTGTGTTTTCTATTCGATTTCCTGTTCTTCTTTCACATTTCTCAGCGTGTTATCGCCGAAATCGAAGTTAAACCTCGTCAATAATTTTCGATTTAGCAATTGACGGGGCATTCGACCGCAACGGCCTAATGTACACCGTTTCACTTTATCTAAGGGCGTCTTTTTAGTATATCCCACTTCTGATATGTAGGAAATTAAATAATGAAACCAATAAATAAACAAGAATTCAATTATTACAATTATTAAATAAAATATATTTAATTCAGCAATACAATCAATGTGAATTCCATCTTGTTTCAACACAGAATGCTACTGTATCCGCTTACAATGTATACAATGTCAATATACGCAGCTTACATAACATAAACCATTACACAATTCATAGAACAACACTGAATAACATTCATTTAAATACTATGGGTCAAACATTTGTTTACAATCATCACTCCACTACTATTCAACGGAACGAGGCAGCCTCTGTAATCCACGAACCTGCCTATCACTTTAAATGGTAATTTATAATAGTAATCAATTTTAAATTCTGTATAGGTTCAGTTGATAAACGTATTTATTGTATAATATGGGTCATTCTTGGATGCACTGTATGTCCATGTGGAAACTTCGCATCAAATGTATAATACAAGTCATATAAAATATTTTTGAAAGTGTTTATTCGATTTGTCGGTAAGAAAGCTTAGAATTTGTAACCTCTTAAGAATTGAAAAGCTTGTAAAAAATATTAAACAAGATATTGAAGAAATATAAAAAGCAAATTGCGAATTCTACTGCGTTTTTTTATTTATAACACTACCTATATTAAAGTTGCATTATAGTTTTGGCCCCTATTTTTTTAAAGCGTGTTCCTGGATTTGTAATTACGTATAATCATTCGACGGCCCTTATCAGTGCAATATTATTGTGAGATTATTTCTTTTATTGTTTTTAGGGTTTCGTATCAAAGTAATAAAAAAAGGAGTTTTTATGGTGTGACTACGTAGTCCGCCTGACCGTCTGTCTAATTGGTCAATACTCATAGGAAGTTAAAATTTGGAATGCAAATGAAGTCATGTGTACTACAGATGTCGTTCTAGCACAAAAGCGTTCTCTGTGAAGTGAAAATTAAAAAAGACGTGTATATCTCCTCCACATAAGCTAACAGGAGAAGTGAAACTTCTTTAGAGTTATGAACTCGTTTCCTTGATGCGTTATCAATTTTGCGCTACCGAAGTTTCTCTTATACAGGTTGAGAAAAAAGTAATTTCGGGTTTTCCCAATAAGATGATTTTAAAGTCGCGTATCTCTAGTAATACTTATTCAGTGAAGTCATACTATAGCGCGTTTGAAAGATAACAGTCCACAGACCATTCTAGATATAAAGTTAGTGTCATTCGTTTACTCAGTTAAAATTTATACACATTTCAAAAGTGGAGATTTCAGAAGATCATACTTTGCTTTTTTAATGGTTTCATTACTTCCGAAAAGGAAAAAATGCTGCGCAGACTCATCAAAAATTGCGTAGTGATTTGCACCAAAAATGTGTACCAAAAAAGCTCGATACTTGTGTTCCACATGAATTAACAGTGAAAAAGTTAATGGACCGAATTTACATTTGTGAAACGCTGCTGAAACGAAATGAACTCGAGACATATTTGAAATGAATGATTACGGCCGATGAAAAGTGGTTCAGGCACGACAATAATGTGCGAAAAAGATCGTAGTCAAAGCCCAGAGAAGCTTCACAAATGATTTCAAAGCCCGTATCGACGCCAAGGAATGCGATGCTGAGTGTATGGTGGCATTGGAAAGGAATTGTTCATCATGAGCTGCTCGAACCTGACCAAACCATAAATTCGACTCTCTACTGTTAACAATGAATTCGATTGAAGCAGGCGATTCAAAATAAACGGCCAGAATGGATTAATAGGAAAGGCGTTGTCTTCTATCATGACAACGCTAGAGCACACATATTTTTAGTGACTCGGCAAAAATTGAGAGAGCTTGACTGCGCAGTTTTGATGCATCCACCGTATAGCCTGGATCTTGCCCCGTCCGAGTACCATTTGTTTCGGTCTCTGCAGAACTCTCTTAATGGTCTAAGCCTGACTTCAAAAGAGGCTTGTGAAAATCACTTGGTTCAGTTTTTCGCCTAGAAATCTCAGAAGTTCTACAGTGACGGAATTATGGTTTTACCAGAAAAATAGCTAAAGGTTCATCGATCAAAACGACATACATATGTATCATTGATTAGTGTTTGAAATTTATAAGAATAAATTTGCTTTGAAAAACATGAAAAAAACCGAAATTACTTTTTGCCTAACCAATATTTCGCGCCATTGAATCATTTCTCCTTTAATTTTGCATTACCAAAATTTCTCTTATATTTCCCCGCCGTTGAATCATTTCCCTTTATGTTCATTTAAAAAAGTATACATATGAAATATTTATTTAGTACCTATATGGAAAGTACTGATTTTGAAGTTATTAAAAAATAGTTTTTTTTATTTGTGCAAATTTTCTTAATTGTTATTTATATTTCATTATTATTTCTCTACAAAATAAAAGTATGTCTCCCTATTATCTCGGAAAGTATTAGATCTGATATTAAAAAAAAAATACCGAAGCGTTATTAATGTAGATAAAATTATCTGTGAGAAGATATATAACTGAATATACCCTTTTAAAAGTAATAAAGAGAGAAAAGGCATACTTACAAGTGACTGATATAAGCTGAGGTAGATACTTCTTCCAGAAGGCGCATTGCTTCAGACGCGGTCCGCGACCTATACTGGACATGTTTGTGTCCAGAGTGTAGTATTCCCTACCGGATGATGTGTGCACTGGCCAGTATGGCGACATCCACGTACCGTCCGGCATCTGGTTGGGATTCCTGAAAAACAGTATAATTTGTATTATTTTTAACAGACTTAGAAAAGGAGGTTATCAATGTCACACGTATATATAATATTATAATTTTTCTTTATGTTTATTCAGTCTTAATTTCTCGAGGAGCTAACCGCTTTGAAATAATTCGACTCTGTTATATTCAGGACATGCCGGAATGGTCCGCTATAGTTTTTACTTAAATCGATTTTGTAGATTTTTTTCTAGTGATTAAATATCATTTTTATGTCAGTTCAGTCCTTAATTAGCGGGGGCTTAAACGATTTAATTGATTTCAATTCCAGGACGTAGAAACGGTCCTATATAATTTTTACTTAAATCGGCTCATTAGTTTTTTTTTCTGGTTGAAGCGAAGTTTTTTTTTTGGACGTTGCACACTCGGTGGTTGTAGGAGTAAAATGAGAAAAAAAATGTTATACGTCACTGTTATTTGCGCACGTGCGTTCTAATATCCACGCTGATTAGCTATAGTATTTTCCTCGAATCGGGGTCGAAAATTGACCAAATCTTAAAATTTCACTTTTTTGAAAAAAAATGTCAATTTTTGGAGAGCTGAATCTCGGTAGGTATTGAACCTACAGAGTTGGTTCTGATTTCAAATTGTAGCAATTTTAGTCTAATTTAAAAACGTATAGAAAATATTTTATAAAAAAACGCATAGTTTAGGACTTATATTGAGAATACCAAAAAAAGTGCGGAAATTTCGCGGTTTTTCGAATGCTGCAAAATTAGCACAGGTCTTTCGAAGCTGCAAACTTGGATATACTCTACTAGTAGTGGTCCTAGCAACATATTAAAAAATCAGAACTAGCCGTTAGGTTGCGATTTTAATGTTCGATATGGCTGGGCTACTGAAGCAATGATTCAAATCATCAAATGCGTAGACACTTCGCTTCTGTCGGGCATCTCCCGACACCACCCGTTTTTTTCTTGACATTAAATTATTAAAAAACAGGTAACCTTGTGAAGTTTGGTAGCGATCGAATCAACAGATTTTTTTTGTTTTTTGTCAATTTTGATTTTTCTTCGATTTTTGAACATTCATAATTAAAAAGTTTGAATTCGCGCAAATTCAACAACGTTGAGAACTTTATGATAATGATTCGCTTCTTTTATATCCTATATATTATATTTACACCCGGGCGAAGCCGGACTGGGCCGCTAGTATATTATATAATAATTTTTATTATCTTCAAGACTGTTCAACAGGTGAAGCGACTAATAAGGTCGAACGGCGCAAGCTACTACATAATGAAAATGAGCTATAAGTGATAAATAAGTAAAGCTAATAATTTTAAATATGGCTTCTGCTTTATGCTTCTTTGAGATTATTATAGCGATTTAGAATCGCTTTTTACAGAAACATTAAGCGCATTGCGTATACTATAATAATTATAAATTCTTAATGACTTTACCTTGTCATGACTTACTTGAAAGACCACAATACACAAAAGAAAGGTAGTAACCACACCATTTATTCGTTAATAATAATTTCACGATTTGATAATTTCAATAATAAAACCAGCAGAGCAATAAAAGTTGTGTGTAGGTAATTACGTTACAGGATCGCTATAGCATTATATCATGCGACACCGACATATTTGAAACAATTTAAAATGTGTATTGATTAAACATATTATTAGACAATAGACGTTTTATTACATGTGCTGAATCTCTTGAAAAAAACTTGACTGCTTTTTAAAAAAGCAAAATTGTGTGTTCGACGGCGATTAAGTGCATTTAACGATTCGACACTTACATATAAATAAATGAATATATGTTTATTGCTCCTATTATGACGAGATGTATCTCTCTGTCTTAGACTCTTAGACTCTCAAAACTTTTCAATTTCTAATTAAAGGGCAGAGCAAGTTTTCGCTCGAACCCTTTGAATGAGGACACATGTTACACATCAATTTTTATAAATATTGGGGCCTCAACTATTCATTTAATGTCTTTCAGATTTTAGAGCTCTATTCAAATTGAGGAATATATTCGTTTTGTATTAGTAGATTGCATGTCTAGAGTCGTAATACCATTACGCACATATGGTATTTTTGCACATACCTCCTAAATATAACTGGTTTTCACTTCAACTACAAAAAATGTGGACGGTTTACTTTTGAGAAAACTCCACTTTTAATAATCTATAGAATAAAAATGAAACGCTGTTTACTGGTAAGCGCATCACTTGAAAACGAACGGCTAGACCGAATTGGCCCATTTTTTTTAAATATTCGTAATAGTCCGAATAAGGTTTTTAAGACCCCCTTCGATGCAAGACTGTAATATTCTGGAGCCGACGGCTTTACTACTGTTGTCAAGTGGGGCGCAACCCCGCGAGGCAAAATCGTAACACGGTGGAATCGAAGGCTCCACTACTGTTGTCGTTGCCGCGTTTTATCTCAATCGCGTACAGAGCCGCGGGTAGCGGCTATTAATAATAAATAGAAAACAACACCGAAAAAAATATGTCTCTTATTCTATAAGAAAGTCCACTGCAGCATAATATGTCTATCTATAATACGTAATCTATACATATCCGGACGAGGCCGGACCGTTCTGCTGGTAGATTCTTGAAATAACAGACAAACAAACAGTGATTTACTACGAATTTGGTATACAGCACCTGTGGTGTAACGAGCCACTTTACAGCTATTTTATAGGGAGTTTTGCAAAAAATTATATAAGAAGTCATGTTCTTTGGTTAACATTTTTTAAATATTCATGCGTTGCTTGCAAAAAAAGTATACCTGTTATTGCCAACGCACCTACGACGACTATCGACGCCTATACAAGCACGTGCATATTATATGAAAAGAGTATGAGATAAAATCCCGACTTTGGCAGACATAGTGGGCGAGTTTCAAGACGGTGAAAGTATAAATACGTTCAATAAATGAACAAGCAAGCAAGACACTGCCTTATGTAAGTTATGATGTTTGGGAAAACGTGATGATCTCAGGTGCCGCAAAACAAACAGACCTTGAAACTTTGTTGTAGTTACCCGCCAAGCTCTCTGTTGTTTATATACAACTTAATGTAAATAGTCGACCGTTTTTTTTATATTTTTGTTTTGTTTGTATATCAGTGAAGTGAAAATGTTGAAATATAGCTATTTTCTTTTATCTGGTAAAATTAATATTTTTTCAAAAATCAGAAATAGGCAATTGGAAATTGAAATATATTTTGAGTAAGGACAGCACTAAATTAATTTTCTAAAAACTTATAATGTTGAAATTTCATTGAATATCATTTATTGCTTTCGGTTTATTGAATTTTGGTTTAAAATGATATAGAAAAGTCTCACTTAAAAATGTACACTGAACGTGTAAGATATTATTTTTGGTGTTGGTAAAATTGATATTTTCTCTAAATACAATACATTCCCAGCACCGAGGTATTAAAAGAGCTAAGGATGATGCCGTCGAATAGAAAAGTTTCACCATAACTAATAAATTATCCCATTAAGCACTTGTAAAAGCAGTAATTTGAAGGGCAATTCAGAAAAGTTTAACAGTTACTGGGCGGATTTGACAATGAACAGTTGTGCTTGTTTTTGCATATTATCTTTCTATCCAGATTGTTGTGTTATATTTTAATAATAATTGTAATTAATCTCTGTAAAATGTATTGTGATACTATTGTCCCAGAATTTCCAGTAATTAGGGTAGGTGCTTTCTCCTACTGAGTATATCATAGATTTGATGATGTTTACGAGTGCAAGCTTATTAAATATTTCATATGAAGTTAATACATGATCATGGGCCTATGTGATATGACCATATTAGGGATGAGAAAAGTATATGTTGCCAAATGGTGTGATACCATGCCGTAACGACAGTTTCTGTGTTTTGTATGTATGCTGACAACAGTTTAGTATGTACTGTGTCCATGGCAACAGTTTAAATGCACTGGGCCTTATATGTGTGTTAACAATAGTTTAAAGGTACTCTGTCCGTGCCCATGGCAACAGTTTTAATGTACTGTGCCTTGGATGAAAGTTGACAACAGTTTAGTACTGCGTCTATGACTACAGCTTAAATATACTATGCCTTGTATGTGTGCTAACAACAGATATGTCGTACTTATGTCGGACTTAGGTCATAATGTGTAGAATGAATTATGATGTGTAGCTTGAATCTATGTATACTCATATGCGTTTTATGACAGGAACATTTTGATGTCCGCTGGAATCTGACTGATCATCTCACGTTCTGGCAAACGCACGGATCTTGACAAGTCCGAGAAAATAATATGTACATACGTATGGTATGTTACGAACAAAAATTATATAACAACTATACTATATTGACCGTAAGACTCAATACAGTATGTATATACGATGTTATATGCATCTTGATCGAGATCGTGATATATATTATATATCTTATTTATTGTTATTTATATAAAGAAAAATAATTTTTCTGTCTTACAAACGAAACGACCATAAAAAGCTTTTTTAACATAAGAGTTAGATAGAGGATTTGCGAAAGATTTTTTCTCTTTATTTTGAGACTTTTGTGTAAATGAATGTGAAATCTGTATTGACTAATTGTGTAACTTACCCAGTTCTGGCAAAATTGGACCAGTATCTCATCATACGTCTCGATAACTCAATCTCTTCTGGAGCATAGTTTTTGGCCGGGTTCAACGGTTCTCCGAATATGTAGCTGATCTCATCCCCGTGCATAACACCCGTCCAAGACGGCCACGGATTCGCCACTGATCTATGTTTGAAATAGTACATATAGACGGTGTTCCCGGTCTCGGCGTATCGATGCGCAAACTCGTTCACATTGCAGGTGAAATGATGATCGCCGACCATTTTGTCCAGCGCGTCCCTGTTCTTCACAGGATCGTCTGGATTTAACCAATCTGTGTACTCAAACACAATTGCTTGTCTCGCTGCACTGTTCACATAAGGATTTAATTCCTTAACCGCTTGCAGAAATTCTTCTCTCGAAACATACACGTTCTCTTCTTTTCGAAACAGTTCCGTTAAATAATAAATAATAAAATAATACCCTTCTTCCGTATTTGATCCCATCAAAATATTAGTTTTTTTGAAATTTTTCATAGCTAAAGACTTGTGTGGTGTTTCATCTAAAAATGAACCGTCTATCACCGGTACAAATGGAAAATCACATATACCGAGGGTTCCCCATTCGTTATTTACTAAGTCTACAGGATCTTTTCTCCGTAAACAATCTATAACAGCCGGAATGTCGGTCTTGTTGTGCGGACAGCCGACCGCTTCGGCTAATCGGAGCCCACGCAGTATCGATTCCTGACGCGAGATGATCGCCCATGGCGCCGTCGCTGCTCCCGATTCCATGACCGCTTGACTAAACAGATTCCTCGACAGCGGAGATAACAGGTGCAGAGAAACGGACACGGCTCCAGCCGATTCGCCGAACAGCGTCACGTTGTTCGGATTGCCGCCGAAAAAGTGAATGTTGTCATGAACCCATTGCAGCGCCATCTGCTGATCGAACAGACCCGCGTTTCCAGGCACGTCAGCCGTGTCAAAAAATAAGAATCCTAAGGAGGCGACGCGGTATTGCATCGAAACTAGTATAATATTTTCTTCGGATACGATCGTTTTGTGATCGTATACGTCAAGCGTAGCTGTGCCCGAATAGAAACCCCCTCCGAATATCCACAATAGTATCGCTGCATTCTTAGGCCTTGGTTTCGGAACGACTATGTTAATGTACAGACAGTCTTCCGATAGTGGCGTGTTTGGATTCCACATCATAGCGCCGGGAAAGTCGCCGAATACCGTGTCTATGATTTGAACACATGTGTTCGGCGGCGACGTGGCATTTAGTATCTCGTCGCCCCATGGATCTATCGGACGCGGATGACGGAATCTCAGATGACCAGTAGGTTTTTGCGCATAGGGGATTCCCATCCATGCGTCTACTTGTTTACCTGAGGCAGCTGTCAAGGTGACGCCTCTGACTTTACCTTTGAGCGTTTTGACTACCAGTGAGTCATCTTCTGCGTTTGGATAGGACGGTTCTTCGCGACGCCGGAACTCGCGACGGAGTTCTTCCGAATCGCGCTGTGGATCGAAACGATCAGGAGCACCGAGGAACACCCGGTCGCCGGTCGGATGGTCCAGGTGCCGCCTACTGTGGTGGTTGCCTGACGGAGATGACGAGCATGGAGATGCTGCCAGTAGCGTCGCCAACAGGCACGTTGTCGCTCCCCACCCGCACACCATACCGAGTTCACGGCTACAACAAAAATAAAAGACAAACAGTCACTAAAAGACCAATATTAGACTAACATAAAAAATTAAAGTTTGAGTTGGGTTTAAACACGATAATAAGGATCACATTTCAATGGTCACGTTTATTTGTTAGTAATTGTTAGAATTTATACTATTGGCGCCGGTCGAATAGCAGGACCTAGAAATCGGACTAAAATTTCTCGAAAAATTTGACACCAATTTTAAAAATGTTTCTATATATATATCTTGGTCTTGCTTTTTTGCAAGACCAAAACCAAGACCAATTTTGCTCATCACTAACCGTAATTTATTTACTATGGCAATACTTATTTATGTCAATTATATAGCTATTTATATGTGAGCTCAATGATTTATGTCTACTGTAGGGATGTCAAAAAAATATCGATATTTTTTATTTGATATATCGATATTTTTGACCGATATTTAATATTTCGCTATATTGATATATCGATATAAAATTCCGAGTATAGAAAACCGATATATTTTTCCAGTAGCAACACTTGTATGTAGGTACTATTGCGACTGACTATGGCCGTTTAATTATTCCGACAAATCGAAAACTTCACTGAAAAAGAAACGTGTTTTTACATATGTTTTGGGAACACTTATAAGTGCGTCCCAAAAGCAACAACAGTGAATAAAGAATTCCTAGGATGTGTTTAAGAGGAGAATTGATTTGTCCAGATTCATAGGAAAAGTTATTTTTTTAAACCCTAAGCACAAAGTTAAGTAGTTTCGGAATTTGCTTTCTACGTAATGTATTTCCAAAGTTCTCTGCGTTTTCGGCACGGGTTAAACTGTATAAATTGAGCTGAAATTTTAAGCTAATCTTTTTTTTAATATAGAGAACCTTTTCAGGGAGTAGCAACTCAAAAAATTTGAAAAAAAATTGGCTTATACAAATAAGCGCCAGTCTAATAGAATGGCCCTTATTTTGACAAGTTGGAAATTGTCACATGCTAACCTTTAAGATGGTTTTTTACATTGAAAAAATGATTCTCTGAAAATTTCAGCTCGAATGATTAAAATTAACCCGTGCCGAAAACGCTGTACCAACAATTTTTTGTCGAATGTCACCTAAGGCACGCATCCCATAGGTGCATCATCCCTGGCTTTATTAATTGTTCGATTAATCTCTAAAATTATTTGCTCCTAAATGTATTAGACATTTAATTAATAAATATAAATATAAATAAAATTCTTATCGTTGTTTTTGATTTCAGTTAAATATTTATTAGTTGATTTATTAGAAATAATATCCGTTAATTGCTATTTGAGATTATATTAAGCTAGCTAATATGTATACTAAATTTCTTCGAGTGCCAATGTTCTCTTTCAAATTGGACCGATATACCTACCGATATTTAAAAAAAAAATATCGGTACCGATATCGATACTTGAAAAAAATATCGAGACGATATATATCGATACTTTTTGGCACTTCGGACATCCCTAGTCTACTGCCCGCTGTGCGAATTATCGACTAACTCTGTACTAACTGACTGACTCGTCTGACACTCGCTTTATTTATATACGTATGGGTCTGACTCTCGATCGTTCCAGAAGGTTCTGTCAACTCCAGTGGCGTAACAATTGGAGGCGCGCTACAATACGAATATGTCATCTTGTTTTGTTATCAGTACACTATACCTTGTCCTTTAAGTTCAAAATTGCTATAGAAACATCGTAAAATAAAAATACAGTTACTAGCCACGTTTAGCTCCATTCGGTACGGTATCTATGGATTGCTTAATATAATGCTTAATAATACACAAAATTTTGCATACGCATCTAGTGTTTACGTCTGGTTATATAGACGTGACCTCAGAAGCAACGCCATGACACTAACAAGCGTTTTGGTGGGAGTTTTAAACTTAAAAATTAAATTTTTTCTACTAAATCGTTATTTTCTGCAGTAATATGATGTTCGCAGTAAATAATATGTATTCCCGAACATTATAGAACACTTTTTTTAAAACCTGTCATCATGCCTCATTGTCATCAGCAATGAAAATATCAATCTTCTAGACTAAAAACAAAAGAAGATTTGCAAAAAAGGACTGGTGTTGTTGTTTATTATGTGCGGAGTATTCGATGCACCATCAAATACGCTCGCTATCAGATTGTTCATGTGATCGTAATATAATAACTTTTGTGACAAACACAAGCTGGATGCTGGTAGTTAAAGTTAAAACTCGCAACAGGGATGGACAGAATTACTATTTTCAATATCCACCATCAGGATGAATTTTAGTTATACGTGCGGAAGCATCTTGTATTTAGGTTACTTTTCGTATCTATATAAATAAAATGATAGAGGTCTGCTGTCGTGCGCACATTACCCAAAAACCACTGAATAGATTTCGATCCAATTTTTTTAGTTTTACTTGTTAGACACTTGGTCCTTATCTAAAAAAAAATAAATTATCACGATATCTTCATTTAATATAAAGTTTTATGAAACTACGATTTTTATAAGCACTTCGCGTTTAGTGATATGTGTTTTCTTGCCGTAGACAAGTGGGGCAAACGGTGTGGTGCGCATGCGCACGAGAGGGAAAGTCTTCTCTACCTCTGCTTCATGACAATGTTAGTGCCAGCCGCGCATTATTTGCGTTAGTGGCCTGATGATGTTCAGCTGTATCTCAAAATTCAATTGAAAAAGGCGTTTCAAATTGTTAATAATATTGATCCTTATTCATTATTATTATTAGTGTATTTGCCATATGGCAACATACACTATTAGCGTCAGTCGAATGGCGGGACGTAGGGGTCGGACCAAAATTTCTCGGCGTTTCATAACCTCCTAAACACTGGCACCATTTTTAAAAATGTTTATATATATATGTATATGTATATATATACGTTACTAGCAGAAATTAAAGGATATTAAAAAAAAGCCAAAATTCTCGGTGATTTTTAACAGGCTGTAACTTGGAGGAAAATAATCGTATAGGAAATTTAAAAAAAGGAAATTGTAGCTTAAAGTGTCTTCTTTTCGAATCTGGACTTTAAATTTTTTTAGCGTAAGCAATTTTTTTATTTATCGTATAAAAACAAATGAAGAAAAAATTTTCCAAATTTTTTATCGTGTTTAAAACTGTCTATGGACTTTGGAAAATTTTTATTGGTCATGGCACTATAAAGCTCTTTTAGAAAATTTAATTACCTTTAATTTGACCTTCTTAAAAACTCCGTACAATGATTTGGCGCTGAGTTATTGTCGATCAAAGCAAAAAAGTCTTTTTTGACTTTGATAGTAAATTACTCGGGACATAATGATCCTACAGAAAACTAAAGTAGGGTTTTGTAAACTGCAAAATATTCCCTGCAAGAAGTGATTAGTGGCTTTCCAAGAAAAAAATTATTTCGAAGTGAAATTGTTGAATGAAAAAAAGGTAAAAAATTGCATATTTAAGGATATTTGGATATATCCTTCGTTTATTCATTATATGCAAAGTTATACCAAGTTATCCAAATATCCTTAAATATGCAATTTTTTTACCTTTTTTTCATTCAACAATTTCACTTCGAAATAATTTTTTTCTTGGAAAGCCCCTAATCACTTCTTGTAGGGAATATTTTGCAGTTTACAAAACCCTACTTTAGTTTTCTGTAGGATCATTATGTCCCGAGTAATTTACTATCAAAGTCAAAAAAGACTTTTTAAATTAATTTTAAAATTAATTTAAGCACAAAAGATCTTCCGGTGAAATTAACTTTTAAAGTGTTTAAGATAATAATTTGTTATCAATTATCAAACATATTATATTATGATTTTGGTGCTCTCTGAAACTGCCTCCCGGGGCAGGTGGTTTGCCCCCTCCCGAGATCCGGGGTGATTTAAGGCATCTTTAAAGTACCTAAGTGCAAATTATTTTTTTATGACTGTAAGACTTATTTCGCAGACAAATAAAAAAAAAACAATTGTTATCTTTTTTAGATACTTTTCTACAAAGTACCTTGTGTCTTTTGAGGAATTGACTGTTTAGTACCTTGTATCTAGGTACTGTTTTTAATTATATTCTGGAACGTATGTGAATTATATTATTTTCATTAAATTCTAATTCCCGACATCCTCTGTTCCCTATATACGAGTAAATAGCTTTAATAAAAATGGGATACAAATAACAATATTTATTTGCTACACTTTTTAATGTTCAATGTTGCGACATCATCATTAAAGAGTTTTGCAAGTAAATGTCGTTATTCTTTCATATTTAGTCTCGTTGAATGAAATAGCAATTAGACTTCACACCACATACATATTATATCCAAAACCTGTTTTTTACTGCGTAGGGACTATAAAGGTCTAAATCCGTCGAAACATCGAAGTCGATTTTTTTCGCCATGACAACTCTTTTTACCTTCTACGGTTATAGGAAAATGAAAAGAAAAGTCAATCAGACAACTTGCAGAATACTTGAACCTTTTAGCAAACTTTGAAATTAATGGAGAAAAGTCAACCAGACAACTTGCAGAATACTTGAACCTTCAAGGTTCAAGGTTCAAGTATTCTGCAAGTTGTCTGGTTGACTTTTCTCCATTAATTTCAAAGTTTGCTAAAACTAATTCTTCTTCACAGTGTTGAATGCTGCCTTTTTTCTTTGAAAATGAACCGTATACCTTTAAATTTCTATTTAAGTTCCTAAAAGTTATTGAATAAGGCTGTCGCCTTTCTGGATAAAGGTTCAAGTATTCTGCTTGAGCCCACGTGGTATTTTTGTTACACAGAATGTATGCGCAAAAATAGCCTGTTTCTCCATATTTGAGAATGCTTGAGCCATCTTAGAGGGTAAATTAAACAAAATGAATTAACAAAACTGTAGCGATCGCCGACAGATTGTTAACCTGTCGATATGTATTTGTTTCAACAAATTTTGTTTTACACAGCACACTTCGATCGGTATGGATAACGTCAAGAAGCTATTTTGGTCAGTTTTGTAGCTTCTGATTGGTTTAGATATAGGATATGCTATGTCAAATTATTCAGAAAAATAAGAATAATTTGAATATCTGAAAATCAAAAATGCCGTCCATAAGAAAAACCAAAGTTCATCAATATCTCATTATGTAGTGGAAATAAAAAAATTAAACCTACACCACTGAAAAGACCTTAAAAACTTATTAAAAAATTGTTAATAAAATTTTCAAATATCTTCATAAATAAAAAAGTTATGGCCAGTTTTCATAAATGGCGATTTTCATTATTTTCTGAGTAAATTCATAGGGTGTCAAAATTCAATTGTTTTTTTGACATGAGCCCAATTTTCTGCACTACTTTGCTCATTTAACCAACTTTCTATCTCCACTAATAACAAAGTTACCCATGTTAGCCAACGTCGGTTGAGACACCCTGTATATAAATGTTTGACAAACCCTAGAAGAAACTCTCAAGCCTAGAGGAAGGAAGAAAGTATTTCCATTTGCGAATACTAAATACCGTTGTCTGTTTTTGACAGTGATGATACAGAATTTATATTGTATTATAGAAGAATAAGGAAAGTGGAAAATTGCTGTACAATAATGTACCCTATGTTCAATAAGAACGCGAATTAAACAAACAATACGGATTCCATTTTCATTAACAATGGCTTGAATATAATATTGCATTTTTTTTTGTTTTATTGTCAAGCAAATTGTATAATAAGTGCCCCAGGGGTCGCCGAATACGATCCGTTGTTTGTTTAATATTTAGAAAGTGTTTTAAATCGTGCATAAGTACATAATGTAGTCACAAATATTTACTATTTTTATTTAAAAATGACTCAGGCTTTAAAACGCCAATACTTATCATGTGACTGCCGTGACGTCATACAGTCATTAACGTTGGTAAAATAATGAGGTGATGAAAGATTTTTTCGTAGCTGTTGCTATAGTTATATGAAATTTGAAGTTTTCTATAAATAAATAATAATAAATTACATATTCTAAATATTAATCAAACAATGAAGCCTTTTGACACCGTTTGATTTTTTTTATGACTGAGTGACGTCATGCACTCTGATTGGTGTTCGTTGTCACGTGACTTGAGAGTGATTTAATTACGTTTTATTTATTAAATATATTTTTTTTTTATTATTTAAGAAAAAAAACAAAATAAAAGAATTACAGATATATAAACAGAAAAGGGACGAAAATAAAAGAAGGAAAAGAAAAAAAGAAAAAAAACCAAAAGGGTGTATAATGACGTGCATCGACTGTAAAGTCATGAGCACTAGTTCGATAACGATTAGTTAAAGGTAAGATAGCGGCATGTGTTGAATAGGTGGTGATTGGTAGTTAAGTATGATTTTTTTTCGTTTTAATTGTCTATCATTGTTAATGTACACCTTTTATAGACTATTCATTAAATTAGTATATTTTAAGAATGTAATTAGTTTGCTGATATTTTGTTCGTTATTATTTAAGATGTCGTTTATTTTTTCAGGTAAATCACAATTGACGCTGTGGATGAGAAATTTTGCGCAGTCTTCATAAATTAAATTTCTTAAAAATAAGGAAAAATATTGTGTTTTTAGAATTTCTATCATAGAAACTACCACAGATCGTTAAAATTTTGTTTTTATTTGAATATAGTCAACTTGGTATATTATTTTGTGCATATGATGAATTGATTAAACATGACGAAATATTGAAATTAGAAACAAATATTATTTTAAGGGGTGTATTAAGGGGTTAAATTTTTTATAGTCTCCAAAAACAAGCAAATTCATATAATAAAGTCACACTGCCTAGGCCCGTATTAGCTAATACACTATATTGTCGGTAGGGTTTTGGCACTGCGACCCGGGTTTTATTTAAATTGGCACCGATCTCAAAATTTCTTTATTTTTTTGTTTTAGTGATTTTACGAAGAAGGTTATTTTATTAAGTTTTTTTATAAAACAGAATCTCTCCTTTTCGAAAATATTCAATTTTAATCAATTTCTCGCGAAATTAACCTAGATATATTAGTAACCCAGCTCGGACGCGAGAACGCTAATAGAGCACATCCCACTGTTAGAGTGTGTACTGTGCAACTGGGAATAACAAAGTAACAATAAATCGATTATGTGTCTTGTGTAAAAGCAGCCTTAACCACTCAACTATAGAGACACATTTTGTACAATAACAGTATAACGATCGTAATAATATAATAATAATAATGTATGTTATATTGCCGACATGAAATCCGATTGTATATTATAGAAATTGACTGCCATTACAGTGGAACGAACGACAATAATGATCAAAACAATGAAACGATAATATATCTTGAGCAAGTAGAACGACAATAGAGTAAATACGCAAATAAAATAAGTATCCGGTATTTTTCTGTTATAGTTATAATAATAATATGTATATATACAAACGTATCGAATTGTATAACCTATTTTTTTGAAGTCGTCTAGAAAAATAACTTTCATATGGAAAAATTTAACACGTAACGTCAATATGTTGGTGTAAATCAAAAACTTTGTATAAAATATGGTAATAAAAAAAAATTAGCACATTACACAGAGAAACAATATACAACGCTGCTTAAGGTTAGATAGATAATATAGATTGATTATTTATAAGCCCTGAACAGCAGAAGACATATAGCCGATTGTCAACTTTCTTGAACTTCAATTATCACAAGTAGTTTTTTCCTCGTATCACTTTTCTGATATTGTCATATTCAAAAAAATATTCGCTTTCCGAATCCGTCCAAAAAAGTTAAAGTTGCCATTAAAAAATGCCCAGTGACGTGTTAAAAACAAAACACGATCGAACAGTGAAATTTATCAAAAAATATAAAAACAAAATCGACATGTTTGAGCGTTGTTTTTCAAAAAGTTTCTACAAAATTTAAATTCATAGTGCAAGATATTTTAATATCTTCGCTGTATAATATTGAAGCATAAATGCAGCTCTTGATTCTTATGTTTAACACGAAATTCGGCAAATGATTACGAACACAACGAATCTTAATCGCAAACTTCGAAACGGAGTAAGGTGCATTAGCGTGCCAAAAAGTATGCTTCTAGTTAAAAATGATTTACTGTTCTGTTACCGCTGCTTTAAGAAAGTAAGTTCCAGTTTGCTATCACGTATTGTTGTGTTACTGGTTTGTTAATTTTCTTCCATTGCTAATGAAACTATAAATAATACTTAAATACAGCTGGGCAAAACTTCTTTGTTTTATAAAAACATATTTTAAATTATATTTGTATTTGTAAGGCACGTGCAACAAGAGCTTTCTTAAATTTATTTAAAGTCACCATGCTTATCTTTTCCCACCATCCAAATATTATATGCTGTTGGATTTAATTTGTGAATGGATCGGATTACCAGTTATTTTTGTTGGCTATTTGTGTTTTTCACGATTCGGTACTCCCACCATCCAAATTAAAATTGATTCTGGGTTTTAATTTGTGAATAGGTTAGAATATCAATTATTTTCTGTGCTTATTATAATTTATACTTCTTGCAGCCCGGTACTTTCACCATTTAAATTCACTATTTTTCGCGTTTTTAATTTGTGAACAGATCGGAGTGTCAATTATTTTCTGTTCATTATACTTAGTCCGACCCGGTACTCCCACCATATAAATACAATAGGTTTCGGGTTTGTGACTAGATCGGACTACATGTAAACCGGTTTAATAGTTTTTTTTTAGCTTAGTAATCAAATATCAAGAAATACGTTCGTTAATAATGTACAAACTACAAGTCACTAAAATGCAAAATACCAAACTAAACAGAGGAAATAATAAAATTTTGTGATCTGCGCCAATTTATTTAGAGTTATATAAACAGTTTTAGTAATTAAATTGGCGTCAGCTTCAAAATTGTACTTATACAGTTTTATATAAAGTATCTTTTACCTTTTGGGTGATTGACTGTTTGCAGGCATCTTGTATCTGGAGACTTTATTAAATTATTTTCCGCAGTTCTGTTCTCAAAAATATTTGCAATAAAAAAAAACTACGAAATTTTCTAAGCACATGACTGTAATCAGTACTTTCATAACGAAAAATGTTAGCATTATACTAATTAATGATGAAGCAAGAACTCGTTTCTACATAATAATATTCTCGAGTAGAAACTCGGGTAGGTAGCTAAGGTAGCATCGCCGTTATGTACACTGCTAGCTGCCTGAAGCTGCATTATAATAACAACTACAAGGTTTCACGACCACACCTAATGCCAATAAGCTTGATATTATTAGATTTTGTTTCACTCATTCTTTTTACACGTCTTAAAATAAAAAACATTCAGTTCTTGTTTTCAAATGTCTTCAAAATTTAAAAAATTCAATTGAAGAGCCAGTCCTATATTTTTCATCTTATAAACAATCTCTACTAATATTTTTTTAGTTTTCTAACATTGTTTATGAGAAATCATTAAAAAAACGTGTGTAAGTTATATTTCTTTGGCGTGATTAAAAACTGATTTTTAATTCGCATGTAAATAATTGAAGTTAAGTAATAAAAGAACTGGAGTGAGACTAGCATAAATACAGTAGTCAGAGGTTATGTGCATACGCAATATGATTCCCAAAGTGATTCCCAAAGTGGTCTATATATCGGTCCCCTGGGGTCGACGACAACTTGTAAGGGGTCCATGTCAGCCAGAAAAAAAATTGGGGGCCATGAAATGAAAATGGGGGTCACCGATAGTGGATCTCCTGTAATCAGATCGTGACTTCCATTTTGGCATTCCATGAATGGAATAGATCCACATACACAGATAGTAACTATTTACTTGAAGTAAAAATTTTAAAAACATAAGTGTTCATGAAACTTGATGAAGAATCATATTAAAACTAAAGTTATTAGGTATATTTTCTAATATGTGAAACTGTTTAAGAATTATTATAAACTAGCAGTTTCCCGCAGCTCGGTCCCCGTACGTTTTTATTTTCTCTGCGTGTAAGGTTTTATTTTGTAAAAAAAAAAGTATCTTTCCGCAGAAAATTGTAGTCTGTGTCTGCTCTTTACTTAGTTAATGAATCAATATCAGGTAAGCAGGGGCTCTACCCAAAACCGAAAAACATATGAAGTGGTCTACGAGACAAAAAAGTTTGGAGACCTTTGCTCTATAGTCTATATACCATACTCTAGCCTCCTCACTCAGTGAACCAAAAAAAAAAAAACAATAACAAAGAGATATAAGGCAGTGTAAATCAATGGTCAAGATCTTTGGAACAAAAGAACATCTGATTTTTTTTATTATCAAAATATTTCCGAAACTATAAGCCGTTATAAAATTCTGACAAAGATTTGGAAAGATATATTGAAAAAACACTTTTTTGGAAATTTTTTGTCAACGATATCTCTCGAACGAATCAACCGATCGAGATGCTGTTTACGGCAATCGAAGCAGTTTTTTAAGCACAAAAAATAATCTATTATAAAAAAATCAATTTAACAAAAATTTGAGAAGATATTTTGAAAAACCATTTTTTTCAAAATTTTTCTTCAACGATATCTCTTGAACGAATCAAGTGATCGAGGTGCCGTTTGCGGCAGTTGACGCAGTTTTTTAAGCACAAAAAATAACTTATTACAAAAAAATCCATGAAACAAAAATTTGAGAAGTTATTTTGAAAAAACTTTTTTTCAGAATTTTTCTCCGACGATATCTCTCGAACGGATTAACCGATTGTGATGGGGTTTGCGGCGATTGACGTTATTTTATAAGGAATAGAGCTGATTAGATTTTGGAATTAATCGGTACGGTAGTTTTGACAATATTTTAAAATATTTAAAAAAAACTGCTTTCCAAAAAGTTTTATTTTTGAGATTTCTCGAAATCTACCTGGCCGAATCAGTTCCAATTTTCAGGAAATCTAAGTTCAGCAAGTTCCTTTCAGATGCCGCATCCGCGTTTCGATCGGTCCACCCGTTCAAAAGTTATGAGAGGTTTATATACACATACACAAACACATATATACACACACACAAAGCCATACGGACATCATTTTAAAAATCGTCAGAATAGCTTCCTAGGATCTCAAAACGTCGAGATCTGACAAAAACTCAAATTTCTAAAATCGGGGTGAAACCAATAACGTCCCAATTTTTGAAAATTTTCAATTTTCTTAGCGGGAAGTTAAAAAATTCAACGAAGTATCTTTGAATAAACTTTTCATAGATAGACCAGGGTCGATAGTGTTGAAAATGGTAAAAATTGAAACAAAATTATAGTAGGATGAAACCCATTGGAAAAGGTAGAGAATATAACAAAAATGAATATATAATATAATATCGAAAAAGCACCCCAATTTTCAATCGAAAATTTTCACGTCAAAATATCCGCTTTTTTAAAAAAATCGGTGGGCTTTTTGTTCTTTGAAATCTGTACTTTCTGATGGTAAAAAAAAAAATATACATTACTACGGCAAATGTTCTCAGAAAATGCAAATAAGTTATCTTAAAATAGCAATAAATAGGCATTTACCGTAGTAATGTATATTTTACCATCAGAAAGTAGAGATTTCAAGGAACAAAAGGCCCACCGACTTTTTTAAAAAAGCAGATATTTTGACGTGAGAATTTTCGATTGAAAATTAGGATGCTTTTTCGATATTAAGTCAAAATAAGGTGAAAAAATGAATATTTTAAATAAAAAAAATTACTGTGTGTTTGGAACATAAAAAGGTAAGTTTTCACCAAATTTCGTGAAAAAATATTTTTTTTTGCAAAAGATAAAAATAAAAACCCAAAAACTTGGTTATTCGCATTTTTCACATAAATTTTGAGGTTATGTAAAAAAAGTGTAAAAACAAAAGTTGTAGATATTTTTATTACCTACAACTTTGCTATTTAACTTTTTTTCATAGGATTTGTAGTTTTGCCGGAAATCGAGGTAAACCGTTTTTTACCCTTAAAAACTCAGCCCCTTCCCCTTCCCGACCTCAGATCGACCGTAAATTATTTTTCCTTTCATTTTTGTTATATTCTCTACCTTTTCCAATAGGTTTCATCCTACTATAATTTTTTTTGGTCTCAAAAATTATCGACCCTGGTCTAAGAGTTAAGTTGACATCTTTGCAATTTACGTTTCTACGTGCCGACATTAAAGTGTAATTTTTTGCACAGCCTCCTATAAAACACCTGCTTACATAAGGCATGTAAAGTGACTCATTACGCATTAGTATCGCGCTATATCAATTCCATAGTAAAACAATGGTTGTCTGTCTATTGTTTATTTTATTACCTATAAAATATTTTAAGTGAATTGTCGAAAATTTTGAAAATGAAGTGAAAACCATTTATACTTCGTGCGCAATGGTATTACAACTCGTGTGACTGTTACAAGCTGCTACGTTCGTTTTAAACATAATGCCAAACTCGTTGTAAATAACCCATTAAGACACCAGGTATACAATATACTATTTTTTTTGTATCCTGTTTCTTGGAATAAACATAAAAATAAGACCAGTGTTTTGACATATTTGAATACCCCCTCCCCTCTTAAGAAAAACTGATGATTAATATTTAGTTACGATGGAAGTACATTTACAACAGGGCCGCATTTACATTAGTATCGCCCTAGGGATACCAACCAAATGAAGCCACCTCCCGATCCCACCAAATTTTGTGGAAATGAGTTAAGAGAAATCCGTGACTTGGAAATTTTTCAACAGAAAAAATTTCATTGTTAGAAACATTCATATATACAATGCTAAATTAGAAAAAAAAATATTTTTTATCCACAGTCACCGTCGGTACTCAAACCTGAATCTTTCCACTTAGTGGAAAGATTCGGGTTTGAGTCCCGATGGTGACAGTGGATAAAAAATAAATTTGTAACAATGAATGTTTCTAGAAATTTTTCTTATTCAAAGAGAGAAGAAACTACACTTTAACTAACAAAAATACAATTTAATTTACTCCCAAAATTCAGTAAGAAGACATAAAACAAGCAAAATTTTTAGAATTTATATTATTTAGAAATAGTCTTGCATATTTGGTCTTGGTCTGACATACTCGGTCTTGGTCTTGTCTGTTCGGTCTTGGTTTTGGTCTTGCTAGTGTAAAGATAGTCTTGGTCTTGCATTTTTGCAAGACCAAGACCAAGACCAATTTTGCTCAACACTATTGTTTATATAGATTTCTACAAACATCGTTTAATAATTGAAATTTAAGATGATATTCAATAAACTAGACAACATTTTTTATTGGTAGATAATGCAGAGAACAATAAGTATTATTCTTGAATTCGCCGTTTAATCAATAAAGTTTGGAAGCATGCAGCCTCCAGTGGATTGCCGAATGTTGTAGGGTTCCGACACGTGGCAGAGAACCGGTGTATATAGAGACTGTCTCCCTTGAATGTATCCATTACAGAATTTTTGGCATCAACACATTTTTACAGCCTTCCCTAAATTTCTCCGAGAGTAATATGTCTAGGAAGTGTGTTACTTATATATTGTAGAAGTGCAAGTGACGCAGAACTCTAGTGTCAGCTATATTTTGGCCTCCTTGATCAGCGGTCAGTTTTTATCTTAGTCTTCTCTTGAAATTATTTTTTACACCATGTGTACCTCAGATATTGTACTTTATCAAGGAATAAATGTATTAATAATCATGTAAATATGTAATATAGTACCTATAAAACAATAATTTATCTAGATGAAAAACTCTACTATACCAATAAGGCTATGTCAATGTTTTTCAATCTTCCTCAAATTACGACCTTCCTACGATCACAAAAAAAAATATCGTCACTACCTCAAACTCTGTTATAGTAAAATCTAAAATTTATTAAACCATAAAATGTTACGGTATAGGATTTTAATCCCTAGGTGGTAGGGACTCAGACTTTTTTTAAATGAGCTTTTGTCTAAATACTTTTCTTTTTATATTTAAAACATTTTCAAAACTGTCAGTGCTTGTAAAAAATGATGTAAGCTAAAATAAGTTTGAAATTCCCAGTAGAAAAAAACTATTAACGTGACAGAATGTTTATGTCAAGAAAATCTCAACGAGGCAGCTTAGATAAAAAAATGTACAGTTTACAATATATTTAAGGCACTTGTGTTTATATTTATTTTTTTGAAGTTTATTTTGACACATTTTTTATTAAAAATTTGATTCACGAAAATTTAAGAAACTGTTTAATTAAAACTTATGTAAACTTAATACTTTGTATTTAATAAATTATAAATGAAAATCATGACCGCAAGGAAATATCAGAACTTTTTGTTCAGCATTATGCTATGCCTGCACAGGTAGATAAGGACGTTCTATGTTGACTGCAGATTCTGGAGTGCGGTGTATAGGCCAGTGATTGCCAACATCGCCAAACTCTTTAAAATGGAAGTAGATCAGGATATTTGGAACATAATATACCTACATGTAACAGAAATATCGTGAAATTCGGAATAAAATGTAAATACAAAAATCAAAAAAACTAAAACAACACACTTTTATGAACTAAAAATTTGACAGCAAAATTAGCTTTAATGTAAAAAGCGTGGGCTGATCTCTATTTAAAATTTCATAATGACTTTACTTTGACAAATATCTAGTGTTGAAAAATTTATTATCGATATTAAGCAATCCACGGTTTTTACATTAATGCGAAAATTGTTGTCGAATTATTTTGCATTTTTTAGCTGCGAAACAAACGACTGGATCGCTAGATATTCTTGCGAAATTGCGATAGAGCCCCTCCATGCTGTTGCCAGATCGCGCGATCAAACTTGAAATTTCGAATAATTAAGTAATCTTCAAATCGCGATCCAGTCCCAATGCAATGACTAAATACCGAAAATAGTAGATGTGCGTTCAGCTGATTTTAAAATCGCACCAGGTGTTTGCGTCAATTCTTGAAAATAACATGTTTATTACACTTCTACAAAAAGGATTGAGAACGTCTGATATCGACTGTAGCCTACCCGGTACAACCGTCGTCAAAGTCTCATTATGATCGCTCGGGTCGGAGCAGTTTGCTGTGTAGACATTATTGTGTTTGCACGGCTACAGCTACTAACGGCTACGGGGCTACGAGCAGAACACGGTACAACTCAGAATACACACTCAGCGGGATTTAAAACCATCCCGTCTTCAAAAAATATTATGTAACGATATATTGTATATAAACACTGTAAATCCGTGAACTACATATTATGTAATATGTATATAGGCAAAGTAGGAAGTTTAAGTTTAAATGGAATAATCTGGATAGTATGCGTCGGTAGACACTGTAAGTCAAGTTCGATTCGACTAGTTTTTATCCAACTTAAGAGGTAGAAAGGGTTGAACTCATTATTATTATTATAATTTTCATCACCAGTATCCCCAAAAAAAGGAGGAAATGGTTAACCTGAAATGAGAAATATAAAATTGTTGTCTCACGCCCTGGGAGAGTAGAATCAAGCCTCAAGGGTAGTCATGGTCATGTCTCTGACATCTTTCGCTTTTCATTATATCCCGGTCAAATAATGAAAAAACCTTGCTGTCGCGCGTTAGTGAACGAAAACCGAAAAAAGGGGTGTTTTTTGCCGTTTGAGGGTTTGCTCTGGATAAAAACTTTTTTTATCATCATATTCGTGTTCAGCATCTTCGAAAAACGGGAAAGGGAGTTGATTTTGCAGCGGTAGGAATTTGCAACATAGGTATTTCTCCGACTCATTGACTCTACTATATATATATATATATATATATATATATATATATATATATATATATATATATACACTAGCCGCTCCCCGCGGCTCCGCCCGCGGTTGTAATGATACACGGCAACAACATTAGTAGAATCTTCATCTAGACCTACCAGCTAGATTTTCAGTCCATAGAAACTGTATTTAATAAAAAAAAAACCCGGGTCGCAGTGCCAAAACCCTGCCGACAATATAGTGTATTTGCTAATATTTATATTTTATATTTATATTTGCTAATACAGGCCTTGTGGCTTTATTATGGAACTTAAGGTGATTGTTGGGCAAAATAAAAAAATTAACTCCTTAATACACCCCTTAAAATTACAGTTTTTTTAACTACATCATTATTGTCGATCGAACGTCTACACCAAAATTAATAACACCTTTCAGGAAATAACTCACTATCTGCAAACTAGTGTTTTCAGAAAATTTGTAAATCCGGTCCTGTCGGGCCGATTTTCTTGAAATTTCAGGAACACTTTTTAATTGCAATTAAAGGGTTAAATTTCAATTTTGAAACGATTCTGAGAATTTTTTAGGTAATTTTGGGCCCAAAAACTTTTTTCATCCCCTAAAAACCACCCTTAAAATGACCCGATTGGACCCATTTTAAATTGGCTTCGTGCGGTGATGGATTCCAACATGTGTGCCAAATTTCGTTAAAATGAATTAACTCCTTCGAAAGTTATTGCCCGTACACATATATACCTATATATATATATATATATATATAAATATATATATATATATATATATATATATATATATATATATATATATATATAAATATATATATATATATGTATATATATATATATATATATATATATATATACATATATATATACACATTTTTAAAAACGGTGCCAAAGTGTTTAGGAGGTTATGAAACGTCGAGAAATTTTGGTTCGACCCCTAGGTCCCGCCATCCGACCGACGCCAATAGTGTATGTTGCCATATGGCAAATACACTAATTAGAGTGTGTTAATCATTGACACCCCTGTACTTCCGCCCTTTCCACACCTTAGAAGACTATCTTAGTATCTCTACTCAACAAAAGAAACATGGCTGCCAATTTTCAAGGCGGGAGGTCTAATAGTTCCGGAAGGAATCGTGATGACCTGTCAGTGACATTCATCCCCTATTCCACCCCCTTTAAGTTTTTATTTTGAGACAAAAGGTAAGCTTCTTTAGGATGCAATATATCTCCTTGTCAAATTTTATTGAAATCTGTTTAGTGGTTTAGGCGTGAAAGCGTAACAAACAAACTAACTCACATTCGCAATTATAATACATATTAAGTTAGAATATTTAATGTATCGCACAAATTCAATACATACTTATGTAGAAAAAGAAATCTTTCTCTTAAAAATAGTCAAATATAATTTTTTTTTAAATATTTCTCTAGGTACAAAAACTATTCTGAAAGTATAAAGATATTGAAGTGTATAATAATAATAGTTGATTCTAATACAGTTGCATTATTGAAGTGTATGTCCGTCCGTCGTTAAAACCAATACCATATATGTTTATTAATCGTCAAGGTAGCGGATTTGTCGCTATAGCCGATGTCGTAATAATCCACATATTTTGTTCATATATTTATTACGGAAAACAGTCAGGACTTTTATGTTTGGTCGTTACAGCCGATGTCGTTAATTTATACTGTATTTTTAAATATTTGTGTTGTTCCTTTCACCCGTGTTGTTTTCGACCCCGATCTACCCTAAATAACAGAGGGTTAATCGCAAGGGTGTTGATGTATAGTTTGATTCAATTCAATCAAGACTACAAGAGATATCAATTTGAACCCACCAGCTCCCAGAAATAACGAATTTCAATTACTTGCCAAACAGACAGTCTACAAAGTTAAGCTATCAGACCATATGTCCGTTTTATCCCTCATACATATAGATGCAGAAACCTTTTTGACGTAGATTTCAAAAGTACTGAAAAATACTGTTCAGAATAAAAAATCTAACTGGATTTAAACCCAAAAAAAACCAGTCATAGTTTATACAAAAATCTACATTCGTTCCATATTTTTGATGCCAAGCTGAACGTCAATAATCTATAATTCTTTCCATATTACTAAATTTAATACTAGAATAAAATTGTATCCAATTAAGTCTTTTTTGGGTTTGGACTAAATTTTTACGTTCCCGTATATGGAGTAGTAGTATACGGGGACACATCACGTTCATAGAAAATCTCGTTCTCGAGACTTTTAAATCCCAAAAATATCAGAACTAGAATATTGATATCCGATTGAAACTGCAGCCCCAGTATGTTTTCTAATCAAAAATAAGCATCTGTTTAAACTCCATTTTCCGGTTCATAATTATGATACGCGGGGTAGTTTAAATCAACGGTATACCGGATCGTCACTCACGTTTTAGGATCCCGTACCTCAAAAGGAAAAAACGGAACCCTTATAGGATCACTCGTGTGTCTGTCTGGCGGACTGTCACAGCCAATTTGCTCCGAATTACTGGATCGATTGAGTTAAAATTTGGTACACATATGTAAGTCGGTGACCATAAGACGGACGTGTAACGTAAATAAATGAATTTTGAACATGGGGGTCTCTTTTGGGGAAAAAATTAGGAAATTAAAAAAAAAGTTTGGCAAACTGTACCGTGTGACATATCAAATGAAAGAGCTTGTCGTAAGGGTTTCAAATATATATATTTATAATTTTAAACTAAATAGTTTTCAAGTTATTTAAAAAATAGATGAAAATTTATCATTTACCCACTTTATCTCCTACTGGACCGATTGAGTTGAAATTTGGTACACATATGTAAGTCGGTGACCCAAAGAGGGACGTGTAACGTAAATAAATAAATTTTGAATATGGGGGTAATTTTTGGGGAAAAATTAGGAAATTAAAAGGAAAAGTTTTGTAAACTTACCGTGTGACATATCAAATGAAAGGGCTTGTAGTAAGGGTCTCAAATATAATTTTGAAATAAAAGGTTTTACAGTTATTTAAGAAAATATATAAACTAATGACCGTCCCCCCCTTATCTCCGAAACTACTGAGCCTAAAATTTTGAAAAAATAGGGAATTTCGGGTCTCACTCATAGTTTACATGAAAACCTATACGAAAACCTTAAGTCTTAAAGTATTCACGGAAAAAGAAATAGTACGAAACTCTCTTCTCACGAGTCCGACTCGCACTTGAGCGGTAACTAGAGGACCTCGTTACGCTTCTGTGAAGTTATTTGATAGTTTACCAATATTTAAAAAAAGTGGGTTATACTTCTTTCGCGTGATCAAAAACTAATCTTTAATATACCTTCAAATAATTTATTGAAATAAAACCTTCAAAAAGTTTAAGTATAATACAAAAAATTAACCTCAAATATTTAAAAACATTTTCAAAAGTTTATTTTAGTTCTTAGTTTTTTTCCGCTGTATGACACTTCAAACTTGGTTGTAATCAAAGGTTATTATATTATTATATAGTTTCCATATGGTATAAAGTGCATTAATTTCGCCCGTCTGCCATTTCAGTCTGAGCCTCTTATGGCCAAGTTCATACTGTCAAATTTTCGTTATAGCTGTGCTCGCGCAACTCCCGTTGCCTGCTAAAATTTTACTCTCAACGCGCTAAAAGAAGTATAACTTGAAAAAAAAATATCTTATATATAGACAATGCCTGAACCACATAGTTTTGGACTGCTGCGTTTATGTCTACCATCCTGTAACATATTATTATGTTTATTATTGTGTTTTTGTCATTGCTACATAATTGGATAAAGTTCTATGCTATTTTAGCCCTGATTATTTACTCGAACACACTAAGTCATCGACTTTCGTTTTTATATTATACTAACCGCTTCCCGTGGCTCCACCCGCAATTTAAATAGTTAGGATTGTTTCACTCCATTCGTTCGCTCGAATTGATAATTATTTGTTTCATTACTCACTCACTCCGTTCGTTCGCTCAAATTTATAATTAATTATTTCATTACTCACTCACTCCGTTCGTTCGCTCGAATTTATAATTAATAGCCTCTTCCCGCGGCCCCGCCCGCGTTTGTTATGAAACACGGCAGCAACAACAGTAGTGGAAACTTCAGCAGGACCAACAGCTAAACGTAAATTATTTTAATAAAAAAATAATTAAGTTAAAAATAAAATAAATTTCAAAAAATATTTCAAATACAATGGTTTTCTTTTGCACTAAAAAGTAGAAAATAATAAAAAATAACAATAAATAAAATATATAATTTTATTAATCAATGTTAAAATTATTCTAATTTTAACATTGATTAAAAAAATATATTTTTTTTGATAAGTTTGGATAAAATCCGTGGCGCAGGATCAATAAAACAACAATACTGAAGTAAAATTGCATTTTCACTAACGTTTCGGTACGCTTTGAATCATCTTCAGAGCTCGAATGCTGGTAATTCGAACTCTGAAGATGGTGCAAAGCGCACCGAAACGTTAGTGAAAATGCAATTTTAACTTCAGTATTGTTTTATTGATCCTGTGCCACGGATTTTATCATCAAGGATCACAACCACTATAATTAACTTCTTTTAATTAGCGTCAACCTCGTAAACCAACAACTCGTCCATGGCCTGTTATATTATAGAATATAGTAGGCCATGGACGAGTTTTCTGATAATCCCGCAGGTTCCTAACGTTTTTCCGGGATAAAAAGTATCTTATTATTTAATCCAGGTAATAAACTATCTGTGTGCCAAATTTCATCCAAATCCGTTCAGCCGTTTTTGCTTGCATTTATAATATGTATAGATAGATTCGTGTATAATCAAGATGCTGTATTTTGAACGTGCAAACAGCAAAGAGAGGCTATTCTGAACGAAGGCCATATTGCATGGAAGCTCGTTACACAATACGCAATATAAAGCTTTATTTACGACATTCCTGCTCACTATAGGTATAAGCGCTTATAACGCTTTATCGATCACACTAGTTCATTTGCCGAACAATAAATAAACACGGCACACAAAAACTCTCTGTTTATAAATAATGTGTTTTTTAATGTAACAACTTATTTTCACATTATTTGGAAATAGCGTGCTTTCGTCTCACCCTCAACTGGCTTTTATTGTCAAAATAACGGGTTAAGCCAAGGATGAAGACATTAGACCTGTGCTCTCACTCTCTCTTTCTCTCTGTTTGGTTTATTACCACAGATTTATACTCACTGATAAAGAATCGGGTTTTTAAAGCCGGAGTAATAATTCTGCCTGTACTGAAAAAAATCGTTAATTTCTTTGACAAACTTCTCCAGTTCTTAGACTTCGCTATATCTAAATACTAAAGACAGATGATAAATTTGGAAATTAATATAGTAATTCATTTGATAATGGCACTGCCCGTAAAAGTTGGCATACTGTTTAATGTGTAATGTACCTAGACTTTTTTAGACCATCGCGGCACTATGGGAGTGGAACGGGAGCGGCGCGGGATCAAATTTTATGGCGGAATATCGCTTGATTATAATTTGTCCTGCACTGCTTCTGCAGTCTCGCGCTGATTTGTGGGAGCCTTTTTGTTGGGTTTGACACCACTTTCAACTTTAAAACAAATGGCATTAAAATCTAATTTAAAGTTGAAGTCGTACCAGAAACTCACCATTAGTGCAGTATTTATAGGTCAGCACAACACTGCCACCGGTGCCCCCAACGCAAACGGTTGGGTTATGCAGCTACGTAGAACAACCGGTGAGTGAGATCTCTTACCAGGTAATGCTTTAGGCAACTGCAAACACTGGGACAAATTCATAAAAAAATTGACAGAACTGATATTTTGAAATAAATCTTTTCATATTTTAACTCATTAAGAGTTAAAAATAGATTCACTGGTTACAAGTAACCAATAATTTAAACTTTAGAGGAATTGCTACCTTACTTGTGAGTTTCATTTTTATCGAGTGCTGGTACAACGAGGATATTTGACACTGTAATAAATAAATAATTAAATTATTTGAATACGATAATTTATCGAAAAGAAATCAGAAATGATTGGTTTGCATTCACAAAAACAAGAGGTTGATTTATTTCAATTTGAAAATCGCAATTTTTTGATATGTCAAAAGGAAACCGCACATGCTGGTTTGAAGTGTGACGTCAGACTTGTAGTAAACACGCGCATACCTATTATAAACATACGACACACACACGTGAGTAAACATATATCGAACCTTATTTTCACATGCAATTATCTCACAGTATGTTAGGTGAACATGGCGACTAGTGTTTTCGCGACAACTTATATATGTATATTTAAAATTATGAATCCCTTAAAACAATTACATTTAAGCGAAATACAAATTCCTGAGGACGAATACTGATATGAAGATTTTAAGACAATAAAAAATAACCTAACCTAACCTAATATCGGTATGAATTGAAACAGATTTTGAATAAATTTTTAAAAGGAAACTTTCAATAAATTGTTCTATAAAAATGGACCCGGTACTATTAAGGGTACAGGCGTGTTACGTTATATACTGAATTAATTAATTAAGGTAGTTCTAGCGTGGTATATTAAGAAAAATTACTTTTCGACATATTTTGCTCATCTTATTTTCATAGGCTCAAACTTACGTTTTCTAATAAATCCCAAAGTTTCAGAATTTTTGACCGTTTAGAACGCAAGATATTTAATAACAAAGTACGCAATTTCCCATGCTTTAACCACGGTAATTTACGAAAATTGCGAACATTGTTATTATCTCGCGTTCTAAACGGTCAAAAGTTCTGAAACTTTGGGATTTATTAGAAAACGTTAATTTGAGCCTATGAAAAAAAGATGAGCAAAATCTGTCGAAAAGTGATTTTTCTTATTTTACCACCCTAGAACTACCTTAAGATAAACACATGGTGCCATTGTGTTTGGTCAATGTAAGTAAGAATTTGCAGTGCTGTTAATTTTTTCTCACTTTCTATCAAATTTGGCATCACATACCTATAAGTTAAAGTGTGCCAGAAATAACAGCACTGTTAATTTTAACACTGACATATGACATACTGAATAGCGTCATTATACTTTTAAAAATTGCATTTAACACCACACAAAAATTAGTACATACTACATACGTCTGTTATCCGATAGAAGCTATAGAACATATTTATTGCACTATATGTGCATTATTATCGAAACCGAATTAAATAATTCGTGTCAAATTTTGGTCGTAGATCATTAAAAAAAATGGCATGATTACAGTGCCACCTTCAGGTTTATCATATGAGTTTGATTACCTATTTTTTCTCTGAGATTGAAGTTAATGAAAGGAAGAGAAATTGATTGTCCAAGATTACCTTGGCTGAAGGTAATTCATTTTGCCTCCATGGTCTTTAAGGAGTTGGAAATATGGCGACAAGGTCGGAACATCATTCCCGAGTAAGGGCAGATTCAGAAATATGGAAAAATGGTAACGACTGCGCTTGCGCGTGTATTTATCTGTCTATTTCGTTCACAATAATTTCAGAGAAATGATTTAGTTGCATCTTTTGGTAAAATCGCGTCATATACGTTGAAAATACGATGTGCATAATATTTAATTTTGGTGGTTTTCCCATCCTTTAAACGTATTAAGTGTACCTTTCAGGTCACACAATAGCTGACGAGACCTATTATAAATCATATTGAACTCGTATGAAAGGCCCAAACAATGTTATTATTCAGCTGCTATAGTTCCAGGCTCCTATCTATGTAATATAATATATACCTGTAAGTACGCTATATTATACATTGTCAGTACTCGACACTAGGCATGTTAAACTTACTATTTCTTGGCCATTGTAAAACGTTTTAGCATGTAAACATTTTTACTGCCACTCCTCAAATTCCTCCTATAGCGACTCGATTAAATGTAACGGAAGTGTATCGCAAAGCTTTTCCTGGCAACTATATTCTACGCTTCTTGGTCTACTGATGACATTTTTTATGTTATACTCATTTGGCGTGTAGAGAGTAAACTGAGATTAACTGTTTTGTATAAGTTTAAAATAAATTTATAGCTTTGATTTGACAACACCTGTCTGTCCTTTATTCAAATTTCGTTCAGGCTACATCCGTGTTACTTAAAATAACCACTTAATTGTAAATTACAAAAATATCCTTTTGTCTAGTAGCTAGTCAAAGAAACTGCAGTGTATCGTATTGGCTCAATCAGTCATGATATTTGTTACATTTGCCATTACGAGTTAGACATTATGTAAACAAACCGGTTAATTTGATAAATTTTCATTTATTTTTCATATTTACCGGCAATAATGGTGATTATGTATAATTGTCGGTTATTATATGATATATAATCACCAGTTAATCACACTATTATTATTATTTGCAATAAATTGAATTTTTAAGATATGAAATTTACATACTCCTTGTTAAATAAAATAACATTTTTGATATTGTAAGTTGAATAATATAAGAACGGTCCGCCAGCTGACATTATGCCTGCTAATTGGTCAGGTGGAATGAGGCAATCTCTATAATCTACTAACCTTGCCCATGAGCATAATTTATTAGGCCCAGTTAAACACAGGACTCAGGTATTTAATGTAACAAGATATAACGAAGTGTCTTTGAAACTGTTTCTCTAAACTTCAGCCTTTTTTGTTTTTGAATTATTGGTTAAAAAAAGTAGAATTGTTTTTGAAGTAAAATTTCTTTTGACACGGTAGGATAAAACGAAGTCACAAGATTGAAAGTGTAACAGAACGTTGCACTGCACGTAGGTATACCGTATTTTATAAAAGTCGGCCGTACAACGTCTGTGCCATTATTATAAATAACAAATTGCACCTTAATAATAAAATTCAGTCATTATAAAATTTAACGTTTCTAATAAAAACGTAGACCATAGTCTTTTAGTAAAAAAAATAATAGTTTGAGCATCACTTAAGTAACTAATACTAAATTTCTTGTAGTATTATAAAAAATTGTAATTGGAATAGGTACTCATGTTGCTAACTTGTCCAATAAGCTTGCTTCCATATGGTATGTACGTTTTAATATTCTAAAAAGTTTTTATTTGCAGGGTTTTCAAACTGCAAAAAAGATCGACTCGTGCCATGTTTGGTCTTAGCAGAACAAGCTGTAAAGATCTAAAAGAAAATAGAAATTAAAACTATCTTAGTTTGCATATATGTCAGTTGCTTTTACGTGCATACAAAAATATTAATAATTTTTTTACGGGGCAACAATTTCACAGTTATAATACTAGAAATGATACAGTGTTATTTTTATCTCAAGCATAAGTCCACTGTTTATGAAAAAGGCATAAAATACTCAGCCAAAGAACTTTTAATAATTTGCCAAGTCTTAATATAAAGCTGTTAAATCTTAAAGATTTTTTAACTACAACTTATTTATTTATGATACGGCTTTTGCTAATTAAATCTACTGAATAAATAAAATATTATTACTTTTATAAATTTTTTAATTGCACAACTGATGCCTGCACATAAAATAATTTAAAATTTTTGGCTATAGTGCATGTGCTAGACTATATTCCGTATGAAAAACTAGGAGGATTTATTCTGATTGATGAATGATTTAAGTTCACGAAGACCTAAACAATGAAAATCTGAAAATTGTCGGACAAAATCGGCGTGCAATTTTTTTTTAAATTCTCATTTAAATCACTTTGTGTGTTTGCCCGCTAAAAACACGAGAACTACTAAACGGATTTGAATTCGGTTTTTACCATTCGATAGCTTATTTCTTAGAAAGAGTTTAGGTATATAGTAATAACTTGCTGACCTGGAAAAAATTGGATTGAAATAACTATACTGAATAGATTCAATAGCTTATTTATGGTGAAAATTTCAAATCTCTAGGCCCGGATTTTTTCCGGCGACCTTCAGAATTTCATTCTTTAGGTCTTCTGAACTTAAATCATTAATTGGAATGAATCCATCGCCTGGTCCACTACTCTAACTTGTCCGTCTTTTTTATAACAATCTGTATATTTGAACATCGTACAGTTTCCAGCGTATAACGCTCTAATATTATAATGTGAGCAAGTGTATACATTATATTATATTAGCGGAGACTGGGGACAACAGAATGATGTCCCACATTAAGCATCTAATACAAGTGGTACCATATATAACCGTAATGAAAACACCTTAGATTTTACAAGCAGTTTGTATTTTTCATTGGTTTTTAAAAGCCATATAGCAACATACACTATTGGCGTCGGTCGGATGGCGGGACCTAGGGGTCGGACCAAAATTTCTCGACGTTTCATAACCTCCTAACACATTGGCACCATTTTTAAAAATGTTTATATATATATAAGATCCACTTTTCTTTAAAAACGAGATTTTTTGTCTATAGTTTCGTCACACTTGAACTACATGTTCCTAAATCTTTATTTGCTTTCGAAATGCGCTAGATCGATAGATATTGAAAGGTAAAAACAGCAATTTATTTCAAAACCCGTTACATCCATGAGAAATAGTTTTCAAATGCCGCCACATCCGCATCGGCCAATCAGAACAGAGCATTCATCGCAAAACTGTCATGGCGATTCCAGTTAGTTAAGTTGTATTCGTACTGTTTTTTTAAGTTTATTCTAGTAAATAATGGCAGATTTGACTTATAATATTAAACAAGTCCCTTTCGACAAATCTAGGAAACGTTCTATAAACAAAATAAACTGGAAAACTATGAAAATTTAAATTTATATAATATACAAATGAATAAAAAACAATTAAAATCTTTCTTTTGATTTTGTCCTTTGAACAAAATATTTTGTTCTACATCTTCAAAGTTCAATTCCAGATATATGTTATAATAGAAAACAGGATCACGGGTAATTGGAATAATAAAATTAAATAAATTTAAACTCATTGATTGCTTACACATTTACAAAAAAATTTGAAAAGACCAAACTACTTAAAACATGAAATTTCATGTTTTAAGTAGTTTGGTCTTTTCAAATTTTTTTGTAAATGTGTAAGCAATCAATGAGTGTTTAAATTGATTTAATTTTATTATTCCAATTACGCGTGATCCTGTTTTCTATTATTAGTGTATTTGCCATATGGCAACATACACTATTGGCGTCGGTCGGATGGCGGGACCTAGGGGTCGGACCAAAATTTCTCGACGTTTCATAACCTCCTAAACACTTTGGCACCATTTTTAAAAATGTTTATATATATATGTATATATATATATATATATATATATATATATATATACATATATATATAAACATTTTTAAAAATATATATATTAAAAATATATATATATATATATATATATATATATATATATACATATATATATAAACATTTTTAAAAATATATATATTAAAAATATATATATATATATATATAGGTATATATATATGTGTGCGGGCTATAACTTTCGAAGGACTTAATTAATTTTGACGAAATTTGGCACACATGTTGGAATCCATTACCGCACGAAGCCTATTTAAAATGGGCCCAATCGGATTACATTAAGGGTGAATTTTAGGGGTTGAAAAAAGTTTTTGGGCCCCAAAATACCGAAAAAAATCTCAGTTTTACCTTTTAATAGCAATTAAAAAGTGCCACTAAAATTTTAATAAAATCGGCCCAACAGGACCGGACTTACAAATTTTTTGAAAACACTAATTTGCAGATAGTGACATTTATTTTATTGAAGGATCTATTTAATTCGGTGTAGACGTTAGACTGATAATAATATTACAATTAAGAAAAAAATGTTATTTTAAGGGGTGTATTAAGGGGTTAAATTTTTTATTATGCCCAAAAACAAACTTAATTTCACATAATAACAGTATAAAACCACACGGCCCTATACAAGCAAATACACTATATTGTCGGCAAGGTTTTGGCACTGCGACCCGGGTTTTTTTTATATTAGTATGAGAATTATTCATTAATTTTGATACTAGAGTAGATACTTGCATTGAAATTTTGAACACAATTTTATTATGCACAAGGTACGTAAATAATACGTAAATTTGAACGAAACTCTAAAATATGAGAAGCATTGTACGATTCGTTGAAGGGGAAATATTTATTAAAGTTGATGTGATATTTAAATAACAATTTTGATCTCAGTTAACCACGCTCACGTCTAAACTTAGGTGAAGTCGTAAGCTTGTGAGGATTGTTTGGACGTAATTATTGAAAAATGCAAACCAAGAAGACGTAAGTTTTTAGCAAGTTTCAATCGAATTTAATAATTTATTGCGCTTCAATTTGTTCTATTGGACATATGTTTTCCTTCTGCATAATAGAAAAAGGGGCAATACACACTGCATAAATGAAACTGATATAATTGTAAAAAAAAAGAAAAGAAATAAATGCAGCGACCGCTAAGATCGAATCTACGATCTTTAGGTTATGGGCCAAGTATTCTACCTCGCCTTCAACTTAGCTTATTGTTCTATAGCCGGTTTTTATAGTAAACGGTATGCATACATTGCAACGCGTTCATTACATTTTTAATCTCAAGAATCAATTTTACCCTATTGTGCTAAAAGTAGTTTTACTTCAAAAAACATTTTATATAGAAGTTTTGTAATCAACATTTTTGAGAATACTTTGAAGTTGAAGAAACATTTTGCATCATCCCCTATAAAACAGCTGCTTTACATGCATGTAAAGTGACGCTTTCGAGAACTAGTGCGATAAAGTAAAACAAAACTGATCGCGCTTTGCTAATTCAGTAGTAAATCAGTTTGTGTGTCAGTTTTTTTTTAATAACCTACTATTAAAAGTAGCGTTTGTTCAAAAGTGAACTGTCAAAAATTTGGAAAATGAAGTGAAAACGAGTTATTTTATAGGAGGTCCGTGTGCCTGTTAACAGTAAAAATGGAATGATCTATATTAATAGCACATTGGTTTTTCGTGTGACATGAAAATCTGTTGTTTTGGAGCTGTTTGTTTTGCAAAGCACGGATAAGACTGTTTTTAATGGAAAGCATTGAATTCTAAAATTCGGTCAAACACGGAGTAAGCTGGTTTGTAGTCTAACCTAACGATATGCCAATAATTACTATGTAAAGGTGAATACACTAACAGTCTGCACCACTTAGTGTTAGTTCTTCGCGATCTTAAATCACAATTTCACATAGGTATTGCTAGAAAATGATGTCCCAATTTATGCAGCCACAAGCATGAAATCTGAGCTTCTTCATGCAGAAGAGTAATTAAGCGTGAATGTGAGCGTGTCAACAATAACTATGGCTATTATGTACAAAATACGCGTGGAATATTACATTACAGTCTGCCAGGGGTGAGTTAACGCGAAATTGGAAGAGAGTTTTCACTAATTGTCATTTTGAATAGCAATAGTCAAAAAATAGGTAAAATTCTTACCGCAACCCAGTATAATAGACGGAGGAGCTGATCAAAGTCATTAGGCACATAGTAAGATCTATGAACGAAACACAGACAAAAGTCGCTGTATATATAGGAACTTTTCTCCATTAATTTCAACGTTTGCTAAACCTAATTCTTCTTCACAGTGTTGAATGTTGCCTTTTTTCTTTGAACATGAACCGTATACCTTTAAATTTCTATTTAAGTTCCTAAAAGTTATTGAATAAGGCTGTCGCCTTTCTGGATAAAGGTTCAAATATTGTGCTTGAGCCCACGCGGTAATTTTGTTACGTTGAATGTATGCGCAAAAATAGCCTGTTTCTGCAAATTTGAGAATGCTTGAGCCATCTTAGAGAGTAAATCAAACAAAATGAATTAGCAAAACTGTAGCGATCGCTCGACAGATTATTAACCTGTCGATATGTATTTGTTTCAACAAATTTCGTTTTACACGGCACACTTTGATAACGCCAAAAAGCTATTTTGGTCAGTTTTGTAGCTTCTGATTGGTTTAGATATATGATATGCTATGTCAAATTATTCAGAAAAATAAGTAAAATTCGAATATCTCAAAATCAAAAATGCCGTCCATAAGAAAAACCAAAGTTTATGTCAATATTTCATTATGTTGTGCAAATAAAAAAAATTAACCTACGCCACTGAAAAGACCTTAAAAAGTTATCAAAAAATGGTTAATGAAATTTTCAAATATCTTCATAAATAAAAAAGTTATGGCCAGTTTTTTTAAATGGCAATTTTCACTATTTTCTGAATAAATTCATAGGGTGTCAAAATTCAATCGTTTTTTCGACGGGATGTTAATGAGCCAAATTTTCTGCACTACTTTGCCCATTTAACCGACTTTCTATCTCCACTAATAACAAAGTTACCCATGTTAGCCAACGTTCGGTGAGACACCCTGTATATATAAATATATGTGCGAACAATAACTTTCGAAAGAGTTAATTGATTTTAACTAAATTTGGCCCACGCGTTGAAATCCATCACCGCAAGAAGTCTATTTAAAATGGGCCTAATCGGACCATTTTAAGGGTAGTTTTTAGGGGTTGACAAATGTTTTTGGGCTACAAAATACCGAAAAAATTCTCAGAATCGTATCAAAATTGACATTTAACCCTTTAGTAGTAATTGAAAAGTGTCCCTAAAATTTTAATAAAATCGGCCCGACAGGACCGGACTTAAAAATTTTATGAAAACACTAGTTTGCCGATAGTAAATTATTTACTGAAAGTTGTATATAATTTGGTATAGAGGTTCGATTGATAATAATATTACAATTAAGAAAACAAATTTATTTTAAGGGGTGTATTAAGGGGTCAGATTTTTTATTTTGCCCAAAAACCAACTTAAGTTCGCATAATAGAGCCACACTGCCTGTATAAGCAAATACATTATATTGTCGGCAGGGTTTTAGCACGCAAGTGAACGCCTTAATCACCTCACTTCGTTTGGAGTTTGGACGTTGACTTTTGGGACATATTTATTTGTTATAATAGTAAAAAAGGCAAATTCTGTGTTTCCTGCCACCAGGCAATGTCAATGCTAAGGCAAAACTCAAAGAAACAACAACTTTAAATGACGATTTGCCGTGACGACTTTTATAATAATTTACTCTGTATTAATAGTTCTGGAAGTGAGGTAAAATATAAATCATGCAAAGTCGTAAATCAAACATTTATTGAATATGCTTTGTAGATAGATAGATAGATAGATAGGTATGTCTATAATATTAAGTACGATAAAAATCAATGTCATTAGTTACCAAGTTATAAAGTTGCAGATTGTCAGCGTCATAATATACAATATTTGAGTCGTTTCAAGTGAGCTTAATTTGCGAAGCTCAGGTAGAAAATAGGTTTGCTATAGAACGATATCGTATAGTGACGTGTGTACAGTACGTATACTCACCGTAGTGTAGCGGCAGGGTTGACAGTATTAGAACGACGAGAAGGAAGAACACTTCAGTCGCTTTCTTAACGACAACATTATTCATGTCTATGATATTAATAAATAGTGGGTTATGTCTCTAATGCGTCATAACTAATATTTTACGAAGATGGCAATATGTTAAAAACGAACATTAAGTTTTAAACGTCACATGAGTTATACAAACAACTTTTCCATTTGAATCCACTAGTGGGGAATGGTATTAATTTCGTTTTGACGTCTCCTGAATCCAAAAAATATATTTTTGGAAAAACTCTGTGCGTCTGTTTGTCTGTTAGTCTGTGAGCACGATACAGGTCAAACTAAATTTCGGGAGGATGTTTGATATGCAAATATGAGGAGCCTTATTGTTTTTGTGGAAAATCTGCGCATGCGCAAAAGAAATATATACTATAACGTTATTTTTTCTCACATAATGATATATTTTTCCATAATGATTTATGTTCTATTTATTTTTCTAAGAAAGTTTTGTACAAACATTTTTTTTCTAAACTTTATAGTTTCGGAAATATTTTGAAAATAAAAAAAAAAATCAGTTGTTTTTTTGTTCTAAAGATCTGTCAAAAAAAAATTAGTTAGGTAGCTGACAAGGATACTTATTATTTTTTACATGCTAAACCATATTATGTACCATGAAAACAAATAGCAGATATCATTTTTGTTACTAGCCGTTACCCGCACCACTGCTCGCGTTAACAGAAATTTTATTTTGTTTGTTATAATAAAATGAGAATATTTTTAAAGTTGGAATGGTCGTGTCGCTCAGTTGGCTGGATTTTTTAAATTTATTTTTATCATATAGCAGAAAACTTAGCAGGATGTGCACATTTAGTTTTGCCAGCTATTAGAGATGTCACAGGTAATTTGGACAACAAATAAGAGAGAAAGTGGTTGAATTGAGCGTTTTGTTACTATATTAGAACTTTCTCAGCAAATCAGTCATCAGAAATAGTTCCTGCATTTATCGCGGCCATTTATTTTTGCTCACTGCTTATCCCCTTTTCGTCGCAGCATAATAATATGGAATCCATATTACTCGAAAAGGAGTAAGTTTTTAAACAGTGTGAGGATTTATCAATTCGATTAAGTAGTTTCTTAAATAATCATGCACATACAAACATGCATCTCGAATTGACGACCTGCTTTTTGAATCCCGTTCCCGATCATTCCAGAAACTTCTGTCAATGTGTTCGAGAAACATATGTCATTTCCAGTGGCGTAACAACTGGGGGCGCGCTACAATACTTTAGGAGTTAGTAAGAGATATTCATTGTAACTGCGTATGCAGGCAGGCTAGTTGTTCTAAACCTCAGTTGTCGAGCATTTATAATCTACAATTGATCGGCTGTCTGGCAAACAGTGATTCTTGTCAGCAATTTAGAAAGTGGACAAAGGACACAGTTCGATCGGCCGGCGACGACTGAACGCCATTCAGCCAAACAATGATTCTAGGCTGTGATTTGGAACGTAAGTTTATAAGTGGACAAAGCCACACAGCTCGCGCGGACTGTGTATGCATGCCATCCGGCAAACATTGATCACGAATGCGTTTGTGACAAAGCTTTACATGAACGCCGTCTGGCAAACAGCGATTCTAGTCAGTGCTTGGACACCCTTAGCCGCGGCAAGTAAAGAAAACACGCAAAAGGAAGAGCGTCTCGGCGCAGGAGAAGCGACGGTCGGCATCCGGAAGGGGGGGGGGGGGCAACACACGAGTCCCTCGGGCCTCTATTCGTTCATCCTCTATTGATCTCTGGCACTGTCTTGAGCAGCCGACCTTAGGCAAGTCGCGGCGGCATTGAGCTCTAGTCCACCACGCGCTACACTGTTCACTCCATACAATCTATACACTCTATATTCTTCTTCTTCACTTTTACAACATACAGAGTCTGTTCTCTATCTATATTATATGTGTGTGTGTTTGACTGCGCGGTATATATGCTAGGGTTTTTATTTACTAGAAATATAAACCACCTATAATCAAAAAATATTTGTGAAAGGAGACCATCCGCGTTAGGGATCGAAGAAAGCGTATCTATTCAGTTTTTTGGACCGTGTGGATTTTGATTGGCAATACTTTGTTTGCATTCCATTTAACTGTAGATAATAATGATAATAATAATAAACGATTTATTTTAAAAGATTGCACAGCATAAAGCGTCAATATGTCTGGATCACAAGAATTCATTAATACTATAAAAATCACTTTCCAGCAAATAACTTTTTCAGAGTCATGTGCAGCTGATTTGATATTTTCAGGCAGCTTATTAAAACTGGTAACACCTCGGTATGTTAAGATTTTTTGCTTAGATTTAATCGATTGTCGGTACCTATCTCCTATAGTTTAACTAGCAGAGTGCATACTAATTTAATTCAATAATACAGATGTAGTTTAATAATCGCGTGCAAAATTCTCGGCCTTTACACTTTCGTTCACTACTCATCCCCCTTTTATCAGAGCTTCAAAGAAATTTGTACCATGTTTTATTTAAGTAGAAGTAGGTATATTTTTTTCTTGAATAGTGATCTTTAAAGAAAAACGACTCATTTGTTAAATTAAAAAACAATTTTTTTAAATTATTTTCCGAATAGTTAAATTATACAGCTAATTGCTACTATTTGTTCCACCCCTGATTACCTGCCATTCTTCTGCCCCACCTCATTTACTACTCCCACCGAGCTACCCTCTCTTTACAATCTAAAGGCGCCTAGTTACACTGTAAACTTACCAATAACTGTCACCTCGATTGCGGTTTCAACTTTACTAGAAAACTACCGTCTCCAAAACCTATTATGTCATAAATTATCTCTTATGTAAGCGTACTTTGCAGTATTAATTGTACGAAGGTAACTAATAACTTATAACTTACCTAACATATTTACATTAGGTACATTCCATTTTGGATTCAAGCTTACTCTAAAGATATGAAAGGTAAATGCATCATTTAAATAGTATACTAATAACATTATATTGACAATATCAATGAAGCAGAAGTTGACAGGTTACAAGTTAAACGTTTTTACTGTCATCTGTTTGTGTAAAATTACAATAAATTGTTTGGTTTGTATTAGGAGTAAAGCTTGGCCTTGTTTGTTGTGCAGAATATAGTCCAGAGATGTTACATATGTGGGTTTTTCCGCAGATGCGGTGCGGATTTTTTGACGTCCATATCTGCACATGCGGATGTGAATATAATAATAAGGATAATAATATTATTAACAATTGATCGGTAAGTTATAAAGTTTCCTGAAACTAGGGAAAAGAGATTGTAATTTCTTATCATTTTTATTAAGAAAGTCATTATTTTTATTATTTAATAATCAAATTTCAGAGTTGGCAAAGTATATTTGGAGAATAATACCATTGCAACGTTTTCAGGATGAAGGTGATTTCGCAAATGTTGACGATAATTAATCCCTATTATGGTCAAGTAATCAAAGAACTCGAGCACACGTCAAGTGTCGAGCTTGCTCGCGATAATCTTTCTATGATTTGCATCACACCTACATCTGTAAAAGCTCCGTATTAACGGTTGCGGATGCAGACGTTTGCAACATCCCTAGACTAAATCTATAATTAGTAAATTACCTAATAGTATTCGCAAAAAAGGGTAGACTTTAAATTTGGGTAGATAGTGTACTAAGTTTCATTAAAATAGGTCCATTCATTCTCCATTGTCAAGTGACAATGGTACAAACTAGCGGACAAATAGGCAACACGTTTTCACATTTAAGCCTCATACAAATTAGTCAAGAAAACGAAATTATACCGACAAAGATTTAACCTAGATCTAATTAGACATTAAACTAACATTTAATTCAAGTGAAAATTTAACAAAGATCAATTATACTTAGCAAATATTATTCGAGTAAGAGATGATTCAATTTAGTGAGAGTGAACTGTACATGTGTAGAGAGAGAATGTGGACTCATAAAGCGATTATATAAAATTGAAATTGATTTTTCCGGTTGCCAGATACGTCTATACATAGTCATGCAAAGCAGTGTTGCCAGATGATGGTGCTGGTTTCCTCTTCCGCGAACTGAATTTCCTTCCCAGATTTACACAAATTCCCTTAAACTATTTTCAAGGTCATGTAGGGTAGGCAGTCCTGAAACGAGAGTTGAAAAAGGAAGGAGTTATGCATAACTCGCGTTATTTAAATGATATTTTAATACAGGCAGTTTGATACAACTGTCTGTCAAAAATAGCCTAGCCTATGAATTTATCTACAATTCAGCACTAGATCGTTTAAAAGTCTGCAGTACGCGATGCCAAAGTCAATTTCACTCATCTGTCGTCAAACCGGATACTTATTGATCAACCCTCGTGTGTGTGTAAATTGTAACGTTAAGTAAGATAAAAAAAGGTAAATTAGTTCGCTGGGCCCATTAATAATTATTGTTTTACTTAACGGAACCACAAGAAAGAGTACGATTAATTATATATGTAAAAAAAACAGTTAAAAATAAAAAAAACCCGGGTCGCAGTGCCAAAACCCTGCCGACAATATAGTGTATTTGCTTATACAGGCAGTGTGGCTTTATTATGCGAACTAAAATTGGTTTTTGGGCAAAATGAAAAATTTGACTCCTTAATACACCCCTTAAAATAACATTTTTTTTCTTAATTGCAATATTATTATCAATCGAAACTCTATACTAAATTATAAACACACTTCAGTAAATAATTCACTATCTGCAAATTAGTTTTTTCATAAAATTTGTAAATCCGGTCCTGTCGGGCCGATTTTATTAAAATTATGGGGACACTTTTTAATCACTACCAGAGGGTTAAATTTCAATTTTGAATAGATTCGGAGAATTTTTTCGGTATTTTGGGGTCCAAAAACAGTTTTCAACCCCTAGAAACTACCCTTAAAATAGCCCGATTAGGCCCAATCAATTAGCTCTTTCGAAAGTTATCGCGCGTACACATATATATATATATATATATATATATATATATATATATATATATAAATATATATATATATATATATATATATATATATATATAAATATATATATATATATATATATATATATATATATATATATATATATATATACATATATACATATTTCAACACGTGGGCCAAATTTCGTTAAAATCAATTAACTCTTTCGAAAGTTATTGCCCGCACACATATATATATATATATACGTATATATATATACCTACGTATATATATATATATATATATATATATATATATATATATATATATATATATATATATATATATATATATATATAAATATATATATACATATATATATAAACATTTTTAAAAATGGTGCCAAAGTGTTTAGGAGCTTATGAAACGTCGAGAAAATTTGGTCCGACCCCTAGGTCTCGCCATCCGACCGATGCCAATAGTGTATGTTGCCATATGGCAAATACACTAAAAATATATATTTAACGGTATATAGATATGAAAATATAATTTGATAATGATTAGAATAGATCACAAAAATAGTTCACAATAAAATTTATCCAGTAGAAGAAATAATATAACAGTTTTACTTTATTTCAAAGAAAGCAATAAACAAATACCAAAAAAATTAAATAAGGGAAATTATCGGGAAGGGGACACCAAGCCGTCCAAATACTGAATAAATTAATTTCGTTCCAATTTGTGTACAAGAATTTTGCAAAAACTAGAACATTTTATCTTTTAGACGTTGTATAATCAGTTTAAAAACGATGTTTTGTTGTAATACAGCTATTGATATTTTTATGAATTAAGAAAAAAAGACATTATTTTGGTAATAACAAATAAATATCAATAAATAAATATCAATATTTTAAAATACGTTACAAAATATTTCAAAAAAAGTTTTAAAAATTCGTCAAATAGTTTTTAAGTTAAATCCGTTCAAACATACATATTATATACATACATTGTTCTTTTTTATATAGTTTTCTATAACTGAACTATGCCTGTAGATATATTAAATTAATAAATAAATAGGTCATACGAAGAATTTTATATAATAGTATTTATGATGTAAAATCTCCTAACCATAGTCTTAAATCCTTTAACTGTTTCTCCTAAATTTTCATAGAAAACTCTCAACTTTAGGAGGCAATCCTCTAATCTGGCAACACTGAATTGCAGAGAGACATTGGTATTTCGTTTTTTAATAAAAAGGTGAATACTTCGTCGTTGACCATTCTTTCTGAGTTTGTCAAATGGCTGTAGGGCTCTATTGTTGGTTTTCCTATTGTCTGGCGTTTCTATTGAATTATATTTCCTTTCAAATATGTTCGTCAACTCATCGCTCTGTCGTTTTTATATTACTATTTAATAACGAATATTGGTCTGTTCATTGCTTTCTTTCTACACACACCATGTCCATGCCGGACTGAAATTAATTGAGAGTAGGCAGAACTGTCTAATTAAAACGCTGTATAATTTCCTGTAAGTTATTTCCATTACATTAAAGTATTTTTTCCTCTTCGACTTGTTATCTTGTTATCACTAGAGACGACTACTCGCAGCTACTACACTAGCGGCAAGTGAAGTCACCGCTACCAATCCAGGTAGCAACTACCAAAAAATACTCGCGTCAACTGCTCAAATTTTTGCAGTCAGAAGCCCGCATACTCTAGTGGTTATGTGGTCTAATCTTCCCGAGAATGTACTGGAAGCGATTCATGTGACTAGGGCTTTTATACCGGAGTTCTGAAAACTTACAATTCCGAACAAAACTTTTAAAGTGAGCCGCAAAATTATTTACATGTTTCTGTATTATAGAGGTAGTGATTAGCGAATACAAATAATCGATTAAGAGAATCTGACTATAAAAATAATCAGATGAAAAGACCAACATGTTCCTCATAAAACTTTCCTAAAAACATATAAAAAGATGAAAATACAAAAGAAAATTATATGATAGAAATTAAGAATAAGCGTGCAGAAAGAACAGATGGAGATAATTCGAATATTTTTAAGCGACTAATTTTTGCGGACTGTAGCTATCATCTCACCTACAAATCACACGAAAGTTTTTGATGGGGAAACATTTGTTGCACATGTTTGTATATTATGCCATGGTACATAGAATAGCTGCAAAATCTTTTCTGTAAACTTTTTAGTTGATAATGTAATGTCACAAATTAATCTCAGTCCATGCATTTTCATTGTGCATTTTCAACGAATCAGGCTGTTGTGCTCCGCACGCAAAGAGATTTAAAACAAAAAATATATGGAACATACCTACACTATTGGCGTCGGTCGGATGGCGGGACCTAGGGGTCGGACCAACATTTCTCGACCTTTCATAGCGTATACCTATTTAATGGGAATGTACGCCTGTGTTACGATTCAAAATATGAGCGTATCAACTATTTTATACACTTCATGAATAATTTTCCTTTAATTATCGCAATACGAAGTAATCACGTTTAAAAAATTGAAATTTGTTAATTGATGTTTAGTAATGGAGTTTTGGATACTTCTTTACAGAGTCAAAAAGTATGTAGATAATTTAGCGATGCGGTTATTTTATATCATTTCTTCTTTTCAAGGTCCAAAATCCCAGATTCCAATCTGGTATCAGCCCAAATAATCCTGACAGTTGGTGGACTTAAGAAAAAGATAAATAGTGCAAAAAAAATCTGGTCTTATGTAGAATTAAAGTCAAAACCAATTTGAATCTAAGTGAAAGATTCAGTCAATTGAATTAATTGGGCTCAGAACGACATCGCACTATAAAGTTCAACTTAAGCAAAAGTTTGTGTTTTGAATCAACACTTCGTCAGCACTTTACGATTAATTCTAATGAAGAGTTTATCACTAAACACTAAAATATTATGACCTGCTTTCAGCATGCTGCAGGCAACGTTTGCTCTGTTGAGTATTCTCAGATCCAATTAAAGCGTGTATAGATGCAATCCAGTAGCTTTAAAGAGTGTATGCTACTTTATGAAATATTAAATTTTAGATATGTTTGTAGATATTGGATAATTGGACTATAAATAAAAGAAAATTCTAATTTTTTTTAAATTTGCGACGTTTCGTAGATTATTTTTCTACTTAATCAGGCAATTTTATATTTTAGAATATTTGTTGATATATTTTAGTGATATTATCTTGTCATTTATTAAAAAATTTATTAAAAAATTTTTAATAAATGACAAGATAATATCACTAAAATATATCAACAAATATTCTAAAATATAAAATTGCCTGATGAAATAGAAAAATAATTTACGAAACGTCGCAAATTTAAAAAAAATTAGAATTTTCTTTTATTTATAGTCCAATTATCCAATATTTTAGTGATATTATCTTGTCATTTATTAAAAAAATTATTAAAAAATTTTTAATAAATGACAAGATAATATCACTAAAATATATCAACAAATTTTTTTATTTATTCACGGGAAATTGGACAATTGAATTATAAAATAGATAAACTAAATTAAAAAATTTTGCGACGTTTCGTTAATTTAGTTTATCTATTTTATAATTCAATTGTCCAATTTCCCGTGAATAAATAAAAAACTTATTAATTATAATGGACGTGAACAATATTGAGATATCAACAAATATTCTAAAATATAAAATTGCCTGATGAAGTAGAAAAATAATTTACGAAACGTCGCAAATTAAAAAAAAATTAGAATTTTCTTTTATTTATAGTCCAATTATCCAATATCTACAAACATATTTAATATTATGGACGATAACAACTTGAATATATTAAATTTTAGCTGTTTTTATTCCATTACTAATACTTTAAAAAAACTATTTTTTATAATTATCCTCAAAATTTTGCTGGCGATAAACGTAGATACCGACTACAAAATTACAACTATTAAAATGGAATGTAATACTTTAACCAGGTTTTTTTAGTTCCCAACAAAACCGATAAATGTTAAATAAATTTACGGTCGGTGCTGCGTACTGTAAAGCCTTTAAAATCAGTAGCAAGCCGCTTGCCAGTGCCTAAGTGACGTCATTGCGTTGCAAGAAGAGCATCAATGTATATTATGCGGAAACGTAATTGTCGCCTGTCGCCGTTTCGTTAGCTAATATCACAACACTGTCAGAGAATATTAAGGCCTTATTTCAGAATGGCGCGCTGTTCGTTATCATATAATATGAGATCGACTCTGTAGCCAAAAACGAAAAACTGCTTACGTCGAATGTTTTGTAATTTTTTTTGTAGTGCAACTTCTTATGCCACTTCGGGTCGCTCAACGTTTGTGTTAAATATTTAACGTTGCGGCGTAATCATCGCAACGAAAAATCAGTGATATAGTATCCCATTTTCTTAATGAACACATTATATTATTTTTCTGTAAATATTAATTTACTAGCGGCCCGGACCGACTTCACCCGGATTTGTAGATTACCTATTAAAGATAGACATATTATGCTGCAGTTGACTTTCTTATAGAATAATAGGCATATTTTCCCGGTGTTGTTAGTGTATTTGCCATATGGCAACATACACTATTGACGTCGGTCGGATGGCGGGACCTAGGGGTCGGACCAAAATTTCTCGACGTTTCATAACCTCCTAAACACTTTGGCACCATTTTTAAAAATGTTTATATATATATGTATATAGATATATATATTACAGAATGCTAATTTCGGTTGTAAAAGCGAGGTCTATAGTACCCGGATCCATAGCGACAACTCCCGTAACTCTAGGACATCATTTGGCTTCAAAAATTGAAAAATAAAAATTTGAGCGTGTGTGACCCCCTTTAGTGTTTGAATTTCATTATACACAAGAATGCAACACCAGATCGTTTTTGCTTTTCATGAAAATAAAAGAAACATTTATTGCGTATCATCAAAATTAAAGCAAACATCTTTTATTACAGTAACAGCGAACGCACTATAAATTTTATATTACTAAAATTTGTGTATAATGACACGAACTTGTGTTAAAAGACAGAAATCGGTTTCATTTGGACGATGTTGAAACAGAAGATCATATGTTTTTGTGTATTTAGAGAGATGGATACTGCATAGATTTCGCAGATTCATGTTAGAGAACTTGTCTAATTCGCGTATTTTGTCTTTAATGTTTATGAACGACAGTCATCGGCTGGCCTCTGGGCTGGCTAGATCGACGAATAGCGTGTGATATTTTAACACAGCAAAATAAAATGATATATTATTATCGCCAGTAATCAATTATTTATCTCACAAATTTCGATTGATATTATCTGTTGCTAACCTGGAGGTGTATCGTTCTAGTTTCCGTTATTGATTCCAGCCTTATCGTATCTATCCAGAGATTTTATCCCGTTCATCGTAATTCCCGTATTTTCCTGGATTTTTGGATAAATTCAATTGTTGGTTATTGTTGCGAGCGTTGTTAGGAAGTGTAGCTTTCCGTGTGGCCCTCTATATACCTGGATTTAGGAGCGTTTTTCGAATAGGGAATATTTACCGTGAATTATTCTTCAAGGATCTTTTAGATTGTCGTAATTGTGTGGATCTGGATTCTGGAATACAGGAATACATTCCACAGTTTTCTAAAACTGTGTTACAATTCTATTTTACTTCGAACATTCCTGTGCATCGGTTCTGTGTTGAATAAAGCTTTTTGGCGAACTATTCCCGACTGTCCCGTCGGACTAAATAAAATTTCAGTTCTACAGTCATTCCCGTTGTAATATATTTTGAGAACTCGTTATTTTGTGCTGTCCTTTGTGTCGAGTGGTAGGTGGTGGATTTTTAAGCGCCTTCTAAGGCATTTTCTTGAATATAGTCTATTCGCGTTTCGTAATTGTGTTTGGGTATTTTTTAAGTGATTATTTTCGTAAAATTTTTTAAACTAACCCCCGGCCCAGCGCCAGCTGAAGCTAGCCGCGCAACCGATTAAATTCGGATTCAGTTTAAATGGTTCTTCGGTGCTACAAATGAAAGATATTAACCCTACATCAAGTTTTATTGAACTTCGAATAATTTCGAATAAATTCGAATATCTCCGAATACTTTCGAACAACGCCGAACGACGCCTATAATATATATATATATATATATATATATATATATATATATATATATATATATATATATATATATATATATATATATATATATATATATATATATATATCTATATATATGTGTGTGTGTGTGTACGCGCAATAACTTTCGAAAGAGTAAATTGATTTCAACGAAATTTGGCCCACGTGTTGAAATCCATCACCGCAAGAAGCCTATTTAAAATGGGCCTAATCGGGCCATTACAAGGGTAGTTTTTAGGGGTTGAAAAATGTTTTTGGGCCCCAAAATACCGCAAAAATTCTCCGAATCGTTTCAAAATTGAAATTTAACCCTCCGGTAGTAATTAAAAAGTGTCCCCAAAATTTTGATAAAATCGGCCCGACAGGACCGGATTTACAAATTTTATGAAAACACTAGTTTGCAGATAGTGACATTTATTGAAGGGTGTATTTAATTCGGTGTAGATGTTAGATTGATAATAATATTACAATTAAGAAAAAAAATGTTATTTTAAGGGGTGTATTAAGGGGTTAAATTTTTTATTTTGCTCAAAAACAAACTTAATTTCACATAATAAAAGTATAAAACCACACGACCCAGTACAAGCAAATACACTATATTGTCGGCAGGGTTTTGGCACTGCGACCCGGGTTTTTTTCTATTTATTATTAATAGCCGCTACCCGCGGCTCCGCACGCGATTGAGATAAAACATGGCAGCGACAACAGTGATAGAGCATTTGGTTCCATCATATTAAAGTCATGTCTCGCGAGGCTGCATTAACAGTAGTGAAGTCTTCGACTTCACAGTAGTGAAGCTGTCGGCTCCAGCATATTATAGACTTGTCTCGCGGGGCTTTGACCTTGATTTAAGAAGAATAAATTTCCTTGAAAAACCACTTTCAGTTCTTCCAAATTTTCCACTTTTCCGGACAATTTTTCCATTTTTCCTTTCCCTAAAAACCTTATTCTGTCAGGCCGTTTTCAAGTGAAGCACTAACCAGTGAACATGATTTCATTTTTGTTATAGATATAGATAAACATTTAGGTGCAGATATTGCGTAGGTTCTATTTCTGTATTATGTAAGTAATGTAAACAATATATCATTGTTTACTGGACGGCGCGCATGCAGTTCAGCCGTCTAGCTTACAGAGTGGCGTTCCAGATCTATAATTATAATCACTGTTTGCCGGACGTATGTAGATTTTACGTAAGTTTCATTTCTGCAGTATGTAGGGAAAAATTCACGACCTTATAAGAAAGTTGCATCAAATTAGACACTTAGTTGGAGAAAATCTGGTTTAATAATAATCTTAGTTTATGATCACACATATTTCTTCATAAGAAAAGCATCGCAGAATTCTTAAATTGATTTTGCTCAAAAAATAATCCATCGATTAAAACGATTTTTTTGTGTATTGTGTATTTGTTATGTCTGTTTATACAATTTTCTCATCTAAAGTGTAAACAATATTTTTTTAAGCATGATTATTTCAAAATTATTTTTCTATACTTTATAACAGGAGTACACTAGCGTTTACCGTGCAATCTGGACGATTTTATAGCAATTTAACAATACATTTGTAGCTTCTTCCGCTCATATAGTTTAGCTTAGCTCTCTATATCCTCGAAAGTCTGAGCGTGTTCGATTTGAATAAAGACTAGGACGTACGGTTCACCCATGCAAGCTCGAGCCATATAAGAGTGCACGTAATTTGATATGCATACGGTCGCTTCAACACGCTGTTACGAACAGAGTCTAATTCGCCAGTGATTCCAGAATGTCGTCGCGCTTTTGTACAGAGTATTCGCAAATACATAGAATTGAGTTTATTAGTGTATTTGCCATATGGCAACATACACTATTGGCGTCGGTCGGATGGCGGGACCTAGGGGTCGGACCAAAATTTCTCGACGTTTCATAACCTCCTGAACACTTTGGCACCATTTTTAAAAATGTTTATATATATATGTATATATATATATATATATATATATATATATATATATATATATTATATATATATATATATATATATATATGTGTACGCGCGATAACTTTCGAAAGAGTTAATTGATTTCAACGAAATTTGGGCCACATGTTGAAATCCATCACCGCAAGAAGCCTATTTAAAATGGGCCTAATCGGGCTATTTTAAGGGTCGTTTTTAGGGGTTGAAAACTGTTTTTGGGCCCCAAAATACCGAAAAAATTCTCCGAATCGTTTCAAAATTGAAATTTAACCCTTTGGTAGTGATTAAAAAGTTTCCCCACAATTTTAATAAAATCGGCCCGACAGGACCGGATTTACAAATTTTATGAAAACACTAGTTTGCAGATAGTGACTTATTTATTGAAGGGTGTATTTAATTTGGTGTAGACGTTAGATTGATAATAATATTACAATTAAGAAAAAAATGTTATTTTAAGGGGTGTATTAAGGGGCTAAATTTTTTATTTTGCCCAAAAACAAACTTAATTTCACATAATAAAAGTATAAAACCACACGGCCCTATACAAGCAAATACACTATATTGTCGGCAGGGTTTTGGCACTGCGACCCGGGTTTTTTAATTTGCTTTCCTTTTCTTACGTCTATATTCATAACTTTGTCGAGGAGTACACGGTAGACTTGATTGAATTCTATCAAAAATTATTAAGTATAAAAAATTTCGAATCTACAACATACCTATATTCGCAAAATTCGAATAGGTACTCACGTTATTACAATAATAATAATAATAATAATAATAATAACAATAATAATAATAATAATAATAATAAAAAACTCGGGTCGCAGTGCCAAAATTCTGCCGACAATATATAGTGTATTTGCTAATACAGGCAGTCTGGTTTTATTTCATAAACTTAAGTTTGTTTTTGGATAAAAGAAAAAATTTAAATCCTTAAAACACCCCTTAAATTGACAGTTTTTTTCTTAATTGCAATGTTATTATCAATCGAACATCTGCACTAAATTAAATATACCTTTCAGTAAATAACTCACTATCGGCAAACTAGTGTTAGAAACATTTTTTTATCCGATGCCCCCTTCAACTTCTAAAATGCTTGTCAAAAATCGGTTTCCCGAAATTCATTAAAGTTTTATGCCTAAACAACGACCGTGCGCAGAAAATTACAAGAGGTAAAAGTTGTTTGGTTTGGGAAGGGTTATCGATTAAATTTTTAAATAGAGGGGTTGGGGGGTTCTTTTTATGTTTAATCGATGACGCTTTCTAAACCAAACAACTTTCATTTTTTATTATTTTCTGCGCAAGGTCGTTGTTTAGGCATAAAATTTTAATGGAGTTTCGGGAAACCGTTTTTTGACATGCATTTTAGGGATTGAGGAAGCCATCGGATGAAAAGATGTTTTAAACAAATGTTACATATTTTTTATTGAAAAATATAATTTGTGATCAAAAATAGGTGTTCCTATTAAAAATGTCAAAGTCACCCTCATAATGGCGCAGGAATGATGCCACGTTTCTTAGAATGATGTGAAACGTCGAGAAATTTTGATTCCTAAGTCTTGCCATCCGACCGACGCCAATAGTGTATGTGCCATATATGGCAAATACACTAATAATAATAATAATAATAATAATAAAAACCCGGGTCGCAGTGCCCAAACCCTGCCGACAATATAGTATATTTGTTAATACAGGCAGTCTAATTTTATTACATGAACTTAAGTTTATTTTTGGTCAAAATGAAAAATTTTACCCCTTAATACACGCCTTAAATTAACAGTAAGTTTCTTAATTGCAACATTACTATCATCGAACATCTACATCAAATTAAATACACTTTTTAGTAAATAACTCACTATTTGCAAACTAGTGTTTTCATAGAATTTGTAAATCCGGTCCTGGCAGGCCGATTTTTTTCAAATTTCGGGAGCACATTTCAATTACTACTAAAGAAGTAAATTTCAATTTTGAAGCGATTCTGAGAATTTTTTCGGAATTTTTGGGCCCAAAAACTTTTTCCAACCCCTAAAAACCACCCTTAAAATAATCCGACTAAGCTCATTTTAAATAGGCTTCGTGCGGTGATGGATTCCAATATGCGTGCCAAATTTCGTTAAAATGAATTAACTCTTTCGAAAATGCCAAAGTGTTTAGAAGGTTATGAAACGTCGAAAAATGTTGGTCCATTCGACCGACGCCAATAGTGTATGTTGCCATATGGCAAATACATTAATAATAATAATAATAAAAGTAGTTTTTTATTAATAAAAAGTGTTCGACTACATGGTCATTAACACCGCTATTGGTTTATACATTTTGGTACGGTACTTATGTATGCTAAGTTACAATTTTACGATTATACTTGTTTGTGAATGAATAATGTTACGGTATTTCCATTATTTTGTTATTTTGATTATTATTTGACATATTATATTTTATTTAATAATTCTGTCTTTTTTAGCAATTTTAAGGTGTTCGTGTTGTGAAGAAGGTCGTTGTTTAAGTACTTTATACAGTCTAATGTTATGTGGTTTACTGTGATGGGTTCGTGGCAGGTGGTACATGTTGCTTGTATTGTCCATTCTTCTTGCCATATTGTAAAAGTAGTTTAATTTTATTTTGAATTAAATTTTATTCCGATATATTTATTTTTACTTCTTTGCTCCACTACGGTAAGGAATTAATGGAATCAGTTCAGAAAATTGTGGTTTTAATAAATCTTCACATTTTAATACCCTAGGAATCAACTGAGACCATTTTCTGTTTTGTTATGTAGTTGCCCGTATATGGTAAAACTATAAAATAATAATAAAAAGTTAAATTTGTCCTGAAATAAAAGTTTCACATGCTCATTAAATTATATGTATATTAAAATTTTCCATCCCAATTTGGCAATTGTCAGTTCTAGTGTTAAACCACTTAGCAAAACCATACAAATATATAAATAAAATATTTAGTAAGCGTTCTTATGTATTTGACAACTAAAGGGCCATTGCTAGTTAAAGGCTTTAAAAGTCATTTCTGAATTTCTGCTATCACGAATATAGGGTAATGCTTTTTTGTCCTATTTGTCAGCATTTAACTCTGATCAGGTTTGATTTCGAGCGAAATCGGTTCAGTTGTTATATTTAAAAAAATATTAGGAAAAATCAGGTCTTGAAATAAATTAAATAAAAAGGATCAGGTGAAATTCCATTGTATTTTAAATTTTTATAATTTTGTATTTATTTTATAACTTGAAATTTATTACCTATATCTATTTATGTCTGTTAAAATAGATACTTGAAGAAGTCGGAATAATACCGACGAAACGTCGTACATCGAATAAAAACGTACTTAAAAATTGGTCTTTTCACCTGATCCTTTTTATTTAATTTAAAAAAATGTTTTCAAAGTTACATAAAAAACAATAGCATATACGTTTTAATGTTTTTTTCATCAATATTTCAGCCTTTATGTCATATACAGTAAGGAAGGTGTACATAGGATATTTAGCATTGAGATAAAATGAACGGATCAAAACACACCATGGCAAAAAATATTTGATGTGTGAGAGAGAAATGAAAAACAAAATTTCAAGTTTTTAAAATTTACCATAAGAACACAGATACAATCATGTAAGGTCATTAAATACACTGGTCATCTTCTTAATGAATGATGTAAGCCAGAAGACCGTTCAATATTTTTATCAACCACGCAATATTAATTGAGTCCACTGGATGACGTCATCTCTCCACTACTATCCAACGAAATGAGGGATTTTCTGTATCTAATTCTCATCCGAAACTATTCATTTTATCCTAAAGCTAAATTCTCTATGTTCACGTTATAGGTTTACATACTGTATAGATATTATAATATTAACAAATTACCGAAAACACGGAAGAAACATTCCAATTGCTATCGTCCTATTGTTCTACAATAAGAAGTAGGTATTCGAGTTATATGTAAGTGTAATAGATAATATAATTTCATATGTTTGCGGGCATACTGTAAGGCAGTGTGGAGTGTACAATAACTCACGTAACCTAACCCAAGGTTACGTCGGCGTGGAGCCGTGACCTGGGTCCCGATCTGCCTGCGTTGTTTCTCTCTCTCTCTCCTTCCCCTTCCCTGTTTCTCTCTCCAAGGATGAACAAATTCTGCATGGATTCAAAAATGTTTATATAGGTGGTTGTTCAGTCGCTTTTCACAAAAATTATAATGTGAGCATCATTAATATATTCCCTTGGAACATACAATAATGAACGCTCAAGCCACGTATTGTCTAATAAAAACACGTGTAAAAAGCATATGAATAGAATTGAATCCAATAACTCTAGTAGTTCGCGACAATTTTTTCGGCAGCTCGCATACAAATTAAATACATGATAGCATAATAAATATTATTATTCATTTTATCGACAACAAATATTAGAAGTGGACACTCCAATGTTCTAATTTATTTTTTTCTCACAGCCTATAAAATAGCTGGTTTTCATGCCTATCTTGCAGTCGTGAAATAACACATTTAGCACTAGAGTTACAAAGTTGCGCAAAAATAAAATAAACGTAGTACCATTCCCATAGTAAAAGTCTAACCGTATGAGAATTGAACGCAGCCTACAATCAAAAGCGATTCTGCTCAAAATTGAACTGCGATTTTTTTAAAATACGATGAAAATGGGCTATTTTACATTTAGAAATAGCCCTGAGTAAATTATATACCTATTAGTTGATAAAAATATTTTCAAAACCTGAGAAGGAAAAGGTTATTTACAGAGTATTTATACAATTTCGAGTATGTAGTTTACCCATCCCTACTCGCTTTCGCGCATACACAATCGAATCAAGAAAGGGGACGAGGGGTGATGCAGTGCCTCGCATGTATTCCGACGTACCGACCCGGCACCTCCACCGTATCTCTTGTGTTTTACTACGGCATACATACTATACTACATATAGTACTACATCATACTATAGTACTACACCATACTATAGTACTACACACATGAACATACGCACACGCAGCAGGAGCGACTCGTCATCAAGTGTAAAGACCCATCACTTTCACCACCACTTAGTTTGTTTACAGAGTTTAAAATCGGTAGTCACAGGCACGGGGGATTAGAATTGATTTTTTTGAACAATTTTTATATCTTTCTTATGCCTTCAGATAGGATTTCTTTTCTGTTTGACTAATTTATTTAAGATCACCAAAAATAAAGTTATTTAGGCCTAGAATTTCAATGTATCTGTCTTTAATAATAAAATTTTAATTATTACCTTCATAAATTCTCAAATTAGACCTATTTGTTTATTCTTAACTATACTCTGATATCTATCTTCAAACATGTTTATTTATTTACTAAAACGTTTTAAAAATAAGCCTTTATTAAAACGTTCTAAAACGAAGAAAATACGAACAGTCAAATGAAGAAAACAATTTTATTATTATTATTGACCTGACCCAAAAGCTTTTCGCGAGAAATTTTCATGAAAATATCTCGCGACAAACTTATAGGTCGGGTCAACAATGATAATAAAACTAATAATTAATAATATTGACTCTACCAACAGTAATAGAATATTAAACAAAACGAAACCACTTGCGATTACTGTTCAAAACAGTAATCGCAAGTGGTTTCGTTTTGTTTGATAATAAAACTAGTTTGTTTGATTGTTTGTAATTTTCATCATTTTGGTACATTTTATTAAAAGCTTGTTTTTAAAAACTGGTTTATTTAGGTATATTTTACTATTTCTTCTTTTTAACTATCTACTGTATAAGCACATAGCATTGGTGTATTATCATCAGAACCGTCTGCCGACCCAAACGAGCTCAAACACGGTACTTCTACCATAGGTTATGAAAAAGTGCGTATAGTGAGCTGACTATCCGGACTGCAGCATCGCGTGATGGTTATCAGTTTATATTGTCAGTGATACATAAGATAATACGTTTTCTTGATGTATACTCAACAACAACTGATCAGACAGACAAAAAGACTGCCAGTTACCAACCCCAGTTTCAAATTTTTGTTACTCCAAAGCTGACAATGTCCGCCGTAGACTTTTAAACGAACCTTCAACAGTTTCTTGAGCTCTCTTTTTACTCTATTCAAGATTTTTTTTCTAATATAATTTTATTATCTTGATTCATTGTTGTCTTGTTATGTCAAAGGAATAAATAAATAATTGATTTTTTTTTTGTGAAATTTGAATAAATTTCTATGGGATATGAGATTTCGTATATGTTTGTTTACAAATTCAAGGTATGTACAGTTTTAATAAAAATTCTGCCAAACTTTTATCAAAGTAGTGCTTAATACCCACTTTATCTCCAATTATATAGGCTTTCATGGCCGACGTTGTTCTAACTCTTCTTGATTTCCAGGCTAGTAGGCTGTGGTCTATTGATATTTCTACCTGATGTTTCGTTTGCAACTGCGGTAGATATTATCAAGGTAGTGTATAGCAGCGGGCGAATTTTCCTCCTTGGCGACTCACAGATAAGTGTGTCGATGACTTTTGTTATGCTCTAGTGGTCTCTACTTGGCCGTACTTCGTTCTTCCGTGATTGGTCGTTCCGCTCAGTGGTTTGCAATGTGCAGGACCGGTGTTCAGGTTTTACTTAGACTTAGGTTTTCATCTTTTGAAAAATTGCGCGTGTTTATGTACTTATCTAAATACAGAATTTCAATCGAAAAGATGAAGGTCTAAATCTAAGTAATACCCGAATACTAGCACTGAGATGAACGAACCACGACCGAGCAGAGAACATTACACACTGACCCCAAAAGAGGAAGAACATCAGTCGTCGACACACTTATCTGCATGGCTGTGAGCCGCGTAGAAGGTCACTTCGTCCGCTGCCACATTACCTTTGATAATGTCAGGTAGAAATATCAATGAAACACAGCCTACAAACCCGGAATCCAAGAAGATTTGGAACACTTTATCTCCGTCTTGTTTTTTTCTATACATTTGATATAACAAAGAAAGAATAAAAACAGTGTAATGCATAAAAAATCATGAAATTTAATATGATCAAAATTCTAGGTATATTATAATTCAAAAGTAAAAATTGTCAACAACTGTAACGTTTTTTAGATTTTTTTCCTTCTGAGCTTTGGATTATTATTATTTTATAATAACAAAAGAGGTTGTAAGTTGTAACTCAATATTTATCTGAAATTATTCAGAAAAATCATGAAAAATCTCAACAGGATCGCGAATCTCGGCGCAAGGCTGTACGAAAACGTCCCAGCCAAATCTGCCTCCGCCGGAATTCAAATCCAGTACCTCTCGAACGTGAGTTAGTGTTCTCGTCATTAATCTATTCATAAACTAAGTTAATTAGGGTTCCGTACATCGGATGAAAAAACGGAACTCTTATAGGATCACTCTCGTGTCTGTCCGTTTGTCACAGCCTATTGTCTTCAAATTTACTGGATGACAAAAGTACACACATAGAGTTAGAGGACCCAATCACGGTGGTAGGTATAGCGTAAGTAAACGAATTCCGATTTTAGGGGGAGGTAAACTAGAAAATTAAAAACGATATATTTTTCAAGTGCATCCATATGACAAAGGGTTCGTTATGAGATATACAAATATTTTTTTTATAATTGCAATATGCATAGTAAAAAAATTGTATAAAATATACGAAAATCATTAATTCCTTCCCCTTATCTCCGAAACTACTGAGCCTAAAATTTTGAAAGTAATAGGGAATATAGGGCTTCAAGCACCTAAATAAAAATCCTAAGTTCTCACGGACAACGGAATGGTACGGAACCCTCTCCACGCGAGTTCCATTCGCACTTCATCCTTTTTTTTAACTTCGCTTACATTACTTTACGAAATCCAAAAATACTCGTCGGTTATAAAATTCGGTTCAGTTAACAGTTGCGGAAAGACAAGGCATTAATCACACATGTGCTGCATCACATTTTGAGCACACGCGATCGAAATTTATTTTTGACTTTGTAGGTAGACGGAAACTAGAAAGCTGTTGATTGGGCAAATTATGATTTACGGTTTTTCGGTGAAAAGCGTTTGGTATGGCGCGACAGGGGTGTGAGCGATGGACGTGGCGAGGCGTGAGGGGGGAGACTACTTTATAGTTAGTGTCGGCGTGCGAACTCACAAGGGAACCAATAACTTCATGATTTATAAATGGGGCTTTTATATACTACTAGTCAACTATACCCGCACGTATGTCTAAGCCGCCAGGTCTGGACAACTTCAAAAATGTTTAAAGTGAGTTTCTGAAAGACATTAGACGTAGTTGTTTAAAGTTAACAGATCGCTCTGTCACGTGGTTAGCATATAAATAAAAAATGCCATGTGATTTAAACAACTATCTAACGTCTTCTGGAAACGACATAATATGTATAAGTACTTACAATACAAAAAACTGTCCTCCCTACATCATTGGCTGACTTACCAATGCAGAATTTAGGGACTAGAAATGTTAGAAACAATTTTTTTAAACTTAAATCTTTAAAGACGTGATAAAAATAGGCATTTTGTGAAACAGTTCAAATTAGAAACATTGAATTGGATATGAGTGTTCTTTGTCAAAATCGAAGAGATACGTGTTCAACGAATTTTCGATATTCGCGTCTTAGTGGGTGAAAATGCGGATAGAAACATTCTTGAAGGGCACGCGTATCTCTGAAATTACTTAAACTAAGACACTTGCAACTCGGAAAAAATACTCTTCTTAAAAAATAACGGACTACGTGATCGACGATTTTATGAAAAAAAAATAGTCCCAATAAATTAGTTATTTTTAATTGAAACTATGAGATTGTTGAAAATAGCTAACAGCTCTTAAAAGTTTGTACAGACGCAGTTGACAACACGCACAGAGTACAACAGAAAGTTGTACATGGAGTCGAGATAAGGACCAAAGTTCACATTCTTTATCGAAATAAGAAATTATAAATGTATACCAAGAATGACTGGCGTTATACAATGAAAATAGTTAATAATATTGATTCTATTAAATGAAACTAGTTTTTATCAAAAATACGTTTAGTATAAAAAATCAGACCAGGTGCTGCGTTGCAGAGCACATTGCCAGAAAATCTGATTTGAGAACGAATCTTAATTAAATACAAGAATAGATTCGGACACATATAAGACATTATTTTATTGAACACGACAAGTTTCGTCTAATAATAGACATCTTCAGAACGTTTGAAAAACGTAAGTCAACCTCCTAGAGTAGGCTTAAATCAACTATTTTGTTGGCAGGGTTCTAAATGCGATCTGATTTTTTTTTAAACAATAATAACCAAATTATAAATAAAACAATTTTCCAGTTAATCAATTTGGAAAGTCCGGAGCACGATGTTTATGGGACCAATTAGTTGTAGAGAATCTACATAGTTAGGTTTATTTTATTTTGATCACGTCTTCACATTATTTTTGCGGATTTCAGACTTTACCGGACAAATCTAATAAGCGAATGATTTCCTAGAATTTACATGAGAAGCTATTATAAATGCTTCTATCTTTGAAGCAAGTTCCATTTATATATACTAAACGTATTTGGAGGCGAAATCTTAAAATGTCGATAGGTATCGAATTGGGAGATATAAAGAAGCTGCTGATATGTAAAAATGCGTCAAATCTCAAAGATAAAAAATAAAACGGGATAAAGTTTCTACTGATTTTGAAGGAAAATTGTATATAACGGATGTCAACGTGAAAACTTTCTACGCATTTCAATGTTTTACCTTTTGAGTCAGAAATTGAAGACTTTAGACAATTGGATATTATAATCAATATATCAATGGCAGACAACTTGATCCCCCCCCCGTACAAATCCATTTATTATTTCAAGTACCACTATGTATTTTTTTCAAGGAATTCAAAAGAAGTGCCTCGTTTTGAGCATTTTTTGTATGAAAAAGTATAAAGCTCTAGTGTATAGTCTCTGAAATATCTGAAAGTAAAGCTGGAGAAAATACCTTATAAAACAGCTTCAGGAATTTCCAAGCAGTAAATTGAAACTATTAATTTATATGGTAATTTCTTCAACTTTGAGTTCACCACCAATCTCTGTAGCCTGATACTTTTTGATACAAAAAATGCTCAAAATTAAATCCTCTGCTAAATTCATCGAATAAATACAGGGTGCTACTTGAAATAAAAAAAAGTTGTGTTTGTTGGGGGGCGGTTAGGGGTGGTGCAACAGTTTTTGTGAGAACATCCGGTACAGCAGAATCTCATTTAATTATTTCAACTTTTTCCACGAACTGAAAATCAGTGAAAGGTATCTGATTTCTTAGCTAGTTTGTATATAATATTATCTAACCTTGGAAGTATTGTAATACTTTAACAATAATATTTGTTATACAGTGGATCTGTCAAAAATGTTATACTGAAAATGAAGTAAAATTAGCTATTTTATAGGAGGGACGTGCAAAAAAAGATATCGTGTACATAATGATATTTCAATTCCTGTGACGTTCGGTTCAATATAATGTCACTTACTCTCCAAAAATAATCTGCATTACATCCTAGATACATACATTGTTATTACCGTGCGAAAGGAAATTATTGAACTATTCAATAGACCAGCATTAAAATTATATTTACTGTTATATAATATAGGATTGAATTACATGACAGGAACAAATGGATTTCTAAAAAGCATTTAAATTATACTGCACCAGTACAACGGTTCTAACTAATGTTCTTCACATTCAATAAACCGTTTTAACTCAAGAACGTGACAAATCGAGTCTATTAGGAAAACAATTGGTTATCGCTATAGCATTCAACTGCTAGTGCATACCCAATTATCGGCGATGTTCAGCCAAGTTCTGAAAATTCTCCTATCAATTATATAAAGTGGAACAGAACATTTCAGAAATAATAAATGGTTAATCTATAGATTGTTGAAAATAATACATCGCAATTAAGGTAATTCAGTCTAATCACTTTTCTTACTTTCATCAAATTTTAATATTTTATAGAAAACAATAATATTATATACTTAATAAAAAACTCGGGTAACAGTGCCAAAACCCTGCTGACAATATAGTGTATTTGCTAATTAAAGCAGTGTAGTTTTATTATGTGAACTTAAGTGTGTTTTGGAGCAAAATAGAAAATATAATCCCTCAATACACCCCATAAAATAGTGTTTTTTTTCTTAATTGCAATATTATTATCAATCTAATGTCTACATCGAATTAAATACACCTTTCAGTAAATAAATGACACTATCTACAAATTAGTCTTTTTAAAAAATTCCGGTCCTGTTTGGTCGTTTTTATTAAAATTTTAGGGAGACTTTTTAATTGTTATTAAAGGGTTAAATTTCAATTTTGAAACAGTTCTGAGAATTTTTTCGGTGTTTTGGGTCCCAAAAATATTTTACAACTCCTAAAAACTATCCTTACAATGGCCAGATTAGGCCCATTTTAAATAGGCTTCTTGCGGTGATGAATTTCAGCATGTGTGTAAAATTTGGTTAAAATGCAATGGCACTTAAACTATTGATGATATTCAAAAAAGTTTCAGACAAAAGCTGTTCAGTTTGAAGGAGGACATCGTTTGGAGACAAACACCACCTCTTATCTCCCACACCTGCGCAGGGATGAGGGTGACTTTGACTTTTTTGATAGGAGTACCTATTTTTTATTACAAATCATTATTTTTCGATAAAAAATATGCAACATTTGTTTGAAACAATTTTTTATCCGATGCCTCCCTTAACCCCTAAAATGTGTGTCCAAAATCGGTTTCCTAAAACTCCACTAAATTTTTATGCCTAAACCACTACCTTATATATTTTATGAGCGGAGCCTCTAGGTGAATGCAAATTTTTTAGATCTCAGTAAAGCCTTAAAATGCATAAAATCATATATTTTTATTATATAATTAATTTTTATTATAATATAATTAATAGTAAAGAATCGTAAATCCAAAAAATCTAACGTTGTGTTCCTCAAGGGTCTATTCTCGGACCTTTGTTATTATAATGTATATTAATGATCTACCAAGCAACATTACTGGGGCTACTACTGTCTTGTATGCAGATGACACTACGGTTTACAAAACAATAAGTACAGGTGATAAACCGGGCGGTTCACAGTCGGATGCTGATTCCTGGTTTTGTGCAAGCAAATTACATCTTAATGCGGAAAAAATAGAAAACATATTTAATTATTGCACTCCTTGCGAAGTTGAAGAGTCCATTAAATTTTTAAGAATATATTTAGATCCATCTATAAACTGGATAGCACACATCAACTCTGTAAGAAAGAAATTATCTAAAACTTCGTTTGCAATAAAGAAAGTCTTGCATCTACGGAGGCAACTATTATGGCATACTATGGGATGTTTCATAGTATCATCCAGTACGGAATTATTTTGTTGGATGGATCTCCCCAGCCATAAACATTTTCAAAAACAGAAGAAAGTAGTAAGGATAATAGCCCTCGTTGGTTACAGGGATCATTGTCGTGAGTTGTTTAAAAATTTTAAAATAATGTCCATGCCATCTTTGTATACAGAGCGTTGTTGTACGCAAAATCTATACTGATGGGTATTTCAACTAGTCATGCTGACTGTCACAATTATAACACCAGAAATAAAGACAGTGTTTACCTTCCCCGGTGTAGGCTGACTGTCTCGCAGACGGCCCCAGATTATGTAGCACTCAAAATGTATAATGCCCCACCTAGAGACATAAGAGAACTACCAGGAAATGTTTTTAAAACCGTATAAAAAGTAAACTGTTGAAGAATTCTTTGTATGATAAACGTGAGTTTTATCAATTATATAATCAATGTATATGTATGTGTATTGACATAAGTTTACACGGTTTGTACTGTTTTCAGCTGTTAATAAATTATTATTATAATTATATGTCAAATACACTATAACGACTATTAAAATTTCACGTGCCGAATTACAGTTGTTCAGCGTCTATAATCTACAATCTGGCTATCTATCGACAGTAGATAATTAATATCTGATGCTATTTCAATATCAGCGCTGTTAAATTTATATCTCACTTTAACTTATGCAATGTTAAATTTGTTAGAAAGTGACAAAAAAATAACAGCACTGTAAATTATTACATAGACCGTGAAGAATAACACCATTAAAGTGCATTTTTGTGGCAAATAAAACGCTAGTTTTAAGAATTCCACAAAGTGAAAAGTGAGAAATGCATGCAACACGATACAGCTATCAGCTATCGTGCACCAAGACAACGCTATCGGTTATATAATCAGACCAAATTGACCAAATAGGTACTTTCCTTTGTCTGCTTCCATAGCGCTCTATATTGCTCTCCCATTTATAAGGCTCGAAACACGAAAGGTCACTTATACTTATGTATTTATGCGTATATTGTTAATACCTACAACATATAAGTACAAAGTTTTTATCGTTTCCGTTTTACAACGTTTCCTCCAGATTGTAGAGAATTTATACTATTTGTAATATTCTCTACACTCACCTTCCGAAATAATATAAATACCTACAAAACGCAAAAATACACAGCTGCTACGTTTTTTTATTTTATTAAACGAGAAATACAATAGTAGTTTATGTATCTAGGTTGTGATAAAGCTATTTTAGGTGAGGTAGTGACATTATGTTAAAATGGGCGCAGCGTACACGAACAAAAATATCATCGCGGCCGAGATATGTACAATATTTTTTGCATGTACGTAACTTTCAGATCATAATACCATATTTTTAATATTTTTGACAGCTGTGTTTCCGATTTGTTTGGTTTATTTACGAAAACTACGCCTGATTTCCTATTTCTGCTTCTCTGGCAGTGTCAAGTAGCATCTAACAAATTATTTGTTTTAGTTCACAACACTAGTCATTTTACTACTGCTATACAGACATGACATTCAGCTACTTTATAGGGGGCGTGCAAAAATACTATTTAGCCAAAATAAGGTATAAAGAAAATGATAATTACTAAAAATACTAGCTTCTCAAAAAAATCCTGATTGCCAGGAATGTATTTGACATTGTCGCAAGAAGCTGAAATCAAATAAGATTTTTTACAATTTTTTTTTATAATTTCGTATTTACGTTCATTGAATTTATATGAACTAAGTCAATTTCAAACTAGAAATTAAGATTACGAAATCATATCTCGGCCACAATAATATGTTAAATCAAGTTAAAGGGACAATTATGCAGACAGGATCGCCAATTTTGTAGCATTCCGTCAAGAGATCATTATGATTGCCATTCCTTATTATTCGAGAGTAACTATTAATCATAACCGCTATATAGTCAAGCATAAAATCGATCATATAATTAGTATGGTAGTCAGAAATGGTAATCGTTTATGGCGACGGTCAACGGACCGGCAATTTTACGTCGTTGTCAAAAAATAACACACAAAATGGTATACAGGGTTGTCACTTTCGCGACACAGCAGAGGGTGTTCGATAATAAATTCTTAACGTGCAATTATTTTCATCCCTAATTGTGTTACAGCTAAAGTAGATTTTAAATTTTTCGAAACTGTGAACATCGACGAAATTCTCAATTCAATTTTTACAAAAATCAATACCATTAAAATTTATCCCATTTTATTGATTTTTACGACACTTGCGCACACGGTTAGAATCGATATTTAAGCTATCTCGTTTATTGAAAATATATATGAAAATATGAATATATGAAAATATAACAGGTGCGACGCTACAACTGATGCCGTTATAGGCAACATGATGTTTATTTGTTTAAATAAAACTTGGCCGTTATATCAGCTGTTGCTAATAAAAGTATATGTGTAACCTTTATGCGCTGAAATTGAAACAAAACATGAAACAATACATATATTTAGGCTTACAGTTTTGACATGTATATTGTATAGATAAAGATAAAAAACAGACAGAAAAAGACGGAAACTGGTTTTATTAATTATTTATATGAATTCAACTACCTTCACTATCAGGACTTTTTATTCAGTTGCTATATATATAAAAAACTCGGGTCGCAGTGCCAAAACCCTGCCGACAATATAGTGTATTTGCTTATACAGGCAGTGTTGCTTTATTACGTAAACTTAAGTTGGTTTTTGGGCAAAATTAAAAATTTGACTCCTTAATACGCCCCTTAAAATAACATTTTTTTTCTTAACTGCAATATTATTATCAATCTAACGTCTACACCGAATTAAATACACCCTTCAATAAATAAGTCACTATCTGCAAACTAGTGTTTTCATAAAATTTGTAAATCCGGTCCTGTCGGGACGATTTTATTAAAATTGTGGAGACACTTTTTAATCACTACCAAAAGGTTAAATTTCAATTTTGAAACGATTCGGAGAATTTTTTCGGTATTTTTGGGCCCAAAAACAGTTTTCAACCCCTAAAAACTACCCTTAAAATAGCCCGATTAGGCCCATTTTAAATAGGCTTCTTGCGGTGATGGATTTCAACACGTGGGCCAAATTTCGTTAAAATCAATTAACTCTTTCGAAAGTTATCGCGCGTACACATATATATATATATATATATATATATACGTATATAAATATATATATATATATATATATATATATATATATATATATATATATATACATATATATATATATATATATATATATATATAAACATTTTTAAAAATGGTGCCAAAGTGTTTAGGAGGTTATGAAACGTCGAGAAATTTTGGTCCGACCCCTAGGTCCCGCCATCCGACCGACGCCAATAGTGTATGTTGCCATATGGCAAATACACTAAAAACCCGGGTCGCAGTGCCAAAACCCTGCCGACAATATAGTGTATTTGCTAATACAGGTATTGTGGCTTTATTAAATGAAATTAAGTTTGTTTTTGGACAAAATAAAAAAAAATTGAACCCCTTAATACACCCCTTACAATAATAATTTTATTAGTTGAAATATTGTTATCAATCCAACATCTGCACCAAATTAAATACGACCTTCAGTAAGTAAATTCGTATACGCAAACTAGTGTTTTCATAAAATTTGTAAGTCCGGTCCTGTCGGGCCGATTTGCTTATAATTTTAGGAGCACTTTTTAATTGCTACTAAAGGGTTAAATTTCAATTTTGAAACGATTCTGAGAATTTTTTCGGTATTTTTGGGCCCAAAAACTGTTTTCAACCCCTAAAAACTACCCTTAAAATGACCTATTTAAAATGGGCCCATTTTAAATAGGCTTCGTGCGGTGATGGATTCCAGCATGTATGCCAAATTTCGTTAAAATGAATTAACTCCTTCGAAAGTTATTGCCCGCACATATAATATATATATATATATATATATATATATATATATATATATATATATATATATATATATATATATATATATATACGTATATATATATATATATATATACATATATATATATACATATATATATACATATATATATATACATATATATATACATATATATATATAAACATTTTTAAAAATGGTGCCAAAGTGTTTAGGAGGTTATGAAACGTCGAGAAATTTTGGTCCGACCCCTAGGTCCCGCCATCCGACCGACGCCAATAGTGTATGTTGCCATATGGCAAATACACTAATAAATAATTGATTGTTATGTTATATGTATAGATGCGCTATACTGCATAAACGAACTTAGTAGACCGCGCAAAATTGTCGCGTTAGTTCGTAAAGCTGATTCACCGAGTTGTCCCGTCGCGAAATTCACAAAACGTGCCTGAAATAATAATAATAACATTGGTAAATTCGTGTCCAACTAATTCAAATATAATTCTTTTTATCACTGTCCAATTCCCTAAGATTCAAACTTAATAATAATAACAGTAATTTTTATTGTATTTGAATTTTTGAAAATACAGGTACTATTTTGTGGAAACCCTGTGCTCCACCATTCATTATAACGTCTTGGTTCATACATACTTCATAATATAGTATACGCCAAAATACATGGTGGCTTAACAAAGCTGATAAATGCTTTCATAAGGTATGTATTCAGGTTTGTAGTACATTGTGATAATATAATGTTTTAGCACCTTCTATATGCCTTTCCTTTCCCTTGCTTATCTTATCAAACTTTCTTTCATTTAAAAAAAAGTCATAAAATGTGTTGCATTCATTATTTTCTACTTTTGTGTTGTTACCGTTGATTACAGAATTTCGTTCATTAATTATAAATTAGCATTCATTGAAGTCATCAATTTAAAAAGGGAAAAGTTAGCGAATATCGCATTTTAAAGTTATATTCATTAGATGAATACGTATTTAAATCATGAAATATATTATCTTGCTAAAAGTGTTTGTGTTCATAAGACAAGTATTAGCATTATCCTTAATAATATTATAAATACGAAAGTGAGTTTGTTTGTTTGGATGTTTTTTACCTTATCACGCAAAAACGGCTCAACAGATTTGGATGAAATTTAGCACACATATAGTTTATTGCCTGGATTAAATAATAGTATACTTTTTATCTCGGAAAAACGTTAGGTTCCTGCGGCATTATCAGAAAACTCGTCCATGGCCTGTTATATTCTATGATATAATGCCATGGACGAGTTGTTGGTTGCCTTGGTTACCAACAACAAACTTTCAAACATTCTGATATCAAATGTCAAATAATTTGCAAATAATTATAAATCTTTTAACTAATGTTTAAAATTTTTCTGATCAAAATTATTTTCTACTTTTTAGTGCAAAATAAAACCATTGTTTTTGAAATATTTTTTGAAATTTATTTTATTTTTAACTTAATTATTTTTTTATTGAAATAATTCACGTTTAGCTGTTGGACCTGCTGAAGTTTCCACTATTGTTGTTGCTGCCGCGTTTTACTACAATCGCGAGCGGAACCGCGGAGAGCATAAATTCGAGCGAACGAACCGAGTGAGTGAGTAATGAAACAATCCTAACTATAAAAACCACGGGCGGAGCCGCGGGGAGCGACTAGTTTGAATCCTCTACTTTGGTATGGTTTGATTACTTGATTTTAGATGGCGATCATTTCATGCATATGAGAAGTATAGTAGAATTTTAAATCGGTTCTGCTGAAAAAAGAACATCGTTTGAGAAAATACATTTTTTAAAACGCGTATTTGTAACTTTTTTGTACAATTTCTACTCTGAAACAACATTTGTCTAAGCATTTTGATCAAAATTAAGCTTAGAAACCTATGTTTTTACAAGTTGTTTAATTTGATGAATCTCAAACCAGTCAGCGTAGAGGCAGAGAGAGCCTTTTCCGCAGCTAGGTATATTTGTACTTATTTAAGAAGTAGGCTGGGAGATAACACCATCAATAACATTTCTTTTTTGAGATCTCATTTTCAAAAAAGTAAAAATAAACTGTTACATATTTGATTGGCTTAATTCTTTAATAAGGCAAGTCAAGTTGTAATTATATAATATTAAAGTTTTATTTCTAATAAAAGATTTTATAAGCAGGAAACGCAATTTTATTTCTAAAATTATTGAGACTGAGAAACTGAGACTACATAGTTAGTAAAATCGGTAGGTACATAAATAACTATTTCAGGTAGCTAGAATATCAATTTAGGTGATTTATGATTGTATTGTGATAATTAATAATAATACTCTGAATACTTGTAACTATTACTTACTGTTAGAGTACTAACGCCAAAAATTACTTACAACTACAAACGAATATTTGATGTAAACGTAGATAAATAGTTATTAAAGTTTGTAGAGTTTAAAAAAACAAAATGTCTCATTTATTTGAAAACTTGATTAATGCTGGATCTGCGCTGGATCCAGCTGGAATTGTTTTGATACAGCATAAATCCAACTGGATTGAAAATGCCGCTGGATTGCAATCCCTATAGGAAAACAACTGCATTTCGTTTTTAGATATTTTAGTAGAAAGGAAAGAAGGAGAGCTGATTACCGATTGGTTCATAAAACCTATCAGCTCAGGTAGACTGCTTAATTATGATTCTAATCATCCACGATCACAAAAGGTTGGCATGATAACTGGTTTGCTTAACAGAATGACTAGATTGAGCAATAAACGATACTACGACAGGAATTTTAACATCATTAAATCGCTACTATTAAAAAATGGTTATTATATGTCATTTATCAATTCTATAATTAATAAATTTAAACATGATATGATTAACCGTACCATTAACATTATTAAATATTGTCGGTTTCCCTACATAGCAGGGTTATCCATAACATTAATAAATGTTTTAGAAATACTAACGTTAAGCTGGCATTTTATAACTTACTGACAGGTAACTGTATCCACACACAGCTAAAAGATCCTATTAAAAGAGAACAGCAATCATGGGTAATATATAAGATACCTTGTACCTACTTGTGATCTTAGCTACATTGGGCAAACCAGACAGTTTCTTGAACTGAGATTAAAGCAACATATGAATGATTGTAAAAATAACAATTTGAATATCTTAAAAGATAATAAAGAAAACTGCACTAGCAGCACACCATTTTGAGTGCCAACACAATTTTAGATTTGACGATACTATAATTCTAGATAAAGAAGATAACTGGTTAAAAAGAAACATAAGTGAAATGATTTTTATTAAAATTAATGATACAGTCAACAAGAGGTCTGATACAAACAACTTGAGTGTGTTATACAATGACATTTTAAATAGATATAAAACAACCATAAAATAATATAGTTAGTTAATTCAAAAAACCCGGGTCGCCGTGCCAAAACCCTGCCGACAATATAGTGTATTTGTTTGTATAGGGCAGTGTGGTTTTATACTTTTATTATGTGAAATTAAGTTTGTTTTTGGGCAAAATAAAAAATTTAACCCCTTAATACACCCCTTAAAATAACATTTTTTTTCTTAATTGTAATATTATTATCAATCTAACGTCTACACCGAATTAAAGACACCCTTCAATAAATAACTCACTATCTGCAAATTAGTGTTTTCAAAAAATTTGTAAGTCCGGTCCTGTCGGGCCGATTTTATTAAAATTTTAGGGACATTTTTTAATTACTACTAAAGGGTTAATTGTCAATTTTGAAACGATTCTGAGATTTTTTTCGGTATTTTGGGGCCCAAAAACAGTTTTCAACCCCTAAAAACTACCCTTAAAATAGCCCGATTAGGCCCATTTTAAATAGGCTTCTTGCGGTGATGGGTTTCAACACGTGGCCCAAATTTCGTTGAAATCAATTAACTCTTTCGAAAGTTATTGCCCGCACATATATATATATATATATATATATATATATATATATATATATATATATATATACGTATATAAATATATATATATATACATATATAAATAAACATTTTCAAAAATGGTGCCAAAGTGTTTAGGAGGTTATGAAACGTCGAGAAATTTTGGTCCGACCCCTAGGTCCCGCCATCCAACCAACGCCAATAGTGTATGTTGCCATATGGCAAATACACTAATATACCTCATGTGTTTGGTGATTTAATAATCAAGTTAGTGATAATCTACAAAATTTACATGATTGTTTTCTATTATTGACCCGTACACCTGAGATGCATTATTGAATTATTATAATAATTTCTAGATGTGATAATGTCTAATATCTTAGTATTAATTTTGTTCTTAATTAGAAGATAAAAAAAAAACCCGGGTCGCAGTGCCAAAACCCTGCCGACAATATAGTGTATTTGCTTATACAGGCAGTGTGGCTTTATTTTGCGAGCTTAAGTTGGTTTTTGGGCAAAATAAAAAATTTTACTCCTTAATACACCCCTTAAAATAACATTTTTTTTCTTAATTGCAATATTATATACAACTTTCAGTAAATAATTCACTATTTGTAAACTAGTGTTTTCATAAAATTTGTAAGTCCGGTCCTGTCGGGCCGATTTTATTTAAATTTTAGGGACACCTTTTAATTACTACTAAAGGGTTAAATGTCAATTTTGAAACGATTTTGAGAATTTTTTCGGTATTTTGGGGCCCAAAAACATTTTTCAACCCCTAAAAACTACCCTTAAAATGCCCCGGTTACGCCCATTTTAAATAGGCTTCTTGCGGTGATGGATTTCAACACGTGGACCAAATTTCGTTAAAATCAATTAACTCTTTCGAAAGTTATTGCCCGCACACACACATATATATATATATATATATATATATATATATATATATATATATATATATATATATATACGTACAGTGGAATCCGTTTATAATGACATCGAAGGGAATTGACAAACACGTCATACAAAGCATTTTTGTGAAGAAAAAACAACCGTCTTTTTTTTAAGTAGCATAGGGCCGCTGACGGGTATTCCTTTGTTTCTCGTGATTTTAAACCAGTGAATTAACGCTTTATCAACATTTTCTTGTCGCGATTTTCGAAGCCTCTTCGGTTTCAAAACATTTGAATTGAACGATCGCTTAATCCTGTTCTTGTTTTTGAAAATCATTGAGATTGTCGAATTACCGACGCCCAATTCCTTTGCGAGAGATGAGTTTGATTCTCCATTTTCTAATCTGCATATTATTGCACCTTTCTCCTCAATCGTAAATGCTTTACGACGTTGAGATGACATTTTTTACGTAGGATATCACTGAAAAAAACGCGTGACGTTCAACTATCAATTACTAACTGAGATTCAAAACAAAAACAAGCCACGTGCCGAACGTTGTCAGGAATCAACGAACATTGCCTAAAAATCATGTCGGTCACTATAAACGGACAAAATTTATTAAAAATGGGTCATAATAAGCGAGATGTCACTGTAAGAGAAGTCATTATATCCGACTTTGTTACAAAGAATTTTATATGAAACCAAACTTCGTTTTTAATTACGTCATAATAGGCGGTTGGTCAATATAGGCGGAGTCATAATAAACGGATTCTATATATATATATATATATATATATATATATATATATATATATATATATATATATATATATATACATATATATATAAACATTTTCAAAAATGGTGCCAAAGTGTTTAGGAGGTTATGAAACGTCGAGAAATTTTGGTCCGACCCCTAGGTCCCGCCATCCGACCAACGCCAATAGTGTATGTTGCCTTATGGCAAATACACTAAAAAGTTTTATTAAACATTTTTTTCTTTATAAAAAATAAAAATAAAAAATAAAATGGTACATGTAGGATGGTGACATCTAAATATTTTACTAGAACTAAATGAGTGTTGCTATTGCAGAAATCTGTTATGCAAATGTGCAGTTAAATCACATGATTAGAATTTCATAATAATATTCTGGTTTTTTATAAAATATACAGTCAGTTTTTTACAATTAAAAAATTAAAATATAAATATTTTTCTTATCCAAATATTTTTTCATTCTACAATGGTCATTATTCAATTAGACGAGATTCATTAATTATCTGGATATTATGGTACTAATTTTATTTTTTATTTTTCTTTATATGTGAAATTATATATATATATATATATATATAATATACAGGGTGTCTCACCGAACGTTGGCTAACATGGGTAACTTTGTTATTAGTGGAGATAGAAAGTCGGTTAAATGGGCAAAGTAGTGCAGAAAATTGGGCTCATTAACATCTAGTCGAAAAAACAATTGAATTTTGACACCCTATGAATTTATTCAGAAAATAGTGAAAATTGCCATTTATGAAAACTGGCCATAACTTTTTTATTTATGAAGATATTTGAAAATTTCATTAACCATTTTTTGATAACTTTTTAAGGTCTTTTCAGTGGCGTAGGTTTAATTTTTTTATTTCCACTACATAATGAGATATTGACAAAATTCAATTGTTTTTTCGACGGGATGTTAATAAGCCCAATTTTCTGCACTACTTTGCCCATTTAACCGACTTTCTATCTCCACTAATAACAAAGTTACCCATGTTAGCCAACGTTCGGTGAGACACCCTGTATACAATATATATATATGTATAATATAATTATATATATATATATTATATATAAATATAATATATATATATATATATATATATATATATTATATATATATATTATATATAAATATAATATATATATATATATATATATTATATATATATATTATATATAAATATAATATATATATATATATATATATATATATATATATATATATATATATATATATATATATATATTATATATATATATATTATATATAAATATAATATATATATATATATATATATATATATATATATATATATATATATATATATATACATATATCTCTATGTGTTATAAAATAACAAATAAATATTTTTTAGATGCCTGAAGAAAACCTAATAAAGGCCGAAACGTAGCAGAAGTAATAGTCGATATTTTGATGTTTTTACTTGTTCCAATTTCCTGATAATATTCACAATTAACATTAAAATGGACGCAACAGTAGAGAATATAAAATAATTTTATCGTTGTTGACCTGACATAAAAGCTTGTCGCGAGATATGTTAATAAAAAGTGCGTAATTTAAACTGCTGACGAAAAGCTTTTAGGTCAGGTCAACAATGATAAAATGGTTTTCTTTCTTTGATTGTCTGTTATTTTCTTCGTTTTAGTATATTTTATAAAAATCTTGTTTTAATAGAAGTTTTTACTTATATTTTGTTTTATATAAATAGTTTCATCTGTGAACAGTATATAGAGTGATTTATATTAATTTAAAAATGTTCTGACATATTTCTCTCAGACTCATTACTTAAATATATGTCACGTAGTACAGATTATATTAGGTACAACAATAATATTGTTCCACCTTATTTTAATAGAGGAACTCAGCAATGCATTTCTCTTTGTCTAAACAAACCACAGATTGGAAAGCTGCAACAATTCGCATGCGTGTATCAATATATTATGTTTTTATATAACCGGCTGATTATAGGGATGCCCGCAAAGAAATAGACTGAAGTATAAATTCAACATATTTTCTTTAAGAGCACCAACACTCTAGGAAACGTTTTATACAAAGTTCAATTTAATTTATTCTCTAATCTACAATCTATTATTATAAAAAAAAAACAATTCAATTTATAAAAAAATGGGTGGGTCAACTTATGTACGCGCGTTAGAAGTAAAGCTTCTTTTGGGGTAATAAAAAACGAATTTTTAATTTGAATGCAAATAATTTATTGCAATAAAATAATACACGAACTGGATATGAGATTAGCATAAATACAGCTATTAGATATTACGCGCATGCGAACACTCTATCACACTCTATCCTCTAAAGTTTGGACTATAATCATCCTGTTAAGTTGGATGTTTTTAACCTAGCCTGATGATAACCTGACTCATGTCTAAAATAATCTTCAAATGAATAAAGATTTTCACTGGATTCGCTTTTATTTAATTGAACAAAAAAATGTATGTTTTTAAATATTTTTCATGACTTGATTTAATTTTGAAGGTTTTATTATTTGTCAATGACGTAATAAATTACATTATATAATAAATATTGCCCGAGTTACTAAACATACAAAAAGAAAGAAGATATTTGTTACCCCTAGGCACTGTTGAATTAAGTATAATGAGAAATTGAGTGACATGCTTTTAATATAAACACAAGCTTGATGAGAGCTTACTCAATGCAACGCTTAAGTGCTCTCCTACGTCATCAGAACTACAGGTCAGTCACAAAATCTTTTACCATTGTTTAAATGGCTTCTAATTGATGTCTGTATAACAGTGCTTTGTATATTCCAGTTTGGTATTTAGATTTACGAACTTAACACCACAATTCATACGATAGACGCTAATAACCTTAGTTGTGCAGCGTTTATAATCTACAATAAATAAATAGACAATTCATACGTTTCGTCAATAATTGCTTTTAACAGCTAGTATTCTTTAAATGTAAAATGTGTATTAGTGAACGTTATTGTACATTTAAATTAATTCTTAAAAATGTATTTACAGTCATTATTCGAAAACCTTGATAATAATAATAAAACTAAGCAAGCCAGTAAAAAATTTTGGTTTACGTGCAACGTGAGGTTCCACGTAAACCAACGTTTTTCGCTATTTTTCCCATTCTACGTGCCGTAGATTGAGAAAGAAATGAATGATACTCCATGTTATTCGCTTCATAAATAAATAGATCTGATTAACACGAGATAAATTTAATATATAAATTCCAATGACGCATAGATCACATTCGAATGTGTAAAACATAACCAACATATAAAAAAAAATATATTTCCCATTTAAAAAGAAATAGTTCATCAGCATAAAAAACTTTGAAATGTTTATACAATGCTAAACATAATATTAATACTCAGGGAATGCGGTGTTCAACTTATTAAATATTTTAAGGTAAATAGGTATATATTAAGAAATAAAAGAATCTCCTGAAATTTTTAAAATGGTCGTCATGAAAACATCCTCTAGGCCAGTAATAATAAGGCCTGTTGCTAATTAATTAATTATTCAGATGGCATTCAAGTTTTATACAAGTAATTTGCAACAATGGACATCGTATCTGCTTTTCAACTAAATATACACAAAACGTGAATTCTCCAGGACAAAAAAGTATACTGTATTATATAAAAGACTAAAAAGATGTGAGTAAGTAGTAAGGTAAAATCAGTCTATGCAACAGGGATGGGGAAAATAAACTCGAACGTCTGTTATTCAAGTCGGTACTTAGCAAGGTTAGTAGAGTACTGTAGGTTGGGAGTACGAGGCTAAAAAAGTGATCACGTTTGTGACTCTTTGAATCAATTGTTTGCGCTATTCGAGACCCTTGGCTTGACTTCTGAATCATAATGAAAAAGATCTCAAGGTCTACCACCCCCGCCCTCTTTTGTGTCTCGCCAAGACACACTTTCAACAATGTTAAAGCCTAATCTATAGTATTCTACTAACCTTAAGTGCTTGGTTTGTTTAACAATAACTAATTACTCATATACTTGGAAACTAAATACTTGAAAGCCAAGAAATTTATCTGGTCCACAAAAGAGGGTTCAGAACTGTTCGAGACGTAGTTAGTTATCGGAGAAGTACAATGGACCATTGTAGGCCTTATAAGTGCAACAATGAAGAACATTTTTTTCTACCCACAAGTATATAAACATTGTCCGGAAAACAATGATTCTAGTCAGCGATCTGGAACGCAAGTCTGTAAAGTTTGCAAGTAAACCGAACTTGTCGCCCGGTAGACACGAATATGTTTTTGCACTACACACTACAGAAGTAAAATTCAATTTACATCTAAATCATATTTTATAGAAAAATATAATATAAATATAATAATAAAATATGAATGTAAATATATGATTTGTTTTTTGTCGCCTTAGTTACACAGTTAGCGTTAAATATTGAACGGTTCGAATTCGTATAGGGTGTTATACTGCAACGGCTTTGTTTACGCGAAGAGTTAAGCTAGCCTCAAAACTGGAAAAAACGATCTTAAGAGCGATTTTTTGCGCATAAACACGCCTCAACATTACTTAGCTTAGTTAGCGTATGGCTTAGTGTTGTTAAGCCTTAATAAATCTGTCAACACATCTAACTATAAAAAAACCGAATTAAATATTAAGTAAACACTTTAACCGAGGTTATTAGATACAGAGATGTCCTCGTTTCGTTGGATAGTAGTGGGGGGATGACGTCATCGAGTGAACTGCCAATCAATATTGCGCGGTCTTCTAGCTGATTTCATTAACGAAGTGATAGTGAATCTAATGAGTTTAATCTACGCTTAATTGCGCTTTAATCTACTCTAGTATACTAATGTAGACTACTGCGCATGTCAGGTCTGACACAATCAGAAAATCTAACTTTAAACAGTTTAAAATCAAATCAGCGGTCAGAAATTCAACTAACAACCTTGATAAGCCTTAACGCGTATACACGTTCTTAAAAACTACAACGAACATTGACAGAACTCTTTGAGCGAGACAGAGCTAAAGAAGTTCACACCCACAATATGTCTTTTGCCTACCTCGTCCCTTACCGCTGGGTCTCAGCACAAACAAAATTCAGAGCGTTCCGGCAGCCTTAACGCTTTCGCTTAAACAAGGCCTGTAAATAATGAACTCCATTTAAATGGAAACATTCAAAAGCGCTGTGAGAAGCTAAAAGTAATAGTTTTGTAGCGTCACCATTTTAGGGAATATCCGTTCAATGGCTGTTAACGATTTCACATAATATAAATAAAAGTAAATGGGCTGTATTCTACGCTGTCCCTTATGTTATAAAACGCAATTATAAATACAGCAATATGTTTAACGTCGTCTCAATTTTCCCCACGCACAGTTCATTCTGCTCTCTCACTCAAGCACACACACAGCCACTGTCGGAGCTATACGAGCCACTTGTCTCCGAGACTACTCTTCTAATTAATTAATACTATAATTAATTCGCAAACCCACTTTTATATCCAGCGCTTACTTCAATTAACAACTGCTCAAGAAACTGCTTTTATTACTAACATTATACTAAATTTATTCCTCAAAAAGCAATCAGAATTATGTCCCGTTTTACGCGGTAATACTATTTATATATGCTAATGCTTATTGCCCTGGACTGAGTTAACCATATCTTAATGTGCGGAAAATGGTCACACATAGGGAGAGAGGCAGAACGTGCTTGCGGCCAATCTCTATCATTGTCAAACTTGATATAGTACTGAGCTGAGAGAGATAAATATAGGTCTCTTTTTGGGGTGATTGCATTTCCTGTAGGAATTCTAATATAGCTAAGATATTTGTTTTGGACCACCTCCGTCTATCCCTGCACCAAATTTTCAATTTTTTTACGTCAGTTTCAGAGAAAATCAGACGTGACAGACGTACGGACCGACATCCAAGTGATTCCATAAGTGTTCTGTTTCGCACGGAAGACTAAAGAATTATAATCTATTACCACTAAACAATTATGCAATTGCCCAAATTCTGTTAGAGATGTAAGATTTAGTGAAACCCAATTTAATTTAATATATTACGGACAAGATAATCTGCAAAGGTCAGCGCGCGACACGACTCTTACACTCGCAATTGACTCATGACTTTTTAAGGGTTCCATATCCAAAGAGTGCCAACGGAAACCCGATTACTGAGGCTCCGCTGTCCGGCCGTCTGTCACAGGACTGTATCTTTTGAACCGTAATAGGTATACACTTGGAATTTTCGACGAGTATGTATTACTATAGCCACTATAACAACAAAAAAACCCTGCCGACAATATAGTGTATTTGCTTATACAGGCAGTTTGGCTTTATTATGCAAACTTAAGTTGGTTTTTGGGCAAAATAAAAAAATTTACTCCTTAAGGGGGGTTTCTACCTTGTGGGATCAAAAAGATCGTTTTTTTTTGTGCATTTTCAGACAGATACATGTTTCAAGAATACTCTCTTACATTTTCAAGTTGAAATCTGGTAAATTATGAAAGTTATTGGCCGTTTGGTGGAGCGGTGTCAAGTGCGCTGGTCCGCCGCGAAACCGGTACATCTTGCAAAATGTGTGATAAAAATTGTTTAAACAAATTCATTTTGCATATTTGATGGCAGATTCGTAATCAGCGACCCCAAAAACTTGGAACATGGAAATATGGAAACATAAAAAAATTGAGATCCCTGGAATTCAACATAAATTTTTGCAGTTAAAATTCAAATTTTCAAACGCGTTTTTCTCAAAACCACGTTCTTCGAGTTGGTGGAAGTCCTACAGGGCGCAAAAATTGAGCAATCGCCATGAAATTTTTTACACATTTTCATCAGGAGTTTGTGCATCCGTGGTACTAGAATCTTCTAAACATATAAAAGATTGTTCATTTAAAAAAATAATTAGTAACAAAAAAAGAGCCAAAAATCGTTTTTTTTTAAAAGCTCATAATTTTTGCAATTTTCATGTCTTCTCCTTCGTTCTAGTACCACGGATGCGGAAAAGTGTACAGATTAAGAAAATATTTTTATTTTGCGTTTCAGACTTCATTTACGAACGCTAGGACTTCCACCATGAGGACGAGTCGCCGCCGACCTGCTGCCATTGTTCGGTACCCCCCTTGCCCCCCTTTACTTGGATCACCAAGAAAAAATTTGTAAAGCTTCAATAAACTTTTTCCTACAACTGTGCGAAAATTTTATCCTTTTACCTATTATACTTTTCGAGAAAAAAATTCCAGAAAAAACAGCAGGTTTTCGGGCCAACAAGGTAGAAACCCCCCTTAATACACCCCTTAAAATAACATTTTTCTTCTTAATGGCAATACTATTATCAATCGAACCCCTATACCAAATTATATACACCTTTCAGTAAATAATTCACTATCTGCAAACTAGTGTTTTCACAAAATTTGTAAGTCCGGTCCTGTCGGGACGATTTTATTAAAATTTTAGGGACACTTTTTAATTCCTACTAAAGGGTTAAATATCAATTTTGAAACGATTGTAAGAATTTTTTCGGTATTTTGGGGCCCAAAAACATTTTTAAACCCCTAAAAGCTACCCTTAAAATGCCCCGGTTACGCCCATTTTTTTAAATAGACTTCTTGCGGTGATGGATTACAAAACGTGGGCCAAATTTCGTTAAAATCAATTAACTCTTTCGAAAGTTATTGTCCGCACACACACACACATATAGTATATATATATATATATATATATATATATATATATATATATATATATATATATATATATATATATATATATATATATATATATATATATAATATATATATATATATATATATATATATATATATATATATACACTGGACATCAAATAAACCGGGCCACCCGCCAACTTTAAGCTCTAAGCCAATTTTCTCGAACGGTATAAAACTTACACCTATCAAACTTATACCTACAGAAAGAGCGTTTAATAACGATTAAATTGACTATAAATTTAATCTAAAATATTGTCAACTCACGCTGTAATCAAGCAACAAACACAATGCTAACGATTTGCTCTGTTTTGACTAGTGTTCGAGCTTAGCATTCTTTTCTTCTACACTAAGGGTAATCGAATATTTCTTATCATTTCTTTAGTTTTTGTCCATCGTTTGCTCCAACGCGTGTATTTTGGCTACTTTTATCGGTCAATAATGGATACGACACCTCAAAAAGCAGTTCAAGCTGTAGCACTACTTCAAACAGGCCTTGGGCAACGTGAGGTCGCTCGAAGACTTCGAATCAGCAGATCTTCGGTGCAACGAGTTTACAGACGATACTACTGGAGCATTTGATCGCCGTCCGGGTACGGGCAGACCTAGGGCTACATCAGCAGCAGATGATCATTATATCCAACTTATTGTTATGCCTCTACGCAGTCCAATAAAGTCTGCGTGACGAACGCCAAGTGGTCATAAGTTCAGATACCGTCAGAAGAAAACTTGCTGGATGGAACCTGACTCCAAAGACAGCTGCAACAGGCCCAGCATTAACGGTAGCCCACCGTCGAGCATGACTTGAATTTGTTCGAGAGCATAGGGATTGGACGTTAGAGTTTCCTCGATGCAACACTGAGAATAATATTCTCCAGGGCGACGATGTACTCTCTAACGTCGATCACTTCCATGTAAACTCAGCCTGGTCTCATCGGTGAAGAGTACATTACCCCACTGCTCTAACGTCCAATCTCTATGCTCTCGAGTAAATTTAAGTCGTGCTCGAAGGTGGGCTACCGTTAATGCTGGGTCTTTTGAAGGTCTTTTTGGGAGTCAGGCTCCGTTCAGCACGTCTTCTTCTGACGATATCTGAATTTCTGACCACTTGACGTTCATCACGCAGACTTTGTTAGACTTTAACTGCGTTGATGCGGCGATTTTGTAGAACAGTAAGTTGGATATAACGATTATTTGCTGCTGACTTATCCTTAGGTCTGCCCGTACTCGGACGGCGATTGAATGCTCCAGTCTCTAAGTATCGTCTGTAAACTCGTTGCACCGAAGATCTGCTGATTCGAAGTCTTCGAGCGACCTCACGTTGTCCAAGGCCTATTTGAAATAGTGCTACAGCTTGAGCTGCTTCTTGAGGTGTCGTATTCATTACTGACCGATAAAAGTAGCCAAAATATACGCGTCGGAGCAAACGATGGACAAAAACTAAAGAAATGATAAGAAATATCCGATTACCCTCAGTGTAGAAGAAAAGAATGCTAAGCGCGAACACCAGTCAAAACAGAGCAAATCGTTATCATTGTGTTTGTTGCTTGATTACAACGTGAGTCGACAATATTTTAGATTAAATTTATAGTCATTTTAATCGTTATTAAACGCTCTTTCTGTAGGTATACGTTTGATAGATGTAAGTTTTACACCGTTCAAGAAAATTGGCTTAAAGCTTTAAGTTGGCGGGTGGCCCGGTTTATTTGCTGTCCAGTGTATATATATATATATATATATAAACATTTTTGAAAATGGTGCCAAAGTGTTTAGGAGGTTATAAAACGTCGAGAAATTTTGGTCCGACTCCTAGGTCCTGCCATCCGACCGATGCCAATAGTGTATGTTGCCATATGGCACTAATAATACAAATGAAATAAATTTAATAAATACATAGTATACGGTGTTACGAAACCCTTCATGTGGGAGTCCGACTCGCACTTGTCCAGTTTTTTTTTTTGATTCTATGAGACTGTAGCTATCGATATATTGTTATAGCATTATAAATTTGATTTTTTATAATGCTGACAAGATTTTTTTAAAGCATTAAACAAACAGTGCTTACCTACAAAAAGCAGAAAATATACTATTATGGAATCTAAGGAAGTTTGTAGATTATATCGAAATCGAAGGAAAAGTTTCAAGTTTGGAGGACTTCTAAATTAACCCATCTATGACCTAATTATTTGGCCATTAAGTACAAACTTGCGTGTTTTCATTGCAGTTTAAGTTCGCCAATACCGTATCGGACACATCTAAATGTGTTATATAACGGTAGATTATAAATGTACTCACGGGTTTGTCAACAGTATAACTCTGTTTTTGGTAGCATACTTTTCTATAGGCAGTTGTTTTTCTTGTAGTTATTTTCTGCTAAACGGCATTCTGAAACAAAACATTATAATTAAAAACTTACAGTAAATAATGTTTTATGAATCTTTCTTAACAATTTTTTATACATAACTAATAACTAAACAGCAAATAAACTTCACTATATAAAACAAAAACTGTGATAAAATAAAACTGCTCAAGTGCGAGCCGAACTCGTGTGGAAAGGGTTCCGTTTTATTTGGTTTTCCGTGAGAAAAAGACTTAGGATTTCGTTTAGGTTAATCATAATAATAATATATTTATTTCCTTAAAATGTGTTACATAAGAGGATAAGGACTAGTCAAATACAAACATATATATATATTGGTATCTGAGGAAAATCGTTAATTGAATAAAAGTGTTTCCAATAAAAATAGTTTAAGTTTATGGTTAAATTTAATGTTGGATGAAATGTATTTAATCTCATCAGGTAACACATTGTAAAATTTCATACAATAAGCACTATACATATATATATATATATATATATATATATACAATTTTTCTCCATGTCGCTGAAGGCGCAGGTTGTCCATGTACGTTGCTGTTTTTTTTTTGTAGATAAACGTTTATTTTTGAAAATGCGTTTATAAATGTAGAGGGAAGGTGATGTTAACATTCCCTTGGATTTAAATAACGGTTTAACCGAATCGCCATGATTGGTAAAAGTCATAACCCCAGAATTTGTTTTTGAAAACTATGAGTGAGGCCCTATATTCCTTTTTTTAAATATTTTAGACTCAGTAGTTTCGGAGATAAGGAGAGAGGGCTGCTCGATTTTCTTAAATTTTCTATAATATTTTTTTAAACTATGCATTTTGAAATTATAAAAAAACATGTATTTGTATTTCTCAGAACGAACTCTCATTTGATAAGTTACATGGTGCACTTGAAAAATATATTTTATTTAATTTTATAATTTGCCCCCAAAATTAACCGGAATTGGTTTATTTGCGCTATACGTCCATGATTGGGTCATCTAATTCTATATATGTACTTTTTTCATCCAGTAGATTTGGAGAAAATAAGCGGTCACAAACGGACAGACAGACACGAGAGCGATCCTATAAGAATTCCGTTTTTTCATCCGATGTACGGAACTCTAATTAAAGGCCCCTTCACACGCTGCTGGATTTCGAGCTAGCTCACTTGTTAGGTTCGGTTGCAAGCTGCCATGAATGGTATCCTGCTTGGTGGTTGGTAGGGAACGCTGCTAGTTCACTTCACACGAAGCTTGCTCGTTTGCTCGCTGTTTTGCTAGGTTGACAGTTATATGTTGTCTAGTACTAAGGATACTTGGCATACTATAATAAGCTAGCCTCGAAGACAACATAGATAAACGAGAGGTTTAGCGCGCGTACATCGTTTCATACCTACATGTACATAGTTCGAATCCCAAGATCGGCGATATATGATTTTTGATTTTTTTTCAACTGTTTCGTTTTTTACATGATATTTATTTACATTTTTTTCCAATTTTCTTTTATATAATAACAATAATAAATTATTTTCTTGTTTTAGTAATTAGTGGTGACCGCTCAGAAACTGCAATTTCCCTTTTGTTTTAAAATGGAACACACATGCAATATGTATAATTTTACGCTGATAACCTGCATTGTTTTTATAACGAAAATAATGTTGCGTGATTTATGGATCACTTAGAAAACGGCGATATTGATATTTAATATATCTATAAATCTTTATTTTCAATAAAATTTTTATTTTCAATATAACTCAACGTAATATAATTATTTTTACAACGTAATAAGATTTTAAAAATAACAGTATATTTATATAAAAAAATCAGAAAAAAGATTGACCCTGCAGGCCATTCCTGGAACTTAGTTTTCGAGATATCGAATTTTGAAAGTCTATTTTTCTAATATATATAGAAATGGCAACCCGATGTATATATGCACTAAAAATACATGAAAATCAGTATATGGACATTTAGCATCATAAACAATTATTTACACTTTCTTGGTCCTAATTAGCATAATGACAATTTTTTTGTAAAATTAATATTGTGTACATTAACCCATCAAAACTTAATATAAAACCCCCGAAAGGCAATATAAAAGAGACAGACGATATCGCGTGATAAAATTCGACTCGCCAATTGGCCAAGTGCTCAAACTAGCAGGCAGCGCTGCATGAAAAAATAGCACCGGACCTATCACCAAAATATAACAAGCTAGCGAACAGCGGAGCAATCAGTGACGTCACTATCCAGCAGCGTAGCATGCAAGACGGCCATCAGGACTCCGAGCAAGTGAACCTAGCACCCTGTGAAGGGGCTTTACTTAGTTTATGAATAGATTAATGATGAGAACACTAACTCACGTTCGTACTGGATTCGAATTCCGGAGGAGGCAGGTGTGGCTGAGACTTTTCCCGGAGATTTGGCCATCCTGTTGAGGTCTTTCATGATTTTTCTCGATAATTTCAGATTTGACTTAAAACTTATAACCTTTTTATTTACGCTATACGTCCATGATTGAGTCTATATATGTAACAAATTTCAACTTTTTTCGTCCAGTAGGCTTAGAGAAAATAAACTGTGACAGACAAACAGACACGGTGGCCTATGAGGATTCGTTTTCTGTATGGTCCTCTAAAGAGACGGCACAATAATTAATAAATAATAAAACCTAGTAAGGTAAAAAGAATCAGGGGAAAAGATCAATCCGTACGTTTCAATACATTTATTCGTTATACGACGTTCCGTCGGTATTATTCCGACTTCCGAATAATACCGACGAAACGTCGTATAACGAATAAATGTATTGAAATGTACGGATTGGTCTTTTCACCTGATTTATTTCAAGACCTGATTTTTCCTAATATGAAAAACCTAGTAAGTTCCACCACAAACCCACTTTACTATAGAAATTTTTTTTAGAAAAGATCAATGAAGATTACCCCAACTTCATCCAATGTTTTATTGATGGTTCTAAAACAACTGTATTTACAAATTGCGCTTACATGGCCGACAACATCACTAAAACATACAAATTAAATGGAATCACAGAAGTAATTAATAGTGAACTAATTGCTATAGACAAGTGTCTTAACAGTATAGTAAATAACCCTAACAATTACTTTCTAATATGTATAGACTCCAAAAGCTCTCTTCTTAAAATAACCCAAAGGTCCACTTTCCATCCTGTCATTCAATTAATTCATAAAACACTAACGACATTTCAACGAATGCTTATACATGTCATATTCATGTGGATTACCAGTCACTGTGGTATTCAAGGAAATGAAACCGTCGACTATCCCGCAACACACCCCGATGAAGGAGATGAATACATTAATATAATACTAGCCGAAGACCTAAGAAAAGGAAAATTATCAGCAACTGGCAAGAACAATGGCAAGATATACTCGCTAGAGACAACTTGCAATATCTATTTAAGAAAATCCTAATACGTCAGCTGAGACAGGTTTCTGGTAAAAGCATTAACATATATTGTCAGGACAATTTTCTAAAATAATTAACTGATCACTTGGAAATTCGACCGGTTGTCTTGCATTCCTAAATTGAACACAATAAAACGTGAGATGGTTATACGAGTATCACACGTCTCACATAAGGGCAATTCGTCGCATGACATCAAGAATTCATGAGATAACTTACAGTGATCGATACGAGAGAGAAGGACTAATTACTGTCTAAGCGGAAAGTTTTTTGATATGAGTAAACTAAACTAACTCCGTCGAATTTTCACGTAGTGAGAATATTTGGAAAAGTATCTTGACAATTTTCAAATAGGTTATTGCAATTGCTTGCATATTATTAAAAAGACACAATTTTAACGGTTTTTTTTAACATACTTGGTTGCTTGCTTTAGACTTCTTCGAGCAGTTCCGATGTAACTCGATTCATACATAAGCTTATTAAACAGAAGCGTTCAGAATTATTTCTTTGTTAAAATGTAAAGAATGAACAATGATAATAAGAACAATAATTATGACATATATGTGGACAAAAAACTTTAATCCAGAATAAAAGGCTTATAAAAAACAATTTATTCTTATTAGTTTTTTATTAATGGTCTAACGTTTCGGTTGTCGATGCAACTTTCCTCAGAGACCTGGAAATCAATAACAAAATCTACATCTATTATGGCATATAAAACCATGATTCTTACATATCTTATAAAGTAATTCTTAAATATATGTTTTTTTATAATTTGCACTGATTTTTCACTCGGCACGTGGTAGAACATGATTAATAATAATTAAAAACACTTGAAAATTCTACAAATAATTCTTTATTTCTCGACGATCGTTTCGGACAAGTCCATCCTCAGGAGTACAAAAACTTATACTATAAGTTTTTGTACTCCTGAGGATGGACTTATTGTCCGAAATGATCGTCGAGAAATAAAGAATTATTTGTAGAATTTTCAAGTGTTTTTAATTATTATTAATCATGTTATATCAATTACATCGTGTGTTTTATTAACATCTTGAAATGATGACTGACATGTTTGTAAATGAAAATGAAAATATATTCTTAAACGTCCAATTATTAAAATATTTATTATATCTTTTTCTACAAATAGTCATTATACTTTTTACTTAAATGTTTCTATGATTTTAAGTAAAAAGTGTGACTATTTGTAGAAAAAGCTATAATAAATATTCTAATAATTGGACGTTTAATTAGCACTAAGGTAAGAATATATTTTCATTTTCATTTGCAAACATGTCAGTCATCATTTCAAGATGTTAATAAAACAAACGATGTAATTGATATAAAAAACATATAATTAAGAATTACTTTATAAGATATGTAAGAAACATGGTTTTATATGTCATAATAAATGTAGATTTTGTTATCGATTTCCAGGTCTCTGAAGAAAATTGCATCGACAACCGAAACGTTAGACCATTAATAAAAATCTAATAAGAATAAATAGTTTTTATACGCCTTTAATCCTGGATTAAAAATATATATAATATACTGTAAGAAGGTGTCAAAAAAGCTTAAAAAACTTTAAGAAAAAAATACTCGTATATGTGTCGCAGCATACACAATCGAAGTAATACTTGTATTGGTGACGTTAATTCTTCTAAATTGTTATACTTTTTTTTATTTAAAGCACAATATAATTATAGAAAACTTTATTGTGAAAGAATCAAAATGAGCACATTAATTACAGACCTGTTCATACTTGAATTTTTTTTCTGCGCATGTCTCAACTTCCGCCATATTTCTCGGACACCATCATTTTGACAGGTGAAAAGTGGTTCATTTTGAAAAATATATATAGTATTTAAATAAGAAACACTATTCAAAGAAGGGATACAATACGTGGAAAAATATTTCACTGCTTTTGATGTTAATTTTCTTGACAATTAAGAATTTATGATAGGTAGGACTAGCATTCTAACCAGTTTGCGTTTACTTCCATCAGTTTTTCCGATCGTGCCACTTCAACTACCAGTTCAATTTGCCACACGTGTGCTCTTACACTGTTTTTGGCACTAATTTCCTCTAGTAGATATTAATGTAGATGATCTACATTAACATTGAACAGCATTACTGTGAATACCGTGATCATACAATCATGGCAACGACGCTTGTGCGTGAAAACGATGATAAGCCCTATTTAATTTAATTACGACTATTATGGTAATTCACATCTCCAATTTTTGTTACTCATAAAAGTCGCACAATTTTTGACGAATTTCAGTTCATCTAGCAAACTCTGCCGAGCATTTTACACTTCAAATCATCGAGGCAGTGTCGCCTAAGAAGTTTATCAAAAATGTTGGGAAAAAACGGCTTGTATTTTAAATAGAAAGAGTATTCTGAACGCGGACTGTCATTTCTCTAGGTATGGATGGGGACGCCAAATATCGGGAAAATCTCCGGTGGACCGTCCATCAATTTTTTTCGGGGCCGCCAGATATCGTAAATTCCTGGTGGACCGCATAGCAAATTTTATTTTTTTACAAATATGTCATTTATATTAAAAAAGAAAAAAAATGATGCAGGTGTTCGCTTTTTTATTATACAATGTTTTTAAAATTTTCTTTACGTTTTATCTTTACAGTTGTATTTATTACAATTACTAGTTTATCAGTTTACGTTCCTGTTTGGAAATAGTTACGGTTTTGCATTTTTTTCTTCAAATGAAGCAGAATGTAAGAGCCTGAAAGTTTTCAAATTACTTTAAAATAAAACAACCATCAAATGATAAATCAGGGAATTAATCGTAAGATCTAAAACACCATGTAGAAATGTGGCTTAATGGAGTTGAATGCAAATTCCGTAAATATTTTCTCGGTCCGGATTCCCGAACTGAATTTTATTAGTCCGACAGGACAGTCGGGAATAGTTCGCCAAAAAGTTTTATTCAGAACGGAACCGATGCACAGGAATGTTCGGAGTAAAATAGAATTAACAGAGTTCCAGAAAACTGTGGAATATATTCCTGTATTCCAGAATCCAGGTCCAACACAATTACGACAATCTAAAAGAATCCTTGAAGAATAATTCACGGTTAATATTCCCTATTCAAAAAAACGCTCCTAATTCCAGGTATATAAAGGCAACACGGAAAGCTACAGTCCCTATCAGCGCTCGTAACAATCAATAACAATTGAATTTATCCAAAAATCCAGATATCTAGGAAAATACAGGAATTACGATAAACGGGATAAAATCTCAGGATAGATACGATAAGGCTGGAGTCAACAACGAAAACTAGAACGATACACCTCCAGGTTAGTGACAAATAATAACAATCGAAATTTGCGAAAAAAATAATTGATTATTAGCGATATTAAAATGTCATTTTATTTTGCTTCGTTAAAATATCTCAACGCTGGTGTCTATCCGACACGCCTGCTAGGCGACGGAAGACTGACTTCTCAAAAACTAGAGACAAACACACAGTGCCTATGAACATTGAACATGTTCGTTAACAAGAACGTGCGACATCTATCCACAATGTTCTCTCTTGCTACACAAAAACATAAATCTTCTGTTTCAACATCGAGCCAACTGAAACCGCTGTCTGTCTTTTAACACAAGTTCGTCAGTCATTATACACAAATTTTTGTAATATAAAATTTATAGTAGGTTCGCTTTTACTGTAATAAAAGATGTTCGCTTTAATTTTGTTTATACTCAATAAATTTTTCTTTTATTTTCATGAAAAGAAAAATCGATCTGGTGTTGCATTCGCATATATTATGGAATTCAAACAGTAAAGGGGGTCACACACGCTCAAATTTTTATTTTTCAATTTTTGAAGCTAAATGTCCTAGAGTTACGGGAGTTGTCGCTATGGATCCGGGTCCTCTAGACCTTATTGTTAGGCACAATTTGAACATAGTATAATATATATATATATATATATATATATATATATATATATATATATATACATATATATATATATAAACATTTTTAAAAATGGTGCCAAAGGAAACGACCCCTAGGTCCTGCCATCTAACCGATGCCAATAGTGTATGTTGCCATATGGCAAATACACTAAAAAAAACCCGGGTCGCAGTGCCAAAACCCTGCCGACAATATAGTGTATTTGCTTATACAGGCAGTGTGGCTTTATTATGCAAACTTAAGTTGGTTTTTGGGCAAAATAAAAAATTTGACTCCTTAATACACCCCTTAAAATAACATTTGTTTTCTTAATTGCAATAATATTATCAATCGAACCTCTATACCAAATTATATACAACTTTCAGTAAATAATTCAAACTAGTGTTTTCATAAAATTTGAAAGTCCGGTCCTGTCGGGCCGATTTTATTAAAATTTTAGGGACAGTTTTTAATTACTATTAAAGGGTTAAATGTCAATTTTAAAACGATTCTGAGAATTTTTTCGGTATTTTGGGGCCCAAAAACATTTTTCAACCCTTAAAAACTACCCTTGAAATGCCCCGATTACGCCCATTTTAAATAGGCTTCTTGCGTTAAAATCAATTAACGCTTTCGAAAGTTATGGCCCGCACATATATATATATATATATATATATATATATATATATATATATATATATATATATATATATATATATATATATATATATATATAAACATTTTTAAAAATGGTGCCAAAGTGTTTAGGAGGTTATGAAACGTCGAGAAATTTTGGTCCGACCCCTAGGTCCCGCCATCCGACCGACGCCAATAGTGTATGTTGCCATAATATGGCAAATACACTAAAAAATCCCATTTTATATACCTCGTCCGACCCTGATCGTCACGAAGACTTCACTCGAGACATTCCATATATCCCGTAGAATTCTTGAAGGGGAAAGAAGTAACATAGTCTGGTGTAAGTAAGTACCTTACTGTAGGTACATTCAACTAGATTGTCTCTGATTCAACGATACAAATGCCAAAGTTCAGCGCTCTCCAATTACTCCACTCTTCAGATATACCAATCTACATTGCCTAGTTCCACCAATTGCTGCCAACTTAACATCTGAATACACTCTTGGCTATGTTATGGAATGCAATGCAAATCATAATTCGGCTTATTCAGCTTCACTACATTACGATAACACAAATCTGTGGCTAAAGGCAAAACCGCTTACGTCAAATTTATCGGAACTTACGAAGTGAAACTTCTTTACCCACGTGAATTGGATTTGTGCAGTTGAACGTGTACCGAAACCGAAGTGTAATTAGAGGCTGTACCTCTACTCCTCTGTGTCGTTAAGGGGTAACACCACTGTAAATTTTTCAAAAAATCGATTTTTTTTTAGGCTTAAAAAATTACTTTGAAACTTTTAGAATATGGGGAAAAATATTTCATACCTCAAAGTATTTTTTTTTCTTGTAATTTCGAGCTCTTCCCAAAGCGCGTCTATAATGTCTATAATGCATTTCAAAACTTTAAATGCGTTTTTCTCGAAACACGATTTTTCAAAACGGCACGCAGCATAACTCCAACAATTTTCATTCTTTTCATTCGAATTTGTGACAATATCTTTAAAATAAGATTTTGAAGAGAAATGCGTAGGGGATTTTCGATAAGTTAATTTAATCATTATTTATTAACAAATGATTATCTTTTTGTTGTTGAAAATTTAACGATTCAATTCAAACACTCGCCAATCACACAAAAATCAATATTTTTAAAATCCCCTACGTATTTCTCTAGCTATAAGCATGTACAATAAGTGTTTTTTTTTTCTAAATCCAAATTTGTAGCAGCTACACTGCGTGCCGCAAAGCGCCTCAAATTCTACGTGCCTCAAGAAAATGGCTGTGGTGCCATCCTTTCTGAATATTTTTTTATAATAATTTTTTATTTTGTTACTTAAATATACGCTAAATAACTTCCTCCAATATTATAATTTTATTACCTTTCCTTCCACCCAAAAAAAAAATGACAAAAAACACGTTTTTTACGCTGTTACAGTGGTGTTACCCCTTAAATTAAAGTGGAACGCCGGGAAGGCATAGCTGCAACTTATACGTATGGATGTGCGCGTGTGTGTTTACAGTCGACGCGACTATAAGTTTCATTTCTGGAGTGTGTATTATAAAATATAAGGTTTGGCGAACATAAAACGCTTAATTCTCTCTATTTTTCCTTTAACTCGTATAACGTATGCGTGCGTTCCAAATGAAAAATTTGAATCAGTAAATGAACTGGAATTTGGATTTTTGCAAGATTTATTCAACTTCACATGCTGTTAGACAGCCAGTCTGTCAGTTTGGATCAAATCTTGCAAATTGACTCTGAACTAGAGGTGTAAATCTTGCGTAAAATTTCCCATGACAGTGAGTGTTACGATGAGACACGCCGTGAATGTGACTGGTTCAAAAAAATCGTGAGTGAGTGTGATTGAATAAAATATACGGATACGTGAGCGTTCGTGAGTGAAAAAAACTTTTCGTGAGCGTGAGTAAACGTGAGTGAAAAGTTTATCACGTAAAAATTGTTCTCCTGTATGTGGACTGTTAAACCTGGCCCAGGACCTTAACGTTAACAATTATTATCAGGTGCAGTCATGATTTTTCTTGTTTAAAGTATGTACTTATAGACCAGGGTCGATAATTTTTGAGACAAAAAAAATTACAGTAGGATGAAATCCATTGGAAAAGGTAGAGAATATAACAAAAATGAAAGAAAAAATAAATTACGGTCGATCTGAGGTCGGGAAGGGGTAGGGGGTGAGTTTTTAAGGGTAAAAAACGGTTTATCTTGATTTCCGGCAAAACTACAAGTCCTATGAAAAAAAGTTAAATCGTAAAGTTGTAGGTAATAAAAATATCTACAACTTTTGTTTTTACACTTTTTTCACATGACCTCAAAATTTATGTGAAAAATTCAAATAACCAAGTTTTTGGTTTTTTATTTTTATCTTTTGCAAAAAAAATTATTTTTTTACGAAATTTGGTGAAAATTTACCTTTTTATGTCCCAAATACACAGTAATTTTTTTGATTTAAAATATTCATTTTTTCACCTTATTTTGACTTAATATCGAAAAAGCACCCCAATTTTCAATCGAAAATTCTCACGTCAAAATATCCGCTTTTTTAAAAAAATCGGTGGGCTTTTTGTTTCTTGAAATCTCTACTTTCTGATGGTATGAAAAAATATACATTACTGCGGTAAATGTTCTCAGAAAATGCAAATAAGTTATCTTAAAATAGCAATAAATAGGCATCTACGCATATAATTTATAAGATTATATGCGTAGATGTCTATTTATTGCTATTTTAAGATAACTTATTTGCATTTTCTAAGAACATTTACCGTAGTAATGTATATTTTTTTTTTAGCATCAGAAAGTAGAGATTTCAAGGAACAAAAAGCCCACCGATTTTTTTAAAAAAGCGGATATTTTGACGTGAGAATTTTCGATTGAAAATTGGGGTGCTTTTTCGAAATTAAGTCAAAATAAGGTGAAAAAATCAATATTTTAAATCAAAAAAATTACTGTGTGTTTGGGACATAAAAAGGTAAGTGTTCACCAAATTTCGTGAAAAAATAATTTTTTTTGCAAAAGATAAAAATAAAAAACCAAAAACTTGGTTATTTGAATTTTTCACATAAATTTTGAGGTTATGTGAAAAAGTGTGAAAACAAAAGTTGTAGATATTTTTATTACCTACAACTTTGCGATTTAACTTTTTTTTATAGAACTTGTAGTTTTGCCGGAAATCAAGATAAACCGTTTTTTACCCTTAAAAACTCACCCCCTTCCCCTTCCCGACCTCAGATCGACCGTAATTTATTTTTCCTTTCAATTTTGTTATATTCTCTACCTTTTCCAATGGGTTTCATCCTACTATAATTTTCTTTCACTTTTTACCATTTTCAAAGCTATCTACCCTGGTCTATTACTATTTAAAGTTTTTTTGTTTATTATATGTGTGATGAGTATTGTGTAAACTGTAACGTATATTACATAACATTACAAAAATTCATTGTTTTAAGTACTTTATAGTTGACAAACACATAACCTGATCCTATTTCCATAAGCCAAATTATTGTATCATGTTTTGGTAGCTTAAGAAATGTTAATGAAATCTTAATGAAAACATAATGACAACACCTTGCATCTTTATATTTCATGTGCTTATTTACGCACATTATAATAAATTAAATTATATTTTGGCAGAAGACGGTCATGGCCATAATACCCGCTTAAAGAATTATATAAAGCTACCTATGGCAAACATTGATGTTTACAAATTTTGTCCATTGAATTTCGCAGCACCTCTGTACAATAAAATACCTATAAGTTTTAAAGTTGATGAAATGAATGTTTTCAAGAAAAATATAAAAAAAAATTGTTACTGGAAAATGCATTTTATAATGTTAATGAATTTAAATAATACAATGTTTGATATTTTGACGAGTCACACAGATCATGTATCTCTTATTGACAATAAATACTACTACTACTACTACTACTACTACTACTACTACTACTACTACTACTACTACTACTACTACTATAATATGAATTATAAAGTTTCGTGAGTTGCGTGAGTGTGATTGAACGTGTGTGAGTAGGCGCGAGTCTCGAAATACATATAATAATTATTATCGTGCGTTAATGTGAATGAGTGTTGAAACCTAGTCGTGAGTTTGCGTGAGTCTGATTATAAAAAATAGTAGTAGGGCGTGAACGGGCGTGAGTTGAAAATGATTTTCGTGAGCGTGAGTGATCGTGAACAAAATACTACTCACAAATGCACCTCTACTCTGAACCACTTTCACTTGATGTATTATTTTGAAATTTTGCATACTTATATGTAGTATCGACGACAATACAATAATCTGGTAACCAATCAGTAAGTATAATCGGCTCCCTATGCAACTTTTTAACAACCTATAATATGGTAGATAATATGGTGCCGTGTTTGAAGTCATTTTGGTCGGCACACAATTCTGATGATAATTAATATTACACCCGTTTATAGATCACTAAAACAAAAATAATAAAAAAATAAGTAAAAAATCCTTTTAAAATCAGGCTTTTTTTAAACTGTACTAAAACGAAGAGAATAATAATCAAACAAATAAAATTATTTCATCATTGTTGACCTAACCTCAAAGCTTGTCGCGAGATATGTTCATAAAAAATCATAAATATACTTCTCGCGAAAAGCTTTAAGGTCAGATCAACGATGATAAAATGATTTTATTTGTTTGTTTGGTATTTTCTTCATTTTAGTAAATTTTAAAATGCTTGTTTTTAAAAAGTTTTTTCCTTTAATTTATTTTTTTATCTAAGTTTGTCTTACGTCGGTTCGCCTTTTTGCTGCACATGACTGACGTAGTAATCAATATATTATGTACAACTAGTTACAGTTAGTGTCAATACTTTGTAAATTGTTCAAGCATTACTAGTTTTTCTTTTAATGCGAATTTAATATAAAAAGAAAAACATAGTTCACGGTAATGGAAAATGTAGGTATTATTGGTATATTGGCGTCGGTCGGATGGTGGGCACTAGAAGTCGGACCAAAATTTCTGGACGTTTTATTGCCTCCTAAACATTTTGAAAGAGTTATTTGATTTTAACGAAATTTGGTTCAACATAATAAAGCCACAATACCTATATTAGCAAATACACTATATAATCGGCTGTTTTGGCATTGCGAGTCGAGTTTCTATTTTCATACACACATTAATCATTAAACAAGTAAGTTGTGAAAATAAAAACAGAGTCGTTTATTAACATGTCCGAAAAGTGATAATCTAGGCAAAAATTCGACTGGCTATCCAGTCGAATTTTTCCTATACTTCTCAACTAGTAAGCAATCACTGATGTTTGAAATGTTCCTTACGAAGTATCTTTTTGCACTACCCTCTATAAATAGTGTGGATACTAGTAGTAGCTGTAATGAAGCGAATCTATATATAATTAGTATGCAAAACAACACGAAGGATAATAGCTGGCAAATGTATAGATATAATAAAAACTATCTTATAAAGGCACAACTTCTAATATACTTGCTGCAAACATATTTGCACGGTGTTGAAAGTGGGCGGAGTGGGGCGGACGGGAGTATTCAGTTCACGCTTTAACGCAAACAGCGTACGAATGGAACATCGGCACGACAGTGCGAGTGGCAGTGTATGTTTGAAGGCTCAATTTACTGCAGATTCCATTAATATAGTAGAGAAGTATTTTTTTGTTGAGATATTAATTTTCTTGTTTTGCCTCGTTAGAAACCATTTAAAACCACTTTCGTATTGATGAACCGTGACCATGGTTAAATCCGTCACACATTTAAAACAATTACCAATGAAATAAAAACCCGGGTCGCAGTGCCAAAACCCTGCCGACAATATAGTGTATTTGCTAAAACAGGCAGTGTGACTTTATTATGCGAACTTAAGTTGGTTCCACTTTCGCGGCGGAATGAGTTAGTCAATTGACTAACTCATTCCGCCGCGAAAGTGGAAAGATTCGGGTTTAAATCCCGACGGTGACGTGTTGGAATAATAAGTTTTTCTAATATAGTGTTACAACAATGAATGTTTCTTAACAATTATAGCAGACATAAGCTATTATACTAAAATAATTCAGCTGGTACGTAAGCTACAAGCGTATGTAAATCTACTAATATGTAATAATTGTGTTGACAATTTACTGATATTAAATTGTTGTTTTCCGCATTTAAACATTCCTAACGAAACGGAAATATTCTGTGACTTAGGACCGTATTAAAAATGGAAAGTCCATCTTTGATTCATTCAAGAGCCCTCGCTACTGTGAGAGTTAATGTCTAGCTACAGCTAAAAAATAATTGGCTCTCGTATGTAGTGTATTTGAGTGTTGTAAATCGCTATATTATGAAGGATTAAAATGTTGATTTGTGTGCACCGTGAGTAATTGACTAACTCATTCCGCCGCGAAAGTGAAAAGATTCGGGTTTAAACTTTAAATCCCGACGGTGACGTGTTGGAATAATACATTTTTCTAATATAGTGTTACAACAACGAATGTTTCTTAACAATTATAGCTATATACTAAAATAATTCAGCTGGTACGTAAGCTACAAGCGTATGTAAATCTACTAATATTTTATTTATAATAAACAAAGAAATAAAATGTTTTCGATATTTTAAAAATACACTTTGAAAACAACGCGCATTTCACTTTTTTGCACTGACAGCCGCTGAGACAATTATGTTACCTGCAGTGGCGTAACAATAGGGTGGCAGGACGGGCAAAATGCTACGGGCCCCCGGCCGAAGGGGTACCCGGCCCAAGAGGGCTGTGAGCACAGATGAACTTTTATTATTACAACATTTAGGAAAATTTATTAGTTTTGTATTTAATTAATTTAGGATATTTACATACACAAATTAAACAAAAAAATGTATCAAGCTTTGAACATATTTATAAAAAAAAAATATCACCCAGTTTTAGAACGCATCCGATACGTCATAAAATCTTCGCCGCATGTAAACGCAACGTTGTAGCTGAAAGAAATGAAGTCTCAGTTTTTGATCCACTTTTAAGACACGAAATAGAAAAGTCATCTTCTATAGGAGAATTTGCTGATTTATTAATCATAAAGAATAATTTTGTTTCTTCAAGCTTTTCTAAAGTGTGCACTGCATTTGTAACATCCCTGTGACTACAGCTAGTGCCGAGCGATCATTTTTAAATTAAAATTAAAAAACTTATATGGGTCAATAAAGGTTACGCAACTGAGCTATTCTATCCATCGAACATTCCAACGTCCAAAATTTGAACTTTGATGTCATTAACAGAAGCCCGAAAAAAGGAATTTTAATAATTATGATTTTGTACTAAAATTTAAAATTGTGATTTCAGTCGAAGATGTTCTTTAAATTAAAAGTTACTACAGAATCAACTAATTATAACAGCGTTTATACGTACTTCACGTGGTGATTTATAAAAAAAATAACAAACTATAACGTTGGTTGAGCTTTTTTACAGAGAGAGAGGGCCCCATCCGATGAATTTGCCACGGGCCTCAAACGATATAGTTACGCCACTGGTTACCTAGGAAACAATTGCAAAATTTTAATTGTGACCGAAAAATATTGCGTCCTTTCTTTCATTGTTCTACTCTTAGTAGAAAAACTCTAGATTCGTACTGAGAGCAGCGTTACATGTGGCCCTTTTTCAAACTGGTTAGGTTTCCGTGATAATTAATATTTTAACATAGATCAAATATACTCAATGATTTTAATTAATGTGAAACATGCACGATTAATTAAATCCATAGGTACGAAATTATCAGTAATGGCACTTTTATTCACATTACAGCGCTTTCGTCGCCTGTCATAGATGTGCAATAAGCATATAGTTGGCCATGCCGATGTAACCGTACAATGGTACTAAAGACATACGTAGATAGACCCTGTTTCTGCTCCCGCTCCCCTCTTGCCCCAGTTCGCATACAAACAGCAGTCCTGTTAGCGAAGGCCAACCGCGAAACTCCGTCAACTGTTTAATTAATAAGTTTGCTTGCATATTAAACTTTGTTTCGGAAAGTCGGTCGTTCGTCTGCTACGCGAGTAAGTACTTAACAAAACCCGAGAATATTAGCATCTCGGCAATATGATCACGGTTGTAGTTGAATCTTTATTGAACTTTCTTAGACGTTAATGTCTATAATCTACTAATTCTTCCTTAAAGCGAACTAGTAAGCAATTAATTCAATCAGATATGTATCGAAATCTTACTGTTAGAGTCTATATTACAAAAACCATAAATGTAAAAAAAATGAGTCGTTCTTTTCTACTAGCTTATTCAGTCACTAAAAGAATGAAAATTTAAAGCGATACCAACTTTCATTCTAATTCAAAATTTGAAAAATTAAATTTGCGTTATGAAATAAACTGAACTTGGTCTAGTTCTAGATTTTCATTGATTTGGTGGCCTAGAATTTGTATATTTATCAATATTTTTTTGTAAAGTTAAATTTCAAGTCGGTAAATATCTAAATTTGATAATTGCTAGAACAAATTGATACTTTCGGTAAACCTAACGTGCACTTTTCAGTGTAAATTTCTTTGGGTAATCTACACTTCACTAATATAGGAAACACACCTATGCTGGGCTGCAGAAACCATTCTCAAAAAATCTGATTCGACAATGAGCTCAGATTGTGACTATGCATATTTCTTCATAAGAACAGCATGTTGATCGACTGAAGCGATCTTTTTTTTAAAATTGTGTATAATATACTAATATAGATTAAATTTAACATACTATTTTGTATAATTACTACTTCGAAATAACATTTTTCTACGCTAATTCGTCAAAATTTAGCTTGAGAAGCGATCTTTTTCTAGGTAGAACAATAATTTCTTTTTGTGTTAGTACAAACTATAATATTCTACATGACCTGGTGTCTGTGCACGATATTAAACTGCTCCTGCATGTATAAAAACTGTAATGATGTAATCGCAATCTAAGGTCATCACCAAATAAAATTTTTTTGACAATGATGTGAGCCAGCCATTGTCATTATTTAAAAATTGTAACGCGTTCTCTTTTCACAACGGAGATGTTCCGTCGTGTTCGACTACGATCCTGATAAAGAAGATCCCTGCGTGTATTTCTCATCTTCTGCTTGACTACAATTTATATTGCCGCTACACCTTGTGCTACACATTTTGATTGTTCTATTTTACCTCTTTTATTCTTTTCTGCACTTGTCTTACTAAAAGATTCTGATATAATTCAAGCAATGTGGCTTTAAGTTATAGTAAGCTTGTCAACATGTTCAGTTTATAGCAATAAAAAAACATATCTGCAGGATTTTTTTAACTCGTTAATTTTACACTTTCATCAATCGTACATTTTCATTGAAGTGTAACTTCTTATGCGAGTTCGAGTCGTTCAACGTTTATGTAAAATATTTATCGCTAACGATATATCATATTACGTATAGAGTGCTAGTCTGGACTGCTCGAGCCAAGTTCGAATAGAAAGAGACACGAACAATTGGATGAAATGTTCCGTCTTCGTCTAGTTTAGTAGGCCCTACAAAATGTGCGGTGCAAATTTTCAGAAACGAGGAAACTGTCAAAGGTTCATTTCTTTCTAGATTAAAACATATTATAATTATAAGTGACATACCATGTAAACTTCGTCACAATTAATATTTCAAACTATTTTTTGTTTGATGAATTATTTCAAAATAATTTTTTTACGTTAATTTTGTTCTCCTTATAATTTTTCTATCACCTGTGACTTACCATGTATTTTATTACATTAATAATTGATATTAATTAACTAATTAATTCAATGGAAATGATGGAGAAATTATTATGATAAATAGATGTAAGCCCATTCGTGAAATTCATGTTACATGTTTCTATTGGTAAAATATTTTTAATTTTTATTACTAAATTAATAATAATCGTTAATCGTTATGTCTTTCGCCAAACATACCATAACCAACATAACGACCAGATAACAATTAATAAGAAAAAGTCAGAGAGAGGGACAGAGCGAGAGATGGCTTACATCTCTCCCTCTTTGACTTTTTCTTATTATTCTTTCTTTATCAAGCAAATCTGGACTTCGCTGATCATAATACAATCATGAAAGTATTAAGCCAACCGTACACGGACTGCTTCAAACAGTCGAAACTGATTGCTTCGAACAGTCAGCGGAAGTCGCATTTCAATAGAAAATATTCCACTGACTGCATGAAGCAATCGGTTTTAACTTCCTGAAGTGCCGTAAGATTTATACCTCGGAATATAGGGCCAGTCAATGAATCTTTATATAAACTTTTGAAATGTGTTTTTTACAATATATAAAAAAATGTTAAAAAAAATTTTTTTACCGCTTTCAATTATTACTAGTGTATTCGCCATAATATGGCACATACACTATTGACGTCAGTGTGTGTGGACAATATCTTTCGAAAGAGTTAGTTGATTTTAACGAAATTTGGTCCACATATTGTAAAAGATCACCGCATAAAGCCTATTTAAAATGGGCCCAATTGGGCTATTTTAGGGGTTGCAAAATTTCTTGGGCCACAAAATGTCGAAAAAATTCTCAGAATCATTTCAAAATTCAAATTTAACCTTTAGAGGCAATCGAAAAGTGCCCCTAAAGTTTTAATAAAATCAGTCCAACAGAACCGGACTTACACATTTTATGAAAACACAAGTTTGCAGATAGTGAGTTATTTATTTAATATGTGATTGGTTTTTTATCCATAACTCGCTTACTTTTTAAGCTATCAAGTCCTTCAAAAAACATTTTGTACGTTTTTTCAAGAGCAATGAACTTATATTAATTTAATTTTCTTTCAGCCCTTATTTTTGAAAGGGTTAGAGCTGAAAGGAGTCGAAAAGTTACTATTTACGAATATATGCAAACTTTAAACGACCATATCTTATTCAAGTTTTATCCTAGAGAAAAAAAGAAAAAACGAAAAGTTTCAGAAAAGCAAAACCTACAATTTGGCACACTACAAAATTTTGCGTATCATTAATAGTTTTTGAGTTAATTTGAAGAAAAGGCATTTTTTTGTAAAATTACAAAAATGCTCTTTTCACTTCAAACTCAATTTTTTTCAAAACTAAGCACTTTAAACCAGTCAAACTTCTAGAGCATATTACAAGTACATAAATAAAGTGAATTGTGAAGTGGTAACGATTATTTTTAATTTGGGTGGTAATAAGGGGGTGACTTTCACATTTTTTGACGCCAAAAAAATAGGAAAATAAAAATAAAGGTTCTTTCAAGCACTTCAAAAAATGTTCCATGAGTTTCCCCCGAAAAATGTATTATTTTTTGGTAACTTCACGTTGAAACTTTCAATTTTGGCTGTTGACGAATAAGAACCAACCTTCAACAAGCTAGTACTCCGTTTGTATTGGGTCTACAGACACTATAAACTCACCATTATTTTTGTTTTTTTATAAGCTAAATTTTTTCTAAGAGTGATTTTTTCGATAAAATACTTACTTTTGCAGTTATTCAGGAAAAACCATCTGAAAACGTGGGTTTATTGGTTGAAAAATTGACACACTCGCGAATAAGTTGAAAAGTATGGACTTTTAGAAAAACTTTATAGAACAAAAGTTGCTTAGAATTAGTCAAACTATCCATTCCCGTACTTATTTTCAACGAAACATCTATCACCCCCGAAAAGAGCTGGCATTCACCCCGCAATCGAGAGCGGTAGATTTTTTTTTTACTTTTTATTTGAGCTTTTAACAATACAGTCCAACAGTTTTTATGAAGATTCATTGACTGGCTTTGGATTCCGAGATTTTACAATTTTTACGCCTTACGGCACTCCACTACATGTACGGCGGGTCTTTATATGTACTTACTGAACACCCGACTACTTAGTTTCAATAGATCACAAAAATGAATAGGGTATTTTTGCACTTCTCAATGACGGCGAATTAAATTTTACACATGACCTTTGATACACATGTTTTCCCCTTTTTCAATATGGCGACTCTATGCTTTACTTTTAAACTTTTAATCAGGTATTCAGTGAGTATAACATATTCATGAATAGAGTAAATATTATTAGTACAGTACAGGCACAATAGACGAAAAATATCCAAATACTATATTATTATGTACTCCTCCACACTTCATTTTATGGTTTTAATTGTTATTGTTATTTTGAATCAAGATCTTATTTAAATCTTCGATTCCATATTTAACAGTTCATATTAATTTTACTTCCATGTTCCATAAGGAAATGGAAATATGGTAATAGGGTCTAAAAATCATGTCCGAGATAAGGTCAGATTCTAACTGAAAGTACTTCCCCAAATATCTAAGGAAAAGTGGTTTTTCGCATGGCGGTTGTGCGTTCGTGGAATATTCTTCCATTCGCAATAAAAAAATATACATAGCGCATTTTTTGCAACTTTAAATCTTAGAATCAGTAGTCTAGCGTCTTTAATAAATATGTAGATATTTCGAGCGTGTAATTCAATTTGGTACCCTACAAGCGAACTCGGTAAACTTTGAACTCTAATCTTTATAGCGGGAGTAATGTTCACTGACATTTAAAATGTTAATTATTTTCCGACATCTGCACGATTGTATCACTTGAATAACTTGCTTTTAATAAAACCGCTTAGTAGCTACTTAATTTTTGAATCTTAATTTAACCACATCTCGAAGACAGGAATTCTCAACCAAGTAAATTGCGTTAAACCTTATAATATGAAGGTAGTATGCATAATTTGTCTGCTAAATAATTATTTTTCTTTGATTAAAACAGCATCACAATGGTGAAAGAATGAGTCGATAATAGTGGATGTGACGATTAGTCCAGCAGCCACCGCCTGTTTTTTTAAGTGATTAATAACAGGCTGAATCTTCGTGAGTTCGTTCGGTTCGACGAGACGCCCAAGTTTTTCCTCTGTCCAAATTCTCAAAGAGGTAGGTAATGAACTGCGCAGATGTAAAACATGTCGATTTGGTAGGGTGTCAAAATTGTCTGATTAACAGTAAATTTTTCATTAAAATATGATAATAAACTCGGAAAAACAATCGTCCTACAAAATCGATGGTTTGAGTTGGAGCGTCCTCCACGCCGAATATGTCGAAATAACGTGGTCATAAAAATTATTAATAACCAGCTGATTTTTTGTATACAGCTGACTAAATATTAGTATAATTGAATGGCCACAAAGTCCTACAAATGTAGTGGTAGGTTTTCCTAGTCCTACGCTTGGAAGAATTGTCGATTCCACGGTAACACTTTTTTCATTAATAACAACCTAGGTTTGATTTTGTCCTATCGGGAATAAAGTGTAGAACACAATTTTACCAAGCGTAGGACTAGGAAAACCTACCACTACATTTGTAGGACTTTGTGGCCATTCAATTATACTAATATTTAGTCAGCTGCATACAAAAAATCAGCTGGTTAATAATAATTTTTATGACCTCGTTATTTCGACATATTCGGCGTGAAGGACGTTCCAACTCAAACCATCGATTTTGTAGGACAATTGTTTTTCCGAGTTTATTATCATATTATCTTAAAATTTCAATGAAAAATTTACTGTTAGTCAGACAATTTCGACACCCTACCAAATCGACATATTTTACATCTGTGCAGTTCATTACCTACCTCTTTGAGAATTTGGACAGAGGAAAAACTTGGGCGTCTCGTCGAACCGAACGAACTCACGAAGATTCAGCCTGTTATTAATCACTTAAAAAAACAGGCGGTGGCTGCTGGACTAGATATTATACCTATTTTCTACATAATATTCTTTTCGTGTGGGTCTGGCATTGAAACTAGTAAATAAACGTTAGGCATAATATGAAGGCAGGACGCAGAATTTGTAAGTTAAATGATTATTTTTCACTGATCAAAAACCAGAACATCGCGATGGTGGAAGAACGGGTCGATTATGGGCGAAGTGACGGTATTTACCTATTTTTTATATAATATGGATATACAGTATGGATCTGGCATTGACATTTGTATATCGATCCGTAATATTCATTCGTGTGAACGGTGGAGTTAATTAAAATGTTAAAGCACAGCCAGTAAGTAACTGTAACTCGAATGTTGGCACAGTTAATTACAACTCACTGTCAGCGTAACAGATCTGCAAGTTCACGTTGTACAACTTCATGCAGATTAACCAATCCAGTGTTTGTTAAACATTATTACTATCTTTGCATTAGTATCATTCCATTCTACAATGAATAAAGAACAGAAGAGACGTATAATTACTTTATGAAAATGATAACCACTAGAATTCGACGGAAGCTTCGGTTTGGCCACATTTGGGCTAAAATTAAAATTTAACCTTCAACTTAACATTCGGCTTAGGTTAAAATTAGGTTTTGTCACAGTCGAATGTTGAATTTGATACATTAATTACTCATTTTTTTAAAATAATATGCACAGCTTTTCCCACAAAAAATACAAATTTTTTTTTAAAAAACTTAAAAAAAATTGGACCTCCTTAAAAAGAGAATAAAAAAAAATTAAGGTCGGCGTCAATTTAATTATTATAACTTATGTATACTTACGCACTTTAATTAAATTATGTATTATTTTCCTCTGTTTAGTGGCTCTATTTGAAGGAGGTTCAATTTTTTATTAAAAGGTTTGCTGTACGCATTTTGCGCCTTATTAATTGACATTTTTCTTGATATTTGATTACTGAACTAAAAAAAAAAAACTGTTGAACTGAATAAATAATATTTATGTAGGATCACTCCTTAAGCATTCTGAATTCAACTACGTCGGAATTTATCAAATCGATTAACCATTCGAGAAGTTATGACTGAACAAATATAAAAAAATGATATCCTCTTTTTTTCAACTTCTTTGCAATTTAGCTTGCAATAATAAATATTTTCCCAGAAATTGATAATTGATATGAATTTTTTTGCGAATTTATGGCTATTACATGAAAATAAAACGATATAATGTTATTTGTTTGGAGTGATACAAAGCAGAGCCAACCCTGAGTACCAGACAGAATAGTTTTCTTTTTAAAATTGATGTTATGTCTGATTGATTTTTGCTTTTAAACATATTACTGATCTTGAAAAGAGATAATGTTATTTGATAACGTATCTGTCGAAAGCAAACACGAGATGCTCTGCTACCAAATATCCAATGACAGCAGCAAATGGAAAACGAGATTAAAGATAGATAATCTTGTTACATGTATTTGTCGATATTTACTAAAAGCCAATATTATTATAATTGTACACAGTACCGGATTTTACTTTTTGTTGCCCTAAGTTTTTAATAACTAACGGTGCCTTAGTATGAATAACACCTCTGTCTACGTAAGTTTCTTCCTTTGCTTTTGAAGTTGAGACGAAATTTCACGTTTACATAATATACTATTTATTAATATTATCATATATATTAAAACGAGCAATTATTGTAATATGTATAATTGTATATATGTATTTAGATATTTATTTGTTAATTCGCGGTCTCGGAAGCGGCTCTAACGATTTGGATGAAATTCACTAAAAAGGGGTATTGGGGAAGAAAAAATCGTTCTAGATAAGTTTTATTTTTGAAAACCCCCGTTTTAGTACAAAAATCATTTTAAAAATTAATTTTTTGTCGTTTCAAAATACTGTAATATTGTAAGTAAGCTTTGGAATTACAAATGAAAATTGTGTCAAAATAATGACTGTAGTGTATAACTAATAGTAATCAAAGTATGTCAAATGACAAAACTATTAAAAACTGCTAGCTGTTATGATTTCATATATTAGTAACAATGTAATAATAATTGTTCTAGATAATTATGCTAAATACACAGTTTTTAAACATAAAACATTACATGACAATGAATCTTTTTATTAAGTTATACTAAGTAAAACGTAAATTATTTTATTAGGAAAAATCAGGTCTTGAAATCAATTAGGTAAAAAGAATCAGGTGAAAAGACCAATCTGTATGTTTCAACACATTTATTCGTTATACGACGTTTCGTCGGTATTATTCCGACTTCCTCAGGTATCTCGAAAATTCTGTTAAAACATAGTTATACCAATATTTTTTACAATAAATAATGAAGTACAATAATACATAAAACCAAAAATTATTAGATTAACCGATATAAAATAGCTCAAAGTGTTAAAATTTATAAAATTGTCAATAATTTATATAATATAATAGGTAATTATTGACAATTTTATAAATTTTAACACTTTGAGCTATTTTATATCGGTTAATCTAATAATTTTTGGACTTATGTATTATTGTACTTCATTATTTATTGTAAAAAATATTGGTATAACTATGTTTTAACAGAATTTTCGAGATACCTGAGGAAGTCGGAATAATACCGACGAAACGTCGTATAACGAATAAATGTGTTGAAACATACAGATTGGTCTTTTCACCTGATTCGTTTTACCTGACGTAAATTATTTTAATAAAAAAGAAGAAATATTAATTAAGTAAATATAGTGTTAACTAATATTTCAATAATTGGCGTAAGGTAGGTATGTTATTTTTTTATCATGACGTATTATGCTCTAATCGATCTGACATTAATTGAGCGAGTTATAAGCAAAAAACATTTTTATTTTCACTTCTCTGGAGCCGAAATTCTACGCAAGAACTAGTTCTTGCGTAAAATTTCGGCTCCAGAGAAGTGAAAATAAAAATGCAAAAAGACCTTTGCACAAAAAAAATGACAAAATAGCGATTATAAGGGTCGCACTTTTAGCACTGGAAGTTTATATGGTAAAATTTCACTGAGTAGGACATGCGATTTTAGTGAATTTTTAGACGCACTAACATTGCTATAGAACAGTTAATATATTTCCAGTTGAAAGATCCCTTTTTCCAAACAAAAAGCACAAAAGTCCTAAATTAATAGAACTTAATACTGTATTAAGGTACGTGTAAATGTAATAAGTTTAACTGCACATTAAAAAAACACATATCTAAAAAAGTAGAGCTGATAGAAAAAAACTGCTTTCATATTTATATTCAGCGCCCCAAATATAGTTAAAATCAGTTCTAAAGTCTTAGGTACCAAAAAAAAAAAATTTATTTTGTAGTTCAGTGTAATTGATTTCAACTTATTAATTTTAAACAAACAATAATGTAGGTGACATATTTAATTTCACTGAATAACACATGCGATTGTTGTTGAATTAATAGACACACTAACTGCCTAAATCTATTGCTCTATACAAGTAATTCAAGAATTTCTATACGCGATATTCTTATAATTCACCGCGGCTTTTAAGTATGAAAATCGCTATATATTTTTATTGACGATTTGAACTTAAAATTGACACTTTACTACTGTCAAATTGTCGTACATAATCACGCACAGTTAAATCACAGCCTTCACTTACCAGTTTTGCGACGTGTATACGAGTTCTTGCTCAAAAAACTCTGGTATCATTAAAATGCAACTGAAATTAATTAACGCTATTTTTTCATTGTTTAAAAATTCTTATTTGCTGGTTCATTGTTATATTTGTTTTTGGACAAAATGAAAAAACCAACCCCTTAATACACCACTTTAAATAATATGTTTTCTTAATTTCAATATTTCGTCTCTGTTTTACATTTCGCCATCTACAAACAATTATATACGGTATAATTCTCTATTCGCAAAAAAGTGTTTTCCGGTTCTATCGAGTCGATTTGATTACAATTATTTTAGGAGCACCTTTCAATTGATACTAAAAGGTTAAATTTCAATTTTGAATCAATTCCGAAATTTTTTTCGGTATTTTTGGGCCCCGAAACCATTTTCAGCCCCTAAGTGCCCCCCCTTCCCTAAAATGGTCCCATTAGTTAAAACATGCTTGTCAGCTACCTACCTAATTTTTTTTTGACAGATCTTCAGAACAAAGAGCATTTTTTTATTTCAAAATATTTTCGATACTATGAAGCTTAGAACTTTCTTGGAAAAATAATTTATACCATCATTACACTAAAACAACATTTTAACATATTAATTATATTTTGGGGAAAACAGCTACATATTGTATTTTTTTCGAATAAATAAATTTATTTATTTAATAATTATCATAGGTAATTATTATATATAAAATAAAAATAATTCTTTAGACGTTTTGCTTAATACAAAACATACTCAGTAAAGTAGAGAGAAAAACAAAGGTATTCTGAATCTAATAATGAATTTAAAAATATGAAAACTTTTTTTTTATTATATATGTCACATTATTGTATAAAACTTTTTGATTTTGTTATTTAAAGACATTTCGTTTATAAACAACAAAATCAAAAAGTTTCATGTCATAATGTGACTTTATATATTTAATAAAAAAAAAATGTTTTCATATTTTTAAATTTATTATTAGATTCAGAATACCTTTATTTTTCTCTCTACTTTACTGAGGATGCTTTGTATTAAGCGAAGCGTGTAAACTCCAAAAAAATATTTTTATTTTATATATAATTTAAAATGCAACAATTATGAAATAAATAAATTTATTTAAAAAAAATACAATATGTAGCTGCTTACTCCAAAATATAATTAATTAAATATATGCAGCTCTACTAGAATCAGCTATTATTATTATAACATATATCTCTTCTGCGCATGCGTCTATTTTCCCAAAAATTTGGTTTTAATCCGATCATCCGTTTAACCTGTATTGTACACAGACAAACAGACCTGTTTCCAAAAATACACTTTTTGTACTCAGGAGACCTCAAAACGAAAAAATATTGTAAAATTTTGAAAAGTGAATTTTTACTTAAATTAGTAAAGTAAAATCTTTTGTGGTACCCCCTATGTGATGATGCCCCAGGCCGGTGTCTAGTTTACCTTGCTATAAATCCAGCACTGAATACCTATACATAAAACGATAGTCTCTCGCTCAAATAAACTATTTTGACACAGCTGACTATGTACCTGAAACGTATGTGAAAATATATCCCCTTTAAAGACATTCTTGGAGCAATCTGTCTAGTCTAATTTTAGACTGAGTAATAGAATCTACTACGAAAAACTCTTTTTGTCTAGGTCCTAAATATGAACAAATTTTTCAACTCCTGGTTTACAGGTATGGCAATTCTTTAGTTTATAAAAAATGATTTGAAAGGATTTTTTAATAATTATCAGGGCTTCTTTCTTTCCTTAGCCCTTGGTAGTCGGTTGTTTCATAAATAGCGATAGGAAACAGATTGCAGGAGCGTGATATAATTAAGAAATGTTATAACGGCATCAATCACCACAGTCTTGTCCGCCACAAGCGTAACAAATTAATTGTTTAATAACAAGTATCACTCCGTTCCGCCTTAACACTTAGTCGCCTGATCCAATTTCAATGAAATTTAATGCACGTATATAGGACCTTTCTATTCAAAGGATAAGCTTCTTTATATCCGGCATCACTCGCAATATTTTAAGTTTTGATTTGCAATACTATATTAACAAAATAAAATTACTTGCGATGTACTGTTCAATTGATTTTTTATTTATATAAAGACATTTCGACTAACAGTTTTAGTCCTTTTAAATTTTCAAAACTAAAATTAAATTACAATTGTTTAAATAAATCTAAAACAAAATATTAAAAACGGTTACTAAAATTTTTTTAAAAATTATATAATCTATGGTAATGAAATGCTATATATTAAAACAGTGAGTGACACAAAAAACCTAAAACAAAGAATAATTATTGTAATAATTTATGTATATAATTTTTAAATATTAATTTTAGTTTCTTTGTATCACTCATCTTATTCACAGAATCATATTTTTCCATATATAACATTTCACTAACCAATCGCTTATAATAATTTTGTTCATTATCTAAAATTTTTATAGAATTATAATCAAAATCAAACAATATGTGAATATAATGCAGATGTATCTTTGCCCTTATTAACATCATTTTTATGTTCCTTTATACTATAGTTTTTCGGATTAATCCAAAATCAAAACTTCCTTCTGAAAAATAGTCATATCTTATTATAATGTATAAATTATAAATAACGAAAACTATCGCTGAAAGTTTGGCGTTGACTTTGGTATTTTATAATTTAATAAAAAAAGAAGTTCGGACTGTAAAGTTGTAATTTTTTCAAGTCGACTTTAGTTCGTTGGTACTAATTAGGATGTCCTTGACTTTAGTAATACACGTAAAGAAAAAAAGCTCGTCGCGTACGCCACTGTATGCACATGCATAGGCAACCCGTCCATCGTTATCGTGTCCGTACAATCTTATGACCTACATTGCGTTGGCACGATCATGAGTAAAGAACTACCGAATATAAAACCTTACAGCAAACATACAGAGTATAGAGAGGAAATAACCCGTTCTCCCCGTTCCCCTCCCTCTTCTCCTTCCCCCCACGCCTGTTTAGAGTACATACAGAGATAATATGTCTGCTGCGACAGGCACTGTTTTGTTCTATGACGTTGGTTGCACAAACCTTGTAGCCGCAAACCTGCATCAATATAAACAAAAGGATCACCTCCACCAGGCGCAAAAGGCAGTCTCATAACATGACGTGTCATACATTGGTCCAGTACAGAGCCGCGAGTTCTGCCGTCAGATATCCCAGAGCCTTGTCGCTGCAAACTTTTATAAATAAAATGCGTGTCTTCTTGACATAAAGCGCGTAAAGTATTCCTCACAAGCCTTAGCACGCGTCATATACTCGATTCATTCTTGACTGTGCATAGACCAGTGATTAACGATGTCAGAAGTGCCAAAAAGTATCGATATATATCGTATCGATATTTTTTTCAAATATCGATATCGGTACCGATATATTTTTTAAAAAATATCGATATATCGTTGCAATTTTAAAGAGAACATTGGCACTCGAAGAAATTTAGTATACATATTGGCTACATAATGTCAACTAGCAATTAACGGACATTATTTCTAATAAATCAAATAATTATCTGAAATTAAAAACAACGATAAGATTTTAATGAAACGTTTAATACATTTAGGAGCAGATTATTTTAGAGATTAATCCAACAATTAACAAAGCCAGGGATGGCGAACCTATGGCATGCGTGCCAGAGGTGACATTTAATAGAAAATTGTTAGTAGGTACAGCATGAAATGAGGTGTAAATCGAAATAATTAAAAATATTGTAGATATGAAATGAAATATTGCATGAATAGTTATTTTGACCGTTTATTATTCCGAAAATATAGAAAAATCCGGTGAAAAAGTAACGTATTTTACATGACCTTTATTCACTGTTCTTGTTTTTGGAACGCACTTAAAAGTATGTTCCAAAAACATATGTAAAACACATGTTTCTTTTTCAGTGGAGTGTTCAATATTTTCAGAATAATTAACGTCAAACGGCCATAGTCAGTCGCGGTAGTATATACAAGTGTTGCTACTGGAAAAAAGATCGGTTTACGATACCTACTCCCTACCAGTAAGTCTGCTCTAAGATGTCAGATGCAAAGGTCTCGTCGCTCAAAACACATTTTCTTTGCGTTCACTGCTTTCTTGATAAAATGTTATTATGTTTTGGTTATATTTTGACAGGTGGCATGAATGTAATACTAGAAACTGGCTTTTCGAAAATAACTTTTGCGATCAATTTTCGATCGTCTACAAAACTTAAAGCGATCAAATTGATACATTCCAAACATTTGATACGAGTCAGGACAAAACTGTCATTGCTCACATCATTCATGCTTACTAGTCACTTTGTTCTTTTAAACACTCGAATCCACTCAAATTGATAAGGTTGTACAGAAAATGAGTACTATTTAATTTCTTCCGTTTTTTCGACTATTCCCGCAGTTCACCCTACAATAAACATTGCCACTAGATGTTTTACTCATTTGACATTTCCAGGTTAGAGCACAGCACACAGATCAAAATAAAAATATCTGCTTGTGGGTGTTAATGACAAAAAGCTCGAAACATCTCTAAATATTTAAATAAAAAAAAATATTATTTGCACTGTTACCATGGTAATATATTACAACTTTATGCCATCCTAGAAGCCTTAAAGTTTGTAACTTCACAAAATTCAATTTTTTTTATTATTTGTTCTGACTCTTTATTTTCAATAAAATATATTTTATCTCCCTCGTCAACAAATTCAATAAAGACCGAAATATTAAATGTTCTCTTTAAATCCAGTCTGTACAAAAGAAGGAAGTCATTTTTATCTGGACCACATCCCACGTAGGTATTGACGGAAATGAAGAAGCCGACTCCGGTGCCAATATCCCCATTCCACTCCCAGACGTCAAAAATTACATTAAGACCAAAGTCCGCGAAAGTTGGTAATTGGAATGGACAGGAATCTCCAACAACAAACTCCGCGTCATCAAACCGTCAGTTTTGAAATGGACCAGCCTACCGATGAATCGAAAAATAACACTGTGCTGACCCGCCTAAGAATTGGCCACACTCTACTAATTCATAGCCACCTATTCAGAAGAACTGATCCGGACAACTGCCTCACATGTAATACTGCACTGACCGTTCAATACATCCTCACTGAATGCCAAGCATACACCAACCATAGACTTGAACTCCCCACTCAACTTCAAGACATCCTCGGCGACAACAGTGATAATATTTACAAACTATTTCGTTTCCCCGAAGAAACTGAACTTCTTAACAAAATTTAACCAGTGATAAACATTTATATATATAATATACAGTGATCAGTTATAGATTTGGAGCTAATGGCCTTGTTGCCGAAGCCCTACCGTTTATAAAAAAAAAACCCCGGGTCGCAGTGCCAAAACCCTGCCGACAATATAGTGTATTTGCTTATACAGGCAGTGTGGCTTTATTATGCGAACTTAAGTTGGTTTTTGGGCAAAATAAAAAATTTGACTCCTTAATACACCCCTTAAAATAACATTTTTTTTTCTTAATTGCAATATTGTTATCAATCGAACCTTTATACCAAATTATATACAACTTTCAGTAAATAATTCACTATCAGCAAACTAGTGTTTTCATAAAATTTGTAAGTCCGGTCTTATCGGGCCGATTTTATTAAAAGTTTAGGGACACTTTTTAATTATTACCAGAGGGTTAAATTTCAATTTTGAATCGATTCGGATAATTTTTTCGGTATTTTGGGGCCCAAAAACATTTTTCAACCCCTAAAAACTACCCTTAAAATGCCCCGATTGGACCCATTTTAAATAGGGTTCGTGCGGTGGTGGATTCCAACATGCGGGCCAAATTTCGTTAAAATCAATTAACTCTTTCGAAAGTTATTACCCGCACACACACACACACACACACACACACACACACACACACACACACACACACACATATATATATATATATATATATATATATATATATATATATATACATATACATATACATATATTATAAACATTTTTAAAAATGGTGCCAAAGTGCTTAGAAGGTTATGAAACGTCGAGAAATTTTGGTCCGACCCCTAGGTCCCGCCATCCGACCGAACCGATGCCAATAGTGTATGTTGCCATATGGCAAATACCTACACTAAAAATTACGATAAGTTACTGACTTTCCACTGCGAACGCTGACAGTCCAATTCAAAAAAGCCCTGCCTTTTTGTACGGTAAGCAGTCCCCGAATTACTAACATGACGCCACACTCCCGGCTCAATCTTCACTGTTAACAAAGACGTGGATTATGTCCTAAGATTTCAGAATATCCATAGTAGAAACATTTCCTTACTCTCAAAACGCAATATTTTCTTCAGCCGTAGCAAAATGTAAGTTACAACAAAATTATATCTGAAACATTTCTTAAAACCGTTGACAAATAATGAAGAAAGAGTTTTCTAAACTTTTGATATTTTAATTAAAATGTTTAACGCGGCGACGTCATTTTTCCGCACGCCTATTAGGATAATTTACACGTGATTTCGAAACAAAGCATTAATTCGGTTTAACCCAAAACAGTAAAAGTTCTTTGATAGTGTCCTTGATTCGCGTCGCGCGCGCGATAAATTTCAGATGGCTGGAATCGGACGTAAAAAATTATGTTACGTCACTCAAAAAATGTTGCTACAAAGCGTAATTTTTAAGTCTGTCACAGTTTTACATCTCGTTTCTTTAATTTTTATTTTTAATAATAAAAAAAAAAAAAACCCGGGTCGCAGTGCCAAAACCCTGCCGACAATATAGTGTATTTGCTTATACAGGCAGTGTGGCTTTATTACGCGAACTTAAGTTGATTTTTGGGCAAAATAAAAAATTTGACTCCTTAATACACCCCTTAAAATAACATTTTTTTTTCTTAATTGCAATATTATTATCAATCGAACTTCTATACCAAATTAAATACAACTTTCAGTAAACAATCCACTATCTGCAAAGTACTGTTTTCATAAAATTTGTAAGTCCGGTCCTGTCGGGCCGATTTTATTAAAATTTTAGAGACACTTTTTAAATACTACTAAAGGGTTAAATGTCAATTTTGAAACGATTCTGAGAATTTTTTCGGTATTTTAGAGCCCAAAAACATTTTTCAACCCCTAAAAACTACCCTTAAAATGGCTCGATTACGCCCATTTTAAATAGGCTTCTTGCGGTGATGGATTTCAACACGTGGGCCAAATTTCGTTAAAATCAATTAACTCTTTCGAAAGTTATTGCCCGCACACATATATATATATATATATATATATACGTATATATATATATATATATAATATATATATATATATATATATATAAATATATATATATATATACATATATATATAAACATTTTCAAAAATGGTGCCAAAGTGTTTAGGAGGTTATGAAACGTCGAGAAATTTTGGTCCGACCCCTAGGTCCCGCCATCCGACCGACGCCAATAGTGTATGTTGCCATATGGCAAATACACTAATAAAGGAAACGTCTTGTGGGCGACCATAATAAATCTATCTAAAAAGTTTATCCGACGTGTGGCGTGCAAGGCAACCATACTAGTCGTAACCTAACGTCACATACGCGATCTAAGCTGCACTCACTGTACATAATGCAATTAAGACGCTTATGATCTCTGTTGTCGAACGTCTATAATTTACAACCTCTATCTACCGCAATGTAGTTATTCGTCTCCTAAAATGTTAGGTGCACATTGCTTGTGTCCTACCACACACGTGCAGCATGAATAAAACAAAAGAATAGCTTCACTAGATGAATTATGAAGTCTCAAAACGTAGGCGAGTAAACCCCATCCTCAATTTGTTGCCTTCTCCGTTTAATTATTAACGTGTGGCTAATTTTGGTTCCAGTCGATAAATTATAGTATTTGAACATAACTGTGTGTGTTTTTTTTAATTTTCATGTAAGGAAACCAATATTCTATAAGTAAAGGTGAAAAAATGGCAATTTTTAACCTTTTACAGCCAGTATAAATACGATAGCTGTGTGCTGAGCGTTATTTTGCTGTATGCGGATTTACATGAAACTTCTATAGCACCTTACGTGAGCTATCCTGGCCAAGCAGGCTTTCATTTGGATTATCGAGAAGGAGAAACACTGCTGTGTGCTGAATACTTTTTGCGAAAGCCGATCGCTTATCACGGATGTTTGAGTAATCGCCATGTCTCTTTTTATAAACATTATAGACATCTAGCGCTATGCACTTATTGCTTTTTGTCTAAATCTGAGTTAAAATTACTTCCAGCATTTGTTAAAATGCTGTATACAGTCTAATCAATTTTTAACACGCTTTTATTAGCTTTACCTGTATGTTTGTAAAGGTATCTTTGAACATGAAATTCAACTACTTCCAAACATCAGATTAAATTGAAACTTTGCACACTTATCAAGGACTGATGACAAAACAATAATTTAATAAGTTTGTCCCATTATCCTGACCAGGATCATCAGGGTAAAAAAGTAGGACTAAAAAGTAAAAATAAATAATAGTTTAAAAAAATTTAAAAAAAACACGCTTTAATAGCATACCGAACTAAAAAGTAAAAAATATTTTTTTATTGTAAGCAAACGTGGGGTGCTTATTAATATTTTTATACTAACTCTACTTTTACAAATAGCTACCAATGAAATATTTATACCAGTTGACATCAAGTCCCCCACGCTTTTTTACAATAAATTATTTTTTTACTTTTTAGTTCGGTTTGCTATGAAAGCGTATTTTTTAATTTTTTTAAACTATTATTTTATAGAGATAATCTGACAATATGACATTGCGCGACATATCAAATACATGTTTTATTTCTAGGTAGGTACCTAAGTAGGAGCACACCAATACCAGATTTTAATATCTCAGCACTAATGAATGTACCTCATTTATGAATCGGGGAATCCTCCGGTATTCTTTTTCATGCGGAATAAACAGTAAATAATTAGTATTGCCAATCAGGACCAGGCTGGCAGTACTTATTACTTACCAATCTAATTAATTACAAAATACATGGAGTTAATTTGGAATGCGTTCTGAAATTACATTCAAATATTGCCGAGGTAGCGATAGGGCAGTTTTTTGTATCTGTTAAAGCCACTGAGTTTTATTTTAGATAAATGTATGTATCATACAAGCATACAACAAGTAACTAATGCAATATTGTTTTTTATGAAATTATTTGTCCTTTAAAAAAATAAACCAAAAACTTTGTAAAACGAAAAAGAAAGTGTATTTTTCTCACGGGTCGCGGGGCCTCTAAGCGGCGACGTGTCCATAAGCGGTTGCATACATTGCTTATATGGATAATCCGGCACTGCGTTGACTTAACAAATACATATAAATTTATTAAACCTGAAATACGCTCAAATAAAGAATGTTTTCTCATTAAAACACTTCAGTTTTAATTACGCTTAAAAACTGCTGTGATTTCAATAGGCGTCATGTTTTCACATCGACTACCTTAACATGTATTTCGTACCATCCCTATAGATGTTTTGCCACTGTATTACCCGCAGAACTTCAATAAGCCATCAGTTCATATCAGTGGCACCAAAACAATGATCTCCAAAAGGAAAACCAAGGGCATTGTGATTAGAAACTAGAAATAAAGCAATAATTTGGCCACTTATTAATCACAAAAAACAATGCATTATGGTACTTAAGTGAGACTATGTATATTTTTAAATTGTCATTTCTTTTCTTAATAAAGTTATTATTATTATTATTATTGTATCACGAGTGTGCGATTGTAGATCATTAGATGTAGTTAGTAGCGGTGTAAGGTCGCATATTACTTGCTGAAATACGCAACTGATATATCGCGCAACACAATATCTTACGACAGTGCTAATGATCTTAAGATCGATGCACGCCTGTATGTTTGTGTTCATTTATTTAAAAAAAAATCTGAAAAAACAACGGTTGACCTTGCAGGCCATCCCTGGAACTTCCCGCTATTTCCGATCTATTGAGATGTGGCTTAGCCCTGCGGTGTTTGTTAAAACTTATTTAAAAAAAACGCTTTGTTGGAAATATTTCGTAAATGATATATCTCGAAAAAATCTATCGATTTTAATTAGTTTTGCGGCATTTCACGCAGTTTTTCAAGCGCAAATTTTTATTTCTCTAATAAAATTCTCTAATAAAAAAATCAATCTGTTAAAGATTTGGAAAGATATCTTAAAAAAACACTTTTTGGACATTTTTCGTCAACGATATCTCTCGAACGAATCAACCGATCGAGATGCTGCTTAAGGCAATCGAGGAAGTTTTTCAAGCACAAAAAAAATCCTTACAAAAAAATCAATCTAACGAAAATTTGAAAAGATATTTTGAAAAAACTTTTTTCTCAAAATTTTCTTCAACAATATCTCTTGAACGAATCAACTCATCGAGGTGCGGTTTGCGGCAGTCGACGTACTTTTTTAAGCCAAAAAAAATAAATATAATTTACTACAAAAGAATCCATCTAACAAAAATTTGAGAAGATATTTCAAAAAACTTTTTTTTTTAATTTTTCCCCGACGATAGTTCTCGAACGAATGAACCGATTTTGATGCGGTTTGCAGCGATCGACGATGTTTTATGAGGAATAGAACCGATTAGATTTTGGAAACTGCTTTTCGATCGGCCCACCCGTTCAAAAGTTATGAGAGGTTTACATACACGCACACACATACATATACAGCCATACGGACGTCATCGTGGATTTGGTCAGAATAACTTCCTAGAGATCTGACGAAAACTCGAATTTCGAAAATCGAGGGAAACCAATAATTTTTAAAAATTTTCAATTTTCTTAGCGGGAAGTTAAAAATATCTTGTACGATTCTGATAAGGCTGCTCTCTTCACATGCGAATAGACCTTTAAATATTTTATACGCATGTGTCAACTTTCACTATATTTTTCGGGCATTTTTCATTTTGAAAGGTGGTTATTGATTTTGAAAAAAATAAATAATAATTAAATAAAAAATTTTATTTACTACTAAACCGTAGAAAAATATTTCACTATTTTTAAAGAGGACACTTTTGGTTAGATATCAAACGACCTCAGTAGTTGTGAAGCATTTATTTTTGCTGTAAAAAATGGGACTAAAATGTTGACATAAATAAAATAAATTGTCCATAATTTACAATCTCTCTCTCATCAGATGTCAAAATACTAAATACTGTTTCCTTTTGTCTCTGTGCTTATTTAAGCATTGGAGTCTTGAGAACTGCTGAATATTGTAACGTGTATAAACTCCAGCTTTAATAAAGCGAGAGATGGGAAAGAGAAAAAGGGGAAATAAGTGAGTGAGTGAGTGAGAGAGAGAGAGAGAGAGAGATAATGTATGAAGAGTAAACAGAGCACAGCTAGCGCACACATTGGTTTTATATCAGCACCATCTATCTGTCTATTCTTTTGAACACATATGCTATCAACGTTTTGTCCCAAATTACATCCTACCATCATGATCATCATCATCAGAGTGCAAGTGAACGGAGGGATCGGAGTTACATTAACTGTTTCGCTGTGCTGTCTCTTTGATTTGTATGTTCTTCTACCTTTGATAGATATTGTAAATTATAGACGCTCGTTTTATATAAAACTAGTTTACCCGGGTCTTAGCTTTCATTAAATTGGATTTTATTATATATATATATATATATATATATATATATATATATATATATATATATATATATATATATGGATTTTATTGTAAACTGAGCATGTAAATAGCGTTAAATTACCCCTGACATCTTGCAGACACTTCCTAATGTATCATTGATAGTTGAATCCTTAATAATTATGATGTGCATCAGCCTTTAATTCATAATGTGGTATAATGTTCATTTATTATATAAGCTTGAAATATAAGTCAAGACCCTCCGCACACCAGTCGACTGTTTTGCAATTTGAATTTCAAACCGATTCACGATGCGATCGTTCTGCGATCTTCATACGTTAGAGAATAGGGAGCCCACACGGGTTGACAGAAACACGACCGATTTGAAACCAATAAACTAGTTGTATGCAACCATGTTTGCAGGTTGAGAAGCAATTTCAGATGCATGGTTACATACCATAGCGAAATTTTTCTAGCGTAAGGTAGAGGCAACAATTTTTACCAATTCAGATATAGTCCGATTGCACAATAATCGCAACCTGAATCGGTTTGAAACTCAAATTACGAAACAGTTGACCGTGAGCCGGAGGACTGATAACTTAATATAAAATTCATTATTCATTATAATTTCTGCAATTCTGGTATAAAAAATAATTTAAACCAAAATAAGACAGAAATTATTACGTGATTCATTTTAAATTTTGGGTACATTAGTCCGTCTGTCCAAGGAGAAGCTAATTTTCGATTTTTTCTTTTTATAAGCTTTTATTACGTTTCAGATTTTTATTAAGATTAACGCAATTTTAACCCCTTTTCATTTCCCAATTGACTTATAACTTTGCAAGCGAAACTCGAGTACATTACTTTATTATATTTTAGCTACTTGAAAAGAACAATCCCGGAGAGGGGGCGGTGCTGGTGGTGGCCAAACATATCTCTAGTCGTTTTTACAAATTTTAAATGGAAACCCCCATTTTTTATTTCAGAATCAGGTTTTACAGCAAAAATAACATAGTTTGTTCACGATTAGAGCGACATATCTATCAAGTAGCGAAAAAACTTTTTCAAACAAATTTTGTTATTTTTGCTGTAGAACCTGATTTTGCAATAAAAAAATGAGGATTTCCATTTAAAATTTTAAAGTTGCTCCCATCCCACCTACTGGGGGGGAGGTAGAGAAACAAGAATGGTGCCATTCGATAGCTTATCAAAAAATATTCGATACGTATTTTTTCTTTTTTTTTATTTGATGCATTGTCTTCGAGATTTTTTACCGTTCCGATACTTTTTGGACACCATGTATGTAAGATCACTAGCGGTTTACCCGCGACTTCGTCCACGTGGTATAGATTGTACCCACAGTTCCTTTATACAAAATCCACTCATACCCTGTTCGGGTAGATGTGTTCAAAAGACAGTCGGACATGTATTTCTTTATTTTCTAAGAGTAATTTTTCCCGTTTTCAGGTTATGCAATTTTAAAAATAGAGACAGCGTATCTTTTAACAGGGGGCTGTTATTCTCGGACAATGCCTGGTAAATACGGTTATATTTTACAAAAAATGTGTCTATCTTATAAGGGCGAAACGAAACCAAGCTACTAATAATATTTTAATATAAAATATCAAAATAAAATTTCAAAACATAATAAACTTTTTTATTAAACAAAACAAAAAAAGTGTAATTTAATTAAGTTCATAATTAAAAAAGTCTGGATCGTGATGGAGGGAGTTTAGGACCACACTTTTATAATGAACTTTAGCTAAATATTATTTTTTTCTCTTTATGACTCTTTAATAAAAGCCTGTTTAAAAAAAATACTAATTTTATTTAAAATGTCCAAAATATTTACTACCGCTATACATTAGCCCACGCAGCAAATTGTGTATTAGTTGATGTAAAATGTGAATACCCGCAAAATTGGGTGTTACTTACGATGACTGCTTGCTTACTGCCGCCTAGATGAATATAGAGAATGGTTTAATCCCGGATTATAGAAATCGAATATACTGTCTGAGGACCAATAAGACAGTACACTTGCTTTCAATATAATAGGGAGACATCCTTCAGACTGTACTTTCTGTACAAAGCACTTCAATTACTGCAATAGTATGGGAAGTGCTTGTTCAGATGACAGTGTCCCGTTAAGAGTCCTATTATAATCCTACAACGCTTTACATAAATCTGTAATATAAAGCTTGTATCAAAGGACTTAAACTTTGTCAACATTTCTCGTTTCATCCCCACTTGATCAATATTCAACCTGTACTTAGTTTATATTCTCGAAATTGAGACTCGACTGAAATTAGTTTACATTCTCGAAATGGAGACTAAACTGAAGTTAATTTATATTCTCGAAATGGAAACTCAACTGATGTTAGCTTACATTCTCGAAATTGGGACTCAATTGAAGTTAACGGAATAAACTATAATACCATGCCATTATACGACTCTATTTTTACAGTTCTCTACTATAAGTGTTCTATATGTGGTACGTCAATTATCGAAGCTTTTATGGAGCTGCGTTTTTTTTTTTTTGTTCTTTTCATTATTATTAAATCCGCTTTAATATTTAAACCGTTTGAAGTCGAGATGTATTTTTTAATAATAACTGACTATGAACGTACGTGTAGCTGTTGGAAATACTAATTTTCATTTCCGCAAATCTTTTGTAAATTATTGAAAATACGCTTTTCATTTAAAACAAATCCAGATTTCATATTATTAAAATTCTGTTTCTATATAAATTAGTGAAAACTCTCTTTCATTGCTATTAAAGACGTGCTTTTATTAAAAGCGTTTAATCAAAAGAAATTATTAAATTTTAATATCTGCTGTAGTTATTAAATTTTACAATTAATCACAATTTTCTGCTTGGTGTTTTTTCCCCGTTAGGTTTCCATATTTATGTCCATAAAAAATAATTTTTATTATTTTCTTATACATAAAAGTTTTTAAAATCAACCAACTTAATGCGCACATTTTATAGAATATTTGACACAGTTTCGATTAATAATGGGGGAATTTTTCTTGGTAGTTAAGACTACCAATTAATAAAATTTATATCCCTTAGTGTTATTTAAGAAATTGCCAATTAGACTAGTGCTGGACTGAAAAAAGCATTGTAAAAAATGTTATTTGAAAATAACATTAGATTGCGATCATATGAATACAGTTTTTGTACATGCAGGAGCTGTCTAATGTCGCTGTGAAACTCCATGTCGTGTAGAACATAAGATCGTATTTACACAAAAATAAATTATTGATTTACTTAGAAGAAGTTAAATTTTGATAAAAAAACGTAGAAAAATGTTGTTTTGAACTGGAGATTGTAAAAAAACACAGTGCAATAAAAAATTGTTTGAATTTATCGATTATTTTTTAGAATGATCGATTTGAATTTCTACAATGCTTTTCATATGAACATATGATTACAATCTAAGGTCATTGTTAAATTACATTTTTTGACAATGTTTACTGCAACCCACAGACGATATGTAAATGAAAAAATACTGCAGTTAGCGATCAAACGATTCCAAATTCAAAGTACAATGTTCTAGATACCCGCTTGCGACGTCTGAATAACTACATTTTTTTTTATTCAAGCAGACCTGTCTAGTAACCATAGCCAAGGTGATTAGGTACCAAGTGCTGAGCAAAATAAGCACTGTGGGTAACCACTTTTGTTTGTTTTTTATTCTACATAATATGACACAATCTGCTGGGTCCGATCTTCTGGGTAGCCGACAAACATAAACTGCGTGCTACTCTTCACTCGATCCAACTTGGCAGTATGGTATGCTAACTCGCTCTGTTGGATAAATTACATAAGTTATCATGGCTCGTTCAATTTCAAGACGCAAAAAATTGGTATATGCATTTATTTTGTTACAAAACGTTACGCCAACGTGAAAAAGAAAATGTTGGCCTAAAAGTGATTCCTACAAAGAAAACAATTTAACCATACAAATATTCTTGGCTACGCGTATTTTTATTCAGATAATTTGAAGATGAAATGTACCATGGAGAGGGCATACTTCAAAAATCTTCTGTAAGACTTCTTTTTCCTTTTCCGTAGTACCCATCATGTTATATGTAGGTTGTAGTTTTCACGACAGTTGCAAGACAAATTATGACAGATCGATCGGTCAACTGCTCTTCACACGACCCCCAACTTGTGAATTAGAGTGGGAAGGTCGTGTGATCACCCGAGTCAATCACCCGACAAAAATAATAATAATAAATCGGTCCAATTAGCTTACCTACATCCAATCTAATTTACAGGGTTCGTGCAAATTCAATCCAGCAGCCTGTGTTATGTGTAGGGGCGGGGAATTTAAGCAAAGTGACTAGCATGTTAAACATGAGTGATTACAAACAGTGCTTATAAATTTTGTAGGTAATCACTGAGGTTACGTAAGAGCAGTATTAAGGACACAAATTGTAGAATATGGCTAAACATATAAAATAGTGATGGGAAACATAATGTTCCTGTCGAAACGGGAATTAAAGCGTGCGTTGCAGTGGTTAAAAGCTGGTCTCTATCTATATAGTGCGTTCGAGAAAGCTTGCTGATGAAAGAAAATATAAAAATGAATATATAGGTAATTGAAACAACAAAGTCATAAAAAGCTGCAAAACAATAACGTTCAATGTGATTTATATGTTTTAATTTTTCTAAATCTGACATTCATGTTTCGAAGACACACTCAGTAGACTGGGATGATGGCGAAGAAACCCGTATCCTGTAGGATTACGCACCGACTGCTCGATCCAGGGAGGCTTGTGTTTTATTAGCAGCTACATGATGTAGCCTTCAGTGTACACGGGACTCCCCGTTCCGATTCGATTAAACATTAATTTATCAAACGCCTAAATCTTACTCGCAGGTGTTGAAGAGATTTTATTCAGCTGAACGACTATAAACCGACGCACATTCTTTAATATTCTAAAAACACTTTCCAGCAAATATTTTTTGTATATTTTGAGCTGGCTTATATGTGAAACAGATTTTATATTTTCAGTTTTTTTTAAAATGGTTACTCCTAGTTAAACTAAGGATTTTTTCTTAAAATTAAGTGACTATAGGGCACTCTTAAGGCGTCTTTTTGACGTGTTTTTATGTCGTAGATACCATAAGTCAAGAAAAATATATAAAGACTGTTCAAAAATTAAAAAAACCTTTACGCTCGGTTGAAGGAAAACATGTAAAAATACATATCTTGTTAGGTTTACGGTTTTTTTTATTCGAGTATGTATAAATACAGATAAACAAGCAGGCAAAAAAGTCGAAAAAATTCGCTCTAGGAATCTTTAAAATTATATAATTGCAGACTACGCTACTATTTTATTTATTTATATTCATTCAACTAACTTCTGTGTATTCATTAAAAAACAACTTTCGCAGTATGTGAACTTTATACTCCGTCACAGTATATATGTATAAGACATTAGTCTTTGATTAGTAGGTTGCGCAAAAAAGTCAGATTTGTTCGTTTTACGCTATCTCACCAAATAGCTCTCTTTCGCGGGAAACTTACAAAACGTGCCTAAAAAAGTTTTACTTCAATATGCCGGTATATTACCATAGCACCCTGTATAATGTAAACGAACCGCAATAATAACCGTTCAAATTTAAGTAATTTACTTCTTTGAAGACTACATAGTTCTTTTTTTGTTTTGAAAGTCCTGTTCGTAGATATCTACGACAGAAGTTTTCTAAATGCAAACTGTCTTTTCTTGTAGCTTTGAAATACCGTGTGTTGAATGTTTTGGGTAACGTTTTTGCATGTTAAATTCCTATAGCCTCATCTTTTTCCTGCTGACTTAAAGGAAAAAGTTTATTTGAAAAAATGTTTAGAATTTTGATTATTACCATTTCCGATATATTCCAAAGGTGTTTCAACTGTATTAGGAAAGAAAAATTACCAGTTCATAATACACGACGAGTAATAACTGCGTGTAAATTTTATGTCCTTTGCGTAGAAATTAGTTGATATATTGAGCGCTTCCCTCTTTACTTAACGTGTGTGTTAGTGTGTCTGCATTTTATTTAACAATTATATTAGTTTTACTTCCGTAGTGTGTAGCGTAAAATACACAGTCTCTTTTTTTTTCTTTTATGTCAATAAGACAGGAGATAAAGATATATTAATTTAACATAATATAAAATCATATGTTTGTCCAAAGCGTTCAACACTCGGTATGTAGCAAGGGTACTATAAAAGCTTAATGCGTCGTGACCTTCGCCGCAACTACAACACGTATGTGAAAGCGGACCATTATCTGCCGCTTTAAAAGACGCTCAACTTCCTGACTGAGTCGATCTACCGACGGCGGCGTCCAATTGTCGCATTTTAGTCTCTCTGTGTATGGTGGAAGCGACGGGTTGATTGCGGTGTAGGGAACATGCAGATATGCTATTGTTCACGGTAAAGCTATCGCTTCGACTATTACACACCGTTATTGTTGATTTCACATTAAAATTTACGATTACTTTTTACAAAACAATATTCGCAAAATAATAAAGTTAAATGGTATTGCTAATTCTTAGGAATCACATCTACCTGTACGCAAAAATGGATGTTTTTTCCAGAAATATTTTAACAATTAAAATAAAAATTGCATGTTATTTAATAAAGTATATATGGCACACACACTATTGGCGTCGGTCGGATGGCGGGACCTAGAGGCTGGACAAAAATTTCTCGACATGCCGTTTCTTAGAATGGTGTGAAATGTCGAGAATTTTTTTCAGATTCATCAATATTTTGAACAGGTATTATAGAGACAGAGACCATCTAAAAATATCATTATATATTTCTATTGTTTATAAAAAATTCCGGCCAATTGGGTGACATTTGAAATATAATAAATAAAATAAAATTTCCGTTAAAGCGTTCAGTGACGCGGGTAACAACTAGTAATAAATGTTATGAAATCTATTCATTTTCATGGTTACATAATAGTGTTTTACATGTAAAAAGTAACCAAAGCATGCTTATCAGCTACTTAACTAATTTATTTTTGACACATCTTCGGAACAAAAGAACATATGAAACCTAGAAAAAAATTTCTACGAAACTTTCGTGTAAAAACGAATAGAATACTAAATCGCTATAAAAAGTATACCATCATTATACAAAAAACAATATTATAGGATATATTTCTTCAGCGCCTGCGTCGATCTTCCCCAAAAAATAGGGCTCTTCATATTTGCATACCAAACATCCCCCCAAAATTTGGTTTCAATCCGTTCATCCGTTCGACCTGTATCACAGACTAAAAGACCAACAGACCCACAGAGTTTTTCCAAAAATATGTTTTTTGGATTCGGGGGACCTCAAAACCAAAAAATTTTGTAAAATTTTGAAAACTAGTAGCAGGCCCCACTAGTGGGTTGGAATGGTAAAAAAATTACTTATTGTTTTTCAATCATAAGTGATCAATAACATGCCATTTTAATTTTTTTTAATTGTTAGTTTTGTACAATTTAATAAAATCCTAAAAAACGCCCATTTTGAATGCGTTGAGGTAAATGTGACCGCTTAATATAGTAAGCTGATAAATTATTATTAGTAAGTTTGCATTAATAAATGTAAAATTTTTAGTGAAAGATTTTTTGTGTATTTTTTTATACAGTTCTCAAATCTATACTGCTGTATTATAAAAGAAAAAATCTGAAAAACGGTTGACCCTGCAGGCCATCCCTGGAACTTCCCGCTGTTTCCGATCTATTGAGATGTGGCTTACCCCTACGGTGTTTGTTAAAAGTTATTTTAAAAAATTCCAGCCAATTGGGCGGCAGAATCATTCCAACTTCATAAATATTGACATTTGAAATATTATAATAAAATAAAATTTCTGTTAACGGTTTACGGTTATGGTATTTATTTCCATGGTTACATAATATGATTTAACGTAAAAATTAATCAAAGCATGCTTGTTAGCTACCTAACTAATCTCTTTTTGACAGATCTTCGGAACAAAAGAACATCTGATTTTTTTATTATCAAAATATTTCCGAAACTATGAAACTATAAACCGTTATAAAATTCTGACAAAGATTTGGAAAGATATATTGAAAAAACACTTTTTTGGAAATTTTTTGTCAACGATATCTCTCGAACGAATCAACCGATCGAGATACTGTTTACGGCAATCGAAGCAGTTTTTCAAGCACAAAAAATTATCTATTACAAAAAAATCAATCTAACGAAAATTTGAGAAGATATTTTTAAAAACCATTTTTTCCAAAATTTTTCTTCAACGATATCTCTTGAACAAATCAAGTGATCGAGATGCCGTTTGCGGCAATCGACGCAATTTTTTAAGCCCAAAAAAATAACTTATTACAGAAAAATCAATCAAACAAAAATTTGAGAAGTTATTTTGAAAAAACTTTTTTTTCAGAATTTTTCTCCGATGATATCTCTCGAACGGATTAACCGATTTTGATGCGGTTTGCGGCGATTGACGTTATTCTATGAGGAATAAAGCTGATTAGATTTTGGAATTAATCGGTACGGCAGTTTCGAAAATATTTCAAAATATTAAAAAAAACTGCTTTGCAAAAAGCTTTATTTTTGAGATTTTTCAAAATCTACCCAGCCGAATCAGTTCCAATTTTCAGAACATCTAAGTTCAGCAAGTTCCTTTCAGATGCCGCAATCCGCGTTTCGATCGGTTCACCCGTTCACAAGTTATGAGGTGTTTACATACACACACACACACATATACATATATACACACACACACACACACAAACACAGACATACGGACATCGTTTTAAAAATCGTCAGAATAGCTTCCTGGGATCTCAAAACGTCGAGATCTGACAAAAACTCAAATTTCGAAAATCGGGGTGAAACCAATAACTTCCCAATTTTTGAAAATTTTCAATTTTCTTAGCAAGAAGTTAAAAAGTGTGTAAGTTTATTTCTTGCGGACAATTTCAGAACGTACTTAACTGATTTCAAAAATTATCTCGATGTTGAAAGCCGTCATTTCCCGAATAACGTAGAACATATAAAATATATAAATATATAAAATAAAATTCTAAAAATTATTACACTAAGCCCAAAGAGGGAATGCATATAGTTAGGGAGCTAGTGACGATTTTACTAATAGAATTTCCTCAAACTTGAGATTTCGTGAGTTCGCTAAAGGCACTATCTGAACTTAAAAACCGCAGTCTGACAGCTGAGATCGGGGAAAATGCGTGAATGGCTGCGGTCAAAGATGTCAAACTGGAGGTGTTACCTAATAGATTTCCTCATGTTTGAAATTTTCTGATCGATAAATTCAGGTATCCTTGAGCACAAAAACTCAAGTCTTGCATTTCGTACCTGGGACAAACCCCCGTCTAGCAAAGGGTCGAATATGTCGAAATCCATAATTTTTATTTTAAACAATTCACTTTTTTGATTTAACAACCTTAAAAGGGTTACCATGGTGTTAGACAATTTTGACATTTATCTTTACACTTCTCACCAACGCGCACTGAAAGGCGAGTATACTCTGTTTACCCATGTATGTCAGAACTAAATGGTGACTTTTGTTGAAAATACACACTCTATTACACATAAACATTTTTTGAGCACTCGGTAAGTTACTAAAAATAAAATCACTTATCTGTCAATAACTGACAGTTCACGTCTTCAAGACTGATTTTATTTTATATTCATAAAAACATTTTGAAAAAAATGCGTTCACATTTTTATTAAAAATTACAAAACCTGATTCAACAACTTCGTAAATTTTATTTATCACTAATATTAACATACGTACATAATGTCGTAATAAATTATCACAAATAGCATTAAGAATAGAACGTATTTCAATGGGGGGCGACACTGGCTTAAAAGCCTAAAATATAAAACAACACCTGATTCGCTCTGCATACTACTATCACACTATATCTCACACTTTGTTATAATTCATAAGGTGGTTCTCATTCTGACTCAAACAAGCTGATAACGTCTGAATCAGATTCACCTAATGAAATTATAAATGGAGGAATGTCATTCACGCTACAAGTACCCATGTTTTTCCCAGTCACTCTTAACAATTTTCTCACAATGCTTGATATAATTTTGCCACGTCTCACTGTTAAATTTTGAAAGAGCCTCAAGCCAAAAATTCTTTACCCTATCTTTTTGTTTTTTTAAATTCCTTCCAACAATTTACCACCGCCAGTTTTTCTTTTGTGGTCAAAAAATTCTTTTTTCCCGGTATTTTATTATATTTATTCTCATTATATTTATATGATTTATAATAATTTTCTGAGTTATGTTCACAAATTTTCAAGAAAAACAAATTTATGTTACCTGTTTATCTATATCATTTCCATGACAAATTTGAATTTAAACAATAAATTGACTTTATTTCTTTTTTGTCCTTGGTAATTAAATTAAATAAATTTATTAATTTGAACATCAACTGAAAAAACGAAATTATTATAAACTATTTATTAATAATTGTTAAACTCAAATTTATATTCACATGTATATATTAACTTTTATATCTACTTAATCATAACATTTAATAGTTATTAAAGCTTGATAAAGTTCCAAAATAGGAACGAAACGTCGCTGTAAATAAAATATTAAGTGTTTACTTATAAAAAAAGTTCTTTTTCCCGAAAAATCATTTTTATTTAAACAATAAAGTTTATCCGAAACTCGTGTGTATTTTTACCACCCATACGAACTGAAAAAATCTTAAAAACTTGTTTAGTGCTGCCAACATAACTCAACATTTAGTTCTGACAAACATGGGTAAACAGAGTATATACGCGAGACACTGTAGTTTCATTTTGCTGATGATTTGTAATAACTGAGAACGTAACGAAAACTGAAACAGGATCGTTTAATTTACTGACAATTTACTTCACAAGAAATAGAGTGATCGATATCCATCTCCGTCCTGCTTCTCAATAACGCACTGAGTGGCAAGTAAAGGCGTTTCACTTTTTGTTACGTTCCCATGCAAATTTACATTATCTATGGCAACGTAAGAAGTTTCATTTAAAAAATAGTAAAATAGCATGATTACAGTTCATATACTGTGTTGGACGTGAAGAGGTAATTGTGATAAAATTGCGTGGATGTTATCTCGCATAACTGATTTGTGTAATCACAATTCGTGAGCTGTTGTGGACGACGAGTGCGTGACTTACGTTATCAATCTTGGTTGTAATTTCATGCATCTACTGACAGTTAAATTATCATTTATTACAGTAAAAGTTTAAACATATTTTTTATCGATTTTAACGACATTAAGGCGCTATGTTACAATCTTTTGAGTTTTCGCTGAGGTAAAGGGGTGCAGGGACGGTAAAATCTGTGAAAATTCGGTCCGCCAATAGGAATAGAGATGACAATATTCATAGTTAAGCAAATGCAACACTGGCCTGCATTGGCGCTGTTTACATCGTTGACACCATAGTCCATAAAGCTTATAATAAAATTTGGATATTTAACAATACATATATTTAATTCAATAAAAATCAAATAGTAAATATTTAAACGAAATGAAATTATGTAATTTTTTTTCCTAGAACAAATTTCAAACAAATACTAAATATTTATTTTATTATTTAGTATTTGTTAGAAATTTGTTCTAGAAAAAAAAATATTACATAATTTCATTTCGTTTAAATATTTACTATTTGATTTTTATTAAATTAAATATATGTATTGTTAAATATCCAAATTTTATTGAAGTTATGGTTAACTAGTTAAAGGTATTATTTCAATTCTATTAAAAAAAATAAATAAATTGTAATTATTTCATTAACTAATTTGTATTTTTAATCATTTCAGTTTTGCCCGAAGAAGTTAAAACGAATACACAAATTTTTTAATTTAGTTTATCTATATTAAAATTCAATTGTCCAATTTCCCGTGAAAAAATAAAAAACTTATTAATTATAATGGACGTGAACAATATTGAGAATAATAATTATTGTTTATTGGCCATGTTTTATGGTTTTAAACGGACTGGTTTTTGATTATTGTAAATAATAATGCTAGATGTTAGAATTCAGGAAAACAATTTAGTATCAGACTGTTTAATAATAATAATAAATATAAAAAGTGAGTACTTTCACCAATATATAAAAAGACTAATTACTTTCAAGTGAGCAATGTTGAGATTATACGTAATGACACGTGAATCTAACAATGTCCATGTAATAACAGTAGATGGCTACCTACTGGCGAACACATAGACATCTATGGGCGAACATGTGATGACAAACGTCAGTCTCACGTAGCAGTGCGCATGATAAAACTGTTTAGACCCGCATATACAGACGAAATGCGTGTAATTATATCTCAGTGCATAAATGTTATACTTTCGGCTTTAAAATCGGATCAGAAAGTACGTACTTAATGAAGAAATTCTTAGCTGTGCGGTTTTCTTACTTAAATAAATATAATTCTAGGTTACTTTTCACTATTTTTTGAGTTTTTTCCGCATTCTTAAACAGAAAACAGATTCAGTAATCGATATATAGACTTGGAATTATCCAGAAAATAAAACAGTGATATCGAAAAAATCCGCATATTTTGCCACTGCTAGTTATGTCACAATCTGCTGGAAAATAAACCTTTTGTTGACAAATGTGGAAAGTATTTAAGATGTATTTTTCTAACAAATGCGTTTTATAGGCCGGATGCATTTGATATTTTTAAATAGACCTGTAGATTATATGTATCTATTTAAACCAAAATAAAATCATATTATAGTCCCGCTTTAAAGAAGCATATATGTGCCAGTTCTTGCGTGTTGAGAACATACTGTATTAGAATTTAATTTACATAAATGAGTAAAGAACAGCGAGTTTATGTACATGAGACCCGGAGCCGCTCTTCGCCGCGTTCTGGAATTTAATTGTATTGCAGAGCTTTGCAGTGGTATTTTTATTGGAGAAATAAATGTCGCACGATACAGTTTTTATGCATAAATATAAAAACGTTTGCAATTCTAAATATTTTCTTTTTTTAATTATTATACCGTTCAGTGTTTGTTTTAAAGAGAACGGAGATAATTTTTTTACAAACAATTTATTTTATTATAAAAAATTGGAAATATTTCCGAGAGAGTTTCCGTCAGGGAGATTTTTTTTTTCGTTAATTTATATTCAATTTTTAACATTTTTAAAATACTAGTTTCATCCACGATTTAGTAAGCAATAACACAAACCTTGATCCGATCGTAAAAGTACAGCAGAGTTTTGCTAAGCGCCAATGATGTTGCGAAAAAAGCACTCATTAAACAAAAGTTAGAATTATTCAAACTTCATTTTTGCGCCACTTGAAACCGACAGAACTACATTTTTCTTATAATTATTTGTACTTGTAGATATACGTTTTATTTGGTGAAAAAGACATAACCTAAGCAAAACTTCTTCTTATAATTTCTTTTTTTATTACTTAAATAAAAAAGTAACAAGTTTACTATACTGTTATAAAAAATTAAAAACTATATTCAACTAATTAAAAACAAAAATACAAGCAACTTGGAATTAATATCACATACTAAAGTCCATAACCCCAGTCTTGTAAAGAATTCAAAATTCTAGCTCAAAATGCATTAAAAAAATAAGGCCCTTAACTACATAATTAGTTTTTGTAATACGTAAAAGTGTCGAAGTAAGCAAAATGGCGCCATCCAACGCATGTTGTAAACTATTTTAAATGGTTATAATGGTACAAATCTCTCAAAATGTGGCTTCTAATCGAACTTGGCCGCTTTTTATGATTTCTACTATTAAGGCTTTCGGAACGCTCTGAATTTAAGCCAAAAATAGAGCTTCGGCTGTCAACTGATTGTAGACTTATTCGTCAACATTCTGCAAACATTCTTTCTCTATAAGGAAGATAAAGGACAAATCTAGGTTTCTAATGGACTACTTTTGTAATTTATGTACGATTTACTAGAAAAAAGTTGGCATTAATTGTGTCAAAAAAACACACGTTTTCAATGTCACACTACGACCTTATTCGTACTTATTTCACAAAACTGTTCTATCACAAACCTAAAATGACTCTTCCTTTTTTGGAAAAGTTGTTTAAAACATTTTCAAAAATTAGAGTAATCAATTGACAGCGGCACTCTTGCAATAGCATATTTTAGCTTTGTAGTGTGCACCAGCCAGAAATTGAAACGTGCGGATGGTTTGAGCGAGACAGAGATAAAGAAGGTCACATCCACATTATGTCTTTTGCCTACCTCGTCTCTTACCGCTGGGCCTCAGCACAAACTGTGTGAAAGTAATCCAACACTGTTAAAGATGACGGAAAATTATATAAGATAAGTTTTTTAAGGTGTTTTGGGAGTTATATTTTACTAATGGCCGTATTCATAAAGACTTATTAAATCTCTCAATAGTTATCGAATCGTTAACTTTTATTGAACCAATAAGTTTAGTTGTTATTTATAAACTAGAATTATCAAATATATAACTATCGACTGGTTAAGATTTGCGTCCTTATTAATGTATTTGCCATATGGCAACATACACTATTGGCATCGGTCGGATGGCGGGACCTAGGGGTCGGACCAAAATTTCTCGACGTTTCATAACCTCCTAAATACTTTGGCACCATTTTTAAAAATGTTTATATATGTATATATGCGTATATATATATATATATATATATATATTTCGAAAGAACTAATTAATTTCAACTAAATTTGGCACACGGGTTGAAATCCATCACCGCAAGATGGGCCTAATCGGGCCATTTTGAGGGTAGTTTTTAGGGGTTGAAAAATGTTTTTGGGCCCTAAAATACCGAAAAAAATGAAAATTAACTCTCTAATAGTAACTAAAATGTGTCCCTAAAATTTTAATAAAATCGGCCCGACAGGACCGGACTTACAAATTTTATGAAAACACTATTTTGCAGATAGTGAGTTATTTACTGAAAGGTGTATTTAATTTGGTATAGATGTTCGATAATAGTAATGTTGCAATTAAGAAACAAACTGTTAATTTAAGGGGTGTATTAAGGTGCTAAATTTTTTATTTTGACCAAAAATGAACTTAAGTTCATGTAATAAAACCAGATTGCCTGTATTAGCAAATACACTATATTGTCGGCAGGGTTTGGGCACTGCGACCCGGGTTTTTATAAACTGTAAACTGTTCAGTGGATGTCTAGTAACATAAGATTTCCCTAAATATTTTGTCATATTTGATCATATTTTCCTCCTATGCCTATGATATTTTCCTACTATTACATTTTCGCACATTGAAATGTGATGTAATCGCACGTGTTTTTAATCAGTCGTTAGTTGTAATAATAAAATATAATCCATATTGATATTAGCATCCATTATTTTTAATTTCAATAATAAATTTGCAGAAACTTTAATTAAATATGTTTATTATAAATTAATACAATTAATTATTTCAGCAACGTTTCGATTTAAATCAAATCTTCCTCAGAGTTTTAATTTAAAAAATCTGAAAAACGGTTGACCCTGCAGGCCATCCCTAGAACTTCCCGCTGTTTCCGATCTATTGAGATGTGGCTTACCCCTACGATGTTTGTTAAAAGTTATTTTAAAAAATTCCAGCCAATTGGGCGACAGGATCATACCAACTTCATAAATATTGACATTTGAAATATTATAATAAAATAAAATTTCTCAATATTATTAAATAAATATAAAATTTATTTGTTGGGAAAAAAGGACACTTCAAGTAAACACTTATTTGTTATTTTGCGACGTTTCGTCCCTTTATTAGAACTTTTTCAAGCTTATAACATTAAATGTTCTGTTTAAGTAGATATAAAAGTTAACATGTAGATATAAATTTTATTTAAACAATTGTTCATAGAAACTTTTATAATAAAACCGTTTTCAAAACGGTTTTATTATTTTAATTTAGTTTACTATATTAAAATTGAATTGTCCAATTTCCTGTTAAATAATAAAAAAAATATTTCAAAATATTTAAAAAAACTGCTTTCCAAAAAGCTTTATTTTTGAGATTACTCAAAATCTACCTGGCCGAATCAGTTCCAATTTTCAGGAAATCTAAGTTCAGCAAGTTCCTTTCAGATGTCGCAATCCGCGTTTCGATCGGTCCACCCGTTCAAAAGTTATGAGAGGTTTACATACACACACATACACATACGCACACACAGAGATACGGACATCATTTTAAAAATCATCAGAATAGCTTCCTAGGACCTCAAAACGTCGAGATCTGACAAAAACTCAAATTTCGAAAATCGGGGTGAAACAACTTCCCAATTTTTAAAAATGTTCAATTTTCTTAGCGGGAAGTTAAAAAAAAATTACAAAAATTATGTAATGTTTGCATGAAATAAAATAAATAAAATATTACCATAATTAATTCACAATAAATATGATAATATCATAATACGACATATATAATTAGTGTATTTGCCATATGGCAACATACACTATTGGCGTCGGTCGGATGGCGGGATCTAGGGGTCGGACCAAAATTTCTCGACGTTTCATAACCTCCTAAACACTTTGGCACCATTTTTAAAAATGTTTATATATATATGTATATATATATTTATATATATATATATATATATATATATGTGTGTGCGGGCAATAACTTTCGAAAGAGTTAATTGATTTTAATGAAATTTGGCCCACGTGTTGACATCCACCACCGCAAGAAGCCTATTTAAAATGGGCGTAATCTGGCTATTTTAAGGGTAGTTTTTAGGGGTTGAAAAATGTTTTTGGGCCCCAAAATACCGAAAAAATTCTCCGAATCGTTTCAAAAATGAAATTTAACCCTCTGGTAGTAATTAAAAAGTGTCCCAGAAATTTTAATAAAATCGGCCCGACAGGACCGGTTTTACAATTTTTATGAAAAAACTAGTTTGCAGATAGTGAATTATTTACTGAAAGGTGTATATAATTTGGAATAAAGGTTAGATTGATAATAATATTGCAATTAAGAAAAAAAATGTTATTTTAAGGGGTGTATTAAGGAGTTAAATTTTTTATTTTGCCCAAAAACCAACTTAAGTTTGCATAATAAAGCCACACTGCCTGTATAAGCAAATACACTATATTGTCGGCAGGGTTTTGGCACTGCGACTCGGGTTTTTTTTCTTATTGACAGTAAGCAAAATAAGATTTCTTGTTTTTAATTTTTTTTTTAAACAAAGTATATTGCTATTGAAATTAAATATATCAAAATTACAGTTTATTAACCAAGTTATAAAATAATAAAATAAACAATAATCTTTGTCAACACTAATACAATAGAATAATTAATATATAAAAAAGGTTTTTTTATTTAAATAAAAGTATTTCTTTCTTTGTTAAAACTGTCCAATAAATAGTTTAACAGGAGGGTATTTCTACCTATAAGTTATCGGACGATTTAAACATCCAATAGCACTATATGCTCTTTATGAATACCAAATCAGCCTATTGACTAGTTTATCAGTGTTATCTACCTGTTAAATTAGTTTCCGGCCTTAAGTGTTCAAAACGCGTGTGCATTCGGGACCTACGAACTTGAGTGACAGATAGAGACGTTGGCTACACCTTCAATAGCCTGTTTCTCATTTCATTTGAAAAAGTTTCATGGCGGTAACACTGTACAATTTAACAATATGTGTGTGTTTGTAGAGCAATGGGTGCCAACCTAACACGTCACAATTGTGCAATAATACAAATAACACAGTGTTGTCTGTAATTAAATCAGTATTCCGCGAGACCGTTGACAGGGGAGCTTAAATACTGCGCCGGCCATCGCATAATAATTGTGACACAGCAATGGAAAGGAAACATCGTCATTATTAAATACGCACCGCTGTTGTCCCGTTGACATAATATCGTCGCCCGACTGAACAGAACTGACCCATATCCAAATTCGTATAATTCTATAACAGGGCGTAGTTGTAGCGTAAACCGAACACTACCCGCTTTTACCAAATATGAGGTCAGTTTTTTTATATAATAGAAGCTCTTTCGTTGATAAAGTCATGAGGTTACTAGAGAATTATTTCTGTTTATCGTCTGAAACTCTTTCGAGATTTCTTGACAAAATCTATTTATAATTTCCCAAGTGAAGGAGTTTCCATTACAGAAAAAAAGTATTGCTTCCATATTTGGTGAATGTAAGTATTTTAGATTTTCTCAAGAAATCTCGACTAGGTTCTTCAGTCAGTAAAGAAGCTTTCATTACAGGAAAAAGAGGAAAAACTGTTCCGATACTTATGCAAGGAAAGAACTTTAGATTTTTCCAAGAAATCTTGAAGTCTAACCAATACAAGAGTTTTCATTACACAAAAAATAGGAAAAATGGCTTAACACTTATTAAGTGAAAGTTTTTTAGATTTTCTCACGAAATCTCGAGGTTTTACCAATAGAGGTGTTCCCAATAAATGGAAAAGAAAAAAAATGGTTTTATCTCCATACTGTGCATGTCAGATATGCAAAATAGTTCTAAGGAATCTACATATATTTCTAAAAGTTTAACATAAGCAATTTTCCTTACGGCCATAGATATTATTAAGTTGGTTTGGTTTGGACATAAGGCTCATTTACACGGGTATAGTTGCGGGTAGAGTAAAGTAGCAAGTAGAGTGCACTCTACAGTCCGCTCTACCGTTTCAGCTCTGGATCTGGTCACACAAAGTATAGTACTGATGCTAGATAGTGTGGTGTTTGTTGGAAAATGAATTCAAGAAAAAGAAAGTTAATTCAAAATTGTTTAGCTACAGTTGCAAATGCACTTGTAACAGAAGTCACTGAAGCTATCGATGAGGAAGTAAACAAGCAAAGAAATGAGTGGGTGAGAGAGTGGGTTAAAAGAAGGAATACACACGGAGCATCACCTATTTTGCTAAGAGAACTAGCCTTCGAGGATGTGTTGAAATATAAGATGTGTCTGAGGATGACTCCAGTAAAATTTGAAGAGCTTCTGACAAAATCGAACGGCAAGACACGTAAATTATTTGAATAAAAAGATAATTAAGTTAAAAATAAAAATAAATTTCAAAAAATATTTCAAGAACAATGGTTTTCTTCTGCACTAAAAAGTAGAAAATAATTTTGATCAGAATAATTTTAAACATTAATTAAAAAAATTATACAAATTATTTGACATTTGATATCAGAATGTTTCGTCCATGGCCTGTTATATCATAGAATATATAGCTGGCCAAGGACTAGTTTTCTGATAATTCCGCAGGAATTTAACGTTTTTTCGGGATAAAAAGTATCCTATTATTTATAATCCAAGTAATAAACTATCTGTGTGCCAAATTTCATCCAAATCCGTTCAGCCGTTTTTGCGTGATAAAGTAACAAACTTACAAAAAAACAAACTCACTCACATTCGCATTTATAATATGTATAGGACTAGCTATTATTGTTATTAAATAACGGTTAGTCAGCATTATGGCACCCATTCTCACGTGGCCAAAGCATTCTCTGATTCTAACTAATTTACACAATGGAGTTTTCCCTATGTTCGGTTTTCTTTGATACACCCTGTACATGTACACTGTACATACAAATTCAGTCCAATAAACCAACGAACACACGTATATGACCCAGATTACTATCTATATTATAACTGCGGCATCGAACAATCACTACTATAACACCCTATTCAACGATATAATACCTTACTTTATAATGCGATCAATCACTAATCACAGCGGCATCATAATTAAATATTTATTAACACTATTTTTGTCTACCTCGTTACTATTGCACACAAAAAAATATATTCCTCCTGAAGGTTACAAATGCAGAGCTTAAGCCGAATTCCATGTCAGCCAGGTTAAGAGCAAGATAGGACGTTATCTGGTTATGCGATTTCTTTCAACGTTGCAACAGTGCGTGTCGATTAACAAATTAATTAGAGATTAATCGTAGATATATGTAAACTAGATGTCCCTTCTATAAACCATTTTTTTTTTGTTTTTTTTCATCAACATAAATTAACTCGTTAACTGGAATTTAATAGCAAAATTTTAGATAAGCCGCCGTAAATTTAAATTCATTAGATCAAAATGGATTATTTTAAAAAAAGCTTATTTCAAATTAAGTAATTAATGTAATACTTGTTTTGTTATCGTAATTTAAAAGCGATTACATAATATTGTTGTTCATACACGTGATAATTAAAGAGTCATTTGAGGCTAACGCACACGCGCTACTTTTTGTCGCACGATTTTGCGATTAAGTCGCTTGGAGATTGTCATGCGTAGCTATACCAATAGCGTAACGTTGCTATATTTCGCCTTGCTGAGAGTAATTGTCAAATCGCGCGGATATTGTATCCTAAATCGCACTAAATTAGAATTTAAAATAATAGTTAAAGATTTAATAAAAATGTTTGACTGTTATTGCAGTCCAAAAACCTATGATTCTTTTAACAATTTGAAATTATGAGCATGAGCAAATCACGTCGTATCGGGTAAGTTCGGAAGAGATCTGCCACCAGGAGAGACCGACCAGTACGGATAATCCGGATAACTCAAATACAAAGCAAGAGAAAGTTCTGTGTTTCACATATACAGTAAAACCTCGTTTATAGATACCTCGGATAACGCAGAAGAAATAAAAGATTCGAAAATTTGATATGATTTTTATGTATTTGAAATCATAGAATGAAATTTAATCACAAAAGTATATAAAAGTGAAAATCTAACGAACTTAGATTAATCTTTGACGGACAAAGCTTTGTTACTATAATATGACGACTTCGTCCGTTTTATCCGTTTTTCCGCATTATCCGAGCATATACCTCAATTAATGCGGAGTGCTCGGACCAGTCCGTTGTCTCAGATAACGCAGAGGCTCGGTTGATCGAGAGCCGAATAAACGAGGATTTACTTTATGATGAAATTAGTTGAGCTTGTTGCAACCAACGCGTTAATATTGGTCGTGACAACAGTGTAAATTTATAAATTAAGATAAAAATATTGCGCGAATTCGAAAGCTTTTTGACGGATTTACTCTATTGAACACATTTTAAATATGGGTAAGTTTATCTAAACTATTTCGATATTGGATGATAAAATATGCACGAAACTATAACATAACCTCAAAAATGTAATCGTTCCATGCTTTTCCCGCAGTTAAGAAGGGGGTCGATCTCTCTCGTGATTTTGGGAGAGTACAACCACACTAATTCGGGAGAAACCGGTCACGGAGAAAAATGAAATATTCTAAGGTTTGAAGAAAATAAGAGATTTAATAAAGCCAAATTAAAACAGTTAAATATATTGTTAAAGAATACTGTTACAAACTAACAGAAATGCTGACTTACAAAAGAAAAAATGAGGGAAGTACTAAGTGGATAGTCAATTCTCTTTAACAAATGCAATTGAATGTATACAAAATCATACAATGGGTGTAAATGAAGCCGCCCGACAATTTGAATTTCCTAAAATGTTTTTGTTCAAACAAAAAACGGTGGGACCGATTTTGATAAAATTTATATCGAATTATATATAGACGTTAATGTGCTTCGATTGGCACCTAACAAAGTTGATATCATTTTTTATTCGCGATCTACTTATTGTGAATTGTGAATAAAAATCTTTCAGATTATATATTTACGCTAATAACCGTCGATTGGAACCTTAACGCAATCTGTTCCATTTTTTATTTTTATGACCACGTACATACATGCACAGACACACACCTCCAAACACATAATGTAAGAATACTGTAGCGACCTTAAAAAATAAAAATATGTTAAAGATTTAGATTTCCATTTTCAAACCCATTACAAAACTTTCCATTGTAGTGAGATGTGAAAAGCCATGCAAAAGCAGTATCAGAATAGTAAAATTCATCTACATTATCTATTACATATATGATTTCCTAATGTATGCCTATGTCTATGCGTCTGCTCGTTTGTCTGCATGTCTTTTTAAGTCCTTCAGAAGGCCTCCGTTGACCTTGAAAGTTAAAATTTTGAAGATGTGTAGTATAGGACACGGGGTAGAAAATTATAAAAGATTATAGATTTTCTCCCAGGAACAAAAACAGGGGGACGGTTTAAATTATATTTAATTTCTATATTATATGTAATAGGAAGATGCTATTTTGAATATATGAACTTCGACTGCGCCTGACGGACACAGGTCTAACCACTATATTACTAATGACAATAATTTATAATCGGTGAACTGTGATCACTAATTGCTCAATGGTTGAACAGTGATATGATATGATAAGACCCTTCCCTTTCTAATGCCCTTGATGATAGCACCATAATATGATGCTTGCGTACTGATGAAAACAAAGTTCACATATCGATCTTCGTGCCCAGGTTTCTTGCAACCTTCAAGTGGACTAGTATTATTGTAGACAGTATACACTATACATGATGTCATTGAGCAATCGTGCTACAACAAAGAAGTACGGAAGTTCTACGAGAGGCGTCGCTTCGAACGGTTCCTTTGGAATTTTAGTGATCCTGGTACGTTCGGTTTCTTTAAAAAGGTAGGACATAAAACGAGTGAAATCTGGAAGACAGAGTAGATTATAGACGCTCATTAACTAAGGTCATTAGCGCCGTATGAAATTTGAATGTCACAAAACCAAAATAAAGTGTAATGTATACTTCAGAAATTTTACAATCTGTAAAACATTTCTGGTTAAAATCAACGCACCCATCAGTTTTTCTGTTACATTTCGAGTATTGAAGTAATAATAAAACTGGAAGCTTGTTTTGTTTTTTGACGAAACCAGACTAAGTTTGAGACTATCAGATGATCGTAAACGAGTATGGCAAAGGCTTGGGCATAATCTGTGCGAACGCCAAAGCAAATTCTTCTCCAAAATAACAAACGATCTCTTGAAGAGATATTGCAATTTGTCTCCGGGTTTTCACCGTATAATCTACTCACTCGCGAATCTCTAGGAATCATGAATAATATAAATTACTTTTTGACGATGCCACATACATACCGACATATTCAAAGTTTGTTCCAAAATACAGTTTGTGTACCGTACGCAGACCAAGTTCATAAACGATTTTATACGCATGCGTTAATAATTGGATTCTTTCGATGGATCAAGAATCGCGTGTTAGAATGGTTTGATAGGTCTATGGACTGGCAAACAGGAAGAGAAAAACTTTTAGCAATGAGCAAGAGAGAGTTCTTTTTGCTTTGTTGCACACTGACGGACTAATAAAATCGAAAACAAATACGAAGCAATAATTATTTTTGCTTCTTAAGGTCGCTGCTTAATTTTGATTTTAGGTTCCGAGTGTGCTCTATCGTTGGATTTTATGACGGTTTGTGGATATATTGGCTGGATTTGTAGATGGCTTTGGTGCGCGCGCAGCTAGAATTCGAATTTTAATAAAAATGCACTGTCATTGCCTTAGAACATAACACAAGACGCTGTGTTTGTTTATGACGTTTGCCCATGTCTCCCACGTGACAAAAAACTGTTTTCTGATTAGTTCACGCTCAAAGCCAGTCGAAAATCAAACTGCAGTTCTAATTTCGAAATCCAGCTTGTGACCACGCAGCGGAGCCCTCGTTGACGTCATTTCCATCTTTGACTAGCGGTTCGACAAAAATCCTCAAGCTGATTCGACCATTCAAGAACCGGTACATGTACCGTTGAATGTTATGATGGAACAGTCGACTCCTAATACATACTCGTATTTTATTAATAGCTGTATCCGGCGGTTCACAAACTGATTTGTTGGTGTGTTGGAACATACCTATAAACAGTAGCTTGAGAAACTTTACAGTAAATAACGGGCAGACCACAGACAAACAGAAACATCTCTCTTTTTGTGGGCTAGGAGATTAAAAAGTGACTGCATATAATACTCGACACGTTTTATACATTTCTTTATAATTTCAGTATGTCGATCACACGCAGAACATTAACGGATACTAGTAACTGTATTGTATAGACTTTTTATAAAGGGTTGGTTTGGTACTACTTGGTAGCATTGCTAAATGACGTAACTAAAACAACGTATAAGTACGTGTTGCGCAATCAGTTTACTCCATCTTTAAATGTTGTACAAGTTTGGTTACAATCATTGTTAACGTATTACGTAACAGATATCATCTGCATTCTTATATAACTCCATGCAACACACATGCTCCAGTTCAGACTGGCGTTTTGTTGCCGCTCTCTGATGAAACGTTGCAAGACTGTGTAGATTATAGTTATATTCACTTTTCTCTCTGCCCAAATATATGAGGTTTTACAAAAAACTGGCAATATTTAATGTCTTTCATTTTTTCGACTTGTGCCTGCTGTTTCGACACAGTAAACAATGCCGTTCGGTGTTTTACCCATTTGACATTTTCAAAAAATGGCACAACATACGAACCACATTAAAAATAAAATATTTGAGCTGTTACAATGATAAGTTACTGACTTTTCACTGCGATCGCTAGCATTCCAAATCCACTACTTAGCACCCTTTTGCATGGAATCAGAAAAAAAATCAAGTGGTACCAAGTTTCAATCACCGAAATACAAATTAACTTTACAATTACTTCGGTTGTCGAGCATCTATAATCTACAATCTCCACACGGTCCAGTTATTTGTGTAGATAATACTGTTCTTCTTCATACTATGCCGGAAGTACGTATTTTCTGATTCGATTTTAGATCAGAAAGTATGACATTTCTGATTTGTTGTTGTGACAAGCTGCAATTACATTCATATCGTCTGTATTGTCATGCGCACTGATACGTGAGACGTTGAGACTGCAGAGGACTTTGTCAAGTCACATGTTGACCTGCTACAAATTCACTCTTGTACATCGCTTAAAGGTCGCAGAAATTTTGCTCTCTGTCTATTCTTATTCAAATTATTGCATAATCAAATTGATAACCAAGATTTTCTTAACCTATTGCCTTTCCATATCCCTAAATTTAAATAGCCGAAAGCACCAATCGTTTTATTTACCTGCACCGAGAACGTATCAGTTCACAAATTCACCTGTTTATAGAATGTGTAAATTTATAAATGAAAATTGCAGCAATATTGACATTTTTAACTGCACATACAGTGAATTTAGAAACGTATCAGAAATTTAGCAACACATTTTCTGTAATTGGGCTATGCCTGTAGAAAGTTATTTAAATAAATAAATAAATAAGATGTCTATGTGTACGTCTGTAAGTAGCTATCCGCTATTACACTGGCATTAGATGCAGGTGTCATTACGTATATAACCTTAACACTTCAAAGTAAGTAGTTTTTTTATATATTGGTGAAAGTGCGTACTTTCGGCATAGTATGAAGAAAAATAGTATACACCACAGAAACTTGAATTTCCGCTCTTGTGTAATATACTAAGTATTTCTAAAAAATACGAATTAACAAATGTTAATAGTGTTACATAAACATTGTTGAAATTTTAAACATGAACTAAAAGATTTTGCTGCAACATAAATAAACCTTCAGTCAGAGAGTTTCGTTGTAGTTGGGTTCTTTGTTCTGTCAAACTCATGTGTTACAAAAAATAAACCAAGTCAAAGTGTCTACGGCTAAACAAATTACTTTTAATTAAGACATACGGAACATAGCAATTCGTTGAGTCTTCGCTCGCCTTAGGGATGGGAATTATGTTGCTACTTGCTACCAGATATCAAAACAATACTAAAGAACCGACCTTTGTTAAGTCTTACAACATGTCTATTTACCTGTTAACTGTTACATTCAAAATAAATTGAGAGATTTATTATTATGAGAAGTATGTTTAAAAAATACATATATAATTGAGGTAAATAGACATATTGTAAGACTTAACAAAGATTGGTTCTTTAGTATTATTTTGATATCTGGTAAATTGATATAAATCTATACTAACATATAAAGGAATATCTTTTAATAACGTATGTTATTTCAAAACTCTAGAACCACCAAACCGATTTATTCCATCCTTTCAGTGACACCGATATAGTTCATACTTTCAGGAGTAAAATAAGCCAAGAAGGCGAACGATCGTTCATCGAGTTCGTTATATTTATATAATGCTATAAGGGGAGAATGCGTTAATCATTTCTATAATGGATATGGTGATACGGTGTACTCTGGTCTAAATAATCAGTTGACATACAGACTTCAAAAACTTCAAAACTCATGCATTCGTTTCGCATTTAATGTTGGTAGGAGACAGAGAATTCATCCCATACTTAAAAAGTTCTCTATACATGATATGGCGGATTTACGTTTATTGCATATGCTGGGACTGATGCACTCCATACTAAATACTAAAAAGCCTGATTATTTATATGATCAGTTCGTATATCTCGGTGAATCTCACAGTTACCAAACCAGGAATGATTTCGATCTGGTTATTCCATCATGCCATACCGCACTGGGATCGTCATCATTTATAGTTGAGGGTCCAAAACAATGGAATAAACTACTAAACAGCATCAGATCCATTAAAAACAAAAGACACTTAACTGACAAATGTAAAGAGGCACTGCTACAAAATTATAAATACAATTAAATCTACATGTTATGTTTTCCTTTTTATAAATGTGCATAATTTAATGTCTTAGGTATAAATAATTCGCTATTTTATTCATATTGGTCTCATGTTAATATGAATTATTGTTTATGTGTATCACACTTTTAATGTTAAATTTTAATCTTTAAAGTTCAAATTGATTTTTTATTCCAATTACCCGTGAAACTAATTTCTATTGTTAAATTTTAATTTAGAGAGGGCATGTTCAAACGGCTTAGGCTATACATGGCCCTAAATAAAGCTTTATTATTATTATTATTATTATTATTATAATGGGCGAACTGTGAACGAAAATAGATATTTGCACCCGGGCGAAGCTTAACCGGGCTGCTAGTGGCCAATAGAACAATACAATAAATTATTTATATTTAGTTATTATTCAAAATTTTTATATACATTTCACTGCAAAATTATCTGTTCTTATATAATAAAAGGTGTGTATCGGACTCCAGTTTAAAAAGTATTGACACTTTTGACACGATTTTATTGTTATACAAAAGTGTATAATACCTAAGGTTTGATAGTAGTGGGGTGATGATGTCATTCAGTCGACTGTCAATTGATATTGCGTGGTTGATAAAAATATTGAACGGTCTCCCAGCGACGTAATTCATTAACAAGGTAACCTGTGTATCTAATGACTTTATATAATACCTAATGTACACTTTTCGGTATCTAAGTTATCTCCAGTACTTTACTACACGTATACCTCACTATACGGTTAATTATGGTACTTTTTTGATAAACCCAACAATGTGTTTCTTTATAACGGCTAAAAAACTCAACCATTGCCTGTTACAAAACACTGCAAAAAGAAGCAGAAAGCAAGGCGAAGCAGACAACGTTGGCCCAATATTCGTTATACGAGTTTTCGTTTTTCCGGACCGCATCTAGGCCGTAAAGCAAGGTAAATACACCTAAAAATAATAGGCCGCAAAAAAAGAACTAGAGTAAAGCGAGACCGTACTGAACCGCCTAGGCCAAATTAAACCCCCAACATTTTCTAACTCTTTTTTCTGTCGAAGAAATTGTGGTACTACATATTATCTGCGTATTTGAAATTATCATACCTACAACTACCTACTTCCATAAGTAGTAGGTGTTATGTGATCAGTCTTAATTTGACTGTGATTAATTAATTACTAAAAATAGGCCAAATTTATTTATTATAATTGAATATGATTTGTAAATATTTGTGTTATAACAAAAATTAAATGAAGCATAATCTCATATTTTATTTATTAAATCCTTAATAATGATAAAAGCGTTTAGTACTGAAATATTTTTAATTAAATGGTTATATTATATTATTATAAGGATATATATACGTGGTTAAATTTGCTACTGGATCTATGCTTTTTTTTAATAAATATTCAACGAAGATGAAAGACATAACGTCCGGTTAGACTTTGAACGACTTCATTATATGTCTCGCTATTATTCTTAATTCCCCGTTTCACTAAAAGTTTTGAACAAAACAGAAAATTCCATTAAACCCCGCTATAATTGCATTTTCTTTGTCTCGATACAAAAACATTGACAGCTGAATGAAAAAAGTCCGAAAATAGAGTGGATAAAATAAGTTGAAAAGTTTCGAAACAAACTTTCAAATTATAAACCATTAAAATACATTATAGTTCCAGCCATTACAAGTTATTGACTGCGCACACCGCAAAAGGGCCTGTAGTAGTTAATAAAAAGGAAATAACTTGTTAAATTTGTTCTAACTTGTAAATTAAACAGCAAACAAAGTTGACACAATCAAAATTAATAAAAAACAAACAGAAAGTCACAAACCTTATTTTATAACACATTTTGAAACACAACATAATTTTCATACACGAAAAAATCAAATTTTCCACTCAAAAGACACGCAAGTGACAAACACAGAGAAACAGTTGACGAACACAGTGAAACAGTTGACGAGCGCGGACCATGTAACAAACAAATGACGTTTAATTAACTTTTACACAGAGAGTGATTTGCTCGGTCACAAAAACAACGCGATGTTATCAAGGTCGGGCGAATCACTATCCATCACCGTGTCTATCGATTCTCGTTCGTTGTATTCACTACCGATTCCGGTGTCGATTCGATTTTCTTGGGACGCATGGAGTATAGAAAAAATTGAATAGGTATGGCAATTAATATTAATAATAAAACTGTAAATATATGTTTCAATTTCAAGTTTTTTTTGACATTTTGAACGACATCAACAATAAACGTTGATAGAATGTTTGGCTGGGGAACAATAAAAAAAGAAAATTTAAGTAACGACTATTTTAACAGACTTTATTAAAATTTATTGAAAACAACGTTTCAGTCTGGATTTGAACTTCTTCAAGTTCTAACAATAACAATAATTAAAATTAATTATGTAAATTAGAAAAATTGATAATATAGAAAAAATAATTAAATATATAGGTAAATAACAAACCTTAAAGTAAAAATATATAGTAAATATTATGAAATATGTAATGATAAAATACAATAGATATGAATTTAAAAGTTCGTTCATGAAAATAAATTACAATAACAAAAAAAAAAAAATTAAATCGTCATGGAAATTTTTTTTTTTTGTTATTGTTATTAATTTTCATAAACAAACTTTTAAATTTAAATCTACATTAGTCACAGAAATTAAAGGATATAAAAAAAAATTCAACATTTTTCTAGTTTTAGATGTAATTAAATATCTATTTGTCGTACGGTATCTTTAGAGCGAATCAACCGATTGAGACTGGGTTTACGGCATTCGAAAAGGTTTATTAACACTTAGATCCGATTAGATTTTGAAATCAATCTATCATGTAGTCTTAAATTATAGATAATATTTTTTTTTGTTTTTGTCGCATAATTCCTAATCTGCTTATTTATACGGTAATCAGAAAAGTTCATTAAAACTTGATGAAAAAGTCTATTAGAAAAATCAACAATTTTTTATGACTCAGAAATTTTAAAATATTTTTATAACCTTCTTTAATGTATTATAAAAACAATATTATCAATTTATTGTAACGTATTTAACACATAGCGGGAAGTTTTAGGATTGGCCCACAGGTTAACCAGTTTCCACATTTTTTACGAAGAAAGACTGAATACATTGTTCGTTCCAGGCTGGTATAAAAACAAAAGGTAGTAGCTACGACGACGCGGCAACTGCAGTGTAGTTCATAATATATTTAGGGATTCGAATCCCGGTGCAGTAATTTGCGTATCCCCCCATCAGTGCTCCGTTACAAACAGCATTGCTGGTGGTGTTGACTTTCGTTATACACGACACCCACCCGTTCTAACTATGTCGGTACTGTACAGCGATATTATCAACTGTATATCCCGTGATGTCACTGTATCATATTATAATCTCTCCGACAAAATAAAATGATTGTGTCTAGATTCAGAATTTTGTGTTGGTGTCGCCTTACGCAAGTAGACTCCAGAACTGAATAAATACGTATTTGACTAAAATGGATTTATATATAAAGATATATTAATTCGCATGGAGCGGTCTATGAGACCGGGCCATGTTTATCGGGATAATGTTTCACCCTCTTCCCCACACTAGATATGTGCGCATGTCTCTTTAGTTTCTAATTTAGCTATAAAGTGATTGCTCACAGTTATTGTGACATTTGCTATGACTATATTGCTTTTCGAAAAATTATATCCGGACCGTGTGACCGCATCACGTCATTAATGTTTGTTTAGGTCAAAATTCACTTTTCAAAATTTTATGCGTTAATAAAATCTTTGTTTGATAGTTTTTCAATAAATTTGTGACTATCATTCATTCATATATTCATATATTCTGCTTGTAAATTGAAGCTCAGGTTTTTGGATCCCTATAGCTCGCGTGAATTTATTTATATTTATGTTGTAAACTTAAATTGAAGTTACTAATATTAGTAGTGTGTAATACATTTGTAAAGTTATTAGTTCGGGGTTTATAATTTGAAAACCTGGTCTTTGATATCGACACATTTTAATATGTTATGTTGTATTATTGTTTTTTGAAATTTCGATTTCTCTTTATTTCTAATATAATTTAGGTTGTGATCACAATTCCGTTCGTATCCCGATTTTGTTTTGCGTTTATTAGTCATTTATAATAAAGTTCACGAGTATTAGTTGTTGAGTGACGCTAAACCAGTTTGTTGATTATTTGTTGTTCTAGTTATTGACGTAGTAATTTTAGTTATTGTTTTGATACCGTCAACTAAAATTTTTTTGTTCACCGATCAGGCTGCAATTTTTTAGCAACTAAGTTTTTCGTGTTATGGTTACTGAAGTAAATTTTATCGAACTTATTTGCAGTACTACATTTTTTTGGATTCGTAAGAATTAAGTCATTTTACCTTATCGTAATTGTTTACAGAAATTAAACTACTGAATGCATTTTAGAGAGCTCTGCTCTGATAGTAAACAAAGTCAATAAAATATAATTCAAGGTGTTCTGTGACAAATTACAGATCAACCGATAACTGCTGTTCCCGATTTTCAATTACAATTTTCAAAGTAATTGTGAATCTATCTAGAAATGGTTCCGTTCTATAAAACATAATCTCCTGTTTTCAAAAAACTACAATGTGGATGGATTTCATATGCTAAATAAATCTAAATGAATGAAACTCAGCTCTGATGCGGAAATCGATTATGGAGCACATTCGCTAGTCTAGCTAGCGGATATGCAATTAATAACATAATTCCGAAACAAAATAGCAAGAATACGGAAGAATAAATTTATTTTTCAACGTTTCTACTATTTTGTCTCGGAATTTGTATAAAATCATGGATGCTAATATCAATTTGGAAATAAATCCTACACACGACCGTTGAAATAGCGAGTTTGGGAACAAAAATTCCTCTCTTTTTACATGCATTTCCAGGAAGCAGTAGTCAGGGTAGTCGAATTCAGAATCGTATATCTAATGTAAGTGTATTTCATATCAAGTATGCAGACCTAATTGTGAATAGTTATTAATGTAATTATGCGATAAATAAGTTCACAGCTGTGGACGCATTGATACACATAGTCTTGAACGACACTTACTATGCAATAGACATAACTTCCAGTGTGCTCACAATAAATAAAGATACAATCTATAAAATATAACGAATCAATAATAATTTATTTTAAAACCACGACCCAATTATCCATAATCCCAACAACGACTACACAAATTTCATTTATTTATTATACCGTAGACAAGTAAAAGATTTTTCAAAGAAAAATATAATTATGCAATAAAAATTCAACGCTTCAACGGCCGTTGCGTCGCTAGCGAGCACAATGTCCTAGACACAACATTCTGCAGCAGTACGTGTGTGCTGGGAGTCGTGAGGGGTATTGAGGAGTGTGGCGTGACGGGGAGACGCTGCTACCGGGGCGTCGTGGCGCGTCACGCAAGGCCGCGAGAAACACTTTATAGTGACATCCGCTTGGAAACAATAACTCACCACTGCGATCATGTAGTTGGCAAAGGTATAGTGCCTTCTACTCCTTGCCTCTTTCCCTGAGACTATATCCCTACCTACAAAGCTCAACCTCCTCTGCTTTCACCTCCAATGTCTACTTGGGACGCTTATGGGAAGCGCTTGCAATATGCTTATGTAATTATGGCTTTTTTTACACATCTTTTCTTCTTTTCGCAGTGTTGCTTTCGTAACGCCGCGCACATGTGATCAACTCGATTACTGCAAGTTATATTGTTTTATTTAAGTAGTATCTACATTTTTATAACGATAGCCTACTTTACAAATAATCCAAACTCTGGCCGTACAAAAGTCTACTGGATAACACCATCAAAATTTTATTATTGAATCAGATAATATGATAATGATGGCAGACTAATTCAATTTTTTTATCATTTTTTATAGTCAGTATCTCGAATACGACTCAACACTTCTTATTTTTTTAATGAAATTTATACACCTACAATAAACATTCTTTAATCTGGCACGTTCGGAACTTGAAACATGTCGGATTACAAAACATTCCGGACTAAATTAAACGTTATTTTTATTAACATATTCATTGTTGCAACGCTATATTAGAAAAAATATTTAATTCCACTGTCACCGCCAGGACTCAAACCCGAATCTTTTCACTTTCGCGACTGAATGAGTTATCAGTTACTCTTCGGTGCACACAATTCAACAGTTAATTTTTCATTCAATAAGAGTGAGCTGTGAATTTGAAGTTTGTGTTTTCTTAATTTTTAATGATAATAAATGAATTCTGCAATTAGTGAGTGCTAAATTGTGCTATTTTAAATATAGTTTATATTGATATAATTTGAGTAAAAATTAAACTCTGGTTTATCGGCATAATTAAGATCTGTCAAAAATAAGCTACAAGTACTCCATACAGTTATAATACTATAATACTGTACAAAACTTATGCAAAACATTGATTTAAATTAATTATTACAGAATAGATACCGTATATCTCATATTTTAAGCCATCCCTAGAAAATAAGCCATGCACGGTTTTTGAAGTTTCTTAAAATATAAGCCATACCTCGAAAATAAGCAATGTTTTTTTTTCAATTTCAAGGAGATACCTTTACGGTTCAATAAGATTCTTTATTCTTTTCAATCGCTAAGCACGACCGATTGGGACCAATAATTTTACAAACAGTAAGATCTGAACTTCCCACTGGGAGTGATAATTCAAATATTAATGACGAGGTTCCAGAAGAAGATGATATTAATGTTATATTTAAATATAAGTCTAATATTAACTAGACTGATACTTATTTATGTTCATTGTACTTACATGAAAATATAAATTATATATTAATATATAATTATATAAATATAAATTATAGGTACCTACCTAAAAAATTCCTCAAAAAAATATAAACCATCCCTTGAAAATAAGCCATGGTACGATTTTTAAGAAAAAAAAATTTATAAGCCATGGCTTACAATGTGAGTTACACGGTATTATACTATCAACTATAATCAAAGAAACAATGAATACTGAACCATCAACTTCTTCTGACTACAGAGAGCGCTCAAATAAAACTTACAGTCATAGCCAAAATTCAAACATCACCTCTGACTACAGGAGTGACGGAAATCAATCAAGCAATGAACAATAAAAGAAATCCTATTCAAATGTTATAAATGAAACCGCAGAATAAACATTCCCCATAAAAGATCAAGCCATCATAATTACGTCAATAGAGGGACTAAAAATCACTGATTATGCGATAACATTAGGCTCCATTGTACAATCAAAAGGCATCCTCTTCGCATCACGCATATCAAACAACCGTATAATGCATTTATGTTAGCAGCAAAGAAAAAGTAGAAATCTTACTCTCCAGTCAGAAAACAATCCAAATAAACGATCACCAAATCAATATATGGAAACTTATCTCACTAGCGCAAAGAATAATATTATCAAATGTATGCCCAGTAATTCCACACAAAATAATTAAAAACACTTTCGCCAGTTACTTTCCTAAGAGTTTGAATAAAAGAAGACAAATTCAGTCATGTTTGCAGTTTCAGACGACAGGACGACAGGTGATGAAGATATAAATATTCCAGAATTCATACTAATAAGATACGAACAAAATAATTTTCTTAGCCAAAGATACAATCAACTGTTTCATCTGTAAAAAAAGAGGTCATATTGCTGAAAATTGTCAGAACAAATTCAACATATAGAAACACTACAAGAAGACAGAAGCCAAAGAAGCCCACAGCACAATAACTGTTAACATACTAAACTTAGACGAATACTTTACCGGAAGTTAGAACACTGACGAAGAGAATTCACTACCACCCGAAGATGAATCAGAAAACCAAACCAAGACTACGCAACAACCACAATCACCGATACAATTACAACCAACTAAAAGTAATAAACAACAATCGAAAGAGACTAAATCGAAATAAAAAATAACAAGAATAGACAACACCAGCAGCTCTAGTTTCATTGAAGGTTGTAACTTAGACACAATTCTAGACGAAGTTAAAAATCATATAATAAAGAATCAAACATCATATGTCCTAAATTTTGATCAACTTATTGACTTTCTAGATAACGTACTTGGTACACCCGATCCGCTATCACTATCGAGAAAATATACAGTTGACACAGACAGTTTATTAAAAATGATGAGGAATCTTTATTCACTAATAAAAAAACTGAAACTGAAACGGAGAATCACCAGAATTATAAAAAATTATAATTATAAAAAAGATCAGTGAGCAGCTACTCACTGAAAATAAACCTGACAGCAATTAATTAGGTACGTCTAATGACTACGTTTGTTTTTACATTCGAACGTATTTACATTTCATACATTTATTATTTTAGTATAATTTTATTATGGCTGTGTTGAACTTATCAGAATGTTAGAGGTATGAAAAGCAAGTTGAAAGATTTTTATTTGAATTCTATTATAAATGATTATGATGTGATTGGTATTTCGGAAACTTGGTTAAATAAGGATACTAAAGATTTGGAAATAATTGAAACTAAAGTTTATAATATCTACAGATGTGACAGAGATACTACACTAACTAATAAAGTTAGGAGATGGCGTACTGTTAGCTGTGAATAAGAAATATAAGGTAATAAACGTTGCCAAATGTGTGAATGTGTATGAAGCATTAATTTAGTTTAAGAGTAATACTCTTAAACTAAATAATTTAGTTTAAGAGTGTTACTCTTAATTGAAATCACCAACAATACAAACTTGATCCTCCAATAGAACACAAGTATTTTCTACAAAATCATAAAAGTTGGAATAATGTTCTATCCTTGAATTAAGCGGAATGTAAGCTATTAGAATAGATAATGTATCTTTGCAATAATTGTAAAGATACATTAATTTAGTTTAAGAGTAACACTCTTAAACTAAATTATTTAGTTTAAGAGTGTTGTTAATTTAGTTTAAGAGTAACACTCTTAAACTAAATTAATGTATCTTTACAATTATTGTAAAGATACATTATCTATTGTAATAGCTTACATTCCGCTTAATTCAAGGATAGAACATTATTCCAACTTTTATGATTTTGTAGAGAATACTTGTGTTCTATTGGAGGATCAAGTTTGTATTGTTGGTGATTTCAATATTAGTAGCTTTCGTATTGGTGTGCATTATGAGTTTCTGTCTTTAAATGGTAAAATTTCAGTTACTTGATTTTATGGCACTACATCCATTACGTCAGTTAAACTTTATTGTGAATAATAATAATAGATTATTTAAATCATGCATTACCAATATTTCTGTATTCAATGTGATGAGAGACACACAACCGCTGTTAGTAGAAGATTTACATCATCCGGCTTTAATTGCTATGTTAGAGTTACCAAAATTGGATGTATGGCCTAAGCACGGGGTTTCTGAAATTTACAATTAAAAAAAAATGTAATTTTATGCATTTCGTTAATATTTTACAGAAGGAAGATTGGACTGAATTATACAAAAATTCAGATATTAATAATGCCGTAGCACATTTTTCAACGTAATTTTCTAGTGTTATTGACTTTACAACACCAAAATTCAGTGAAACGGCTGGTAAATATCCGCCATGATTAAATAAATCCTTTTCTACAGATAGCTTAGAGAAATATCGTCAGGTAAGGAGTGAATTAAGGAAACTTACACGTACTGCACATCGAAGCTATGTTGAACGGGTAGAAAATTCTTTAGGGGATAATTTTAATGTTTTCTGGAGCTTCGTCAATATAAAAAGGAAAGATAAATCGTGCACAACGTCATTTAAGAAAAATAGTGAAGATATTGTGAAGAAACAGGTCGCAAATAAGTTCGCAAAAATATTGAGTTGGTTTATTTACAGCAAACAGCTGATGATGTAAAGGGTTTAATGAATATGGATATACTTTTGGTAATAGATGTTATTAATAATGATAACATTACTGAGGTGGAACTGTATGGTGTTATAAAAAATTTAAAACCTAAGAAATCTGCAGGCTCTGATGGTTTACCACTATACATATATATTGAAGGGTTGTTATGAATGGTTCTCTTTTAAAACAGGAATTGTTTCTAGCGTTTGGAAGGTAGCATAGGTGTGTTCTGTATTCAAAAGCGGAGAAAAAGAATTATAGACTAGTGGCTATTTTATATGCTCCAGTTAAGTTATATGAGCAAATATTGTTCAGAAGACTTTTCAATCACTCTCGACTAGCTATTACAGATTGTCAACATGGTTTTATACCTTATAGTGTTCCACTTCATCCAATTTGTTAATTTTTGTAGATGATATCTCTTGTCAGCTAGATAAGGGCGGGTTTTCACGGATTTCAAAAAGGCATTTGATAATGTAGATCATGATGGACTGTTAAATGATTTTTTTTTATTTTGGACTTGCACCTATGGATTTATTAGTGTCATATCTTAAAAATAAACAGTTCAAGGTCAAATATGCTGGTAATATTTCCTCTCTATATACGTGTCGTTCGGCTGTTCCGCAAGGATCGAATTTAGGTCCTTTGTTTTTCTTGTTATATATAAATGATTTGCCAGATTCATTACAGAGTGCCAAATGTTTAATATATACTGATGATCTAAAGCTATACCATCCAATCACTTCACATTTAGATTCTGAGAGCTTGCAAAGTGATATTAATAGATTAAACTAATGGAGTTCACTTAATAACTTGGAGTTCAATATTTTTAAATGTTCTGCAGCTAGATTCACAAGAAAAACAAAGCCTTATACATATGATTAAAAGCTTTCGAACGTCGTCAAAGCAGTTCTAGGTGGCAGAAAGAGTATGAATTCTACCTCTAGAAACTTTGCCACTCCGGTTCCTATACTGAATAGAAGAATGAAGCATACAGACTTTTAAGGTGCAGAAAATGAGAGGAAAATTTAAGCTCATACCAAAAAGTTACAAAAAAAAAAACAGATTTTCTTGATTCTATGTAGTAGATGTGAAAAATACTTTCACGAAGGGTGTTTTAAATATGTGATCATCTGTGATCTTAGTAGAAAAGCTATATACCAGAAAAATACATTTTCTTCCCATTATCTTAAAAAAATACGGTTTTTTACTTGGACCATCACACCCTGAATAATGGGTCATCTCACCCGGACACTCCGGGATAGATGACCGTATGCATGAGATGCCATTTATTTTTTTTTGTGATAAAAATTATGATTATTTTTTTTAACTTACCGCTAAGAAAATTGAAAATTTTCAAAAATTGGGAAGTTATTGGTTTCACCCCGATTTTCGAAATTTGAGTTTTTGTCAGATCTCGACGTTTTGAGATCCTAGGTAGCTATTCTGACGATTTTTAAAATGATGCCCGTATGTCTGTGTGTGTGTGTGTGTGTATGTAAACCTCTCATAACTTTTGAACGGGTGGACCGATCGAAACGCAGATTGCGGCATCTGAAAGGAACTTGGTGAACTTAGATTTCCTAAAAATTGGAACTGATTCGGTCAAGTAGATTTTCAGAAATCTCAAAAATAAAGCTTTTTGGAAAGCAGTTTTTTTTAAATATTTTGAAATATTTTCGAAACTACCGTACCGATTAATTTCAAAATCTAATCAGCTCTATTCCTCATAAAATAACGTCAATCGCCGCAAACCGCATCAAAATCGGTTAATCCGTTCGAGAGATATCGTCGGAGAAAAATTCTAAAAAAAAGTTTTTTCAAAATAACTTCTCAAATCTTTGTTTGATTGATTTTTTGGTAATGTTATTTTTTGTGCTTGAAAAACTGCGTCGGATGCCGCAAACGGCATCTCGATCACTTCATTCGTTCAAGAGATATCGTTGAAGAAAAATTTTGAAAAAAATGGTTTTTCAAAATACCTTCTCAAATTTTCGTTAGATTGATTTTTTTGTAATAGATTATTTTTTGTGATTAAAAAACTGCTTCGATTGCCGTAAACAGCATCTCGATCGGTTGATTCGTTCGAGAGATATCGTTGACAAAAAAATTCCAAAAAAGTGTTTTTTCAATATATCTTTCCAAATCTTTTTCAGAATTTTATAACGGTTTATAGTTTCATAGTGTCGGAAATATTTTGATAATAAAAAAAAATCAGATGTTCTTTTGTTCCGAAGATCTGTCAAAAAGAAATTAGTTAGGTAGCTGACAAGCATGCTTTGATTAATTTTTACGTTAAATCATATTATGTAAGTACCGTGGAAACAAATACCATAACCGTAAACCGTTAACAGAAATTTTATTTTATTATAATATTTCAAATGTCAATATTTATGAAGTTGGAATGATCCTGTCGCCCAATAGGCTGGAATTTTTAAAAATAACTTGTAACAAACACCGTTAGGGGTAAGCCACATCTCAATAGATTGGAAACAGCGGGAAGTTCCAGGGATGGCCTGCAGGGTCAACCGTTTTTCAAATTTTTTTATTTTAATTACACATTCTAATTAAATATGCATTGACGATTCCAAACAAAATTGTGTCTTTTGATTATACGTTCAACTTACAATGTACTGATCTTTTAAAAAAAGTGGGCCAACACTCCCGGAATTAGCCTAATACACCATACTGCTTCCTCTTTCCACTGATATGGTGAACCCAAAACATTCTTTTAGTCCTGGCTTTTTCCTCTTCACATAACAAAATGAAAAATAAAAACTTCTTTCACCGAACTACACGTCCGTGTTGCACACTCACTACATGAAAACTGCTAAATATCCGCCACACATGGAATCCGCATTAAAAATTGCTGGTTCGTATAAGTGTAGTGTGCGAAATCGTGCAGGCTGCAGATCTGTATTGTGTTGATCAATCTGGTCCGTGCAGGTATAGTGTGCGCGACCTTTAATTCGTGCAAGACAGTGTAAAAATTTCGTTTATACCTAACGACATAGCAATCGATGCGTTTATTTCGCACGACATGGAGTAGCGCAAGTGTGCGACTAAGTGTCCTATGTGTTTTCGACATTCTACAAGCGAATTAATCGCACAATCGTGACACGAAAAAGCATATATGAGTTCTTATAAACAATAATTGAACACAATATTGTTCCCACATAATAATTTTGTAATTCGTATACCAGCTTTTTAAAAACAAGCACAATTACAACCAGTACACTAATTTAATTTTCAAACTGCATGCGCTTTATCGTCACGTTATAAAATATAGTAACCTAAATTTATTTCTGAAAATGTGATCATAAAGAAACTGCGTCTATCTCTTTAATCTATTTTCTCGTTAATTTGATTTTTTTCCCGGATGTAAATTATAACCTTATATTAATTTAATCACGTATTTTCTTCTTCGTAGTTCATTATAGAACATTTTTAGTATTAACACTTTCAATTTACGTAAACAATATTATTGCTTTTAATTTCATGTTAATGAAAGTAGGGCTTAAATTCGTATTCGAAATAAGGTCAAGAAGTGTACCTAAGCCAATCGTTTCGTTCTTATACGAGTATATCCTTCCTATTAATTACAAATAAGAACTAAATATATTTTTTTTAAATATTAAACATAAACCACCATACAGTCACCTAGGAGATTGTCGCGCTTCTTTATCTATAGAAAGATATGTATACAAATGCTCTTCCTTATGATTTACTTTCAATTTGACAGCTCAGGTGTGAAACAGTAGATCTAATGGAAACCATGATCTGAATATTATCTAGTATCTAAAAATTATTTGTCGGGAAAAAGGACTTTTAAATAAACACTTATTTTTTTATTTACAGCGACGTTTCGTTCCTTGTTTGGAACTTTATCAAGCTTTAATATTATTTTTATCAAGCTTTAATATTAATATTTAATATTAAAGCTTGATAAAGTTCCAAACAAGGAACGAAACGTCGCTGTAAATAAAAAATTAAGTGTTTATTTAAAAGTCCTTTTTCCCGACAAATAATTTTTATATTAATTACCAAGGACGAAAAAGAAATAAAGTCAATATTATCTAGTATCATTTTGAAACCGGGACATATTCAATGTTTAAAATTCCATTAAAATATTTTTAGGAATGTTTTCATTATAGAAAAATCTTCCCAAATATTCTCGAAAAATCTGTTTCATAATCGATTTGTAATGTGGAATGGTCACAGTGAAGCAACTCTAATTATTTGGGTTTTAAATATTTGAATTTATTTATACCTAGGCGGAGTTTAGTCCTACAGTGCAGTGAATGAGTCGGGATTTTTCATGATTTTCGCGTTTTTTTGCCAGAGCTCCACTAATCACCCTCCCCCGTTTTCGAGGTCGCTAAAAACAATGGTGATGGGCAAAAAAATTTTTTCCCTCGGCAACTCCTTCGAATTGGCCAAAAACCACCCCTACATCGCCTTTTCGCGCACAAATCGATTTCCAAAACGTTTTTTGGCCTGGTTGACAGTCTTTCAGGTGCTGGGGATCAGTTCTCAAGGGAAGTGATCCAAAGCAACTCCATCCCTTGCTTTCCACCCCCTGTAACGGGGTGGAATATGACTTGTTAAAAAAAAAGTTTCAGACAAAATACCATCCCTCATACCCAACCCCTGGAATGAGGGTGACTTTGACATTTTTAACAGGGACACCTTTTTTTATCACAAATCATGATTTTTCGATAAAAAATATGCAACATTTGTCTGAAACATTTTTCTAGCCGATCCCTCCCTCAACTCCTAAAATGCATATCCAAAATCGGTTTCCCGAAACTCCATTAAATTTTTAAACCTAAACAACGACCTTATATTTTAGGGATTGAGGGAAGCATCGAATAAAAAAATGTTTCAGACAAATGTTGCATATTTTTTATCGAAAATCATCGTTTGTGATAAAAATAAAATAAAAAAAATAAAAATGGAGTTGGTTTGGATCACTCCCCTTGAGAACTGATTCCCAGCACCTGAAAGACTGTTAACCGGGCCAAAAAAAACGGTTTGGAAATCGATTTGTGCGCGAAAAGGCGATGTGGGGGTGGTTTTTGGCCAATTCGAAGGAGTTTCCGAGGGAAAAAACTTTTTTGCCCATACCATCATCGTTTTCAGCGATCGCGAAAACGGGGGAGAATGATTAGTTTGGAGCTCTGGCAAAAAAAATTTGCAATCTCGACTCTTTCACTGGACTACTAATATAATGTCAAATCCGCGATTTCTCATATACACATATACAGTAATAAATAACACCATGTAAAATGTGATACCTATGTTTTTGGTTTAAATTTCTGTCATCATATATCGTATCGTTTTATGTCAAATCCAAATAGTATTTAAATTTTTGATAGAATAGTCGATTTTCTAGAACAGTGGTTCTTAACCTGGGGTACTGAAAGGTATTTTTGGGGGTGCGGTAGAAGCCCCTAACAATGTAAATTATTAAATATCATATATTAAATTTTTGAGTAAAATATTTGAAAACTACAGTAATCCTCCCAATAATGCGAAAGTCGGGACAGCGTTATTAGAATAGCGTGTTTATTGGGGTATTGAAGCTCATACAAAACTTAGAGTGATGGATTTTTCGCAAAAAAAAATACAAATATACCAAAACTAAGAATAAGATAAAAAAAATACGTGAATGAAATATTTAGTTGCTCTGCATGCGATCACCGACACATACATACACAGTCGTCACTCATTTCGCAAAAGAATAGATTTTTCTAAACTAAAAAATCGAAACACATTTTTCAATGGGGTGCGGACACCTATTTTCAGATTCAGAGGGGTGCGGTTAATTTAAAAGGTTAAGAAACACTGTTTTAGAAGCACTAAAATAACCATTAGTAAACGTTGGCAAGGTTAGAGAAATATAAACTAAACGAGACTTTGTTTTTAGACCATTAAACTGTGAAAAATACGTAGTAATTCCTTGCGACATTAATCAAACCACATGTATGTTATGCAGGTACAATGTGTACTTATTCCTTATCTATCTTTTCATATATAGGGTGCTGCTACTTGACACAAAACATTAATATTGTAGCTTGTATACTTGATAATGCAAACTACAAAAATAAATAAATACATGCGGTAGTATGTATTTATTGGACGCCGTGCAAGAATTATCTTCTAATAGTTGTAGCCAAGGGGCAAGGGCGTACACAGAATTCTGTTCAAGGGGAGAGTAAACATGGATATTCGAGTATCATAGTGCAATTAGGTCAGGAACAATAGTTTAAACATGTTAAGTACAACTCGGGGAATTTTCAAATACCAACGTTCAATAACTGGAAATAAAGAGGACACGTATAAAGTAAGTTTCATGAATTTTCACACTTTATTCCAGATTCCAGAAGAGAAGCTGCCCTCCCCTCCACCCGCCTCGTAGGCCAATGGCTGTAACTATAATATAAAATAAAGAGAGAAAAAAAATCGGTCAAGTGCAAACTATACTTCCACAATTACTGTCCGTCCCATCAGCCCCCCACGTGTGTGTTCTATTGCCAAATTTTTGTTTTGTAGCTGTAAAGAAATAGACAATTAAATTGTTTATAACAATCTTTTGGTTTTAGTTTTCCCTTCCTAGTTTATCATAATATTAGGTTAATATTTGTTTAAGCAAAAAACTTGCATTCCGGCAGCTTACTGTGCTCCAGGCAATGTGCCTTCAAAGGTGAATTATTCAGTGGATGAACTTTAACGCCATATTATTGTATACAATATATACTCTTTAGTTTCTTGAAAACCTGATCCTCTAAAAGGTATATTGGAAAAGTACTAGAAAAAATAAATATGTTTTAGTGAAGAGCAATATTTCACGTACGTGTGATTTAATCACCTCTACTGGAAAATCACATGAAGTTACTGCTACTCGTTGTTACTGTTCTTCACGATTTAACCATGTTAATGTATCAAAAGTTAAATTCACACTTACTTTTCATGATAAATGAATAGAGTACACTGTTTTTAAGTTTCATTTGCGACTAAGGAAGAGCCGCTATCTGTTTGGTATCCAGAGCCGGATTTACCCATATGCAAAATAAGCAATTGTTTAAAGCCACAACTTAGTGGGGGGCCCCGATTTATCGACACCTTGCATATTTTGTAACTAAATTCAACCTAACTTGTTAATTTAGAAAAAAAAAGTGTTAATTAAGTGAACGATATTTATTTTATTTATTTATTTATTTGACACTCAACGGGACAAATCCCAATTAATATCAATTTTAACAGTAAATCCAATGAATATATTCAGCAGTTCATTAAAAAATATGACGTGTAAAATTTCAAATATTTCATTATTAAAACAATAAAAAACGCGATTTTTTTATCATTAGCACCGCTTAGCACTTATAAATAAAAATTGCAACATAAAGTTATGAAAAGCATAATTATTAGCTATCTGTTAAACTTAAGCCCCCCGCCCCCCATGGCAACTAGTTAGGGCCCTTAAAATATAAATTCAGCCGCTGTGTCAATACTATTATTGTTTAAATCACAGCTCGTGAAATATCACTCGTCACTAAAATGAAATACAAACTGTGATCATAGTTTAAAATAACTGATATTAAAAAAGAACAGTCACTAACTGGGTTGTAATTGAAAAGTAACAATTTTGTTCATAACTAGTACTTAAGTACCTTAATTGAAAACAAATTCATTTAAATTGAATACACTGTATATTGGAAAATTACAAACATGAATTGTAACAACAAAGTATTATTTATTTTTTCATCATATATTGTCAGGGGATAATTATCCATCCGACCTTCAGGCGTCAGAATGATGTTTGTAGACAAATTTTCAAACATCAATTGTCTATGAATACACTGTAATCATTATAACTAAAGCACTAAGTAAATGTCCAATCAAAAGTACACAAAAGCTACTTAATTATTCCAGAAAAACATTAACGATGTTTGTAATTCAACTTGTTTTTATACAAGGTTAACACGATAGGGTAACTATTTTGGTTTATAGGTAATAACTTTTACTTAAAAAATCTAATTACAAAAGTAATTGTTATAGTGTTACATAATTGTGCAGAATTTTCTAAAGGCATAAATTTACTATAAACTGAACACATGTTCAACATGTTTACCATTGGTTTTTATAATCTAATTACCACAATGCTGTAGTACAATGAAACAAGACAATTTTCAAAAAAAACAAAAAACAAAAACAAATATCAGAGATATCTAATTATCTATTAATGAAAATATTTGAGATTTATTTTGTTATTCTTTGGGGTATTATTCTACAGATTGCTCAAATGTGATTTTTGGTAAATTTCTAAGCAAAACACCAGCTGCCTATCGCTATAGAACAATTAAAGAACTATTTCTATTTGAAATACGCCTTTTCTTTTTAGTGTTTCGTACCTCAAAAGGAAAAAACGAAACCCTTATAGGATCACTCGTGTGTATGTCCGTCCTACTGTCACAGCCAATTTGCTCCGAACTACTAGACCGATTGAGTTAAAATTTGGTACACATATGTAAGTCGGTGACCCAAAGATGGATGTGAACGTAAATAAATGAGTTTTGAATATGGAGGTAATTTTTGAAAGGCAAATTAAGAAATTAAAAAAAAAACTGTATCGCGTGACACATCAAATGAAAAAGATTGTATAGTAAGGGTTTCAAATATATTTTTTTTATAATTTTAAAATAAATAGTTTTAAAGTTATTTAAAAAATAGGTGTACAATTGATCATTCCCCCCCTTCTTTTCCGAATCTAAAAGATTCCGGCCGATGTCGCTAGTAATAATTATTTTGACGTTTATTGAAAAAAAAATATTTTTTGTGATGAAACTATAAATTTAAGGGTTTCGGATTTTTTCTTTTACTTGTGCTATAAGGCATTATTTCTTACCAATTTTCATGATTCTAGGTCAACGGGAAGTTATAGGTTCTGATTCCCTTGCGAGTTTCAAACTATACGGCATAAACGGCCGTATCTTTTGATTGCTTTGACTCAGAAATTACATTTTTTCACAGCTCCAAGAGATTGCAGACCTGAGTATTTGATATTAATTTCAACTTGATACCTCCAAGCGTTCCTGAGAAAAAGGGTTTTGACAGTCAGACTGACAGACGGACAACGAAGTCATCCTATAAGGGTTCCTTTTTCCTTTTGAGGTACGGACTCCTAAAATCACACATTTTTTGAAAACCACGACCTTGATCAAAACAGAATACTTCACGTTGACTTAGAATTTTGAACGGCACGAAGCAAAAGCCAAAATCTGTTAGTGTCATTGCACATCAGTACAAGAAAAATCTAAGCTCCTTAATTTATAATTATAAAACATTTTAGTCAATTTAAAATAAACTTACATATAAGTCTTACATTTGCTGTTTGCAGTTTCTGCGGTCACTAATTTAATGGAAAATAATATGGAACTCCAGGCGCACGAGCCTGGCTCTTAAAGTATGTATCTGCAACTCTGATACAACCTGTCCTTGAACAACGAGGACATTCCGTACTCTAAAATTAAAGATTGCCTAGCTTTATTTATGCACCGAATCCGACAGAGAGAGAGAGAATCATTTTAGCCAGTGCGGTGCCGGAGGTTGGCGGACGGCGTTCATGTAAATAGATTGAAATGCCACGCCGTGAACACTATTAGTCGTTAATAGTGGCAACGGCAACGGTAGGCCAGTAGACTGTAAAGAGCGATTACGTTAACGACAGGCCGGCGCTAGTATTAACGACAACAATGTCGGTTTAGCTGATGTTATCGTCACATTATAATGTAATAGCTTTTGCACTTTGTTGACACTCTCACGTACAACACAATAACAAAGCGGCTATTATTGTATTTGATTTGTAATTAATTAACTGCTTTGCTCTGCCTTTATGTACGCGTACAAACATTACCTTGCACTGTCCTATGCCGGACAGTAGCTTCCACGAAACACCGTCTCATATCGACGACTGTCGACGCTCTGTTTTCGTATACTTTAGACTTTAGAGTAACAGAGTGTACCCAACAGGTCACGTAACAAATTCGACTCATATTGACGATAGATGGCGTTGATACAACCCTTCATCATCTATGACCACGGTGAGATACTCGCATAAAAAAGGAATTACGGATTGATATTGTTCTTTTTCCATTTTGTCGAAAAATACAAAACACGAATGATATACAACTGGCTGTCAAAAATAACCTATCTTATGAATTTATCTACAACTCAGCACGGACCCCGTGCTGAGTTGTACATTTTGGTCCATGTGTTGGAATCCATCACCGCAAGAAGCCTATTCAAAATGGACCTAATCGGGCTATTTTAAGAATAGTTTTTAGGGGTTGGAAAATTGGAGAATTGTACTTCCTGAAGGCAGATAATGAATTGTGCAGATGATGAATTGATAAAACAGACGAAACATTGAAATTAAGAAAAAATATTATTTTAAGGTGTGTACTAATAAGGTGTTAATTTTCTTTTTTATTTTCTCCAAACACAAACAAATTCATATAATAAAATCACGCTGCCTATAGTAGCAAATACAATATATTGTCGGCAGGGTTTTATTACTGCGATCCGAGTTTTCTATTACATAGTACATATTCAACCTCTAAAATTAGTAATTTTTGTATCCTGATGATCCTGATTAGGACAAGTTATCAAATTATTGTATTGTCATCGCTCCTTAACAAATTTTTTAATCAATCGGAAGTCTTGAAGGTGAAAATTACGTTGAAAGATTCCATCATTGATACAAACATATGTATATTAATACGATACATACAGATTACAGGTAAAGCTAATAAAAGCGTGTTAAAAATTTTCCCATTTTAAACTTATTTTTCAAAATCACAATATACAAGACAAGTTTACTTGCACAAGCTTTTTTCGAAATAAGCAGTATATCGAAAATATATCAAATTCGCATTAGTAGGTATTTATATCGTCGTTTAAAAAACTATTTATTATAGAAATGCTGTATTGAACTGACAATTTATTACAATAATTTGTAGTGTTTTTATATAATGCCATATTTCAAACCATAATATTGACATTAAGTACAATCAAAAATAAAAACCAGTGTATGCGCAAAATTATTCTGCAATGATGTAAAAACCAAAAAAAAGTACCTATTACTTCAAATAAACGGTTTTTGGATTTAACGTCATACAAATAAATTTACAATCAAGCATTATAAGTATTTTATATCAATAGGTCCGTTTGATTTTGTTTATATAACTCAGTGACATTTGCCCTGAAAAGTGTACGTCAGGTTTACCGAAAGTATACACTATTGGTACACTTGGTAAACATGAAACATCTTTCACGTGATCTACACTACATTACATTTCTCTGCTCAAGAATCGGGACTGCTTTAATTCGACATTGAAATACTAAACGGGTCAGTGTATTTTACAATTTTGTTTAACAAACGCAATAGAGTCAAAAGTGGCCAACACTTTTTACACTGGCGTACGATATCACCTAATGAATCTCTTAAAAAGGGATAGCCGATGGAATTTATGATGTGAAAAGACTGAAGACACTGAACAGTAAAAAAGTGTCTACAAAATAATACATTTTAAAAAGTATCTACAAAATAACAGTTTTTATTCGACGTATGTTTCGGTAATCGTGTTCAATCATCATTAGGAGACGAGAACTGGTTTTAGTAATTTTATGATGATGACGTGGCGATTTTAGTCATCTCTTGAAAATGCTAACATGATTAACGAAACGTGTCTCGAGGCGTAAGGTGTTATGTGGTTACTTTTTCGATATTAAATGTACTTTATATAAAAATATTTTTAGGATCATGTTAATATCACCAGTATGTGATACGATCATTCACGAATCAATCTTTGCCCACAGTACATTTTTGTACGCACAGATCATTTACATGTTCGTTGAATAAAGCTCCGCGGGTAACTACGGAGCTTGTACAGTAACGCTGTACGGAGTTGATCAGCTGGGGAACACTAACCTTAATATTAAAAAAATAATGGGAATTAAGGACAGAAACTTGCGTAATAATTTTACAATTTATTGTGGACATTTCAATGAAAACACGATATAAGCTTCAAACACATCTTCTAAATAAATTTAATCACAGAATGAAGACTATAACAATGTGTGTAACGAGATTGAGTTTTACTAAGACCAATGTAATAAAAAAAAAAACCCGGGTCGCAGTGCCAAAACCCTGCCGACAATATAGTGTATTTGCTTATACAGGCAGTGTGGCTTTATTTTGCGAGCTTAAGTTGGTTTTTGGGCAAAATAAAAAATTTTACTCCTTAATACACCCCTTAAAATAACATTTTTTTTCTTAATTGCAATATTATTATAAATCGAACCTCTATACCAAATTATATACAACTTTCAGTAAATAATTCACTATTTGTAAACTAGTGTTTTCATAAAATTTGTAAGTCCGGTCCTGTCGGGCCGATTTTATTTAAATTTTAGGGACACCTTTTAATTACTACTAAAGGGTTAAATGTCAATTTTGAAACGATTCTGAGAATTTTTTCGGTATTTTGGGGCCCAAAAACATTTTTCAACCCCTAAAAACTACCCTTAAAATGCCCCGATTACGCCCATTTTAAATAAGCTTCTTGCGGTGATGGATTTCAACACGTTCAATCAATTAACTCTTTCGAAAGTTATTGCCCGCACACATATATTTATATATACGTATATAAATATATATACAGGGTGTCCCATAAGTCGACGTCCAAACGAAGTGAGGTGATGGGGGAGGTCATTTCCTATCAAAATAACCATAAATGTGGTTATCCAATTGTTTACGGTTCGAAAGTTATTTCAATTTTTGTATTTTTCTCTGAAATCGTGTAGTGCTTATACTAAAAAATTAATTTAAAAAAATCTATGAGTTGTTTGGTTGATTTTTTTTTTAATAGGATCCTGAAGGGTCTGCCTTTCCAAAAAAAATAACTTTCATGAGCTCTGTTATCATCTGTCAAATAAAAAAAATGGTTTTGTAAACACTTTTCGGTGGCAAGAAAAATATATTTGATTTTAAATTCACGTTGACAGAAAAAAAGTGTTATAAAAAAAATTGACCAATTATCAGAAAAACTTGTCCATTTAATAGAGAATCTAACGCGGTATAGTACAACTCGTTATTCATGACAGTTTTTTTTATAACAATTTTTTTACATGCAAGTCGTGTTTGTTAAAAAATACATTTTCGAAAATTTCAAAATCTAAGTTGGCTGGTCTAACACAAATGAACCAAATTTTATTTAAAGTTACAACAAATGTTCGAAATTAGTCGAAACGCCCGTTCGTTATTTTGTATTGTATTGGTCGCAATTCTTATTTTTTGCCGCAGCTGATGTTCGTTTTGGTTTTCTGTCGCGTAGACCAGTTCTTTGAAATAACCCCATAAAAAGAAATCTAGGGGGTTTAGGTCAGGTGACCGCGGTGGCCACTGGATGGTTCCTTCCCTTCCAATCCAGCGATTTGTGTATTCGGTGTTGAGGTATCGTCTCACTGCTAGAGCATAGTGACAAGGAGCCCCATCGTGCTGCAACCACATGTTTCGGCGTGTTTCTAGCGACACGTGTTCCAGTAAGCCGCCCAAATCATTTTGCAAAAAATAAAGATATTCATCGCCCCCGATCCTTCTGGATAGCTCAAGGGGCCCGATCATTTTACCTTCAACAATTCCCGCCCACATGTTGACCCCAAACTGATGTTGAAAATAGTCGTTTCTTATAGCTCTAGAGTTTACATAATCCCAAGAGTGAAAATTATGGACGTTGAATACTCCCGTCCTTCGAAAGCTCGATTCGTCACCCCACAAAATGTTATTAAAAAACTGAGGATCTTCCCTGTTCCAACGTAGCATTTCTCGGCAAAATTGCACCCTTTTGTTATAATCAGCGGGTAAATTAAGTGCTTGCACACGTTGCACATGGTATGGATGTAACTGATCCCTTTTTAAAATACGGTGCACTGTGGACCTCGAAACTCCCGAACGTCTTGACAAACGACGAACATTTGTAGATGGGTCCTCTGTCACCATTCCAATTATTTCATCTTCGTCGATGTCAAGTCTAGGTCTTCCAGCTCTTTGCTCATTCCCAGGGATTTCACCTTCTATGTACCGCCGATGTATACTTTGGGACACCCTGTGGTCAGGATAGTGTTCTTGGTTGGGATATCGTGCCCGATATTCTCTTGCAGCAGCCCGAGCATTCTCGTCACAAAACCCGTAGACATAGTGCATTTCTGCATACTCCCGATGGGAATAAACCATTTTGATGCGTCCAACTTGAAGAGAGTCCAAATCACAAACAGGATCGAAGTTCAAATTACCAAGCGCAGGTCCAAATAACAAAGTACAAAATGAAAAGTCAAGTCGGAGGTTTACTAGTAATAAAACGAATAGCGAGCATACATTAGAAGTAGTGAATGAAAGAGGAACGTATTAATTTGTTTAAGTCGTTCCAGCCAACTTAGATTTTGAAATTTTCGAAAATGTATTTTTTAACAAACACGACTTGGGTGTAAAAAAATTGTTTATAAAAAAAAACTGTCATGAATAACGAGTTGTACTATACCGCGTTAGAATCTCTATTAAATGGACAAGTTTTTCTGATAATTGGTCAATTTTTTTTATAACACTTTTTTTCTGTCAACGTGAATTTAAAATCAAATATATTTTTCTTGCCACCGAAAACTGTTTACAAAATCATTTTTTTTATTTGACAGATGATAACAGAGCTCATGAAAGTTATTTTTTTTGGAAAGGCAGACCCTTCAGGATCCTATTAAAAAAAAAATCAACCAAACAACTCATGGATTTTTTTAAATTAATTTTTTAGTATAAGCACTACACGATTTCAGAGAAAAATACAAAAATTGAAATAACTTTCGAACCGTAAACAATTGGATAACCACATTTATGGTTATTTGGATGGGAAATGACCTCCCCCATCACCTCACTTCGTTTGGACGTCGACTTATGGGACACCCTGTATATATATATATATATACATATATATATATACATATATATATATACATATATATATATACATATATATATATACATATATATATATACATATATATATAAACATTTTCAAAAAAGGTGCCAAAGTGTTTAGGAGGTTATGAAACGTCGAGAAATTTTGGTCCGACCCCTAGGTCCCGCCATCCGACCAACGCCAATAGTGTATGTTGCCTTATGGCAAATACACTAATAAGTTTGAGCCCTGATAAAGTTAACCAAGTTAACGAAACGTTGGCAATAAATTGTAAAATTATTACGCAAGTTTATGTCCTTAATTTCTTAATATTACACCACCTGAAGGACGACAAAGATACATGAATACTAACCTTAATTATAGAAAAAAACCCGGGTCGCAGTGCCAAAACCCTGCCGACAATATAGTGTATTTGCTTGTATAGGGCCGTGTGGTTTTATACTTTTATTATGTGAAATTAAGTTTGTTTTTGGGCAAAATAAAAAAATTAACCCCTTAATACACCCCTTAAAATAACATTTTTTTTCTTAATTGTAATATTATTATCAATCTAACGTCTACATTGAATTAAATACACCCTTCAATAAATAAGTCAAACTAGTGTTTTCATAAAATTTGTAAATCCGGTCCTGTCGGGCCGATTTTATTAAAATTTTGAGGACACTTTTTAATTACTACCAGAGGGTTAAGTTTCAATTTTGAAACGATTCGGAGAATTTTTTCGGTATTTTGGGGCCCAAAAACATTTTTCAACCCCTAAAAACTACCCTTAAAATAGCCCGATTAGGCCCATTTTAAACAGGCTTCTTGCGGTGATGGATTTCAACACGTGGTCCAAATTTCGTTGAAATCAATTAACTCTTTCGAAAGTTATTGCGTGTACACACACACACACACACACACACATATATATATATATATATATATATATATATATATATATATATATATATATATATATATATATATATATATATATATATATATATACATATATATGTAAACATTTTTAAAAATGGTGCCAAAGTGTTTAGGAGGTTATGAAACGTCGAGAAATTTTGGTCCGACCCCTAGGTCCCGCCATCCGACCGACGCCAATAGTGTATGTTGCCATATGGCAAATACACTAATGAAGAGAAAAGAAATGAATTGTAGATCAAAAGAATACAATTGACTTTTAACAGCTCTGTCATTCTATCAATTTGAAGCACGCCACTGATCAATAATATAAATAAGGTGCACAGAGGCGGGGCACAGCTATCAAATGTACGTGCAATAATTGCAAAGTGTACCTGTGCATCGACTGATGGGTTGTAGCAATTACTCTCTGTTCTCTACATACACACAAAATAGGTTACATACGTATGTACATAATATTAATACTAATAATAATCTGTGGTTGCAGTGCATAACTACCTACGTTGAATTTTGCATATTTTTAGGGTTATGTATCGAAATGGCGAAGCCGGAATCCTTATGAATAGACTGCGCTGTCTGGGCTTGGGCTTCCATACCAAAATTCTGAGATTTCAGAATTCCGAATTTTTTTAAACATATGAATTCCGGAACTAGAGAAATTAATATGCGGTTCTGGAATTACATTCTTGCCTAATTTGTCGATCAGAAAGTAGGTCTTATAAAATATTTTTTTTACCAATGATTAATAGTCTCTCTAGGTTAATTCTCGAAATGTCCCGATTTATTATTAATGAACAATGTTGTTTTAGGTGTTCCGTACCATAATCATTAATTTAAACTGGAAAAATCGTATTGGTACGATCGTAAAATATTTGCAACAATGTTTCAAATATAAATTATAAATATTTTAGAGGAATTAGGATCAATGAAATTAAAAGACAAATTATTATTTCACAACGTTTCGTATTAAATTAATACTTCATCAGGTGATCTTAATTAATTGTCTTAATAGCTAAATTTAATTCAATTATCTTGTTATCTTGTTATATTATTTTAAATTATCATAACAAATCAAAATTTTAAGTATATTACAATTCATACAGTGATTTTTTTTTTTTTTTTTATTTTTTTTTATTATTTATTAACATCAAAAGGATCTGATATATACATTTTTCAAAAAGTTTCAAATATATTTCATAAGAGAAAATTTCCACTTAACATTGTAAATAACGTAATAGTATGCTTTAATTCTGTCTAACAATAGTTTATTAATCTTGATTGTAACGCATTATTTTATGTAAGAGATATAACATTATGTTATGACCAGCAAGTTTTAACAGTCACACGAGTCATAAAAGCATTACAGGCGAGTTGCATAGTACATTTTTGGCACGTATCTACATATATAATTTCCTCGAGAAGGCCCTAGAACATTTAGGAAGTTGAAATTTGGCACACTTATAGTACGAGACACGGTACAGATCCTAACGGAGCCCGATTTTTGATTTTTTCCCCGGGGGTTTTTAGAAAAAAAACTTGATAGAACATAATATGGCGGCCATATTGGACCAAAGTTACTGATAATCTAATCAACTCTTAACAATGGTAATACGCGACGATTGGCACTATAACGAAGTCGGTATCATTTTTTATCCTCATGATAATGGAGACGAAAAAAGTTACCGCGTATTCATACATACGCACGTACGTACATACACACACACGCACACACAGACTTTTTACGCTGGGATGCTTTATTTTCACTTAGAAATTATAAATATGTTGAAAAAAAAATGTTTTTTAATTATCGGACCGATTTCAATAACTTCCCTATGGACTGGGAAGTTAATAAATAATAAATGTTTTGTTGCTTAAATATTTATTCCTTGGATTTATCTGCTTTTGGATTGCCAACATTTTGGTACGTATTTTCATTGTGATTTATTTAGTTTAGCTTGATTCTGATCACGCCAGTGGATTTCACTGATCTCAGATACCAACAAACTAACTCATTTTTAATAAAAAATGGATTTAGCTGGTTTTGTCTAATTACTCCACAATTGTGAAACACATTGTTCAGACAGAGCTTGTTTTAATAATTTTAAATATGGAAATTTTGTGCACAAACGTATTATTAGAGTTTAGAGCTATGTTATTCAAACATTTAAATTACTAATACTCCTTTTCGTTATTTCAACGGCTTCAAATTCTTGTTGACAAGCATTTATATCTCTTAAATAAATATCTTAAAATATTTTACGCTGCAAACATTATCCTATAGCAGACCAAATTGATTCTAAAAGAAGACCAAACGTCAGATATAAAAATGTGTTGCAAAGTCCTTAGTAAGTTTAGTTTAGACGTATGCATCTGCCCACATATTTAATCTGTTACCAATCCATACAAAAAACGAAAACAAACACTTGTTTAGCATCCCAAGACGCTCCCGACGCTAATGTTGCTTATTGCCGATTTTAGACAAGAGTTTCACATAAGTACCTTGTATTCTATAGTAGGTAGGTACTTATTTGGTACCTACAACTAAATTAAATAAATGCTTGCATGGTTATTAATTTTGTTAAAAAATACTACCTAAGCGATCTTGCCCTGTGACCGCAGATATTATGTATACACAAAAGCATTGTGTAGAGCTTTACATAGGTCAGGGTTCACTTTCGCGTAATTAATGATTAACGTAAAATTAAAGCAGAAATGGTTCAACGGCGGCAAAATATAAGTGAAATCTTGGTAACGCAAAATAAATAACACATATGAAACGAGTCCATAACTCTAAAGAAGTTTCACTTCCCTCGTGAACCTGTGTGAGTGAAGCTCGCACGTTTATTTTTATACTCTTAATCATGGTCCGAAAAAATACTAAATTAATGGCCAAAGAATGTCTGTAATATTTTTAACAACAAAGCAATGCTTCTTTAAAGTTTAAATTTAACAATTATCCGGGCTATGTCGTTTTCAATGCGAGTGACGTCACGCGGCACAATAGTAACTATGACTACAAATTTGACAGTTTCGTATGCAGGCCCGCGTACATAGAATTGAATATCCCCGTTGAATTTAAAGATATCGAAATAATTCTCTCAGCATTTCTAAAGTTTTTCTTATTACCATGAGATGAGAGTATTAGTATTTTCATCAAGTGGAAACTTCTTCATTTGATCTGAATGCACGATTATATTTAAGCGTTCGGGTAAATGGAATTATGAATTTGTTTTGGCGTATTCGAGAATCTCTTTAAAACTAACTCAGAATTACATTTCCTATTTTCTGTCAGATAATTAAATAACTACAGTAATGAGTAATGAGGTTATCTGTCAATTGTGTACTTGCATTGCCTAATACACGAATTATCTCGTTAATGAATGACGTCACCTGGAAGACCGTTATTTATTTTTGTCAATCACGCACTATCAATGGACAATCCACTGGATGACGTCATCTCTCCATTTCTATCCGACAGAACGAGGTCACCCCTGTTTCTAATAACCTTGTTCCAAACCCATAATGCAAATAAATCTATGTAATACTGGTTCGAACAAAGTGAAAGCCCTGCATCGACTGTAGGTACCTATTACAGCACATACATATACTGAGGCGCGCGCCGAATGCAGGGCATCGGGACGCCTCCCTCCGCTCGCATAGCCCCGTCAGACAGACGGACGGACCGCACCATCATGTCACTACAGTCAGCCGCACTGCGGAACCCCCAAACATTACACAGTGTACCCATCTTTATACCATACTAACATACATACACACAATATTATATACATGTATAGAGTATACGGTGTGAGCTTATGCAGTGAAATTTGTGAAAAAACTAGTCCATGTATAACTTTTGACGTCATTGATGCTACAAAACAGCGCCAATTTGTTGTTGTATACAGAATGAACAAAAATGATGGCTTAAGTTGCATCGTGTAAGAGTTGGGACTAGACTTTCCAATGGGTTATTTGACCCTTATTTTTTATTGTTTTAAAATGTTCATATCGTAGTATTAGTCCACAGTGATTTTTACATCGCTTAAATATAGGTAATTGTTTTATAGGATGAAATAGCACTCAAAATAATAAATACATATTGTTGGTGCGAAAGCACGAGCCGCCATGTTTACCTATATTAATAATGCAAGTAGATTAGACAGGAAGTGAGGCATAAGATAACAATTTACTATTTGCTCTCTTTAATGATCTACGTTTCGGCAACAATTTGTGTCTTCTTCAGGAATCTACTTGCATTATAAAAGAGGTGACACTAAAATTGAAATTTATATTAATAATAATATAATAATAATGCGTTTATCGTTCATTTGTCGACTTTTATGTCATAACAGACGCCATTCGCACCATTACTATTTTCCATTTTACCACTTCCCGTTATTTTCTACATTTCTAAAACTTCAACTTAACTAATAGCAATGGGCGAATGAAGAAATTACAGGAAATTAGGATAGGATAGGTAATTTTTGAACTGGGAGTTTGATAGGTAATCGACCATGTCCTTGAATAAGGCACCATCTCGATATTTATCTGGAATTAATTGAGGGAAACCACGGAAAGCCTCAATCAAGATGGTCGGTACAGGATTTATCGTTTCTCGGCGATAGGCAATAGGAAAAAATCCCAGCCAAATCTTCCCTCGCCAGGATTCGAATCTGTGTATTCCAGAATGCGAGTCTAGTGCTGTCACCACTACTCTATCCAGCTCGATATGTTTACCTATATTACGACCTCATTTTTGCAGTATACAAACAAGAATAGATAAGGCTCGGTATCAAATACCCGATTACGAAATATTGTTCTCGACTGATTTAAGAATGTTTCGGGATCCGGATTGCATTTATGTATTATCGAGACTCGTATTAAGGTGAGGATTCGTAAACATACGCAGTATTGGTCTGTCGTATTTGAATTTAACGCTTCATAATTTATACAATTAAAATGTGTTCCCATTTCCAAAGAGGTAATTTTGTTGTTATAATCAACAATAAAATAAGTAATGGTCAGTTAAACAAAATGAACAATTTCACCAGACACATGCCCACCACTTTTCTAGAAAATTCCGATTCCGATCGAGACTGCTACCTCTAATTATGAAAATATCGTAACTGAAGTATTGATACCCTGAGTGAGTCCTAGTTGGTACTAGGGTTTGCAATCCCTCATTCCGCATTACCTCATTACAGCGGTTTCCCGCATGCCAAGAGACCTGCGGAATTCCCGCATGTGTGCTGTAAAGCCCGCGCGGGAATTTTTTTGAACTTTTTTGCCTTTTTCAGGTACATACAGAAAATTCAATCTAATATTTTTGTCCACAATCCTGCGATTTTTCTTAATATTATAATAAGTAACTTATTTTCATGATTTGTGATTTTTTGTTTGGTTTTTTTAACACGAAGTTATATTTTAATTCTGATTTGTTAGATGTTTATTTATAGGTACAACTTTAAAATTTAAATACACGATAAGTTCGTTAGTCGTTACGTATTTATAGTTGACTAAATAAATATTACCAGTTAATAATTGTCGGTTGATCTATCTCTTTGAGTTCTAGTGTCAGCAATTTTTTTTTTATTTCTTTAAAAGTTTATAAATTTACTAATCAGCAAGAAGTACGTTAGGTAAATAGAGACAATAATATCTATGGATAAGTAACAAAAGTCATATCATATGTTATTAATATGCTAATTTTTGTTAATTCTTAGATAATAGTTAATAAACATAGTTTTTAATGTGCATAGGTATATAATGCTTACCTGTTTGATTTCTACATACCAACAATTATTATTTTTTTTATTTAATATAAACATTCCACAATAATAGCATTATTTTCATATATAAATATATTTTTAAATCCGTACCAGAAGAACCTTTACTTAAAAAATAATTAAAAACCGGTCAAGTGCGAGTCGAACTTGCGAGAAGAGAGTTCCGTACTATTCTGTTTTCGTTTAGGTTTTCCTGTAAACTATGGGTGAGACCCGACATTCCCTATTTTTTTCAAAATTTTAGGCCCAGTAGTTTCGGAGATAACTCAATCGGTCCCGTAGTTCGGAGCAAATTGGCTGTGATAGTAGGACGAATAGGCACACGAGTGATCCTATAAGGGTTTCGTTTTTGCGTTTTGAAGGACGAAACCTTAAAAATTATGTCATTCACAATTTACCTACATGAAGATCTCTATATTAAAGTAGAAGGCCTTTCCATAATTTTGAGCGATAATTTATATTATATGTTCTAAGCGCTCAGGACGCATGCGCATTCGATACTTTTGACATGGAGTGACAGATCGATATTGGTCACATCTTGAGCAGATTCTCCTGTCATTCTATGAAAGTTCCATGACTAAATGGCGCATCTTAGTTAAAACAGACTGTATAATTTCTCAACCCCTAACAACCCTACAGACATGTGCCCACCGCAGGCTGAGCACGTTGCCAACAGTACAACTGGATTGTAACTATGTGTACGTTCTGGGTTACTAATGCAACACAAAATCGATTTTAAGTCTTTTTACGAGAACGTAAAATCACCTATTGGAAATTGAGTTGAAGACGCAGACATCCGTGTTTATGTTGATGTCTTTCTTTCAACTCTTGTATTGTCTTCTTCAAGTTCTAAGAGGTCGTTCTTTTCAATGACAATGTCTCAACGTATCTATGATCATTTTTAAGTATTTCATCTGGTACTGTCAACCATTTTATAATAATTTATGCAGCGATCAATATTTTTGATTTCTCACGGATCTTTTTATTTTTTGGTATTGTAAATGAAATGTTTTATTTAATGAATAATGATAAATAAGTTTATTCATACATTGACATCATACATGGTGACAGTTAATATTATTGTATATTGTATAGATATTGTAGAAACATTTTTCTACCAACATTTTCTTAACATTTTTTAACTTCCCGCTAAGAAAATTGAAAATTTTCAAAAATTGGGAAGTTATTGGTTTCACCCCAATTTTCGAAATTTGAGTTTTTGTCAGATCTCGACGTTTTAAGATCCTAGGAAGCTATTCTGACGATTTTTAAAATAATGTCCGTATGTCTGTATGTGTGTGTGTGTATGTAACCCTCTCATAACTTTTGAACGGGTGGACCGATCGAAACGCGGATTGCGGCATCTGAAAGGAACTTGCTGAGCTTAGATTTCCTGAAAATTGGAACTGATTCGGCCACGTAGATTTTGAGAAATCTCAAAAATAAAGCTTTTTGGAAAGCAGTTTATTTTTAATATTTTGAAATATTTTCGAAACTATCGTACCAATTAATTCCAAAATCTAATCAGCTCTATTCCTTATAAAATAACCTCAATCGCCGCAAACCACATCAAAATCGGTTAATCCGTTCGAGAGATATCGTCGGAGAAAAATTCTGAAAAAAAAGTTTTTTCAAAATAACTTCTCAAATTTTTGTTTGATTGATTTTTTTGTAATAAGTTATTTTTTTGTGCTTGAAAAACTGCGTCAACTGCCGCAAACGGCACCTCGATCACTTGATTCGTTCAAGAGATATCGTTGAAGAAAATTTTTGAAAAAAATGGTTTTTCAAAATATCTTCTCAAATTTTCGTTAGAATGATTTTTTTGACGTAGATTATTTTTTGCGCTTAAAAAACTGCTTCGATTTCCGTAAACAGCATCTCGATCGGTTGATTCGTTCGAGAGATATCGTTGACAAAAAATTTCCAAAAAAGTGTTTTTTCAATATATCTTTCCAAATCTTTGTCAGAATTTTATAACGGTTTATAGTTTCATAGTTTTGGAAATATTTTGACAATAAAAAAAAATCAGATGTTCTTTTGTTCCAAAGATCTGTCAAAAAGAAATTAGTTAGGTAGTTGACAAGCATGCTTGGATTAATTTTTACGTTAAATCATATTATGTAACAATGGAAACAAATACCATAACCGTAAACCGTTAACAGAAATTTTATTTTATTATAATATTTCAAATGTAAATATTTATGAAGTTGGAATGATCCTGGCGCCCAATTGGCTGGAATTTTTTAAAATAGCCTTTAACGAACACCGTAGGGGTAAGCCACATCTCAATAGATCGGAAACAGCGGGAAGTTCCAGGGATGGCCTGCAGGGTCAACCGTTTTTCAATTTTTTTTTTTAATTATCAGTATTCAAAGCTCTAATTTCGTGTGTCAATTTATTAAAAAAACTGTATTCCATAATAATCTGGTCCGTACAAGATCTTTTGTTTATATCGAATTTATCATTGAAATTGGACAAATTTTTCCACGACATATCTTTGTACATAATTGCAATAATAAACATTTGTTTCAGGCAGAAATCAATCTCAACGGTAAAAGAGAAATGGTCAAGAGCATGAGACAAAAGTTGAGGTAAAAAGCGGCAATTAAATCAACGAAGTTACTGTAAGTAAACCTATCATCCATACTATTATTGTAAGGGCGAAAATCTGTCTGTCTTACATTTTCACGCCTAAACCTTTGAACAGATGTCGATAAATTTAGACAGGGAAATAGATTGCATCCTGGGGATGGACACAGGCCACCGTTTGTCTAAAAAAACCTTGAAATGGTGAAATAGGAGACTAAAGCCCAATTATCTATATACATATAATAGAAATCAGGATCACGGGTAATTGGAATATGTGGTCAAATCAATTTAAACACTTATTGATTGGCAACGTTTCGTCTTTTGTTCTTAAGACTTTATAAGTGTTTAAATTGATTTGACCACATATTCCAATTACCCTTGATCCTGATTTCTATTATTTATAGATCTGGGATTGAACTTTGAAGATGAATTATCTATATATTATATAAAACAGTACCTTGACAGAAAATGCACAGACTAAACCGCTAGCCCTAAAGGGTTGAAATTTTGACAGTGCATTCCTATAATGACATGGATAGCCGCTAAGAAAGGATTTTTTGAAATTATATTCCCAAAGAGGTAATCTAATATACAGGTGTTCAAAAAGTCCGGAAACGCTGAAATATCTCAAAGGAATGGTGTTTTCATGGAAAATGTTCCAAATAAAAGTTTCTCAATTCCAAGGAACGCTTATTGTGGTGACAAGAATTTCATCCCTTAAGGGCGTCTCCGCGGGGGGCTGGGGTCAACTTTAAAATTTCAAATGGTAAACCCTATTTTTCTCCATTAGATCGTATTTTCCAGACAAAAATGAACATCTTTTGTTCACGAAATTTTTTTTTCAAGTTGCCAATCACGAATGGGGGGGGGTTAAAAAAATTCCGAAAACGCTGAAATATTTCAAAAGAATGGTGTTTTCACTTTTCATGGAAAGTGTTAGGAATAAAAGTTTTCAATTCCAAGAAACGCTTATTGTGGTGACAAGAATTTCACCCCTTGAGAGTGCCCCGGGGGGATGGGGTCAACTCTAAAATTTTAAATAGCAAACTCTATTTTTTTCTATTAGATCGTATTTTCCAGACAAAAATGAACATATTTTGTCCGAGAATTTTTTTTTATTCGGAATATTTTCCATGAAAACACCATTCTTTTACGATATTTCAGCGTTTCCAGACTTTTTGAATACCCCCCATTCGTGATTGTTCGCTTAAAAAAAATTTCTAGGACAAAATATGTTCATTTTTGTCTGGAACATACGATCTAATAGAGAAAAATGGGGTTTACCATTTGAAATTTTAAAGTTGATCACAGGCCCCCGCGGGAGCACTCCCGAGGAGAGAAATTTCTTGTAACCAAAATAAGCGTTGCTTGGAATTGAGAAACTTCTTATGTCATATAAACTGTCTGTTAAATATTATAAGAAAATTGTAGCGAGCGTCAGAGTTTCATAAGTTTTCTAGATTTAGCGCAAAGTAACTCACTGGCACGGTGGTAGTAAAGTGTCTTTTAGCAAGTACCATTACCAATAATAATGAGTCGTGAACGAATGACTTCTTTTGGTATATTATGCTTTCCAGCAGATAAAATTTCTGGAGCAAAACTTCTTTTCTTTATTTACTTATTTTTAGGTTAGCTTTTCTTTTGGGAACCCTCGACCTATAAACACGGCTTTTTATAATAGAAATTGCTGTGTTTATGTTTCCGGTGCCATATTTGTTAAAATTCAACACTTATGCTGGATTGCAGAAAGTATTATTAAAAAAATTGATTTAACAATGACCTTAGAGTATGGTCATATATGTATAAACAGGTTTATTTGCATTCAGGAGCAGTCTAGTGTTGCAGTCTACTCTATGTCATGTAGATTGTACACCATTTGTATTCACACATAAACAAATGACTAATGTACATAGAAAAAGATCGCTTTTGAAGTTAATTTTTCATCAAAATGCGTAAAAAAAGGTTATTTCGAAGTAGAAAGTGTTCAAAAAACTGTGAATATACACAAAAATATCGTTTCAATTGCTGATAGAATAATAATTAACGATATGCGAAGAGTGTTGCCATTAGGCGATATATCTCTCTCTTGTCAGAAATTCATCATCATATCAGTTTATAGTTTGTATAGACTGATTACTAATAAGACGCAAATTATATATATACAATAGTCGCAGAAATTAAAGGATATAAAAATTCCAAATTTTTCGGTAATTTTTAACAGGCTGTAACTTGGAGGGAAATGGTCCTACAGGAAATAACAAAAAAATTGTAGCTTAAAGTGTCTCGTTTTTGAATCTGGACCTTAAATTTTTTTAGCGTAAGCGATTTTTGAGTTATCCTACAAAAACCAATGAAGAACATTTTTTTCAAATTTTGTATCGTGTTTAACACGGTAATTTTTTTTTGGTCATGATAATTAATTACTCGGGACATAATGACCATATAGAAAATTAAAGTAGGGTTTTATAAACTTCAAAATATTCTTTACAAGAAGTGATTAGTGGCTTTCGAAGAAAAAATTTATTTCGAAGTGAAAATGTTGGATGAAAAAAAGGTTAAAATTTGCATATTTAAGGATATTTGGAAAATTTGGTATAACTTTGCATATAATGGATAAACAAAGGATGTTCATATGGACAGTATTTGCAATAAAATATCGAAATCAATATTTATTTTTAGGCGCTTATCGCAAGAGGTTGATTTGCAAACATTAAAAACCCTATATTATGCTTTCGTTTACCCTCACTTGAGGTATGGTTTACTTGTTTGGGGCAGCTGTACTGGCATGAATCGTCCATTTATTCTTCAGAAAAAAGTTATTCGTATTGTATTTAAGTTAAATTATAATCAATCATGTCGTGACACCTTCATAAAGCACAGAATTTTAACTCTGCCATCGATTTATATTTACACTATTGCAATTTTTGTTAGAACTCATTCTAATATCTTTGGAACTGTGGAACATCACTATTCCACACGGAATAAAAATAATTTATTGTTGCCGAAAGCATCTCTGGAGCTATATCAGCGTAGCCCTGCTAGTATGGCTGCCAAAATTTACAATGCTATACCATGCTTCATTAAAAATATTGCATCCCTTAATAATTTTAAATCTGGATTGAAAAACTACCTAATTGAAAGATGTTTTTATAATTTACAGGAATTTTTTAATGTTTAATTTTTATCTTTGTACATGACTATGTTTCATACTCTCGTGAGTTATCTGAAACTTAATAAATTATTATTATTATTATTATTATTATTATTATTATTATTATTATTATACGTTTTCAACCTCAAAGTGTCCCAAAGGTGCCCTGAAAGTTTCAAAGCGCTGCAATTTTTTATCTTAGTGCTCGAAAGGTTTAAATTTATCGTTTTTGCCAAAAATTAAATCACCGAAAAATTTGAATTTTTTTTTATATAAGTACCTACTTTAATAAAGAAAAAAATTGCTCAATTATTTTTCGAGCAAGATAGATTTAAAATTCTACAAAGCTTTTTTTATGGACAAAAGATGTAAAAAAAGATCTTACATTTTTTGATGACGAGCTCTTGTGCTATAAATAAAAGTGATTTTAGTAACATAAAAGAACAATCTAGACATTACAGAAGAGTGCGTGTTACAAATAAAATTCATTTACAGATAAACATTTTTGGCATATAGATATACAATAAATATACCTGGCATTCATGAATATATAATAATATATTATTATCATGGCAAGAGATTAAATTGCAAATTTATCATTATTATATATTGTTTTGTTTTTGAATATTATTACATGTCGGACGAAAACAAAAACCGAATACCACTACCACAGAAAGCTATTTATGCAATGCACGTCAATTGACTTTAAAATAGTAAAGCATGTGCACTAAATTGACTAGATTTGAAAAATTGATTTGTTTTCATAAAGAATTACATAAAAATAGTTGTTACTCACTTTTTGCTTTCGTGTTCCGTGAAAAAATGAAAATATAATGATAGACTCCAAAAATAGTGTCAGAGATAAGATCAGGCTCTGATTATTCTACAAACCTCTACCCTGAAAAAAAATTTGATTTTACGCAGCTGTGCAGCGCGAGAGTCGGTCTTGTGGAATTTTCTTTCGTTCACAATAGCTTCTGACAAAATGCACCGATTTGATTGTTTTATTTTTTAGAAAAAAGTCCATGCACATTTGACATGAATTTTAATTTTGTGTTAAAATCAGTTGCCTTTACAATATTAGAAAGGAAGGTTTCAAATGTTTAAAATTTTCAGTTTGACAAATACATTGTTTTGTCAACAAGGCCTTGCATTGCTATACCAGTTTTTATGTATTTTATGTAATAATACATTATGTTTTATATATTTGACAATTATTACTGTTACATTCATATATCTGCATTATCAACGGTCGTAAAATAGTATTTCTGTTTAAAATGAGAAATGAATAAATAACACACGAAATGCACAGGTGAGTTACATACACATGGTGCCCCAAAATAAAATCGACAATTTTGAGCAGCCAGTGAAAGGAGTATCATTTTTGTCTTCAAACATAATTTTCTTACAAACAAAATGAAAGTAGCAAAAACTGGAACCAGTGCTGGGCAGTAGTTAACTACAAAAGTAGTTAACTACGTAGTTAACTACTTTTTTTGGAAAAGTAGTTGTACTCTAACTACTTTTCTCCACATAGTAATCGTACTCTATTATTTTGAATATCTATCAAGTAATCACAAAAAGTAGTTAAAAATGTAGTTAACTACTTAGTTCTAACTACTTTAGGTAGTTTAACTACTTTTTTGTAATCTAACTACTTATTTTGAATTTTAACTACTTTTAAAAATATTTTAGTATATTATATTTAACCGACGTGTTACAAGTTCTTATTCGTTATGCATTTTTCTGGATTCTGGAACACGATCAGACTTTTTTTAAAATAATGAAATATCAGTTGCTTGAGTTTTAGTTTGAAATACAACGTGGAACTGGTAATGGCATCGTTGCTATTTGCAAAATTTAATAAAAACACGTTTCGGCCATGATATCAGCCCTTTACAAATGAATATAAATAAAAGATCCTACAAAAAATAATAATCATTGAAGAAAACAAAAATAGTATTAAGTTATAAACAATTAACTGCCTAGACTGTCAAAAAGAAAGATTAAGATATACAAAACTTGCTGGCAATTGACAGTAATATACCTATACATTTTTGTAAATATCGTTTTTGGACATTCTAGGTTGTAAATTGCTTTTTGTAGAATTTTTAAATTATATTCATTTGAAAAAGACTGACATCTTGGCCGAAACGTCGTATTGTTATTAAATATAAATTTTTATTATTTAAAATAATTTTCATATATTATAGGTGCAGATTGTACAACATAAATAAAGAAATTTATATTATTATTATTATTATAGTAGTTAAAAAAGTAGTTAAATTTTTAACTACTAACTACTAGTAGTTAGTAGTTTAACTACTTTTAAGAGCGAGCAGTTTAACTACTAAGTAGTTTAACTACTTTTTTACTTAAGTAATCAGTAGTTATACTCAACTACTTTTGTCAAGTAGTTTGCCCAGCTCTGACTGGAACTATTATTTATAGTAAACAATATTTTTTGGTTTGCTATAGAAATCTTTAACACCTATGAACGTAGGCTTATAAAATCGGAAGAAGGGATCTAGAATAATAGAGAAAGTGTGAAAATTCCTCGAATTGCACTTACAAAGTTTGGACTATTAGTAAAAACAATATACTGAGCAGCTTTGAATGTGATTTTTACTGTTCAATAACTTCCTGAGAAAGGATTAGGTTATAGACCCGACTTCACCCGAGTGCAAATAGGATTGATTCCAAGTTGTTTTTGTGAACTAAGCCTACTATTTGATTTAACTTGCATTCAATGTAAGTCATATGGAGACATTTAATATGTAAAGTGAACATGTCGTGTTTGTTTATTTACGTATTATATTTAATTTTTTTTTTAATTCCTTACAAAATATCCTTTATATTAATTCATTAGACTAGTACACAATATAGCAGGATGAATCGTGGAGAATAGTAAACGGTTTGATGGAGACTATGATCCAAACGAACAAGATGATGATGGTCATTGTCAATATAAAAAGATATTAACTTTTTTGTGATTTTTACAAACATCGAAAGCACTCTATACATAATAAATGACATTATTTGGTTTTCATGTAGCTTTTTCGTGATTAAATTTTACCATAACAGAATAACGTCGCTATGAATATTTTATAAACTGCATACCGCAGGTGGCCTGAATTAATCCATGATTTAACCCTTTATTCAAAAAACAAAACAAAAAATATGTGCGTAATCACATCCGTGATTACAATGGAATGGAGGCTCTTCTCTTCTTTATATTTTACTGTTGCAATGTCGAAACTGCATGCAGCTTTTGCATATGCTGTATTAATTCTGAACAAAATAACATCTCAATCACTTTCTTTTGATTGCAAAAATCGTTACCGTTACGTGAGCTGTCATGGCAGTGTGGAAGACGTGCCAAGACAACAGAATGATTTTTTGTACATAAAATACTACAATTTTTCACAAACAACCACGAAATTTATTTACACTAATATAAAGTAACACTCTTTCATAGCAATAGTAATTTTGAGGGTATTTGCCATATTATATGATGGCGGTACCTAGGGATCGCACCAAAATTTCTCGACGTTTTATTGCCTCCTGAAAAGTTTGGCACCATTTTTGAAACTGTTTTAACACGATACCTCTCGACAGACTTAATTGATTTAAACGAAATTTGGAATCCATCACTGTAATTAAAAAAAAAATCGGCCCGACAGAACCGGACTTACAAATTTTATGAAAACACTAATTTGTGTATACCATTTACTCACTGAAGGGTGTATCTAATTGGGTGCATATGTTGAATTGATAATAATATTTCAACTGAAAAAAATACTATTTTAAGGAATATATTAGGTATGGCTTAAATTTTTTATTTTGTTCAAAAACAAACTAAAGTTCATCTAATAAAGCCACAATACCTGTATTATCAAATACATTATATTGTCGGCAGGGTTTTGGCACTGCAACCCTATTTTATTATCAGGCGGCGCTTATGTTAATAAGAAGTTTCTGTCAAAAACGTCATTAATACGAAGCCGCGATTAAAGACAAGTATAAAAACAAATATTTTCCAAAAAAAGGTTGGACGGTAGTCGGTAACATTGTTGAAAGTGTGACGAGACGAGACGGAACAGAGGGGGAGGGAGTAAAAGCCTTCAGACCTTTTTTCAATATAATTGATAAATCAAACCAAGAAATTCGACTGACGTAAACAACCGATTCAACCAATCACAAACGAGATCACTTTTATAGCCTTTTACGCCCAAGCTATAGTACTCTATTCTCCCACCAACAAATTTAGTAATCGCTATACAGTCAAAGCCCTCTAAGTGCACAGCTCGGAACCGAGGTCCATCCTTTAAGTGCACACTTCCCCTACGATCTTTTTCATCCCCACTCTTCTAACTCCTATAGCTATCTTTATTCAATCAGATGCTATAAACAATATCTCTAAAACTCTATGAATATGATGGAAATGGAAAGTTTAAAAATAGCGCGCTTACGGTCGCAGATTATTCGAAGTGGGGGCTGGGGAACGTGCACTTAGAGGGCGAGTTCGTGTGCAGTAAGAGAGCGTGTGCATTTAGAGAGCGTGCACTTAGAGGGCTTTGACTGTATTCTTAAGAAAAAATAGACGGTCTAGTTTACGTATCCTGCATCCTTGTCTAAGAATATAGCGATTATTTTATCTGTCGATGAGAAAGAGTTTAGAAGGTCATAAATTCTTAACACAGACATTAAAAATTGATGATGAATAAGGAAAAAGCATTAAATGAAAGTTTCGGGATGTGCTATATACAGGTAACATTTTAAAATGCATAGAATGGTTTTAGTTTCCGTATAATGTAAGACTGTAAAAATATTTGTATTGAAGTATCTCTCAACTACTTTTAATTAAAAATTAAAAAAGCATTTTCATCAGTTAAATGTTTTGTTTCATAGAACTTTTCGACCTTTCTAAGCCAACGTATTCTACGACCTACACATTCGTCTGTTTTCCGTATACCTTCTTCTAATGAATAGTTAATATTGTGTATTTGGCAGCTGTTTCAGTTACTTATTTATATTACATGATATTAATCATTATTACATTTTACTTTAATAAACAAAGTAAATATAACACCAAGTTGAAAATGCACTATTATATAAGTAAAACGTCTTTACGTATAGAGTACCTAAATTGAATTCATCTGATGAACATCCATAACGGTGTCGTAAGTAAATCTCATGTAGATACCTATTGTAAAATATTTATTCTGTAAAATATGTCAATTTAACCGGCTTACTCGACTATCGGTAGGTACTTTGATGCTTGTCAGCCGATTTCTAACACCTTGATATCAGCTTTGTTAAGCGCACTCTAACTCCGTCCCCAGTTTTACTTGAATTTGTGCCTGCTAAGAACATGACGTTCACTTGCGCAGCGTGTATGCGTCAATGATATTTTACACTTCGAATAAATTAGTTGATTAAGCTCATACCAAACATACGATGAAACTTAAAATATCGCAGTCGCATACGCCGCTCACGAACGGGCACTCGTCATGGTTGAAAACAGTAAGAAAAAGTAGAAAGGCTAGAAGGCCCTGTCATAAAGAGAGACTACTGGTTATTTTAAGTACTAAGTTCTACTGTTATTCTTTTCCATAAAAATGCTATAAAATGAAGACATCAGAAAAACACATTCGTTCAAATATCATTAAAACAAAAATATTTTCCTCGTGTAGTGAGGTCTTGAAAAGAATTTGAGAATGATAGACGCCGTAGTTTAGTTGAAATCATCTGGGAGTTAAATGCACTTTAGTATACGTTCAAAGAGGTATGTCACCCTCTTAAATGTGCAGGCATTTCATTCGATCAATGCTGAACTGGCAAACGGATAGTCCCAATGGGCCACTGTCTCCACTATTTTTGAAGGATCAAGTGGTTGCTGAATGGAATCGATTCTATTCGACATGAAATTGATCCTTTAGAAGACTGCGCATACTTGTCAAGCATAACCCTGCACAACCAACGAAGCCAAACCCTGCAACCTGCACGATGTCGCATACTAGACTAGTATAAACAAGCACAGAGCAGCGCAAATCAACAAATTTTTATACAAGTTTCAAGTAGTTTTATCGATGTACATTAAATAATGAAAACGACACATCACTAGCACACTAGATCGATTCAGCATAGTAAGACAGAGTTTTCAGGCGAGCGACTGACGGTCGTTGCTGGTTGATAATTGCAGGTACTAGTCTAATGCGCTCTACTCCGTTAAATGGCGTGGACACTTTCATGAACAGACTTTTTTGCTTCGTGCTGTGCTTTTCGTGCTTGATAGATGTGCGCGGTCTTTTATAAAGTTTTTTAATCAATATAAACCTTCTAATCTTTCGAATTGCACATCCGCTAGACAGATTAGTGAATGTACTCTCTCATCGCTTTGCGCGTCAAAACTGAGTTTTTTCACCATAATTAGTTTATTTATGGCGAAAAATAAAAAAAAAACTATTGGACATTGAAGCCCTAATGTTCCCGAAGAAAGTCACGTTTGTTGTACGAGATCGGTCGATAAATAAAGAAAGTCGAGCAATTTGAAAAAAATTTTTTATTTCCCCTACCCCTCCCCTTCTAATAGAGTTTGGGACTTGAAATTTGCAGACATTCATTTGGACCCGACCATCTGCCGAGGAAAAAAAATCAAGCCCCTAAGTCGATTTCTTCCTTGCAAAAAAAGCCAACACGGCTTTCGGACGTTCTCGCCGCGACAAAAAAGTCCAGCCTCCGTTTTGTAGATATCTCGGGAACCGCGGGACCGATTTTAAAAAACAAAAAACCAGTTTATGCGTCTCTTTGAGCTCTTTGTTTTCACTCCTTGATTTTTTCCCGTCCGACTTCAACTAAGAAAGTTATTCACTAAAAACCCATTTTCCCATGTTCCCCATGTTAATTTCCCCCCCTCCCCCGCCACCTGCTGGACCCAAAATATTTTTAAAAGATACAGGGGACTTTAAACTATAATAATGAAAAAAAAATTCTTATTCCGAGTTCAAAAACGGGTTTTTTTTTGACAGATCGATCCCACTATAGGTAGAGTTTTTTATTAGGTTTATTTTTCTCTCTGCACTTGCACGGCTGTTTGTCAACAATTGTATTTACTTTAAATAATATCGATTAATAAAGTATATCTGTACAAACGTTTTACAAAATGATTAAACTCTCTGCTTTAAATAACCCCACATAAAAAAATTTACAGTTTCCATATTATTTTAAAAATTATAGCACTATGAATCATGTTTCCAATGTCTAAAAGGTGCAGCAGGAAACTTTTGACCGAAACTTGATTTTGAGGGATCTATTTTTGATATTGTTTACCAACTTCATTCAAAATATAGAAATCAAAGTTTTTTCGTAGGTTGTGAGTCTTATGCAAAATCGAGTCCGTCGTAAGTGCGTGCTTCTTACGTCTATACGGTGGTTCAACACTGCTAAATTGATTTCTTTTTCCAAGAAGACAACTCCTTTGAAATTATTTCTGTTTTTGTTCTATTTATCCGTCCATTTTAAAATTTACTGTCAGTAGATTTTTACAAAAAAAAATTGTAGTTCTTGTAGTGTCTGATTTTACTCTTTCCAGCACACGCTAAGAAAGAACGAAATGGAGACATCGTTAATATGTACATTGTACATCATAGCTGTGGATCCGCAATATAGCTGATTATATTTGGCTACAGATCTATTGTAGTCGACATGGCACAAACAAGCTACAATGTCAGCAGCCGCTAAGCAGCTGAAACCAGTCACTACGACAATATGTGTTATTTTGAACTATAGGGCTTGGAAAGTTTATGGTGGAATAAAAGCTGAATCACAGTGAATACGATTGTCGACCTATCATAGGGAACTTTTTAAAAAGTTGTGTATTGTGTTACTAGCGAAACATCCGATAAGACACCATGTAGTATAATATGAAAAACTATCGAAAGGTCTCTTCTCAGGCTTGTTCCGGATATTAGTGTTCCTTAAAGATCGATTGACTATCGATTAATCGATAGTATATGCACTATCGAAAGTATCGACAATCTTATGAAACTATTGATAGTCATATTTTGCGCTACATTGTATGGATTTCTGAACACATCCTAGGGATGTCGAAAAAATATCGATATATCGATATTTTTTATTTGATATATCGATATTTTTGGGCGATATTTAATATTTCGGTATATCGATATATCAATATAAAATTCCGAGTATCCAAAACCGATATTTTTATCCAGTAGCAACACTTGTATGTAGGTACTACCGCGACTACTATGGCCGACAAATCAAAAACTTCACTGAAAAAGAAACATGTATTTTTACATATGTTTTTGGAACACTTTTAAGTGCGTTCCAAAAACAGTGAATAAAGAAGTCCTAAGATGTATTTAAGAGGAGAATTGATTTGTCCAGATCCATATAGGAAAAGTTTATTTTTTATAACCTAAGCACAATGTTAAGTAGTTTCGGAATTTGCTTTCTACGTAACGTATTTCCAAAGTTCTCTGCGTTTTCGACACGGGTTAAACTGTATAAATTGAGCTGAAATTTTAAGCTAATCATTTTTTCAATATTGAAAACACAAAAAATTAAAAAAAAAAACCCGGGTCGCAGTGCCAAAACCCTGCCGACAATATAGTGTATTTGCATATACAGGCAGTGTGGCTTTATTATGCAAACTTAGGTTGGTTTTTGGGCAAAAAAAAATTGACTCCTTAATACACCTCTTAAAATAACATTTTTCTTTCATAATGGCAATACTATTATCAATTGAACCTCTATACCAAATTGTATACAACTTTCAGTAAATAATTCACTATCTGCAAACTAGTGTTTTCATAAAATTTTTAAGTCCGGTCCTGTCGGGCCGATTTTATTAAAATTTTAGGGACACTTTTTAATTACTACTGGAGGGTTAAATGTCAATTTTGAAAAGATTCTGAGAATTTTTTCGGTATTTTGGGGCCCAAAAACATTTTTCAACCCCTAAAAACTACCCTTAAAATTGCCCGATTACGCCCATTTTAAATAGGCTTCTAGCGATGATGGATTTCAATACGTGGACCAAATTTCGTTAAAATCAATTAAGTCTTTCGAAAGTTATTGCCCGTACACACACACACACACACACACACACACACATATATATATATATATATATATATATATATATATATTATATATATATATATATATATATTATATATATATATATATATATATACGTATATAAATATATATATATATATATACATATATATATAAACATTTTTAAAAATGGTGCCAATGTGTTTAGGAGGTTATGAAACGTCGAGAAATTTTGGTCCGACCTCTAGATCCCGCCATCCGACCGACGCCAATAGTGTATGTTGCCATATGGCAAATACACTAATAATTGGCTTATACAAATAAGAGCCAGTCTAATTGATTGGCCCTTATTTTGATAAGTTGGAAATTGTCACATGCTAACCTTTAAAATGGTTCTTTACATTGAAAAAATGATTCTCTTAAAAAAAATCAGCTCGAATGATTAAAATTAACCCGTGTCGAAAACGCTGTAACGGTTATCGGTTATCATTAGCATTACGTTCCGTAGTGCGAGTGCGTAACTTTGTCTATGACTTAACACCAACCAATTTTTATCTGCTCCTAAATGTATTAGTCATTTAATTAATAAACAAAAACAAATCTTATCGTTGTTTTTGATTTCAGATAAATATTTATTAGTTGATTTATTAGAAATAATGGCCGTTAATTGCTATTTTAGATTATATTAAGCTAGCCAATATGTAAACTAAATTTCTTCGAGTGCCAATGTTCTCTTTCAAATTGGACCGATATATCGATATTTTTTTTTAAAATATATCGGTACCGATATCGATACTTGAAAAAAATATCGATACGATATATATCGATACTTTTTGGTACTTCCGACATCCCTAACGCATCCTAATAGTTTATAATCGGTGGCAGATGGAACCTCTCTGCCAGGGAAAGTCCCGCGGTTACACAAATCTCACAAAAGCTCTTTGTTTGTGTGTGAGACTGTCAGTGATGTAAAGAATCTTTATATGTCTTTTATTGTTTTATATATAAAAAAAATGTGAAAACGCTACCTATAGCTGCTTCTGTGTTAGAACATTGAGCCAAATCAAATAATATGTTACGTATAATGGCCAACAAATATTTATGTTGTCCAGCAAGTTCCGTTTCTGCAGAGAGGATTTTTTTCAAAGCAGGTGAAACTATGAACGAAAAAAGAAACAGATTAAAAGACAAGAATTTAAATACATTGTTATTTATTCGGCAAAATTATGATATGTTGTGAGTTGTAGTCATTATTATAGTGAATTATTAGCCATTTTGAAAAATAAATAAATACACTTTATGTTTCATTTGAGATACCTAAAAAACTATCGATTGTCCATCGATATATCGATAGTTTTATGAAAAAGACTTTCGATACTATCAAAAACTCAAACTATCGATATTTAAGGAGCACTACCGAAAAAAACATTATTTTAAGTAATTTTTATACAGGTTTCAAAAACAGGTTACTATTGCTACCATCAAAATTTTTTGTACGAATCCCATCCTTGGCATATGCATACATATATGTATGAGAGCCAACCGAAGCCAGCCATCAGCCACCAAAAGAGAGACGGGACTAACAGTGTTATTCCGCATTACGGAACTTGAATTATTCACCTTTTCACTACTCGCGCATACATATATCTCCACACACACAACACAAATACATTATATATATATATATATATGTATATATATATATATATATATATATATATATTGTAACGTTTTACAATTTATAGACTGCGTCATATTTTATATTTTATCTAGTTCGGCAAATAAAATTGTTTAAAAATTAAAACATTTTAAAGAAATACAATGAGAGTGACGGTGAGGTCCGAATCTCGCCATAAGAGGCCATGGGATAGTAAGAGTGCGTTAGATCGATTTAAAAATACAAAATTAAAAAACCATTCTATACTTGCATTGCGAGTCAGTGTTAGATTGTGACCGAGTGAAACAGCGCATTGGTATAAAGAGTGCGTTAGAGAGAGAGCTGAAGATGCGGCTGCCGACGAAGGACGCTTGATTCAGTGGATTCAAGTTAAAATTTGCGCACTCGATCATTCGACGCACGACGATTACCGTGAAAAGACTGTCTGATTTTTGGCGTTTTATTTGTTGATTGCAAATATTAATGGTGTTAGAATTTGAAGCTGTTTTTTTGTTTGAAATTTGAAGTTAGGTTCTTGGCGGTATTGTTGGAGCTGTAAGGTTCTAGTTGTTGATTGTCGATAGGGCATCCCCCCTGAACCCTGTTTAAAAACAATTTGGATTCCAATATTCCCGGTTTTAGAGTTATTGAATTATTCCTTATATTTTATTGTTGCACGATTGTTGTCAGTAGCAGTTAACCGTGAAAAGATGCAAGCCTGTTGGCATCCCTTGAGTAGGAGTGAATTTGTTATTGGAATAGGATTGGATTATTCTGGATCTTTTGTCAGATTGGACTAGGTTTCTGGAATTTTATTTTATTGGTTGTGTAGAATCCTGGTCTAGGATATTTTGGATTTGGACGTTGGATTCTAACGAAAGAGCTGCAGCGTATCATATTATTTACGATTTAACGCCAAAAAAATTACGTCGAATCAAATCAATTTATAAATTGATTGTTTTAAAATCCTGCGTTCTACACAAACCATTTTATGAATTTGAAGTTTATTTACAGGTTCCGCGAATGTGTGGTTACCGTGTGTTGTTTAGACTGCCGGTTATTGTAATTTTAAGTTGAATTTGCAAACCGTGTTGAAGGATTGATACATTTTGGTGTTGTTAAATTTTGGTTGAAGCGCGACATTCTGTCTCGCGTTTTGGTTGCTGAAATTTGGTGTTAATGATGTTGTTGTAGTGTGACAATTTAAGTGTCGCGTATTTTGGTTATTTCGATTTGTGTCGTAATCATTTTGCGAATTTCAGTTCGGATATTTATTTGATTATTTGATTTGCTTTGATTGTGGTCTGTCGGATTGCAATCGTTATTTTGGCGATTTGATTTTTGTTGGCCTTGGCTGTAAACAAGTTGGTTCATTGTTTTGGTTTCACCATTCGTTAGCGAGTGGTTATAATTGTTGTGGTTGTTATTTGCTAATTTTCACGGTGTGGACTCTCGTACCGAGGATCTTCCACATTCCGAGCTTAGTTATTTGTCGTGGCGTGGTTTGGGCTGCGGGTTGTTTAGGCTTAAGTTGGCTGTAAATATTTTAGTTTTTCCTGCTGTCTACCGTGGTCGTCTCTAACGTCCTGGGGTGGACTCCTTGGACAACTCCGTGTGGCCCCTATGTCCTGGCGCCCTTCCTTACCTCAGTCGGTTGTGGTCCACACTTGCTTTTTCACATCAGAGCGTCTATTCTAGTAAGCAGGAATTGTAGTATTTATTTAACTTATTCAATTGTTGCGTTGTGTGCTGTCCTTCGTGGTAATTAAAAACAAATTGCCAATCAATTTTATTGTTTACAGTGGTCGGTGGTCGGATTTTAACGCCCCATAGTGGGCCTTTCCCCAAAACAAGAACAATCGGGTTCACTCTAATATTTTATTTTTTTTCTCCATTACCTACGCCCCTCGCGCCGTCTGAGTATAGCTAGTCGTGGCCTCCTCAATTGATTGTGAGAATGGTAGCCGAAGAGGTAACAATATATATATATATATATATATATATATATATATATATATATATATATATATATATATATATATATATATATATACATACATACATACATACATACACACATACATACATACATACACACATACATACATACATGCACACAGGGTGTCTCAACCGACGTTGGCTAACATGGGTAACTTTGTTATTAGTGGAGATAGAAAGTCCGTTAAATGGGCAAAGTAGTGCAGAGAATTGTGCTCATTAACGTCCCGTCGAAAAAACAATTGAATTTTAACACCCTATGCATTTATTCAGAAAATAGTGAAAATTGCCATTTTTGAAAATTGGCCTTAACTTTTTTATCTTTGAAGATATCTAAAAATTTCTTTAACCACTTTTTGATGACTTTTTAAGGTCTTTTCAGTGGCGAACGTTTAATTTTTTTATTTCCACTACATAATGAAATATTATCATGAACTTTGGTTTTTCTTATGGACGCCATTTTGTATTTTTAGATATTCGAATTCTGCTTATTTTTCTGAATAATTTGATATAACATATTCTATATCTAAACGAATCAAAGCTACAAAACTGACCAAAATAGCTTTTTACAGAGTGTGCCGTGTAAAACAAAATTTGTTGAAACAAATACATACCGATAAGTTAACAATCTGTCAAGCGATCTCTACAGTTTTGCTAATTCATTTTATTTGATTTACTTACGCTCTAAAATGGCTCAAGCATTTTCAAATTTAGAGAAATACACTATTTTTTTCGCATACATTCAGCGTAACAAAAATACCACATTGGCTCAAGCAGAATACTTGAAGCTTTATCCAGAAAGGTGACTTGCAAAATTAAAGGGGTATGATTCAACTCTAAAAAAGTTTCACTTCCCCGTGAGGATCATATGCTTTTTTTCTACAGGGCTATTTAAAAGAGATACTTCAATAAAGAGAAATCAAGAAACTCGAAATGTCAATATGTCACTAATGCTGGGCAGCAAATAAGTTTTCATTCCAGCTATCAATATTAAAGTCTCAATTTTTGGAATTAGAAATAGCAATTCCAATTTATTTTTTATAATAGTGGTACGTTTCTTTTGAATTTTTTTTTGTGTAATGAAATTGACCGTTTTTAACTGGCCATTATTTCATGAACAAAATATTATTATTTACTAGCCACTTCCAGTGACTGTGCACGCGATTAATATGAAACAATCTTTTATAACCCAGTCGGCAACGATAACAGAAGTGGAGCACACAAACATTTATTTAATAAGAATACGAATTTTGTTTTTTTTTTAGGATCAGAAACCTTCACAAGCGCCCGCACAACAACTCACCAAAGTTTCATCGTAATCAGATGAATGGTATAAGAACGCATAGGAGACAAACGAACACTCATTTTTTAGTGTATTTGCCATATGGCAACATACACTATTGGCGTTGGTCGGATGGCGGGACCTAGGGGTCGGACCAAAATTTCTCGACGTTTCATAACTTCCTAAACACATTGGCACCATTTTTAAAAATGTTTATATTTATATGTATATATATATATATATGTATATATATATATATATATATATATATATATATATATATATATATATATATATATATATATGTGTGTGTGTGTGTGTACGCGCAATAACTTTCGAAAGAGTTAATTGATTTCAACGAAATTTGGCCCACGTGTTGAAATCCATCACCGCAAGAAGCCTATTTAAAAGGGTAGTTTTTAGGGGTTGAAAAAAAAATTTGGGCCCCAAAATACCGAAAAAATTCTCAGAAACGTCCCCTAAAATTTTAATTAAATCGGCTGAACAGGACCAGACTTGCACATTTTTTGAAACCACTAATTTGCAGATAGTGATTTATTTATTGAAGGGTGTATTTAATTCGGTGTAGACGTTAGATTGATAATAATATAACAATTAAGGAAAAAAATATTATTTTAAGGGGTGTATTAAGGGGTTAAATTTTTTATTTTGCCCAAAAACAAACTTAATTTCACATAATAAAAGTATAAAACCTCACGGCCCTATACAGTATACAAGCAAATACACTATATTGTCGGCAGGATTTTGGCACTGCGACCCGGGTTTTTTATATATTAGGATTAAAATAGACAAGATCACAACGCGATGTACAAGATCATTATTGGGCGGTAAATTGAAATACGATAGACCAATTCATATTATACTACATGTTTTTATGAATACCGATCCTAGCGTAAATCTCGGTATTACAGAAATGTAATCTCAATTCCGAAACCCGCTTATCGGAATCTCGAAAATTTGTGATTGGAAGGCCTACAAGCAGATCATTTACGCTAGTGTCACTTTTTGTGCCGTATTAATTAAACCCTTCAAACTTGAAATCTATATTTTGCGCAACATTTTGGAACCATTGTTGGACCTAGTCTAACCGAAAATCAATTACAAACGTACAAGTGGATAATTGAGGGAGAAATTGTGGATTATAATACTTGCCACGGTTCTAAAAGATTCTGAAGTTAGTCACAAACAGCGTCGTAAATGCATATTTTAGAGCTGTCCTGGTTCTTTTGTGGGAAAGGAAGACTCCCACCACCTCCCAGTTACCGGCACATAACGTGCGTTCGTCGGTGATTGGTTATCGCTGGTTGTCGTGTCACTTGTCGCTTTCTTGCTATAAAGTAGAGTCCAGTACGCTATTGTCAAGTTGTGTCTTTGATTGTTAATTGATCAAGATGATTAATACAGTTTTGCATAGACAAGTCCGAAAAATAATTTTTTGGATGGCTTTATGCAAGGCATTAGACCTTTAGTTTAAAGAAAAATTAAAAAATTAAAAATAATAATATAGCGCGAGTTTGTAGTTTTTTAACCAACTGTACCTGCGCAAGCCACCATTTACATCTAACTTCAGAACCTTTTAGAACCGTGGCGCGTATTATACAGATGATTAGCAGTTAAGGTCATTAGAGATTGAATCAACTGTTGCAGCCAAATTTGTGACCAACGCTGTCGCTTTTCATCGAATCAACACACATTCACTTTTACTGTGCAATTTTTTTATTCTGTAAATGATTTTTATAATCTGTGACTATATTTTGTTTATTGAGGTAATCGTTTCATAGCTGCTAATTGTAACCGAGTTTTCCTGTGCATTTTCGTTTGTCTATGGAGCAATAAAAAATTTCAATTTAATTGAACGCTAAACCAGCGTGATTAGTTTTTGATAATAAATGAAGCTTGTAAAGGAATTAACTCCTATCGTAACTTAATAGTGAAATCATGAGAAATACACAGAAGATATTATACGAGTAGGTACTGTGGAATACCTTGCTTTTGAAAATAGGTTAAACACGTGTCCGTCTCGGCGCATATGGAACGGTTATAGTGAGCTGTAGTAGGAAAATATCACATCATAAAGTATGCTTAACTTATTTGTGCTAGGTATATGGTTACAAATTATATATAAATAATTAATTTGTATACAAACACAAATATATAAATTTTAATTTAGAAACATACATAAATGAAAATTATGGTATAGTTATCCACATTACTTTTCCAAGGCCAATATAGTACCTCGTACGATGTATTGACCTAATTTCACACCAAATGCAAACGGATCGACAATATAAATATGAATCTTCTAAGCTTTTAATGATCGATTGTTATCGTTTTGATTAATACTTACAAGTTTTGTAATAAAATTTAATTCAATATCACGAGGTAGCTTAAAGCGATGACATGGTTTTCCTATACATACAAAACTGCACGACTATGTATGCGTGTCATCAAGTTCTCAAATCATATGCTTGAACGAACGTAGTCAGGAAGGAGTTTAAAAAAAGAATGTATACCCACTACAGAAATGAAACTTCTAGTCGCGTCAATTATAGACACATACACATTGCATAAAACGCCGTCTCGCACCCACACTCCCTCGCAAGAAACTCTCCTTCTTTTATTAATCCTTTTGATTAAATAAATAAAAAAAATGTATATAATAATAATAAAATATAAAGGATTTTTAGTTAGAAATATTTTTACAATTATGTACATATAAAATCTGTTGCAGTGCTCCGTTATTTGCCAGCAAAAAAAATATAATGGTACCAACCACCAAAATCGACCTTGTACGTACGAGGCAACCGCCATATATCTCAGGTACCGTAGCCTATTGTAATACAGCCGGTTTTTTAGCAAGGCATCACGTCAGGTCTTCAGGAACCATACAGAAGAAAAACGTCTTCGCAGAGAAAACGCTGGTTGGATGACGTGGAGAAAAACCTCGAAATCGTATCAAGTAGAAGATGTAGATGAAAATGGTGGAGCAGGTAGAACAGGTCAAAACTCTTCATTGACTGTAGCTTGTAACATCTTTTGGTGGGAAGTGAGGTGCAGACCGGATTAAATGAATAAAGAAATAAATGCCATTTCAATCTGTTTAATTGCTACTTCACTCAAAAAATTTAAAACATATACGACAAAAATTTTACAGAACATGATACCAAAAAAAAACTTTCAATAACAAAAAGTCATAACTGTTTGCTATCAATGATTTTGTTTTAATTCAATGATTACGATAGCCATTAATCGTTTTATTTCGAATATAATTAGTAGAGAATAGTTCAACAAAAATACAATATCGCAAACATGATCATTTCATCGTATTATGCTGTTTAACTATCGATCGATAAATAAGAGAGGAATCAAAAAGGCAAGAACAAAAATTAATCAAAATCTCTCATCTGTCACTAGTTACTACGTTTTGCCGACATCCCTCGTTGGCCGGTCAGAATTGAGTCGTCCTTTGGATTATATATTTCACAAGTCTTTATCCAAAAAAAAACTTTTTAATATTTTGCCCAATGAGCTTAAAGAGACATTAAACAAAACTAATTTAAAAAATTGGGTGAAATTAAATGACGTTTGTATTAAAAATATAATGGAAAATTTGTAATATGTATAATGTGCGTTCTTTGTAAATGATTTCTTTTTATCTTATTCTGTTTCGATAGTAATTGATTTTCTCACAGACAAGTTGTTAATCAACTTAAGTGAGACTAGGGATATTTTAAATTGTCATTTCTTTTCTTAATAAAAAGTTATTATATTATTATTATTATTAAATCTTTGAGTTTGTACCTTTTTTAATATCTCACTTGTAATTAATATTTTATTTTAGTTAGATCTTTTCTGTGCATGCATCGATTTTCTCCGAAAACAATAGGGCTCTTCATATATGGATATTAAAAATATCCTCCCAAATTTTAGTTTCAGTTCACTCATCCGTTTGACTTGTACCGTGTTCACAAACAGACCAACGGACAAACAACAAACAGGCTTTTTCCAAAAATATGTTTTTTGGATTCAGGGGATCTCAAAACGAAAAAATATTGTAAAATTTTGAAACGTGAATCTTGACCTAAATTAGTATACCATTCCTCACTTGTGGGTTGGAATGGTAAAATGGTTAAAAGCATTAAAAATGCAATATGTTACTCCAAGAATGCCAATCTGTCATCGGTACTTTTTAAAATCTGTTTTTTCCTGCCAGTAAGTATTTTTATTAAGTTCAATTAGTGCAGTACCATAAGACATAAGAATTGAAAAATCTCGGAACCCAGTTACGGTGAATGGATTTTCGTAAAACATTTTCAATTACATTGTTAAAAGCTTAAACAAAAAAGTTTACCCACCAAAATTTGCCGCTCTCGATTACGGGATGGATGCTACCCCTTCTCAGGGGTGAAAAATGTTTCGTTGAAAATAAGGGAACATACCCATACTACGTGACCTATTTTTTAAGATTTTTCGACCCCTCCCTCCAATAGTATTGACCAACATGATTTTTAATCATTTCGCAGGCAGAAAGGGAAAAAATTTGGCATAAGACTGCATGCATACTTATAATTACTAGTCAATTAAATATTATAAAAAAGACAAACGTATGTAGACACATAGTGCTACCGTAAATTAATTTACGAAAACAACAATTGTTTTTTGTTTGATCACATTAAGCGTGAGATTTCTCTCAGCGAAATCGACTACGTGACAAAAATCTAAGCCACCCCCCCGTTCCTGTGACTGAGCGTAGTATTTTGAAGACCTCCCTCCGCCCCATAAACGGGTCACGTAGTATGGGTATGTTCCCTAAGTGCGGGAATGGATAGATAGCTAGAATTATTTTCCACGGCGAATTGATGTAACACTTCGTATAAAAGCGCAATGTGCCGGTAGTCGGTACACGATTGGGGTAGCTGCTAGCGCCGAGTGAGCGTTCCAAAAATAAATTGTGACAAATGCCTTAAGTTATGATCATCCCTAAAGGTATGTTTACATTACAAACTTTGTTTTACAACTGTGAACTATTCGGTTACGAGAGACAACATTACGACTAATTGAAGAACATAACACCGATGCATGTAAAGTCCCTTTTTCGCGAACGAATCTATTTATGGAATCTTTAAAAGAAACATAACTGTTTACATGTATTTTTTACAATTTTTGTTTAAACGGAAAAACAACGGGTGAACCGATTTTGAGAAAACAAATTGGGATTATACCAGCAATAATATACGCTTCGATTAGCTACCCCCCCCCCTCTTTATCCAGCCTATGCTATTCAATAACTGATGTCAGCTGGCGTTTTCCTTCCTCATAAACGATGCCGATGCCGAAACCAGACAAGTTAAGATTACTCCAGTCCTTCTGAACGCCCCAGAGCATCAGACGGCAGAGGGACAGCTGCTGTCATCACAGACGTGCCGAGCTCCGTGCGTCTCATGCGACAACACGTGAAGCCGGCGGCCAACACGTGCGACGTGCGTCCGATTTATAATCACAGATAACACCTTACGTAACGGACGTGCCTAAAGGGTGAAGGATGAAACAGACAACAAAGACAATAGTGGACAAGACGATTCGCTTTCAGTTGGGCCGATGAGAGCTGAAGAAGCTGACTGTCATTTTTTTCAATGGGCTAGCATACTGTGACTTTATAGAGATGTCAAAGAATTTGAAAAACAAATTGCTACGAAATGTCTAGGAATTTATATGGAGAAATTTTGCAAAAAGTATTGATGTTCCACCAAAACATAAATGAGTAAAAAAGAACTGAGTTCTAGTCTACCAATTTGTTCGGTCATCCAAGGAATTCCAATGTGAAACGGTACCAAAGTATCATTCCGATTCCAAACTCAAAAATTGAGGTCTGGAAATAAGTTTTGAAAGAAATTTAATACAATGTTTTATAGGGTTTTTACTTAAGTAGCTAAATAAACTGAAATCTTGACTAAAAACCTAAAGCTGCGAAACTATTAAATTTATATCAGAACTCATGTTCCAAATATCGTTTTGTCAAGTTTGGGAACCGTTTTAGATTTCTATTTTTTTTAGTGGGCGAGCAATTTGGTAAAATACACTTTTTTCTACATTTATTTATTTATTTTTCTTTTTGCTAGAATTACATTTTCTGCAATATCTCTGTTACCAACCAATAGCATACTGACTTATGCTGCTATAATCCAAATATTGCAATCATCCCCAGTGTCTTAAATTTAATGCCCGTATTGTTCCTAACGCCTCCAATCCCTGACACAGTGTTACCGAATGGTGACGTACCTCTGACAGGCTGACAGATACACGTAACATGCGGAAAACCTTCCCTAATTTACATAGAACAGCGTCCCTCAAAGAAGATTGCAAAGCTTGCTGTCAGACCGTAGACGATTATCTACGCTGAGTGTTTTCGAAAACCTCACCAATTTTTTTTATAAATAACTTTTTTGTACATCTATAAAATAGCTGCTTTTCATTCTTGTAGAGCGGTCGTGAAATAACACATTTAACTCTAGTGGTATAGCCATATACACTTGTGTGATTAAAATTTATTAATTTTGTAAAAATTAAAAATCAATATAAAACTTGCCTTTGACTGCAAAACATTTGGACAAACGTAAATAGTATTTTTATGTTAATTTTTTTTTTTATTTATTAAAATAAAATGTTTTTTAACAAACTGTTAACATTAACTCAAAATATTACAAATTCATATCAACAACCATAATGCCACTTTCTCGACAAAATACCTTCATTCACGAACAAGAAATGTACATAAACTACTATTCTTAGTTTATGTTAACATTACACTGAAGTTATACGTTATATCACTTTTTTCATACTTACAGTGAAATTGATTTTATTAACATGAAATGTTCTTTTTCTCAATTAATTTTTCATAAATACAGGTCTACTTAAATCAATTCGGTAGAAATTATACAAGAATAAATAAATAACTAGAAAAATAACTACCTGTTACGATCTTTATTCATTCTTATGACCTCGGTTCTCGGTTAATCTGAGATTCTATCCTGAAATGGCCAGTACTCGAGTGTTGGAGTGTTGGAAGTTTTACAGTAAATTGTTAGTTACGCGTCGGATTTAATAAGACATTTTATTTGATTACTTTATCTAAGTACTGGTTTTATTTCATTTTAAAACTGTGCTTGCTATGACACTAAAACAGATTAAAAAAAAAACGTAAATATATACGTTAATTAGGTACGCCTATGGAAAAGCAATACAATTTCATTTTTTACTTGGAACCAAGGTCAAGAATTCATAAGTAGATACATCAAAAGCACTGCCTTCGAGTTATGCTTCTGGTTTTTATTCTTGAGGAAGTTAGGCAGAGTCTATACCTCTCCCGAATTTTTTATGCTAATAAACAGGGACGGATTTATTATATGGCGAAAAAGGTCCGAGAGGCAAAACTAAGAGGACGGCACAACTGTGGCGTCAGTTAGTTGGAGGCACGATCAGTTGCGTAGCTACATAATCAAGGGCTCCGGTGCAAAAATGAAATTGGCGCCCTATCTAAAATCTAAAAATCTAAAAGTGCCGGGGTTGACATTTTTTTCGAAATATTTTTGTTTAATTTCTATAGCATTAATACTTTTCGAGTTACTTGCAAAAAAATATATCTCCTTTTTTGGGATTCTTTAATTGTTAATAACTTTTGCAAATGTAAATGTGCCAGTTTCAAACTTTTGCACATTTTTCTAGAGGTGATTACAGATCCAATGAGCTATGACACATATTTTAACTCGAAGTAGCAAAAAAAGGGGCAACAAATAACTTTTGCCCGGAGTACAAACGTTACTAATATGTCCTTACTTCAGTTACTGAGCGTCTATAATCTACAATCTCTGTTTCTAGGTAGAGGTTAACAAAAAGATAAGCATTCTTCGTATTTTAATTTTCTAGAATGGAATTCACACTATATTTTCTTTTGGAAACAAGCAAAAATAATCGTAAAAACTCGGGTTTTGAATCAATCAAATTAATAAACACGATTAAAAGATACTTTTACAAAAAATGTTCCTGTCAAATTTCATAAATTTTTGTCCAGAAATTTGACCGTCAATACAGTGGTTAAATTAAAATAGGTATACCACATAACTCGTTTTGCTTGTTCGGTCAATTATTTCATTGCAGCCTGTGATTTCGATACATTGGATTAAATTATATATTTTTTTAATCAGGCGATATACACAAATCTACCTAAAAATCTCCGAGGACATGAATATTATAAGACGCAAAAATAGGCCTTATCAATATGTAAACAGCAGGTATATGTATAAAAAGATAATTGCTCTTTTAAATGACAGCCGTAGCAGAAAGAAAAAATTGAACGGATTTTTTTTGTGTGTCGAAACTCAAATTTCAGTAAGAAACAAACAAAAATGTTCAAATACTCTCAAAGTTAAAAAGCGCATCAATGTGCCTACTAAAGCGAAAAAAGAAGTACTGTTATTAGTGTATTTGCCATATGGCAACATACACTATTGGCGTCGGTCGGATGGCGGGACCTAGGGGTCGGACCAAAATTTCTCGACGTTTCATAACCTCCTAAACACTTTGGCACCATTTTTAAAAATGTTTATATATATATGTATATATATATATTTATATATATATATATATATATATATATATATATATATATATATATATATATATATATGTGTGCGGGCAATAACTTTCGAAGGAGTTAATTGATTTCAACTAAATTTGGACCACGTGTTGAAATCCATCATCGCAAGAAGCCTATTTAAAATAGGCCCAATCTGACTATTTTAAGGGTAGTTTTTAGGGGTTGCAAAATGTTTTTGGGCCCCAAAATACCGAAAAAATTCTCCGAATCGTTTCAAAATTGAAATTTAACCCTCTGGTAGTAATTAAAAAGTGTCCCTAAAATTTTAATAAAATCGATCCTACAGGACCGGATTTAAAAATTTTAAGAAAGACTAGTTTGCAGATTGTGAATTATTTACTGAAAGGTGTATATAACTTGGTATAATAATAATAATAATTTTATTTATCCAGTAGTACATATAAGATGTGGACAAGTCATGGGATACATAATTAAACAAAATATGGACATTTTTCCAAAAGATAGTTTTTCAACTCAATGTTGAAATTTTTGTTGCCAAACTTGGCCTTGATATGGTCTGGCAAGCCATTATAAATGTTCACGACAGAGCAACGCAGGCTTTGCTTATACTTTGAGAGGCGATGCACCGGGACTTCAAGATCTTTTCGTCTAGTATTATACGTGTGTATGAAATTATTTGAAAATAAGTTCGGGTTGTTTTTTAAGAACATTATACTTTTGTATATATAAAGTGCTGGAACGGTTAGTAATCTATTTGTTTGAAATGTGTCTTAACACGATTCTCGGTACTTTAGGTGAAAAATGATTCTAATAATTTTTTTCTGAAGCTGAAAAGCTCTGTAAGTCCAGGTGGATCGCCCCCAAAACACAATACCATACGATAATGTCGAATAAACATAGCCATAATAGGCAGCTAAGCATACTGATCTGTCACAAATGGTACGAAGTCTGTAGAATAGGTAAACCATTTTTGATAATTTACTGCATATATCGTCAATATGACCATCCCACATTAGAGATGAATCAACTCTTAGACCCAGAAAATTAAAATTTGAAATTATTTCTATTGCTTTGCCGTCAACATTCAAAGTAGGTGCCAGACCAATAGAAGTTTTCTTTAAGCTGAAATACATAATCTTAGTTTTTTCAATATTTAGTTTTAGACCATTCTCACTACAATACTGTGAAAGTGTGGAGGCGGCTATCTTGGTTTTTTTTGTGGTTTCAGTGAGTTCATTATCTCTTATAGAGGTTCGGTTGATAATAATATTGCAATTAAGAAAAAAAAGTGTTATTTTAAGGGGTGTATTAAGGTGTCAAATTTTTTATTTTGCTCAAAAACCGAGTTAAATTAACCAACTAAGTTTGCATAATAAAGCCACACTCGCTGTATTAGCAAATACACTATATTGTCGGCAGGGTTTCGGCACTGCGACCCGGGTTTTTTTTTTATAACCATTAGAGGCATACAAAATCCGTGTGGAAAGCCATGCATGACTTCCATAGTTCAAGTCGAGCATCTATAATTTACAAGCTCTCTCTCTCTCTCTCTCTCTCTCTCCTTTCAATTATTAGATTTTTAGTGTATTTGCCATATGGCAACATACACTATTGGCGTCGGTCGGATGGCGGGACCTAGGGGTCGGACCAAAATTTCTCGACGTTTCATAACCTCCTAAACACTTTGGCACCATTTTTAAAAATGTTTATATATATATGTATATATATATATTTATATATATATATATATATATATATATATATATATATATATATATATATATATATATGTGTACGCGCGATAACTTTCGAAAGAGTTAATTGATTTCAACGAAATTTGGGCCACGTGTTGAAATCCATCACCGCAAGAAGCCTATTTAAAATGGGCCTAATCGGGCTAATTTAAGGGTAGTTTTTAGGGATTGAAAACTGTTTTTGGGCCCCAAAATACCGAAAAAATTCTCCGAATCGTTTCAAAATTGAAATTTAACCCTTTGGTAGTGATTAAAAAGTGTCCCCACAATTTTAATAAAATCGGCCCGACAAGACCGGATTTACAAATTTTATGAAAACACTAGTTTGCAGATAGTGACTTATTTATTGAAGGGTGTATTTAATTCGGTATAGACGTTAGATTGATAACAATATTACAATTAAGAAACAAATTTTATTTTAAGGGGTGTATTAAGGGGTTAAATTTTTTATTTTTCCCAAAAACAAACTTAATTTCACATAATAAAAGTATAAAACCACACGGCCCTATACAAGCAAATACACTATATTGTCGGCAGGGTTTTGGCGCTGCGACCCGGGTTTTTTTTTAATGTTAACTTTTTTGTGAACATTGTCAGAAAGCCTTTATATTTATAAGTAGGTACAAATAATATGCACTAAAGTGCGTAAACTCTTTCAATCGGTGTGCCAGCTAAGTTTCTGCACAAACGGACGGCCATAGAAAACTACTTTTTGTGACTACTTTTTGTGAGACCCATGAAACGTCTAAATTCGCCAAAATTTCGAATTCGACTTTTGATAATATGTATGTAAAGATCTTAGCTCGTGCTCCACGGTACGAACTGCATAGCAGTTCGACCGTCAAAGGCGTCAAACGTAATGCAAATTATTGCGTTAGTGTGAGTATGTTTGAGCGTGTGATACACAATCACGATACACCTATTTTCTTCTGAAAATTCACATTTAAAAATGTTGCATTTAGACCTCAAATGTAAAATTTTTAAATGTTAATTTTGAGCTCAAGTAGTGACATTCTCCACTTGATAAAAAAAATAGGTCTTGCATCGAACCCAAAAAACATATTTAATATTTATTACTAACTATTACCTGCATCACCACACGCGTCAATAGAAATTTTATTTTATTTATTATAATATGTCAACTGTAAATAATAGTTAGAATGGTCCTGTTGCCCAGTTGACAGGAATATTTATATTGCACCAAATATTAGGATAGTAGCAGTTGAAAAATGATTGTATAAAAACTAAGTATTTTTTTTCTTTTCTTTCCTTTTCTTTGTGTGCTAATTGACCATAGCCGTTGATGCACACGTTACTGTTTTTTTTTTATATTTATTTTATATTTGTTTTGTTTATACTTATTTCTTTTATTTATTCATTTGTATAAATAAAAAAAAAACCCGGGTCGCAGTGCCAAAACCCTGCCGACAATATAGTGTATTTGCTAATACAGGTATTGTGGCTTTATTAAATGAAATTAAGTTTGTTTTTGGACAAAATAAAAAAAAATTGAACCCCTTAATATACCCCTTACAATAATAATTTCATTAGTTGAAATATTGTTATCAATCCAACATCTGCACCAAATTAAATACAACCTTCAGTAAGTAAATTCGTATACGCAAACTAGTGTTTTCATAAAATTTGTAAGTCCGGTCCTGTCGGGCCAATTTGCTTATAATTTTAGGAGCACTTTTTAATTGCTACTAAAGGGTTAAATTTCAATTTTGAAATGATTCTGAGAATTTTTTCGGTATTTTTGGGCCCAAAAACTTTTTTCAACCCCTAAAAACTACCCTTAAAATGACCCGATTGGGCCCATTTTAAATAGGCTTCGTGCGGTGATGGATTCCAACATGTATGCCAAATTTCGTTAAAATGAATTAACTCCTTCGAAAGTTATTGCCCGCACATATAAATATATATATATATATATATATATATATATATATATATATATATATATATATATATATATACGTATATAAATATATATATATATATATATATATATATATATATATATATATATATATAAACATTTTTAAAAATGGTGCCAAAGTGTTTAGGAGGTTATGAAACGTCGAGAAATTTTGGTCCGACCCCTAGGTCCCGCCATCCGACCGACACCAATAGTGTATGTTGCCATATGGCAAATACACTAAAAAAATTGGTTTAGGTTAGAATGCCAAAATATTTTCTTAATTCAACAGTTTAAATTTTGAAATTATTAAAGCCCGTGCATGCCGCACGTCCATATATTTTCCGAATGAACCCTGCAGTTTGAGTTCACATGTTTATTCATCAACTCTCGTGAGTAGCGCGTCACTGACACCCTTTTTTCATAGCAACTCAAAAGTAAAAATGGTTGACCCCAGGCAAAGGTTCGAAAGCGGTATTTTTAACTAGCATTGAGTTTGTGGACGACTATACTAAACATTATTATGAACTCGCACGATGTACTGTCATACAACGACATCAAAATTCTAATTCCATATCTGTCGAATCGAAAATTTGCAAAGTCAAAGTATGCCGTAGATAAAATATTTTATAGTCGAAATCTCTGCCTGCATTGAGACATATAGCTTGTGTATGTATTTGGGAAACTAACCGAGAAAACGGATTTGCTGTTGACACAGAAAACTTATTGATTCATTTTTATACGAAATGTATGGCATTCGTCTCACTGCTTTGAGGAGGGAACAGATATCCACTTACAGCTTCACTTTTACACCTCGGCAGTGTAAAGATTTATCACTTGCCAGGACACCGTTCTGTCGTCTCTATCCGACATCGTCTCTTCCACGTATCTACTTACTAGTTTTATTTTTTTTATTTTTGTACACTTGTAAATAACTACGCCACAGTAGAACAAAATCAATTTCTTACTTCCCATCCCAACTACGGCAGGGAAGTAGACAAAGGAATCAGTCGAGATTTTTTGTTCAGGGATTAGTGATGAGCAAAACAAAACCAAGACGAAGACTGGGTCAGTCTTGGTCTTGTTCTTGCTTGTTCGATCTTGGTCTTGCTCAAATACTTCTAGTCTTGGCTTTGGTCTTGCTTATATAGTCTTGGTCTTGCTTATGTAATCTCGGTTTTGTTCTTGGTCTTGGTCTTGCGTATTAAGTCTTGGTCTTGCTCATCTGACCTAGTACTTACTTACGTTTTTTTAATAATTTTTTTAAGCACTATCATTATAAAGACCCTCAAAGGTATAAATTATAAATAACTCACAATTAATAATTCAATTTATTTTATTGCAATCATTAAAATATAAAAAATCTATTGTCTATATATAGGTATAATTTTGTTCATTTCAAAAATGCGATTTTTTTTATACGACTAAAAAATTTACACTCTATAATCATTCTAGATGACTAAAATGTTTTTAGAGACGATGTAAATAATTGCCAATTTTTCTTGTTCAATCAGAGAAGAAACTACACTTACACTAACCGAAAAACAATTCAATTTACGTCCAAAAGTCAGTAAGAAAACATAAAACGAGCAAAATTTTTGGAATTTATATTATTTAGCAATAGTCTTGCGTTTTGGTTTTGGTCTTGCATACTCGGTCTTGGTCTTGGTATTGCTCTCGTTTGTTCGGTCTTGGTCTTGGTCTCGGTCTTGCATACTCGGTCTTGGTCTTATTTTTCGGTCTTGGTTTTGCTCTTAGTCTTGCACACTCGGTCTTGGTCTTGGTCTTGCTAGTGTAAACAGAGTCTTGGTCTTGCTTTTTTGCAAGGCCAAGACCAAGACCAATTTTGCTCATCACTATCTGGGATTTTATAATAGATCTTCACGTGTTATATCGGGAATCTATACACAGACACAAACCAAGCTTAAGCGATTCGTATAAGTTAGATCAGTTCCACGTTAACAAATACAAGAAAAAAAACCGCATGATCGTATAATAATACTTCCTTATTACGATATCGAAGGAGAATGTTTCTACCAAATTTATATACGTATAAGATACATGTAAAATTTTTCTCCTTTATTAAAAAACGTCATATATAAACAAGCTCTTATCGAAAAAATATATGCGAACAAGTTTTTACAATTCTAAGGCAAGCCGTAGAAAAGTAGAAAAATTTCTATTTGTAGTATCTCCATAGAAAATTAGTTTGAAGCAATCCGTGTACGGCCGGCCTTATGAATATGAAACTTGAACAAAACGTTAATCTGCAAAGTATCATATTTTGTTCATACAAAATATGGCATTATAAATAATTAATAAATTTTCACGATTTGATAGAACTCCTATGGATAATAAATTGATGTAATTCAAATACATTATGAATCACATGTAGGTACCATTGAAACTAGGTCACTCTCATGTTATACTGTAACGAATTTTTCAGTTTTTTAACATAACGCTATACACAAATTCAACTATATACGACCACAACGATAAGAGAAACAGTTTAATTTAGGGCAAAAAAGACACGCATTTTTAAGGATTTATTAGTGTACTAGCTGACCCGACAGACGTTGCCCTGTCCAAATATCAGTGAATTTGTTTGTGATCGTTTAGTGAATTTGTGAAAAGTTAAAGAAATAAAATATCTATATTCGTGCAAATGACCAGCGACAACAGTAGTGGAGCCTTCGGCTTCACTGTTTTACTATCTTACCTCGCGAGACTGCGCCCCACTCGGTAGCAACAATAGTAGTGAACCCTTCAGCTCCACCATATTGCAATCTTGCCTCACGGGGTTACGTCCGACAACCAGTTGTCAAACGAGATTTGCGCAGTAGTAGCAAAAATCCCATAGAAAAAAAATTGATGTGTATACTTATGTATGCCCGGCAAAAGTTATACTTCATTAATATAGATACATGAGACGTGTCATCTATGAATACAAAGTAAAACTGTACTGCAACGAAGTCAGCTTTATCGACGATTTTAACTTTGCAAGTAGTACTTTATTACTTTGGATAATAGGCGGATATTGTAAGAGAGAAATGAGACGTGTCACCTATGAATACAAAATACACCTATGTCAACTTTATCGACGATTTCAACCTTGCCGATATACGTAATACATTCATATTAAATTAACAACTAACTTCATGGTGTCTCATGTGTGCGCAACTTCCGTAACAGACAATGCTAACTTCATGGTGTCTCATTAGTGGAGTACCGTTAGACGTAAAAATTGTAAAACATCGGAATCCAGGGCCAGTCAATGATTCTTCATAAAAACTGTTGACCTGCATTGTTAAAAGCTCAAATAAAAAAGTTAAAACAAATTTTTTTGACGCTCTCGATTGCGGGATGGATGCCACCCCTTCTCGGGGGTGAAAAATGTTTCGTTAAAAATAAGTACGGAAATGGATAGGTTGACTAATTCTAAGCAACTTTTGTTCAATATAGTTTTTTCTGAAAGGCCATGCTTTTCGACTTATTCGCGAGTGTAAGTGTCAATTTTTCAACCAATAATTTCAGACAGTTTTCCCGAATAACTGAAAACGTAAGTATTTTATCGAAAAAATCATTCTTAGTAAAAATGTAGCTTATAAAAAAACCAAAATAATGGTGAGTTTACAGTGTCTGTAGACCCAATACAAACGGAGTACTACCTTGTTGAAGGTTGGATTCCGAGGTATAAACCTTACGGCACTCCACTACATGTTCTTTGTATGCTGCGTGCTTAACTTCCATAACAGAAAATTTTACCCTCAATGCGCCAAAAGAAATATAACTTCAAAAATCACTTTGAGTTTTCCACTTTTCCGGGATATTTCTTCAATTTTTCTTTCCCTTTAACCTTACTCGGACTATCACGATCACTGATCAAAAAAAATATCCAAACTGGTCCAACCGTTTTCAAGTGCTGCGCTTACCAACGAACAGCATTTCATTTTTATTATATAGATAATAAATAAAAAGTTAGGACATTGATTCCGAAAGTGATTAAAAAAAACGTGTGAGCCTCACCCACATAAGCTCACATGGATTCAGTAATTAATCAAAGATATTGTTTTTTGTAGTTTAAACGCAGCTATTGGCGTAAACGGCCGTTGATGTTTTTTCTTCAATCCACTTTCGAGATAGCCAATAAATTGATGAAAGTTGGTTTCTACACAATCAATATTTAATTATAACCGCATCGCAAGAAGTCCGAACTAATTGCTAATGGCAAAGTTAAAGAGAGCGCGAGAGTGAGAGAGAGAGAGAAAAAAGAGAGAGTAAGGAGAGAGGAGAGAAGAGGTGATATTGCGAGTGTCAGGAGCAATTCATCATGTCATGTTGAACTGGACATGACATGCACCGTGACCGGCCTCTGGGGCTCTGATACTGTTGTATTTTATACAAGTTGGGGATCGGGGGATGCTTTGCAGTTGTTGTTGTTGTTGTTGTTGTTAACGCCACAGTACTACTGACAACAGCACATCACTGTGACATAGCTGATACACGATATTGCGAATTCCATAGGCTCTTTCATTTCAATCGTGTCGAGTTGATGGATTAAAACGTAGTACTGATGCTACGGTCGAGCAGCGATCCGCAAAGTTTTATTCTCTAACTTAAAAATCATAAATCATACTAGAAATGTCTCTTCGAACAGTTCGTCCTTTGACGTTGAAGTAGAGCAAAAGTGCGCGAAATTTAAATGTCACGGCATAAAACTTAAAATCCAAACATTGTGGTTTAAGTATATTGTGGTATAAGTACATATAAACTTTAATTATATTTTTTTTTCAAAAAAAAAATCACCTCTTTATATCCCTAAAACTTTTTACTATTTTCAAAATTCGGCAAGAATTTTATCAGCAAAATAATATACCTTTCCGTAAAGGAATGAATAGGTATGACGACAGTAACTAAAAATCAGTAAGATTATGTTCTTACCTAATGAAACCTTAGTCATATATTACAAAACCCCTATTTATTTTTTTATTATGAGCGAGGTCAATAATTACTTTGATAAAATAAAATGACAAAATACAGCAATTCGCCATATGTTGAACATCAATCAAAGCGAATTACGTCACCTATATCTAAACATACGAATATGTACAATTAAGTTAGCAGGAAAGTGGACAAAATGATGTTAATCAATAAACCAATTATTAATTTTGCGACGTTTCGATCATATATTTGACCTTCATCAGGCATCTATAAAGTATAGCACATGTTAAAATTATACTTTATAGATGCCTGATGAAGGTCAAATATATGATCGAAACGTCGCAAAATTAATAATTGGTTTATTGATTAACATCATTTTGTCCACTTTCCTGCTAACTTAATTGTGTATGTTTAAAAAAAAAATATGGACGCAACAATTTCTAATACGAATATGTCTTCTTGTTTCGTTCTCAGCACACCATACTTTGTTCTTTAAGTTCAAAATTGTTATAGAAACATCGCAAAATAAAAATACTGTAAATACATTTACTAGACACGGTATTCATGGACTCCTTAATGCTTAATAACACACAAACTTTTGCAGTAGTATCTAGTGTTTCCATCTGGTTATATAGACGTGACATCACAAGCGCCGCTATGACACTAACAAGCGTTTTGGTGGGAATTTTACATTAAAAAATTAAAATGTTTTTTTTCTACTAAACCCTTATTTTCTGCAGAAATCTGGATATTCGTAGTAAATAATGAACATTATAGAACACTTTTTCAAAATCTGTCATCATGCCTATTGTCCATAAAGCTATAGCTGTTGTTAACTGTTGTTAATATAAAATTTTGTATGTTGGTCCTACTTGTCCGATTTTGACAAAATTACAGGAGCAAATTGTAATGTTTGTTAGTTTAACTGTTAAGTTAAACTTAAATTTCGAGAATGTTTATGATATTTTTAGACCCAAATTTTTTAAATATCATAGATTTAGGACCGGTTTTACAATGTGAGTTTAAGACGAATTCAAATGAACTCTGTTTAAAATTAAGCACAGTTTATTTTACTTGTTTGTATCAATAGTACAGCCCAAATGCCTCAACCGCTTCAGAAAAATATTTCTTTATTCGATTCTTTTCGAAATTCTGATTAGGGATTGCAATGCTGGATCCAACAATCCAGTAATCCAGCTCGATCCTGCACGTTTTCGGCTTTGCTGAATCTAGCATCTGGCGTTGGATTCAGCAGTGCGGATCCGCAAACAGCTAAAAAGAAGTAATTAATTCGATCTGAGAAGGATTATGATACGATATTGAAGAAAGAAATGGCACTTTATGAAAGTGAAGGAGTAAGTGGTGAAAATCTAACTTTAATCTATGATTAAATAATCACAGATTACAGTTTGGTTTGAACCATTCGTTCAAGGCGGACGATATGATGGATATTTTGTTATTGGCACGTTGGCAACTGAGAGAGTGAGTAGAGGAAGATGGCGGTGACAGGAGACAGTGTAGTTGTTTGAAATAAAAAATTAATAAAATCCAGTAATGGAAGTTTGCATTTATTTACAACACTATTTAAATCGATAAAATTATACAATCCACTCAAATACACAACACTCATGTTTATCGCCTTCTCTTTCCTGTTAGATTTTATGCGCAGTAGTATATTAGCACTTCATCTCTACAATAATTTTAAGCTAGGTTTAACACTTAAACTGAGGCCGAATATGTAAAAAAAGAAAAACAGCCCTTAGTGCGGTGATAGATTTCTATATGCGAACAAAATTTTATACGTTATTAACGGATTTTCGATTCCGAATATAACAAGGAATAGGTGTTAAAAATCCTCAGGATTACTTTTGAAACATCATGTAAATATCAGTTGACAACACTGCCACCAGACCACTCTGTCAACTCAAAGTGTTAACAATATATGAACAGCCTAACATAACGTAATTAGATACATGTGAAGGTTGAACCATGGAACTTTTATTACAGAATTAGAAACAGAATTACTTAAACTGTAGACAAACATCTGTCTTACTTAGCAATTAAAACACAAACTACAGCTCAAAATTGTAGAAGTGCCTTCATAAAATTTAATTTCTATACCTTAACCGTTTAACGTCATCTTTAACAGAAGAAATAATTTTAAAAAAACTATATAATTTAGGTTATAAAAAATGGACCGTGTACATAATTGAAACTTAATGTAGCAATATCTACTTACACAGTATGGAAAAATGTTATTAATTGACATTAATTATATAGTTTATAACACTTTACCCCAATGTTTATAGATCGCCTTGTTAATGAAACACGTCAGATAGAGGACCGTTCAGTATCAACTGACAGTCTACTGGATGGCGTCAAAGGAACGAGGTCATCTCTGTGTCTAATAACCTTGAACGTATCCGTGATTTTGAGCAAAAGTAACCGAATTATTTCAGATTTTCCTGAAAGGCGACGCCGAAGCTGTTGACACTGTTGGCTCTCGCTCACATTTCTGTATATCCTTTTCGAAAACATCGCTACATTTTGGCTTATGACGGAGAATAATGATCCGGGTGCCTACTTTTGAATGGTTACTGTTTGGTTACTCGTATGGTGATTGGTCGCTATTTCTTGCATGCGCCGTGTTGTGAAACGTTACGGTATGATTAGTAGTCGGCAGCGAAATTCAACCAAAAAACTTTGGACACGAACTGCACTTAGCTCTGTCGGATTAGTCCGTTGTATAGACAATTCCTGTTCCATTATAAAAGTTCGATAGACTGAACAGAGAAATTATATAACATAGTTATGTAATATCCGCGTTGGGATCTTAATTGATGACATCAAAATGGTATAGTGACGGTGGTGGTTCGGTTCAACCGTAATTGCTGGGCACGCACTTCGACATGCATCATTGATAAATACTTAAATAATGTATACACTACACTGCATACACACACACACATACATACATAAGTATTATGTGCTTTAATAACTAGCTGGCTATGGCGCTGTGCAAAATTAAATAACCCATTCTCATTGGTTGCTAAGTTTTTAAGAATACACCGATATAGCAAAAATATCTTGAAACTCAAAACAGGAGCACACCGGATCAGATTTTAGTAAAATGTGCTGTTTATTTGATAACTACATCTATTAGTACGAAAGCCTGCAATTAGAGTTATTAAATACAGAGATGACCTCGTTAGTAGTGAAGTGATGACGCTTCATCCAGTTGACTGTCAATTGATATTGAGTGGTTGATAAAAATACTGGCTGTAATGATGATCGGAATTGATATTTTTAATGACAGTTCTAAACGTCTAATTCAAAATCTAGAGTAACTTTTAATATATATAACTCGATATGTACAATTTATATAAAAAAATCGAGTAGATTGTGACGAAGACACAATCCGCAGTTTTGACATTGAAATGAATGCAGTTCTCCTCGTTCACGGTGATTCTTGTCTAATATTAAATGTAGGGTAGCTTGTTAGTTTTAGAATGACCTCACTTTCATATCCAAAGTTATACTGGACCAAATCCTGCCAGGCACCATATAATTGCATCATATTGAGAACCCCACACCGACGCTTGGCCTAAAAATCATTTCGGATATTGGCATCCTTTATCTAAACGACGCTATATGGAAATTATAAGACGAAGCATTTTACATCACTCACTTTTTGTAACGCTCGACTTTTAGTTCATACCCCTCAACGCCGTTTCGATTATAGTTGTGCTGCGCAATATTATCTATACAAGGTGTCTCAAAAGTAAACCACAATAGGGCAGCAATTCTTAAGTCTTCAACAAAAAAGCTTTTGATATTGTTTTTGTTATTATCTGATAATAATTATTAAAAGAACATCTACCGTAAACTTTACTCGAGCACAAAATTTACTGAAACAAATTATTCATAAATGTCAATATACCTAACTAATAAGCGTCTAGCATGTTTTCAACTTCTCATATTTAAATACGAACTTGGAATTTATAATCCGAAAGGGTTAATACCTTTTATAATGCTGGAACTTGAAAAGCACATATAGGTAAGTTTCTTCAAAGTGAAATTTAGTCTTTGATGCCGATAAACAGGAATTAACACCGGCCCGATTTTGTCTTTGTTTCACAGATTGTGTAAAACAAAGATGAACAGCGACCAAATCTAGTGTTATTTGCCTCTACAATCTACCATGCAAATTTTATTCGCCCTTTAAATTACAATATTGAGACCTGAAAAGTACACAATATACAGAATGTAAATAAAGAGATTGAGATATCCGTTTTGCTCGATTTTCTGACAATGCATTCTGAAACTCAGCATAATTTTCGCCGCAACATAACTATTTTTGGTTTCTATGCATTACTCTGAAGAAAAAACAAGTAAAAATTCAAGTTCTTTGAAAATATTGTGATTTAATGAAACTGAATGCGTATAAATCTCGCGTGCCGGAAGTGAAACATTTGTAGTCAAGTTAACACTGAACAGAAAGGCACAAGTCGATCGACTTTCTCCTTCCACGCATTCGTACCTAGTCGCCAGCCAGTCGGTTCCAGTTCCCCGCTAACAGCTCATTTCCCCCACCACTGACTATCGTTTTTCGTTTTCATTCCGTTTGAAAAAAAATATTATCATTGCAGCTAATGATATTTCACGTCAAAAACTCACTTGCTAAATCTTCCTGTAAACCATGCCTTAATTTCGATATGGGTTATTATATATATAACTGGTTATCATAACACAGTTCTGCATATTAATTACTAGTCTACTAAGTGAATAAATTAAATGAGATATTTCAACTAAATGCGTAATTTTATGAACATTCTGTATAGATACTTTCTCAACCCAGAATTTATTCTCTCTGAAAGGTTTATTAGCTCTTTATAGTATTGGAATTTGAAAGAGTATCCACAAATGGGATTAACCATGCGTTTAAATCGGTTTAAAATTGAAATTGTAGTGTATTTTAGACTTTGTCTGAAATACGTAAATATTTCATTAAATTATCTCTTTTTATAAAATCCCACTTCTGGCCACCAGTTCCTTAAAAAACAAGCTTTTGTCGAGTATGTGTGTTCCTAATACTGTTTAATTATTTTATATAAGGGCTTGAGAATAATGCCATTAGGTATAATATTTCAATTATTTTAGCACCATATTCAAGAAGGTTTTTCATGGAATGCTATAAAACAAAAATGTCTCTATTTTTTAATCAGGAATTAGCTTGTAAACTTAAGGCCGCTGCACACGAGGTTGATTTTGCCGATAGATTCGCTGCTAGTTTCCAAGTGTGCTTTGGTGCTAGATTTTATAACGATTTGTATGTGTTGACTTCATACGATGTGTGTTTTAAAGCTGAATTTGTAAATGTTTTTGATGCGCGTGCAGTGACAGTTGAAATGCTAACAAAAAGCTTATTGTCACTGAACAGAACACACACCATGACGTCATGTTTGTTTATTCTTGCTTTGTTTGTTTGTTTGTTTAGTTCTTGCTCAAAGACAGCAGAAAATCAAGCACGAAAAATAGCCCTGGTTCTAATTTTCAAATAATATGTAACCACGCAGCGTTGCCCGTATTGACGTCGTTTCCATCCTCGTAGTCCGCACGACGGTCAGCACAGGTTCCAGCAGCGAATCCAGCAGCAAATTTAGTTTAGTTTACATTGTCTAAACTGGTAAATATATGGAACTAGGTTTACAGATTACCTGTATAATTACAATTATTAATATGAGTACGTTCTTTTGCATAGAAGTGTATTTTCAGCGGTACCAGCATGGCATGTACTTTATTTCGTCTAGTGTTGTCTAATTCAATTAGAAATATATAGTTTATATTATTATGTATTAATAATACTCAAATACTTTATATTCTGTTGCAGTTTAAATTTTCACTGCCCCTAATTTAAAACTATTCCATTATTATTGTAAATTATGCTTATATTATGTTTCCATGACTTCTCTATTACATACATCTAGTTCTCACATATTTTTCCCATATTTTTCTCACCATCGAACTGATGAAAGTACCAATAATTGAAGTTTCAATTTATTATTAAAAAATATTAAATTAATACCCTACCCCTTCTTACGTGCATTCGGAGTTACGCGATTTTTAAAGACTGAAGAACTTGATACTTTAGTCCCAGTTCAATTAGAAGATCAAATGACGATTGGAAACTTGACACAAGGTCTCAGTTTAATTGAAAAAGGGTTACCTACAAATTTTGGGAAACATAGACTCCAACAAAAAATTATTCGCGATCTACGAGGAAAGTTAGATTGGAAAGATAAAATCGTTGATCTCTCAGACGACTTTGTTAGATTTTATGAAGCTTACCACGTCAAAATAACTTCGGTTTACGTTTTTGTAATTCATAATAATATAATTTGTAGTATTATCTAAGATTTTATTACACATTTTTTTCAAATTATCGTTTTCTTTAGTCTCCGATCCCAAATAAACATAATTTGTGTGTATTTATATGCAAAATTTAGCCTCGACTAACGCTAATTCGACCTACACGGTTATCGCTCGGTCCCACCTATCGCTTTAGTTTAGGATATTACTGTACATTCCCTACTTTTTCTTTAATACAGGTTTCAAATACTTATGAAAATTTTAATACCTAGATATCCGGAAACACCGCTTTCTCGTTATTTTCTGCATTTTTTAAACTGTAAGTTAGTAGCAGTGTGAGAGTTGATTATTAGAATGAAGAATTAGGACTAAGTAATAACTTTTTGAGCAGTTTGACAGGTAATACTCTCTTGGTAATTTATACGTATCTCACAAGAAAACAACTAGAAAAAATCTTCTAAAATTGAACACTTATCAGCGACACGAATTATTAAGGGTAGAAAAATGCGACATTCTTTTTTTTTTCTTTTTTTAATCAGTGATGCAAACTGTCAAACGTTCTCCCTTTGCCACATCAAGTGGAAATCAAAAGGTTTGCATGTTTATTTAACCTTTTAACTATATTCTGACTTTTTCACTATAAATGATTATTTAACATGTGTTGTAAAATCTAAATGTCACTATGGTTCGTGGTGCCACTTTTATCGAAGCCTGCCAGATGCGATTATATTTAGATATATGGCGGTTTTATTTATTATTTTTTTTATGAAGTTTCGTTCTCAAACATAAAATTTATAATACTGCTAAGACATACAAAATGTTGCACGGAAAGCCATGCGTAGAGAATATATTTTTAACTTCCCACTAAGAAAATTGAAAATTTTCAAAAATTTTCGAAATTCGAGTTTTCGTCAGATCTCGACGTTTTGAGATCCTAGGAAGCCGTTTCCACGATGATGTCCGTATGTCTGTACGTGCCTGTATATGTGTGTGTGTGTGTGTGTGTACGCGCGCGCGCGCACACATGTTAACCTCTCATAACTTTTGAGCGGATAAACCGATCGAAAAGTGGTTACGACATCTGAAAGAATCTTGCTGAACTTAGATTTTCTGAGAATCGGAACTGATTCGGCACGGTAGATTTTGAAAAATCTCAATTATAAAATTTTTGGAAAAAGTTTTTTTTAAATACCTACCTTATTTTCGAAACTACTGTTTCAATTAATTCCAAAATCTAATCAGCTCTATTCCTCGTAAGACAACGTCTGTTAATTGGTTCGAGAGATATCGTTGGTGAAAAATTTAGAAAAAAAAGTCTTTTCAAAATATCTTCTCAGATTTTGATCAGATTAATTTCATTGCAATAAATTATTTTTTGGACCTAAAAAACTGCATCGAATGGCGTAAAGCGGATTAAAATCGAACGGCGCGTTCAAAGGATATCGCAGTTCAAAAATTTCCAAATGGTGTTTTTTCTAAATATTTTCTCAGATTTTGGTCAGATTGATTTTTCTGGAATAGTTTCCTTTTTTTAACTTAAATAACTGCATCTAAAGCCACATCCAAATCGAACGACTCGTTCAAAAGATATCGACGTTCAATAATTTTCGAAATAACATTTCCTTTAAATAACTGCCATTTTTTTAAGCTTGAATAAGTAAGACTGAAATGACACTGCGTCTTTTTATAACTTTATTTAATGTGTTATAAACACTATAGTTATAGTATCAATTTATTGTTATGCATTTAACACATTGCGAGAAGTTTTAGGCTTGGTCCACAGGTCAAAAGGATTCCATATTTTTTTAAACAATTTGTACATAAGAAATGGGGTAACAAGCATCTCTTGAATAATTTTAACAACTGAGCATGTATTGTTTGACCAGGGAAAGAAAGTCTATTAAAAGAATGTGCATAATGTTTCTTATTTAAAAAAAGTTTGGGAATGTATTTTAAGTCGTGCATAAGTACCTAATATAGCCACAAATATTTATTATTATTTTTTAAATAGGGGGAGTCCCCCGAGTACCGGACACTTAAGGTTTTTAATAAACAAAAAATTGAATAATTACCTACATTTTATTTTGTAGCGTTATCAAGCACTTGTTATTTTTATCTTTTATATGTTATAATATTTTAATGCAAATGAAATATTTAAGTTCGGCTCTGTTGTTTAGTTATGTAAGTTTCTTTTATTTGCGTAATAGTCGTGAATACCTTTTTGTCCCTGTATAAATTTTTTTAGTTAATTTTAGTAACTCGGAATATAAAAGGTAAAATACCGTTTTACAATAAATAGTCCTACAAAAAAAAGTATAAATATTTCAAGTAAGATATTAAAAGAAGTTGTTTTAAATAAATTTTTAGTGTCGTCAAAACTGTTCGAATTATTGCGCCCAGCACCTTTTATATTTCCTTCATCCATCCCGAGCAGTTTCGGCTCAATTTCGATACTTAAAATTTTCGTTTAAACAATCATATATATTATATAACATTAAAATAAATCAACAAAGATGAACATTGTACATTTTTAGCCACTTATAAAATTTTAATAAAATCGGCCAAACAGGACCAGACTTACAATTTTTTTTTAAATACTACTTTGCAGATATGTAGTTACTTATTTACTGAAGAGTGCATTTAATTCAGTGTAGACTTTAGATTGATAATAATATTGCAATTAAAAAAAATATATTTTGATAGGGTGTATGAAGGGGTTTAATTTTTTATTTTGCTTAACAACACACTTAAATTAGCACAATAAAACCAGATTACCTGTATTAGCAAATACACTATATTGTCGACAGGGTTTTGGCACTGCGACCCGAGTTTTTTTATTTTTACACACTCTAAATGATAATTAAACAATGAAACCTTTTGACAGCGTGAACAGCGTTCTTCTCTATGACAGCGTCTGATAATGTTTATGAGTGAGTGACGTCATGCACTCCGATTCGTGTTCGTTGTCACGTGACTTGAGAGTGATTTAATTACGTTTTATTTATCAAATATTAATTAAATTCCTTAAAAATAATGAAAAATATTGTGTTCTTTACTATTTCTATCATAGACACTACCAATTAACGTTAAAATTATGTTTTTATTTGAATAAAGTTAACATCCCTACTGCTTGATTACGCTTTAAGATTTGCATTCCTAATCAGAAAAAAGTAAACAACAGAATGCATTTGATACTTTTCATAGCAACTATTAATTAAGTACTATTAACTGTCGCCTCCATTCAGCTGGCATATGCAGAGAGAGAAGATCCTAGAGAGAAAAAGACAGAGAGACAAGGGTCCATTGCAGCCTCCCATTCGATTATTTTTGTAATGCTGCCGTTGTCAGATTTTAAATTACATTATAATAAAATATTGCTATATATTTTTATGTGTTATGTTTATTTTAACTAACTACATAGAAACATGAAAATGAAGTGCTATATGTCCACAAGTATAACTTGTACCTACCTACAACAGAAGGTTAGATTCATTTGATTTGAAGAATATACAGGATATTTACTTTATACCAACATATTTCTCCACATAATTTGCAGTGTATGCAAGTTATGGCAAATAGTAGGTTCAGTCCATAAAAACCGTAAGAATGTTATTTTTAACCGATTTAAAAAAGAGGTCATACAATTCGACGTGTATTTTTTTGTGTTTCGCGTTGTTCACTGATTTGAAAAATGTCGATGCCATTTTGTTCAGAATATTATCAGAAAATATATTTTTACAACATTTAAGCTACCTCATATCTCCAGCATTTGGTAACCAAATTTAATTAATTTTTTCCTATTTAATAATCCATACCTTCGGACTAATCTCACATAAATTTTAGTTAAATCGGTTCAACGATATCTCCGCCAGGTGTAAAAAAATAATTATTTGTATCGCCACGCTAACTGCAGCTTATATTGACATTTTATAATTTATAAACAGAGAAATTACGAAATCTTATAAAAAAAGTGCGATATCAATTCCACTAAAAATTTAAAAAAACTTTAAAAAATATTAGATAATTTTTTTTTATAAAGACAAGTGTGCAGTGTGCTGAGAAGGATAAAAATAAGTTTAAGTAATTTAAGTTCATAATTATAAAAGCGTGGGTTGTAATTTCTATGATAGTAACGAACCACGCTTTTATAATTATAAACTTGAATTATTAAAAATTATTTTTATCCTTTTTAGTACCTATGTTGGAATAAAAGCTTGTCTTTACTAACGTTTTTTATCTAATATTTTATTTTCAAATTATTAGTTACTTTGGCCGCCATATAGGAATTTAAATAGCGTCACACAGTTTACTGTATTCTACTATGGCATACCCTCTCATTTGATACCCATGTCAAGGGGTTGTATAGAAATAGATGATCCACCAATTTTTGTCGGCCGCCATTTTGGATTTGGAATGTAATCACACTACTGATTGGATTCTACTTATCAATTGTCATACTCTTTCATTTGATACCCATGTGGAGGGGATTGTAAAGAAAAGGTAATCCGTCATTTTGTCATTTTGTGGTGACGGTCATGTTGGATCTACCATAATATTGAATGTATTATATCGTATTGTCTTTAAAACCAACGGGGTGTGCAAAATTTCAGCTCAATTGGAAACCGGGAAGTGGATCAAATTTAACTTGAAAGATAGATTGCAGACAGACAGACACCGGAAGCTTGTAAAAAATATTAACTTCCTTCAAAGAAATCACTAAAAAGAGGAAAATAGTGAAATTTTGAGGTCGACGCCAATTTAATAAAACCCGGGTCGCAGTGCCAAAACCCTGCCGACAATATAGTGTATTTGCTTGTGTATAGGGCCGTGTGGTTTTATACTTTTATTATGTGAAATTAAGTTTGTTTTTGGGCAAAATAAAAAATTTAACCCCTTAATACACCCCTTAAAATAACATTTTTTTCTTAATTGTAATATTATTATTTTCTTATGGACGCCATTTTTTATTTTCAGGTATTCGAATTTTGCTTATTTTTTTGAATAATTTGACATAGCATATCCTATATATAAACCAATCAGAAGCTACAAAACTGACCAAAATTGCTTTTTCACGTTATCCATACCGATCAGAGTGTGCCGTGTAAAACAAAATTTGTTGAAACAAATACATACCGACAGGTTAACAATCTGTCGAGCGATCGCTACAGTTTTGCTAATTCATTTTGTTTGATTTACTCTCTAAGATGGCTCAAGCAGAATACTTGAACCTTTATCCAGAAAGGCGACAGCCTTATTCAATAACTTTTAGGAACTTAAATAGAAATTTAAAGGTATACGGTTCATTTTCAAAGAAAAAAGGCAACATTCATTGAGTCACCCTGTATATCCCATTCACCCCTGGTGTAGGTCTACTATTTGCATAACTTGAATTCAATGTTATGCAAATGGATAAATTAACATGTCAAGTCAACATATTGATTGAAATCAAACGCACTGTATACATTTTTAAAGGCCACGAACTTGTCGTACCAATTCATATTTTCAATTTATTGTGTGTGTGTGTGTTTTTTTTTTTAATTATAAACTGAAAATATACTTGCACCAGTTCTCAGACTAGAACCCTGGAATTTGGGACTTGGAATAGAGAATTCATGTATGTATATCGTTTTGCAAACATTAGTCGTTTGAAGAAAGAAATATTACAGATTATAGACGCTCAACAGCTGAGGTCGTCAGCTGTCTATAGTTAGTTTGTATTTCTAGGGAGTATATTGAATTACATTTCACGAGTACCTAATTTCGTATTTTAGCTCGGGGCGCACCTCGTGAGGGCTGCAAATCATTCTTTCAAAATAATGATTCTACCATCTTTATATTTATATCATCTGTTCATGTTCGCCAAGATAATTCTATCATCTTATATATAAAAATGACTCGCCGTGCGTGTGACTTGCTTAAAATCGAAAACGGCCCTAGTCCATCCGAATGATTTTTTTTGCTTCTTTCGGAAAGATTCAGACATGGTTTATGCGTAAAAAAATTAGGAAAAATCCAAAGGAAGGACTTAAAAATTGCAAAAAATCGAAATTCACTGTTTTACTTCGAATTAGTTTCAATAGATGGCGTTCGCGGCGGATTTTTTATTTGACCGCTCTGCACCATGCAAAACTACGCGACTGTGTGAAATTTTCATTTACATCGTTTTTTCTTTAAAAAAGGCATAGTGGATTTTGAGAACAGATTTGGTTAACGTCAATTTAATTGCATTTTGCGAACATTACAATTGATCAAACGTTATTAAGGTCAATTGATTTTGCTGCATTAGACATACCTACCGCAAATTTTCGAGGCGGGCCTACTTTTTATGTTTGATAACTACGCCATGCATTACTGTAAATCATTCAGGGCGATTGTTCAAAATTGTCATTATTTCATCATCGTTATTACATTTAACATCGTTTTTTCTTAAAAACGGGAAGTGGATTTTGAGAATAGATTTGATTAAATCGATTTTAATTGCATTTTGCAAACATACATTTAGTTTGTAAGTTTCGGTACTTTAAATTATAAAATCTCTGTGATTTGTTGTAGCCATATAGATACATAGAATCTAAACTCAAATTTCTTAGTTGTTTGTGGAGGAACTGGTAATATTATCATAGGTACTATACAATAATTTATAATAATAATAATAATAATAATAAAAAACCCGGGTCGCAGTGCCAAAACCCTGCCGACAATATAGTGTATTTGCTTGTATAGGGCCGTGTGGTTTTATACTTTTATTATGTGAAATTAAGTTTGTTTTTGGGCAAAATAAAAAATTTAACCCCTTAATACACCCCTTAAAATAACATTTTTTTCTTAATTGTAATATTATTATCAATCTAACGTCTACACCGAATTAAAGACACCCTTCAATAAATAACTCACTATCTGCAAATTAGTGTTTTCAAAAAATTTGTAAGTCCGGTCCTGTCGGGCCGATTTTATTAAAATTTTACGGACACTTTTTAATTACTACTAAAGGGTTAAATGTCAATTTTGAAACGATTCTGAGAATTTTTTCGGTATTTTGGGGCCCAAAACATTTTTTAACCCCTAAAAACTACCCTTAAAATGCCCCGATTACGCCCATTTTAAATAGGCTTCTTGCGGTGATGGATTTCAACACGTGGGTCAAATTTCGTTAAAATCAATTAACTCTTTCGAAAGTTATTGCCCGCACACACACACACACATATATATATATATATATACAGGGTGTCTCACCGAACGTTGGCTAACATGGGTAACTTTGTTATTAGTGGAGATAGAAAGTCGGTTAAATGGGCAAAGTAGTGCAGAAAATTGGGCTCATTAACATCCCGTCGAAAAAACAATTGAATTTTGACACCCTATGAATTTATTCAGAAAATAGTGAAAATTGCCATTTATGAAAACTGGCCATAACTTTTTTATTTATGAAGATATTTGAAAATTTTATTAACCATTTTTTTGTAACTTTTTAAGGTCTTTTTAGTGGCGTAGGTTTAATTTTTTTATTTCCACTACATAATGAGATATTGACATGAACTTTGGTTTTTCTTATGGACGGCATTTTTGATTTTCAGATATTCGAATTCTACTTATTTTTCTGAATAATTTGACATAGCACATCCTATATCTAAACCAATCAGAAACTACAAAACTGACAAAAATAGCTTTTTGGCGTTATCAAAGTGTGCCGTGTAAAACGAAATTTGTTGAAACAAGTACATATCGACAGGTTAACAATCTGTCGAGCGATCGCTACAGTTTTGCTAATTCATTTTGTTTGATTTACTCTCTAAGATGGCTCAAGCATTCTCAAATTTGGGGAAACAGGCTATTTTTGCGCATACATTCAGCGTAACAAAAATACCACGTGGGCTCAAATACAATACTTGAACCTTTATCCAGAAAGGCGACAGCCTTATTCAATAACTTTTAGGAACTTAAATAGAAATTTAAAGGTATACGGTTCATTTTTAAAGAAAAAAGGCAACATTCAACACTGTGAAGAAGAATTAGGTTTAGCAAACGTTGAAATTAATGGAGAAAAGTTCCTAAAAGTTATTGAATAAGGCTGTCGCTTTTCTGGATAAAGGTTCAAGTGTTCTGCTTGAACCCACGTGGTATTTTTGTTACGCTGAATGTATGCGCAAAAATAGCCTGTTTCCCCAAATTTGAGAATGCTTGAGCCATCTTAGAGAGTAAATCAAACAAAATGAATTAGCAAAACTGTAGCGATCGCTCGACAGATTGTTAACCTGTCGATATGTATTTGTTTCAACAAATTTCGTTTTACACGGCACACTTTGATAACGCCAAAAAGCTATTTTTGTCAGTTTTGTAGCTTCTGATTGGTTTAGATATAGGATATGCTATGTCAAATTATTCAGAAAAATAAGTAGAATTCGAATATCTGAAAATCAAAAATGCCGTCCATAAGAAAAACCAAAGTTCATGTCAATATCTCATTATGTAGTGGAAATAAAAAAATTAAACCTACGCCACTAAAAAGACCTTAAAAAGTTACAAAAAAATGGTTAATAAAATTTTCAAATATCTTCATAAATAAAAAAGTTATGGCCAGTTTTCATAAATGGCAATTTTCACTATTTTCTGAATAAATTCATAGGGTGTCAAAATTCAATTGTTTTTTCGACGGGATGTTAATGAGCCCAATTTTCTGCACTACTTTGCCCATTTAACCGACTTTCTATCTCCACTAATAACAAAGTTACCCATGTTAGCCAACGTTCGGTGAGACACCCTGTATATATATATATATATATATATATATATATATATATATATATATATATATATATATATATATATATATATATATATATATATATATATATATATATACATATATATATAAACATTTTCAAAAATGGTGCCAAAGTGTTTAGGAGGTTATGAAACGTCGAGAAATTTTGGTCCGACCCCTAGGTCCCGCCATCCGACCAACGCCAATAGTGTATGTTGCCTTATGGCAAATACACTAATAATCATAATTATAATACACGCAAAAATGTCTCAATCAATTAAAGAATTATCTGGATTTTTTTTGAAAATAAAATAAAAAATAATCCTGACTGAAGTGTGGCTTTACAATATTAACGAATTTGATTGTAATGTTAGTATCTATATATATTTGTAATCCGTCATTTAGAGTCTAAGCCGTCTAAGGTATCTTAATAATGACCACGGTGTAAGGAAGAATGGTAGTATCGGGTGTTTTTTTAGAGTGATAGAACTTTCGATAGTGATAGCTGTGCTTTTACAAAAGGAAGAAGTCATGTTTTTTTGACATTTCTGTTCAGTAAGCAATAACAAATTATCATGGAAAGACTCACGCCGCAGCAACGCTTAGAAATTGTTGAAATTTATTTTCAAAATCGGCGTTCTATTCGCCAAAGTTTTTCTCGAAAAATTGTGTTTAGTGATGAAGCTCATTTCTGGTTGAATGGCTACGTAACAAGCAAAATTGCCGTATATGGAGCGAAAACAATCCTCAAGAAGTTCTGCAGGTTCCATTGCATCCTGAAAAATGCATCGTATGGTGTGGTTTACACGCTGGAGGCATCATCGTCCATATTTCTTTAAAAACGACGCTGGAGCTAATGTTACAACTTACAGTGAATGGTGCTCGTTACAGATCGATGATAAATGATTTTTTCTTCCAAAGTTTGAATGTTATCGACCCGGAAGTGTTTTGGTTCCAACAAGATGGTGCTACACGTCATACTGCTAATATAACAATTGATTTATTGAAAGAAAGATTTGGTGATAACATTAATTCGAGAAATGGTCCAATTAATTGGCCTCCAAGATCATGCGACATAACGCCACTGGATTATTTTCTTTGGAGTTGTGTGAAATCAATGGTTTATGCTGATAAACCAGAAACAATAGATGCTTTGGAAGCCAACATAACTCGTGTTATTGATGAAATAAGGCCTGAATTACTCGAAAAAGTGGTCCAAAATTGGTCTGATCGAGTGCGATCTCTCACAGCTAGTCGTGGTGGACTTATGCCGGAAATTATTTTTAAAACTTAAAGATCATAAAATTATCTTTCAAATAAAAAAAGATTAGCTTCAATCTTAATTTAAATGTGTTTTATTTTAATTTAAAGTTCTATCACTGTAAAAAAAACACCCGATATATCTCGCACATAAAAAGCGAGTCTCTTATTGGGCTAGTATACGGAGAGCCCGCGAAGTAGCGCTGCGAGCTCAGCAGCAATGTTTGGTGTGTATAAAATTTGACGAAACAAAATAAATAAAAAGAGTAAAAATTTTAAATTAAATTCGAAATATATTACGCAACGCCAACACATAGGCAAACCCGTTACGCAACTCCGCGGGCTCTCCGTGTACTCGCCCAATAAGAGATTCACCCTTTCCATGTATAAAAGAATACAAGATACACTACCATTCTTTCTAATACCGTGATAATGACTAAATAAATTACTTACTTGCATTATGTTAGAGATGAGAGCCACCGAGATTTAATAGTCACACGAATTATAATGCCATTTTGCTAAGATATATACTATATTTTTGCACATACCTCTTATAAAATAGGTGCTTTTGACTTCATTTTGAGTAAACTTCACTTGTAATTAAATTGACTGAATAGCAGTCGTACGTACACTCAACATAAATTACTGTTGCTAGTTTGGTTTTTCATTATAGTACTTGTGGTGCAATGGGTCACTTTAACATGCCTGCATATATTCATGTAAAGTGGCTAATGTAAAAAATATGAGTTTAACGAGGTTCAACTGTATACACATTATCAAACTCTTGTTGACCCACTTTTTGATTAATAAAACCTTTTCAATTTGAACTTTTTTCGAACAATATAAATCTTCTATAGCCATGGCAATAATAGCCGTACATATAGATATATCAATGTAGTTCTACGGAGCTGAACATTATAATTTAACTAATGGAAAGTCATTTATTGAAAATTCTGTTTGTACAATATCAGACCGAATTAAAGTGAATGACTAAAGTGGCCTTAAATACGTGGTAGCAATTTATAATATAATAATAATATTTGTAATGACGTTTAAGGCTGTGTTCACAATTTTTATATTTTCTAGATTTTTCATTATGAAAAAGTGCAGTTTTTAAATTCTTTGACATGAATGGAAATTAAAGAAACCAATTTTGAAAAAAACTCTTTCAGATCACATTGACATTAAAGCGCTCCAATTGACGTCGATATCATTTTTTACTCGCGAGATTTAGAAGTGATCACATAAGTACATACATACACACATACAAATAGTGAAACATAAAAATATATTAAAAATTTTAATTTCTATTTTCGGACCCATTACAATAACTTCCAAATATACTGGGAAGTTAACTGTAGAAAAAAAAAATTTAAAAAAGGTTAATAGTCGTCAATTAAACATCTCTCACGCAACTTTTAGCTTTAAAATTCGTTTTTTTTTTCAATTAAAAATTTTCAAAAACGTGTGCATCGTTTGGGACAAAATGGTACAGCATATTTAAATGTTTCTTTTAAATTGTATCAATTACACGGGACCAAAGACGAGTTCCAAATAAATTTGATATTCTTAATAAAGTAAAGACAGGAGAAACATTTTTGAAACGTACTGTGTATAGTATACAGATCATATTATTTTACCTTGTTCGCTAGATTTTTATGTTTTAATTATTGTAAACAAAAAGTTAATAAACTTGAAAAACTATTGGTCAAATATACTGTAAAACCAGTGCGTTTCTTAAACTTTGTTTCTTAAAATATTTGATGGGCGTTTCATACGTAAATCCTTTTTGTTAAAAAGGAACTCTTGTTCAAGTTCTGCAACGTAATGAGATCTTTTCACAAAAACACGAACTTTCAGTTTAATAAAACATGTACGTATTGCTATTTTGGTGTACGAACAAAGTTTTATTACGATTTATGAAATTTAACCTCGCAGATGTTTATAGCTGGATCAGCAGGAATACTGTATTTTGTGTACACACATTTTGCTTATCCTCTACTCTCAGTTCAACGCTTGCTATTTCATATTTTGAATACAGCTAACGTATTTCGAAAGATAGTCTTTCGAAATTTACAACTGCGGCGGAAGACAACGACAGGCGACAAAGACATTAACGATCGACTTACAAAAAAAAATAATAAAGAACTCAGTAACTAAACATTTTTGGTTTCCGAGCTTGTAGACCGTGGTTCATTGGTATTTCTACTTGACGTTTCGTTTATAACTGCGGTAGACATTATCAAAGGCGGTGGGGCAGCGAGCGAAGTTTTCTCCTTAGCGACTCACAGTAAGTGTGTCGATAACTGATGGCCGCCCCTCTTTTATGCCTAGCACGATAGTGATGATAGTGTTCTCTACTCGGTCGATTCGTTCTTTTATAATTGGTCGTTCCGCTCAGTGGTTTTGTATGTCACAGTGCGGGTATCCAAATTTTACTTATGTTTAGACCTTCATCTTTTCGGTTTGCGTATTTCTAGAGCTTGTATATGCGCTGATAGTAATTCGATGTTTTGTCTATAACTTGGGTTTCTTCGAAGATAATATTGTGGTTGTTGAGCATAGATAATGTCTACTGCAGTTATAGACGAAACGACAGGTAGAAATACCAATGGACCATGACGTAGAAGCTCTGAAACCAAGAAGATTTGGAACAACGCCAATCGTGAAAGCCAACAGACTTGGATAACTGAGTAAGCAGTTTTTCTTCTCTAAAAATTATTCATGTACAAGACAATGTTGGATTTTGGTACATGTATTTTTCTATTTAAAATAACATACAAAATAAAATGAAATCATATTACGGATAATTGCGTAAAAAATAAGAGAATTTGGCTTTTTTCAAACATTGCACTAGTTCTGAAAAGGAGATACCTTCTCACACTTGTCACATACGATAGTTTTTATAACAAAAACAGCAAATAAATGTGTGTAAAAAGTTACAGCCGTGTGTGAAAAGTGAAACACAAGAGAAACCCGTGTTCAAACAGGGCTGTTTACACATGGCTTTGAATGCGACTGTTTACTCACAGTATGTTTATGATGTACTTCTAATTCAAAAAATATGTTAAATGTAGCCGCACATTTGATCCACAATTTAAATGCAGTCATTAAAGGGTACACTCTGCATCTATAATTTACAATATCTATTACAATACTATGCAAAATCCTTCTAATTTTATTTTAAAATTTACAACTTAAAAACAAAATATCTAAAAAATGTATATATTTATCACTTAATGTTAGGTTCAATCTTTAAAGAATTACCAGAAAATGTGGATTTGACAGCTGAGCAACTTTGGCAACGAAACAGTTACCTCAAATAATAATTTTTTGCACTTCCCTTCAGGCGTATTATCCAAGGTAAACGAAGTTATGGCGTAATTGAAAAGTTCAGAATTTTGGACAATAGGTAAATGTACTTTAATATAAATTAACATGAAATGCATTTAGTGAAACCAAAATTAAAATATTAACGCGTAAATAAATTAGACACAACTAAATATAAAAACTTTCAAAAATAAATCGGAAAATTGTAAACGATTTTCTGTTAAAAGAAAATGTAATTTCAAATTGATTTTAACATATTTTCCGTTACTCTAGACATCATACTGAAATGTTGAAAAGCATCCACGACAAAGTAAAGGGATGTAAATCGCATTTCACGTCTTGAAATATACGACAAGAACGTCAGATTTCGTATGTATCGAATACACAGACCCTGCCAGCGTGAGTTAACAATGGGGCAGCGTTCATCCTACAGCAGCCTCTTAGCAACTATAATTTTTCGATTTCCAGTATAGTAAAAATAATAATTCTATTGAAGATATCACAGGTACTAAGACGACAGCAAACATTAGGTGTTTTACCCATTTGGCATTTCTAGGCTATGGGAGAGCATACAAATTAAAATAAAAATAATTGTTTACACAGTTACCATGGTAATATTACAACGATAAGTTACGGCCGTTCCGCGGTGGTCACTAGTAGTCCAATTCCAGTAAGCTCCGTCTTTCTGCACGAAGTCTATAATAAGAAAACTCATTGATACAAACGAGGAACTATTTTTCGGTGGATAGGTGTAGCTCTTTTTCCATTCCACACAATATGAGCTCCATCTATAATAGTCATTTGTATTCTAAACATCACACAATAGCTCCCATACATGTGCATTCACCAGAGGAACTCTAGAACAAGGAGCTATTTAACATTTGTTGTTTTGTATACGGTGACTCACGCAATACATGTACTCCATGATGTAAACATACTATACCGGATGTGTTATAAATATATTTCAGTGTAAAACGATATCAATTAAATATGAAAATAGTCAGTGTTCAAATAACTGCATCTAGTCGAGAAATCTATCAAAAATTATTAAGCATAAAAAATGTTAATTACGAATCGACAACTAATATCCGCAAAATTCGAATACTCAGATCGTTACTGTAAAAATAACAAATAATGAAAAATATTTCATGGCATGTATATAGTTTGTACTATAATTATATTATGTGTTGCGGATAGTACGAAATCGTGTCAGCGCGATTACAGTACAAATATATATTGCCATACTTTTGTGGTAACATCTCGTTGGTTCTGATTGGCTACTGTCATAGATAAAGACAAAGTTTTTGAAAGAAAGATACTATTGACTGCTTTGCTATATTGTCATTGACTAAACTAAGTTATGTATGACATTAACAATGCATTAACAGCTGTCAAATGCTTTATTTACATTTTGTTCGAATGAAATAGAAACATATCGTTTTTTATTGGACAGAATAAAAAATTTGTGACTTACGATTATTAGCACTAATACAAAATATACAATATGAAAATTGATAAATCGTTATAGATAAAAACACAAGGTGAGTACGTACAATATACAAAGTACCTGGGACACCTAGCTTTGCTCGGAGAGGCTGTCAGTGCGTCTAAAAATTCATTCAGTAAAATTTTACCATACAAACCTCCAGCGCCAAAAGAGCGACCCTTCGGGCCGCAATTTTGTCATTATTTATGTGGAAGAGTCCTTTTGCATTAGTTTACATGTACAGTTTTTTTCTTGTGATATGTTACATAAAAACGATTTTATAAATGTTTAATGCTTGTAGGTTTTTATAAAGAACTATTTTAACACACTTTAATGTACAAAATCTATGTAGAAATTTCTTCCTTTTCGTTTAAAAAATGCTCGAATCGATCTAACATTAATTGAACGAGTTATAAGCAAAAAACATTTTTATTTTAATTGCACTTCTCTGGAGACGAAATTCTACGCTAGAACTAATAATGTTTAATCATACATGATATTATAAAAATAACATACGTTATACCTATTATTGAAAAATTAGTTAACACTATTAATATTTCTTCTTTTTTAAGTAAATAATTTACGTTTTACTTAATATAACTTATTGAAGATTCACTGTCAGTATTTTGACACAATTGTTCATTTTGTAATTCCAAATCTTACAAATATTACAGTATTTTGGAACGTCAAAAAATTGATTTTTAAAATCTGCGTGAAAACTAATTTTTCCAAGAATAAGACCTAGCTAGATCGATTTTTGTCCCTCAATGCCCCTTTTCAGTGAATTTCATTCAAATCGTTAGAGGCGTTTCCGAAATAGATATCCGCGAAATTTATAAATATACCTATATATTATATAGTCAAAATCTGTTATAACGGCATCGAAGGGTCTACTAATATTTGGTCGTAAAACCGATAATCGTAACAAACGGTGATGTTTTCGAGATGATAATTTCTGTAATTTGACATACAAATGGTAGGAACTCATAATACATATATATTTCTTATAAATTCAGAAAGGAAAATATATATTAAATATCATATTCTCTGTTTTCAGATATCAGAGCAATTTTTGGATTAAACGTCATATAATGTGAAGTTATGATGTTGATATACTGCATACAATAAGGTATATGCATGTAACTTATATTTTGTTCAAATATTATTTTTTGTAATTTTTATTGCATTTGATTAAACTCCAAATAGTTTTTTTTTACTTTTGCTAAATAATAAAAATCACTCAGATGTGGATACTGTTAGCTATTCAAATTGTTTACAATATACAGCTGGTCTTTCTAACAGATATAATCGTCCGAAGATATTAGTTAAATTTAGTCGCTTAATGAGGTATGTCGTAATAAGCAATGTCATAAAAAGCAATGTTTTTATAAGGCGGTTATATAGCATTCAGCCGGGACCTATGATTTTGGCCAATATAACCGGTATATTGTTCTAAACAATGTCGTTATAAACGGTTTTAACTTACCAATCATTGAGTAGACAGTCAATGCTTGCTTCAGTTAATTTATATCTGTATGTTTTATGTACACACGTCATGACATATTGACCGTTTCCGTCAATAAAACAATTTACTGTCGAATGCTGTCTTGTTCATTTAAGTCGTTCATAGATGGCGTTTGGGTACTGTAGGGTTGATTGAAATCTATCACAAATTACCATTAGCTTTGTTATAAAATACATAAATTACTATTCTCTTTATCATAAAACATTTTTGCTATATTAATATAAATATGAATTGCAGTTGTTTACTAGTTTTATATAAAAAAATATCAAGCTTAAAAATTTTCATTTCGAATCGATATCAGCATAAATATTAATAACAAGCTAATACATACACTCACATTCTAACTGCAATTTAAGAATTGTATCCGCACAGAATTTGTCTCGAGCGAAGCCAGGTTCGCAATTGGTGCCTATGTATTATGTGTAGATATGAGTACACGTTTTTTTATTGATGTAATATTTAAACGCAGTACGTAAGAAAAAACCTTGATGGAAAAAATGTTGAAGGACTAAGGATAGAGGATTATAACCGCAGTACCTACTGATATAGAGGACTCGTTAACAGATGCCAGTAAAAATAAATGAAAAGGTGTTTTCTCTTTTCCAATAAATTATCCGAGTTGGCTCTTTCTTAAAAATTTGAATTCTTTTATTAACGAGAATAAGAAAACTTACCGAGAGAGAGAAACTTTTTTTAAAGTTCCCAAAAACTTCGAAGATAATAATAATAAGTTTTAATTGTTAAAATATAGAGTGGTCTTCAATTTTGTCTTGTCGACCTACAATGACAATAACTATCCAACCATCCATCTATCCGTCAGTCTATCTTTCTATCTATCATTGAAATATAATTAAAAAATATATATTAATTCGTTCCATGACTTCCAGCAGAAAAATACGTTTCTTCTACCACCACTTTTTTCTTCTCAAAAAAAAACAAACATTTTCTGCAAAATATACAAAGTCTACAAAATTGTTTAGTTAAAATGGGAACTAAAGCTTATAAAAAAGCTTATAAAAACTTGCGTTAAAGTACTTTTGAATGTCGCATTATAAAATGAATCAAGTACAGCAATTTGTGCGTAATCCTTTATCATAGCCTATAGCGTCCTGTGTGTCAATCATCGCATTCAACCCTCTGATTCCCTTCAAACAGCATTATTGTTGAATAAATAATGCTCATTTAATGCCTTCAAAACAAAAATTGACATTTCAAATATACCTACGTGAATTAAAATTTTAGTCTTTCTGATTTTATACAGATAAAAGCTCAAAATGGATTTGATAACTTTTTTATTTTTTGCAAAAAAATAGGTAAGTACATATAAAAATTGTTTTTATATTTAGATTTTAGGTCAGCTTAATTAGAAAAAAAGAACAGTTCGAAAGAAATGTTGACAAGTTTGGCTACCATATAAGTTAACAGATATTTAAAAGAAATAAAATACAAGAAGTAAACTCTTTTAGTTTTTGTGTACTGTCCTATTTTTCTATATATGAGAAAATACATTTTATTCTTTATCTTATATTTTTGTTATTTTTTCGACAGATATTTCTGAAATAAAAGATATTTGAACATACTACACGTAGAAAAGTTTTCTAAACATTAATTTTATTGCACTCGTTATATTTTTACCAATAATCTGCACATTCGTAAGTTTTCGATCATTACTGTAAGCGAATCACAAATGATTCTAAAAAACAAAACTATTAAATTTAAGAAAAATATATATAACAATTTCCACAAACCTTGAGTAGATTTCTCATTAGCCGAAAACGTGCTCCCAACCAAAAACAACTACCAGTCACAAATGTTTTGACAATAATAAATATTAGAGCCGCTTTTTTTCGAAAAATAAGTTTATGATATAAATATTAACACGGGTTCTTAGCACAGATCACACACAATATAAATCTGTAAAGTCTCGAAGCAATCTGCTCCGTTCAAACAGCACTGTTTTATAGTTTCTACAAAATACAGCACAATATCTATCTACCTGTTTTGTTTATAACACTGCAATGCTGAACAACATCAGGAGAGAGAATTGCTGTCGGCCAACTGCAGGAGTGAATTGCCGGAAAGCACTGATAGTCTGGCTACGTGTAGAGGGCGCTTTTACCCAACACACACATATATACAGAGAGAAAGAGAGAGACAAATGTCGGTGGAGGGAGAGTTTACTACGGCACAGGGGTTGGTTAACTTCGATATCCAAGCTTCCTTGCGTTACCGATCTTAGAACTTGTATTATGGAATATATCTGTCCACAGGACGAAGTGAAACCATTACATCCGAGAAAAGGATAGACACAAGTTTACCTTACATCCCTCAATCGCATGCGTCAACTTCTAGGCATTGCGTATTGTGCAGATCCGGGATACTTTGGGCTTTGGCTACTTGCGCGCCAGCTGATGCACTTACAACAGATACTACCGCCTAAAGTTGCGGACATATCTTTATAGGCCTTTTTGCAAAACAAATTAGTATTACAAGTTAGTTAACTTCTATATAATAGAGTGGCATATGCGTTGTAATAGTTTTTTTTTAATAATATCTACGGTGAAAATTGAACGGTAAAGTAGAGAAATTCAGTCTTAAATGTGTTTTTAAATACTTGGGACGCGTGGGTATTCTAGATCTAGGAAATGAATAATATTGATAAAATATGTGCTGGTTACGGCTTCAACATCCTGTTTCCAGAGAGAGAGAGAGAGATTATAGATTACAGACGCTAAACATCTGACTATATGAAATTATCAGCGACTATATTCTGTTTATCATTACATTTGAGAGGTCCATGCCCTAGTACGATTTTTCTACGTAAATAGTGTGGGCAAGATAACATGTAGCACCCTTTTTGAATTAAATGTCATATGATCAATTACGCTTCACCTATACAGATCAAAAAGATATATACTTATAATTTTTCATTTCAAGAAAGGTATTTGGCTCAAGTTACTCTCTAACCTGCAGAAATAACAACGTCTTCTTTAATGATGACAAACTAACACGTATTTTACCCTTAGAATGAAAAAAGTTTTATTTCTTAACATATTCATTTTCGAAGACTCCTTGTAAGTCCACTGCTCTAAACTTTTGGCCTTAGTTTAAGCGCAGATCCGCCACTGCTCATTTTAAAAATATTTCAAAGCTCAATTCCAGATATATGTTATTATAGAAAACAGTATCACGGATAATTGGAATAAAAATAAATCAATTTAAACACTCATTGATTGCAACGTTTCGTCTTTATTTAATTAAGACTTTTTCAAGCTCTCAATATGCTTAAATGATAATTAAACTATGATATAATAAGCAATTTGTAATGCGAAATTGCTTATTATATCATAGTTTAATTATCATTTAAGTTTTGATAAAACTCGACAGTTTCCATAAATTTCTCAGCTGCTTTGTCGATTTTAGATAAATCATGCTTGAAGAGCTCCGAAAATCCTTCTAATATTTTTTCGTGATCGATAAATCTCTCGCCAAGATCCATGATGTAGAAGTCCAAAAATGGATTGAACACCGTGACACGGAAGTAATCTTCTGCACTCTGAACTTCAGGATTCGCTCGATTTTTTGTCAGCTCACTTTTCGTTTGTGTTTGATTTCAATGTCCAAAGTTTCAGCAATTTTCTTTGCAGCTTCGAAAATTCCGGGAAACGTATCTGCTTCTGCTCGAATCCTTTTCAGTTCATCGCGTAAATCCTTGGCGAGATCCATAGCTTATAATTCTTATAATTCTCAGACCCAAGGGGGGGGGTTGATCCCCCCCTATCTACGCCACTGGCTAACTGTTCTACAAGAACAAAGGTCAATAATTGTTTCTGAAAAGAGTCTTCACTTTTAATGATCGAAGTAAGATGTCCGTCGATTTATTTGTATTGATTAATTCTTGAATAATTATAATTTATCAATAAACATTTTATTCCTTACATTGTTACAATGTTATTACATTTTATATGAATTTTGTATATTTTAAATATTAATAATAGTTTTATACTTAGATTAATTGTATGCCGATGACTTTGAGCTAGCATTGCTGTTATAAAATATTTAAGTAACGTTATCTGCCGTTTTTTGTCTACAAAGTAAACATGTTCCTTTTTTATAAGTAAACAATCTCTTTTTAATCCTTACTATTAACAATTCGACATTGACGAAAGCACACTCAACTTAAAACTACATTTTTGAAATAGAAAAATACAGTTTTGATTTCTTAACGTCAATAATTTTAAATTTGTCTGAAACTTGATTGCGCTCAGCGTTAAAAACGTAAAACCATTTTTAAAACAAAACATTTGATATCAAATTTACTACTATATAAAATTTAAAGTACCTATAAAATCAACACGCAGATTTCTACACAGAATTTACCTAAAAATAGATGCACGGTAAATACTCCCGTGGTCCAAATTTATGAACTGTTGCGTTGCCGGGTGAGGATTTTAAAAAATAGTTGTAAACGATTTGTGATTTGAACTATTACTGAAATTTATTTTAAAATATTTTTTTTAACAAAATGTTCAAAAGAATTTGACCTTATACCTAGGACATTATACAATATTAAAAATTACAATTATTCAATCGGGACGAAATTGATATTTATAGTTTTTTAAAATTACATAATTTTTATATACCGGTAGATTTTTATTGCAGTATATTTAAATAAAATTATTAAAAAAAGAATAATTTATTTTGTTCTATTATTATAATAACTTTATAAACATCAATGACGGCACAACATTCAATATTTATGTTACGTATTTAGAATTGAAGGAATAGTTTGATTGGAAATATTGTTTTATTTTATGTTGAAGTAAGCTTGAAATCATCGGATGATCGAGAACATGTAGGTAGGTAAGAGGAAAGCCTGGAGAAAGATTTTCTACATGCAATATTTTTAATCTCTACAACTTTGTGCGGACTTTAAAAGCCTTCCCAAAACATTTTTGATTCTCTTGCAGAGATATTGCAGGCAATAAGTCTTTCTGCAAGTCTTATCCACACTCATTCCATGACCATCTGATGGTTTAATTTTAACCTAGTTTCATTGAAACTTTCTATTCAATTCATTCAATATGACAGAGCTACTAAACGGGTTAATTTTGTCAAGTGTATTTTCAAAAACACCGAAAATTGAAAGGTGAAGCCCTTAAACATTGAGAATAGATTATCTGATCATAAGATGGTTTGCCAAGACTCAATACAGTGTAAGTTGCCGCATAAGAATCATATTATTATAATTTCCATACCAGGCTGCACAAAACGTGTAAAATAGTTACTTACTAATAATAGACAGTTGAGTTCTAATAGGAACAATGAGTTTTTAATTCAATTTTATTCCTAAAACAGCATCAAACAAACAAATCAAAATAGTGTTGTTCTCAAAACTGTTACAGCGGTAATGAACAAGGAACAATTGATTTTTAATTTATTTCTGCCTTGCAAATATCAAGTTTGAACAACCCCTAACACACACATACAGTTAAAGATGAACGTGTATCATGCAAGTTCTGCAAGGTACGGTGCTAGGACCCAACATATATATGAATATGCGTATTATCAGTGCAGTTCCGCACGGAACCGCGTCGGGGACACCACAGTGCAGTGGCGTACGTTATACACAGTCGCACACGCACACGCACACACATTACTGCCGAGCCGATAATGTTAGACGCAATATAAAGGGTACGAGTCGAAAGAACAATCCAACCAGTTTAGGTTATGTCCTTAGACCTAGAATAGCAGCACCAGCAGATGATGACGACGGCGACGACGACGCCTCGCGACGTCTCTATCAGCCTATGACGTCAAAAGCATGCGCAAGGTCTCATGTGTCTGTATTTGTGTGCTATGCTCTACACAAGTAAATGTATATTATGTAACGAGTGAATCTAAAAAGTCTCGCCTGCGCCTCTATGAAACTGTTTTTAGTTAACAACAAAACAGACTTGTAAAGTTTATCCTTCATTTTCTTTCAAAATTCTTTTCGAGTGATTAAGCATTGATTTGATTTACATCGAGAATTCAAACCATAACCAAAACCATAAAAAAACGTTTTTATTTTAATAACCGAAATCAAAAGCGAATAGCGATTAATTTGGTATTCATTAAATTTTTTATTTTCCATTCTTACGATGAAGGAATTGAAAGTTTTGGGAAAATTCAAAATGCTAGGATATTTCTAGCTCAAAATAAAAAGGATATATGCATTTTTTTATTAAATTGTTAAAAGACAAGCATCAAAAAAAAATGCGCGTTAAAAAATAATATTGTGCTGCTCTGGCATTTTGGGCACAGATGATTCGGAATATTTTATACAGATTGTTTCACCCTAAGCGTACGCATAGTATAATATACTAAGTTTCATCAAAATCAATCAAACAAAAATTTCGAAAGCTAGATATATAAAGTCAAAGAAGGAAAATCAGCAAAAATGAAATGCCAAAAAACAAGGTCTTGTTACATATATATTATATCTGCAATGTATTGTTGAACCCAGCTTGGCTAGTGCCACTTGCCTGTGCTAGAACCATTTCCCATCGGTAGAAATCATAGCTCTGTTTATTATTTCGTTTTCTTGTTGGTTTTTGTCTATTTTGTACAATTCTGTTTGCAAATGCATTATTTGAAAACAACTGAAATGAATCTCTCGTGAAAAAATTTTCCACATTAACAGTTAACAACTGTTGATATTCAAACTTAAAGTATAGGGTACTTTTTATGTGCAATTTACGCTCGAGTTTAAATAAGACTCCCATCAATAAATATATTAACGTGAAAAAATCGACATTTATGTAAATCAAATCGCGAGAAAACATTGGCGTACCTATATGTAATGTGTGCAATATTATAACTTTAATATTACCACTTTATGAGGGTTTATTCTTGACACTCGAGAGTGTCTAGGGTTACCAGGTATCAAAATCAAAATTCCAATCACTGAAGGTAAAGAATCCTGATTTTTCAAAAAAAAGAGACAATATTTTACACTACACACTAGAGAAGTAAACTGGTATAATTGTAAAAAAAGAGTAATAAAAACCACAGCGACCACCGGGATAGAACTTACAACCTTGAGATTACGAAGGAAGTGGTCTACCTCGTTACCAACTTATAAGTTGGTAACTAGGTAGACCACTTCCTGCTGTAGAACTAAAGCTCTATAGTGCCTTATGAGAACACTAGGCTATAGCCTAGTATTCTACAGCCGGTTTTTATTGTATAACGGAATATATTATACATTGCGACACGTTCCTTACATTTTCAGTCTCAATTTAGTCAATTTAGCCCTGCCATGCAAAAAGGTTTTACTTCAATAAAGTTGGGTAAAATAAACAATCACTTTTTAATTAAAAAAATAATCTACTTTTGCTTTTGACCACTTGAAACAGATTTATTTTATAACTTCATGTTTTACGAATTATTAGAAAAATCTATTACAAAATACATTGAACAGTGACATCTATAGTTGTAACAAAATAAAATGCACAATGTATACAGATATTTTCCATTATATGTAGATACAGAATTTCCCGCAGTCGTATCTAATTAGTTCGTAGCATTACTAAGCGTTGAAGTCTAGGCGGCTGCATTTGTCTACTGCACGCTGTGTGGCAGCACAGAACTCAACGTTAAAATGCCTCATCTCCAAATAGGAACGAGAAACAATTTTTATAAAAAAAATTTTAGAACACATTTTCGTTAATATAAAAAACCATGTTGAAAAAAAATTAATGTAGATATTAAATAAAACATGATTTTGAAATAATTTTAACTCTTTCTAGTTTTGTTAATTTCTTATCTATGACATAACTAGCGGCTCACTTGCGTGCTTGTCGGTTTTTTGATTTAGTTTTTTGTTCTGATTTTTTTTGCTTTGTTCATTAAGCAGAACCGCGATGGAATATTATAACCTATAGCCCTGCCCTATTTCAAAGAACTTATAAAAGCAGGCGCAATGCTATATGATTTTATTTGTGTGTTTGAAATGGTTCTTAAAGATTTAGTAAATATTATGAAAAATAGTCAGCAATAAAATTTCATTTGGATATTTCCAATAAGTTAAAATGAAATAGTAACATTTAAAACCATCGAACAATCAGTTAATTAAAATACATATCTTTACGTTTACATTACATTAAGTATTGAATGTACATGGCGAAATATTCCGTCAGTGTGATAAATATAATATAATTTTTTCTTATCGAGGGGTATAAGAGAAGTATTATGTGTTTAATATTTATAGGAAAAAAAAAAAATCGTGCTAAGTATATCTTTTAATTCAGTTTAATGAAAACAATTAGGTACAATATTGTCAGAAAGAACGCGTACCTACGTCAGCACAGATGAATTAATCTCTATAGGAAACAATTTGTATCGGTATGGAACAGTAAGAAAAAATCAATTTATTATTTTTTGTTTTGTTCCAATAATGTAAACATTGAAAGACAGTTTGGATGAGGAACAATCAAAAGAGAAAAGCTTTACCGATGTACACAAGCGAAACATCGGTAAAGCTTTTCTCTTTTGATTTTTCCTCATCCAAACTTCCTTTTAACGAAACAAATCAATGTTTGTTCTTACATTAGATAATGATACCATACATTTGTAGTTTTCCTATAAAAATAATTTAGTTATCAAAATGTACTATCTATATTCTAACAATTGACTATAGTATCTGTCAAGTGTTTTTATAAGTAGTTCAGAACAGCGTTTTGTTGTCAAAGACAATGCGGAGTCGACCACGAACGCTGCATGATTTAATAGTAGACAGTAGCCGTAATAAATGATGCGAGTAGTGCAAATGATACAAATATTAATAAAAGCAATTAACCAATTAGTGCAATCATATAGAAAAGCATTTATTATTAATTTTTAAAATGACGTGTGATATTTAATAATAAGATACCATAATGATAAAGATCAAACATTTTTGCAAATCACATTCAAATCATAAAAAAATGAAAAAGATTTTTTTCGAAAATAAACATTCTTAAAAGTATCTACTAACTTTCAGATTCGTTAAATATTTTGGATTTTATACTGCAAAGAAGGAATTACTTCCACACACCGACTGATCCTTTTCCAAATCAAATGAATTGATAAAAAAATAAAATCTCATCCACTATACAATGAAATAAGGTGAGGTGAGTCAACTGGTAAAATGAAATAAATTGAACGTACCTTTATATCTATTATGTTATTAAAAATATAGAAGTCAAGTTGATTGTTACGAACTTAAGCTAAATAAATGAGATAATATTATAAGCCTTCGTATAAATATAAATCCGATTTTTAACAGTTATTCTATCAAACAATTTGAGTCAATAGGTACATTACTGAAAGATGCAGTTTATTGCAATATTAGTAGTCATTTTTGCTTCAGTGAATGCAAGAAGTTTTATAAATTTCGATGATCTTAAAGGTATGTGTCGTTATTTCTATGTAACATATATTTATAAATATTCAATGAGTTGAAGAGACGTGACTTCACTTGCATAAAACCAACGGAAATTAACAGGAGAAAAGACAATTAATCGTAAACTCTATGGTAATAATTAATGATTCTTGTTCTGAGTATATGCTACCATCTCAAATTCTTTCACCCCGCATAAAAATGGTTACAGTTCTCCTGGTGCCAATTTTAAAGCTAAAGTGAACCGAATAAATGACAACAATCACATTTACAGATCCTACACGCAAACATTGAAAAAAAAACTTACAACTTTTTTAAAAAAATATGTAGTTTTCACACGTAGCCGAATATTTTTTTTATTCGCCTGTAGAATATTTAGAGTGATTCTTGGTTCTTCATTTGGCGTTTACCTGAACCGTTTAAGCTTTAAAAATAGTGTCGGAGGAACTGTAACCGTTTAGGTAAGGGAAAAGGATTTGAGATCAAGAGCACAGGGATATTTGGAAGTATCATAGTATCGTATTATCATAATCTTTTTTCTGCAAAGTATGTTACGCCCCATATCTTCCAATATTAGAACACTCAAAATTTAAAATCTTATAACCATTCTCAAAAATATGTATTTTATTATTCTTTGATTAATGATAATAGACTTTTACAAATCGATTTAATCTTTAAAGCTTAGACTAACAAACAATGATTAAAACAAAACACTATACTCGTGTAAGTGCTTACCGAAAAGTTGATCACTTCGAAATCTTTGGCAATCAAAATGTGCAGATTCATGACATTTGTAAACGACTCCTCTTACAATTTCAGGTAATTACATGAATCTTTTGAAGTCACGCACGCCATGACTTCAAGAGATAACAAATGCTTGCACAAAAATAACTGGTAGCGTTTTCATAGAGAGTTCGCGTATTTTCATGAATTTACAAATTGTCGGATCATTTTACTGACTACTATTGATTTCATATACGTTTTTCATTGATTTCATATGACTGTCAAAATCATTTCGGAAGCATTTGTAGCAAGATTTTCCTCTCGATGTTTACAGAATGATAATGTTTCGGAATCCTCACTAGAAATTGCTATTAATAATATTTTTCAGAATATAACGTAACAGGCTTAGATCAAAAACTCATTCAGAAACTTGAAAACCATCGCAAGGATCTAGCAGAAGGAACATGGATATTACCACCTTTGGATCCATTCGTGATTAAAAAGTTCCATATTGAATATGCAAATGCTTATGCAAAGTAAGGTAGCTTGCATATAAATAACTCGCTTTGTAGTAAAATTTTTCAGTACTATTCAGCCCTCTTTAGTAGAAGCGCGAGAATATGGCCAACTGTAGCTTTCGATGTAGATATAACAAACAGTATTGTGAAAATTAGATTAAAATCAACTCAGCAGTTTCTATAAAACACTGACGAGTTTGGAATTGCCTTTTACAAACACTTATCTTAATATTTATTTGAAATTATTGAGACACCAAAGTACTTGTATAAGAAAGACCGTTCCTAGACGAGAGGCAGTAGGAGAAGTCCTAGCGACCTAGTCATATTTATTGCTGAGATTCGGACCCAATGCCTTCCGAATGTGAATTTAGTGCTCCCAACACGTTATCACTCACTCGGCCGAATATTTCAAAAAGTCTGCACGAAAACGAAATGACGCAGAAAAAGATTTATTGATGAATAACCTTGTTTACAGTTTATCAGCGACTTTTACAAACATGAACGTCACCGGTATTACTAAATTTGTAATTAAGAATATCCATATTGATTCTGACGGCAGCTTCACCGTTTCTGTTACGGAACCTGATCTGTTTATTCGAGGGGATTATGTTGCCGCCGGAAAGATTGCTGCAACAGTGCCTGTCAACGGAGACGGGGATTATGAGTATGACATTAAAGCTGTGCTCATATTCCAGAAACTTTCTACTTAAACATTTTTCTATAAAAGATTAAAGCTACTTCGGTTTTACATCAGTAATTCATTATAATTTTACGAAACTTCAAGAATATGGGCATTAACTAATTTGGTTTCAGCTATAAATCTGGAATGTTTTCTCATCGTTTTGAATACAATATTAAATTTATTAATGTTTCCACTGATTTTATAATTTATAGCAATATTTTGTGAACGGACTACAACAAATAAATTTCAATTTATATTCAGAAAACAACAAAAGAAGCAACTGCAAACTCAGGGAAGCTTAAATTTTAAGAAACTTCTATATGTCAAATTTTATTCTGTCAACTTCAACTCGTTTCCCCAATAATCTTAATTTTCTCTAAATTAATGATTGGAAAAAAAACTACATTAAATATTTATTATCTATACTTATTATTTTATTTTAGCAACAAAGTTCAAGATATGCATTTTGATATCAAAGGAAAACTTTCAGAAAACTCAAGTGGTTTACTGCGATTAGAGGAAATCGATTTGAATCTTAATATAAGACGAATGGATGTAAGTCTACTAAATGAAATAATATTGCGAAAAACAGAAGTATATTTTAAGAACACATTATTTATTTAATTTTAAATTTTTATTGTAATTAAAAAAAGCTGTGTTTACTAAATTAAACTCTATAGCATTAATTTACATCAAGTATAACGACCGAATCTACATACAGACTGTTTAAAATGTTACCGACTAACTTCGGGAGGTGATTCCTAGTTGATTTTTATTTTTGGGAAAATACAAAACCAATTCCGCCTTTGAAACAGTTGACTTACGGATTCATGTTGATTAAGATTTTTTTTTATTTATTTATATTATTTATCGGAACTATAAGTGGGTTTTTAGCACCTTTAGTATTTGTGCGCATCCTGGGAACAAAATTATCTGCGTAAGCGTCTCAGATTCTAACCTTTTATTAGGCCATCCACACACGAGGTAACACGAAAGCAATTCACTTCCTAGGTAAAAGAGTGGAGATCTACCAACTAGGCACTTCGGGCAACATGTTACTAATATCTCGCGTAAAGAGGAGGCGTTTAATGTCAAATTCGTAGGTGGTGTGTTTTATATGATTTCACTTTCACGGACTAATTTCGAAAAGACATAACAAATAAATAAATAAATTGTTGGAATTATTTTCAAAATCTTTATAAATTGAAAATTACGGTTGCTTAGTGCGAATAAGTTTACATTTTTAGATTTACTGCAACAGAACAACCACACAGAGCGCGAATTATTCTTGCAAATGTAAACACATATTTGCTTAAACAAATTCACCCAAAAGTGATGAATCGAAAATGCACCTTCTTTTTCAAATGCACGAGTTGACTGTCTAAAATGTTACCTCGTGTGCGAATGGCCTTTCGCTCAAATCACCGATTCGTCTTCCTTGCCGATTTCACCAACATCAACTAGTGGCTTCAATTGTTTTCGTGTTGCCTAGTGTGCGGACGCCCTTAGGGACTAAATATTGCGGTACCATAACGAATAGATTCTGAGAGTCTTCTCACGAAAACCCAGAACTGTTCGGGATATAGTTAGTTATCGAGGCCATACAACGGATCTTTGTAGAATTGAATACAACAGGAAATTTTTTCCTGTCCTCACATTATCTATCTTATGATTTGTACTATTCATTTCAGTTCAATATCCGTGGCCTGAACGGCGGGAATGCGTACAATAAATTCGTAAGCAAGCTGGTTAGTGATGCCGGGCCAATCTTCATCAACTCTAATATTGGATTATTCAACAGATGGCTGGGAAAGTATATAAAGCTATACATTAATAGTTTGCTGAAAGATGTTACTGCTCAAGACGTGATTGATTTTATCAACAAACCTTAAACATGGCATTATTGCTACATTCTGATATTCTAAAATCTTTCATATACATGTCTGATCTTTGTAATTTTACAATTATAAAGTGTTACAAAATCCTAATATTCTTTATTTTAATTTTAAACTACACAGCATGTACATCAGTATATCACCCCGAAGAGTGGGGGGGGAGGTCACGAGCAATATCCGTTAACGCCATAAACTTATATTAGCGACGTCTGACTCGGACGTTGATTATTTTAAAATGGAAATCATGGTAAGTCATGAAGGAAAAGATAATGTCGGATTTTAGGGTTTGCAACCTAAAAAACCCGGTCAAGTGCGAGTCGAACTCGCGAGAAGAGGGTTCCGTACTATTCCGTTTTTCGTGAGTACTTTAAGACTTAAGATTTTCGTTACAATTTTCCTGTAAACTATGGGTGAGACCCGACATTCCCTATTTTTTTCAAAATTTTAGGCGTAATAGTTCCGGAGATAAGGGGGGAAGGTGTGGTCAATTGTTCATCTATTTTCTTAAAGAACTTTAAAACTATTTATTTTAAAATTAAATAAAATATATATTTGAGACCCTTACCACAAGCCCCTTCATTTGTATGTCACACGGTACAGTTTGTAAAACTCTTTTTTTTAATTTCATAATTTTTCCCCAAAAATTACCCCCACATGCAAATTTTATTTATTTATGTCACACGTCCGTCTTTGGGTCACCGACTTACATATGTGTACCAAATTTCAGCTCAATCGGTCCAGTAGTTCGGCGCAAATTGGCTTTGACAGTGGGACGGACAGACACACGAGTGATTCTATAAGGATTCCGTTTTTTCCTTTTGAGGTACGGAACCCTAAAAAGCGAAAATTATGCAGAAATTCTCTGTCATATAAAAAAATAGGAACTGAATTTTAACTATTACGAAGTCCTAACGCGACAATCTTTATTTATTTCTATGATTTGTAGGCATAAAAGCTGTTTTAAAAATATTATTTAAGAATGTTTGTTTATTTTTATAATGAGTAATTAACTCGTTAATCCAAAGTACCGTAAGCGAAGTACGAATTGAAAATACACATTGTAATATAAGAACTCCCATAAATGTACGTTATTTTACTAACCAGCAATGCAAATAAGTACAAAAGTTAGATTTTCCTTCGGAGAAATGACTATTAACTGTAACTACTGTGTAAAGTTTACACATAATTTTAATAATAATATAAAAAGCACTGTACAGATGTCACAAATTAACTAGGCTTAAATTTTCAAGTCTGCTTGTATTTCTATGGAATGTCCCGGCATTGTTAAGGGTTACAACTACCTGAACGCATTCGAAATGAATTTTCTTAGAGTGTAGAAAGTTAACAATTAAATAAAATAAAAATGGCTGTTATTTATTGATCATTTGTTTAAAAAGCAGTAAAAAAATGTTTTTTATAAAAATAAAATGTACATAATGAAACTTTAGAAGGTCCTATACACGCTGATGACGTCAGCTGTTGAGCGTCTATAATCTACAATTTTTCTTCTTCTAGAAGAAAATGTGAATCACTATCGGTATGGATCTGAAGAAAATCCAAGTCCAGACTGAAACGTTGCTCAGAATTATTTTTTTTCGATTTTCTGTCAATAGTCGTTTAATTTTACTTATTCTATCTTTTATAACAAAATATTACCATTTCATTTTCAACTCACTAGTGGCGAATGGTAGTAATTTAGGTCAAAATTCACTTTTCAAAATTTTACAATATGTTTTCGTTTTGAGGTCTCCCGAATCCAAAAAAGATATTTTTGGAAAAACTCTGTGTGTCTGTTAGCCTGTGAGCACGATACAAGTCAAATGGATGAACGGATTAAAACCAAATTTTGGGAGGACGTTTTGTATGCAAATATGAAGATCCCTATTGTTTTTGGGGAAAATCGGCGTATGCGCAGGAGAGATATATCCCATAATGTTGTTTTTTGTATAACGATGGTATACTTTTTATACCGGTTTAATTTTCTATTCATAAAGTTTCGTATAGAAAATGTTTTTCCTAAGTTTCATAGTTTCGAAAATATTTTAAAAATAAAAAAAATCAAATGTTCTTTTGTTCCGAAGATCTGTCAAAAAGAAATTAGTTAGGTATAGCTCACAAGCATGCTTGATTAATTTTTACATGTTACACCATATTATGTACCTAACCATGGAAACAAATAGCAATTAATATCATATTTGTTACTAGCCGTTACCCGTGTCACTGCTCGCGTCAACAGAAATTTTATTTTATCTATTATAATATGTCAAATGTGAATATTTTTAAAGTTAGAATGGTCCTGTCGCCCAATTGTTTGGATTTTTTTTACTGGTTTTCATTTTCATTTTATTTAAATGTACACTCCATACACCCTAAAAAATTCTTAACACTAGAAAGACTGAAAAAACGGCTTACATTCAAAGACGGCTGGGGTCATTTGACCCCTTATTTCATAAATAGTCATTCTTAATAAATTTCGTGTGTAAATACTGACAAAGTATTACAGACACATTAAGAATAAATAAAATAAAACAAATAATATACTTGAATAAATTATATTTTTTTATTTAGCACTACATACAATTATTACAAATAAAAGCTTTGCATTTATTACAAGATCCACATATTTTCTCCTGGTTTGTAGCAGGACACACAGTTGGCAATAAAATGATTCCATACTTGTGAAATCAGTACAAATTTTCTTTCTGATCGTATGTCGAATCGTATATATTTCATTAGTTCTTTGAATCGATCTCTTGACATGACTTTTGAATAAAATGGTATTCCCCATATTTTACTCCACAAATCATTTACAGATATATTTTTAGATCCGGTAGCACCCCTTACGTACAAAATAGATATAAATTTTTCAAGTTCTTCGAGAGAAACCGAAAAGTTGGTATGTCCAAGCTGACGATGTGCTTCAGTCTCAGTACATTTTTTAATATGGCGTAACATTGTATCGTCAATCAAAAGTTTCCAAGCTGAAATAAACTTTGCTCCAATTTGCCTTCGTGCAAATGAAGTAGGTCCTTGTTGTTCAGTTAAAACATTATGATTTGCTCAACAACCTAGTAATTAGGTTACACCGTATGTTGTGGGTCAAATGACCCCAACCGTCTTTGTAGGTAGATGTTCTATTTATTTACATTTGTGTAGTAATATTACTATATAAACACGTTTGTCGTGAAATTGAAGCAATTTCATTAAAAGTCACGAAATGCCAAGCCATATAAATAAATAGTACATTATTTATTTGCAGTGTAACTTCAGAATGGGTCATTTGACCCCAGCCCGTCTTTCTAGTGTTAATAAACGTTCATTTTGAATGCGTTCAGGCATAAATATGATCCCTTAAGCCAAGGTCTATTTATCGAATATTTGGCATTTTCAAATAAAACACAAATTACGTTTGTTATTTTGGGTTTTAGCTTTTGACTATCAGCTAAAAAATAACTGTTAGTGTAAAATCCGTTTAGTGTTGTTTTCCAAAACTTAATGAAAAATTAGTCTTTTCAAAATTGTTTTTATATAAAATTATCAATTTATATATATTTTAAGGCTTTGTGTGGTGCCATTCTGCAAATGTATATTAATTTTGTATATAATATAATTAATGATAATAGCTCTTCAAAGAAAACAATTCACGTATCACTGATCTAAACTAAAGACTGTTAAAATAAACATGAGAACTTGTGGTTCCTCAGAAAAAAATCTGGACCCGCCATTGGCTGCATACGTTTTTGGAAACGTTTCATTATTTTAACTGTACGCAGATAATATTCAAAGTTTTTACTGTCATTGTTAGCCATTTCAATTAGCGTAACTAAAAGATTGCAAGTCATAAACAATTTGTTTGTTAAGGTAAACACGTTGGTATTCCCTAAAACAATTTTTGAATATAATCTGTTTAAACAAAACCGAAATTTGAATATGCGATTTCTTTGAAAATGTAATACTAGTTAAGGTAAAATAATCTTCTTGACTTTTCAGCTTCGATAACAATCAATATACCAAAGAATTTAAACTTGTTAAAATAAAGGATAGTTGATATTTTCTATATAAATAAAGTTTTCCTTATCTGAGCTAATTTGCTGCATAGTAGTTTTGTGAACTGATGCCGGTAAAAGTTTATTAATGAATTGGAGATTGAAAAAAATAATTATTAGATATTTTTCTTTTGATTAGATAATTCTGATACTCTTTACGTAATGATGCAATTAATGTTTTCAACGATTATTTGTCACAATATTCGCGAATGCGAATATATTGACATAGAAAGTTGGGATCGTAATTTTTTTTTCATACCCGATCGAATGGAGAATATCGTTGAATATGTATTTAAAAATGAAATCAATACGCTATATAACATTGTCTTAGTGCCTTTGCCATATGGCACATATTTGCGTCGATCGGATGGGAGGACCTAGAGGTTTGAAAATTGTTCTGGGGTCCCAAAAAACCGAAAAAATTCTCGGAATTGATTCAAAATAGAAATCAATTTTTTAGTGTCACTCAAAATTGAAATTTAATTCTTAAAATTTTAATAAAATCGGTTTGACAGGGTCGGACTTACAAATTTTATGATAGAATTATACTTACCTACTGAAAGCAGTACCTATATAATTTTGTGCAGATGACGAATTGATCCAAAAATAAATACAAATTCACATAATAAAGTCACACTGCCCGTATTAGCAAATATATTGTATTGTTGGCAGGGATTGACTCTGCGACCAGAGTTTTTATTGGCATCATTTGCGATATAATATGAGCCTCCAAAGTCATTTGTAATGTGTTTACCCACCTAACTATTTTTCCAGCCATTCGAAAATCTTTGATAAATCCGAAAAAAAATCGAGATAATAGCACCTAGTAAGTACTTTCAGTTAAATTGATGAGCTTCGAGTTATAAAAACGGAATCTCTTATTTTCACACCAAAAAAATCTTATGCTTTCTGTTTTAAATAAAATAATAAGAAATTAAATGAAAAAAATGTTGAGTGCTGAAACTAATGTTACAATAGTATATTGTGCAACTAGTGCGGCTATTTGACTATTGCCCACGAAAGCGAAGTTGAGCGCACTCACTTCGTTTGTGCGCTCATTCGCTTGAGGGGGTAATTGGGAATTAATTTTAAAACTTTTGTAAATTTTTATTATTATAGTATATTTTAACCTTGTTTTAAAAATTAAACTATCTGTTACGTCAACCCTCAATTCAGTTTTAATATTTCGATTGTGTGTGAGTGAGTGTGTGTGTGTGTTTTTTTTTTTTTTTTTGTTTAATGTCAACAATGTTATTTTTTTATTTATCTGAATTTGCGTGCGACAAGTAAACGATGAGCAAACAGTTACTTTTCAATCGTAATTAAGGTTGCGCAAAGATGCTATTTTTCTGCATGAGCAATAAAAAATTAATTGTTGTTTCCTTCAAAATTTTCCATTTTAATAAATTTTATATATTTTTTTCTGGTATAAAATATTTGCTTGTATTTTACGAATGCGAATATTTGTGAATACGAAATACGAGTAATCGTTACAATATTATTACTCTCTATAAAAATAATAATATCAATCGTCCGTACTTACTATATCTATAATTTAGAAGAAGATCGTACATAGCAGATGCTCAACATCTGAAGTCATCAGCATGTAAGTATAATTTAGAATTACGTGCAAATTAGGTACCGGTCCCTATTCCGGAAGATTTGCATCAATAGCATTTATCTATTCCGATTTTCGAATTAGGTTGCAGATGCACCACACAAAGGTAATTTTCGGGAAAAAAACTTTTTAGATGATTTTATTGCAGTTTTTATATAAGTATTACATAATTTGAATACGAATAGGTCTTCGTGATAATTTGAACAAATTAAAATACCAATAAAAATCACATCTTGGTGACGTAAAGCAGTTTTCCAAAAAAATCCTCAAGGACAAACGGGTGTTGGCTTGTAACACTTACTTATAATATGCTAGTATTATTTGATTTTCATTTAGTTATAACTATGTTTACTAAACAGATTTTGGGTGTCAAAGTGAGTACCGCTTAACATGTACAATATAAACTGTCGGTTTTATTACCTTCCTAAAATAACTTTACTACCTGGAAAATTCTGAAAACTTCAAAACATTAAAATGTGCACGCCTAAGGTTTGCAAACTATGAAAACATTTACGACGGAAAATTCTGTTCAAACAAAGTCAAGATTAATTAACATAAATTAATTACACTTTTAGATTGAAAACACAAGTTTATCGATATTGGTTTAATTGCATAGCTTGACAATCGATAAACTGAGAGCACGTGTAATGCAGATTATGAAAAACCTTTTGTTATGTAATTTTATTTTGAAACTAAAAATTTCAGTCAGAAAGTGAAAAAATATTAGTAAAAAAACTTTTCAAAGACAAGCTTTTATTGAATTGTACTAAAAAATAAAAAAATAAATTAATAATAATTTTAGGTTCATAATTATAAAAGCATGGGTTGTACGCTCTATGATAGTAACAACCCACGCTTTTATAATTATGAACCTTTTATAATTATAAAAAGTTATTTTTTTCTTTTTTAGTACAATTCAATAAAAACTTGTCCTTAAAAAGATTTTTTACTAATATTTTTTTTATAACTACCCGCTAAGAAAATTGAAAATTTTCAAAAATTGGGAAATTATTGATTTCACCTCGATTTTCGAAATTCGAGTTTTAGTCAGATCTCGACGTTTTGAGATCCTATGAAGCTATTTTGACCGTTTACAAAATGACGTCCGTATGGCTATGTGAGTGTGTGTGTATGAGTAGGTAAATCCCTCATAACTTTTGAACGGGTGGACCGATCGAAATGCGGTTTGCGGCATCTGAAAAGGTCTCGCTGAGCTTAGATTTTCTGAGATTTGGAACTGATTCGGTCTGTTAGATTTTCAGAAATCTCAAAAATAACACTTTTTGAAAAACAGTTCTTTTTAAACATTTTGAAATATATTCTAAACTACTGTATCGATTAATTCCAAAATCTAATCAGTTTTATTCCTCAGAAAACAACGTCGACTGCTGCAAACCGCATCAAAATCGGTTAATTCTTTCGAGAGATATCATAGGAGAAAAATTTTGAAAAAAACGTTTTTTCACAATATCTACTCAAATTTTTCTTAGATTCATTTTATAGTTAACTATGTTTGTGCTTAAAAAACTGTGTTGGTTGCCGTAAACCGCATATTGATCAGTTGATTCGTTCCAGATATATCGCTGAAGAAAGATTTTGAAAAAAATGTTTTTCAAAATATCTTTTCTAATTTTCCTTAGATTGATTTTTTTGTCCTTTGATTACCGTGAACAGCATCTTGATCGGTTGATTCGTCCGAGAAATATCGTTGACGAGAAATTTCCAAAAAAGTGTTTTTTCCAAGATATCTTCCCAATCTTTTGTCGGATTGATTTTCTTATTATAGATCAATTGTTTGAGTTTGAAAAACTGCGTCAAATGACGCAAAGCTAATTAAAATCAATAGATTTTCTGGAGAGAAAGTGTTTTTTTAAAACAACTTTTAACAAACACCGTAGGTAAACCACATCTCAATAGATCTAAAATAGCGGGAAGTTTTAGGGGTCAACCGTTTTTCAGATTTTTTTGTTCTTTTTTGTCTTTCAAAATTTTTACTATTAAAACATCAATTTATTACAATTAAAGCTTGTAAAAACAAAAAGCGGGGCACAATATAACAATGTATCCATTTTCAAAAAAAAAAAAAAAACGGTCAAGTGCGAGTCGAACTCGCAAGAAGAGGGGTTCCGTACTATTTCGTTTTCCGTGAGTACTTTAAGATTTTTGTTTAGGTTTTCCTGTAAACTATGGGTGATTCGAGATGCCCTATTTTTTTTTCAAAATTGTAAGTCCAGTAGTTTCGTGGATAAGAAGGAGGGAATGGTCAATTGTTCATCTATTTTCTTAAATAACTTTAAAACTATTTATTTTAAAATTATTAAAAAATACATATTTGAAACCCTTATTACAAGCCCTTTCATTTGATATGTCACACGGTACAGTTTGCAAAATCAAATTTAATTTTCTATTTTTTTCCCCAAAAATGACCTCATGTTCAAAATTCATTTATTTACGTTACATGTTCGTCTTTCGGTTACCGACTTACATATGTGCACCAAATTTCAACTCAATCGATCCAATAGTTCGGAGAAATTGGTTGTGACAGTGGGACGGGCAGACACACGAGTGATCCTATAATGGTTCCGTTTTTTTTCTTTTACGGAACCCTAAAAACAAATTCAATTAAATATTACTTAACATAAAGGTTTTCTTTGTTTTTTGAATATAAAAATTAAAAGTAATATCGACAATATCATAAATCGAACTATCATTACATTTAATTTTGTTTTGAGTGCAATACTTTTAAAAAAACGGAAAACCACTTCCATATTATGTGCAAAATAGTAAATATTAATTACCGATAATAAGCTAATAGATATTTCGTACTATCGGTAAATACTAAATAGGCAAATAACCTTTTGAAAGATTAGGTAAATCCATTCACCCACGCACACGTTTTCCAGCAATCCCCTCCATAAGAGACGGAAATTACCGATGTCTATTCAGGTGAGTTACGAAGCAGAATGAGTCAGTAACAAGTGCTGGCAAAACCATGTGGTCAGTCTTAATGCAACTGTAGTGAGGGTATTGTCATTTGTTTCGTGATTCTGTTTTGTTTTCTTTTATAAATAAAACTATTTTGCAAGTTATAATTATATATTGTTTACTAACATTTTATTTTAAGTGACAATATGTAACTATTGATGTAGTGTTTAGGTGTGTGCTTTCAAAATATTGACATACATTTTTGAAAATAACAAAATGTATTCCAAAATTGTGTTGTGTTTATTAGTGTATTTCTTTGGAAATGTCTTATCTATAGTGGACTATTGTTCAGAAAATAAATTTGACAGTAATTCAACGTACATGCAATTTACTAAGGAAGTCAGTTCTTCAGAATATACGAAAAAAGGAAGTTTTAAGGGTTTGCACTGTTGTTCCAAGGGGTACAGAAGTATTGAATGGTAAGAATATTACTTTTTTTCAATTTTGATTCAATTATTTTTAATATCGTGTAAACCGAAATAGAAATTAAGCGAAAAAAGATAAAAAGACATGACAATGACATACTTCGAATTATTGTGTAATATTTTTTAATGATTCCACGAATGAATCGATAGCATAATTTCTGCTGTCAGGGTTGTATTGTTGATTTTTCATTAATCAAAATATGCAAAATATAAAATTTGATCAAACAATGGATCGTTCCATTGCACATGACTAATAGGAAAAACCTGAAAACGACAAAAAATAATTAAAATTTCTGTCGTATTGCCTACTGCACCTATAAAAATGCAAAAGTTAGTTCGAGAGATATTTTAATTTTAAAGATGATTACAAAATATCAAAAAAACTCGGGTCGCAGTGCCCAAACCCTGCCGACAATATAGTGTATTTGCTAATACAGGTAGTGTTGCTTTGTTACATGAACCTAAGTTTGTTTTTGGATAAAATAAAAATATAACCCCTTAAAACATCCCTTAAATATTTTTTTTTCTTAGTTAAAATACTGTTATCAATTAAACATCTGAACCAAATAAAATACACTCTTCGGTAAATAAATCATTATACGCACACTAGCGTTTTCATAAAATTTGTAAGTCCGGTCTTGTCGGGCCGATTTTATTAAAATTTTAACAGCATATTTTAATATTTACTAAAAGGGTAAATTTCAATTTTGAAACAATTCGGAGAATTTTTTCGGTATTTTGGGGCCCAAAAATATTTTTCAACCCCTAAAAACTACCCTTAAAATAGCCCGATTGGGCCCATTTTAAATAGGGTTCTTGCGGTGATGGATTCCATGTGGGAAAAATTTCGTTAAAATCAATTAACTCTTTCGAAAGTTATTCACACACACACACACACACGCACATATATATATATATATATATTTATATATATATAAACATTTTTAAAAATGGTGCCAAAGTATTTAGGTGGTTATGAAACGTCGAGAAATTTTGCCCGACACCTAGGTCCCACCATCTGACCGACGCCAATAGTGTATGTTGCCATATGGCAAATACACTAATAATTATTGGTTGCATATTGTAACGAGAAAACAATGGTAACAGAATCAATAAATTTTCGTGTCGTAAGAATATATCCTAAAAAAAACTTAAAAAAAAATATTAACCTCCTTCAAAAAAATCACTAAAAAGATGAAAACTTTTAATTACCTACATATCTACTTTTATTAAATAGGCGCCTACCTCAAAATTTCATTATTTTCATCTTTTTAGTGATTTTTTTTTGTTATGAAATTAGCTTCGACTGCAAAATTTCACTATTTTCATCTTTTTAGTGATTTTTTTGAAGGAGGTTAATATTTTTTTTTAAAGTTTTATTTTTTACTTTCTAGTGGTGGATTTGATTTCGCACATTTTTGAAGATTTCCCTTGATTTCTCCAGGGTTCCATCATCAGATCCTGACCTGATGACCAGGACACCTAGGATGTATATATACCCTTTCAAACAAAAAAATAATTTTCCAAATCGGTTCAGGCGTCTTTGAGTAATCGGGGAACATACATAAAAAATAAAAACAAAAGTCATCTTTAAAGTTCAATTCCAAAATATGTAATAATAGAAATTAGTTTCACGGGTAATTGGAATTAAAAATCAATTTAAACACTTATTGGTTGCAACGTTTCGTCTTTATTAACTCAAGACTTTTTCAAGCTCTCAGCATGTTTAAATTATAATAAAACTATGATATAAAAGGCAATTTTGCATTACAAAATGTACAAAAATGTATAAAATGTAATGCAAAATTGCCTTTTATATCATAGTTTTATTATAATTTAAACATGCTGAGAGCTTGAAAAAGTCTTGATTTAATAAAGACGAAACGTTGCAATCAATAAGTGTTTAAATTGATTTTTTATTCCAATTACCCGTGAAACTAATTTCTATTATAAAAAAAAAGGTTCCGACGAATTGAGAACCTCCTCCTTTTTTGTGAAGTCGGTTAAAAAGGAATATATTATTTTAATAACATATGTGTGTTAAGAGTATATTCAACAATAATTTGACTGAAATATATTAGATCAAAAACTACAGTTCCATTAGATCTTAGTTCAATTTATTAAGTTTATCCATTTTAAGGGCTCCGTACCTCAAAATGAAAAAGGAACCCTTATAGGATCACTTCGTTGTCTGTCTGTCTGTCAAGACCGTTTTTCTCAGAAACGTGTGGAAGTAATTAATATCAAATACTCAAGTCTGCAATCCCTTAAGCTGTGAAAAAAATCAAATTTCTAAGTCAAGCAATCAAAAGAAACGGCCGTTTATGCCGCATATTTTGACACTCGCGAGGAAACTAAAACCTTTAAGGTACATCCCGTTGACCCATTTTGTAGTTACATTACAATTTTTTTTCCATAAACCTCAAAATAATGCATACTAGAGACACCGGACGAAATCTCTCAAAAGCTATTAGTATGCCCAATTACAAGCGAAATAAATATTGTTATTATTATGTTTTAGTATGGCTGGTATAACAACAAATAATAAAAATAAAATAAAGTTAATAAATATTGTACGGTGGTACGGAACTCTTCATGTGGAGTACGATTCGCACTTGGCCAGTTTTTTGTTTTTTTTTTCAATTAAAACTCCCTTTTTCGCGTCTATAGGTATATCTATATCTGCATTTGTACAATAAACTTGAAAATAGGACCGATTTAATTTTAGTTTACAGTACACTTAAATATATCAACAAAATCTTTCTCAATTATGCACGGGCACAGGGGCGCTGATTTGTAGCTAACTCCGTGACTGGTTCCCCTAAGCCCCAAAAATGTCTAAAACTTAACCATTTGCCAGTTCATATTTTCTCAGCCAAAAACTCGTCATAATTACAATGACGTTTTCTTCCTCCCAAAACTGTTTTCATTAAAAGTGTTACACAATATTTTTTGTACTACCATCTTTAAAATAGCCGCGTTTTATGCGTGTAATGTAAATACACCATTTTTACTATAGTGCGTACACGTATTCAGAAATTTGCTATACAAATGAAATGTCAAACATTTTTAAAATATACTAAAAATAAAGTGAAAAACAGCCATTTTATAGGGAGTGTAGCAAAAAATATAGTATATATCTTGAACGTAATATTATGACTCGTGTGTCGTCGACAATATAATTCATAACTTTTTTTATTTAATCACGGGAAATTGGACAATTGAATTTTAATATAGATAAACTAAATTAAAAAATTTGCGACGTTTCGTTAATTTGCTTTAACTTCTTCGGGCAAAACTGAAATGAATTAACGAAACGTCGCAAATTTTTTAATTTAGTTTATCTATATTAAAATTCAATTGTCCAATTTCCCGTGATTAAATAAAAAACTTATTAATTATAATGGACGTGAACAATATTGAGATAATTCATAACGTTTGAGATACATAATAGTAGTTGATATACCTTGTTCGTGAATGACGGCTTTTTGATGAGAAGTGACATGTTAAAACGAGCATAGCGAGTTTTATGTCACTCGAGTCATAATGTACCATTACGAACAGGATACATATTACATTTTTTGTACTACTACGTACATCCTACAAAATAGCTGATTTACATCTAATTTTCAACATTTTTGACAGTTCAATTTTGAGCAATTGTAGGCTGCGTTATATTCTCATGCGATTAGATTATGATTTATTATGGAACAGCAAATGGTAGTACGACTACATTTATTTTAGATTACAACACTAATGTTAAATGTGTAATTTCACTACCGCCATACAGGCATGAAAAGCTATAAATACTATGTCCAGCTTTTGAAAGAACACGTATTCAAACTTCGCGACGGTATTGGTGCGCAGTTGCCAGTTACTGTAAATAGCATGCATTTGTAAAATATGGGATTATATCTAATACGTAACACGTTTTTTTACCACCTAATTTTTTTTGAGCGATATTTACGAAATTTTACAAACTAACAGTTTTCATATTAAATTTAGCACCTGATTATTTGCTTTATCTTATCACAAAACGATTTTATGTTCTTAAAATTGAAAATTTAATCATATACATTTATAATGTACACGTCATAATAATTATTGATTCAAACTGATATGATAATGTGGACGACGTATTTTTATATTGTATTCAAAGAGGGGTTTTCAGCAGTCACATTAGGGACAACATCAATCAGCAGAGGTCAAATTGAATTATTAACGCTATTATGGTACTCCTGACGCTATTTTTAACCGACTTCAAAAAAAAGGAGGAGGTTCTCAATTCGTCGCAATCTTTTTTTTTTTTAATTATTTTTTATGTATGTTCCCCGATTACTCGAAGACGCCTGATCTGATGATGGAACCCTGGAGAAATCGAGGGAAATCTTCAAAAATGTGCGAAATCAAATCCACCACTAAAAAGTAAAAAATAAAAAAACTTAAAAAAAAAATTTTAACCTCCTCCAAAAAAATCACTAAAAAGATGAAAATAATGAAATTTTGAGGTGGACGCCTATTTAATAAAAGTAGATATGTAATTAAAAGTTTTTGTAATGAAATTAGCTCCGACCTCAAAAATTCATTATTTTCATCTTTTTAGTGTTTTTTGTGAAGGAGGTTAATATTTTTTTTTAAGTTTTTTAAAATAAAAAAAAATAATCCGAAATAGCGACGTAAAGGGGACCGGCCCATTTTGATACAATATTACTCTCGGGTCGCATTTTGAAATTACACAAACTGATCAATATTCAAAAATTAACGATAATAATTTTCCTTTCAAAATACTGATTAATAATAAAAGTAATAAACTTTGCTTATAGTTAGAAATAGATCAGGAAGCAATTATTGACCAATATTCATTTTAATAACTCACAACATCGCGCATATTATTTTTTTTTAATTAACGTCTTTGGTATCCATAGTATATGGCACGTACACGGTACACTATTAGCTTTGATCGAATGTTAAATGTGTCATTTCACGACCGCGATCCAGGACATCAAAAGCAACAGGGAGTGGGGGGGGGGGATTGCATAAAATATTTTTAATGTGGACAAAAAATATTTCATAAATAACTTTTCTTGGGAAATAAAGTACATACTATAATATAAGTTTTTTACAAATATTTATTAAAAAAATACCTTTTTCCCAGAAGAAATTATTAATTTTACAGCAGCATTCCAAAAATACCTTATTAACATTTTCCTAAAATCGCATTGTGGTACAAATCTCTATTCTTGTTTGGTTAGACAATAAGCTTGCAGATTTGTTGCCACAACAGATTTTGGTTGTTATTACGAAACAAGTGAACACCCAAAATAAAACAAAACACAACTAACAATCAGTTACTTTAGAACCTTTCGTTTTTTTTTTATTTCTTATTTTAAACGGCTGGCATGTCTGCAACTTCTTTAATTTTGTACTCTCTCAAACTATTGTGTCTGGATCTGAGGAGACTTGCTTTGTCTGTCACGAATTATACCGCGCTTTTTTCTGAAGAACCACACACTGAGTAAACGAGTCCATAGCGTAATATTATATTCTCATAGCCTAGAATCTAGATTGTGTTATTGTACTGTTTTGAATAAAAATGTTTTTTTTTTGCACTACTCTCCATAAAATAGGTGATTTACGTGCATGGATTGCATGCGTGTAAAGTAACCAATTCCTCACTAGTGCTGTAATGAAACACAAAAGTACTCTATTTAATCAATTTAACAATAATTTACAGAAACTTCCTATCAGCTACCTAGAGCATATAACATAAAACAACAGTTCATAAACAACTAATAAAAGTGAAATTTGTTTCACAAACGATCTATCAAAAACGTCAAATATAAACTGAATATTAAGTGAAAACCAGCAAACCCAAAAGGAATGGTTATATCATCGTTGAAAATTTAAAAATGTTTTGAGGATTGATGTAGTTCAAAATTAGCCGCAAAACAGATTTTTTTTATCGAAAAGTGGATAAAGATAAGTGTTTTCCAATATTTTTTGTAGTACATAATTAAATATACTACCTCGTCTGCATATTTTGTGGCCACGAGGTGAAGTGGATTATGTCAGATTCTAGTCGGCGTGAATATAATATGCTATGATTTTCTTTTTTTTTAACAAAAAGAAAATAAAATAATTCTCTTATTTATTGTATACGCTCGCTAGCTTTGTTAATTCCTAGAACTATAGCCTTGCTTTTTGAACGTTGCATGTTCACTCTATAATCCTCTGTTACAATCCGTTACTTACCAAGCAGTTTCGAAATTAAAAAGTCTGCTAAATTCTTGTAGAAATAAGGTGTACCCAGGGCGGCTCTGCTTATGTGCGTTTCGAACTGGACTAAATTATTTTGGCCATATAGCTATAAGGAAGATGAAAAAGAACGTAAGAATCATTGCTGCTTTCGTTGGTCGTCAATGCGTATTTGATGTGCCGTTCGATTGAATAGTCGTACAATAGTTGTGAATATAACGTCACGGCTTTTCGATGACTACTGCCTAGACTTCCATCACATTTATTACTAAACTGCATTAGTGCAACACCAGCAATGCTATTAAGCGTTCATGTCTGAAAATACTGAATTCGCATATCTTAACTGATTGAGAGAGCCGATTGCGATGAAATAGAAACTGAATGTTACTTCAAGTTGAGCGCTATGCTTTTCTGAAAACTCCATCCGAATTAGGTGCACAAACAAATAGACAGAAATTCCAAAAATGGTCGTAATGCGTTCTATCACTTACCCTTCACCCCCAATAATATTTTTGCAAATATCTTCAAAGAAAAACTTACAATTTTATTATATATGTATGACGTTTTTACAAACCATGAATTTGTATGTAGAGCTATAAAAAATCCACATAAACCAGTTTGCCTTTTGACCGAAGATATAGTAGTTAATTTAAGGTATGGCCAGGCAGATACCTATACTAACACAAGTACAATGGCGGATTGGGAGGTTTCGTGGAATAATATGATAATGATACATTAGGCAGTAGCAGTGCATTCTCAATATGCAATTTTAAAACAAGGCTATTTACCTGTCTGGATGCCAACTTTCAAATAGTATATTTGACACAATAAAAATAAATGATTAAATTATGTGGACACTAAATAAAAAATCAGAAATTATCGATTTTTATTCACAAAAACTCGGGGGTGAATTAATGTTTCAATTGTAAAATTGCAAATTTTTGATATGTCAAAAATGCCGCCTGGTTTGAAGTGTGACATAAGACTTGTAGTAAACACACATATAGCTGCATAAAACACGGCATACGCACGTGAATAAACACTAAACCAAGTCTTATTTGCACTTGTTTGTATACTACAAGAATGGCGTCATAGTGTAGGTAAATTTGGCGACGCGTATTTTCGCGCCAACTTGTATAATACAGTCAAAACCGTTTACGACGACATCGCTTAAAACAGGGGTTCCCAAAGTGCGACCCGCGGGCCAAATGCGGCCCGCAAAGCCTATAAATTCGGCCCGCGATATCGATACGATATATTATATTTTTATTATAAAATAAATAAGTAAATAGTAAAATAAATAATAAATATTACAAATAGGATACAATAAAATATTTTAATATTTTTAAAAAAATTCTTACAGAACTTTAACCATAAGCGTTTGTATTAATAAAATATTGTTTAGTTTATATTTAAAAAATTATTGTAGTATGTCAAGTCTAGTTATTACACATTTATTCAGAAATATAATATAGTAGTCTCAAATAGATACAGAACTGTTAATTGTGTTTATTGTTTTGATTTTATTCCGTTTTTTCTTTTTTGGCCTGACAAAAAATTCGGTAATATTAAATTGGCCCGACTAAGAAAAACTTTGGGAACCCCTGGTTTAGAACAACATGCTGGTTATATTGACCAAAATCATAGGTCCCGGCTGAATGCTATATGACCGCATTAAGCGACTACATTTAATGTAATATCTTCATATCTTCGGAGAATTGTATCTGTTAGAATGACAAATTTCGTACGCACAGAAGTGTTCCAAACAGACTTTAATTACAGATTTTATGAATACGGAAAAATGACTATAATAATGTGAATATTATTCCTATTAATATCTATGGATTTATATATGTATCTACACATTCAATAATACTACATACTTAATAAAAAATTACTTCGTGCCTCAAAAACATCACCGGTTATTACGACTATCTGTTTGTACGACCAAATATGAATAGACCCTTCAATGTCGTTATAACAGATTTTAACTGTGTATTTAAAATTTTGAATGCTATTATATTCTATAAAACGATAACATTTAAGCAAAATAAAAATTCCTTTGAACTAATACATACTACAAAATGAACATTTTAAGGCAATTTAAAAATAAGTGCCAAATAGCCTATTGTACATACATATATATCTACCTCAAACTTATAATTTTAGAAAAAAAAAATGCATTTTTTGGCAAAACTGGTAGGATCAACATAATTATTGGAACCAATGCTACCAAAGAAGTTTGCCTTATCCCACAGTTACACCGTAAGACTGAGTCAGGCAGCCAAAGTACAAATAATTCGTGTGGTGCAATTGGTCTAGCCGCTTCGGGATCGATGATCATACACCGCAGCGGCTAGAAGTGAGTTCTACTAGCTACTACCACAGTTCGGATGCGCCTCTATACTACTTATTATAAAATTATCTCTCAGTAATCAAGCTATACGCAATAACTTTAAAGAATATTGGCCTTTTTTGAGACGTTTTTTTTAAACCGCCGTCACAAACATGTAGCCATTCATCATTTGGGTATTAATAATATTACCTAGCAATTTCCGGAGCTCGGCACGGTTTCCATAGAATGCTAAAAAACACCGCTGCTAGTAAATTTTTATGCTTACAAAAAGGAAACGGCAGCATTCCTGAACGAAGACCACAAGCTGCACTCTTATTTTAATACTTTATTGCTTTTTAAAATAAACGCGGGTGAATTTTAACCGATGATTTTAAATTACGGTGATTTCATAGAAGTGATACGTATTTTTATATACATAATCCGTAAGAACCTAATCTGAATATTTCAATAATTACAATTATATAAACTTCACACTAAAATATTCTTAAGACAAAAAATGTATTATTAATTATATTCTGCACTCTGGAGAACCATATTCCTGCAGAAATGCCTACAGTCTAATAGAAAAATGAAAACAATACAACTGATTTTATTCCGTTTTATTGCTTGTTTTTATCGCGCACATTTTTCAAGCATGGAACAACACAAACAGGACATTTTAGTGCAGGTTCCGTGATGTGCGAAAGACGTTTTGCAGTCTTCAAGTAGTTTTATCGATGCAAATTAATTAGTGAAAACGACACCATCACTTAGCACACTAGATCGGTTCAGCACGGCGCTAGACAGAAATTGTAGGCAACCGACTGACGGTCGTTACTGGTTGCAAGTACTTGTCTAATGTGCCCTACTCCGTTAAAGAATATTATGGTACCTTCACGAACAGGTTTATGCTCTTTGCTGTGCTGGTCGTGCTTGATAGATGTGCATGGTCTTTCAGCCTATTGGAAATTTATAAGTTTACTATCATAAACTAGTCATTAAATGTAAGACTTTATTCACTTTGAATGAGCAATTAGGTAAATAGTGCACTCATTGCAAAGATTCATTCTTTTGTGGAAAGCAGTCACTATCATTATTTTTTTCATTTCTCAACGCGGCTTTCTAACAAAAAAATGTACACTAGTATAAATCTTTCGTTTATTTCGTACACAAGACATAAAAAACCTGTCAAAAAAATAGAATAGAAAAATCCTGTGTGATATATTTAAACAATAAATATTGTTGATTTTATTACAGCTGTTTGATTAACATTGATAAAAAGAGGTTTTGGAATCCAGCTTATTTGCTTTTTTTTTATTCAAAAACTATAATATTATATTTTTTGAATAAATTGTCAATACATTAGTACAATTAAACATATTAAAACTTGACGTTTCGCTAACTTTATGGCATTTTCAAAAGTATTTAGTAATTAGTAAAATTTGTAGGAAAGGTTATAAATTTCATTTTTTCGTTTTTCGTAAGTCGTTCATTTTTTTCGTATTTTCGTGATGTTTATTTTAATGTTTTTCATTATAATTATATGTAATTTTTATTATTTTTGGACAATGTTGAAGATTTAGTAAATCTTCAACATGGCTACACATAAATTAAAAATTTGTTCAAAAATAATAAAAATTACATATAATTATAATGAAAAACATTAAAATAAACATCACGAGAATACGAAAAAAACGAACGACTTACGAAAAACGAAAAAATGAAATTTATAACCTTTCCTACAAATTTTACTAATTACTAAATACTTTTGAAAATGCTATAAAGTTAGCGAAACGTCAAGTTTTAATATGTTTAATTGTACTAATGTATTGACAATTTATTCAAAAAATATAATATTATAGTTTTTGAATAAAAAAAAAGTAAATGTTTAAACAATGTTTTTAAAAATTAATTTAAAATTGCTTTGTTGAAGTTTTACCAAATTATAAGGTTTTACCTATATTAATAATTTCGTCGAGGGGTACGTGACAGCTTGCCCGTCTCTATCAATAAAACAGTTTACTTTCGAATGCTGTTTTATCCACTAAAGCGTAGTATAAAGAAAATCGTATATACTATTACTCTGACTAAAGTCATCGATAAAGTGGTTCATAACTGACGCATCGGTACGGTAAATTTGACAGAAATCTATCACCAATTACTATAGTTAGTATTTTAATTATTAAGATATTATTAATAACAATTCAATACTCACACTCTAACTGCAATTTAAAGACTGTATCCACACAGAACTTGACCCTAGCGAAACCGTGTTTGCAGTAAACCACACTTCGAGCGGGTTATTTAATAGTTGACGTAGTTTTAATGACCTAGAAACATTAACAGTTCTGATTCGAATTTCAATAGTAAATCTACTTTCGAAGAAATTGTTATCTGATATCGAGCATTTCTTGCAAATGGAATAAAGGACATTATACATAATAAAAATTAATTATCGTTGAGACTGCGTCAACTACAATCGACTCTCTCTGTGAGAACGTACAGTATGGGACCGAAATCATTCTTGCAGTTACAACGAAGTTCGACGGATTATACAGAGAGATAATAAGTTTATAGGTAAATTCAGCGGCACATATAAGAGAAATTAGGAAGTAGAGGTAACTTCTCAACTTGCAGTCTTTACTGTCTTTCAAAAAAGAATTTAGGGGAACGTTCCAAACAATTATATCCTTAAATAGAATCTATGAAGAAGTTATGGTAACTCTTGAAATAAATAGCTTATATAGCGTCTTCCACGCGTACTTTTGTATGCATTGAATGTATTTCCATCGTTTGCAATTACGATAAATTACACACAAAAATTCATGGATGAGTGGAAAATGCAATTAAGTAATGGGTTGTTTACTAATTGTAAGCTTATAGTGATTAATTATGCTAACTATAAATACATACTCGTATTTATGAAACGTAATACAAATATTGTATTGAATTAACAAGAACGCTGAAGCATTTGGAGGTTGGGATGGTGGGTTACATACAAACATGTGGGAGGTTCTTAGTTGAATGATGCAACACGCAATGCCAGAAACATACTCATAATTCATTGAAAGATTCAAGTTACCGATGAGAAAATAATTGCACAATTTCTTCAGGTACATTCTATAAAAATATTTATATAGCGTTTTTTCAAGCAGTAAATATCCGTTTTAAGGAACACTTTAGCGAAATAAAATAATCATATCCAAGTTATCATGTTGTTCTTTGATTGAAACAACTTTTAAGCGACGCAAGTACAAAAGAGTTTTTTTAATGTTACACTTTTTGTGTATTTCTACTTTCGAGCAACTATGAATGAAAAGTCTTGCAGTTTGGCGAATTTCGACGTTTTATGGTCCCTACATACCGACTGACTTTGGCCGTTCGAATTTTCAGAAGACTACGTCAGAATGGTAAAGTGTTGATGTGTAAATAAAGATTTAACATGTAAAATAAAAAAATATTCTAATTCCTGCGTTCCTGATTTTTTTGAGAGCAAAAATACATGAAATTGAAAATGACCACTGCTAAACTAATTACGTTCACACACCTCCCTCTCTATATTAGAAAAACTATATCGGTTAAAATTAGGTCATTCTGGCATTAGGGTATACATAATTTTTTATCAAGAATATTTTTTTCTGTCAAATTAATAATAATAATAATAAATTCTTTATTTGGGTACAGATATGCAGCCACAGCTGATTTCTACTCTGCCCCATCAAAATAAAAATACAGACATATATGTATATAATATTATGCACAAATTTGTGACTAATGGGTTTTTAACAGACAATATCAGTATTTAGAAAACAAGGATAAGTATCACAAATGTTAACAAAAAAACTTAACAAATATTGCCAAAACTTAACAAATAAAAGAAAAATATAAACAATGAACAATGTGTAGATTAAAAACAAGTTTCAATATCTTTCGATTAAAGAATCTTAGTTTTTAAGAATAATTTGCGACTTTTAACCTGTCTAATACTAGGATCGATACAGTTCCACAATTTTGGTCCAACAACAGAAAGACTTAAATTATTTATTAACAGAAAGACTTGTTGCGCCGATTGAGGTTTTGCTCTTAGGGATGTAAAGCTCTGTGTTATTTTTGGTGTCATAGGAGTGGAAACTAGACAATGGTATTAATAAATCACTTAAGTAGTTAAAATTGTTACTGTAACAAATATCATGTATCAGACTTAAAATATGCAGATGTCTGGACTCCTTAAGATCTAAGAGCTTCAATTCTTTCAAATATGGATGAATGCGTTCAGAGCGTTTCGAGTTGCAAATAAATCTGATGCAACAATTCTGTATACGCTGGAGTTTAGTGTTGGTGTTTGATTGAGACCATTGTAGACACAATCACAATAATTTAGCATAGACATAATTAGCGAACTCACGAGATTTAGCTTAACAGATCTACACAACGTACCAAATTTGAATCCAGTATAACATATAAAAATATCAGTTATAACCCCACCCCCACCTGACTGGATATGGAATCGGCCGATAGTATGCGGAATGCAGCGACATTTGTTTTAATATTTGTTTTAATGCGAAAATATCTCTGACCCAAACGTCTCTTTAATACTCGCATTTTGGTTGATTTTGACCCGCGGCCAAAAAAGTTTGCCGACCCCTGGCTTACGGTCTATAGGGAATTCCTCAGGGATTTTTATTTCCTTTTACTTCCCTGAATACGGATAGTTTACTTGTTGACTGAATAACAAAACATTTTTGTAGACGATAAATCAGATAATCATTCAGAATGAACATTGGAAAAATTACTGTCTGATTCCCTAGCATTCCAGTTTTCATAATAATAATAATAATAATATATTTCGTTACAATTGACTGTATGTTTGTAACATGTCATTTACAGATTTACATATAAAATTCATTTAGCTTATAAAATTCTTCGGTTACCAGTTCATTCCTTATTACTTCCTTGAAGCGAGAAAGGGTCTCAATGACAACTACAAGAATAAACAAATCTTTGAAGCAGAAACTAGACAGAGTTTTTATAGCTTCCACAAGAAAAAGAGCGCGCTTTTAGTGATTGACTTTCTCTGTATTATATTCCTGATTTTCCCACAATCAGAGATATTCTAGAACGAGCAGCTTATCTCTATATACATATACTAACTAGATTGATTATCCTTCTGAACCGAATACGACAAGGTAATGTACTGAATGCCATGTTCACTTCCAATGTAAACGCGCGCCTTCCACAATCTCCACAATTACTAACCGCTAATACCATGGTATCCCACGGAATCGTGAGTTCAGTTAGTAGTATAGAAGTCAGTGGGAAAAGTATTGGTTTAGGGTGATGAGCTATAAACAATTTTCAACCGGGGCTAAGTACGATGTAATCCTGCAAAATGGAAAATGTAAAAATTCGAACAAGTTGGGCGTCGTCGATTTTGGCCGCATAAGCCGTTAAATAGCAGATTTTCTGCTTTAGCCGGACGCCTAGTAACACTATGAGGAACGAACCTTTTGCTAAGTAAATTAAGAAATTTCATCGTACCATTGCATGGGATGCATTCAACCAGTGATCCCGATGCACTCCGGTGCCAAATGCAGCGTCAGCATCCGCCATAGGCTCTGGTGTTGTCCTAATCGAATTCGCACAGGTGTTCGCACATGCAATGCTTACGTCACTGATAAAGTAACACTATGTATATTAGTGACGTACACGAAAATAGACATTGCTTGAAATGAATGTCTCCGCCCTCCCAAAGTAAAGAGAAGGGTTATTACAAGTAGAATTTAGAGGATACTAGTTTTTGATTGCAGATTTGATTGCGTAAAGGTTTTTTTTACATTCAGATTAACACGCGTTTTGACGAGAACCCAATTTTAATACGAATGTAGCTGGGTAAAAGACAGACTTTGAGTTTGAATAGTACCAGTTATGAATACTAGACATCTCCAAACGAAAATTCTGGAAACAAATTACAAAAAATAAGCAAATAATTCGAGAAAAAAAGACATCACTAACCAAGGTCTTGACAATTTTTAGATTATTCATGATAAATAAAGTCCATAATCTCTTCCTTTGCTGAAGATTATTTAATCAATTCGGACAGTTGCTATTTTCACTACATACGAGAGCTGGAATTGGTATTATAGAGAAGGGTTGTTGTCTTATTCCTATAGTAAAATAATGTAACCGCGTGATCATTAATTGATCACGGTACATAAACAACAGAGATCCCATGATGAGGATACGACAGCAACAGGACGGCGCGGGAATAAACAAAAAATTTAGAAATGTAAAAAATTAAAAATGGTTTATTCTTACGAAGTTAATATGCAAAGTTTGAAGATATTAAAACATTATGTATTGGAGAAAACATTTTTTTATACCTATAGAACATCAAAAAACAGGAAATTTGCATTTTTTCAATTCTTAAAATCAGTTTCGAACAATTCCTTTGGAAATCGTTAAAAAAAATTCAAAAAATATGTTCTGTAAAAAGTTTTTTCCTTATTGTAATATAAAAATGTTTTAAACAATATCAAACCAGGTTTTATGCGTCACCTTTGTTTTTTTTTTATTCTGCTTCTTTCGTTTGTTTTCGCATACCATGGTTGACTTTTAAATTATAATTCTCTGACATTTTATTATTTTGCTACACGTGTGACATTTATAAATAGATCCAAAAAAGTGTCAATTCACACGTTGAGACAGAGTGCAAGTACCGGGCATGCGATGGAGACACGACGTGATCAACATCCACAAATTGAAACGCACACGATGCGACGCTGCGAAAATACCCAACGATTTTTATAATGCATTTATGTATAATTTATAAAAGCGAGGGTGTTTCTTCAGTAAATGCTTGTTCGGAATTACATATCAAATGAATGCTCATACATCATAATCATATTAAGAAAGTTGTGATTATACGACTGGGCTGTATTCTAATCATTTCTATGGAATCGTTAATGCTGCGTCAAATAATCACGTAATCATGAAACACAAACTCAAATGGATGTAATTGATAGATTCTGTCCACTAAATCGTGGTATAAATTACGTTTCGTTTTTTCTCAAAAATTATCAATTTTTCGCTGATAATAGTTATGAAAAAAATTTTAGTGTAAGATTCTACACAAAAAAGACCCCTTCGACATTTTTCTTGAAGCGTTCCAAAGATTTTCATTTTACTATAGGTTTTCTCCGAATTTTCTTATATGCTCGCGTCACATATTTGCCGTTTTGCAAATAATTATTCAATCTTAATTAAATTTTGCATGCTTATATAAAACGCATTGACCCAACTATTTAGAAATTTTCGGCTTTCCGATTTTAATATCGTATTTTAATGTATAGAGTAGTTTTCCCCAGATTTTCCGCGCGTCAGTAGTACGTTCGTCGCTAAGGTCGTTTGCTGTGTTGAAAATATATATTGATTAATGCTGTCAATCGCGATTTGAATAACTGCGGCCAACATAGTCATTACGGAGTGTGTTTCCAGTTGTAAGAAAGCAGTGAATGCATTTTCGCAATAGATCTTTTCAGTTCCCGGAAACGCGCACTACAATGCAATCACAGCATGTAATAATTAGACCCTTTATTCAATGGAATGAGAAACAAGATGTTCGTACTGTATAGCGAACACACCTATGTCTTTCTGGTGTCCCTATGTCCCGAGCACTAAAACATAAATAAAAAGCATAACTTTTCATTTGTGTAAATAAAATCTAGTTACCATGATGACAATTTGCAAAAATGATCATAGTAACGCCATTGAAAATTGAAAAGTACATGTATTCCTATAAATAAGGCTTGATTTGTTGTAATTTGACGCTAATAACCTGAATTTCTTCAATAAATATGCAATTTCTCCTCCATAAATAAATGTTCTAAGGCTGTAACACTGAGCGACGGAGGTTTGACACAATATATAATGCATTCGCAGCGTCTTCGATTACCACTCAATGCCGCTCTTCATTCTTGCCTGTGTTTGTCAACTTATATTTCTAGGAAAATTTATCCATATATTATTTCGCTTACACAAACGATGAAAAGTGCGTTTCGTCTCTTCTCTATTTAAGGTGCGGTTTCAGAATGAAATTACTAATCGAAATTTTTGATGACCGATTACCGAAATAATCAAGACACCTGTGTAAGGTTACCAGGTGCCAAAATCGGAATTACGGTCATTGGAAGTTACCCAAATAGGTAATTAATCAATTTTACAATATTTTTTAGATTTTTGAAGCGAAGCTTTTATAGCCTCGTTGCGCGCTTGGTCACTGGGGAATAAACAGAAAAACGTCACCGTGACCGTTAACTACCCCCTCCATAAGCGCGAGACTACACACACACAGAGCTCTGCGCCCATGCGTTCGATCCCCCCTTGCTTAGCTGGTGCGCTGTGTGCTCTGTAGGTTTTCTCTCTCTCTCACTCACTCTGCGCGCGCACGTTCAGCTTATTCGTCTGATGAGCAACGCGATAATTTGTGAATACACTGTAAACACTAGTAAATAACATACTTTTACAAAATAAAAATATTCGTGAACATTCGGTTAATATAAAATATAATATATATTCCACCGAAAAATGCGTCTACCGACGCGACTCATTTTTTTTAAATAATTAGTAGTCCATATAAGGATAATTCAATTAGCACAAATGGGAATTGTTTCGATAAATTGAATTCAATTTCCAATAAATATGACATTAGAAACAATGCATTGTATAGCTTCGGCAATAATGGCAATTGAATGCATTCATCCAATTAGTAATTGGCATTTACCTATATAGATTACATAGTCAAATATCACTATCTCGCTACGCATTTGGGGTTGAATAATTGGAATTTAAACCAATACCTACATTTGGATCTGTGTTTCAATTTAACTGATTAATTATACTGGTATTGATATTGATTATTGACATTTTTGAACTCGTGCCTCGATTAAAATCCGATTGATAAAATATTAATATAACCTTCGACCATACATCCATAGACTGCTCAAGCGTGACGCGTAACCAATACATCAATACACATTGGTTCAGTTATGACTAGGTACATTATCTGTTTTGAAATTTTAATTTATAAATATTGCAGGGGTCCTCAAAGTCGACAACCATGGAAGCTTGCACTCTTGAATTTTAAATTATTTGGCGAGTTACCTGCTTTCTTGAAGCATCTGTATCATTTCACATAGTAAACAAGATTATAACATGTACACGTAATATATCTAGTTGCGCTCGTTTTAACAGTCACACGAGTCATTATACCATTACGCTCGAGGCATATATAATATTTTATGCAAATCAGTTACGCGTGTTTCTATTAAACGAAATTCGGGTTGAGAAGTCCATGAGTGTGTGGTCGTAGATAATATCATAATTAATACATAAAATACTATAAAACTAACGAGGCCTAGATATAAGAGTGCTGTACTGCTGCGTATAGGAAAGCGAAAGAGATAAACAGAGTCTACGTCTCTTTCCGACCCGTTTTGTTGTTGTTGAACAAAGACGGAACGGTTACCGCTATTATCGCTATCTCTTTCTGTCGTTTGGCTCACGCAGTCCAGACTAGCACTCCATATGTATTGCCTCGATGCATAAAATAGGTCTAGTTCAGTATTAACATGACCACGTTATAGTAGGGTAATTTTGAAAATGAATTCGGTTGATCCGGGCATAATTATGAATAATTCATTAAACTCCTGTTTTTAATTAATAAAATAATCAATGAGTTTGATTAGTTTTGTGAGCTGTTTAATTAGAATATTAATCCTCTATTGTTTAGATTTCAGAGGGTAATGGGTCTTGTATGAATATGCATACAGGGTGTTTAAAAATAAATATATAATATGTGTAGTCGAGAAATCTTTTTAAAAGTAGTAAAATTAAACCGTTTCAGAGATATGGTTGATTTTTATATATTTTTTTTTCACTTTGTTGGCGTAATTCGTTAGAAAATGATGATAGGTTTGTCAGTTCTTCTTATACAATTAATACCGGGAATTTTTGTAAGAGTTCGCAGTTCATTTATTCAGAAATGTGTAGCATGTGTTGAAAACGATGGGGGCATTTTGAATATTTCACAATTAATTTAAGTGTTTTCTTACGAAGTATGTTAAGGTGTAACGAATTTTGTTATGATAATTTTATAACCGTGTTAACCCCAAATATTGGGATAACCTCCCCCATCTTTATTGTTAAAATTCTAATATGCTTTTTATTTGTAAGCGAAGTTTTATTAAAATCTTAAAATATACAAATACATAATATTTTTTTATTGACTATTGACTAACATGATCACTTTGCAATATATTGAAATATATGAACAAGAATTTTGTATTTTTCATTATTGTACGATTTGAACTATGTGTGTAGTATTTCAATCCAATTATGCTTGCTTTTTCATGTTCAGGGTATAAAGGACAAAAAAAATGCGTTTTCAATATCTGATGGGACGTGCAAATACGTTTTTCAAGTCGGAATTTACATATATGTAGTATATCCAGGTAAAAAGTACGATGCATTAATTTGCTGCTTCGTATAGTTCTGCCCAAAATTGTGTCGCACTCGTGACAATATCATTGATTAAAGTCCTTTTAAATCATAGTTACACTGATAAAAATAAAGTTTTTTTACCAAATACGCCACGTATTTGGCCAATACGCGTTTAAGTCAACTAAATGTCGATTGATTCAAAAACAAAGTATTTGAGATTGAATAAAAGAGTATATAGATTGCTTCAACTACTAGTATATTCGCTCAAATTCTCAAAAACGTAGATAGAATATCCTATTTTTTCGAATTAAATTGAATTGTTATTGTTAAAAAAACATAAGTAGGCCAGACAAATACTTATTATAATAACTCAATCATATATACATATGTTTGAATTAGTTGCACGAGAAGTCTCGTCAAAAACTGCCTCACTTGTTATGAAAACGCCATGTATTTGAGGGAAAGATTCCCTTCAAATACGTGCGGTACTTAAGCCTAGGTCGTACCGTACTTCGCCGTATTTAAATACGCGGCGTATTTGACTCAACTGAAACCAAGTTGAGTCAATGTTTTCTTTTTATCATATCTGCTTTTCAGTTTAGCTGACCTTGGACCTACTATTATTATTATAATACATTAGTTTAACAAGAATTCCGGCCCGGTTACGCCCGAATAGATTTTAGTGTAGTTTAAGGGGTCACATATACCTGTACGCTTTCAAAATGAATGTTTTCTTAATAATTTGTTAAGATGTACAAAGTTAACAATTTATTAAATAAAATAAAAATGGCTTATTATTTATTGATCACGTTATGTGTGTGAAACAATAAAAAGTATTTATTTTATAAAAAATAATATAGATTTTATAAAAGGTTCTGTTAACATGATATAACTGTTCGAAATATTGATGGATCTGAAAAATTTAAAACAATTATCCTAAAGTATGATTACCTTTAGCGTGTATGGAGCAGTTTTTTAATCTTTATGGCAGTTTGAATTCAATTCAGTATACTATGCAGATACTGACCACAAAAATGATGTTTAAAAAATTAAATTAGTCTCTCATCAATTTGATGTTCTTTATCATATTATCTATATTTAAATTCACTATAATAAAACTTTAGTTTAAGTTGACCAGTAGACTGACAGCTTAGGCCATTAGAAGTTAAAGCCGCTGCATACGAGGCTGGCTTTGCCGCTGGAATCGCTGCTGAGACTTATGCTGTCTGCGAGGATGGAAATTATGTCACTGCCACAAGACACATACCTCTGTGTTTTGTGGTCACTGCGGACTCTGCTGCGCGGTCACAAGCTGGATTTGAAAATTAGAACCGGAGCTATTATTCGTGTTTGATTCTCTGCTGGCTTTGAGTAAGAACCCATCAGAAAACAGTATCTTGTCACTTAGGCGACATTGGCAAACGTCAAAAACAAACATGACGTCATGTGTATGTTCTGTTCAGAGACAAAAAACGTCCACTGTTGTTAACGTTCGTGTAGTATGTAGTTAGTTAAATAATTATTCCTTATAGTTACACAAGTTTTGCTCTATTAGCTGTAAATGTACAACTAAAATATTTCACGCATTGTACCTAAATCAGTCTGTTAAGAATAAAACATTAAAATCATGTTGGAGAATTTTTTATTGAAATTCACAACAGTTCGAATTGTCACTGCGCGCGCACCAAATCCATCTATAAACCCAGCTTTAAAACACGTATCGTGTGAAACAGACATAAGAGTAGAAACCGTCACACAACAGCGCCACAGCACGCTTGGAACAGCTTCGTGTGCAGCGGCCTTTACATTTCAAAAAAACAAACCGACAAACTACCTGGAAAATGTATTTTACAAAATGCTTTGTCACCTGCATCTATTTTTAACATAAATCATCCCTGTTTGGTTCTATAATCCCTTTGTGTCCTGAACAATACACGGGTGCTATGCTTGTTCGACTAAGATATTCGCTGACAATAGACCAATACATTCGGTTGATATTTTATAACTGCTCATTTTTATTTATACTTAAGAGAGCATATTTTAAAATTTTCTCACAATTTTATTTTCAAGTTTAATCTGTTTATTTCTTTTTAATGTAGTGAGAAATGTCTCTATTCGTGTCGAGATAATCTACAATCTTTCTTTAACAAATCGGAAAATCTTGTTACAAAAGATGATGGAAAAATGTCATGTTGAAATAAGCAGCTGTCGATTTTAAATTTCTATGCTGTCTAGCTACAGTAAGTTGCTATCTCACATTATATTATGCTTTTGAATCTCAGAAGGTGAGAAAATAATAATTTGAAAATATAAATATATAGACTAACTTGAAACGTCAGGGTCAAATCCTTACGCGAAAAAGTACAAAAATGTAAAAAATAAGAATGTTAAAACAAAAGGATAACAAATATAGTAGTTTACCTATCTTGTTCGTAAAGTATTTTCACAAACATATGATAAAATAGGCAGCGAGTTTTGCCAGTCACTCGATACGTAATACCATTACAAAGAAGATACGTACTACATTTTTTGCACGTTACTCCTGTAAAATAGGCGATTCCGATTTGCACTTAATTTTTAAAATTCTTGACAGTTCAGTTTTGATCGAGATCACTTCTAATTGTAGAATAAGTTCAATTCTCACGTTTATTTTTTTTTACCAATACTTAGTCAATCAAAAACACGCTTTGACTTCATTTGTTATTAACCACATGGTAGAAATAGCAGCATTAATACTATACTTTGAATCCAAGTAAGGGTGCAGACGTTTTTTATACCTGCCCTTAAAGAAGGTGTGATGGCTCGTTACACCCTATTGACACGGGCCTCTTGTTGAAACATGAATGGAATTTAAAAACCGTGACAAAATCTTTTTTAGATATAGCACACGTGGTATCAAATCCAATCAAAACACAATAAATTATATCAAGCAGTTATAATAATAGAGCACTTAACAGTAAAATACAAATTATGACAGTAGTGTATTTGTTATGCGTGAATAAGTATGAAAAAACGCGTTTTTGGGGAAATTAATCTTATCTCATCCTTATGACACTGATAAAAACTGCCGAGACCCTTATTAAGCATATATTGAATTTCAGAATTATACATCCGCGATCTGGAATTTTACATACTATAAAAACGACGACACGATGCGACACAATTATTTTGAATGTAGCTGTTTACAAATGCAACCAGTCTCACAACGCTCTTGTAAAATTTGCTTCACTTAATAACACCTACATTATATTGAAACAGCATTTTTTTTACCTCGCGTCGCCTCTCCATGTTTGAATTGGAAATGCTCGAGCAGCGTTGCCAGACGTCCCGATTTTGGCGGGACGTCCCGATTTTTAAATCAAAATTAATTGTCCCGCGCGGGACAGGCTCAGTCCCGCTTTTCGGGGATAACTCGACCGTGCGTAAATAATTATTCTCTTATTGAAAGTTGCAATTTGTAACACTCACTCCTCAGACTTATTGTTGGAAACGCCATATTTTTCTAATGAATAAAACTTTTTAGATTTTGATTTCTGTTTTTTTTATTTATTTTTTTTTATTCAATAAACAAATAAGACTCAAGTATTTAACGATAAGGTAAATCTGATTTAAAATATCATATTTTTATTAAAATACATTTTCTATGGCTATTTTTGCTATCTATTGTCACGTAAACGTAATTTGAACTCAAATAAAAAGATAAATATTTAAAAGCTTCTGATTATATACGTTTTTTTACTATGTCCCGCTTGCGACGAAAGAATCCCGCTTTTTTCACTCAAAAAGTTCCAAAAACCCGACTTGGCAAAAAAAAATCTGGCAACGCTGTGCTCGAGCGAAGCGATGTAAAGACCGCGCACTAGCAGCACAGCACGGACCAGAAAAGCCTGTTCGTGCAGGCCCCCGTGTTATTTAACGGAGATGCGCACATTAAACCAGCAACTGCAACCAACAGCCACCGTCAGTCGATCGCCTGCAATTTTTGTCTAGCCGTGCTGAACCAATCTAGTGTGCTACTGATGTATCGTTTTCTATTAATTAATTTACATGGATTAAACCACTTGAAAACTGCAAAATGTCTGCCGCACACGAAACCTGCACAAAAAGTTGCTGGTTTGTGCTGGTCTTGTGTACGACATCGAGCAAGTTGCAGATTTGTGATATGCTGGTCCATGCTTGACAAGTTTGCGCTGTCAGTAACGATCTCCGTTGGGTCGAGCTTTGCCACGTCTTGTCGCTTTTGTGAAATTTTCACAAGAGCGGCGCAACGTGACAAAATTCAACGATACAATTGCCGCATTTGAAAATATGTAAATTTGCAAACTAGATTTTGTCGCGTTGCATCACCACACGATATTTGACCTTTGATCTTAACAGCAAGTCAAGCCTCAAGGGTTGTTAAGATGTCAAAGATCATATTTATTGTGGTCTTGATTGACGACTGGTTAGGAAACGCTGTGGTGCGAAGCAGCGAAAACGTATGAATTTAAGGAAGCAGCGATTCGCGATGGAAATAATGCTTAATCTGTAAAGGGAAGAACCAGACGTCGATATTCTACTTCTTGGAAATTCTCTACAGGAAAATCAATACTTAGTATAAATATATTCAGTACAATATACCTAAATAATGTTTTCATATTATAATCAAAACCATACCTATACAACATCGTTTTTATTTATATTGTATAGGTACTTTAGAAATAACTTTTTTTTTGTTAATATTTTTTTCCTTTTGGTGATTTTTGATGTCTCGGTTTTATGCGAAATACCAATTGATGTCTTCGAAAAGCTTGTTGCTAAAATTTATAATAAATTTTTAATATTCATATTTTCAAATACAGATACTTAATGATTCGTACTAAATTATTTGAAATTTCCATTAAATTCGAATAATTAGCGAACCCATGCAAGAATGATTTTACGTAGCAATGGCTCTATAACAAAGAAGCGTATGGGACCTGAATAATGTTTCTTTTTTTCTATACTTGTGCCCCTTCGAAAGAAAATTGAGAGGCATATGTTTTTTACCGAGCGTGTTCTTAGAGACAGCCAGTTGTACATACCTATCCAAAATCAATGATCATCACACTATTTGAAAACCTGCCCAAACTATTGAGCATTTTAAAATTGTTTTTTTAATAAAAAGTTTAAAATTATTTATACGATATAGTAAAAAAATAATCGTACTGTAAATTTTCATAAGATAGTAATACTTATAAAAATGTAAATCGATTGGATGCCTTCATTGAGATTAAAATTCATAATTTGTTATACAAGTTGTGTGAAAATCCTTCGAAAGAAATTAAAAAATTGGTCTTGTAACAGTTTTATATAATTATTTAGTACTGACGAGTATAAATAAAAATTCGTTGTGTGCTACTGACAAAATATTTGACTGCGGTTGACATGTGGACTATAAAAGAATATGATAAAAAATGCGTCGAATTGTATAACCTCCTTTTTCCGTTTAAAAATAGTATCGATTTGTGGGGAGATACACTGTAGGCATGGAAAGAGAATTTCGCAGAAATTTTATAAAATTGTGTCAACTGTCTTTTTTGAAGAAGCAGTATGTAAAAGCAAAGTGTGATAATTAAAAAAATCCTTTTAGTTATATTGGGGTTTGACGATGAAGAAGATAACGTTATTTTCCACTTTGTAAATAAAATGTTACGTCAGCTTCGTCGATTTTGAATTTTAGTGTAGTCGATTTTCTACCACTGTTCAGCTTACCTAGCAAATGTTTATTTTAAGTACGTAATTAATTAGTCCAAATTTAACAAACCCGTTTTTCTTTAATGATTTTTCCAAGTATTCTCACTCCATCGAATTTGTAAGGGGCCAGCTATTTGTTATTCTAAAAGTTAAAATAGATTATTTTAAAATGCCGGCATAAAAGTATTTAAAATTGGCTAATTGAGGTTTCATAAATAGAATATTATTAGAGTTATACTTCCGTTAATTTGTTAGAGTTGTTTCTCTACAAATAATTACTATTCAGTCGGTCGTCTCGTTTATTTTGTTACTGAGCTTTCCTTCCCCAGAAACTGAGAGAGGAAAAACAAATCAACAATCATTTCGCAACGGTGCTGATTGCTCATATTATTAGGAAAACACGTATAGGAGTGTAGGTGTAATTAAAAGAGAAAAAAAGGTCGACTGTATCTATGCTTACAACCATATTCTATCCTCCTCTCACGTGTCGCTAATCTCTGTCTCTCTCAACATAGTATATAGAATACTCTGTACTTTTCACTCAGTGAATCGAAAAACAACTACAAAGGATACATTATAGCGAAGGCATGCCTATCAGTATAAAATCACTGGTATCAGTGAACTTCATCCACGACTGGAAATCCAGACAAGCTGACATGTGCGGAAAATTTGCTCGTATTTGAACAATTCAATCCCATGATCCGGGGCCGTTGGACCTGCGCGCTGTTGAAGTGTAAATATTTCGTTTCCGTTACGTTAGTGAAAACTTTAGTAGAAACAATAAAGAAAACCTAATCCAACACCGGGCAGGTTGCTTGTTTGGCGCAAATCCGCGAGCCCTATGTGCAGATTGTAATTGTTACAAATCTGATCTTAAAGAAATAGCATTCCAGGGATGGAGTTCAGTATTCTGTATGCGAAGATACGTTTGGTGTGACATAATAATATTTGTGATCGATAGTACACGTCATAATTAGGGATTGCAATACTGGATCCAGCACATTTTTGGCCTTGCTGGATCCAGCGGTGCGGATCCGCAATCAGCTAAAAACAAGTAATTAACTGGGTCTGAGAAGGATTATGATAAGATATTGAAGAAAGAAATGGCACTTTATGAACGTGATGGAGTAAGAGGTGAAAACCTAACTAATCTCTAATTATTTGATGACTCTCAAACCAGCCAGCGTAGAGGTAGAGAGAGCCCTTTCTGCATTAGGATATATTTACATAGTTCTTTAGGAAGCAGGTTGGGAGATAACACCATCAATAATATTTCTTTTTTGAGATCTTACTTTAAAAAGAGTAAAAAAACTGTTACCTACATTGACTTTATTCTTTAAAAGATAAGTCAAGTCTGAAATTATATAATATAATTTATATTAAAGTTTTGTTTCTAATAAGTTAACAAAACATTTTATAAGCGGGAAACGCAATTTTATTTCTAAAATTATTGAGGCTGACATGAGACACTGAGACTACATAGTTTGTAAAATAGGTAAACAAATAACTATTTCAGATATCTAGAATATCAACTTAAGACTGTATTGTGATCACTAGTAATTATACTCCGGATACTCGTAACTATTACTATTAGAGTACAAAAAAACGAATATTTGATGTAAATGTAGATAAATAGTTTAAACGTTTCTAGAGTTAAAAAATTGTTACATTTATTTGAAAAATCGATTAATGCTGGATTTGCTTCAATGCAGCATAAATCCAGCTGGATTGAAAATGCCCTGGATTGCAATCCCTAGTCAAAATGTAGAGTTATTCATTCTTTATAATATAATGTTAGGTAAAAATGAACCCGCAAAAAAGTGCTGTTCCCAGCTCGAAGCAGAAAGAAAGAGATAGAGAATATTATAATGTACCTTTGGTAGCCCTTATCACTTGGATAGATCTTTAAGCTACACAGAAACCCTTGTTTTGGAAGTCTAGCGCATAAATACATCTCTATCTCTGTCGGACGGTTATATCGGTAGCTGCACGGGTGGCAGTAGTTTGTTTCGTTGTCAGTTATATTTTTTTCTTTTATTGTTATTGCTGCTCACCGAATCGGACATATTTTTTATTTGTTTAGGTTGCTTGTATGATTGCCATACCTAGGTAATAATATTTTTTAAAACTAGAACTATTTGGTCAAAAATCGCGGGCATTTTGTTTGCAACATATACGTATTATTTACTTATGTACCGCGAATAGTACGAAAATGGCAATCGCACAATTAGAGTGCAAACTTAATCTGTCTTTTGTGATAACAATTCGTAGATTCTGATTCGTTACCCTTATAGATACAAATATAGAATTAATATAACCAAGGAATTGCTTCAAAAAAGACACGGAGATATATTTTTACGCCCTTTGTTGCGCCTTCGCTCACCGCACATTAGGTACCTTTACACTTACACGCAATCCCGAGTGATTGGAGCGCCCCGTTCCAATCGCGCGGCCAAGAACGTGGCGTTCCAAAATTTGTTTCTTTAAATTTGCAACACTCCAATCGCGCGGTTTTGGTGTGTATCGTGGAACGTGAAGGGATAGAAGTGTTAGTGTAAATGAAAAAGCGTCAAGTTTCCCTCGCGATTGGCGTGAACCGTGGAATTTTAAAAATTCTAACAGTTTTAAGACGGTTTTAGGTTGTTTGTGGCATTTAGTAGCATGGATAAAATTATTTCAAAACGCAGAAAATTAAAAATTGCTTTGTGCTTGACCTGTATGCCTTTTCACAAACAGAAAAGGAGGTGTTGGGTAAAAGCATGGAAGGAAAATCGCAACAAATATGGGCATATGCCTCTATTACATGACTTGCGTGATAATTTTCCGTTGGATTTTAAAAATTATGTGCGGATGGATTCGGAATCATTCCGTATTTTGGTGGAAATGGTTGGTCCAATAATTTCAAAACAAGATATCTGTAACACAATAGAAGTTTGTATCGTCAAAATTAACTAATTATAAAATAAACAATTAATCAAACATCAAAACGTATACTTACTAAACTGCACAAGGAAGAACGCGTAAAATAATTTTGCACTTTCTAACTACACGCCAGTTCGCTCGCGAAATGCCTGCAAGGTTAGCCTGCAGGTTTTAACTCGTTCCAAAACCGAGCGACTATTCCTATGTACACTGGCATTCTTTCGCGCGCGATTGGAACGGGCCGCTCCAATCACTTGGGATTGCGTCTAAGTGTAAAGGTACCTATTGAGTAAATATTACGTATATGCTTTGCAACCTCGAATTGTCACCACCGATTAACTTTTGTTTTAATCAGCTGAATTTGGTTGTCTTATATTTATTCGTTTGGTGTAGGTAATTATTAATTAAGTATAACCCACGTTTTTTGAATGCGCGATATTAATATATGTTATTTTTTTTTTTAATTTCAGGTAAGTGAATCATAAGTACCAAAAATTATGTTCAACTTATCATGTTTACTATCAATTAAGGTAAGTGTTTAACTTTGGATTATTTGTTTTGTTGCCCTAATTACGGAAAATTAAATTGTTCTTATAAACTGTAAAATTAGAGGTCTTTAAAAAAAAAAGGTAAAGCAACGTTACAAAAGTAGTGCAAAAATCGTGATCAAAAATATGTAAGATTTTTGTAAAGGCAAGCCAGGCGGTAGATAAGATAGGAGACCTACACAGGCTAGGTCCCAGCTCTTACGAACTAAATGTAAACTAGATCATATAGTTCGTTCATACAGTTAAAGAGAAATGGAATAGAAAAATTCGAAATTGGTTAAACGTGAGCGAGCCATCCCTGTTCTCTGAAACTAGTTTTGAAAATTTCTGAACGGCGAAAACTCTTGATCGAATCAACTTATTTAGACGTGTATCATTATAGCATAATACATTTGACATCGTTTCAGATAATTAAAAAAATGAAATTTAATTTTTATATGTTCTTAAAAACTCGATCGATTTGGTACTTAGGTATCTAATAATATAGGAATATATCGTTGATAATTAATAATTTGTATATTTCATTATTTTCCGATAGTATCCCATCTACCATTACCCAGTCTCGGGCCCCAGGCTTATGGAGAGCCACCCGGGCCCTTCCGGCCCAGTCCAACCCTGAGTATATTTATGTATTATCAAATCTTGCAATTTTTGGTCATGAGCTCTTGACCAATAGTATATGACTTAATTAGTCTTATAAACTATATTTTTAAAACCGAAAAATGAGGTGCATCGATTCATGAACACGTGTTGGAAGCTATGCACTTTATATTTAACTAGTGTTCATAATTTACATATACACAAAAAAAACAATTCAGTTGTTTATTTATTAATAAGTAGATAACGTAAAAAATTGTCATTGGAAAAAAGAGAAAGATTTAATTTATGCTAATATATGGAATTGAACCGGAGAGGTTTACCATATCTAATAATTGACGACCCCAACTATTGGTTGTCTTTGGATGGCAACCTCAAAAAACAGATACCTATATAAAATGCACCTTTTCACTGTAAGTGTAACAGACCAGTCTGAATGCATTGAGTGTATAGTATCAACGACGTACTACGTGCGGTTTGTTTCTGTGGTCCTTTCCTTGTCCTAAGTTATGATCAAAGAGTCTAGGATTTGACTATGATCTGAACACAAATACGTACACGTGCGCCTTTGTTTCGTGATGATCGATCGCTTTTTTTCCAGTTCACCGCCAAAGAGGTGTGCGTTGAAAAGCATATACAGCATCAATAAAACATGACATTTATGCGCAAAGGTAATTCTCGTATAAACAAAGAAACAAATTCGTTTTTTGTAGGGAATAATTTTAGCAATAGTACGATGTTCGTACCAAACCGCAGACTTCTATTGTGATGCCGAAATACGACCACTCCTGCAATGTCTGTGCCTGATATATCAAATTACATTTCATTCTATTTTCCAGTAAAATGATTCAGCACTTTCGTAAGTGTCTCGCTTGTTGAATGCACATGTATGTATGCATGTATTTGATATTATTATTCTTTGAAATATTATATTCTTGATATATGTAACCTGTAGGTTAGAGCGCGTTTGCTATATACGGATCGACAGTCGTGGGTTCACTTTTTGTAGTTTTTTGTGTTACAATACGCGGTCGTAATCCCCGAATTTGATCATGCGCGGTTTGATACACCAAGCTAAATAAGGATAATATCAAAACGAATGAAAAATATGGTCTCTCAGACCGAAAGGTACCTAGTATACATGAATGTTTCGTACTAAGCGTTAACTTCGATGGTGTGAACTACGTATAATAAAGTGACAAATATGTTAGCACATTTTAAATGTAAATGACATGTAATTTTTGTTTCGAAATTTAGTTGCCTAAAAATGCACATTTTTTCATCTGAATTGGAAATACAGTTAAGCGTGAGTCATTTGTTAAAACGAAAATGAACAAGCTCAAACATGTAGGCACCTATCGAACACTACTGTTTCGTGTTCTATCTGACTAGTGGTACTTAACATTTTTTGCTCGTCATTTTAAATTATAAGCAAACTCAACCGTGAATTTATGGTTGTGCGATTGTATAGAGTATTTTTTACATTTTGAAAATATATTTTTATGAGGTAATAAAAATACTAATTTGTATGTAGATATTTTTTCTATTGTATATAAAATGCATCTGTAAATTGAATAACCCACCACTTGTAGTACCTACTTCTTAACTTTTATTACAGATTTAATGTATTTTTTATTGAGAATTAATTAATTTGCACTATTTTTTTTCAATTCATCACTTACATTTTCAGTCAACATGTAAAATTATTATTATGATTAATTGGACGAGGGAAGGAATAATTGGTTTTTAAATTTGCCCAAGGGGTCAACTTTTGACGCGATGAACCTGTTATCGTTATATATCGTTAACAAAATTAAACAATAGGATCGATAAATCACATAAAGATTAAAAAAACCTGCTTTGTGTTCTAAAAAAACTCGTTACAATATTCAGTGATATCTAAGATAAGTTTCGGGAAGTTTTATGACGAAATATCATAATGTTCAAGACGATTTTATAATTAATTTTAGCATTTTACGATGCTGCAATAATTACGCATTATAAAAATTTATAGTTTGTATTAACATCTTTTATAAATAATAGTCCTAAGTAAATTACGAGGATTGATCAATAAGTACCCATATTTGACGACAGATGGCGTTGACGAGTGAAATTGATTTTACCATCGTGTACTGCAGACTTTTAAACGTCCTTGTGCTGAGTTACAGATAAATTTATAGAATAGGCTATTTTTGAGAGCCAGTTGTATCATTCGTGTTTTGATTTTGCGACAAAATGGAAAAAGAGCAATATTGATCCGTAATTCGTCATAATAATAAGCTATTTAATTCAATTGATGAGGGAAGATACACTCATATAGAAAACGTCGAGTAAAATGGTGAAGAGTTCCCATAGACAGCATCCAACTTGAGTTTTATTTCTTCGCATGTTTTTTAAAAAACGAATTACTGGTCGATATTGCTCTTTTTCCATTTTGTCAAAAAATACGAATGATACAACTGGCTGTCAAAAATAACCTAACCTATGAATTTATCTAAAACTCAGCACGAGGCCGTTTAAAAGTTTGCAGTACACGGTGGTAATGTCAATTTCACTCGTCAACGCCATCTGTCGTTAAACACGGGTATTTATTGATCAACCCTCGTAATATATTCTTATAAGGATCTTTACTTGGAGAAAAATGAAGCGATTTTTGGAACTTGAGCCTAATATAGTGTTGCCAAAAAACCGGGATTTCCGCAGAAATTTCGGAATTCGTCGACTTGTTCAGAAGATTAAGTCGTCTGCCCCGAAAACGTATAGGTATTTTTCATTTGAACCTGACAAAAATACACTTGAATACTTGGACATACTGTGAAGAAATTGAATTAGAACATACAATAAACACAAGTTCCAATTCAGTTTCGTTCAATTTGTATCATACCAAGTAATCTAAAAATCGCGACATCTATTCTTATTTTTGTTTAAGAACTACTGTATTCGACGTCCCTAGTTAGTAATAAACTGGTCAGCACTGGTCACAGTGGTTGCGATACGTTCAGGTTTTTATTGCAGGTGTTCTTTAATTTGACACACCGGATGTTAATGTCAGTCACCCGTCGGCCGGTGGTGTCGTCGTATATTATTATTCTCTATAGCTCAACTTATTGGTTTTGAATGCAGAAGCCGATGGTCTAACGTTTCTCATTAATAGAGCAAAAATTAAATACAGAATTTTAGGAATATCCTTTTGTTTGAGAAAAAGTAACATGCTATCAAATCCAACAGCTAAGTTGGTGCTGCTTAAGGGTACCCAGGAAACTTGAATTTCCGAGAAAATCTTAGCATTCGTCGGAAATCGTCTAAGAATTGAATCTTCGGATATTCATAATTTTCACAAAATCCCATGATTCGGACCCGAAATCCCAAGCGTGTCGGTACTTCTGAATTCTCAATTTTTAATAATCCATTTTTCAAACCTCACCTCAGTAATGTTTCGGAAATCGTGGTTTTTGGAACTGGCGATCAGTGTTGTCAGATGTCACGCTTTTGGCGGGACATCTCGTTATTCAGCCCTATTAGGTCACGTCCCACCGGCGTCCTAAGCGGGACGCACAAAATCCCGCTTTTCATTTTAATAGTAAAGTACTTAAAAAATTGAGCAAGTCTCAGTAATCTCCAATGATACGTAACATCTAACCTTAGGGTTGCCATCCGTCCGGGTTTCCCCGAATTTTTCCTAGTTTAGAGGGCATCCGGGAAGCGTCCGGGCGGAGCTTCATTTGCAGTCCGGGTTTAAAAATTTAAGAATAAAAAAATTCTAACTGATTATTAAAACAATTTGTAACAAACTGTAATAAGATTCTGTTTTGTTAATTTAAAATGATGATAAAAGATGACTAAATTTAATTTTAAGGTCTGAAAATAAATAAAAAGGTAATTTATGACATTTTCAACAGTTTTTTATTACACTGACTATGTTCAAAAAAACCTATTGACATGTCCGGGTTCGGGACTCTAAAATCCTGGGTTTTCACGTGTCTTGTCCTGATTGCCAAATTTTAGAGATGGCAACCCTATCTAACCTCGGCAATAGGCAAAATTTTGGTACTGATTACAGTTCACATATGAAGTATAATTTTTTATGAAAATTTTATTAGATTTTCATAGAAATCTAACTATTGTATTTGTCCTCATGACATGACTTTCAAAATATTTGGAAAAACGGACCTGCCAACACTTATACTGACAATCTTAATGCTACTTCTCCAAAGAATTAGTCTTTTCTAACTTCAATTTTTTTTATAGTAAATAATATTCTTAGGGCGTTTTCACACACACCAGCAAGGCCGGTAAGAACTCTAGGTGCATTAATTCAAAGTTGATGTGCTACTTAAATATGTTACGTCATTCAGCTCCACTGACGTCAGAACTGATTTGCTAATATTAGTTATTAATTAATTATTAGCCAAAGAATCCAAATATCAACCAACACAGCAACTTTAATCGGTTATTGAACTTCATCAATTCGTTCAATGTTTCTGAGATTTTAGAGCTTTGTTTAAATAATAGGCAAGTGTTTTCGATCTGCATAATGCACGAAAAATATCTAAATGCGAATCCATTATATCTTTTTAGTGTATTTGCCATATGGCAACGTACACTATTGGCATCGGTCGGATGGCGGGACCTAGGGATCGGACCAAAATTTCTCGACGTTTCATAACCTCCTAAACACTTTGGCACCATTTTTAAAAATGTTTATATATATATATATATATATGTATATATATATGTATATATATATGTATATATATATATATATGTATATATATATATATATGTATATATATATATATGTATATATATATATATGTGTGTGCGGCCAATAACTTTCGAAAGAGTTAATTGATTTTAACGAAATTTGGCCCACGTATTGAAATCCATCACCGCAAGAAGCCTATTTAAAATGGGCGTAATCGGGCTATTTTAAGGGTAGTTTTTAGGGGTTGAAAAAAGTTTTTGGGCCCCAAAATACCGAAAAAATTCTCAGAATCGTTTCAAAATTGACATTTAACCCTCTAGTAGTAATTAAAAAGTGTCCCTAAAATTTTAATAAATACGGCCCGACAGGACCGGACTTAAAAAATTTTTGAAAACACTAATTTGTAGATAGTGACTTATTTATTGAAGGGTGTATTTAATTCGGTGTAGACGTCAGATTGATAATAATATTGCAGTTAAGAAAAAAAATGTTATTTTAGGGGGTGTATTAAGGAGTCAAATTTTTAATTTTGCCCAGAAACCAACTAAAGTTCGCATAATAAAGCCACACTGCCTGTATAAGCAAATACACTATATTGTCGGTAGGGTTTTTGCACTGCGATCCGGGTTTTACTTTTTAGGGTTCCGATGAAAAAAACGGAACCCTTATGTGGGATCACTTTCGTATCTGTCTGTTTATTTGCATATTTTCTCTAAAAGAACTGGACGAAAAAAGTTGAAATTTGGTACATATTATATAGAGTTAAATGACCTAATTACGGACGTATAGCGTAAATAAGCCAATTCCGTTTTGTTTTTTATCATTATTAAATATTAACTTATCAGAAATAAAACATGTCTATTTATGAATGGCGCTGTTTTAAATAAGTATACTTATATAAATTCGCAACACTGATATTTATAACTTTTTATCAAAACATAAAATCCTTTTTAGTGAAGTTAAATGTCAAACATTGTCGTTAACTAAAAGCTAGAGCTTCAATCTGATCGAATCTCTTCCCACAGTTTGCTTTCTATATTAAGATGACAGTTATTGGGGTTTGGCCGGTCGTTGGCCAACCCATGAAAATGGTTATTGCAGAAAGTTGTTAGAGATAACGTAAATACTAATTGACTCAATTAAAAATGAGTCGCGATAATGGAAACCATGTTACTTGCTCGGTTCACAACTATGCTCAAAAAAGTTTTAGTAATCAATAACGACTATTTAAAAAAATATTAAAAAATGGAACGTTCAGGTTTCGTTAAAAGAGATAATTAATAAATTATCGGTAATTTTCACAATTGCACGCATGGTTGCCAGATAATCTCGTTACAAATACCGGACACCGTACAGATTTTTTAAAAAAATTTGCGGATGGCAGCTTTGTTAGCTTGGAAAAAGCATAGTTCTGTGTCTAGTAAACAATACTTTGTTAGTAATTTGTAAGCGGTATGCTAATTACAATAAACAAATACTTAGTTTGTGGGTGCTTTTTATCAATTGATAAGTTTGTTTTTAAATAAGTCTTGCATCAAGAATATCAAAATGTTGAATTCTCACACATTCCCGATTTAAGTACATATTCAATTAGAATTAAAGATTTCGGAATTATTAATTAATAATTATTTAATAATAATTTTTAACTTAGATGAAGTCATTTTTATATATTTCTCCATATTTTGAAGAGAAACTTCTTATACAACACCTTGTTGATTTGGGTGGAAATATGAATGAAACGAAAAGCACTGCCACAAATGAGTGCTATGACGATGAAGCCATATAAACGCAATATAAACAACGGCATATTAAATGAAAAATTAAATAAAATTATTCTCAAAAGTATGTTTATATTAGTAGTTAAATCTCTCTCACTCTCTTCGCCAGGCGGAATAATAATATAACAGAACTAAATATATATTTTTAGAATATCCCCCTCGCCCGTTTTTGACCCCAGGGAAAAAATGTAAAATCCGACTCCGTTAAGTTTTGCCTCATGTCCAATACTATAAGCGTGCCAAGTAGGGATGTCGAAAAAATATCGAAATATCGATATTTCTTATTTGGTATATCGATATATTTGGGCGATAATTAATATTTCGATATATCGATATAAAATTCCCAGTATCGAAAACCGATATTTTTTTTCCAGTAGCAACACTTGTATGTATTACCGCGACTGACAATGGCCGTTTAATTATTCTGAAAATACCGGAACCTCCACTGAAAAAGAAACGTGTGTTTTTTACGTACGTTTTTGGAACATACTTTTAAGTGTGTAAAGCACGTTTCTTTTTCACTGGATTTTTCGATATTTTCGGAATAATAAACAGTCAAAGAAGCTATTCATGCAATATCTCATTTCCTTTCTACACCATCTAGAATAATTTTAATTATTTCGATTTACACCTCAATTCATGCTATACCAACAATTTTCTGTAGAATGTTACCTTTGGCACGCATGCCATAGGTTCGTCATCCCTGGCTTTATTAATTGTTCGATTAATCTCTAAAATTATCTGCTCCTAAATGTATTAGACGTTTGAATAATAAAAAAAATTCTTATCGTTATTTTTGATTTCAGATAATTATTTATTACTTAGAACCTAGAACGCCGTATAAACGGTGCCTTCCTTATTCTCTACCATGCAGGTTTATATACGTAATTACTCAAATTTACAGTATGCGCAATATATATAGTGTGAAAAATTGTTCTTCGAACTTTGGAAATTCTCTTGTAAAAGTGAATATATCCTGGCTGCCCTGATTATTTGAGACCAAAGTGGAAAATGTGAAATGTACTTACTCAGAACTAGTGCACCCAGTAAACTATTAACTTTTGTGTTGTTGAAAACTTCATAATACACATTTTCAGCGCGTTCTTTTGTTATAACAAAATGTCTCCCACGCTTTAACTTAATTGTGAATGAAAAACGAACCGGTTTTATTAAAAAATTCGATAGTATCGACCTACGTTAAATGTTGAATGAAGAAATAATCCACACACTAGAATAATTTCCATTAAAACTTCTCAATTCAAGACAAATTAATTTGAGATAACGAAGTGACTTGGAACATAAATAATAATGTTTGAATATCAGCCTTTTTTATACCAGGCATGTGTAACTCTTAACACGTAAAAAGATATGCTTTATAGTACATTCCATATAACGCATAACTGATATTCGGCAACATTCACGTGCTTGGGGTAGAAATGCAGTAAAAAATATAATTATATTCAAATATAGGTACAAGAAAAATGAAACAACAATTTATTTTCTTATGAAACAAATTTCCCACAAGAATACAATCTAATAAGCGGAGGTTTTCTGGTGTAAACTGTGTTGGTGAAAACTGGTGTTTTAATTAAGTATAGAAAGTACACCGCAGAGGATAACACCTGAGACCTAAGAACCATGTAAAAATTGAGAAGTCACGTAAAATGAAGAGTTTCATATCGGATAATTCCACAGATACTATGATTCTCCTAGGCAAACGTTTTAATAATCTAGATTTCAGAAGAGGCTTAAGAATAATCGAGCTTATCGTACAGAGAAATCCAGAAATTTGACTGTCTCAAATAAATGAAAATATTTAATGTCTTAAATCCACATACGTTTGAATGCATACTACGGATAGTTCGAAAATCGTAATCGCACGATTGGGCTGCAAACATATCTTTCTTTTTTGTGGTAACAGTTTGTTGGTTCTGATTGGACTTCTGTCATAGATAAAGACATCTATAGAACATTTGATAAAAGGAGATTTACTCCATATTGTCGGAATAACCAGGAAATTACTTCGAAAAAAGAAACGCAGATATATTTTTCGCAGGATTTGTTGTTTGGTTATGTAGTATATTATGTTTAAATATCTGTATACTATCCATTCTCCTTTTAGTGTCCGTTGCTTTAGTCTCGTAAATGATGTTAACGCTGTTAGTCTCAGAAATCAACACTGAAGATAGTTTAAAAAGTCATTTACTTTCTATATGTTTATTTGTCAGTATGACAACCCCTTTCTTCAAAGTTGCACCAATTAAATATCGTTAATTTGAAAATTAGAATCTTCAATCAGCGAACGCACATAATTCCAATTATTGCAGTCGATGTTCTCAAATCTGGCCATTTATGTACGATACAATTTTGCTACACAGAGACTATTTGATTCGGTAATTCCAAATTGGTAAAAACATACAACTTACTTGCCTTTAAATCAGGGTAATTAGATACACAGGTCACCTCGTTGATGAATGACGCCAGTTCAGTATTTTTATCAACCACGCAATATCAATTGACAGTCCCCTGGACGACGGCATTCCCTCACTACTATCCAACGGAATGAGGTCACCTTTGTATCAAATATAATCTTGCCTTTAAATATTCAGCTGTCCTAACAGCCAGCGTTTGCCGTACCCTGCCGTATGCAGTTGATCAAGCCTAATATCTACAGTCTTCGCGGCGTGAGCGTACCTGGCATGGAATTGTTGTTGACTAAACGATATGACAAGTTGTTGAATGTGACCACCGTCAGACAACTTGGAACACGAGTATGTCATTCTTTCTCACGCTTCACGAGAACTATAGTGTACTGGATGATCTGGTCAGGTCTGGTGTACTCTACCTTACCGACACCGACCATTGGCTAGATGGGCAGACAAGGTGACAAGGTTGCTTCAGCTCAGGGCACTCGACCTGTGTCAAAGGAAACGCCAGCCGGTTTCTTTTACTTTATTGACACTTAAATGTTACCTATTCAAAAACTATTGTTTTTATAGTAACAAGGTACCAAAATAAAGAGTTAGTCATCATCAGAGTACGGTTCACTTAAGGGGGGAAAAGGGTCGGAAAATCGATTTTTTTTTCGATAATACAACTTATAAGAAATATTTTTGAAGTCATTAGGAGCAAAACTTTTCGGGTTACAGACCATTGAGTCTCCGGGCGCTCGGTCTTTTCTTCTCTATTTTATTCATGTATCAAACTTCAAGCGCGTTTTTCTCAAAACTTTTTTTTAAGTCGGTAGTCACAATTTCTCGGAAACCGTTGGGCCGATTTCGCCCAAACTTTGCACACTTCTTTTACATACTAAATACTCGGTTCTGAACGAAGGATTTTCTTTTTTTCAATTACAACTTATTTTTTAAATAAACAATAAGAGCAATTTTGGGCAAAAATCAGAGTTTTTTTATTGCACCTTTACCAAAAATTCAAAAATGAATATTTTGTTAATTCCTTCGTTCAGATCCAAGATAAACTTATATACTAAAGAAATCTTTTTGGTTTTCTAATTTCAAATGAAGCAATCATGAGTTATCCTGATTACTGCATGGAAACTTTTTTTTGAGGTGACTCGGTTCTGACCACTACCACTGGCTTATTTTTCAATATTTTTTGATGGAAATGTAACAGAATATTCTTAGAATGATGCTTAATAATTTAACAAATTTTTAAAATATTACTGAAAAAAAATCACAAAAATATGCATTTTTGTTGTATCTCAGATCCTTTTCCCCCCATAAAGAACTGGCAAAGCAGTGCAACAATGCAAATACATTCCTCCCATGCATAAAAACTATGCCGCTTATATTACACTGTGAAATATAAATGTTTGACTCACTCCATAAGTAACTTTTTGAAAAACAGCCTAAAGTAAAATTAACGGTTCACTCTGTCTAGATTGTATTTCCATCCCCACACCCTTCTTGCATTTATTGGTCGAAACTAGCCATGCTAAAGGAGTATCCATGTATAAAATTTAATCAAAATCGTTGGAACCGTTTTGGGAAAAACTTATTCCAGTTTTTTAACGTCTTCATTAAACTCTACCCCCCTCCATGTATTTTCTACAAGGAATTAGTCATGCCATTTTATACAAACAAAATATTGTAAAAACACGTTGTCCCATCTGGGTGTCATACAGAAGTTAAAAAACTCACGAGGTAACAATTTTATATACATATAATATTAGTACCAATTTATATTAAATTTGCGTTGTTTTGCTTTTTAATTTATTTTAACCAATCATGTAACCTACAACCCTATATTAGTTGATTCACTGGTGTTTCTTTTTCAATCCAAATTACATAGTAATTATTACCTATACGGTTATATCTACCTTTGTGAGTTCTAGTTTCAATTTAAATAGTTTTTGAATGAGTCACTTACATCGTGATATCTGTGGTTAAATGGCCACTAGGCCGACCCAACCACCAAGATGTTTCTCTTAACTGTCTTAACACAATATGATTCACAAAAAAATACGGTATGGTATAATAAAAAAGATATCGTTTCACTAGCCGCTACCCGCGGCTCCGCACGTGATTGAGATAAAACACGGCAGTGACAACAGTAGTATTGCAGTCTTGCCTCGCAGGGCTGCACCCCTCTCGGCAGAACCTAAAAAGCATAAAAAATATAACAGCTAGATTTCAAGTTTATAGGAACCATATTTTAAAAATTGGGGTGTATTAATTATTGACACCCCCGTACTTTCCACTCAAAAGACGATCCCTATACTTATACCAAATTTCAGGTCTGTTGAAGTTATAGTTTAAAAACGGCAACCCCTCCTTGGAGTCGATTTCTGAAAAACTCGTCCTTAACGGATATCTACTCAAAAAAAAACAACAAAAAACATGTTGCCAAATTTTAAGTCTGCAGGTCTAATCGTTCAAAACCGGGAATTTATTATTTATAATGCCCCCGCAACTTTCCTTGAGAATCGATTTTCGCAAAACTCGTTCTTAGCGGATCTCTATTTAACAAAAGAAGGTTACCTGCATAATTCAAGTCTGTAGGTCGAATAGTTCCGGAGATACCGCGTGATAATAGATTGGGCTTTCAACCCCTATTGCCCCCTCTTAAAGTTCTTTTTTTCTGAGACAAAATGTAGCCTGTGTTCGTTCTCAGGATGCAATCTATCTCCTTGCCAAATTTTATTGAAATCTACTCAGCGATTTAGACATGAAAAGTAACACACGGACAGACACTTTCGCATTTATAATATGATATTAGTATGGATATATATTTAAAAAAAATACAAGAATCGTGTGGTGGTCGTAAAATTCTCTTCAGACAATTCGAACTAGACTAAATAAGGTTCATGCGGTGATGGATTCGAACATGTGGGCCAAATTTCGTTAAAATCATTTAACTCCTTCGAAAGTTATTGTCCGCTCTCTACACACACACACACACACATATACGTGTATTTATAATATGTATATTATATACTTGTATATACACATTTTTTTAAAAATGATACCACTTAGAATTATGTGAATCGTCGAGAAATTTTGGTCCTAACTCTAGGTTTCGCCGTCCGACCGACGCCAAAAGTGCCATATTATGCCAAATACACTAAAAAACCATTAAGTCGCACACTATTCACCGGGGGATTTTCTAATCACAACTGAAGCCGCGCAGGTGTCCCGCTCCTACTTTTTATTCTGATCAGATTTCTTTGAAATAGACCAATACTCGAACGAATCGAGTCGTTTGGCACAAATTTGCTAATTGGCACGTGCCAATGACTACGTCTACATCGTTTTCGGCTTTGCCAAATAGCCGTACCAATTGGCATACAACAACGTAGTATGGCCGCGCCTTTATATAATTTTAAAAGTCGAGAATCAGGTGCCATGGAGCCGCATTTTTTCTTGATTTGTACTGAACCTGCACACCTATAGTGAGTGAGTGACTCGTATATGTTGTATTTGTCTTCATTCTTTCAAGATCGGGATGTCTGATGATTACCGTATGAGATTAACTCACATTTTTGAGTACCCATTGTTTCATAATGCACTCACGTTTCACTCACCGCCACAGGAAATGTCTGAGAAATAAGTTTTGATAATATTATTACGCGTTGCGGAAATATCGACGCTTGTTTGTAACTGAATGTTGTATGGCACAGGCGCTTTGAATAGGATTGTGAACTGAATCATTGATATAATTAATTATTAATTATACGGGCTGATTGAATTATTGTTAAAAATGGCTTTAGAGAAGGTTTTTTTTTGCTTTGGGAACTTTCCTGTCGCCGGAAGCACCGCAGCCTATACGGGCTTATTATGCTAACATCCTAATTTCTTATCTCACCCGATCCAGTATTCTCTCTCCTTGTATTTGCACAGAACGTGGATTGCAGGATTGGAAAAAATGCACGTTTAATTTTAATAATGACTTTCAAAAATCATATCGTATAAATTAGTTTTAATGGTAAACTATAAGCTGACCAGTCCGTGGTTTCCCCGAATGCCAATCGCTTATTTTCGCAGCACTCGAAAGCGACCAGTCTAATTTTGATCAAATTTGGCACAGTATTGATACACGAAGTTTAAGTATTTTTCCGACAACACCTTGGTTTATGGTTACGATCAGATTTTTATCATCCTTAATATTAATACTAGCGAATCAAGTTTCACTCGAGTGAAACCGAAGGCAAAAGCTAGCCATTACATGCTTCTCTATACTTTTAAAAATTAGATATATATAAAGATCATTTTAACAAGACTTAATTGAAAACATATTTCTCTTTCCTGTTTTAATTCTTCTTAAAAACGCTCTCTGCATTGCGGTTTAAAAGTTTGTTGCCCTCAGGAAATGAAAACGAATTGGATTATAATGCGGTATTACTTTCTTGTTTATAAAGCTCTTTGAACCTAAGCTAACAGGAGGAAGGAAAAATCCCTATAGCCTCGTAACAAACTAGCTTATTTGTCGACTTTTTGACAGCGTTTACACTTTTTAGCGTACATAGGAAGAAGAAAACCTTGAAAGCGTTAGCAAAACTGATTTCGAAATTTCAGTCGATTTAGAGGTTATTCTGTGATAAAAGTCTTAAATGTGGGTTAGACGTTCGATAGACGATAGCTAAGGTCATCAGTGTCAATAAAAGAGTTAAAGTGCATGCTTGGCGACCTGTTCTAACAGCTACCTTCTTGCTGTGCACAAATTCGGACGATGAAATTAAGTAACCTAATTCGCCAACGTACATTTTAAATCCCAATAGTCGCGAAATGCGGCAGCCTCGAGTTTGCCATTTTCGCAAGTTCATGTACATGTGATATATAGATGTTGCTGAATAAATTTCGTTTGATTTGTCTTCATGTTATATGTTTATGTAGACTCAAGGACTCATTTACCACGTGGTGAAAAAGGCACTTGTCCAGGGCGGCGGACTTGAGAGGACAACACAACCGCAGTATCGGCTGACCATGGACGCGATGATTGATATGTCATCGTCGCTTTGCTTGCGCAGCAACCGTCACACTCGTCAAAGTCGTCTGTATTCCGCCCTTGATACACAATTTTCACTAATACGATAACGTTTCGTTATTTTTTTTTCACTTCTTACATTAAATGGATTTAACAAACATTGGTACAGTTATTCAGGAAGTAAGTTTCTGCGAGATTTCCTACGATAACCGTGAAAACTTTTCTTCTTTATAACATTAATATGGATTAAGAAAGTAAATAGCAAAATTTTAGTTGTTAAGCAAGATAAAAAATTTGTTTTGACTCAAGTTCAACACCATTTAATAATTTTGCTCTTTGTTTACAAATGCAGTAGTTATATATTTAATGTGTTTTAAGGTCATGTCATTTATTTTCTAAGAAAAATATTATATACAAAGTCATAATTAGCAATAAAGAGAAATGTTAACAGACTATTTTTTTGTGTTCTCATTTTAATTGATAATCATGTTCTATGACCTGTGAATTAATGTTTTGTCATATTATTTATTTACAAAGCTGCAGACAATATTATCCGTGTATACTCGTATGTTAACAACACTACCTATATAGCTGCCCAATCCGCGCTTCGCCACATTTCGCTATTTTCGCTCACTGCTCGTTCCCATTTAGCTGAGCGTAATAATATGAACCTATGCCCAAGGGAACAACGAAAATTTTGCGAAGTCATAGGCACATTCTTTTGAAAGGCGTACTCATCCACAACTTTTGAACCGTGATAGAAATCAGTTTTCGAGCGTCTATAGTCTACAGTAACTAACTCTAATTGATAATTAATTAATACTCCGAAAAATCTAAAATCGATTCTTAAATGTTTTTTAATTTTAACTGACATGAACTCTGGCTACCCCTGGTATAATATTTATATTGGGATAGAACAGAAAAAATGACATTTATGTGAGCGAAACTACAGGTAAAAGCTAGGTTTCAATCATAATCAATTGATACTTTCAACTAGATTCTCAGATTAAAACTTATAGGAACCGGAGATTTCTAATCGCATGATCACGTCATACCAAACAAAGCTGTGAAATTGAGTGTGTGAAATATATATATAAGTACGTGAATGATTTAATAAATTTATTATTGATGTAATAGAGTATAGACTAACAGTTAGTGGAGTACCAATAAATTCGTGGAAAACCGAACAACAGGAATTCCAGATTGTCTTTACAGTTGTATAACAAGAATTCGGTACTCGAGTACTGTAATGTCTTAATTTGTATTATACAAGCATCAATATAGATAAAGCATCTATGAACCTGTCAAATGCAAATGGAGAAGGTCTTTGAGTTTAAACACCGATCCCCGTGAGCCGACTGTTGTTCATAACAGCAATTTTTTGCCACAGTTACAAAGCATTGAAATATAAAACTGTGATATATTGACTTTTTTTCTTTTTTGTCCTTGGTAATAAATATAAAAATGATTTGTCGGGAAAAAGGACTTTTTAAGTAAACACTTAGGTATATGTTATTTATAACAAACGAGTTTTTACTTAAAAAGTCCTTTTTCCCGACAAATCATTTTTATAAAGCTGTGATGTTACTAACCGCTCGACTTTCATTTTGGTGTTGAATTTTTAACAGATAATTCATAATTGTTGTAATACATTCTATTTCTGTGAATAAAAAATGCATTTATGGGCTACGTGCATGACATTGAATAAGACTAGAATAGAATTTCATAGAACTCAAGCGTAATATCGAAAAACGCGAAAGAACAATTTATTATTGTATCCAAAGATTAAAGTTCCTCTTCTATATTTTTTTTAAATTAAAGTCGTATCTTTTTGTTTTTTTAATAAAACAATTATTTGTTGACAGCAGCTCTTATAGATTTGTATTATTTTCATTGCAATTTGGTTTGGAAAGGCGTCCTAACATGCGCCGATATTTGCCGTCACTTTTACCTGCGCATAAAGCGACTAGAAAAGAACTGTTTGATGAAATATTTTTTTTTTAATACCCACAGCCCAAAATGTAAATTGATTCAAATTTGCACAATTTAGGAGGCAACAGAACGTTGACCTGAACCAAGGCCAACGCGATTTACCTGTGTTGAGAGCTGTATAGGTGTTTTACTGCTCTGCAGGGTTGTTTCTTGGAATTGAAAACTCTACAAAGTCCTTTTATACTTCGAGTCAGCTCACCCAATATGTGGGAATTGTAGGTACAGTAGAAACTCTATAACTCCAACCTCGTTAAACCGAAATCATCTCGATCGCCCAAATTAACCATTCCCTTCCGCTGAAACCCAAACGCTTTGAATTATGTTAAAATGTAAATTTGGTCATTTTTTGCTAATGTTTATAAGCGAATTTTATTTAAAAACAAAAAATAAAGTGATCAGTGAAAGTGTTTAAATGTATATGTTTATATAGGTATTGTAACATTTGTAACTTATTTTCAAGAATTTTTAACAAAATTGTAGATATATTAGTCCAGTTTGGCATGTCGTTTATTAGATTATATAAACAAGTTCAACTCATCCAATTGCTTCCGACAACACTACAGGCCTCCTGGATTATCCCGGCGCCCCCAGAAAACACTGGACAAGATGAATCTTGCCATATACTACACTGTCAATTAGTACCCATAAATCGTAACTCAAAATACAGTGTACTTTTTACCCGGTTATGTTCGGGTTATGCTAGATGCATATTTTGTCGTAAATGCAACCAAGAGGGTGCAGAGATTGTAATATATAAATTGGGAAACTAATATATTTTTAATTAATGCACACAATACAACTTAAACTGATATTCCATAAGGCTACAATGGACATTCTAATATACTGAACTTCGTTTGATATATATATATGTACTTGTCATATGTGCAATAGCACAGATTCTATTTACAACGAGTTCGTCAGATCTAGTCACTAATCTCTGATCTTACGTTTTAGGATTTGGCATATAAAACAAGCTTACTCATGACGTAATTAATATGATGGCATCAAATGTGTAATTGCAAAACCTGCGCAAATAAGACCTAAAGAATTTTTCTTTTTAATGGCGTTAAAAATAGAAAATATCTGTCAGCAACTTTCTCACGGAAACGTCGAAGAAGAAAGCATTGTGAATGCCAAATATATTATTTTATGTGGAAAAGATACAGAAAATACGAGTATAGGATACTCTGTGAGCTAGGAGTTTGTATTATACAATATAATATATACAATATAATGTAGTTGCAAACAAAACAATATCAGGATCTTAAGCCCTCCACTCACGATCCAACACCAAAGTACGATTTTGTTGAATATGACTAACTCGAACGCAATTTGATCCTATAGATATGTTAGCCGTCCGACCAAGTCGATGCAGTTTGATCAGTGCCAGCCCGCGCAGCAGTACACCACCATTGGTCGTATCGTTTATTTGATCGTGTATTGTGACTTTCGATCGTGGCATTGCAAAATTGTTGAAAAGTGCAACATTTGCTAAAAATATATTTCGTACGATGTGTTTGCTATTTAAAAGCTAAACTCGTACTGCAAGGTCGTTACTTGTATGGTCTCATAGGTTTTTCAACAAAATTGTACTGCAATGTAAGGGTCGCTGCACACGAGGCTGGTTTTGCCGTTGGAATTCGCTGCTTGGACTTGTGCTGGCTACGAGGAAGGAAATTACGTCAACGAGGGCAAATTCAGCGCCACAACACGCTTGGAACCAAGCAGCGAATCCAGCGGCAAAACCAGCCTCGTGCGCAGCGGCCTTAAACCTTTGGAAAGGTTCAGCATTAATATCACCGGTCTTCGCGTCGTAGCGTTCAATGTGATTGTTCAGAGACTATATCTGACGGATAAGTACGTATATAAAGCTTCTATATGCCCCAATAACACAGAAGTACCTTTCCGCGAATTTCAACTGGCGTCACACTGAAATTGTTCACAGAATTAAAATAAATGAAGAACAGTAGACCATCACTTATCCAATTCAATAGATTAAACTTCAAAATGAAATCAAACCAGCGATCTGCGTAATAGCTCCTTTTCAAAATATTTTTTTAAAGTTATTTAGGACTAGCATCAGTTCATATTTTCAATTTATTATTTAATTCAATTGATACTTTTACCAATTCCCAGATTAGAAATTTCGGACTTAAGGCTTGTTCAAAATTAAAAAATTAAATAAAACGTTTAATAGCTGAATTTTCATTTTAAAAGTCGTTTTTTAGATACCGTTGGTACAATTAAGTAAGAAAGGTTTTTATTTAAACCAAGATTTATCGTGAGTTAAAGCGCGGATGAACAATTTTTATTTTTGCGCACTCCATTATAAAATAGCTGCTTTTCATATGTTTGTAAAATAACAAATTGAACACTAGTGCTGTGAACTAACTTAAATGCTAAATCCAATTTAAAGCGACCTGTCAATTACCATTTAACAAGGGAGATAAAGATAACAAAACGGGCGTAGTTTTCGACTTTCGTGAACAATTCCAATAGGTTGCAGACGTGGCTATACGCATACAGTTGTTAAAAATACAGTACAACCTCGATATAATGAATCTGAAGGGAATTAGAAAATATTCGTTATATTATATCAAGGAATTCGTTCGTTATATAGAATTGTAGTTCGTTATATAGAGGTTAGGTTAGTCTAAAATTCGTTATAACAAGGTAAAAAAACTTGTTTATAATCATTTCAATACACATTCCTGTACGTCCGTGTACTCACACGATTTTAATCTTCTACTGTTTTCACGCAACCCATTTTCTTCTGAAAACTTATTTTTAAACTTGAAAATTGTGGCCAATGTACTTGCGGGAATTTCGAACTTTTTAGCGATGTCTAATTTTTTCTTTGTAGGATTCTCGTCAATATACTTAATGATTGTTCGTTTCTCTGCGATGGTTAAAGAACATCTTTTTCCTTTCTCAGCCATTGCAACTTTAAATTTACTAACAACAGTGACCAACAACTGTGTTTACATTACTTTACATCAAACAACACAGATTGTCTTACAATAAATTTAACGTGTCTGAACCTGTCGAGGCATGAATTGGTGTTGTTATTGCGTGGAATCGTGTGTGACTGATTGGTAGGACTCGTTATGTAAAGGTTATAAGTTGGCAAAAATCGTTAAATAGGGGTAAATTATACTTTCTATTTATATTCTGCAATGATTAAAAATACATTATAACGAGGTTTTTAACAAAAAGTATTCGTAATATAAAGGTATATTTTGCATTCATTCTTACGGGCAGTTCTAGGGGATTTAGAAAAATGTATTAAATCGAGGAAATCGTTATATTTAAGGTTCGTTGTATTAAGGCTACACTGTATTAGATATGGGTACTTATGATGTGAAAGTCAGCTATTTTATAGGAAATACGTGCAAAAAAAATAAAATGTATCTCGAACGTAATACTATTATAACTCGTGTGGCTGTTATACTGAGCGCTTTTTTTCAATAATGTTCACAACTCGTACATATACTGCATTTAGGTTCTAGATCCGTAAACCACTATTAATTAAATATACCTCAAAAATTCATGTAATAATTTACAATAATTTTAATTTGAATTAGTCTAAAAATTTTAAATGACTAATAAATCAATGGAAAACGATATACTGTAATGTTATTCTAAATAATTTCAAAGTATGATTTATAGGAATAGGGACCCACTTAATAATAATCTGTTAATGAAAAACAATGAAGAACTAAAAAGAAAACAAAATTCAATGTGTTGACAACCATAATATCAAATCGTGTTGACCTTAGATATTATATCCAAATAATTAAAATCAATTTCTTTCATTTATTCTTATTAAAAATGAACAAGATTCACAAACAACATGGCTCAGTATTTCAATCGTCGAATAATACCGAAACTGTTTACGAGTAATAACTTACGACTAAATTTTCAAGAAATAAAATGATTCTAATAAGTTTGTTTTTGAGATTTATTTTTAAAATTAACTTTTCGACCCAGCTTTGTTCGGACTCATTTTGGTTTCACAACGAAACAAACTACTTGAAAAATTATTTCACAGTTTGAAATCTTTAACAATTACCAAATAAATGATCTGTCTATACGGCAGAAGCTATAGCAATTCGGGAAGCATTAAAATCTGTTTTAATCACGAATTGCAAATGTTGATCTATTTGTTTTAATTAGGTGGGTAGTTTTCAAAATTACGTAAGTTATCTTTTATCAATAATAATACAATCATTATAAGGGTATTTACTAACATACTTATCGAATGTGTCTTACCTGCCTTTCCCGGCCGTCCGTGCTCCTGACCTCTTGATAATTTCAACCGCCGAGTTAGATCAGCGGCACCTCCGTTGTCCTGTTAACAAACATAAAATATACGCTGTATGTTGTATTTATGAAATTGCTACTAAAAACGGGAAAAAAATACTCTTCTTAGAAAGTAAAGAAATACATGTTCAACTGTCTTTTGAACACATCTACACGAACGGGGAGGGGGTGGATTTTGTATAAAAGAACTGTGGGTGCAGTCTATACCGCGTGGACGAAGTGGTGGGTAAACCGCTAGTATGATATTGTAGCGTGCCCCCAATTGTTACAATGTTACGGCACTGGAAATGACAGAGGCTTCTCGAACAAATTGACATAAGTTCTGGAATGATCGAGGACAGAATATACACGCCTATAATTACAGCGCGTGTGGGGCGACGGGCATTCAGTGCATAGTAAGTCAGTGGGTAGACTCAGCGAATACATAGCGAGCGAGCAGTTGGAAATTATTAAACTCACACTTAAATAGATCGTCTACATAAATAGCATTATTACATAAATTTCGGTGTGTTGTAAATAGTCGTGTGTGTACATATAATAGTTATTGTTTACGCCAATAGGCGACCTCTGCTACTTTTCTTTTGTTTTGTGTGTGCACTTGCTATCAGATGGCAGTGCAAGCGCGAATTAATTTTTGTTGAGTTTTTTAATCGCGTTAATTCGCAGAGGGAGTGACAAAATAGCGCGGAATCAAGACACAGGTGAGAGAGTGATTTTGAGTTTCTTTTTATATTTGAGTCGAGTGTCGCGATCCGTGGAATTAGTTTTAATACAGCAGTGAGCCAATTAATTATCAGTGCGATTAAAGTGCAATCAAGATTATTTTACGACGGATTCACCTGTCCTATTATATTTTCTCCTGTAACCTCATTCCTATAGGTGAAAAGAAGTACGATCATTTCCGGAAAGCAAAGGTAATGTTCTGTGCCTATATTTGTACGTCTGTTTTGCGTATAATCCTACAGTTATTGCTGTGTTATTATTTATAACAATCCGTTTGTTTATTACATTATTAGAGAATTACGTTTAGTTCATTTCATTATTGTAAGAGAAGTACTTTTTAGTTTATTTGTTTATATTTATTTCGTTTGTTGAAAATAAATCAATTTTAAACCACCACAAAGAACAGTTTTCTTACAATATAATGAGATTATTTAAAAAAAAGAAAAAATATGTAGGTAAATAAATATAGGTAGATGGAATATGAAATAGTTGATAGAAAAAATAATAATAATGGCGCCAATCTTTCAACTATATTATACTATCTATTGATGCGCAGTCGGTTTTTATATGATAATATCAATGTTCGTATATTTCTAGGGTTCCTTATGGTTTGATCTCTGAACCTTTTTTATAACTTTGTCACTTTCAATCGCACGTATCGAACTAGCCCTACCATCTGTAAAGAAATTTCGCTGCAAAAAGCGACGCATGTGATAAGTTTTATTATTTAACGAAGTGTTACTTTCAGTCCGTCAGTTTCTTGAAAGTTGTAAAAGATCGGTGTAGCATATCGTGTTTACATCGTAGTTTGTAAGTCATTAACACACATGGCGATGTCGTGTGTCTATCCTGCTGCGTCCCGCACCCCTCATGCGGCGCTTGACACATTCACTAGAACTCGAGAGGATCTAATTATTTATGCATGGAAACTTGGCCCTATGAATTAGTGTCATTCAAGTGTTTACCATACAATTAGTTGTTTCTACTGCGGTAATAAAAAAATTAAAACTTCAATATATTTTTAGTGTATTTGTCATATATGGCACATACACTATTGGCGTCGGTCGGATGTCGGGACCTAGGGATCGGACCAAAATTTTTCGACGTTTCATAACCTCCTAAACGCATTGGCACCATTTTTAAAAATGTTTATATATTATATATGTATTCTATATATGTGTGCGGGCAATAACTTTCGAAAGAGTTAATTGATTTTAACAAAATATATCCATCACTGCAAGAAGCCTATTTAAAGTGGGCCTAATCGAGTCATTTTAAGGGTAGTTTTTAGGGATTGAAGAAAGTTTTTGGACCCAAAAATACCGAAAAAATTCTCAGAATCGTTTCAAAATTGAAATAAAACCCTTCAGTAGCAATTAAAAAGTGCCCCTAAAATGTTAATAAAATCGGCCCAACAGGACCGGAATTACAATTTTTTGTAAACACTTATTTGCGGACAGTGACTTATTTGTTAAAGGTGATATTAACCCTGTGTAGACGTTAGATTGAATATTGCAATTAAGATTATTAAGACAAAAAAATATTTTTATGGGTCGTATTAAGGAGTTAAAATTTTTGTTTTGCTTAACAACACACTTCAGTTTGCATAATAAAACCGGTCTGCCTGTATAAGCAAATACACTATATTATCGGCAGAGTTTTGACACTGCGACCCGAGTTTTTCTTAAGTAATGTTCGTCAAAAACCTTATTATTTTATTTACCGCGTTTATGACAAGCTTATAGTAGATTGTATACTTATAGTGTCGTAATTACGACGAGCTGTGACGCTATGTTTAAAACGAGTGCCAGCGAGTCTTAAGCCACACAAGTCGTAACACCATTACTCATGAGATATACATGGTAATTTTTGCACGTACCTCCTATAAAACAACTGCTTTTTGCTTAATTTTCAAAATTTTTGATGGTTCAATTTTAAACAAACATCACTTCTAATAGTAGCTGTTATAAAAAAAAACAACTGACGGACAAACACTGATTTAATAAGGATTTGGTATAGTGTGACCAGTTTTGTTTTACTATATAACACTAGCAGTGTTATGGGTTTCTACATGTCAACTCTGTGGATAGGGAACCCCAAAAAGGTAAACAAATGAATAAAGTAAACGAATATTATATTGTGATCTCTCAATAAGTAGAATGATTCATGAATCTTGACACAAGTGGGCAAGTAGCCAACTAGATCAACCTATAGTTGGATAGACAGAGGCACAGATTTCACATCTAGACAAACAGTACCTACCTCCTCTTAGATGACATATTATATGACAAGTTACCGTAGATATTTATCAGTTAAAAACCGAACAGTACAATAGAGATTTGCAATAATTATTGTAAATATTTTTCTGATTACATTGCGATTATGAAAAACCTATTGAGAGAAAAAAACCTTCATTGAAATGGAAAAGTCAATTTGCGTCTGGCCCGTGTTTTGTTTCTAGGTCTGTCATGGTATCATATTATTATTTAAAGTTATATTATATATAATAGAAACAGTTGAAAATCAAATTGAATGGATATAGCATCTGCATCATATGCAGAAATTCGCCAGTTCGATTCCGATCAACATCAGTATTGCTTTTCCGTATTCCATATGATGTTTATTTAAATATATTTTTTTAAATTTTTTTGTCTGTTTATTTCTTTTTTGTAAATTTTTTTCATGATACAAATTTAGCAGGTGTGTTTCTCGCAGTGAGAGAGATTCTCTCGGAGAGTGGCTCGGCGCCATAGAGTCTTTAACGAAGTGAAAGGGGACGGTTGCAATGACGTGTTCCCTAAATGATGATGTTGGTGCAATAGTGGAAGTTAGGTAAAATTATTGGTGAGGTTTAGCCAATTGCATTTGGATATTTTAAGTTTGTTTATACACTGACGAACCGCGGGACTGAATCAAATGGTTGCTCAAAGCTTTATGTAAGAGTCATCCGATCAGTTTCCGGTCCTTCAGACTTGAGGTAGGTTATGTATGATGAAAGTAACGCAAGTAGAATGCGAATTAACACCCTAAACACGTACTGTTGTCGATAAGCTAGACCAGTGTTCCAGGTGTGGATGCTACGACACAGTTCATGAAGCTTTCGATCATGCCTCTTTGTCGATGTGTGACGTAACTCACTCAATGTTGTCAAATCTTGTGGATATGTACTCATTGCACTGATAGATAGATATTGAATATTACAGACGCTCGACATCATTGCACTGATGATACTCACTGAAAGACCTAAATGCTTTAGTTTTAGTTTAGTTTTTTTGTATAACTCTTAAAAACCAAAGTATTGTTTACCTTTTGTTTTGTTTTATGTGTATTATATAGACGCCGATGACCTCAGATCTTGAGCGTCTATATTCTACAATCTATCTATATAAAAACCAAAGTGTTTCCATTTAACTATAATTGTTCTTGTCTTACAAATTTTAAATTCCATCCTAATAGGTTTACTTGTATTTAAGTATTCAAAAATTGACATTTATTTTTCGTGGAAATGATTATTTTTTTGTTACAATCAAACTGCAAATATATTCATGTGTTATGCTTACAAATACGCGTTATATTCTGTTAATTGTCGGCAGACAGTTTCAATCATATTGTAGCTGAGTAGTAGCCAAAAAACTGACATTAGCGCTAGCGAATTCGCGGGTAAAGATCAGTTTTTCGAATATTTCTCATTGCAAATTAATTAAAACTCGTATTCTAAAATGATCCATAAAGCTCTCTGTCAACATTTTATTGAGTTTTATATATTTTTGTGTAAATAGTGTATGTAGATCAATCATTCATACTCAATACCGGAAACGAAATCTGACATTATTTTTATTATCGAGCAATTGAAATTCTATTTTTGCATATTTAGTGCAGTAAAACTTTGTCTGAAAATAAAAGTTTGTAAAAATGCAGTAAAACTTCTTTAGCGAGGATCTGTTTGAAATTTCTTGTGACGCGTTACGACAATGACGGCTACGAAAATGAAGGGGAAGAAAGAATGCCTTATTTTATAATACGTATAGACGAGTGTGAGGAACTCCCGAACCGTTCTGTCCAAAAATATAGGGGTGGACTCCTAAACAGATTTGTCCAAACATTAGAGAAGGTAAAATTTGACATAAACAAATTAAATATATAAATAACATCTACGACTAAAATTTTTTACTTCCCCTGCGTGCTAATGTGAATGAGGCTTATTTTTTTGTAATTATTATTTGGGAGTGTCTCCTGAGTGTTTTGTCAAATTTACGCAGTCTAAAAATTTATGTTAAAGCCTCCATCTTTGTGAAAAGTTCAATATTTGGCGGACGATAAAAATTGTAGACATTAAATTCTGTACAACTGTCTCAGAGGGCAGGCCCGGCAGGTCATGTTCAGTCCGTGTGGGTAGTGAGATGAAAAAAAAATTTTTTTTCGATCTAGCGGTGATTAAATTAACAAACTTCAAAACAAGCCCCCTCCAATTAACTCTTGGCAAGCTTGTAAGTGGAAAAGAAAGAGATGCAAGATAAAGCTACCTGCATTTGTATTTTTCTAAATCGCCATTTATTGGCTGAGGAGATTTCGTACCTTAAATTTGTGCGCGAAATTCAAAATTCACATAATTTTTTTTCTCTCTCATACTATCTATACACTTTCATATTTTTAACCCATATATGCGCAAACCTTTTTTCATCACCGATTCTTATGATTTTCACATATGGCATATATTACGGACCCTAAATAACAGCTGTAATGGTAATTTGCAATATTCAGTTCTGTAGGTTTTTTTCAGTGTGTCGAAAACGACCACTTGCGCATATATGGTCGTATTATAGTATGGGCTTATTAGAAATAAGTTGGTATCAGAGGCATGAAAACGACCCAATATACGCATATATGGGTTAATACTGCTTTACGACCAAAACACTTTATTTATTAAGATGTAAAAAAATGTTGTCAAATTCCATGTGGGTATTTTACCCACACGGAATTTTTCGTATGAATATAGCTACCCACAAAACCCTGGTCATCCGCCGGGCCTGTCACAGGGTCATTTTCGTGAAGCTAACTGTTTGACGAAATATTTGTAAAAAAATAACTAAGCAAGTCAAGTGTCGCTAATTTAATGCTCGGCAAAAATATCATTACCATTTTTATTGTAGCCTTAACGGTACGCAAGGTATTTAGCAAAGATGGCAGCTTTAATATATCTATTAAACTGTTAAATCCCGCCAAATTGGTGAAATACTGAGATAACCCCGAATAATAAAAAAGTGACATACGTAGATAATCCATGCAACAAAGTGCAATTTTTCTAAACTATAACGCCAAGTTTTTTAACGTACGTTAAAATATGTTGATTGTTCCCCTAGAAATTTAACCATCGAGAGGTTAATTAAAGTTGTGTGTGTTTAGAATTTCAAACTGGCTCACTTAGTTGTTACATCTACATAATATGTTAAATAACTTAGTGTAATTGCGACTTAAATTTCCAGGAAAATATTATATAATTTATCTGTTTGATCATATATTTAGATTATAACTGAAAATGGCATGTAATCATTTATTTAACAGAAAATTGTTCCGACACATGTGTTTCCTTATTAAGCTTACGATCATGGAAGTTTCTGATAGAAATATTACGAGTTATATAAGTTTGATATAATATTTTAATTAAAATTATTAACTGATTTTCTAAAAAAAAAATTGTCACACTTATCTACTTGAAATGCTCGTAATAAGGCAATTTAATACATGCAGTCTGACTCGTGTATTTTCAACACTATTTTAATCTGATTTTACTCTCGTATTTTCAAGTTTACAGTCTTTTTACGCCCTTGATACACAATCTACCTACTAGTTGCCACCCCTATTTTGTTTTTCTCATTTTTAGTCTGTCAAATATGATTACGACTTCTACAAAAAGAAGTTTTTATGTCTTTCATATTTTTCAAATTGTCATTGTATAAAAATTGAAATGCACTTTGTAATATTATGTTGCCATTTATTTATAAAAATCTTTGACGTTCTTCTATAGTTTATTTAACTTTCATTATATTTAAAACTTTACTCTTAACAATACTTTCTGTATAAGTCAGTAAAATACGTATATTCATATATTGTATATTTTAGAGTTTCCACGCGGATGAACTTTTTCGATGGTAACAGGAAAAATCCAATTTTCAAATATCGAGTTTAACTGTGCAAAAACTAGATTGTGACACATCTTTGAAATCATTTTACGCAAATCTACACTGAAACTGTGTGCTCCAGATCTAATTAAAAAAAAAAAAAAAAACTTACTTTCTGATACCCTGTAGTGTTACGTGGGCTTGTCAGTTACACATTGTTCGCTGATACTGACGTATGAACACATGCTATGCCGTATAATACTGTTAAACACAAAGAACGGCTTTTATACAATAATTCTGATTTTTCTACGTAAAAATATCTCGTTCTGTGGCAACAAAAACACGCAACGTCAATAATTCATGGAAACATAACCATTGTGCTTATTTATGTTATGTGGCGAAAAAGACCGCGTTTTACGATAAAAACTATTGGTGTTTCTTCTCGAAATTGTCACTGTGTCATCTGTTAAGAATGAATAAAAAATAGGTTAATACTGTTTAGTATAAACCCTTCTAGTAAGCTCAGAGCGGTGGAATCACGTTAAAAATGTACAAAAAATACATCGATGTTTTTGATGGATGGAATGTAGGTACGAGATACCTTTATTTGTTTCATTAAAATATTTTTTTAAGAATTAACTTTTGTAAAAAACTTGCTGATGAGAAATTACGAAAGTCAATAAAGCATCAGTAAATCGTATAATTATTTGTACTATTTAGGGGTGGATTTTCTATAAAAGAACTGTGGGTGCAATCTATACCACGTGGACGAAGTTGCGGATGAACCGTTAGTACCTATTCACTATAATGTAACAGAAATGAAGTCCTTTTATAACGCAATGCATTTTATAATATGTCCGGTGACATGACGTCTATAGCTTAATAATTAGTGTCGTACTAATAATCAATTTCATGTACTGTCCTTACTATAAAGTATACACTATCTGCTAAACTATAATGATAGCTTTTTACGCCATGTGCAGGGCAATAATAATAAGAGAGAATTGATGAGAGGTGTTCTATCAAAAACGACAATTTAATTACTCCTTAACCATAACAACTTTCTTATTGAATGTAATGCTCCTATCTTCACCAAATTAATTAAATCTCATCAGTTAAGTTTTCATTTAAATTATTTTTGTGATACCAGTACTTCCTTACGAGATCATGGAAGTAAAACTTCAACGGAAAATATTTTGATATAATTTGAAAATATTATAAACTAACAGCCCCACCCAGCTTCGCCTGGATTTGTAGTTTACCAATTATAATAGACATATTATGCTGCAGGGAACTTTCTTTTTGAATTATAGCCGTATTTGCCCGATGTTGTTTTTTATTTATTTTCAAATAAATTAATAATTATTTTATTACTAATTTGTTAATAAGTAGGTAACTATAAACAAAATTGAACTTTGGAAATTCTCAGTACAGGCGATCGAAATGTGCATAAATGGTGGAGCAATTGATCTCACAATACACGTGGTACGAAAAATATAAGAGTGCCTTTTTATTCTGTAAATAAACAGACATATGGACCAAAGTATTGGTCCCTAAAATTATATAATACCCTACCTCTGGAAACGCGTTCCCTTCCTGAAAAATATTTTAAAAAAGTTGTCAAAAAGCAACTAATGGAAATGTGTTTGTATAATTTTAAGGATTTTTTTTTAAAAACACAAATGTATATGACGTTTTTGTCAACTTTCAGTTGTGACAAATAAATTTATATTCTATTCTATTCTATTCTAATGACGCGACTCAGGTAATAGGAAACCCATATACATTTAATTAATTTATAAACTCAAAATTAATTCAAATAGTGGAATAAAACAGCCTATAGCATTTTTGGAATCATAAGAAATATTTCAAAAAAAGGACTTTTTAAGTAAACACTTATTTGTTATTTACAGCGACGTTTCGTTCCTTGTTTGGAACTTTTTCAAGCTTTAATAACTATTAAATGTTTTGATTTTGTCGGGACAAAGGACTTTTTAAGTAAACACTTATTTGTTATTTACAAGGAACGAAACGTCGCTGTAAATAACAAATATGTCCTTTTTCCCGACAAATCATTTTTATATTAATTACCAAGGACAAAAAAGAAATAAAGTCAATTTAAAAAAAAGTTTCGTAAAAATTCGTTAAATAGATAGATGAGGGGTGTGGCTCAGTAAATAGTACCACAAAATTTTTAAACATTTTCCACATTTCACTCATGACGCAATGGGGTCGAAAAATCACGTCCGAAATAAGGTCTGCTCAGACAGAATATACTGATTATCCTACCTTCAAAACGTAAAAAAATGCAATTTTCTGAATGGCGGCTGTATATGCGTGTGTATGTGTGTCGATAAATTTCTTTGAAATTGTGGAAGAACGAAGTTTTATAAACACACTGTATGTAACACCTAGTTCACATCCCGACAGCTGCAAAGTGCGATAAATTGTTCCTTGAAATCGATTTCACGAGAAATGCGTGTGTGTAAGTTATTATTATATGTGATGGTTATGTAACTTTATAATATTGTCTAACAATTTCTGCGTAGTTTTGTTTTTTGGAAATTGATAATTAGTTTCCGGTGTTTATATCATTCCTTTGGACATTGCAGTGTCCGGTGTGTCTCCTTTTGTGTTAACTTATTTCTTAGTAATATAGCCAGACATTGCATTGTCGACCAGAGATATGACAGTTGCGATTTATGCTAAAGAAAAACAGTTTAACGTCGTGACTAAAACGTAAGTAAGTAATTCGTCAACAATAAATTACTAATATCAGCTAGAAGCACAATTTTAATTGCTATTAATTAATTCTCGAACTGTTGAACTTCCCTATAGTCGTTAAATCGGATAGAACAGGAAGGAACCCATTGAAACGTAAACCGATATTATTTAATCTATATCTACCTTTCGTCTAATTGCGCTTGTAGCATTATTATTCCATCACGCTTTAATCAATTCAGATAAGTAAATTAATAGACGAAAATCCCATAAGAAAACGAAATTATAGATAGAGCTCCTGTTAATATTTTATTAGTATATTAGTATTAGGATTTGGCATTTGACGTTAATAACATCTGATGACAGAAAATGGAAGTATAGCAAAATATGATTGCCACCATCTCAAATCACTAAAAGATATTGATAAATTGTCACGCGTCCATGTAAAATCCTTGACTTTTGACTCTACGACATCTGATGACAGACAATGAAAGTATAGCAAAATGTGGTCACCACGCCTCCATGTCTAATATCGTTGGACAGCCCGTATAAACGATCAGATAACAATAAATTACTTATTTCTACCTAACAGTTTTCCGATCACAGACTGTATGCACGTGTGTGGAGAACAGTTATCTCACTGGCAGTCAGCTGACAATTCCAATATCTAATCAATTTCTTTTGATGGTTACGTACATTGACTGGTATGTAGTATGAATCAGACAGGTATTAGTTAGTACAAGAGGAGGTACATGTTGGACATACACTGTGTGTTGTATCCAATCAAGAGACGAATACAATGAAGCACTGCTCACATTCTATTGCAAGTTTGATCATTTTTTAAGATGCCGTACGACACTGGTTGTATGACAATCAATATCACAGGTACCATAAATTCGATTTTGTTATAGGGTTTCAGTTTTACTGAAGTAGGAGCGTATTATTGCTATATGTGGTATTTTCATTGACGTCAAATGTAAAAACGAAGCGTGATGCAGTTGGATAACGCTATTTTATTTGGGGAACTTCGATCGCACAAAAATAAATTCGTTCATTAATATTTCCGAATGTGTATTTCATCATTTGATGATTTTTTAGCTCTAGGTACTAAAGAAAACCATTTAACGGCAAAACATCAAAAAGAAGAGCTGCTTTCCACCCGTACTAGAGGTGCAATCGTGAGTAGTAGTTGGTCACGATCACTCACGCAATCACACTCACGCACGCTCACGACTAGGTTTCAACTACTCACACACGTTCACGCACGATAATAATTATATTTCGAGACTCACGGCCACTCACGCACGTTCAATCACACTCTCACTCACGAAACTTTATAATTCATATTATAACATTTCTTAAGCTACCAAAACATGATACAATAATTTGACCTATGGAAATAGAATTAGGTTATGTGTTTGTCAACTATAAAGTACTAAAAAAATTATTTTTGTAATTTTATGTGATATATGTTACAGTGCACACATCACAAAACAATAAACAAAAAAAAACCCTCTGAATAGTAAGTACATACTTTAAACAAGAAAAATCATTAGTCCCGGGCCAGGTTTAACAGTCCTCATACGGGAATAATCTTTTTACGTGGTTAATTTTTCACTCACGCCAACTCGCTCACGAAAAGTTTTTTTCCACTCACGCACGTTCACGTATCCGTATATTTTATTTAATCACACTCACAATTTTTTTAACAGTCTCACCCACGGCGTATCACGGAAAATTTCACGCACGATTTGCACCTCTAACCCCCCGTACGCTCGCTGTTACAATAAGCCGTTCCGTGCGGAGCGAACAGCGTAGTATGAATTTCACTGAGTCGGACTGCTGTCGAATCTTATATCGATTTGTCTGGTTGCTCGCCGAAACTCGTACGATAAAAGTCGTACGAATTCTATAGTGTGAATGCGATCATAATGCACACTATACTTAACCAGTCGTCGCGGCATCGTTCATGCGATCGTCGTGCGACCAATGTCACAGTTTGTGAACGAGCCCAGGAGATGAAACCTTATTGCTCTCGTCTCTTAATACCTTCTATTAACTTTGGCTGCCCGTCGATAACGGGCGAAAGTCTATCTAGATGGATTCAACATTAGAAAATGAAAAAACTCAGAGGACAAAAAACGTCTCATACTATTATCTGATATCAACCAAGAAACATGCCGTTTTGAAAGAGATACACCTCAGTTTGGCTGATAATTATTTTACAAATACATACATACTATATATACATTTGTAATGATATAATATACCTATATAATTATTATCTCTGTGAATTCAACTAAAAGAAAATCAACTAGGTAGTTTGCGTATAATAATAGTGAATAGCTTGCACAATTCAAGTGAGAATTAAATTGTTACGGTGTTTTAAGAATTAGCGAATTCGTTGGGATGTCGTTGTTTATCTGTAATTTCATTATCGTGATTGTTCATCTGTTAGGAACCCCGAGTTTCCCGATTCTGAGAACTTGTTAACCATGTAAAAATTTGCCCTTTTTCCCAAGATACGTCCTCTAGAGTCTAGATGATCTCCGGTGCAAATAAATTTTGAGCCGTTCAATGTTTACTAAATTTAGGTAAAAACGTGATAAACTCGGTCTTAAAAATTGACTCAGTGAGTCAATCGCTATAATTCAGTCTTAAACAAGTAACAGTAAACCCTCGAATGGCACGGTATAGTTACGTTTTTGTAAAATCCTCTAATGCGAAACTATGTTAAGGCGCACAGTTCGTTGTTTTTTGGCAGTTTTAATCGCCGATTAACACTGCCGAACTAGGCGATTAAATTTCAAGCAAAGACAAATTTTCACCAACGGTGATGATATCGGTGTTTATACCGCAGACAAGCAATTTTAATCGTCGTTGTTAATCGCAGAGATTAAAACTGCCAAAAACTAACGAAGTGTGTGGGCACCTTTATACGAAACTAAAAATTATCACAATAAATTTTTACAAAAAATACAATTTTTTTCATATTGTCAGTTAATGACACCACATCGAAGATTTACGAAAAAGAACGAAAATGCTGAAAAATTACAATCGGCATAATAGCAAGGGCTGCGCAAAATCTCAAAAATACTGTAGAATGTGAGGTTTTCACCCATTCTCTAACCGTGTTAAAACGAAATCGCATTATATAAGCACCGTTTTGTGCAATAATTATCGCAATCTATGTATAAAGAGAAATTTATTTGTTTGTGTATTTATTTCTCTCTGAAATTATTGACCTTATTCTAAAAATTAATTCACTACTAAAAAGCTACACTGTGTCTGAGTTAAATAAAGGCTATATTTTATTTTGATGAAAAATAAAAATCCCAAATAAACTGACTTTTGATACATTTTCTGGCTATGTTAGAGCGAGACAGTGCTAAGTACCGTGATTGTAACAATTGTTTTTGTAGAAATACCATATTACATGGGGGTTGCCTGTACTGAATACAGTAATATCTGGGAATATTATTTCACAATTCACACAGTCCGATTGCGTGACTGTTGGTTCCGTCAAGAATGTCGCTTTCAACACGCAAGTTATTGCAATGACTTTTGAAGACAACAAAAGTACTCTTCCAGTGCTATCTCGCACTCACTGACTGTTAAAACTATACAAGTTGACAGTTCTATGTAGGCATATATAGTTAATGTTGGCGAACAAGAAAAGTATTCGGTTTTATTCGTATTTTTGCTCTCGTTAAAGTCAATTTTGACAGAAAACTTATCTTAAGCCGCGCTGTACGGATAAAAATAACTTTAATAAAAAAAATTGTCGATTCCTCTTTGTGACAAACTATATAAGGCAGAAAAGTTTGTTTTAAAATACATAATTATTACGAATAAAATGACGCAAAAATAGTAAATTACATACCTAGTGTCGTAATTACTTATATTACGACAAGATGTGGCATTATTAAAACAACCCGTAATAACATAACGCACGAGTATATATGTTTTTTTTGCCTACACTCTATTGCTGCTTTCGACTTCATTTTCAAAACTGTGGACAGTTCACATTTGAGCAAACGTTCCTTCTAAAAGCAGGTTATAAATAAGCAACTGATAGATAAATAGTGATCAGTTTTGTTTTATTTTACCATCCTAGTCCGTAATGAGTCACGTTACATGCATGTAAAGTACTTGTTTTATAGGGGGTAAAAAAAAATAATTTTTCCACACTTCCCTATAAAAAAGCTGCCCTTCATGCCTATTTTCGTGAAATGGCATATTTAACACTAGTGCTGTAAAGATGCCTAAAGTAAAATAAACGTAGTCGTACTACAATTTTCAAAGTCAATCATAGTCTGGCCGCATGAGAATAGAACGCAGCCTGAAATTAGAAGTGATTTTGCCCAAATTGAACTACCAAACATTGAAAATTAGGTGCTAACCAGCTATTTTATAGAGGATACATGCAAACAATTCGTGCGTGAAATTTTTTTTTTAAGAATTTAGATTCATAATTATAAGAACGTGGGCCGTGACTATCATAGAGCTTTCAACCCACGCTTTTGTAAGTATGAACCTAAATTATTAAACATTATTTTTTTCCTCTTTAGCACACTGCAATAAAAACTTGTCTTTAAAATGTTTTTTTTCTCTGAAATTTTTAATTTTATAGTTTAGTCATCATCAATTATAGTCAATAAACCTTTTTTAAATTCGGTTCAATGACACATATTTATAATTATTAATGGGTGTTTTCGTTTTTGTTACAGGTAAGCGGACAATAAATCAACATTTTTTTTTTCTTTCAATTAATCCACTGGTAAGTTTTAAAGCTTTTTTGCAACTTTTTAAATGATTTTATTCGCGTCTACTACACATGAACTATTACTTTTTACTTCCATCTTCCGAAAGGAAATGGAAGTAAATAAATAAGGTCAAAATTTTGGTTTCTAATGGTACTTATATCCTCAAAATAAATTCTCATTCCCTTCTATTTCATGTCTGTATATCGATAGTAAAATCATAAAATGATACAATAGGGATGTTGACTGTATTCAAATAAAAACATAATTTTAGCGTTAGTTGGTAGTTTATAACACAATATTTTTCCTTATTTTTGAAGAATTTAATTAATATTTAATAAATAAAACCTAATTAAATCACTCTCAAATCACGTGACAACGAACACCAATCAGAGAACATGACGTCACGTAGTGGTGTACAGCATCAGACGCTGTAAAAGGCTTCATTGTTTGGGTAATATTTAGTGTGTAATTTATCATTATTTGTTTATGAGAAACCTCAAATTACATGTAACTATGGCAACAACTACGAAACAACCTTTCATCGCATCATCAGTTTCACAGCGCTTATGAGCAGAGCCTCCTACTTTGTGACAGTCACGGCAGGCACGTGACAAGTATTGGCATTTTGAACCGAAATTTGAAACGGAATTTTAAATACATAATTTTGAGCTTGAGTCGTATTTAAATAAAAATAATAAGGATTTGTGGCTATATTAGGTACTTATGCACGATTTAAAACACTTTCCCAAAAATAGTCAACATCCCTATTACCACTAGTGATGTAAATAAAAACAAATGAATTCCATTTAAACAATCCAACAGTAATTTTGAAAAGTGGTACCTGCTATTACCATTTAAATTTATATGAGAAACAAAGACAACAAAGGAGGCGTAATAATAATAATAATAATAAACCCGGGTCGCAGTGCCAAAACCCTGCCGACAATATAGTGTATTTGCTAATACAGGCCTTGTGGCTTTATTATGTGAACTTAAGGTGATTATTAGGCAAAATAAAAAAATTAACTCCTTAATACACCCCTTTAAATTACATTTTTTTACCTACATCATTATTGTCGATCAAACGTCTACACCAAAATTAAAAACACCTTTCAGGAAATAACTCACTATCTGCAAACTAGTGTTTTCAGAAAATTTTTAAATCCGGTCCTGTCGGGCCGATTTTATTGAAATTTTAGGAACACTTTTTAATTGCTATTAAAGGGTTAAATTTCAATTTTGAAACGATTCTGAGAATTTTTTAGGTATTTTTGGGCCCAAAAACTTTTTTCACCCCCTAAAAACCACCCTTAAAATGACCCGATTGGGCCCATTTTAAATAGGCTTCGTGCGGTGATGGATTCCAACATGTGTGCCAAATTTAGTTAAAATAAATTAACTCCTTCGAAAGTTATTGCCCGTACACATATATACCTATATATATATATATATATATATATATATATATATATATATATATATATACATATATATATATAAACATTTTTAAAAATGGTGCCAAAGTGTTTAGGAGGTTATGAAACGTCGAGAAATTTTGGTCCGACCTCTAGGTCCCGCCATCCGACCGACGCCAATAGTGTATGTTGCCATATGGCAAATACACTAATAATTTATTATCCTTATGGAAACATGCCAAAGGCAGGAGGATTTGTCAATAACATACATAGTTACCTACAATAATAAAATAATACAATACAATACAATAATTTAAAAAATAATAAGAATATAATAACAAAATTTGTAAAATGATTTTATATATTATTCAACAAAATAAAAATCATTATTAATTAAAGTTTTTTTTTATTGTTTGGCAGAAATTATTATAGTTTTTAATAGCTCTATGAGGAGGTAATTTATTAAAAAATTTTACACACATGTAGTACGCACTTTTTTCATACATGGACAATTTATGTGGTGGTCTTCGCAAAAATAAATAAATGTTTATATACACAGCTATCAAAAATATATTAATATACTTCATGATGTATATCAGCTACTTATATATCAGCTACTTATATATCAGCTACTTATATATCAGCTACTTATATAGGAGATACGTGCAAAAAATTTAGTACTTATCTCGTACGTAATGCTATTATGACTCGTATGACTATTAAAACTTACTGACGTTCGTATATCTTAATATCACAACTCGTGCATAATATAATACTTTACATTCTAGATACATAAACTATTCCCGCATGGCGATTGCGTGCGGAAGTGTTATTTGTTCACATTACATCGCTTTTTTAACGATTTTTTTTTGTGCTGATCGAATCAGGTGTATTGGAAATATACGCAATTTTGTGCATATTTTTTACCTATAACAATATCACCTAATGCTTGATTTCAGAAAGCATTGTCAAAAAATTTGATTTGACAATGACATTAGATTGTGATTATATAATTACAATTTTATATATGCAGGAGAAAACAAATCTCGTTACTCCCCGTCATGTACAACATTAGATTGTACTCATACAAAAACAAATGATTGATCTACACAAAGATCGCCTTTTAACTAAATCGTGATCAAAACAGTAGAAAATGTTGCTTCGAAGTGGAAATTGTGCAAAACTATTGTAGCGTGCCCCCAATTGTTACGCCACTGGAAATGACACAAACTTCTCGAACAAACTGACAGAAGTTTCTGGAATGATCGAGAACGGGATGTACACGCCTATAATTACTGCGCATGTGGGGCGCGACATTCATTCAGTCATAGAACACTCAGTCGACAGTTGCTACTGTGCAGTGAATTCTGTCGATAGTTAGTTATCGCAACAGTCAAGCAATTGGTACGGCGGTACAGAAGACATAAATAATTAATCAGTTAGTCCATAAATTTGTTTGTGTGTGTTAATAATAGTGTATTATTGTGTTATTATTTATAGAATTCCTTTATTTTACATTCTTAGTTTCTTTTTGTCACTATTATTAGAGAAGTACTTTATAGTTTATCTGTTTTGTAATTACCTCGTTTGTTGAAAATAAATCAGTTTTAAGTCACCACAAAGAATAGTTTTGTTACTCTATGTTTAAAAAAAATATCGTTTCCTTCGATGAATCGATTAAAAATTCTACTATGCTTTTTTATTAAAAAATATGTGTGGTCACAATCTAAGGTTAATGTCAAATCAAATTTTCTGAGAATGCTTTCTACAACCCAGTATATCAATAGCTCCCGCTGAAATTTTTCATATACGGATTTTTAAAACTTTATTCCTCAACAAAACTTTCACATTCTGCGTCTTCCTTTGGGCTCTTTATATGATTTAATAACCGTTATCATTAAACCCCACACCTAATGTGAGATATGCTTCAGTAGCTGTTCACCAACCAATATGGCGTTATCTGTCGATGTCAAGTCTGATGAGCGCGTACTATGATGTTGATCGACTAGCAAAAGACAAGAGAGCGAGCGAGCGAGAGCAAGTTACTGGTGCAGATAGTCATCTACAGGTGTTCGTACTCATATGTCTGCCGTCATGTTAACTCTATGTTGACTTGACGGACCCGGCGGTCCCCTGGAGCCCCCTCCCCCTGTCGTCCTGTTTCACAATGTGCGTGCTGCAATGTCTAGGCTCGCGTGTAAGTCTGTTGATTCGAAACAACGTATTGTTGCCGCCGTACTCATATAATATGACTTAGCAGCGTGACCCGCTAGATCGTACGCTGGGTTGCAGAAAACATTGTCAAAAAATCTGATTTAATAATGACCTTAGATTATGGTAATATATTACAGTTTTTATATATTATGCAGTCTAATCTCGTATTCAAACGCTCTGTCATAGAACATTAGATTGTACTCACACAAAAACAAATGATTTATCTACGTAAAATGTCAGTTTTCAAGCTAAATTTTAATTAAAATGTGTAGAAAAATGTTGTTTCGAAATGAAGGTTGTGCAAAAAACTATGTAAAATATGTATACATGGTTTAAAAAAAATATCGTTTCTATCGATCAAATATTTTTGTTAGCTATAGATCGATTTGAAATTCGACATTGTTTTTCTTGTAGAGAAAAATGTGTGATCAGTGCACACAATCTAATTGTCAGACCAGATTTTCTGATAATCTTTTTTGAAACCCAGTAGTATCAGCTATATAAGCGAAAATATTTTTCGAAGTGATCCCGGGTAGATTTTAGTTGAAATCAGGAGCAACTTTCTCGTATATTACTATATTTTGTTTTTTATAGTTTAGCCAGTTTACATCAATTTAGCTCAGAATTCACGCGTGAATTGTCGACTTAGTGTAATATACTATAGGATTCAGAAAGAAGTAGATTTACAATGAAAGGATTTTTCAAATCGTTTCAATACTTCTTGAAATTACCCGCGAGAAAAAAACTTTATAAGAGTCTGTATTAAAAAAATGTCTTTAAAACATCAAAATATGACAACATGCGTCGAGAAAATAGGTCTTGAGCTGTAGGAACTTTTTCGTAGTAAAAATTCAAGAGATAGGTACGTAATTTGTTTTTTTCGCTGTTTTTTTTTAATTGCCCCTTTTTCTCCACCTTAAAAATTCAACGTTATCAAGAATTTGACATTCTGGACTAACTTGTTTATAGATGAAACAAAGTTACAGAGTACATAATCGATTTGACCTCGGTGAATCATCGACTCTCGGCTAGTTATTACTTGCAACAAAGAAAAAAGATGAGTGGGTGGATGTTGCATCAACCGGTCATTGCTTTGTTTATTGTGCACTCGAAACTCCCTTTTCTGACATCTTCAGTTGCTAAAATCAACGGCAAGTTTTTGTAAACGATAAAAATTGCACTATAGAGTTAAATATGATTTAATCTACAGAAAGTTACACAAAAAAGTTGCCAAATGTGTATCCAAGAATTTACAGTATATTGAAGCATTTTTTCAAAATACCCACAAGAAAACTAAATCCTGCCAAAAACATAAATAAAATTCTTTTCTTACTGCAGTTTGCTCGACCTACAAAATCAATGCTAATCTGACAGTTCCAGCCAATCCTTACCTCGCAAAACTAGGTTTGGATCATAAGTTCCAAAAAGAGGTGGCAGTGACAGTATTAACTTTACTGTCGAGCTTGGAATTGAAATGAAACTTTCATCCTTTTGGTAGTCGAACAACTGGCAGAAAAGGACTTGGTTTATTTTTTTACATTTATGTTTTGGGTAAAATTTTGAGATCGACCATCAATTTAATGAAAGTACATAAGGTACATACATAAAAAAAGTAAGAAATTGGCGCCGAACTCAAATTTTATTATTTTACGCTTTTCAATTTGTTTTTAATGTTTCTTTTTATATTAGTGGTATTATCTGCAGTTTAGTATTCGTAATGCGTAAGGAAGACCCTGGATCAAACGTAGCTGGCGTGGATTGACAAACGTTAGCGCATACTATTAAAATTCGCACACATTTATCAGTCACGATCACCACAGAGCACCAAAGCCTGTTCATGAAGGTACCAATGTTACTTAAAGTAGCGCAATTTCTGTTTAGCCATGCTGAACCGATCTAAAGTGTGTTAGTAATATGTCGTTTGTATTAATAATTCGCATTGATAAACCTACTGAAAATCTACCCAACATCACGAAACCTGCACTAAAACTTGCTTGTTTAATGCTGGTCTAGTGTGCAATATCGTGTAGGTTGTAGCTTTGTACAGTACTGGTTGTGCAGGTGTTATCAGTCTTTTATTAGAATAATGAAATAATTTCAATTTCATTACGTAGTTATATAACGTAGCTTCCCCCAAGTTAAGATACTCAAGTCATGTCCACTTATGCAAAGTTCATTAACTCACAGTGACACATTAGACACAATGCATTGCGTGTACATAATGAATGAGTTATGTTGTCTTTACAATAATACTTACCTGTTATAAATGTTATGTGTGTGCTCAGTGCATTGCGACGTATCAGGACAGTCAACCATCAACAAGAAATAAATTATTTAATTATAAAGGACATCTTTTTCCATAATAGTACAAATCAAAATGTGTATTTTCATTACAGCTTTGAAGAAAAATGGGATCGTCCCACGTTTGTTTTATGATGTGTAACATCTTTTGTCACCCTTCCCTACCTCAAAAAGGCAATCACGACTCACGAGTTAGAATGAATTCGTAAATTCTTAAACACCGAGACGCGAAACGTTCATATTGGCTATGAACGTTTCGCGTCTCGGTGTTTAAGAATTTACATACATAATAATTCGCGAGTACTTCTCTCTCACTATATTTTTCTTTCTTTCGACAATTAGAGTCTACATTACACATATGCTTCAAAGCATTTTTTTTAAATATTTTGCATCATATCACACAAATCTCTATTAAAAAATCTCAACTACAAGTTCGGTCAAATACTCATACACAGTAACGCCATTGGCACTTCGTTTAAAGGTGCATCAATGAATCAACATCCTACATTGACACAGATGGATATTGCATAAGATACGTCTCAGGTTAGCGTTCCAATATGTCTGGGTTTACTGGAAAGTCACAATGTGACAGGAGTGCTTTGTATAACTCAACACGTATTAGTTACAAACCCTTCGTGTTTTTTCATGCCAGTTTTCCTTAATAAGGAACCATGTGCACATTCTTTTGGTAGACTTTCTTTGGCTCGTCGAATAATAAAGATATCTGCAAAAGTTTTCGTCGTTTGGTCAAAGCCGTACAAAGCTGGCGACTGATTAGAACACACCGATTGATGTACCCATCGACATATTCAACTGAACGTGCCACAAGCGGTGTAAAATATGTCCTGCGGAATGAACTTAGAATATATTATATTCTATCTCTCAATATAATATTGTAATGATGTAGCGTCCCTATTACGAAAACCGAGAGCCAATCAAATATATAACGAAAAAGATACAGCCAGACCGAAACCATGTTGCATTTTTCTTACTCCCGTCAAACCAAAAATTACTTACACATACCACTAGGGTACGTCCAGTTGTACATATCGATGAACGTAGCTATAATGTAGTAATACATCATATTATTACAGAGAGTTAGTCGTTTATTTGGCCGCCAGTTTATCTACAAGCATATAATAATCATTATTCAATATTTGCTCAAGATATTATATGTGTATTTTTTCTTTTTACTCTTTTCTTGGATTTTAAAATAACGTTGTTTAAAATATACAGAATGTTCATGAGAAATTCTACTGACATTAACAATAATTATGCCTGACCTAAAGTCTAAACTATTCCACGTATGGTAATGTAATTAAATTGAAGAATTATCTGGTAAAGAAAGGTTTTTGTAAAAATCGACATAAAAAGGAACAAAACCACTGGTAAAGGTCGGCAATATTAATGACATTCATATTTTTAGGGTTCCGTACCTCAAAAAGAAAAAAACGATACCCGTATAGAATATAGGATCACTCTTGTGTCTGTTCGTTCCAATGTCATAGCCAATTTGCTCCGAACTACTGGACTAGTTGAGTTGAAATTTGGTACACATCTGTAAGTCGGTGACCGAACTACGGCCATGTAACATAAATAAATGAATTTTGAACATGGGGGACAAATTAGAAAATTAAAAAAAAGTTTTGCAAACTGTACCGTGTGACATATCAAATGAAAAGGCTTGTAGTAAGGGTCTCAAATATATATTTTTTTATAATTTTAAAATAAATAGTTTTAAAGTTATTGATAAGAAAATAGATGAACAATTGATCATCCCCCCCCTCTATCCCCGAAACTACTGGGCAAAAAATTTTGAAAAAAATAGGAAATGTCGGGTCTCACTCATAGTTTATATATGAAAACCTAAACGAAAATCTTAAAGTACTCACGAAAAACGGAATAGGGAGCACTCTTCTCGCGAGTTCGTCTCGCACTTGACCGTTTTTTTTTTGTTTCAACGTTCAGTATATTTCTTAGGATCTACGGGTTCATAAGTTTATTTATTTTTGTAGTATGTGATAGGCTATGCCTTCAAAATACAAGATTTCTGTTTGTCTTCTGTATTAAGTATGTTATGTTATGTGGGAGTGATGATGACTGATACGTGCTCAACAAAGCGCAGTTTATTACATCGAACTTTTTAATTAACCACCATATAAATTTAAAATACAATGTAATAACTAAACATTTTTAAAAAAATGTATTGTTACAAAAAAAAAACTGCAAACGTTCTTATATCAACGCACCAAAAAGTACAAAATAAATACATTAAGACATCGCTTAACGCTGTTTCAGTATTTCGCGGTTTCTAAAAAAAAACTTTTAACCACTATAACGTAAATTATTTGATCAATTTATTACAAAATGATTCAAATGTTGATAGAAATTCAAACGCAAGACGAAGTGTCATTGATGCAATATCTTGCTATCGACAACAGCTTGTTGAACAAAACAGAAAAAGGCAAACGACATTAAGGCCGTCGGAACGCTCTGAATTTTGTTTGTGCTGAGACCCAGCGGTAAAGGGCGAGGTAGGCAAAAGACATATTGTGGGTGTGACCTTCTTTAGTTCTGTCTCGCTCTAATCATCCGCACTTTCCACTTTTTGGCTGGCGTCAGCTACGAGGCTAAAAAATATTGTTGCAAGGATGCCGCTGTCAATTGATAACTCTAAGTTTGGGAAATATTTTGAAGATTTAAAAAACTTTTCCAAAAAAGGAAGAGTCACTTTAGGTTTGTGATGGAACAGTTTTGTGAAATAAGTACGAATAAGGTTGTAGTATGACATTGAAAACGTGTGTTTTTTTGGCACAATTAATGCCAACTTTTTTCTAGTAAATCGTACATAAATAACAAAAGTAGTCCATTAGAGACCTAGATTTGTCCTTTGTTTTCCTTATAGAGAAAGAATTTTTGCAGAATGTTGACGAATAAGTCTACAATCAGTTGACAGCCGAAGCTCTATTTTTGGCTTAAATTCAGAGCGTTCCGACAGCCTTAAATGACTTCTTCACAAAAAACAAAATCAAATGAGGAAACCTTTCTCATCACAAACATAACTTCTTACTCAAAACTTTTATTTGCTTTTCATAAATGTTTTATGAACCAAAATCGATATTAGCAATAAACAAATAAACCTATAATTAATGTGATAAAAACAATAAATGTTACAAAATTTAAAAAAAAACTCTCGGTTCTGTTTCACTTTATGCCTATTATCTACGTATGAAACCTCGTTTAGCGCTGTTTCGTATAGTCTAGAACTTATTGGAACGTATCTCACGCGTTAAACGGGGTCTTACTGTATTTTACTCTTTTATAACGTTAGAAGCGTGGAGCACTCGATACATTAATTGAAATATATAGGTACAGTGAGTGTCTCGCCAGATCCACGCGCTTCTAAACGTATAAAAGAAAAAGCAATATAGTTTCTACTTTTTAGTGCGTCAATATAAGTGTGTTTTTTTGAGATTTTTCCGAAAATATATATTTTTAGTAATACAGGATTCAGATGGGATGTTCTGCTCGTATTTAGTTATGTCAACTATATAGGGAACTATAAATGTATTCCAACTGGAAGAAACTAGAAATAAATTTTACGTCTGGAAACTAAAGTATTAAAAATTGGATTTCAGATTATTTTAATGTGTAAAATATAGTGATACTGTAAAATAAAAATACATAATTAGTGTATTTGCCATATGGCAACATACACTATTGGCGTTGGTCGGATGGCGGGACCTAGGGGTCGGACCAAAATTTCTCGACGTTTCATAACCTCCTAAACACTTTGGCACCATTTTTGAAAATGTTTATATATATATGTATATATATATATATATATATATATGTGCGGGCAATAACTTTCGAAAGAGTTAAATGATTTTAACGAAATTTGGCCCACGTGTTGAAATCCATCACCGCAAGAAGCCTATTTAAAATGGGCGTAATCGGGGCATTTTAAGAGTAGTTTTTAGGGGTTGAAAAAAGTTTTTGGGCCCCAAAATACCGAAAAAATTCTCAGAATCGTTTCAAAATTGACATTTAACCCTTTAGTAGTAATTAAAAAGGGTCCCTAAAATTTTAATAAAATCGGCCCGACAGGACCGGACTTACAAATTTTTTGAAAACACTAATTTGCAGATAGTGAGTTATTTATTGAAGGGTGTCTTTAATTCGGTGTAGACGTTAGATTGATAATAATATTACAATTAAGAAAAAAAATGTTATTTTAAGGGATGTATTAAGGGGTTAAATGTTTTATTTTGCCCAAAAACAAACTTAATTTCACATAATAAAAGTATAAAACCACACTGCCCTATACAAACAAATACACTATATTGTCGGCAGGGTTTTGGCACTGCGACCCGGGTTTTTTAAAAGTGCAATTTGCACCTAAACGAAGCCGGGTCGGCCAATTAGCTTCCATAAATTGTACTGTCATCGGAACTACACATGAGGGCAAAATTTCAACACAATCGGATAACGGGAAATAGACGAAAAATGGATTACAAAATTTGTACAGAACCAACAAAGAGACAAGAAAGCGAGTTAATAAAATTTAATAATATGACTAAATACCAAATAGTAAACCGAATAAGGTATTCGTTACATCTCTACTTATTATTACATATATGTACTGTAGTATTGCGCTTTGTGAATCGCGTTCTGAAAATTATCTTAATTTCACTGTCTGAGCCGTAACGTATAATTTACTTTTTTGTTTGCAGCGCTTGCGTTGTCATTTCAAACGTTATACTTGCAATATGAAAGTAGGTAATAATATTTGTGCAATTTTGAAAGTAAATTTAAAATAAAAACATTCGTAGCACTAATCCTCGATTTCTGGTACGACTTCATAGCACTAAATTACCATGAAAACCTAAAATTCAGTGTTAAAAGTAGTTCTATCTTACGTTCAAAGTCATACCAGAAGTCGAGTTATATACAGGGTGTCGTCCACAGACAGTATAGTGAAATATGGTAAACAATTCTGAAAAGAAAAGTTTTTATAGACATTTTTTTAATCCGATATACCGTGAATGAGATGCTTTTCATGCCTGTATAGCAGTCATCAAATGACACATTTAACACAAATGCTGTAAAGTGACGTAGAATAAAAAGAAATATAGTAAAACCGCATGCAAATACAACGTACCCTATAATTAAAAATAAACTTTGTTCAAAAGTGAACTGTCGAAAGTTTGAAAATCAATTATTTATTAGGAGTTAGGTGCAAAAAATGTAGTATATATGTATCTCGAATATAATGATGTTTTGACTCTCGTTATTAATATAATGCCACTTGCTCGTACAATAACATCATTCCCGTTCTTATAGATACATAAAACTACGATTATATGATAAGATTTTACTCCGATTTTGATCGAACTCTTTAACTCAATTCGTTTGAAAATTGTGACGGCACTGTATAATAAACCTTAGTGCATGGCTCTCAGTTCATTGGTTTTATTGAAGCAGTACTTAATATTGTATAATAGTGCAAGATTTCTTTTGTACAACAGACGTACACGATTGACTCAATTTACGTAAAAATACCTGTTTCGGTCAGCCACATATAACAACTTGTATTCTATGTCTGCCCCGCAAAAACTAGTCCAACTCCTTGTGTACAACAATAATAATAGCGATGTGATGCGATGTCTGTTTAAGAACCGCGGAGAACGTTAACTGGTATAGAGATCACTTCAAAAGATTGTCCTTAAATTGCTTGCCTTATCTATGTGTACCGCGTCTATCACCTCTTTGGAGCCACGAGATGAACCGGTGTGAAAATGGAGGTGGAGGAACCAATGAGGGCTACCTTTTTCGTATTCGTCAGATAGCACTAGTGGTAAGAATGTGTGCGTCAAAGTAGTAAATTAATGATTTCCATATCTACCAAATCAATGACTAACCACTGCTATACCTCCTGCAGTATACAGATTGTATCAACTCAAAACTGTCCATAGGGCACTCTGTGTGTAAGACAGAGCACCATACACAAACGATAAGCAAGAGTGAGATAAATGGTCGCTAATAGGTAGTAATTACTGTGGTTACTGTAAAATAAATTTAAATAAACGTCTTTGTTTTCTAAGTAAAAATAGCCATTTTATCAATTAATGACAGTTTGTAGTCACTACCGAAATTATTGATAAAATGGCTATTTATACTGTTCACGAAAAAATCCAAATAATTAAATGGTTTTATGGTGGTAATTCAATCGCTGACGTAATAAATTAATTTATAAAATGGCTATTTTTACTTAGAAAACAAAGACGCGGTTTATTTAAATTTATTTTACAGTAACCACAGTAATTACTACCTATTAGCGATCATTTATCTCACTCTTGCTTATCGTTTGTGTATGGTGCTCTGTCTTACACACAGAGTGCCCTATGGACAGCTTTGAGTTGATACAATCTGTATAGTGACTTTGAATGATACTAACTTATACCTCACTTGCCAGATGGCAGAAAAAAGCCTGATAGTCCTCATTGAATCGTGTTTTAACAAAATACGTGTGAGATTTTAGAATAAATGGGCTGTATAGTTTACAAACTATACAGAAGTGAAATGTCTAACTGCATGAGTCATGACAAACACCAATATAAGCACAAAACATTAATTAGCGTGGTTGTGATCTAATCGCGTCGACTGTACAAACACACACATCCATATGTTAACAGTCTGGTTTGGGAAGATCTTTTTATTACAAATTCAGCAACATAAAGTCCGGTCCTGTATAGCTGATTTTGATAAAATTTTAGAAGCGCGTTTAATGTTTACTGAAGATTTAAATATTCATGTCGAAACCTTATTTTCGGTGTTTTTAGCCTCAAACATTGTTTTCAACACCGAAAATGGTTCAGTTGCGCCCATTTTATATAGACTGCAGCGGCGATAGATTCCTGTAAGAGTTCCAAATTTCATTGTAATTGGTTACCTATATCGCTCTGAACAATTTGACACCATTTTTGGAAATGCTTCTTTAATTTTTTTTCCTTTCGAAATCTTATATTGAAACTTCTGAAAACCAAATAATTATAAATTTGTTATCGAAGTCACCTAACAGCTATTTTTTGCAGGACCCCTATAAAATACTTACTTTTCGTGCCTGTATAGCGGTAGTAAAATGATCCATTTCACATCAGTGCGTAAAGTAAAACAAAAGAAATGCGAACGTAGTCGTACTACGATTTCCATTGTAAAAGTATGAAAATCAAGCACAACGTATACAATTGAAAGTGAACTTGCTCAAAATGGAACTGTCATTTTTTTTAAATCATGTGAAAATCGGCTATTTTATATACTTAGTAGGTATATTACATTATCTTCTCCAAAGATCTTGTATTCTCTCTAGTTTACGTCCGCTAATATCGCGACGTGACTCTGTCTGACGTCTCTGAGGCCAGGACTTCGGTTTTTTGTAGATGAGTTCGTGGGATTTTCCTGTTTCAAAAAAATGCCTTGTAATGCTCCGACTCTCATTACATTTTATAATAGTTTATTATTATCAGAAAATCAAACTCTGTCGGCAAAACATTAATAAAATATTGCGGTGAAATATTTATAACTTGTTTCCAGTTTCGCACAGATTATAAAAACTGAAATGAAGTTTCTGGTCAGTCTTTTAAAACTCTGCAATCAATATTCCAAATATGAGCATATTTTTCTATGACACAACATATCTTTTCAAATGCATAGATGTCAAAATCAATTTTATCACTAAAAAATTTTCCCAGCTTTTTGGTGATTTGAATTTGAAATAAATGCAATCACCTTCATCATTTTTTCGTTTTAATCCCCGACCCAAAAAAATAAGAATGTTGCGAGTTTGGGTTTTACGTTTATATGTGACATCATAACTCTCTCGTGGGTAAACCGAACGACAGCACTGTTGGGAAAATATAGAAACAACGTCATCTTGGTTCCACCGACTGCAATCTTATACCTAATCTCAGAAAAATCTTTCGATATCGATATCTTTTCAGTAGGAAATTTTCTAAACTACAAAATAGTGAATAGATTTACTTTAAAAATGATCTTTAAGGAGACATTCACGAAAAACTGTTTTTGGTGAATTTTGGCCCCGCGTGAAGTTTTCAACGGCACGGATGGCGACTTTTAACATTTTGTTTAGAACCAGAATATCAAGGTTCACACTAAAATCTAGCTTTCCGGGAATTTTTCTAAAATTGGGTCTTTTTTTCATTTTATAATTTCTCTGAACTATAATACTTCTGAGCTAAAGGTTTTGGAGTAGCTTGATCATTTTCTCCCTTATATGGAAGTAAAGAAATGTGAAAGTTTTGTCTATGTAATCTCTTTTCTGCGGTCATTTTAAAAGGAAGTAATAACTATATAAATTCGTATTTGTAATTCCTTGTCAACTTTTATTTCTCGGAGGTCTCTGATGTTTACGTGGCTTTAATCAGCCAAACAACACAATAACACTATTGTTAAGTTTGACATCGAGTGTGCGTTGTTTTCATTATTGAGAAAAAAACAATGGCGCAGCGTCCTTTATCTGTCGTTTGCCATCTGCGCGATGCGCCACAAAACAAACCAACAGAATACATAATATAGACAAAAGAACCGCAGTTTCCGTAACAGTTCCAGGGAAAGTCGAAGCACACCCAAAACACCGTCATGACTCATTGGAGTAATGTTTAATTAAGCAGAATTCTCAATTAATTCTGTCAGATAATAAACCAGTTGACCGCAGAACTTAATTCGCATATCACCCGTTTTTGGGAACGCTGATTATTATAACAACGGGGAAATTTGTGTTTGTACAGCATGAGCAAAAAATATGACATCGACAGAAAATCAATACTAATAAGCACAAGCAATGAAATGGGTATAAGTATGACCCTAGAGGTCCACACAACCAACTTCCCAGTATGATCCTGACAAATTAGACCCGAAAAATCTTTTCCAAAAAATTTTAAAATACACTTTTTTTGTATAAACAAAAAGTAAACGACTGGACCGATTTTGAAAAAATTTATTTTATATTTTCTTGATGTCAATACGCTTCAATTGGCATCCTAACAAAGTAACATTTTTTATTCGAGAGATTTCGTGTAAAATCCACTTTTTATAGAAATATCAAATGAAAGGGCCCGTTATGAGAAATATAGTATAGGCTTCGTTCGGCGTTGTTCGAAAATATTCGGAGATATTCGAATTTATTCGAGATTATTCGAAGTTCAATAAAACTTTTGTAGCACCGAAGAACCATTTAGACTGAATCCGAATTTAATCGGTTGCGCGGCTGGCTTCAGCTGGCGCGGGGCCGGAGTTTAGTTTAAATAATTTGAAGAAAATAATCGCTACGTCTGTCTAATCTCCAGCTTTAAGACAGTCCGCTACGTCACCAAAACTCTATCGGACTGCGGCTTGCACTTTTTTGCTATCTCGCCTACTCTCTTGACTGTATATCTCGCGCGGTGAGTCCTCTTTCCACTCATGTAGACCATTGTCTCTAATCATTCAAAATTGAGTGCATTTTGGTAACTTGAAATCGCGCGTATAGTGCGTTTCATAAATATTAATCCAACAATGTGAATGCTTTTATTTAGCCTTAGATTATTCAACAATGGTATAGCGCGACTCATACGCACATAAGAAAGCTGTAAAGGTGGTTGCTCACGCTCAAATCTTATTTTTTAGTTTTTTGATGTAAATGATGTCCTAGAGTTGCGGAAGTGATCGCTATGGTTCCGGGTCCTCTAGACCTTATTGTTAGGCATAATTTGAACATGCTATAATAGATATTTATAATTTTAAAATGTGCAGTAGTTTAAAACATTACATCTTCCATGATTACAGAAAAACCTAAACGAAACTCCCAAGTCTTAAAATTCTCATGGAAAACGGAATGGTACAGATATATATATAAGGATGGATATTGATAACGATGCCTCTGGCTCTGTTAATAACCTTGTTTTCTTGCATTGTTTTTGCCGTTTTCTGGATACCTACCTATATTTCGCATGATCGCGATCGACCAGAAAACATGTTTCTAAAGCAATAACCAAAGAACCAAAATCCGCGGGTAAAGACTGTTATTAACATATTTTTCAGGTTTTAGTGAAACGTTATAGAAACAGTATGTAAACTTATCAGTACCAGAATAGTAGGTAAATTGTACCAATTCTGTTTAATTTATCGATTTGTTATTACTAGAAAACTCATTATAGTTTTTCCGACAACTCTAACAAATAATAATATATATAAAAGGGTCACAGGGGAATGTTGTCCTGATTCACAAACCAAGGTGATTTGTCAATCAATAGAAAAACAACTACCTACTAAAAGTACTTTTATTCAAGTGTGTACGGTTTCACGGCCGGCGTTGTTCCAAATCTTCTTGGTTTCTCCGGGCTTGTTTCGTCTACAACTACGGTAGACTTTATCAAAGGCGATGTAACCATATATTGCCTTTGATAATGTTTACCGCAGTTGTAGACGAAAGGTCATGTAGAAATACCATTATACCACAGCCTACAAGTCCGGAAACCAAGTAGATTTGAAATTACTTTATTTAAATGTGCCGTTATTTCACATAATACATAGTATACTTCATGTATCTAAACAGTCATACTATCATTACGTCCGAGATATATACTATATTTTATGCACATACCCCCTATAAAATACTTGCTATATTTTTAACATTTTTTGTAATTCAGTTGTGTAACAAACTACACTTTTAGTAGATTGATTACGAAAATTACTGTTCCCGTCTACTGTCTTTCATATATTTTTTAATTCATGTTGTTGTTTTATATTTTATTTGTTACTTTTTAAACTGTTATTTTATGTGTATCATATTTTATGTATTGCTTTGCGGCTATAATTAATTAATTAATTAAATAAATATATATATATATATATATATTGAAAAATGTATAATCAGATCCTTTTGATGTTAATAAATTATAAATATTTTAGAGGAATTAGGATCAAAGAAATAAAAGACAAATTATTATTTCACAACGTTTCGTATTAAATTAATACTTCATCAGGTGATCTAAAATAAAATAACAAGACAATTTAACAATCAATAATAAAACAAATAAATAAATATTAAACATACCTTAATTAGTTGTCTCAATAACTAAATTTAATTCAATTATCTTGTTATATTATTTTAAATTATCATAACAAATCAAAATTTAAGAAATTACAATTCATACAGAGTGACAATTTGTTTTATAATAAATAAACAAATAAACAGTTTATATTAATCACAATAGTTACGTAGTAACTAATTTGTATCTATACAAAATTTTTCATTACTATAATTTTATATATGCGTCAATCTCAGTCATTATATTAAACTTTATATTTTCAAATATCAATTTAATTAAATTGATATTTGAAAACCGTGTAACGCACCGGTTACTTGCCGTATGTGATTTATTTTTTTAAAAATATTTACTTTAGTTTTCAAATTTTATTTTTAATTTTATTCTTGTAAATCCGGTGATCTGCTTATTTAATGAAATAGATTTAGTATAGTATATTTTCACAATCAGATTAGGATAAATGAATTAGGTAGATGTTTTAAATATTTATTAACGTGATATAATATTGACTATTACAAAAAGCAAAAAAAATATATATATAGTAAGCTAATGTACATTTATAAAAATTATAATGTTACAACCGGTAAAACAATTTTAAAAACTGAAAAATTATTTTCATCGGAAATAGCTGTAATGATTACAAGTATAAAATGGCATGCCAGTTCCTTCTGGAAAATACATGTACTGTACCTACCCATCATTCACATCTACAAGATAAAAATGGATGTTGGTATATCTGTTTGAGATTAATGAACTTCGACACCGGTTGACCGATCACTATAAATGTCGGTACATACATGTATTTTTTCATGGAGAAGGTATTTATGTCATTCACTTTGTTATAACTCGCCACTAGATGGCGTCAAGAAATTAGTATTTGGATTGTTTTCATTCATATTAAAATATGAGTATCTAATACATTACAATTATATAATAGTGTACAGGGGCGTCGCCAAGGGGGGCAGGTGCAGCTGCCCTTCCCTAGAGGTTCGAGATTTTTTTAAGTTTTAACTTTTCCTGTCTGATGTCACAGAATAAGTAAGTAATAAATTGTAGCGTTCAGTAGAATCATTGTCAAACTAAAATCAAATTTAAGGATAAAAATGAGTCTCTATGTACGCGTACTACCGACTACCGCTACAAAATTATACATTTTCTTTGAACAAACGCGCGCGGTTACCACCGCACTTTGAATTCGCGCGGGGCGCATATAGATTGTGGGGGGACCTGAGATAATCATGTTTTAGTTAAGTTTTTAAATAAAAAAAAAAAATGTACGGCTCATAATGGTAACCAGGGTACATAAAAAACTGGGTATATATAGCAAGAACAAGGCGCGATAATTCAGCGGTTATTTTACAGAATTTATTTCAGTTGAACTTAATTGTTCCTCCCGCATCTGTAACAAAATGACATTACGGCTAAGGTTGGCTAACCATTTTTTTGTGAATTTCATTTTTATATATTTGTGCAATACAGACTTCAACCCTTACAAACTTGAAAGTTTTGTTTTTTCTCATCCTTCTGCCCCCCCCCCCCCCCGAATGAAAGCCTGGCGACGCCCTTGATAGTTTATAGTGAATTGTATATCTAGATCATAATATGGTGGATCCAAAGGCTCCACTGCTGTTATCGCTGCCGTGTTTCCTCTCATTCACGTGCAGAGTCGCGGGACGCTGCTAGTATATTAAATGAATGGACAATTTACTCCGAATTATGTTACATTAATTATTTTATTACAATCTTTTTGCAACTACACTGACGCTGGGCTGCACAAAGATTGTCATGAATAGCAAAGGCATGAATAGCAAGTATCTTATATTATTATATCTAATACATAAAATTTTCGTGTCACGGTGTTTGTTCCCAAACTCCCCCGAAACGGTTGAACCGATTTTGATAAAATTTTGTGTGCTTATCGGGTAGGTCTGAGAATCGGCCAACATCTATTTTTCATACCCCTAAATGTTAAGGGTGGTCCACCCCAAAAATTTTTTTTTTATTTTTTGGACAAAATTATTTGTTTTTATTCTTTCATGATTCGGCATTAAAAATACATTTAATTCTAAATTTTCACCCTTATACGATCAACCCCTGATTTTTAATCGCGATTTTTATATTATTCTGTTCCATCCACAGATCCACAAGATGGCAATCGAATAATCATTGTAGTACTTATACTATAATTTTCATGTATAGTTCTATCAACCAATCAGTTATCAGCGCCAGGTGTCTCCCGTTGTCACTTTTCAACCAGCAAACATCATGGAGTAGGGGTGAGAACGAAGCCGGCTTCCTTTCTCTCACTCACTATACAGTTTTCGTCCATTTTTTTTCTCGATCGTAGCAGTGACTGTTATACGTATCATTTTAATTTTTCAGTGCAACTCTTAAGTTAATTTTATTCTCATAGTGAATTTATCATTATTTCTCAGTGCTATTATTATTTATTTATATTTTATAAATATAAATTTTATAAAGACAGTTTTCACTTCTAATTGATTAAGAAATCAGATATAAATCAACACGTGTTGTGAGCTCCCGACAACAACTTTACTGGTATATATCATACAAATAATTATAAATTCGAGCGAACGAATGAAGTGAGTGATTAAGTAATGACACAAATAATTCTAAATTGAATCGAACGAACGGAGTGAGTAATGAAACAACTAATTATAAATTCGAGCGAACGAACGGAGTGAGTGAGTGAGTAATGAAACAAATAATTATAAATTCGAGCGAACAAACGGAGTGAGTGAGTGAGTAATGAAACAAATAATTATAAATTCGAGCGAACGAACAGAGTGAGTGAGCGAGTATTGAAACAAATAATTATAAACTCGGGCGAACGAACGGAGTGAGTGAGTAATGAAAGAATCCTAACTATTAAAATCCTGATAAAAAATTCGCCGGGTCAGCTAGTATTAAAATATAATTCAAATCCATTTAAATATTACCACAACATAACCTATAATCGTGATTGCATCGTAAATTACGATGGCTGCCATCGTATAGGTAACTGTGTCCTGGTATCATTTTTTAATTGTTATATCGCAGTACTGCTATATAGAAGCGTATCGATCCAATGCCGAGATATCCATCTAACGTGATTACCGCAAGGACAGAAAATTTGATATTTTTTGTACTTGAGTTTTCGATTATCCTTCTGTCCGACTGGTTTGACCTCAGTTTATAGTCAACATAGTTAACGCAGTTTTACGATTTGATTCATATAAATTTTAAAATAAAGGAATTGTCATGCTCCTTTTATAAATTCATTCATTTAACGGTTGTATAATTGAGCAACTTTACCTACTTGTAATATCTTTATATTGACACGATAAAGAATTCTCAGAAAAGTTGTTAATTGTTAACGACATGTAAAACATTCGTCACTAATTTCCCAAAACCACTCGAATATTGTATTTACCGTTGTAACCACTTGTAAAATGTGCACTTTATATATATTATATACTACAACAGTGTACAAAAGAAATTGATCACAGTTTATATTTTCGCATTTACTTATGTTAACGGATTAATTTTTAGATATCTCTAAATAGTATAAAACAAAGTCATTATCCGCGTCTATCTGTTGTTCGCTTAATAGTTCTTCTAAACTACACAATGGATTTCGATCCGGTTTTCGCCATCATTTAGAGAATTTCTTTCGGAAGATTTGTATGCATAATTTTGTAATCAAGTCGTAAAAAGACGCTTTTAGGGCACTTACATGACTTACGCTAACTGAAACATAAAAGATACGACAGAATAATTGTAGGTCTCGTAAAACTATCAACAGCTTTATTATTTCCACTATTGTATGCATAACAACTGTAATTGGAATACAGTACACTCTTAATTAAATTTAACGTTTATCAGTCTATAAATTCTTAATGGGTGATGATGGGTATTTGGAGAATACTTAATTTGCATTTCATTCGTATTCGTCATAAAATCATAAATATGCTAATATACATACAAAACAATAAGTTTATATTTTGAGATAAACTGAAATTTAGAGATACGTCAACAAAGTCATTCCATCATTCTTGCTTTATTTTATTTCATCAAAAAATGCCGCTATTTGTATGGGGGTTTCAAATTGCAAGTTCATCAAATAATTCAATAACCGTATAATGCCTTAAAAGAAGACTCCTCCCTAGTCAATTAAATGGTAATCTCTTTATGAATGATTTAGAGATTCTCAATCAAACGTTTCCTAGATTCTATTTACAAATTACAGTTACATAATAATGGTATTTACTCCACTTTGTTTATATATCTTTTTCTAAATCTTGAAAAAATATGTAGTTATCCAGTTTCTAGAAATAAAAAGTAGTGTATCCTGAAGACTACAGGATAGTGAAACTCTCTCTCTCTCTCTCTCTCGCCGGTATACTTTCGTGGTCTCTTTTTCACCAAAATCAACAATGCAAACTGTAAGTAAACGCCATATATAGGACAATTTATTTAAATAGAAGAACAAGGAGTTATTTTTTGCTGATATCTGTTAGCAAGTTAATTAATTCTTCTACGCAGTTAAATATATTTCCCCTAACCCCCACCATTAATTTCGTCAAGCTTTTTTTACACTGTCGATCGCAATCATTCCTCCCTATACCGTGCTTTAACCGAAATTTCATTTCTAAAAGTGTTTGGCGTTACTACTGCGAATTCTGAATGATTAAGACTGCGTTCAATTGAATGACGCGCTCATTGAGTTTAGATTTTGTCCACATTCATAACCTAACTATATACATAGGAGCCAGAACAGGCGCAAGGAGGATATTACCGCTAAGGTTAAGAACATCGTGATGCTCTGCAGGATTTAGGATAAACTAAATCAGTTCAAATGATGTATGCCTATATTTATTTAAAAAAACTATATGTATTTCCATATTAAACATTTACATTAATATTTAAAGTATATTTTCTAGCTTTTGTTGAAGGCGTTGACGCAAATTTTACAACAATTTGAGTAAAATCGTTTGCTTATGTAAACCATTTTCGATTCACAACATTCTTTGACATATTTTCAATTAATTTGCCAGTTTGCTAAACGTTCTTTCAGCTGAAGAAATATAGCCCCCACTTAGGGGGTTGAAGGGGAGAAATCATATAGTTTTTTTCAAATTTTATTTTTTTGTTATTTACACTTGGAATAGAACGTTCAGGTTTCTTCTATAAAAAATGAAAAATCGTACGTAGCATAAGCTCGATGACTTCATCCTATCCGGAAAAGTTCAAACCTGAAGTGTTTTTCAGACTATAGTTACTAGGGTACAAAAACACGCCGAATCGCTTCGGCAGTGCTCGACTTGGCGGGTGTACTACCGTGCATCTAAATAACTATAGCACAGTAGAAGGAAGTAGGCAATGATTCACGTTTTTTTATAATCAGAGCTAGACTAGAAAGGTTACTAATCTGATTTATTGAATAATAAACATTTCAGTCACATTGCTAAGATCTGTAATGTCTATTGTCAACAATATCCAGATGAAAGATATTTTCTTTCTTTATTCCGGACCTGTTATAAAGTAAATTGCTATACAAATAATGTTTTTATTAATAACGAAATGTCACCAACCGCGTAATGGCATTGCGTAGCCGAATTGTCTGCTAGAACAATACGCGCTCATCAGTTCACAGAATTCATAATGATCAAACCATAAGCTGGATGATTCCTCGTTAGAACATTTTTTATTGAATTAATTAGATATGCAGCCGTTCATTCTGAGAATGGGAGTGTCAGATGAACAATTCCAAAAATTGCATATGAAATCCCAAAATAATCAAATTTTTACACAAAACCGAGTTTCCGTGTATGTATATTATAGCTGCGTTTGTATACAGCGTGTAATAAAAATTAATTTAGATGGTTTAGGATGAAAAATGTCAAAATAATGTAATTAGTTAAATGGCGCTTTCAAAGTTGAAAAAAGTTAAAAATATGCTGTTTATCCGCTAAACTATATGAATACTTGAGAATAATAGCTATTGTCTGCTATAACTGTTAAGAAACATTCATTGTTGTAACACTATATTAGAAAAATTTATTTTTCCAACACGTCACCGTCTGGATTTAAACCAGAATCTTTCCACTTTCGCGGCGGAATGAGTTAATCAATTACTCTACGGTGCACACAATTCAATTTTTAATCCTTCATAATATAGCGATTTACAACACTCAAATTCACTACATGCGAGAGCCAATTATTTTTAGCAATAGCTAAACATTAACTCTCACAGTAGCGAGGGCTCTTGAATGAATCAAAGATGAACTTTTCCATTATTAATACAAACCTAAGTCACAGAACTTCTCTGTATCTTATTAGACTGTTTTAATGCGGAAAAACGACAATTTAATATTGGTAAATTGTCAACACCAAATATTTAATATTAGTAGAAATTTTTCGTACGCTTATTAATTATTAATTCAGCAAGTACGTAGCTATAAGCGTACGAAAAATTTCTACTAATATATGAATACTATCTAAATAAGACAAAAATGTCCGCACTGGAAAGTCTAAAAGCTTTTAAGTTTCGGTTTTATAAAAAAAATGCGATTTTTTACTGCAGGTCTATATTGCATGTTGACATGCCATTTATGTAATGCATGCTACCAGAAAACAGCCATATCTAAATGTGAGATGTCAAAGTTTCATTAGAGTGCAGCCTTTACAAACAGATCAAACTTCTGAAAACACGTTGAATTGAAAGTTCTGAGTCGTGCACATTAATGTATATATTCGGAACAAAGAAACTGCCCAACAGTACTTTCCATATAATGATTGTTACAATGCAATGTAAGGAGGTCATAGCATAATGCCCCTGTTGACAATAAACATTCATTTGCAGTTACGCCATGAAAGTTTGCTCTGCACAATTCTCATTATTGCAACTACGGAACCAAAACGCTCATTATTTTGATGTTTGAGTGATTTTTTATGTCGCTTTCGAAAATAAACTTTGCCAGTGACGTACCCAGCAGGGACAGGTTTCCCGGCAAGAATCTTTCAAACTTGAGGGGTGTATTTTTTAAGTTATTTTAAGCAAATATCCACATTCATAAAAGTTAGCGAATTATGGCTTGTTGAAGAAAAGAATCAATTTTTTTCAAAATTATTAGGAGTAGACTTGGAAAACAACTGCTAAACAATGTCATCTCCAGACTTAATCCCACTGGATTATTATTTTTGAAGGCACGAAAGAGCTTGTTTATGCCGAGATGGATTAATTCAGAGAATTTTTAATGCTGTAGATGAAATTCGGTTTAATCCTCAAATACTGCCGAATACGACATAGTCCATATTTAATCGTTTTCAACGGTGTATTGAAACAATAGGTGACCACAACTATTTATGTTGTTTATGTTGTTACCTACTCCTTTAAATTTTGTTAAATATAAAGTCTTGTTTGATTTTTTTAAACATTGTCTTCAACAAGCCATAACTCAATCCTTTCCGAAACGGACCTATTTTGATTTTTCTTTTCTTGCCTAAAATGACCTATAAGGTACTGAAGTTTGGCAAAGTCCTTCTCGGACATATAGATGTCGTTAACTAAGTCTTAAGATTAGAAAATTATGCCAAAATATAAAGTGAATGTTCATATATCCAAAAAAAAATTGAAAATTAACTAGAATAGGTTTTTGTTGAAAAAATTGACTAACCGTTCAAATCCACAAATCTTACGTTCAGGATAAATGAATGCATAAATAGCAAATAATTTGTTCCTTACAGGAAGAGTTGTAAATTGTGGCCGCCTGAGGGATGACAAACAGATGCAAGAAGTTCGTTCTGAGTTTATTTTAATTTTAAATTAGGATTTCTAAAAACAATAAACCAAGATTATCTATACTAATATTATAAAGGGTTTCTAAATTTGGAAGTGAGACATTTTTTCAAATAGGGTGATACAAACTTATCATCTTTACAATATTAGTATACGCTCCGTGCTTGTGAATATCGAAACTATCGAAGCACATGAGGTAGAGAAAGTAGGAAATCGATTTGAAAAGTTAATTTTATGAATAATGCGGCTTGTAACTTCATTATAAAGAGTATAGTTATTTCAAAACTTCACTTCAATTATTAAAATAAGGATTTCCAAAATTTTCCTTTTACAACCCATACCAGTATTATTAATGCGAAAGTCTGTTACCTTTTCACGCCTAAACGGTTAAACCGCTGAACAGATTTCGATAAAATTGTATTCTGAGGAAGGATATAGGCTACCTGTAGTCTCAAAAAAACTTGAAAGGGATGAAATAGGAGATGAAAGTCAAATTATCAATCTATCACGATATCTCCGTAACTATTAAACCTACAGACTTGAAATTTGGGGCATGTTTCTTTTGTTGAGTAGAAATTCGCTAACAACGGGTTATTTTTAAAATCACACATAGTTGTCTAAATGTATAATTAAACTTTTTTTGCACATTCCATAAAACTCTATGCTTGAATATTCATGTATATTTACACTTCAGAGACACTAATGCTAATTGCGAGTAATGAAGTAGTTTTCAATCCAACCCTGATAACATAGAAAAACTCTCTCCCGCTATTCGGTTTGCCGATTCATAATTTAAAACAGCGCATTTGCGACGTTTATACGTTTTGAATGATACATAGTATATAGGTACCCACCACACACATTATAATGAAATGTTAATGATTCCAAGAATTTATGCACAAGTAACATTTTCCGGTAGGTACACATAACTGAATATACTATGTAGTATGGCGTTACGTTGTACAGTACGGTTTAGGTAAGTATCTGCTTGGTAGTTGTGTACTTTGAGTATAGGTGGTCCGGAAATTACATATGCATATACAGGTATGTATATACATTTCTCCCCTTTCGAAAGCTCTTTTTCTTTGTAACCGCGGTTCGGATGGCGGATCACGATCCGCTTGTTTCCGATTCTTGCTCTAAGTTGTTTACAAAAACAATTTAAAAATTGTCAAAAGCACAAACAAAATAAGACTTAAGAACATTATAAAATTCGAGATCGTCAGACCATTAACAGACGGTGTTTTGCCTCAACCATATGAATAAAATACTAAAAACTGCAAATTAGTACACTGCCTGTAAGATTCGATAATGTTAATGTTTTTTTACTGAACTGTGCCACTAGCTCTCTTAGCGATTGGGTTACTATTGATATTAGATAGAACTGATGATTTTATTCATAACCAGCTGGTTTCGAGTAGATAAATATCTGTATTCGCTCAATACTTATCCCTCTTTTTGTCGAGGCGTATATCGATATATAGCCTTGTAAACAGAGAATAGTATTTTTCCGGTTCCGTAATGCTATATATTACAACGAGCTGTGCAATTATGTTAAAACGAGTGCCAACGAGTTCTATAACAGTGACACGAATCGTAATATTATTAAACATGGGGTATACGTGCGTTTTTTGTACGTACTCCCTACAAAATAGCTGATAATTATAAGCTTACTACACTATACGATTTTAAAAAGTCCTAACAAGGATGTGGTAGTGAAAACAATAAGGAAGCTTGTGAACTCACTACACGTATTTTTTCTAGACAACTAAAAATTCTACTCATCCTGACTGTGACGGCAGATACAATGACAGTATTAAAGAGGAAAAGAAAGTGCTGGGTGAAAAGTTCTTTATTATTATGAAAACAATTATCGAGTATTTTAAATGACTTGGAATCAGAAGATTTTTAAGAGTAAATTCAGCAGAATTTGTTGAATTTTTGAATCTGGTTTCCGAGTTTATTCAAAAACAAGATACTTTTAATATATAAATATATGGCGTTTCCTTATAAACTTTTTGCTGCTGGCACGCAATCATCAGACCACGTCCGGTGGTGAGTGCCGACTGAACAACCTAATCGTTCTGAATGTATTTACACACCTTCCTTATTCCTTTCCTATATTGGGTAACTGAACAGAGTTTCTGGCTTAGGGATGTCGGAAGTGCCAAAACGTATCGATAGATATCGTATCGATATTTTTTTCAAGTATCGATATCGGTATCGATATATTTTTTTAGAAATATCGATATATCGGTACAATTTAAAAGATAACATTGGCACTCGAAAAACTTTAGTATACATATTGGCTAGCGTAATATAATCTCAAATAACAATTAACGGACATTATTTCTAATAAATCAACTAATAAATATTTATCTGAAATCAATAACAACGATAAGAATTTTTTTTTGTTTATTAATTAAATGTCTAATACATTTAGGAGCAGATAATTTTAGAGATTATTCGAACAATTAATAAAGCCAGGGATGGTGCACCTATGGGATGCGTGCCAGAGGTAACCTTCGACAGAAAATTGTTGGTCAGCATGAATTGAGGTGTAAATCGAAATAATTAAAAATATTCTAGATGTCGTAGAAATGAAATGAAATATTGCATGAATAGATAATATTTTGACTGTTTATTATTCCGAAAATATCGAAAAATCCGATGCAAAAGAAACGTGTTTGACATGTGCTTTATTCACTGTTGTTGTTTTTGGAACGCACTTAAAAGTATGTTCCAAAAACATATGTAAAAACACGTTTCTTTTTCAGTGAAGTTTTCGATTTGTCGGAATAATTAAACGGCCAGAGTCAGTCGCGGTAGTACCTACATACATGTGTTGCTACTGGAAAAAAATATCAGTTTTCGATACTCGGAATTTTATATCGATATATTGAAATATTAAATATCGCCCAAAAATATCGATATATCAAATAAAAAATATCGATATTTTTTCGACATCCCTATTCTGGCTTCCTAATTCAGAAATTACCTTCGTGAGTGTTATTATACTGTCCTAATTAAGGTTCCAAACTCAGTAAGCTAAGCTTAGTACCCTTTAAGTGTGCATAGTGTAATGAACCCTTAAGTATGTTTTAAACATTTTTGAGAGTTTTATTGTAAAACAACTTCACTTGTTTTAGGTAGCTTATGAAAACTACTATTCGCACCTGCTATTGTATTTCATATACCTTATACTTCTAGTGGTACCTGATAGTTACTTTATATGAAAATTATCGTTGAATTGGTTATCACTCGTACTTTTGTTTTTCATTGCAGCATTAGTGCGGAATGAGTCACTTTACATACTTGTAGTCATGCATCTAAAGTTTTTGTAAAATTTTATAGGTGGTAGCGGAAAAAATTCAATTTGGCTTTGGTTTTCTCGAATTTTGACATGGCATAGAAATACAAACTTGTTAGAAATGTGTAAGAATGCACCTACTTAAGATGATTTTTAAGAATTTTTTCAAATTAAGAGCTCTTATAACATCCCAAATCATTCATTCGAGAACACTTCGTATAATATAAAGTGCACGATATATATAAAAGTCTGTCAATGTGTAGTGCTTTTGTAGTCGCCGAACTTTTATCATCGTTAGTAGCTACTTATTCATCAATGTGGATTGTCAAAAGTTTCACATGAACGTCAGCGTTGTTTCTCAAAACATGACGTATTGCATAAGTTTATAAGTGCGCTTGCGCTATAATTATAATGCAACAGTGGTTCGTTACCTTATTTGTTTATCCTATTTTTTGTCATCATTGTAGATCGTCGGATGATCGTAAAATCAGTTTTATAATTTCATGTTAATTTAATGATATTAATTCGTTCTTATTATATTTTTAGGAATTTAATATAAGTTTATAATTTATAAAGCTTACATTATGCAACTAGCAACTAACCCTTTCCCGGCTTTTACGGTACGCGGGTGCCACAACAATCACGAAAACCACATCCATTTACATCTATGCACACGTTTTTTGTTACATAATTTGCCGTCATATTACGGCCGTTATATTACTGTATACCGTTGTCTTAAGAAACCTACGTGACGCTGTGAGCAGAGCGATTAAAGTATCAATGTAATAGTGTTTCATCAATTTGAAAGTAGTAGTGTATACATGAAATCTTCACTCCACCCAATGCCATTCACGTTACGCACTCTGTACCATGAATAAACTACTCCCTTACTGCAATTAGGGATGTCGAAAAAATATCGATATATCGATATTTTTTATTTGATATATATCGATATTTTTGGGCGATATTTAATATTTCGATATATCGAAATAAAATTCCGAATATCGAAAACCAATATTTTTTTCCAGTAATAACACTTGTATGTACTACCGCGACTGACTATGGCCATTTAATTATTCCGAAAATATCGAAAACTCTACTGAAAAAGGAACGTGTGTTTTTACATATGTTTTTGGAACATTTTAAGTGCGTTCAAAAAACAACAACAGTGAATAAAGCACATGTAAAAGACGTTTCTTTTTAACCGACTTCAAAAAAAGGAGGAGGTTCTCAATTCGTCGGAATCTTTATTTTTTTTTCTTATATGTATGTTCTTCGATTACTCGAAGACGCCTTAACCAATTTGGAAAATTCTTTTTTTGTTTGAAAGGGTATAATTCCCAGGTGGTCCCATGGTCATCAGGTCAGAATCTGATGATGTAACCCTGGAGAAATCGAGGGAAATCTTCAAAAATGTGCGAAATCAAATCCACCACTAAAAAGTAAAAATAAAAAAAACTTAAAAAAAAAAATATTAACCTCCTTCAAAAAAATCACTAAAAAGATGAAAATAATGAAATTTTGAGGTCGGAGCTAATTTCATTACAAAAAAAATCACATGAAATTTTGAGGTCGGCGCCTATTTAAAAAAGTAGATATGTAATTAAAAGTTTTTGTAATGAAATTAGCTCCGACCTCATATTTTCATCTTTTTAGTGATTTTATTGAAGGAGGTTAATTTTTTTTTTTAAGTTTTTTACTGGATTTTTCGATATTTTCGGAATAATAAATATTCAAAATAGCTATTCATACAATATTTCATTTCTACAAGATCTAGAATATTTTTAATTATATCGATTTACACCTCAATTCATGCTGTATCAACAATTTTCTGTCGAATGTCACCTTTGGCACGCATGCCATAGGTTCGCCATTCCTGGCTTTATTAATTGTTCCGATTAATCTCTAAAATTATCTGCTCCTAAATATATTAGACGTTTGATTAATAAACAAAAAAAAATTCTTATCGTTGTTTTTGATTTCAGATAATTATTTATTACTTGATTTATTAGAAATAATGTCCGTTAATTACTATTTGAGATTATATTAAGTTAGCCATACTAAATTTCTTCGAGTATTCTCCGAGTATTGTACCGATATATTGATATTTTTTCAAAAATATATCGGTACCGATATCGATACTTGAAAAAAATATCGATACAACATATATCGATACTGTTTGGCACTTTCGTCATCCCTAACTGCAATAGTAACCTAACTCGTTAATAATGCAGTTTATTCCAATAGTACATCGATTCATTTAAAACATTTCTAATTTATTTAAAAAATGCTTTAGAAAATAAAAGTGTTTAAAGTGCGACTCTTTCAATTACATACTTTATTCTGATTAATTATTATATCACAACATGCTTACCACGTTACGCTCATACCATAATGCTCCGGCTAGAGCTCCACCTAACACTAGAGTAGGGACTAGAAGTCAACCGCGAAAGGGTTATTTGGATACATTGTACCGAGTCCCTTCAAAATCGCTCTAGTCTTTGTATTAACGTCATAATGTAAAGATTTTCATTTCTTCACATACTTCTGAATTTATAAAAGATTTAAAAAGAAATTACCTACCACTTATCACGTCGACTCTTATCTATAAAATGTTCGTGTTTTTTTTCTATATTAGGGGCTCCAAAATATTACCGCATGGCCACTGATTACATAAAACTTAATATACCGTACACCTACTCTGAATTATTGTAATAATGTGTAACCGCCAATAATGACGTAATTATTTTATTTAAAGCGAATGCTCTATAATCTGCTATTGTTGTCACGATAGTGATTTTTCTATTAAGAGATTCATGGAATTTGTTTATTTTGGTAAATTGCTTTCATTTCAGTAATACGGAGTTAAATAGGTTTTTTTTAATGACTGACATTAGTGTACTTTTTTTCGCTATACTTTTATTGTGAATTATATTTTTATAGTGTTCTCGGAATATGCATTTGTTTATCGAGAGTTTATCTACCGCAGTGAAATTATAGCCGATTTCACAATATTTTCTATGAATGGAAAATATTATTATTTTTGATTAAAATAAATTTGATTATTTTGTTTTGAAATCATCAATTACATAATGTATGTGCTTTATAAACATAGTTTGTGCACAGATTTTAACCCTAAATTTGCATTTGTGGACAGTGAAATTTTCGACGACTCCATTTATTTGTTGCCTAATTCATATTTTCCTTTTGTTATTATTAAAACGGGGTCCCAGTGCCAAAACCGTGCCGACAACATATGTACTTGCTAATATACAGGCAGTGTAATTTTATTGTATGAATTTGTTTGTTTTTGGAGAAAATAAAAAATTTAACCCCTTAAAATAATATTTTTTTCTTAATTTCAATATTTCGTCTCTGTTTTATCAATTCATCATCTGCACAAAATTATATACCAACAGCCTTCAGTAAGTATAATTTTCTATCCGCAAACGTTTTCATAAAATGTATAAGTCCGGACATGCATAGCCAATTCTACTTACACACTTTTTAACTGATATTAAAAGGTTAAATTTCAATTTTGAATCAATTTCGAGAATATTTTCGGTGTTTTTGGGACCCATAACAATTTTCAACCCCCAAATCCGCCCCTTAAAATGGTCCCATTAGGGCCATTTTAAATAAGCTTCATGCGGTGACGGGGTCCAAAGTGTGGACCACTCGATTGACGCAAATAGTGTATGTGCCCATATGGCAGCTGCACTAAAAATCGATGCTTTTACTAGTTATTGAATTGGGAACGTCAGTTGTGAAAACTCTGAACAGTTTTGTTAAGGCATTTTTGTGTGAATAATCAATAAAAACAGGTTACTCATGTATTAATTGCATTACGGGATGTCTGACTGTCATTTCGTTTTCTCATGGAGCTTTCGAGTATTTTTGTGTGATATACACGTACATTGTACACTGTCATGAAATTTTACTTTAAAATCAATGACAGCTCTTATATTTCACTTTGTTTTACTTTGTCTTAAATCTATAAAAACAATTTCTCTATTTTGACCAATTTCTCCAGCGTTCCGTCCTCTTTATCCTCCCTGATATGATTACTGTCCAAAAAATACGGGAGTAGGATAGTAAACTATTTATTTAGTCATGGCGTCAAAATACATTTGAATATAAGTCAAGTCAATAACACGTATTACATAATACAGCAAATTACAAATTATAAAAATCGTCCAATGAGTAAAAACATTGGTCGCAGTTAAAAAATTCTGTAAAATATATAATAGGTATTGTTTTCTTTGTTTGTAGGTACAAAGATGGCAGACCGTATCCTTGGCCTGGCGATGTTTCCAGCTTCATACTGTACCCGGAATCTGCCAACCAAACAATCTACGCACAGACAACGGCATCCAGCGATACCGGAATCTATATGTGCGTGCTAAGAAATGATACTCATCTAAATAGCAGACTCATCGATCTGCAAGTAATTGGTAAGTTCAAATTTGTTCAACGAGGAATTTGCACGTTTTTTATAAATATTTTTAAGAATGCAAACATTTTAAATGTTCGTGTTAAAAATTAGAAATCTCAACTGTAAACGGTAAAATGAAAAATTCTCCTATCTGTTCGTCACACAAAAACTACAACAGTGCGCCATATCATGCAATTTATACACTGATATCACAGTGTACATTGTGCTTAACAATTCCAGATGAATGTGACAATTTTAAGTTCTCCACGTTTACCCGTATCTGATTTATGTTGGAATAATGCTGGTTTTCTGATGAATTTTAGCTTTAAATCTAGTTTTAAGAATTCTATTTATTTTCAACTAAATGAAAATGAAGATCTCTATTTAGTTGAAAAACAACATTCTTAAAACTAGACATCTAGCATAATTAGTGATGAGCAAAATTGGTCTTGGTCTTGCAGACGGTCTTGGTCTTGCAAAAAAGCAAGACCAAGACGAAAACGCAACAATAAGCAAGACCAAGACCAAGACTAGAAATATTTGAACAAGACCAAAACCAAGACCGAACAAGCAAGAACAAGATCAAGACCAAAACTGATCAAGTCTTGGTCTTGTTTTGCTCATCACTAAGCGTAATGTAGCGAAGCTAGTACTAAATAGATAACTAACACGTTCCTTTGAAAATTTTAAGTTTTATTGTATTTTACTAAGATTATCGTAGCTGTGCTCAATATTTAACACAGTAACTGATTTTAATGCTGAATTTCTGAGACGACTTTCAACGATAAATTCACTTTTAAAGTAGATTTAACTGATTAAAACGCTATAAATCTGTACTTTTAAAGTCCACTTAATAAAATATTGAACAATAATCCCAGTATTAATCTTCTAATTTTTTTAATATATTATTTTGGCCAACCTTTCATGGTGCAGTTGAATTTTGAATTTTGTGATATAAACAAAAGTTTTGAAATATTATTAAGTAGCGTTTCATAATTAAATAAACTTTTCGTTTTTTAATTAAAACGTATCAATGACATATTATGTTGTTCACTCTGGTCGTGAGATATTTAATTTAAAATTCTTATTGTTAATAATTTGACAGTCAAATTGTTTATTAAATATGATTGTCTTGCTATCAAACGTGCTGTTTACATTGTTGTTTTATTCACGGAATTATGATATTTATATTCGCTATCAAAATATAATTAACAAATCAGCGAGCGAACTAAATATTTACATTGTGTACAATGGATGTTATTAATTACTATGTATTATAGTGTAGTACATAACGTATAAGCGACTGAAGATCATAATTATTCTACTTAAAGTATACATCTATTTCGTTTTTGAGCTATAAAATAAAAATCGAAAGTCTTAGATGATACGTTTCCACCCCGGCTTTGCACTTTACTGTATCTCTTATAACGAATGTATTTGAGGCCTAGGCTATTTGTCGCAGGTTCTCTCAGAAATAAATAAACCAATTTCAAAAAATCTTTCATATTTCAAAAGCCGACTTTTTTCCAAGTAACATAGACTATATCTTATTAGACTGAATTTGATTGCATAAGTGATTGTTTCAGATAAAATATTCACACTTTTTAGCAAATAGCTTTTTTCATATTTTTGTTACATTGCAGTTTTTCTCTCAATGATTTTTTTATAAACTCAGCGTTCAATAAACTTTCATTGGCTAAACATTACTTTTCAGTGTGGAAAACCATTAAATCAATATATTTCCCAGGATAACGTGATAAAACCCACATTATACATTTGCACCTACACGTAAGCCACGTGTCCCTGTCTATAATTTGTCATTCAAACAGTTTATGCTTGAAAAGATAAAATAATTCCACCAATAAAACATAGACGTGAAAAAGAGGCCAAGTTTGGTATAAAAACTTCGTCGAAAAAAGATTCAAGATCTAAGTGAATGCCAAGTTTTTATGTTTTATATTATAAAAAAAAATTATAATGAGCCTCACCCTCATAAGCTCACATTAAAAGTTTAACTTCTTTAGTGTTTAATATTATTCCCAAGTTTAATTTTTTATAATGTCATACTAATTAATAATATTTACACATACACAATATGTAGGTACTTAGCAACACGCTATAAAATTCTGTCTTTGCCAGTTTCATGTACTTTAGGAGACAAACTAACTTCCTCTTTCGGGGACAACTTCTTTCCCTCGATTTTTACTTTTTTCAAACAGATACGTCGCTAAAGAAGTTAAACTTCAAAAATACATCACTCGTGTGTGAAAACTTGCCAATTGCAAATTCTTTTTTTTTTTTTTTTGACGAAACCAACACAACCTATATACTACTTATCTTTTGTGCCAAATTTGGAGCCTTTTTTCACATTCTACTTAAATTTTGACACTAATTGTCATCAATTTCGATTATTCTCGGCACACTATTGGCTGTTTTCGAATTGTTTCCTTTATGTAGGGGAATTGTTTTACGGTTTTTGATGTGCGAGTAAATTAGTGTGAAAAGTTTCGATATCCGGACGCCATTAACTTGGGAACTATTTGAGTTTCTCTTATAAAATTTCAGAATCTGGGTAACTGGGGAGACCTTAATAGATAAATTACCAGTGTGCAGCTCAAATACATTTTGCGTTATAGGGAGGTCGAAAGTAGCTCGAAATGGTTCATTTAATATATATAATATACACATTCAGTGCATTGCCGAGCTTGGCTGATACAGTGCCATGTGTCTCGAATCTAGATAACAATAATACTGTGATTTCTGAGTAGTTAGCATGCTGGTCTGTTGAACACCTTGTTATCTTCTGTTCTCCTGGTTACGCTATCTGCACTTGTATTTTATTAATGTTGTATATGTTACGGACACAATCTCTCTTCGTCTATTCAAAAATTCTGATCCGCTTACTCGAAGAGCTCCTATATAGCCAAAGCATAGAAAACGTTCACACAAGACATAATTCTGTCTGTCTGAGAACGATTGGACTCATAGAACGAAACTTGATGTATTATGTGCATTGTACTGATATCCAAACGTGGAGTGTAGACTATTTTTTACCCATCTACGATCAAGTTTTCCATTTAGATGCCATACAGAATACCCAAAAACCTGTAAAAATGATGTCTGTGACAGACGAAAACCGAATTGATTCCAAAAGTGTTCCTTTGTACCAATTTTGGTAAGAAACGCTACAAAAATTACAGGACCGCCTGCGAGGCTGTTAAGGAAGAAAAGTGTCCCTTTATTTCTTCTCTGTCGGAACTATACTGAGATTTACCCAAGAATTTACCTTACTTTGGCGATAAAGCGCTAACTTAACCGTGTTCAACTTAACAATATTTACATACTTAAAACAACACTGAAATAACAGATTTAATTGAAATTTTCAAATGTTGGCGATAAAAAACTTTCCTTTTTAAGTTAAATAAAAATTACAACCGATGTAAAAAAAATGTAATACCAATCCGTAAACATTTTGAATAAAATTGTATTGAAATTTTTCAAATTGGTTTACTCCTCGACAAGTTATAGCTGAACAAATATACACATGACGAATTGATAACCTCTTTTTAGGTCGGTTAAAAAAGAACGTTAGCGATATATCTGTTGTCGATCACACGTAGACAAAACCTTTAGATTATTTTGCCGAAAGTAAATTTTTTTCCGAAGGTATCCGAAGTCGATTATTCGGTCCCACGTTTTATAGTAACCGGACACAGAACAGACCCCGTCGTTACGGACACGTATTTCCATACATTTACCACGACACATTACTTGCATAAGCATATAAGTAGAAACGATGAAGGCGAGAATATATTGTTGTAGCACAGCATTGTGATGCATTATCTTCACAACTATATTGTAATTTGTATTGTTGAATGCGGCGGGTGTGCTGCGCTGTAAAGCTATTGAGTCGTAATAGAATTGATACGGCCATTCTAATTCAACCATAACGTGCTGTCACAATGTATATTATATTCCAGCCACCATCGAACACGAGATTCATGGAACCACTCAAGCGACTATGTCAAACATATTTTGATACAAGAGTCGCTCTCACATGAAAAATTAATACCTATAATTAATATTTATAAATCTAACGCATAAAATAGTACATACATACCAATACGGGGTTGAATCTAATTAAAAGAAATTAATTAGAGTGGTTGTGATCCTTGATGAATGTCGGATAAGTTTGGATAAAATCCGTGGCACAGGATCAATAAAACAGCAATACTGAAGTTAAAATTGCATTTTCACTAACGTTTCGGTACGCTTTGCACAATCTTCAGAGTTCAAATGCTGTCAATTCATATAAATACTGATATGAATTGACAGCATTTGCACTCTAGAGATAGTGCAAAGCGTACCGAAACGTTAGTGAAAATGCAATTTTAACTTCAGTATTGCTGTTTTATGGATCCTGTGCCACGGATTTTAACCAAACTTATCCAGTATAATATACATATACTAGCTGACCCGGCGCACTTTGTTCCGCCTTATTAAGTTCAATTTTTTATTAGGATTTTATTAGTTAGGATTCTTTCATTACTCACTCACTCCGTTCGTTCGCCCGAGTTTATAATTATTTGTTTCAATACTCGCTCACTCACTCTGTTCGTTCGCTCGAATTTATAATTATTTGTTTCATTACTCACTCACTAACTTCGTTCGTTCGCTCGAATTTATAATTATTTGTTTCATTACTCACTCACTCACTCCGTTCGTTCGCTCGAATTTATAATTAGCTGCTTCATTACTCACTCCGTTCGTTCGCTTCAATTTAGAATTATTTGTTTCATTACTTACTCACTCACTTCGTTCGTTCGCTCGAATTTATAATTATTTGTATGATATATACCGGTAAAATTGTTGTCGGGAACTCACAACACGTGTTGATTTATATCTGATTTCTTAATCAATTAGAAGCGAAAACTGTCTTTATTAATTATTTATAAAATGTAAATAAATAATAATGGCACTGAGAAATAATGATAAATTCACTATGAGAATAAAATTAACTTGAGAGTTGCACTGAAAAATTAAAATGATACGTATAACAGTCACTGCTACGATCGAGACACAAATAAAACCAAAAAAAAAAAATGGACGAAAACTGTATAGTGAGTGAGAGAAAGGAAGCCGACTTCGTTCTCACCCCTACTCCATGATGTTTGCTGGTTGAAAAGTGACAACGGGAGACACCTGGCGCGGATAACTGATTGGTTGATAGAACTATACATGAAAATTATAGTATACTACAATGATTATATTCGATTGCCATCTTGTGGATCTGTGGATGGAACAGAATAATATAAAAATCGCGATTAAAAATCAGGGGTTGATCGTATAAGGGTGAAAATTTAGAATTAAATGTATTTTTCAATGCTGAATCATGAAAGAATAGAAACAAATAATTTTGTCCAAAAAATAAAAAAAAAAAATTGGGGTGGACCACCCTTAACATTTAGGGGTATGAAAAATAGATGTTGGCCGATTCTCAGACCTACCCGATAAGCACACAAAATTTTATCAAAATCGGTTCAGCCGTTTCGAAGGAGTTTGGCAACAAACACCGTGACAGGAGAATTTTATATATTAGAAGATTAGTTCTACAAGTCAAAGGGTATTTGTATTTCGTCAGGACTGTTAAATCGGATGTGTTATTTTTTACAGTTCTGATAAAATTCCCTGACTTAGTATTCTGATAAAAAAAGCGGTCAAGTGCGAACCGAACTCGCGTGGACAGGGTTGCGTACCATTCAGTTTTCCGTGAAAACTGTGAGACTTCGAGTTTCTTGTTAACTATGAGTGGAACCCTAGACCCTAGATTCCCTATTTTTTCAAAATTTTAGGATCAGTATTTCAGAGAAAAGGGGAGGAAATTTTCGTAAATTTTCATTAATATCTTTGAAACTAAGCATTTTATAATAATTATAAAAAATATATATTCGTATTTCTCATATAACGAACCCTTGATACGTCACATGATGCACTTGAAGTATATATATTTTTTAATTTTCGAATTTGTCACCCAAAATTAACCACCAAAATCGAAATTTGTTTATTTACGCTGTACGTCCGTGATTGGGTTATTTAACTCTATATATGTTCCAAATTTCAACTTTTTTCGTCCAGTAAATTCGGAGAAAATTAGCTGTGACAGACGGACAAAGAAACAGACACGAGAGTGATCCTATAAGGGTTCCGTTTTTTTTCGGATGTACGGAACTTTAAAAATAATGAGTTGACATTCAATTTTTAGTTCAGTTGTGAACAGATGCTAGGGTCATCCCGCTTATCAAAATTTGATAATTTTAAATAGTGCACATTATTAATCCGTTCTTATTTCCTACATCCTAATTTCAAACAGGCATTTAAAATAATATATGAATTTCAAACGGCTGAGTTTAGACGTCATATGATGACGTCGAAGCTGTACCTAGTTAGCACATCATTTTTTCGCATAGATAAATAGAGGCATGTCTATAAAAAGAGATGCATATACTAGTTATCGCATGATTCAAGCATGATTCAACTACAGACTGAAACTGTCTAACGATGACCTATGTCCGTAGCAGGACTATTCCATGTTTAAAATTACATTGAAAAGAACGCACTTTTGAGAATTTTTTTTATATAAAAAAACTTCCGAAAAACTAAAATATTGTTTTATTATCGATTTGTAACGTAGATTTCAACCCCTATCCCAAAAAAGAAAAAAAAATGTGGGACGAGCTGATTTAAATCAAATATTATTGTGCTTTATTTATTTTATTTTATATAAATATAAGCGATAATATTTATTATCATCAAATTAACCATTATGATATAAACAAGTAATCCAAATATCCGATTTCATCATCAGAACTAAACTAAGTTGTTCTATTATTTTTCAAAAACATGTCAAGCCAAAACAGTTTGAAACGGATGTCCGTAAAAATGTCGCCGTTACATAAACATACGTATATTATAAGTAGGTACCTATGTATATAAACGATTTTTAAGAAAATAAATTGTAACGCATCTTTGATACAGGAATATCGTTTTATGTTGCAAGCTCTGTGAAAAGAAATTTTCATCGTGTATTTGATTTCATCATTGAAGAGATTTGTGCGTAAAATAGCGAATTCAGCCGAATCATTATAAAAATAACTAAAAACTCTGCGAACCCTTGTGTAAACAAACAGCCAATGTCAGCGTTTGTTAAATTTTCTGATTCTTCATAAAAACCAGAAGTGTTGTACTGTGCGTTCAGTAAACAATACTAGTCAATAATATCAGTTTGATATTATGTATACTTACAGGAAAATTCGTGCTAAATCGAATCCACTCGCTAACTTGCGTATTTTTTAGTTTCTGAGATATAACCGTTTTAAATTATGTCAATTTTTATACATTTAAAATCGTCATAACTTCTAAACTAAATAGATACGGACTTGCGGTTTGATCTAATCGAAACAGTGTACATTTTTCTATAAAACACGTTAATATTAAGCATAGCTAATAATCTGAAATATTTTTATTTTTACAATTATCTCAAATATTTACGCATGCTTTTATGCGTTTTGCAAAACTGCAACTTTTTGTAGTACTAGGGTCCGTTTTACAATGTGAGTTCAAGCTCAGTTTAAGTGAACTCAGCTTAAAGTTGGGTTTATAGTTTATATTATTTTGAATAATTGTTTTTGCTCGATTCCTTTTGAAGTCTGGTTTTGCCTGACGTCTACCAATTTTTGAATTTTGGCGTCCCACAGGAGCAAATAAAAAAACCCGGGTCGCAGTGCCAAAACCCTGCCGACAATATAGTGTATTTGCTAATACAGGCAGTGTGGCTTTATTATGCGAATTTAACTTGGTTTTTGGGCAAAATAAAAAATTTGACTCCTTAATACACCCCTTGAAATAACATTTTTTTTCTTAATTGCAATATTATTATCAATCGAACCTTCAGTAAATAATTCACTATCTGCAAACTAGTTTTTTCATAAAATTTGTAAAACCGGTCCTGTCGGGCCGATCTTATTGAAATTTCTGGAACACTTTTTAATTACTACCAGAGGGTTAAATTTCATTTTTGAAACGATTCAGAGAATTTTTTCGGTATTTTGAGGCCCAAAAACATTTTTCAACCCCTAAAAACTACCCTTAAAATAGCCCGATCGGGCCCATTTTAAATAGGGTTCTTGCGGTGGTGGATTCCAACATGAGGGCAAAATTTCGTTGAAATCAATTAACTCTTTCGAAAGTTATTGCCCGCACATATATATATATATATATATATATATATATATATATATATATATATATATATATATATATAACATTTTTAAAAATGGTGCCAAAGTGTTTAGGAGGTTATGAAACGTCGAGAAATTTTGGTCCGACCCCTAGGTCCCGCCATCCGACCGACGCCAATAGTGTATGTTGCCATATGGCAAATACACTAAAAAACGCTTTTTAGGGTTTCGTTCCTCAAAAGGAAAAAACGAAACCCTTATATCATTCGTGTGTCTGTCCGTCCTACTGTTTTAGCCAATTTATTCCGAACTACTGGACCGATTGAGTTGAAATTTGGTACACATATGTAATTCGGTGACCATAAGACAGACATACGTAACGTAAATAAATGAATTTTGAACATGGGGGTCATTTTTGGAGAAAAAATTAGGAAATTAAAAAAAAAAGTTTGGCAAACTGGACCGTGTGACATCAAATGAAAGAGCTTGTCGTAAGGGTCTCAAATATTTTTTTTTATAATTTTAAAATAGTTTTAAAGTTATGTAAGAAAATAGATGAACATTTGACCATCCCCCCCCTTATTATCGGCCTAAAATTTTGAAAAAAATAGGGAATGTCGGGTCTCACGGTGAGACCCGACATTCCCTATTTTTTTCAAAATTTTCGTTTCAATTTTCCTGTAAACTATGGGTGAGAGTCACTCCCACCCATAGTTTACAGGAAAATTGAAACGAAAATTTTAAGTCAAAGTTTCGAAAACGGAATAGTACGAAACCCTAATCTTGCGAGTTTGACTCGCACTTGACCAGTTTTTTTTAATTGTTTTTTACTTATAGTTCCCTCAGTGAAAATCAGATCCACTCGCGAAACTTATCTTAAATGAAAGAAGAGCAATTTCTACATTAGAATATGTCACAACAGTCTTTAGGGTTCCGTACCTCAAAAGGAAAAAACGGAACCATTATAGGATCACTCGTGTGTCTGTCCGTCCCACTGTCAAAGCCAATTTGCGCCGAACTACTGAACCGATTGAGTTAAAATTTGGTACACATATGTGGGTTGGTGACCTTATGAACGATTTAAGAGCTTGTATCTCGGGAAATATTCACCTGAAAAAAAAGTCACTTAAAAACTTTTATACATTTTTGAAGACCTGTCCTGCAAAAAATACATATGTTCATCCCTCAATTCTATGTATGGAAAGCTACCCCTATCTTTTTTTTGTAATTTCATTAAACAATTGTGTTGCGGTTTATATAAAATACCTGCCCGTAAAATTTCATCGGGATTGATGAAAATATGGCGGGGTTATAAGGCTGTTACATACGGGTAGATGGACGGAAAAACGGACGGGCGTACGAACGAACATGATGAAATTATAAGGGTTCCTTTTTTTTGCCATTTGACTACAGAACCCTACAAATGCCAATTTAACGGTATTGGAGGAAGCAATTGACGCGACGGTGTAACGTATTTTTTCTGTCAAGTTTAATGAACAAACTTTTAAAGCAAATCATGGTCGATTAGTGCCGAAGTTAGACAAAGATGGAGTATTGCACTTCATGAGCTTAGCAACAGATTGTTTTCTGAGAATCAGTTTCGCGTACGAAACAAAATACATACGACACGCCAATATTGTGTATATTATTGTAGGTACTGGCTGTGGCCAAAAGCAAAACCACTCATGTCGAATCTGTAGATGTCTGCCTGTCCGTCTGTACCGCCTACTTTCGAGAACGCATTTGAATGCGGTTTTCACCATTCGATAACTTATTTCTTGGAGGAAAATTTGGGTCTATATTATCTGTCCGGCTGGTATCACCCGTCACTTCCTATAAAATAGCTGCTTTTCATTCCCGTATAGCGGACGTTAAAATAACTCATTTAACAGTTGGGCTGTAAAGTTCCGTAAAGTAAAAGAAACGTTCATCGTGCTACCATTTCCATAGTAAATCATAGTCATGACGTATGCAACTGCAACGCAACCTACTGTTAATACAGACGATTGCTCAAAAGTGAACTGTCACAAATGTTGAAAATAAAGTGAAAAATAGCTATTTTATAGGAGGTACGTGTAAAAAATATAGCATTATCTCAGACGTGATAACATTATAACTCGTATGCCTGTTTAAAGTTTAAACTGACTGACACTTGTTTCAACATAATGCCACTTATTAATTATTATTATTTTAATTCTACATCTCAATAAATTGAGCGCCTCAAAATGAACCTGATGGATTTCCATGCACGATTCGCGCCTTTGTAAGTTAATGTTACATTACAGAATCGTGCTGATTTGTAGGCAGTAGTGCCTCCTCCTGAATACGCTTTTGTAAGTTAATATGGCTTAAAAAACGTGCTTGTTTGGAGGCAGTAGTGTCCTCTGCTGAATACGTTTTTGTAAGTTAATGTTGCATTACAAAACCGTGCTTTTTTTAAGGTAACAGTGGTTCTTACTGAATACGCTTTTCGATGTTAATGTTGCATTATAAAACAGTGCTTGTTTGGAAACAGCAGTGCCACTGAATAGGCAAATGGAAATACGCGGTTGGGTTGCGGGGTACCTAGTATATAATATCTAAGCAATCCTCAAGAAATAATCTATTGAATTGTAAATAAAAACTGCATTCTTAACTGTTCAGTATTAGTGTATTCAGTCAGATTTGCACCCGGGCGAATCCGGACAGGACAGTTTTTTATAGATCTAAACCTTCTCTAAGAAATAAGCTATCGAATGGTAAACACCACATTCAAATTCGGATCAGTCGTTCTCCAGAACTATGAAAAAAAAAACAACATACGCAGTTTTGCCTTTTGACCACAAGTGTAATATGTATAGAGATATTGTATCCGTGCAATTATATTATACGGTGTACAGAAAATAAATAACAATACACACACGTGTATTGTGAAACCTCTCTAGAGTCTAGAGTGCTTTTAAGAGAAACACAGTTCAAGAAATAATCATTTTTGTATCTTTTGTCAAAAATATCATTTGTAAATAAAAGGCATTTCTTCCATTCACAAATGTGGATGAAAAAAGACGTCTTTTAAAAGGGAAGCGCCGCAATCACTCACCTTTTCTAAACGTTTTTAATTTTAGCGCAACTATAATTTTGCAGTCAGAGTAGTTCTCGGAATCCTTAGATCTGGATCAGGGTTCGTAAATACATTCACTAATTGGATATTGTCCCATATTCGACTGATTATTGAAATAGATAAATGGGGAAAAATCATTTATAGATATTTTTTGCGTTTTTTAAAATATCAGTAATAAGAAAGTTATAGTAAATTAAAAATTGACCATCTATCGAACAAGGCGTGATGTCATTTGTCTGCCAGTCTACGTATAAGCAACAAGAAGGCTAAGTGAGAACATGACACTTACCTATCAAAGTAAATTCGTACTAAGGTACTGAATTTATAAACTTAATAAGTATGACAGGTACAGATTTGAATAGATCAAGAGAGACGCACTATTTATTATGCAGCTTTTCGCAATCTTTTGATGTCTATACATTTAAGAAATAGGCTTGTTCTGAATCGTTCAAATATCAGCAGTTTTATATGCTTTTTCTGCTTCATAATTTAATTTATATATATATATATATATATATTGCAATATGCACTAATAGAATTTTATATGTAGAATTTCCGTTTTCTAAATCATTTTTTAGAAAATTTACCAATCTATATTTTAAATTTTGTTCCAATTTGCACACCTCCCTATATAGCCTAAATAGCGATAGTAAAATTATCCATTTCACACTAGTGTGTTAAGTAAAATAAACATTGTTGTATTACCATTTCCATAGTAAAAGTATAAAAATACAATGCAGCCTACATTGAACAGTCAAAAATTTTTAAAATTATGTGAAAATCAGTTATAGGGAGTACGTATAAAAAATATGTCGCGCGTGCGTATCGTTATTATGACTGGTGTGACTGCAGTTAATACTCGCTAACATAATATTCCATCTCATCGAATTATAACATGACACTAGGTGTACAATCTCTTATTTGAGATCGACTATTGGAATACATGCGGATAAGTAAGCTTAAAAATTACGCCAAATTTCAACTTGATAATCCAAAGAAATTCGACTATCACAGACAAATAGACGGAAAAAAGACTAATTCTATAAAGGTTCCGGTTTTTATTTTTGAGGTACGGAACCCTAAAATTGGTTGTTTTAGTACAAACACCAATTTCATAGAAAATCCTTATCCCGAATCAGTCCCAATTCCAATATCGAGAAAATATCGATCCCGAATCGAAATACTATATAAACGATTTTCATGGCTGAAAACAATCTCCTGTAAGCAAGAACGGAACGTATATTAATACGTTAGTCACTTTTGCACCTGCATTATGAACTACCTACTATACGGTTTAAAAAGTTGTTGACATATCATTTAAATCTTTATTGCTTATTAGTCGTGTAACTTTACTTCTGGTACATAAGGCTGTGTACTTGAGCCTGATCATAATTCAACAGCTCGTCGTACATTTTATTAAAACTCTCATAGCATGATCATATCGGTTATTGATGAGCTTGATTGCCCACGAATACTTCTTGGTCAGTGATTTGTTACAATCATGCATCAAGACAAAATGGCGTCCATGTTTCAAACATATTGCAGTTGCATAATTAGTAGATTGTAAGTATATCTAATTTCGTAATGAATTACTTTGCGGCGAGGTGTGGCATTATGTTTAAAACGAGAAGCAGTGAGCTTTAAGTCACACAAGCCTGTATGATTTTTTACACTTACCTACTTCATATAAAATAGTTGCTTTTCACTTAATTTTCAAAAATGTTGACAGTTTATTTTTTAACAAACATAATTTCTAAAAAAACAACTGTAAAACAGTTATTTACTATGGGTGGAATTGGTATAGCACGATCAGTTTTGTTTTACTTTACTACACTAGTGCGTAATTAGTCTATATACATGCATGTTAAGCAGTTATTTTATAGGGAATAATGCAAACACATAATAACTAATTAAGATACGCTTGTTGAATCATTTGTCTGTGACATTCACCGAATTCCGTCGCTATCAAAACAAAAGAGTCTGTAGGTGTCAAACATTTCAATAACTTTAGTCTACATCTCTTTATCAATGTTTATATTTCCGCGCTAAAATTGTTTTTAGCGCTAACTTTATCCAACAATTAAAATGTTTACAAAATTATTGAAAAATTGCATTTTATCAAAAAAAGAAAACAGTTTGCAGATCACTGCGTCAGATGATTTGAGTTACTGTTTGGTGTCGATGACTTGCATGATGTTGCCAAATAATTTTACGCTTGTAATATTTTTCTTGGTAACGTAATAAATTGACATTACCTTTAAAACTAACTGCATCATTCCTGTGTGCAAATGAAATTAAAAAAGTTAAATGTAAATAACGGGACAGCGCACGATTTTTATGCATTAACTGGCTTTCTGACCTGGCTTCGTCCGGGAAGATATTTGTTTGACTACAAAAAAATCAACGGTGCAACAAAGGAGAGAGGTCAACAAGGCGGGTTTTCTAGATACGCGTAATTATCTAAATTACTTGGAGTAATGTTTCGAACTTCAAAAGTAATCTGGATCCGTTCTGTATAATAGTCGAGAGTTTCTCTTTTTGTTATGTTCACATATTTTTTAGGAAGTATAGAGGTTTTAATGTTAATTATTTTGTTTTAGATAAGCTTCCGGATGTGCCGAAAGCTACATTCAACCCAAATGATCAGTTCGTAGAATTAGGCAGCACCGCGAGGCTTTTCTGCGAAGCGTTTGTCGGTAAGTACTATTGAGATTTTAAATAGATATCACAAAACACCCTACATTTCAGCAAAGACTTATTGTCAACAAGACGTATATAAACGAAGAAGCTGTTTTATAAAAGAATATAATCAGAAATTTTATTTTATTATAACATGTCAATTGTAAATATTTTGAAAGTTGGAATGGTCCTGTATATTTCAACTAAAGCTTGTTTCATTAAACAGTTTTTTTACTAATATTTTATTTTGTTCTTTTTAGTCTTTCAAAATGTTTACTGTTTAACATAAATTTATTAAAATTAATTGATTATGTAATTTTAAAAACAACTGAATCATTGTATTTTGTTATCGGGAATACATATTATTATATGTCCAAATTTCAACTCTCAAATATTTTCATTTGATACCCATGTCAACGGAGCTGTGAAGGAAAAGATATCCGCCATCTTGGGCGCCCGCCATTTTTCTTAGAATGACGTCACATAGCTTATGCTCGTCAAATCCTTCCATTTGATACACATGTCCACAAGGCTCTAAAGAAAAGGGTAATCCGCCATCTTGGGACGTCCTGCAAATTTTGACCTAAACATACTAACATAAATAATAAGTGAAGTTAAATAAAAGCTTGTGTCATACGCACTGTTTCGCCAATTTTTGTATATATTTGATTATTTAACATAGGTGCTAGTGATAAAAAATAAAACTTATCTATACTAATATATAAATCTATAGTCGTTTTTTCGTTTGTTCCAATACTACTAATTAACTATGCATCCGATTGAAATGAAATTTTGCATCCATATAGGGAATACTGAAACTCAAATTATAGCCGACTTATTTTTTTGGGATTGGGGGGGAGGAACATTCATAAAAGATACGCTGTCTGTATATATGAAATTGCTTAAACGAAAAGCGGAAAAAATAGTGAAAATACTCTTCTTAGAAAATAAAGAAATACATGTAGGGGTTGGGGAATCGGGGAGGGGGGTAGCATTCATAAAGATACGCTGTCTGTGTTTCTGAAATTGCTTAAACTAAAAACGTGATACTCGGGAAAAAAGACTCTTCTTAGAAAATAAAGAAATACATGTTCGACGGCCTTTTGAACACAATATCTACCCGAACGGGGTGGGGCTGGATTTTCTATAAAAGAACTGTGGGTACAATCTATGCCACATGTACGAAGTCGTGGGTAAACCGCTAGTAAATTATATATATGTTATATATTTAAATATTTTGTTACAGGACTTGTTGATTTGCCAGATGCGGAGAACGAAATTTCATGGCGTCGGCCGAACTCAAACGGCACAATTGTTCCAACAAATCGCATCAGCGTTGATAAAGTTGCCAGGTATTTAAAATTCGTAACGTTCTATCAATTTATCTCTTTTTAAATTAATGGGTATTGTCTGATTTTGGTCCAAATGTTGCCCAGAGTGGGAATCGACAGCTGATGTTGCAATAATTAACAAGTTTTTCAGTTGTATTATAATAATTTATCTACAGGAACGGACATATTATCGCTTCATCAATATTGACGTTAATAAGTAAAGCTGTTAATTATAACTCGGCTAATGATTTATTATTACTGTTAAAATATGCTAATGAAACCCCGGGACATATTTTTAAAGTATTATTATTTTTATGAGTCAGGCAACACTAGAAACCCACCGAAATAGAATTAACTTGTAGCCAACATTGAACCGAATTCCCGAATAAAATCAGCAATATCCTTTCGTGACATTAAAGTACCTACGCGACCTGTATACTGTGTGCTTATAACAAATCGACCTGTACAGTAAATAATAACATCTAATTACTTTGTACTAATGAGCTAACCAGATTACGTTTATTCTCCTCTGTGCTCATTTTCGTACAATTTAACTTACACGGATTGTTCAAACTGTTTTATTCAATATTCCATCAATACATCTATAAATATAAATAAAATTGAAGTGTCTCTGTAATATCGAGCTCACGCGCTTATTTGCAGGCTATATCAGAACGCAAACAACCGTTTTGAAAATGTTTGTCTGTCTGTCTATCTGGACTAATCTTCGAAACAGACAGGTAAAGGGCTATGCCAGGAGAGATCTAGGCTACATTTTTTCCCAAACCAAAAACAAAGATTTTTCATCATGGAACAACATGTTATTACTATTAATTATTATGTCCGTGAATTTTCATTGACTTCCTTCTAACCGATTTTGGATTTTTTTTTACTATTCGTATCAAGGTCATTAGATACACAGGTCATCTCATTAATGAATGCCGTCAGCTGTAAGACCGTTCAATATTTTTATCAACCACGTAATATTAATTGACAGTCCCCTAGATGACGCCATCCCCCCACTACTATCCAACGGAACGAGGTCACCTTTGTATCTAATAACCTTGCATTTGTATAGCTTTGTAGAGTTGACAGTTGTACTTTGTGTTATCATTTTATCCGTGACTTTGGACCGTGATATCATACCCAGTTTTGCGCTGGTAGACCAGGACAATATCACGAGCAGATGTGTTCATTGAATAGGTTATAATAGCAAATAGTTATTGGTTTCCCCTAGTAGCTTGCGTACATACATATGTATACATATACAATTATTGTAAATTATAATAATTATTACGTATATCTATCAGCATGCATTGAAATAGTTGTAATGTAAATCTAAATAATTACTAATTAGTTTCCACGAATGTTGCCTTCAAAAACAAATTATGGGAAAACTGTTGACGGTAGAACAGTGTCACACAGGGCAAACGTCACGCACTCGAGACTGTCTTTGGTGTCTCCGTCTCGTCACGCAACGACTGATATTAGTGGCGTAGGCAAGTGTTTTTGTAACAAATTGCCCACATTTGTAATATTCGTCGATAAAATGGGGTCGTCCCATGCATCAAAATTTAGTCGTTTGTAATAGTGCATGTTACTTCTCATACATAAAAAAATAATGTAAAAAACTTTCTTATATAAACCGCCATATGATGACGCAGAAAACTAATCACACTTCTTTATTTATAGAAAGATGTATATATATATATATATATATATATATATATATATATATATATATATATATATATATATATATATATATATATATGTTACGGTAAATGTACACTCTTGGGAAATGTACACTTTTACCGTAAAATGTGTACATTTCCCAAAAAGTTAGGTATATGTGAACTGAATATAATGTATATGTACATTTCCCGGCAAATGTGTACTCTTGCCTTCACGTTTTGGTAAATGTATACTCTTACCTTCATGTTTTAAGAAAAGTTGGAAGACAAATAAATTAAAAATGTTGTTGCAGTAAAAAAATATTTATTTAAATAAACATAACACAAAAGGCTTTAATAAAGAAAATTATTTTAATTAAAAAATGTAAATGACAAACAAAACATACTTTTCTTTGCATATTATATAATATGTCAAGTTGGAATACAAATAAATTAAAAATGTTGTTGCAGTAAAAAAATATTTATTTAAATAAACATAATACAAAAGGCTTTAATAACGAAAATTATTTTAATTAAAAAATGTAAATGACAAAGAAAACATACTTTTCTTTGCATATTATATAATATGTCAAGTTGGAATACAAATAAATTAAAAATGTTGTTGCAGTAAAAAAATATTTATTTAAATAAACATATGTATGCTCACATTTACCAAAACGACATGGTCATTGTGAATTCAATGTACATTTCCCTTCTTTGAAATTGTAAATGTTTTTTGAATGCACATTACACAAACGAGGAGGCAAATGTGCACATTTACCGGAAAATGTGTACATTTGCCGCAATATCTACTTTTATCGTAACATATACATTACGTTGAGTGCCTACACTGGTCCCGATCTGGAAGCAGTTGCAATTGTATTGTGACGGTGTCAAAAATGACTGGCGTCAATTTTTTTTTGCATTAGTTTTTGCTAGAAAAACTTTCTTCTTAAAAAGAAACGTAAAAAAGGCATGAGTGCATCAGTTTAATGAAAATCGATCTGTTGGGAAGTTTTTAAAACTTGTTCATCTATACGAAAATACCCGGACACATTCAAGGACTGCCACCATATGACTATAGAAAAGTTCAACTATATTCAACATTTCTCATGTTTATGAATTTCCCTCGTCATTATGTGCCATCGGAATGGAAACAAACACGTTTGATCGGTCAACCTTCCCGTTAACGACCATTATCGTCTCTTTGTCGTACCGAGCTTTCCTTTCCAATGTAGGCATCTACATTATAATGTTATTTTTACATTTCGTCCGATGTCGAAATACGAATTCAATGTAGGTGCAGCCCAAGCTTGAAACCATCGGAACGAATACGGCGAAGGCCTGGAAAATGATTTGCTGCCTGCAACATATCTGCAGCTCTGTGGAAAGTATCAAAACAAATTCCTCCCCAGAGCATGAAATGGTTCCTTTACGGAAATGTCTTCATGCCCAAGGGCCAAATGATCCTCGTTCATATGAGCATCTGGTGATTTCAAAACTTACCTGGTTTCATAAAAAAACAAGCTATGCAATACCTGCAGTATAATAATTCTTTCAATTAAAAAAATATACTCAATTAACAGAAAAATGTGATGCGTAATATTAAACTAAGAATTTACAAAAAATTTCGCTGCCATATTATCATTTAATAGTTAATAATAGAAAATTGGTTGTTAATCTTTATTAGTATAGGTATCCTTGTAAACATCTTTACTATCCACCCCTTCTATCTTTAAAAAATATCAAAGAAGTGTGATATCACTCATCTTATTCTAATGCTTATTATACATTTCTTTTTTGACCTTACAAACATCCATTGGGACGCAAATGTAGACGTCTTCCTATATATTAATAATAACTAAAAACTTGATCATGAAACCAAAGAAATCTCCTCTTCTCTTTTTTACAGAGCCTAAAGCTTTCGACGTTTGAGATAAAAAAAAAACATGCATGTTTGTTTACATTTTTATGTAATTATATATTATATATATTAATTTCTAAGCTGAGGTAATAATTGTGACTAATAATTAACGTAAATGAGATAAAATTCAACACGCTACCTACATATACGAGTATAATTGATAAATACTGTGAACAGTAAATATGAAATCTCCGTCAAAATAAATCATGCCAAGTAAAAGTTGCAATAATTGCTGTAATAAATGTACCTATACAACTATTGCCATGATTGTTTCTAACACGAAAGGTGTGTTATCATTTTTAACATTGACTCAAATTTCTTAATTCATAGAAATATTGAGTAATCTTTTTATAAAAAAAAGATTGCATTAGAAAAAATCGGATGAGTTCAACTTTTGAAAACTCCATTTTACGTTACCGCTTATATTGTCTCCTTGTTGAAGTATTTCGCATTTAATTTTGCGTTATCAAGGTTTCTCTTCAGCGTTGCCAGACGTCCCGATTTTGGCGGGACGTCCCGATTTTTAAATCAAAATTAAATGTCACGCGCGGGACAGGCTCAGTCCCGCTTTTCAGGGATAACTCGACCGTGCGTAAATAATTATTCTCTTATTGTAAGTTGCAATTTGTAACACTCACTCCTCAGACTATTGTTTTGAAACGCCATATTTTTCTAATGAATAAAACTTTTTTGATTTTGATTTCTGTTTTTTTTATGTTTTTTATTCAGAAGACGAATAAGACTCAACTATTTAACGATAGGGTAAATATGATTTCAAATATCATATTTTCATTAAAATACATTTTCTATGACTATTTTTACTATCTATTGTCACATAAACGTAATTTGAACTCAAATAAAAAGATATATATTTAAAAACTTCTGATTATATACGTTTTTTTACTATGTCCCGCTTTCGACGAAAGAATCCCGCTTTTTTCACTCAAAAAGTTCTAAAATCCCGACATGGCAAAAAAAAAATCTGGCAACTCTGTTTCTCTTATACGTCCCCGCCGTTGAATAATTTCCACTTAACCGCCCTTTAACGTTGGTGCAAACAGACAAACAAGCATTCTGGAAACACGTTTTCCTATCTAGGTGTCCAAGAAAACGAAGCTGGATGTGCACATTCCGTTACTAATTTGCATATACAGAATTAATAAAAATAAACGTACAAGTATTACTGAAATCGTGACACTCCAAAGTAAAAAAAAAACATTGGGTTGCTTAAAAGTCTCTTGGCGGCTTAACCATTATAAATAGGACTTTGCTCGCGATCAACTGGTTAACGTCAACCTTTAATTTTCTAATTTATAGTAATTCTTATAAACATTTTTCCTAATTGGTCTTTAATAAATTGTTTTCTTTGTTTCAGAGAGGATAATCAAATTTTGGGAGCATATCTAACCATCCGCAATATTGAAGAAGATGATTTTGGACAGTATATTTGCAAAATTAATAATCCTGATACATTCATTGAATTGAAACTTTTGTTGCGTGAAAAAGGTACTTAAAAAATTAAAAAAATATGGATGCGTGGTCACCACGCGCGTTAAAAGTCATCTAAGTTAAATAGTCTCATTTTAGTGGCTGAGTAGGTAACAAAAATTGAAAGACGCTCATCTTACTTAATTTGCGATTTTCTTCGTTGAGGTGTGATATGACCTATATTAGAGGTGCAATCGTGAGTAGTAGTTTGTTCACGATCACTCACGCTCACAAAAATTATTTTCAACTCACGCCCGTTCACGCACTGTTACTATTTCTTATCATCACACTCACGCACGCTCACGACTAGGTTTCACTCACGGTCACGCACGATAATAATTATATTTCGAGACTCACGCCCACTCGCGCACGGTTAATCACACTCACGCAACTCACGTAACTTTATAATTCCTATTATAACCTTTCTTAAGCTACCAAAACATGATACAATAATATAGCCTATGGAAATAGGATCAGGTTATGTGTTTGTCAACAATAAAGTACTAAACAATGAATTTTTATGTAATGTACGTTACACATCACAAATACAATAAACAAAAAAACCTTGAAATAGTAAGTACATACTTTAAACAAGAAAAATCATGCCTGCACCTGATACTTATTAACGTTAGTCCCGGGCCAGGTTTAACAGTCCGCATACAGGAGAATAATTTTTTACGTGATTAACTTTTCACTCACGCCAACTCACGCTTACGAAAAGTTTTTTCCACTCACGCACGCTCACGTATCCGTAGATTTTATTTAATCACACTCACCATTTTTTTGAAACAGTCACACTCAGGGCGTGTCACGGGAAAGTTCACGCACGATTTGCACCTCTAATCTATATTCTCCTCTTCTTCGTCTCTCACTGACGCATAGACTATAAGCGTTTCACTTTTCGTTACTTCCATAACATGCGAATTACACAAGAAATAGTCGCATATCTACGAGTATATACTCAGTTCCCTGGAGCATTTTTTTCTGTTTTTATTTTTGCTTGTAAATAATTATAGTTAGGAAATATCTTGTATCTAAAGGAGCTGTGTATCTTAGATACTTTTTAACATCTAGGTTTCCACCGCAATATTTTATCAAACCAAATTTGTATCTGCATTCTCAATTTTTATTTTTTCAGAATTTGATCAACTGCCCAATTCAAATCCAGTACCATGGACAAAAATTTTGATGACATCCGTGGCAATAATGCTATTGCTCGCAACTATTGTAGCAATCAACTTACGGTTTGGATTGTCATTTAGAGTTAAATGTAAAGATCGTTTTGGTACAATAGAAGCTAATGGTAAGTTTATTTTTTGTTTCTTAGTCACGGCTACAAATAGAACTTGGATAACCAAGTTCGTTTTATCCGAGTTCGCGATTTACCGAGATTACCCCCCCCCCCCCCCCCCCGTAATTCATATAACACACTTTTAGGGATTTTTTATTATAGAAAACAGCTTCTAAAAATGTGGAACGACCCAGGTTTTATAGGGGGTAATTCAAAAATTGTGTTTTTCTGATTGTAGTACAGATGTTATACAGTGGGGTTCATTGTATAAAATCTGCACTATATTCAGAAAAAATCAATTTTTGAATTATCCCCTATAAAATAACAGCTTTACGTGCATATACACAAACATGACCCATTACGCACTAGTGCGGTAAAGTCAAACAAAACTGATTGCGCTATTCCAATTCCATAATAAATCACTGGTTATCAATCAGTAGTTTTTTCATAATCACTATTAGAAGTGACGTTTATTCAAAAGTGAACTGTAAAGAAATTCGAAAATAAAGTGAAAACCTGCAATTTTATGGGAGCTTCATTAAAAAAAAACATACATATAATCTCGTGCGGAATGTTGTTACGGCTCGTATCACTTAAAATTCGTTTAAACGTAGTATCAAACTCGCCGTAATATAACTCATTACGTCACTATACGCATTGAATCTACTATAGTTTATTAAGCAAATTCGATATGAATAACGTGATGTCATATTTCAGATGGAAAATCAAACGATGTGTTAATTTGCTACAGCCGCCATGATAACGAGATTGTGCTAGGTGTTCTTGTTCCAGTCCTAGAAAATCAGTATAATTATAAATGTAGAACAATGGAATTGCCGTCACCTGTTGGAATCTGTGAGTATTTTGTTTTATATTGCACATCCGCTAGCTAGACTGGCGAATGTGTTCTATTATCGCTTTGCGCGTCAGAGCTGAGTTTCGTTCGTATAAAAATAAAAAATCGTATTCGCTAAAGTTGCTTAAGCAGCATAAAACGTCGAGAAACGAAGTTTAAATAGTCCTTTACGTGCGGCGAGAGGGATCAGTGAATATTTTGCATCGCCCTGACTATAGACAGCTAATTTTTGCACGAAATTCATAAGTTTCTAAAATCTGAAACATTTTATTTTAGGGCTGACTGAACTTCAAAGCCTTGCGACAAATAGCCGTCGCATGATGACCGTTTTATCTCCAACTTGTTTCGACAACAAATGGGATTCGACCACCGTTACTGCAGCTTTAGAACAATTGGTAGCTCTCAATACTCCTGTTATATGTGTCACTCTCAAACAGTTGCCAACTTCTGAAATTCAACAAAAAAATTCACAAGGACAGACATTGAAAAGTTTGTTAAATAAAGTTGCGGTCGTAAATTGGGTTCAACCAAACGATAGTCAATTTTGGTTGGCTCTTCGACTACATCTGCCAGCTAGAAGGAATGATCCATCGACTGATAGTAATAGTACATCAACAAGACTGAGTGTCAAATCACGCGAAAGTCTGGAGATATTAGTTTAAGTTTTACTCAAATAGTAACTGAAAACAAACTTTGTATGTGGAAATAAAATAGACTTTACAGGGTAGTACTTTTGTGACTTAATAATATTAATTTTTCAGTTACAAAAAGTAAAATAAATCGAATTTAAAACTTCGTATAGCCTATACTGCATTTCCTCTGAGAACACGACTGTTGCGCAGACGCAGATATGTCGCGCGACAAAGCTGCTCAATCGTGAACTGATTCGTATTTAATTCCATTTTATCGCGTTGCATTTGAAACCTGACGTTCTCGCATCTCATCTCCCGTCACGGTTGCAAATTTCAAAAAGCTATTTACCTTTAAAAGCATCTCACGTCGATTCCTTGTCATGCTGATTTTAATAATAATAGAGTGAAGAAAGTATTTGCATACGATATGTAACTACAATTGTAACAGCACCCATTGACACAAGAGAGAGAACTAAATGAGACCAAACGTGATCAGATTTCGTGCTATACAAGTTATGATCTTGTGAGAAATGCAGTATACAATATTCTATACATACCCATAGTTCTTTTAAAAACGTGTTATCTTATTGCCAGGGCCAGTCTTGGACCAATTGAACCTACTAGGCACAATTGAGCCAAGCGACTTAGTAATTTTTAAACATATATATATTGGGGCCATAACCTTTAAAGGATGCAAGAAGAAGAAGTTGGGTTCAACGTTTTATAAGTTCTGTGTTTTATACTAATAATTAGTATAAAACACAGAACTTTTAAAACGTTGAACTCAACTTCTTCTTGCATTCTTTAAAGTTTATGGTATTATAAAGTAAAGCATTTTCAAATAAGTTATGTAACAATTATTGTTTAAAAGCTTATTTGAAAATGCCTTACTTACAAAGGCCCATCACGTCAAAGAAATTTTAAAAATCGTTAAATTAAAGCCCACTTTATTTGCCAAGACCGGTTCTGCCTATTACAAAGTCTTCTTTATTTATTTATTTTTTAAATTTAGTAATCCCCCTTTATTTAGTTTTATAATAGACAGCTATAATATATTTTCTGGCGAAGACCTGTTGACAAAAAAAACTTGATTATTATTATAACCTATCTCCAAAAGTAAATGGTAATTTTTTGCATTTGAATTGTAATGCACAGTCTGTACAGAAATGTAAAAATGAGATAATACGCCTGATTCTTTATGTCTGTATGATAGGAAAAATTCTCATAAAGGCTAGAAGCACAATTTTTTATTCTTGGAAATGTTTGTTTTTGACGAGACATATTCTTTATATCAACCCTTATAGAAAACTGTAATCTAAAATTAAGTTACGACTGACTGTTAGTTGTTAAAATTTCCAAAGAGATGTTTTGTGTAAAAAGTTAATGTTAATAAATTATAGAAATTATTTTCGTATATCATTTTTAGGCTATTTTAAACACTGTGAACAGAAAGCTATGAAATTCCAGAAATATCTTATTAATTTATGCCAGTTAGTGTTAGTATTATGTCCGACGTTGTTAGTGTATTTACCATATGGCACATACACTATTGGCGTCAGTCAGATAGCGGGAGCTAGAGGTCTGACCAAAACTTCTCGACGTTTCACAGCCTCCTGAAATATATATGTATATTTGTCTGTGTGTGTGTACGGGCAATAACTTTCGAAAGAGTTAATTGATTTCAATGAAATTTGGACCACATATTGCAATCCATCACCGCAAGGTTTGGCAGTGCGACCCGAGTTTTTATTTTGTTTTGATCTCGAATGTGGCTATTAATTTATTCAAAAATTGCTACTGTTATTCGTTTTGCATAAAAAGCATGAAAGTTTAGATAAATTGTTTGTATTTTGATAAAAATACAACTAAATGTAATAAATTTTGTTTTTCTGTCATTTGGATGCGACTGATATATAATAACCAATTCTTCTTCTATTCTTTAAAATATGATATTTTTTACCAAAAAACATTTAGATATTCATATGTTTAATAATTAATTGAATGCCAGTCGTTTAATATTGACAAGTAGAAAAGATTATATTTTGACAAGGTTGTTAGATACAGAGGTGACTTCGTTCCGTTGAATAGTAGTGGGGGGATGACGTCATCCAGTGGACTGTCAATTGATATTGGTTGATAAAAATTTTAAACATGTTTTCCAGGTGACGTCAATCATTAACGAGGTAACATGTGTATCAAATGACCTTTGATATTTGGATATGTGTAATATTTTTCTGAATGTAAGCAATGTGATTGTAAACTCTTTGCACGACTAGTGTGGAGATATTTTAACTGCACTGTAATATAATAATTACAATTATGAATGTAAATACAGCGATGTCAAATATGATTATTTTTAAATATTAAGACTTCCTTTTGCTTTGAAGATTCATTACTTTGTATCTGTTACCGATCACTGGTATTTGTAGTCTACGTTGCAACGACTTCACGCTTTAGTAATCTGTCATGTGCCAACTGCGATCACAAAGACTGCAACGTTACATATTAATATCAAGGTCATACTGAAAATAAGAAGTGTTGAAAGATAGAACAGATATCAAAGTAATGAATGCTTTTCAATGAGTAATCATTCTTTTGAATCGTCTCTAGCAACGATTACTGTGGGCAATGAATACTTAAAATATTGACATCACTATAAATGCAGAATTTATGATTTTTTAAAATCTTTTAAATTATAACTCAGACACAGTATTGTGGAGTGCGAGTACTTGAAAAATTAAGTACCGATTGAATATGATCGGATTTTTATTTAAGGTCGAGTTGAGTACTACAGGGAAAAAAACTTATGATATTGAACACTGTTAGATATCTTCTTCAGTAGGTACCTATGTGAAATTTCTTGCATTACTCAAGCTCAAGTAAATTTGAATTCATTATTCGCAAACTACTACAATTTTGAAGAGATTAACTTCAATAAATAGCTTGTGTAAGTATTTTTTCCAGTGTCCAGGTTTACATAAATCATATCACAAACACATTGAACTATATTGAAAGGTCGACTTAATTTGTGTAATATTATATATCTTAATCGTTAAGACCATTGGTATGGAATTTAGACGATAATGACCTTAGTTGTCAGCCGTCTATATTCTACAATATATTTGTCAACATAATTGGTTTCTAGTGTTATCGAAACTTGAACTACAAGGTGTATATAGCAGTATATTTTTTTAATGTGAAAACAAGGGTAAAAGAAAATATGTAATAATATAAAACCGAATTTAATTATGGCGTTCTGTTTTTCCAGTGTGTTGAAGTAAATCTGATATAACTTATCATTTAGTACATATTATTTTGCCGCTATAATTCTTAAACAAGACTAAAGTCTGTATAAGCAATAGAAATTAAACAGTCATTGACCGTACTCATATCGTGAGGCTTTGTAATCATCAAAATTACGGCGGATAATGTGATTGACAGATTGACTATTATAAACGGGAAAAACCCAAATATCACGACGTCATTTTGAAGATCACTAATCTTCACGTCGCGAGCATGGCTAATTTTTAATATACCTATGTTGTTTAGATACCCTGCAAAATAATATCATCAATAGCACGATTTAAAGACAGAGCGCAAAGTCTCTGTACTGAGTTAGTAGTATTATTACTGGCAAATAGAGATTTGTATTTATATTTGTACGGATTATTTAGCAGTTCATAACAAAAGTAAGTTTTTTTTTGAATTATATGAAATATTTAAAAAGGCATACTAAAAATGTGTTTTATTTAAAATAGCTTGCAATTAATTTAGGACTGTATAATAACTTGGAACAAGACCATCCAATTAAATTCCTTGTCTTGTTTATGCTTAATTTTTTCCTGCCGTTAATAGGTACGTATGAAGTTCTTGCTTTTAACAATTCAGATTAGTCTAAAATGAAGTATATTTTTATTATTATTTTTTATTTCCATAACAATGGAATAAAATAATGCATGTAAATAATTTATTTATATATTTGTATTAAGTATTGCTTTTAATTATTAATGATTTTTATCATATTTACTGAAGGAAATATATTCCATTTTTCATATCATCTAATTTGTTTTATTAATAATCTCCTTTCCAACTTTTTTGACAGCCTAACTAGTCGATAATTGTGAATTGTGAAACCTTTTAAGGCGCTTATGTTTTATTTGTTAACATCTTAAAAATAAGAGAAAAATCTTATTTTCTTTTTGGTTTTGTGCTAAATCTATACGCCCTATTGGTACTAAGAGAGATGTAGATTATAAATGCTAAACAACTGGGATCGTCAACCTGTATTACTCAAACACATTTTTTTATATCTGCGTGATGACGTCAGCGAATCATTGTCATTATGCAAAAAAATAGCGTTGTTTAAATATTTGTTTTAGTTAAAAAAGTGATGGTGCATTTTCTTATCTGCAATTTCCTAAAATCAGTGTTATCGATAAAATTATTCGTTTATTTAATGAATCGTTGAACTTTGAACGTGTAATTTTACAAAATCTCGCACACCCCTAGCGTATTTATGTCATGCGCAGTGGTTAGCCTTGTAGCATTTTCTGACACTGTCAAATGTCACTGAGCTGTCAAATGAATTTCAGTTCATTAAAATATTTTAATTATCTAGTTTTAACGTAATTTTAATACTTAATTGAAAGAAACTATATTTATTTAATATATTTATAAATATGGCTTTTAATACAGCAAGATTTATTAATAATTGTGGATTGAAAATTCAAAAAACTATTTTTAGAAATAGGTAAGTTTTTAAAATAATTTTAACATGATGTAATTTGTAACTCTATTGTTTTCATTTGCAATTCTTGGGGTAATTGTGATCTAAATATATTGTTTCATAAGCCCTGATTCACTAATATTGGCAATTAACAAAAATAATTCCAAAAAAATGAAAGATTCAGACCTTTGGCTCGAGGCCCAAAATTTGTAATTTGGCTTTAAGCTGCCCATTGTAGACGACACAAGCCGTCAACAAAAAAGTTAAATCCATTACCTTACCTATAGATACTTAGTCATTTTTTTTAAAGTAAACAAAATTTTAACTTCTTATAAATTAAATTCAATGTTATATTCTCGATCGTTAAAATTAAATAGAAATTAGCGACAGACTTTTTGCAGACTTTAAATGGGCGTGTTTGGTCGAGCTTAGTACTTAGTAAGTTACTCAGTGTACTTTTTGACTTTTTGGCCGGGACACGAAAATGTTATTAAGATACTAACATAAGTAGAACTTATGTTAGTATCAATACGCCATTTTGCTTAGTATCTCTCATAAAAACTATTCATTTTTCAAATAGAAATCACATTCAGCGGCGGCCTTATCCATTGCGAGGCTCCGGGCAGCAGGTCTTTGCGAGGCCCTTTGTCCTTCGTGAAAAGTATGTGATGCGAAAGTAGGTCTGGTTGTTTGGTTTAGGTATTAGTCATGTTTGACGAGAAATGCTAAAGTTATGCAAATAAATAAAATTTGAGTTTTAAAATATTTTACATTGAAAGATTTACAAAATTAATTCGAGGCGCGATATTCAAGTACTACATAATGCATTTTTCAATTATGTTTTAAATGAATGAATTAGTTAACTAACTTTATTTTAATTTGCCGCTATGTTATAACCTGAATAAATAATTAAGGATCAAAATAAAAAGTTTTAAATAAAAAAAATATAGTTAAAAAAATCTATATTTTTTTTAATTTGCTTGGATTGTTGCGCGAGGCCCCTGCAAGAGCGAGGCTCCGGGCGATTGCCCTGTTCGCCACCCCCTAAGGCCGCCGCTGATCACATTAACTTTATGTTTCTACCTTATGGTCACAATTAGTTACTTTCAGATGATGAGGCTATGTATTGTACGTAAACGAAAACGATTATGGTACGATATGACTAGTTAGTCAGTAAATCTGCCCAGGCGGAAAAGCGCTGCACTCAGTCACTAAGATCTTTTTTTACGCTAAGTCTAAGTTTGCTAAGTACTTAGTTCGGCCAAACACGCCGGTTGATTTTTATAAAAGTCTGCAAGAATTTGATCGTTTGGTTCTACTCATACAAATATATTTTTGGTAAAATTCTCGTCAATTTTTATTTATCAGCTTCTTTTAGTTGTTTCGGTTAGGTGTAGTTTTTTTTATAATACAGGATATTATAATTTATTTTGGTAAATATTTTCAGAAATATAAAAGTTCACGTGGCTACTGTATCAAGATCTCTCTGTTCTTTTGAAAATGCTGGAGAGAATCTTAATATTTTAGAATGTAAGTTGAAATTTTCAACATTTTCTTCTTTATAAACTAAAAACTGCAATTACTAGTAGCACTGCTTATATCCATGTTTTCGTGTTAGTAAAAACATTGCTGGCTAAATCAATGGGAGTTGAACTTGGATATCAACCGATCAGTCCATCACGCGGGCATCTTTTGGACCTTCTCCCAAGAACTCAACAAGAACTTCCTTCTAGGTCAATGCAAGATTCTTTTTCCTCTGCTATTATTCCTTTATCAACCGACCAACAATTACAAGAGAAGTATGTGACATTTTTGGGCCATGTTCGTACAGGAAGACTTATGGAAGATATGGATATATTTGCAGGTAATGATGATTATGAAAACCATATAACGTATAGTTACTATACCAAGCAGTGTCTATTTACTTAAAGATCGCAAAAAATATATATTCTCTCTTTTTCCAAATTAATTCCCTGGTTATTCACTAACATGGAGTATATCGTATTTTATCAAAAGTTCTTTGTTTTTATCTATAACAGTAGCCAATCCGAACCATAAAAAAAAACAAATATTATATGATTGCACCCTAATCGTATTATTGCGATTTTCGTACGATCATCAATACATATTAATACGTACCTACAATATGACGAAAACTAATACCGGATATAGATGTCCAATAATCCTTGTGTTAGACTTTAACTGATGATCTAGGTCTGACGATGTGCTATCAAAATGACCAGTCATCTCTCAAGTAAAAAAACTTTACGATTTTTGAGACATTTGTTTTTTTTTTTTTTAATTTTATCAGCGCTTTTTCCCGACCATAAAAATAAAAATAATTTACAATTGCTCTAAAATTAAACCCCGTTCAATTAAAATATATATAGTAAAAGCCAAGTCTACGCGCAGACGAAATATCAGTTACCTAGTAACTATTAAGTTATAATACAGACTTTTACATATTTTATGTAATAGAAATATATTATTTATGTGTTTGTTGATAAGTGTATCACTTGAAAACGAGTGAACTTATTTGCCTTTTTTATTTTAATGTTCGTAATAGCCCAAATAAGGTTTTTAGAGAATGAAAAATTGAAAAAATTGTCCGGAAAACTGGAAAATTCGGGGAAAACTGAACTGTTTTTTTCTATGGGATTTTTGCTACAACGTACGCAAATGTCATTTGACAGCTGATTGTTAGCCATAGCCTCGCGAGGCATGTCTGCAATACGATAGAGCCGAAGGCTCCACTGCTTTTGTTGCTAACGAGTGGGACACAGCCCCGCGAGGTGAGATCACAATAGGGTGAAGCCGAAGGCTCCACTACTGTTGTTGCTACCGAGTTGCTCACTCGTGTGCGGAGCCTCGGGTAACGACTAGTGTCTTATATATCGGTATATATGATATTCAAATAACCCACATGGTTTAAATACTGTAAAAAGTTTCAATAGAACAAACCAAGAAGATTTATTTGTTGTTATGTTTTTGTTTGATTTTTCGTTTTTTTATGGAAGTTATGATCCCAGTTGTCAAACATGTATAATTTACAATCCTTCGTTCAAATCAACAAGAATCGAGATTTATTTTTTTCTGTTTCAGTATGGATAGCTCATAAACATATAGACAATCCACGCCAAAAACCTGATCAACATTTTCCGTACACTATTGTCACGATTTCAGTTGACAAAGTAGATTTTACGGATTTAATACCTAAAGTATGTAGTATTAGCGGAGGGTAGTCAATAAAATATACTTATTGCGACTAGAAAAGATCAAAATACAAATGGAATCACGTTTCCGTATAGTTTTTAGGGAAAATACGAATTAATGAAGCTCTCGGAAATCGTGTCCTGCGCGTTTCAATCTATTGACTGTAATCGTATAAGATAACCATTAACTTCTAGTTCTGCTACATATAAGTGTTGCCGTATTCCTTATAATAAACACGTCTACATATTGAAATAAATTTTGGTAAAATGTATTATTTCGAAAACAAAACAATCGATAATTTTTTTGTTTGTTAAATACGCTATAATGTAGTTTTTTATCAAAGTCTACCGAAGCTCTGTAGACTGTAACCTAGTATATACTATGACGTAAACTCTACGCTAGTAGAGCGCCAAGTTGCCGGTTAGCTAACCCAGCGGTGCGAAGGGTGGGTTTGTAAGGGCTCTTATAATATTGACTAATAATAATGCCCTAAGGGGCTAAAAAATCTGACCTCCAACCACCAAAATTAACAAATATAAATATAACCAGGGTACGCCCAAAACCGGGCTAAAAGATCCACCTCCTACCACAAGAAAACCCAAGAACCGTCACCAAGACACAACAAACATAGAAAAAATAATTTTAAATATCGCCACATCAATAAATCAAACTTTCCGTGTTAAATAAAATAATATCACACGTGCCACTCCGACAAGGATCAAATAAATTAAGGACGCTAAGACTACTTAAGCAGTGTGAACTGACATCCCGGTGTGTCTAGCCCGGGGAGCCGAAAGTAAAGCAGATCCACTGACATAGTACCTATATTTAACAAAGTATCGTGTAATAAAAAATAACAACCAGCCCAAAAATAACAAAATGTCCCATACCAAATTGTACTCAACAAATTTTTGGATACACGGTCCAACTAATTAACAATAAACACAAAATGAACAATTCATTAAAAGCAGTGCCTAGCATATGGCTCAAATAGAGATCTATTCGAGGGACAGAACCTCAAAACAAAAACAACTCCAAACGAGGACTAAACCTCAGACAGTCTTCAAATAATCCAAGTCGAGGACAGAACCTCCCTACAAAGTCATATCCAAAATTATTTTCGACCCAACAATCAATTATTGTTCCATATGCCAGCACTCAAATTTCCTGGCGTCCGCTCCATCTGAATCGTCATATGCTAATCCCATCTTCCGTTCACTATTCAAATAGCGAGCCTAGTTAAATGTACTGCGAGACGCCTACTCTCTCGCACCCGCAGTTTCTCTGTCGGCCAGCTACAGATCAAGTCCTACACAAAACTTGAACCACTCATGACAGGATTTTAGTCGACTCAAAAGTTACAATGTTAAAATATTACTTTTGATATTTTATCACATAGACTCGATATTTTTTTCCGGTGCTTATAATTTAAAATTGTTACAATACTTGGGATATGTAATTCGGTGGTGATTATTATCTAGAATTTAAAACGATTGAACTCATTGAAATTTTACGAGGTATTAGATTCATTTTATTAAAAAAAATCTGTCACACCTTAACACTACAACCAAAGTATAATATGAATATCATAAATTACTAGTTTAATGATATAACAGGATAAATATCATCTTAGATTCACCCACAGCGCTCGCTATAGTGAAGGTTCATTTCTACTTTCTAATGTTACCTAAGGCAAAAATTAGCTGTCGCATGATGTGGCAGTAAAACGGTTACAAATTGGTTTACTATGAGAAAGGTTGATTGATGTCACTGTAGAATTGATAATGCACCTGCAGTGATAGTTGAAGATTTGATTTTGAGTCCCGACAGTGACATTGTTTGGAAAATATTTTTCTCTAATATTGCATTGTAACTTCAACAATAGATGTTTCATAATATTATAGCAGACTATAGCTATTTATTTATGTATTTGTGATATAAATAATAATTATAAGTTTTAAATAAACAAGATAAATTATAATTTGCCTGACATTTACTTTAAAAGTAGTCACTGTTTACTTCATAGTACATGAGAATGCCAGTAACTCTCAGTGATTAGTTTACAGTGATCACAAGTCGCTTTTATGACCTATGTTCCGGTTATAACCTATTAATTACTAATAGAAGACAACGTTTGTTTTGATATTTTATTGTCGCAGCAAGTATATGAAAATAGTTATATATAGTAATGATATAGCGTAAGAATGGATTATTTATTGTTTTTTTTTTTTTTTTTTTAGCCTGATGCAGATATAAGACTATCGGGTCATGTAAGTTGGGTAGGAAAATCCTCATTGGAAATTGTGGTTTGGCTCGAACAAAAATTGCTAAGTCACTGGCAAAAATTAACAAGAGCAATATTTCTAATGGCGGCTCGAGACTCGACGAATTCACAAGCCGCATTTGTTAATCCAATAATTCCTGCAAGTGAACGCGAACAGACCATATTAGCCGGTGGTGAAAAACGTAAAGCGAGACGTTTATTGGTTCAAAAAGAATCATTATTGAAAACTATTCCAAACGCGGAAGAACAAAATATAGTACATGACCTGTTTTTAAGAACAGTTGATGTCACTGACCCATCACTTAATAAACAATTTTTACCATCTGGCTCAAAATGGATGAACGAAGGAACCATTTCAAACATGATTTTTTCACATCCTGAAGATAGAAATTTACACAACAAAGTTTTTGGAGGTTTTCTAATGAGAAACGCATTGGAGCTTAGTTGGTCTTGCGCTTATTTATTTACGTAAGATATTTTTTGTTTATAGCTAAATCTATACTAATATTATAAATTCGAATGTGAGTTTGTTTGGATGTTTGTTACTCAATCACACAAAAACGACTGAACGGATTTAGATGAAATTTCGCACACAGATAGTTTATTACCTAGATTAAAACATAGGATACTTATTATCCCGGAAAAATATTGGATTCCTACGGGATTATCAAAAAACGAATTACACGAGGTATCCACATGAAATATGTTACTTTTCTTTTGTTGTTTCATTAATATGTAACTATGAAAACAAATAGCAAATATCATTTTTATTACTAGCCGTTACCAGCGATAACAGAAATTTTATCTTATTTATTATAAGCACAACAGCTAGTTGTTGTTGATACTAAGTGGGGCGCAGCCCCATGAGTTTCAATAATAATACGGTGGAGCCGAAGGCTCCACTACTGTTGTCGCTGCCGAGTTTCGTTTCAATCGCGTGCGAAACCACGGATAGCGGCTAGTAATAAATGAATAGTAGACTAGCAAACGTTCAAACATGTATTCAAGAAGCCCAGACTGATCGAAGTCGCGTTCTGCAAGCAGTACGAATTCTGGCCACTGTCAGACAGCACTGCGAGCGCATCTGTGAGTTGGTACACTACTGCGTCGGTGATCTTTGTGTCAGAATATGTCAGAGTCTATGTAGAAGAACCGTAACCTCACTTCCTTGTCAAGTGACGCGTCTACTTCATATATTCTCACGAACACAAACATCGCCTTCGCAGAAAGGCATTGCGCCGCTCATGTATGGGCTCTCAGTGCCACAAGCGGCGGCCAAAATTCGTCCCTATACAAAAGTAACACAGATAATAGTGGGGGAATGGCGTCATGTGGCAGACCTCTATTGTAAAAAATATTAACGGTCCACCAGCTGACGTCATCCATGAAACGAGATAACCTCTGTAATCTACTGACCTTTTATTAAAAGGTAAAAATGCATAAGATGTCGAATTATATTATGTATTTACAATTTTTTTATTTCTTTCGAATAATGCAATTTATTTAATTTTAGTCTGGAACTTTTACCATTTACTAATGACTATAACTTATTCTCTTAAATGACAACATAGAATTGATTTTTTGCCTTCTTCGACTTCTGATACATGATTATTTTTTTGTTTATGTAACGTTTATTTTTTACAGTAAATATCGACCAAAATTAATGCACATAAGCGATATTGTGTTTCACAAACCAGTGGAAGTGAATTCAATGATTCGAATGCACGCGACGGTCGTCTATACAGAGATTCAATATTTGCAAGTTATCGCTTTCGCTGAAGTATTTGAACCCATGCAAGGCGTTCACAATACAACAAATGTTTTCCACTTTACGTTTGCCATCCCTGAAAAGTGTCAACCAGTTTTGCCTCGTACATACTATGAAGCAATGATGTATATAGATGGGCGCCGCCATTTTCAGTATGTGATGGGACTCACACAAGATACAAAAAATTTATATGCTCAATTATAAAGTCATAGCGCACGGAGTACTCCAGCCAAGTTCTCGCAAAGCACTGTGCACTATATTTACACGAGCTATTTTGAGCCCTTTTCGAGCCCATCTACCTCCAAAATTAATACATTACAGAGTTCTGTAATGTATTAATTTTTTCAGGGGTGTTAAGGTTACTATAAATTTCGTACGTCTAATTGGAATAGTTTCCACGATACGGGTGCTTATAAATCACGATTTTTGGCATTCACTGACTGATAGATGATCATAATTCACAAGCATCTAACCGGTGATGAGAGCATTGACTCGAATACGTCGACTGGTCGTCCAAAAACTACTCGCGTTTAGTCGGTGTGATATAATGAAGTGTGGTATAATGAATAAATGTATGTTGGTTTGTTTGAGATTAATAAACTTTGACACCTTTTAAGCAATCACCACGAAAGTTGATACATATATGTATTTTTTCGTGGAGAAGGGTTTTATGCTATCCACTTTGTTGTAACTCGCCAGATGGAGCCAAAGGCTCCAGTACTGTTATCGCTGCCGTCTTTCATTCTCAATCACGTGCAGAGCCACGGGTAGCGGTTAGTATGGTATATAATAATAATATTATGTGTCTAGAATCTAGATAATGTTTAATTTAAGTAGAAATGTAGAATAAGTAAGAACATAATTTTGCAAAAATATTGAAATCTCACCAAAAACAAATGTAAAAAAACCCGGGTCGCAGTGCCAAAACCCTGCCGACAATATAGTGTATTTGCTAATACAGGTATTGTGGCTTTATTAAATGAAATTAAGTTTGTTTTTGGACAAAATAGAAAAAAATTGAACCCCTTAATACACCCCTTACAGAAATAATTTTATTAGTTGATATATTGTTATCAATCCAACATCTGCACCAAATTAAATACGACCTTCAGTAAGTAAATTCGTATACGCAAACTAGTGTTTTCATAAAATTTGTAAGTCCGGTCCTGTCGGGCCGATTTGCTTATAATTTTAGGAGCACTTTTTAATTGCTACTAAAGGGTTAAATTTCAATTTTGAAACGATTCTGAGAATTTTTTCGGTATTTTTGGGCCCAAAAACTTTTTTCAACCCCTAAAAACTACCCTTAAAATGACCCGATTGGGCCCATTTTAAATAGGCTTCGTGCGGTGATGGATTCCAACATGTATGCCAAATTTCGTTAAAATGAATTAACTCCTTCGAAAGTTATTGCCCGCACATATAAATATATATATATATATATATATACGTATATAAATATATATATATATATATATATATATATATATATATATATATACATATATATATAAACATTTTTAAAAATGGTGCCAGTGTTTAGGAGGTTATGAAACGTCGAGAAATTTTGGTCCGACCCCTAGGTCCCGCCATCCGACCGACGCCAATAGTGTATGTTGCCATATGGCAAATACACTAAAAACCCGGGTCGCAGTGCCAAAACCCTGCCGACAATATAGTGTATTGCTTATACAGGCAGTGTGGCTTCATTATGCGAACTTAAGTTGATTTTTGGGCAAAATAAAAAAAATTTACTCCTTAATACACCCCTTAAAAAACTTTTTTTTCTTTATTGCAATATTATTATCAATCGAACCTCTATACCAAATTATATACACCTTTCAGTAAATAATTCATTATCTGCAAACTAGTTTTTTCATAAAATTTGTAAATCCGGTCCTGTCGGGCCGATTTTATCAAAATTTTAGGGACACTTTTTAATTACTACCAGAGGGTTAAATTTCAATTTTGAAACGATTTGGAGAATTTTTTCGGTATTTTGGGGCCCAAAAACATTTTTCAACCCCTAAAAACTACCCTTAAAATGGCCCGATTACGCCCATTTTAAATAGGCTTTTTGCGGTGATGGATTTCAACACGTGGGCCAAATTTCGTTAAAATCAATTAACTCTTTCGAAAGTTGTTGCCCGCACACATATATATACATATATATATATATATATATATATATATATATATATATATATATATATATATATATATGTATATATATATGTATATATATATATATGTATATATATATATATATATATATATATATATATATATATATATATATATATACATATATATATAAACATTTTTAAAAATGGTGCCAAAGTGTTTAGGAGGTTATGAAACGTCGAGAAATTTTGGTCCGACCTATAGGTCCCGCCATCCGACCGACGCCAATAGTGTATGTTGCCTTATGGCAAATACACTAAAAAAGGGCCATTTACTTACATTACCAAGAACAAGTGGGTTTGCTGGCTTTGCTGAAAAAAAAAGAAGTGAGATCTAAGAAGGTGCTAAGCATTCACTCGGCAAGTTGTTATGTTTCATATTATAAACTCGTATGGGTACGTGAACTTTTGCCAAGTGAAAACTTGGCAATTTTTTCGATCTCACTTCTTTTTTTTCGACAAAGCCGACAAACCCAATTGTTCTTTGTGTCGAACTTGGCCCTTTTTTCACATTTATGTTTTAATGGATAATAACTAGGGATTGCAATCAAGCGGCATTTTCAATCCAGCTGGATTTATGCTGAAAGCAAATCCAGCTGGATCCAGCGCGGATCCAGCATTAATCGATTTTTCAAATAAATAAAACATTTTTTTTCAAACAATTATAACAATTAATCTACATATACATCGAATATTCGTTTGTGCTTATAAGTAATTTTTTTGGCGTTAGTAAAGTACTCTAATAGTAAGTAGTAGTTACGAGTATTGGAAGTATTATTTTTAATTATTACAATACAATCATAAATCACCTAAATTGATATTGTAGATATCTAAAATAGTTACTCATTTACCTATATTACTAACTATGTTGTCTCAGTTTCTCAGTCTCAATAATTTTCGAAATAAAATTGCGTAGCCCGTTTATAAAATTTTTAGTTAACTCTTATTAGAAAAATGAAACTTAATATAAATTATTTTATATAATTTATGACTTGACTTATCTATTAATGAATGAAGCCAATCCATTATGTAACAGTTTTCTTTTACAAAAATGATTTGTAGGGAAAAAGGACTTTTTAGGGAAACACTTATTTGTTATTTATAGCGACGTTTCGTTCCTTGCAAGGACCGAAACGTCGCTATAAATAACAAATAAGCGTTTACTTAAAAAGTCCTTTTTCCCGACAAATCACTTTTATATTAATTATCAAGGACAAAAAAGAAAAAAAGTCAGTTTTCTTTTACTTTTCTAAATGTAAGATTTCAAAAAATGAATGTTATTGATAGTTCATCTTCAAAGTTCAATTCCAGATATATGTTATAATAGAAAACAAGATCACGGATAATTGGAATAATGAAAATAAATGAATTTAAACACTCATTGATTGCAACGTTTCGTCTTTTTTTTATTAAGACTTTTTCAAGCTCTCAATATTATGCTTAAACGATAGTTAAACTATGATATAATATACAATTTGGCATTACAAAAACAATTAATAAAATAGTATGTTCTTTTTTTGTATTTATTTATTTACTTTTATATATCCGGCTGCGGAAAAGGCTTTCTCTGCTTCTACGCTGGTTTGTTTGAGAATCATCAAATAATCATAGATTAAAGCTAGATTTTCACCTCTTACTCCCTCACTTTCATAAAGTGCCATTTCTTTCTTCAATATCTTATTATAATCCTTCTCAGGTCTAGTTAATTACTTGTTTTTAGCTGATTGCGGATCCGCACCGCTGGATCCAGCGTCAGATGCTGGATCCAGCAAGTTCAAAAATGTACTGGATCCGGCTGGATTGCTGGATAAACATTGCAATCCCTAATAATAACATCTTGCAAGAGCAGAGATGTCGACGATTTTAACCAATTTTTTTACTGTCCTATTCCAGTAAGTTCCGCCTTTCTACATGCAGTCTATATAAATTTATTTTTTACACCTTTATTGAGTATCTAGTAAGAAACTGTGAAAAGTTACATATTATAAAAAACTGCTGTATCAGAAGTTTGACATTTGTTAACAATTTATATTTATTATATTATTATTATTAATAACAATAGTCTATTTCTTTATTGTTGCACAATGTACTATTTCACTGCTATAGTTAAGTTAAGGCACTATAGATGTGAGTATTCTCATCTGCCATATTGGGTCCTTGCTTGTCACGCGTAGTGCGACAACATATGACTAAAGTTAACAGATAAATTATATTTCATAAAATAATGTTTGTCAAGATTTTTTACATGTCCTGCTGTTGTTTGTACGCGTTTACCCGTACGCAATTTGCTTTAAAGTAGGAATATCAATGTAACAGCTGTACAAAAGTTGTCAGAAAACATTGCGGTAATTATTTATTTTTCATCACTGTACTATGCAGAATAGAAGAATTATTTGTTAATTGTAATGACTATTGTTTTTTTTGCAGGCTATTAAAAAAATGCGAAATGTCAGAAAAGAAATCTACCTTTGGCAATGACACTTCAATTTTATCAGCTGAAGCCTGGAATACGAAACAAATAAAATAAAAAATATTGGATACAAGTTGTATTATTTATTATAAAAAAAAGATATACAATAAATAAAATACATTATGGAGAAGCATTTCAGTTTTTTGTTTCTTTGCTGACGCCGTTCCATAAACTATTTTGCGAAATTTGCTATTTTCATCAATGAAGATTTCAAACAGTAAGAACGGACGTTAAAAAAATGCCGGATAATTTTTCCTTTCACATTGCAACATTCAGAAAAAAATATATCAATATTGTCCACTAAACATTTCACCAAATCAGAATTTCCATTTTAATTTCTTCCATTCATCCTGTCGACGATCTTCAAATTGTGATTTCTGACTGTACTATGCAAAATAGAAGAATTATTTGTTAATTGTAATGACTATTGTTTTTTTTTGCGGGCTATTAAAAAAAATGCGGAAATGTCAGAAAAGAAATCTGCCTTTGGCAAAGACACTTCAATTTTATCAGCTGAAATACGAAACAAATAAAATAAAAAATATTGGATACAAGTTGTATTATTTATTATAAAAAAAAGATATACAATAAATAAAATACATTATGGAGAAGCATTTCAGTTTTTTGTTTCTTTGCTGACGCCGTTCCATAAACTATTTTGCGAAATTTGCTATTTTCATCAATGAAGATTTCAAACAGTAAGAACGGACGTTAAAAAAATGCCGGATAATTTTTCCTTTCACATTGCAACATTCAGAAAAAAATATATCAATATTGTCCACTAAACATTTCACCAAATCAAAATTTCCGTTTTAATTTCTTCCATCCATCCTGTCGACGATTTTAAAATTGTGATTCTTCAAAATGTGTCTGTAAGAAAAATACGTTTAACTGTATTCTCAAAAAAAAAAAAGAAAAAAAAGCGGCTGTAAGTACAGAGACAGGGAAAATTACGCATACTTCACACAATCGAGAGTTCTCATTTGGCGTCCAATTATTTCCACGTCGAGAATTTTGTATCCACTTTGCTCGCCTGGTTCCTGTCGGGAACCTGAATAATATTCACCCTTTTTCCGATCTGTTGGTGCAATTTACCGCCGAGCAACAGGGCATCTTTTTGTTTAATCTGAGAACGTATTACAAAATGAAACTGTAATCGATAAACTATATTTTTTCAATAATGTCATGTACTTTTTTAACAATATATTAATATACAAACCGGGTTTGATTCACTTACAAGTAACAATGTTGCTTCCCACGAATTACACAAAAAACAAATTATAATATCCGTATATACGCACTTCACGTATCACTAAGTCTTCCAATTTTACTTTGAGCCCGAAAATATATGCTATTTGCAGTTAACACTTTTCAACAGAGAAAAATAATGCTTCGAAATGCTGCGTTGACGCATCTGTTGTTCTACTATATATGATCACAGAAGACAAGCAAGGAACCTTAATGGCGGATGAGAATACCTATATCAATAGAGCTCTAGTGTAGTTAGTGACATCGAACGGACTTTTCTAGAAGCAGTCAGCTTCTACTTTACTGCACTTTAATCGCTTTTTAAAGACAATAAATGAAATCTATGATGGAAGTGATTAAACATATTTATATTATTGACCTTAATTCAAACGTCGTATTAAATTATATTTGTTTATTTTATGTGGTGTAAAATAATACATTTCAATATTTATGTTAATCTATAAAATTTCTATGATCATAGTTTAATACATACCAGCCTTTAAAAAAGAAATCTGTAATGTCTGCATTAGCAGACCGCGACGCATATTACCAACCTTACACCTACACTTGTTTGTACTAATTACTAAACAGCAATATCTGGTTACGTCTGTATGGATAGAATTTGTCTGTTTTTCTTTTTGATTATTTGAGCATAAATAGGTAATGCTGTCCCCCAGCATTTGATTAAAATTCACAGAAATGTCTTTAAACAACAGCTCAAATATGTTTTACGGCGGTAATGCAGATGATACAAGGGTGCATATCATTTTAATTTATAGTAGGGTTAGGTTGATCTAGGTCATCACATCATTTTAACCGATATATTAGTTATCTGTAAATCGTTAAGCGCGTATTTGTAAGTAATTTTAAAAAGTTAATTGTTTTATATAGGTAACAGAATGGCTTAATGCAGCTACTATAAGCGTCGATTCAGCGAATAAGGTTGAGTTGTTGCGAAAAGTTCAAGAAGTTGTCATAAATAAGTCTCCTCACTTATTATCTCAAGTTTTGGACGGTGTGCTAGGATTTACTTCGGACCGAGATGCAGATGTTAAAAAATGCCTTATCGGCTTCATCGAACAAGCCTGGTAATTGTAAAATACATATATGTAGTTCAAAAAGAGATATTGTAAAATGATTAGCAATTGTGAATAATTCTCAGATATATACTTAAAAAATACCGTATAGGCAGTGGGGCTACATAAATAATATAACGCCATAAATTTTCACTTGATACGGCCCCTTCCGGGTTAATTAAATTCTTTTAACCTTCCTACAAACAGTGTGTTTTTATATTATACTTATATTGAAGCAATAATTTTGAGATCATAATATTTTTATTTATAAATGTGTTTTAGCAAAAAGCAGGAAAATATTTTGGATATTGTTATGCCTAATTTACATATGCTATTATGCGATGAATCGGTTCAAGTCCAGAAAAGAGTTATTCAAGCCGCGAGTTCAATTTATCGTAACTTACTCTCTTGGATAGCAAAAGCGACTCAAATAACAGATTCTATGGAACAGGCTTGGAACAATTTCAGTTCAATAAAAGTAATGTATTAAATTGTTATTAAAAATTCTTTTCGTAGTAGCGTTATAATACTTATATTTGCTTGTGAATAGTAAGTTTGTAATTATTTATTTACAGCTTGAAATATTAAACATGGTGGACAGCGACAATGATGGTGTACGTACTCACTCTGTTAAATTTCTTGAAGGAGTTGTTTTATTACAAACGTATCCAGATTCGGATATACCCCGTAAAGAAAACGATTTTTCATTGAATGATATTCCATTAACACTCAAATTTGCAAGACGCCGAAAACTTGAAGATGAAGCAAAGTAAGATATATATATATATTTTTTTAAATAATTTCTTTGTATAATTTATGTACAGTACATCTTCGGAAATCCAGACGGATAATGCTTTCTGGCACTTAACTCTATAACTCGGATACTTACATGAAATTTAACGAACTGCTTATATTTACAAAACTGTTCGTGAATTAGATCGCATTTTGTAGTTATTACTGGCGCAATGTGAATCAGTGACTGGCGTGAATAATCTTATTTTGTAAATTGAGTAACAAACGTAAACAAAAAACATTAAATCTAGAGGAGAAATGTCGGATTGTGGATAGTTTGAGCGAAAGAAATAGTGCAATAAGACATGTTTCACAACAACAAAAGCGTTTCTTTTATTTTAAAATTAATAAAATGAAAAAAAAGAACAAATCAAAATTTGAAATGTATTTATTCACACACTCGGACAACCTTTAAACACAGACGATGCGCAGTGTCTGTGTTTGCGAAGTTGTACTGTATATTGTTCATATTTCTTAGTATTAGTTTGTAAAAGTTTTTTTCATTAATTAAAAATGTTTTATTTTAGTCATATCTTTTCATTGCTGGTTAAATTTCATGGATCACCACATATTAGCAGCGTAAATTTAATGGCCTGCATGGGATCATTGTGTACGATAGCTAAAGCTCGGCCATTATTCATGCCAAGAGTCGTTGCTGCATTAGAAAATTTAAATTCAAATTTACCTCCAACTCTATCGCACTCCCAAGTCAGTTCTGTGCGGAAACATTTAAAATTGCAACTGATGAATATATTAAAACATCCAAGCTCTGTTGAACTGCACTTAATAATTACTACTGTTCTTCAAGATTTAGGCTGCACGCCACAAGAAATCGCACGATCCATACCTAAATTTGATGAACGTAAACGCAACTTAAAGCGTAACATGGAATTTAGTAATCAGCCTGTTAAAAGACCAAAATTAGAAAATGAAGATATGGAAATCGATGAAGAGCAAGTTTTAAAACAACAGAACGAAGCTAAGATAATAAATGAACAGTTTATAAATGAAAATTTAAATGTGGATACCGCTACGCAAATTGTTCTTCAAAGTTTATTAGAGCTACCAAATGATCCACCGGTACATTTTCTTAATAATTACAAACCGATCGGATATGTGAGCCTGCCGATTCAAATTAAACAAATATCAAAATTACTAGCAGAACAAATGACAGACATGGGCCTCGGTCCTGGCGCAAACGCTATAGATATTGAACCGCCTACAAAAATGAAACTGAAAGAAGATGCTATCGTTAAGGGAACTGTAAAAAAAGAGAGTGTCGAATCTATAGAGGAACCTACAGAGCCGAAGAAAACCAAAACAAGAGATGAAGAAAAACTAGCGCGCTCATCTAAGCAAAAACTCAAACCCTTACGGTTAGAACAAATAACACGGCCACTAGCATCTGAACAACGTGAACAAATGATGGTGCAAGCTGTGCGTCGTATTCTCAGTTCAGAGTATGCAGCGAATCGCGGGGGCGCTGGAATTATCAGAAATAAAGTAATTACAACTTTAGCGTCGACATTTGGTCCTATTATTCGAGAAACAGTACTCATGTTTATTTTAGAAGACATGAAATCACATTTAGATTTGGCACTTGCGTGGCTGTATGAAGAGTATAGTTTTATGCAAGGATTCAATCGTATGTCATCTGTTTTGAGGCGCGGCGAAAAACCTGATCAGAGTTACAACACGCTTTTATGTACTTTAATTGGAAATTTAGAATCGGAATTACGCGATAGAGATATACTTTTAACACGCATATTCCTAGAAGCACCTCTTATAACTGAAGAAGCTGTGGAAATGTTAAAAGGAATCAGTACTCAGGAAAATCGTTCCGTAACAACAATGGCACTGATGCAAGAGTTAATTTATCGCCGCCCGCCAAAATATCTAACATTTTTGAACGTTTTATTATATCAGACTGCCCATGAAATTGCTATTGTTCGTGATGAAGCTTTAGCTAGAACATTAGATATTTACAAAAAGAAAGATTATCAGAATATTATTGAAGAACACGCATCTGTCTATTTAAGTTTCTTAACACAGCCCCAGCCTCCTCCGATACTATTCGGAAAGGACAGGGGTCGTCCGCAAATACTGGACGTTTGGACCGATGAAACTAGTCGCGCTTGCCTTTATCTTTATTTAGGATTATTACCTTACAATGAAGAGCTCATTCATGAACTCTGTAACATATATACACAAACTTCAGCAGATGTAAAACGCATCATATTACGTTTCATAGAACAGCCAGTTAGAGGTATGGGCATAGATTCCCCAGAATTATTGACGCTCGTCGAACGATGTCCAAAGGGTTCCGAGACACTAGTCACACGCATAATTCACATTTTGACTGATCGAGGACCTCCTAGCGCTCATTTGGTCGCTAAAGTGCGCGAATTATATCAGACGAGAGTAGCCGATGTTCGATTTTTAATTCCCGTTTTAAACGGACTGACAAAAAAAGAAGTGCTTGCCGCTTTACCAAAACTGATTAAACTGAATCCCATTGTTGTTAAAGAGGTATTCAATCGATTGCTTAATACTAGCGCAGAAAGTTCCGTGACACCTGCTGATTTATTAATAGCTCTGCATACAATTGATTCTTCAAAGGCCGATTTGAAAACTGTAATGAAAGCAACGTCATTATGTTTTGCCGAGAAAAGCATTTACACTCAAGAAGTATTGGCGGTTGTTATGCAACAGTTGATGGATGTGACGCCACTGCCTACTTTACTGATGCGAACAGTCATCCAGTCACTGTCTTTGTATCCTCGATTATCGGGATTTGTTATGAACATACTTCAGCGACTCATTTTAAAACAAGTTTGGAAACAAAAGGTGGTATGGGAAGGATTTATTAAATGTTGTCAACGTACTAAACCACAAAGCTTTCAAGTTCTTTTACAGCTGCCACCGGCGCAATTGGCTGAAGCGTTGGCAAGCTGTCCAGAATTGAGAAAACCACTGCTAGAGCATGTGCAAGCATTCACTGACTCGCAGAGAGCTCACTTGTCATCGTCTCTAATGGATGTATTATTGGGTCGTAGTATTGAAACTGAAGACGGTATTGTCATTAACAAAGAAAGTGAAACGAAAGAACCTATATTGAACCCCACCGAACCGCTTCCCCCAGGAATGGATTAAAATATGTGTGGCCTGTTTGCAGATTGATGTACATCTAAGTCAAGGTTACTAGAATACTATAGGTTGGGTATAAAAACATATTAAAGTGGTCACGTTTGTGGTGATTGAATTGATTGCTTATGCCAACCGAAACCCTTGGCCTTGATTTTTCAATTATAATGAGTGTTTGACAGTTGGGAAAAAAATTTCAACGTCTATTTACGTCTAGCCTCTCCCCCATCTCGCCTGGTGACACTTTCAACATTTCAACAATGTTAGCGTCCAACTTATAGCTTTCTACTAACCTTGCATCTAAGTTACACAGACGGAATAGTATTCTTTTCTGTTATTTAACAGTATCGATTTTGTTAGAAAAACATACATCTGGCAAATATTATAAGTTGTGTATTTATTTCATTTTAAATAGGCAAAATATATTGTTGTAAATAACGTTAAAATCTGTTGGTATTACGCTGTTCATGAAATATTGGAAATATTATTAATATTTTTTGTTTATTTTCGTATCATATATTTTGTACATAATAAATAAATAAAATTGTGTGATTTAGAAAAAGCGTCCGTTGATTTACATATGTTATAGGCATAAAATGTTTTATTTTGTGTTTTATTATACGATACATGGACAATGAATTTGAAATGAGAAACTAATGACGACATTAAACTGTAGGTAGATTAACTTTTTACATATTGTTTTGTTACGTTATTAAATATAGACATAAAAAAACTAATTTGTACATTATACAAACGAAAAATAAATCTCCATTAAACCCGCTAAAATGCTTTTTTTGTCGACAGGAACAAAAAAAAAAAAATGGGCGCAGGCCAAACTCTGCCGGCAATAGAGTGCATTGTGACTTAATTATGTTCACTTAAATTTATTTTTAGACAAAATAAAAATTTAACCCCTTACAATAATGTTTTTCTTAATTACTATATTATTATCAATCCATCTGCACCAAATAAAACACACCGTTCAGTAAATAATTCACTATCTTAAGGTGGCCAACTATACTCATTTACTGAGTTTTGTACTCTTTTTTCGCAAACCGTACTCTTTTCAAATCCTGTACTCTGAAAGTACTCATTTGTATAATTTTATACTCATTTGTATTTCTAAAACATTTTTTTAGATTATTTTATTTCAATTTTATTAATTAAATATTTAAAATTATTTTGACAGTGATTTGAAGAAATTCGAAGAGTAAATTGATATTTAAATGAAGAAAAATTGAAGAAATGGAACGATGAGAAAATAGAACTTGACAAAAGATGGGTAGAAATCTTTCGGCATTTTAGAGTAGAACATATCCCACATGAAAATTTAAAAGTTTTAATAGAAATTTCCTTATGTTGTCCAGGCACTAATGCTGCTGTTGAAAGGGTATTTTCACTAGGGAATGATTATTGGAGCAGTGAGAAGTCGCAACTTTCTGTAAAAACATTATCTGCCGTCTTAACAGTCAAATTTAATATGCAAAATGAAAGTTGTTCGGATGTGGCTACATTATTAGACGAACATCCTCATTTAGCAAAAAAAATCCACTCCGAAGAAAAATATGTTTTTAAAAGAAAATAAAGTTTTTATCGTTTTTTCTTCTTTTTTTTCACCTATGAAATACTTGCAAAGTGTACTCTTTTTGAACAAAAAATAGTTGGTCACCTTACTATCTACAAACTAGTATTATCAATAATTTATGTCTGGTCCTGTCAGGTCGATTTTATTACAATTTTAGTAGCATATTTAAGTTATTATTAAAGGGGAATTTTAAAATTATTCTGAGAATTTTTAGGTCTTTTTGGGCCCAACAATTTTTTTCAACCCCTAAAAATCACTCTTGAAATGGTCCTATTGGACCCATTTTAATAATAATAATAATCACCAGTGAATCACATATACCGTAACAATATATATATAATAAATATTTTAAGTTGGGCCAAACTGTTGTGATTATGAAACGTCGAGAAATTTTGATTAAAGCCCGAAATCCCGCCAACCCACCGACGGCAATAGTGTATGTACCATAATATGGCAAATACATTAAAAAGGTTATTGATTATATGAGTGATTAGATTGAAATTTCTCATGGTAATGGATTTATTGGTCACCTGTATTTAAGGAGGGAATTCAAGCACAACTGTGAATTGTTTTTTTTTTGTGGCTTTACAAATTTCAGTTGTGTTTTATGTAGAATTAGACGTTTTTAAGAATACATTTTTAAGTGAAGCTGAATTAAACTAATGCAACTTCTAAAACCTGCGTGGGTCAGTCATGATGGTAAATAATTATACATTTTTATATGAATGAAAGTTTGTGAGGTTATGTACTGGTAATATTTTTATTGTAGAAAAGCCCATATTTTCTATCGATATTCACCCAAATGGGGAAAGGTTCGCAACTGGTGGACAAGGAGCGGATTCCGGGCGTGTCGTAGTTTGGAATATGGCCCCTGTTTTAAATGAAAGCATGGAGAACGATTCAAGTGTACCGAAGCTCCTGTGTCAAATGGACAATCACCTAGGTGCGCCTGCATTGTATCAAAGTAATTTTGTCACATAAATATTAAAATTGATATTACAGATAAATTACTATATTTCAGGCTGTGTTAACGTCGTCAGATGGAGTTGTGACGGAAGTTTACTAGCTTCGGGAGGAGACGATAAGTTAATTATGGTTTGGAAATTATCAGGTGAAGGTGGAGCAAGCATGGTCTTCGGGGGTGGAGGTAAAATTAATGTGGAAGCATGGCGATGTGTTGCAACGCTTCGTGGACATGCGGGGGATGTTTTAGATCTCGCATGGGCACCTTACGGAGGATGGCTCGCTTCATGCAGTGTAGATAATACAATAATTATATGGAACAGTTCAAAGTTTCCTGAAATGATTACGGTGTTGAAGGGTCACTCGGGCCTTGTTAAAGGAGTCGCTTGGGATCCCGTTAGGAAATATTTGGCTAGTCAGTCAGATGATAGATCATTGCGAATATGGAGAGTAGGTCAGTGGACTGAAGAAACTGTTATAACAGATCCTTTCGAAGAGTGTTCAGGTACAACGCACGTTCTGCGATTGTCTTGGTCTCCTGATGGTCAATATTTAGTATCTGCACATGCTATGAATGAAGGAGGTCCTACTGCGGCTATAATAGAACGAGACGGATGGAAAACCGACAAAGATTTTGTAGGACATAGAAAAGCTATAACTTGTGTGGTATGTATTAGTTAATACCGAATATTAACTGCGTATTTTTTTATAATATTCTATAAATAAAAAAGAGCAGTCATCGTGTTTTCAAAAATAAAACAAAAGACAGTACAGCTTCACAAACCTGGATGGCTAATTCGTCTAGACATTTGACTCTAAAACTCGGACACTTACATAAAAATTAATGATCTGTTTATATTTACAAAACTGCTCGTGAATCAGATCGCAGTTTGTAGTTATTACTGACACAGTGTGCACTAGTAACTGGCGTGAATAATCTTATTTCGAAAATGGATGGCAAAAGTAAACAAAAAGCAATAAAGCCAGAGGAGAAATGTCGGATTCTGAATAGTTTGAGCTAAGGAATTAGTACATAAGAGACATGTTTCACAACAAGAGTGTTTCTTTTAATTTAAAATTAATAAAATGAGAGAGATTGTAAAGTATAGACGCTTAATACCTGAGATTATTAGTTGAGCACAGTAATAAACATTTAAAATTTCTTTTTTTATTGCAGCGATTTAATTCAAATATACTGCAGCGTTCTCTTCCTGGCAGTTCTAAATCACAACAGTTTTGTTGTTGTGCGATAGGGTCGCGTGATCGAAAATTGAGCATTTGGTTAACGTCTCTTCAACGACCCTTATGCGTATTCCACGATCTTTTCTCGAGTAGCGTTTTGGATATTACCTGGTCATCTTCAGGACTTGTTCTCATGGCCTGTTCGTGGGATGGAACAGTTGCTTGTATTGAATTCTCGAGTCAAGAAATTGGAAAGCCACTATCTGCTATTGAAAAGGTACCAATTACTTTGGTTAATTTTAAAAGTTTTTTTACACTATTTGTAAAGGTACACCAAGAACTTGGTTTTCACCAGGTACTCAGTCATTTTGTCAGGCAATATTTTGGGCCAAGTAAAAAATTTAAAAGTTTCTCAAAAATTAATTCTAAATTAGGCTTAATTAAAACTTGAATTTAAAAATTCGAAATTTGAAACGTGACGTGCATAAAAAATATTTGGCACAATTCGTTTTAATTGAAATATGCTTTATGTAGAATGCGCTTTATGAACGTCACTATGGTAAAGCTGTAGATGCTAATTGGGCAGACACAACAGAGTCCAGTGCAATTATTATTGAAAATCCAGAAATTCTTACATTGAAAGAAAAAGCATCGGAAAATCAAATCAACGAGAATGATGCAAAAAAAATTATAGAAACTCAAACTCCTATATCAAAAATTTTATCAACGCCGGCAAATATCGAAGTAAGACCTATAAATAAACAAACTGAAACACGATTGCCTGACGGTAAACGAAGAATAACTCCAGTGTTTTTAGTTGCCGCATCGTCGCCGAGCGCAGACAGTTCACGGTATACTTTATTGATAATTTATTTCTTGATGACATTTTTTAATGATATATAGTGTAGGATAAATTTCTTAAATAACAATAAACTTACAGCGATAAAGTTCCTATTAATAAAATCGAAGCACCGCCACCATCAAAATTTAACGAGACACCAATTAAACCTAAAAATACTGCAAGAAATCAGAACAAACCAGAAAAATTAGAACTGAAAATAGACCGCGACGTGTTCAAATCAAAAAATATCAAAACTGCACCGGGCCCTCGTTTACCTGTATCAGTATTTACGAATAAATCTCCGGAAGTGCGCGTACCCTTGGCAGCACAGACGGAAAATGTCACTACTCTACGCTACAGTGACAGTAAACACACATTATCTGTTAATAACGCGCAGGTCAAAACGCAACACGGTCAACTCGCTCAACTTCAATTAACCCAAAATGACAAAGTCACATGGGAAACTTATTTCGGTAAGTTCTTTAGTTTTTAATCATTATACTATTGTCGTTAGTCACGATGTATTGTACCAAAAATTTTAGTAAACAGTAGACTCAATGGTGAAATTTATATGACGGGGATCTCAGCAAATCAATGTGATGAAAAACCGAACGCACATATGATCAGGATGTATATGCATATATGCATATTGTTAGAATACTAACCGAGAAGACTAGAAAATAATAAGGAATCAACTGCGTTATTTTTGTATAGGGGGAGCGTTGGGGTGAATTCTGGCCGCCACTCATGGCGCTGCGACAAGGAAATCAGGTTACGGTCTTTCTTCACAGATTTCCACTAACACAGGCATCACCGGCGCAGTAGTGCATTGCGCCGTTTGCAGGGCTGTCTAACTTCAGTTTTCATATTATTTCCTAGTTTTCACACACGCAAAATATGTTCACACATACTATAAGAGTACCTAACTGACCTCAAACATATTTTTTTATAGGTTCAAATGTCTTATGCATTGCCAGCACGAGACATTTGGTGTGCGTGGCGTGCGAAGATTCCACGCTTCATACTTTAGACACGAATACAGGTTCAAGACTGTTACCACCTTTTGTATTACCAAGCCCAGCAATATGCATTGTGCTATCTGAGAATGGACGTTGTGTGATTTTAACGCGTTCAAATGTGATGCGTATTTGGGATTTGTGGCCAATTGTGGATGCTCGTGTTGTAGTTCATACCATTAATCTTCCATCAAATTCAGTACCAAGTTCATGCATTATCGGAAAATTGGGTGAGCCAATGCTTACGTTAATGGATGGGCGGGCTTTCATTTATAAGATTGCTTTGGATTCCTGGCTATTGCTAGCCGATCCAAAAAATCCATTGTGTTTATTGTCAAAATCAAATCCTCCTTTATCGACGAATTTGGACAATGTACCTTTGGCAACGGCGCAACGATCGTGCCCGGTAGTAACTCGATCTCACGGACCACCTAATGCGGAATTGGCTCATCTGGAATCTCAGCTTGCAGCTAGTAAAGCTCTTGATTCATCTACTGAATATCGACATTGGTTGTTGGCTCTGGTTAAACATTTGTTAGACAAAGGACCTGAATGGAGATTAAGGTCTGTCCTAGATGAATTGCTTGGACCTCCGAGACCTTCTCAAGGCTGGAAGCAAGAAATAATGGTATGTTTTATGCAGTATTTATTGATATAGAGTAGTCGCAGTCGGGAATTAATAAAAAAATTAAAACAATAGGTTATTTGACTCTTATTTTTAAACTGTCTTAAAATGTTCATATCGCAATATTAGCACCTGAATTTTTATTTCGCTTAAATGGTATAGTTTTATAGGATAAAATTGGACTCAAAATTTTAAATACATAACTTGGCTCAAAAACACGAGCCGCCATATTTACCTTATGTGTTGTCATTCTTGTAGTATACAAACATGTGCAAATAAAGTTCGGTGTTTACTATCGTGTGTCACGTGTTTATACAGGTAATAAGTGTTTACCACAAGTCTGACGTCCCACTTCAAGCCATCATGGCAGGCAGTGTTTTTTGACATGTTAAACATTTTCAGTTTTTAAAATTGAAATAATAAATCAACCTCGTGTTTTACGAATACAAAATGGTAATTTCTGATTTCTTATTCGATACATTATCGTATTCACGTAATTTTATCATTTATTTTTTATAGTGTGAAATATCCTATTGAAAAGAATTTTATGTATCTAGTTTGTACCGTTTGGCTCTGGGAACTTGTGACAGATGAGCGGACAGACAGAATGAAAGCCATGTGTTCCGTTTTTTTCAATTTTAATACAGAACACTAAAAAGAACTAAACTTTAGAATTCAGTATTCAATATTTAAATAATGAAGTGGGTTACACATTACCAATTTCTTTAAGTTGCACATATTTATTAGAAAAAGAATAATTGAACAATAATATTATTTTAAATTGTAGGGTTTGAAGAAACACGACTTATTAGCCGATGCACTCGCACTTTTCAATCAACATTTACGATGGCAGCGTCTTTATATGGAATATGTGGAACAGTTGCCTGACTGAACACGGTTGTTATATAATTAAGTAATTGGTGTGTATTTTTACGGGGTATCACAAAAAAATCGTAATAAAAATTGAATAGCACTCGCGGGGGCTAAAAATGATACAAGTTTATCAAAATACAACTAAAAAAAAACATCTTTTTCATGCTACAAACGTTTGTGGTTACAGTATGTAAATGTAAAAAAATATTTTCATATTCAAAGTTCAAATACTGCCTTTAGAATTTAGACAAGTGGATTTATTTTGACGAAAAAAAACCTGTCTTTCTTTCTCAAAAAGAAAGCATTTCAAGACCAGTGTTCTTTAGTGTAAACATGGTAAATGTATCTTTTTGATATCATTTTCTGTTTTGTTATGCATATTTTTTTATATTGAGAGCATGTTGTAATGTAAAAAAAAAAGCAAACACATTTCTACTTTCTAGTTGAATGATATTTTTCATTTGATTGATGCTGTAATTTATTAATGACAACTGGAAACCGGAATATAAAAAAGTATGCAATATGTTTGCGTCCATTTTTTATGCGAATAGCTGCAAGTACCCGACCCTTATCTGCAATTACAGTAATGGACGAAGTAAATGACAGCAAAAGAAAATGTACTACGGAATAATATTTATAACATGGACAGAATTCACATATAATTATTAATAATCAGTTTATTTTTTTCTATACTGAAATGGCATGATCATGATAAAATAGTATTTTAATTTTTCTGTTTATTTACCAATAACCACATAATAAAATAACTCTTAGACAAAACAAATATTTTGCGAACACTTTTGTACCTATTGTACATTTCATCCATTTTTGCATTTTTCAAAAGATCTTAATGGACATATTAGTTTTAAATTTCTAAGTCATATTACATAAATTAAGTGAAAATAATTCGAACTTCATGTACATAAATTTATTTACTTAACTTTTTTATGTAGTTTTAAAAAACTGAAAAAAACATGTAAAACAATTTTTAATATAACAGTAAATCATAAGATTGTAGTTTCTTTTACTATAGTCCTCTGTATTATACCTATTGAAAAACTAAATGGCTTTTAAAAGAAGTATTTAAAAAATAAAATCAATCAATTGAAATTTTAAAATATATATTTAACTAGTTTACAATAATATCTGTAAATTATGGCTTTAACAATATTAGTAACAAGTATATATATATTTAAAAAATAATAATAGTCAATGATCAACTGTCGCTTTCTGATTCTGAAGACGATATTGGCGGGAAGTCCGGTTTTGCTGAAAATTCATGAATTTTTTTTAAATGTCAAAATATTTAAAACAAGTATCTACTGATAATTTATATTGAGTGATATTCTCAAGAACTAATCACTTTTATGTAATAGTGCTTTTAATTATCAACACTTTTGACGACCTAAAGCTACAAAGCACAATATCACTTTATCTTCGTTAAATGAAGTGTTTTAGACTGTTACCTAAACACTAGTCTGCTAATCTTTACATGAATGCACATAACTGAGGAAAAAACAAAAGTTTGATTCTTTATATTTTTCGACACATCTATTTAATTTTATGGGTTCAGAAGTTTCGGAAATAGAGGCTCTACTTTTTTTTCACAGGCTTAGAATATATTTAGTATACAAACCATTACGTGCCAATATTCGCTCTTGCTCTGCTTCTTCTAGATACGTTTTTTGAACTTCTAAAACTTCTGCACTATTCAAACAGCGAGAGTACCTCTCTAACAACTCTTCATTTAACTCTAAGAAAGAATGACCCCATGAAAACTTGGATAAATAGTACTCGGCTATTTCATTAAAGCCAGTTATATGTAAAGCCGCTGCTATTGCTTCAACACAACTCAACTGGCACGGTCGACCGTAATTTATCGGATTGGCAGCGACAAGGAACGGCAATAATCTGGGATAGGGAGTACGCATTCGATTAACAGGTAATTCTTCAATTCTTGCCCAAGAACAGTCCACAACTGCTAAGCCGCGTTCTTCAATTATACTTTTATCGGCTGGACTGACACAACATTCTCCAGTTGGTGTTAATACAAGACCTGGAAATTTTTGCCCCAATTTTAAATTTTTTATCATATTCCATCTGGCTAATTTTCGTCCGGAGCATTTTTTAGGATCACACTGATTTAAATCCCACATGGCTACGTCAAAAGGTACATTGATATCTGTAGTTTCGTTTTCGGAATCATCTTCATGAGTTGGCGAATTTTCACGAAGATTTTCTTTAGGGGGTCTTTTCTGTTTCGACGATTTTTGCTTGTTCTTATTTCTTGATCGAGTTCTATTCATTCTGCTTTATCACTTAGGTACTTTTCCCTATGATTATTAATTAAAATACAAATGACCACAGTTTGACATGAGCAAGGTAAGGTTATGTTATTAATTTTTACTTTTTAGGCGCGAATATTAAGGAAATCAGGTGAAAGTAAAGGTGACTTAATAAATACAGGTTTTTTACAACTTATTTTGATAGCGAAAAAGTCTTTTCTTAGTTTTTATTATTTTTTTTTTTGTTAGACTCAAGTATTATTTTTCACATTCTCATTTAACTATTAACGTTAATAGAAAAACTAAAAAACTCACTGGTAAAATTTTCTAATTGAAGATCTGTGCTTCTTCAAATTCCTATTAACAGAGATAAGGACTCTATTAACCTTTTTTCAGATGAGCTCTCACCATGGATCTAGAAATTATATTCCCGTCAGATTCCTATGTCTATGGCTATAATTTTAAATGATTTTGTGCGAATCGTTAAGAAAGTATTAAAGTTCACAAAATGAAAGAAATATTAATAAGGGGATATGGATTAAGCTCAGTATGTCGATTGTGCTTATCGACTGGAGCTACGTTGTTAGATATATTTGCATTTTCAGCCAGAAAGAAAAAAAGATTAACTAAAGTAATTATGAAGTGTGCTTCTGTTAAGGTACGTAAATGATTTTTCAATTTCCATATTTTAGTTTCACAAAATAAATATGGTGTGTATATTTTCTCAGATTACGCGACGGGATGAGATGCCAGGTTTCATCTGTAATTTATGTTATACCAAGCTGGAGGACATTCGCCGGTTTCAAAAGAAAATAGTACAATCTGAAAAGACACTACGTAGTTTTTTACAAAAATTACATGCTTGTGACAAACAAATTAAGCTTGAGTATTCCATTCAGAGGACTTCTGAGAATCCTTTAAGCCCAGCTTGTAACACTAATTCAGATATTCCTTTGAAATGTGGATCTCCACAACTTGATGACTTAATTGACATGAGTGGCGCTTTGGCAGAGAAAGAACCTACAAACGTACTATTAGATAATGCGCTTGATGAAGAAATGTCTATAAAGTCTGAACTCAATGACGATGATAAATCATATATTCCATCAGAATGCTCTGATGACATAACAAAAACTTTATCGGAAAACGGCGTCAGTGAGATCAGCTTTGAAGACTCTAAGGTCGACATTAAAGACCCGAAAGTGGATGTTGACGACATGTTTGCCCATAAATCACAAAACTTTAACGAGACAATGTCTTTAAGATCCAAAATCAAAAACAAACTGACGGTTGATGATTTAATTAATCGAATAGAATCAAGTGATAACATAGAAACTGATTCGTCTGACTCTGATGGCAGTGAAGACATTGTGAAACGCACTAAATCTAAGAAAACGAAAAAATACCAATGTAATGTTTGTAACAAGCATTTTAACCGATGTAGTGATTTTGCAAGTCACAAACGTACGCATAAAGGTGAAAAACCGTATCACTGTAACATGTGCGATAAAAAATTTGGCGAAGCAAGGAAATTAAAGAGTCACAAACGTGTACATACGGGCGAGAGACCTTACAAATGTGACGTTTGCAACAAACGTTACTATCGTCTAGAGAATTTGAAAACGCATAAACGTACTCATACTGGTGAAAGACCGTATAAGTGTAACCTTTGTGATAAGACTTACAACCATTCTGCGAATTTCATATATCATAAGCGTACACATTCTGGGGAGAAGTCCCACCAGTGTGATGTTTGCAAAAAGCGCTTCATCGTTTTTTCCGTTTTGGAAATACATAAACGTACACATACTGGTGAGAAGCCATATCAGTGTGACGTTTGTGGTAGACATTTCAATTATTTAGGTAATTTTAACCTTCACAAACTCGCACATAGCGGTGAAAAACGGCATCAGTGTGACGTTTGTAAGAAATTTTTCTCTCAGCCAAGCAGTTTAAATACTCACAAGCTTAGTCACGCTGCTAAACAGTCCTATCAGTGTGACGTTTGTGATAAGAGTTTCAAATATTCATATTATCTAAAAATTCACAAACGTTCACATTCAGGTGAGAAACCATATAAATGTGACATCTGCAATAAATGTTTCACTCAGTCCGGCAGTTTGAATACTCATAAACTTACACACAGTTGGGAAAAGTCTATTCAATGTGACGTTTGTAAAAAAACCTTTAGTCATTCAAACTATCTGAAAATTCATAAACGCGTACATACCGGTGAGAAACCATATAAATGTGACGTTTGTAATAAATGTTTTTCCCAGCCAAGCAGTTTAAAAACTCACCAACGTGCACATACAAAAAAGAAAAGTCGTAAATCAAAGAAAAGAGCAAAATAAATTATATCATTTTTTTTTTGTATCGAAACATGTAAGATTGTGATTTGTAATTCTATTAACTCTGAAGTTCTCAATAAAGTTTAAATATAGGGAATAAAAAAATGATGTTTTTTCTACAATCAAGTGTATATATTTCGTTAATACCAGTTAACATTTTTTATATAATAATACTTCGGTACTAAACCACTGATATCATTTTGTTCCTACATTTTTATGTGAATAAATAAGACAGTTTCAGTCAAATTTATTGAGGAATGGTGCTATGGAACCAACATCCTCGCAATCTGGAATAGTTTTTCCTTTGAATTTCACACATGCGTCTGCGCACAACTGTCCGTCGAAATATGCTCCAAACATTTTTCTGCACTGAGCACAATTGCGAATACATACAGCTAAAAAGAAAAAAAAAGAATATGAGTTAATATTACCTAATATCGAAAAATAAAACAAATAACTCATTCGGTGTATCTTCTCCTGTATCATAATAATAATAATGCTTCTTTACGTTTAAATTGTGTAAATTTCCTAATATAGAAATAATAGCTAATAGTTTGCTATCATGTTATGAAACACACATTGTTGCTATTATAAAGAGATTTTAGAACAATTTACTATTCAAACAGTGTCACTGTCGGGATACGAACCTGAATCTTCCACTACTGCAGCGGCTGAATTACCAGTTATTGTACAGTGACACTGTAATTCAGCCGCCGCGATAGTGGAAGATTCGGGTTCGTATCCCGACAATGATATTGTGTGAATAGTAAAATTTTCTAATTTGCATTATAATTGCAACAATGAGTGTTTCATAATATGATAGCAAACTATTAGCTATTATTTCTTTTCCTATATATTTAAACAATTAACTACCGAGGAAAATGGGTGTATTTCTGTACATACATGGCCTTTATTTTGGTTAATCAGAAAAAAAAACGTTTCTGGAAAGATCTTTTCGTGCTTCAATCCTACAACAAAAGTAGGTACTTATGACCATAAAGTGCAATTTAAAAAATATATTATTATAGAACACTTTTTGTAAACAATTTAATTTGCTTTATTTTTGGTCATAAGTGTTTTTGTTGTAGGATTAAGACACACAGATATTTTTCAAGAAATGTGATTTTTTCTCCTAATTGGCTTCATAAAAACATCTAAACATCGGATCGATAGGGATTTTTCAATGTGTTATTTATAACACTAATAAACAAAATTTGCCCATTTTCCCGTAAATTGGGTACTTTTTGTCTAAAATGACTGAAAATTATAGAAAGAAAAAAAAATCAGTAAAGCACTATTTCTTGTTGCAGTAGGTAAGTAATCTATCTATATATACAGGTGTCTCAACCGACGTTGGCTAACATGGGTAACTTTGTTATTAGTGGAGATAGAAAGTCAGTTAAATGGGCAAAGTAGTGCAGAAAATTGGGCTCATTAACGTCCCGTCGAAAAAACAATTAAATTTTGACAGAAAATAGTGAAAATTGCCATTTATGAAAACTGGCCATAACTTTTTTATTTATGAAGATATTTGAAAATTTCATTAACCATTCTTTGATAACTTTTTAAGGTCTTTTTAGTGGCGTAGGTTTAATTTTTTTATTTCCACTACATAATGAGATATTGACATGAACTTTGGTTTTGATTTTTAGATATTCGAATTCTACTTATTTTTTTGAATAATTTGACAGTATATCCTATATCTAAACCAATCAGAAGCTACAAAACTGACCATATTGAAATTCATCATCGAACAAAGCCTATTACAATGGGCGTTATCATTATAAGATGTGTAAATTGGGCCAAAAATTTACCGGAAAAAATTGGCGGAATAGTTTCAAATCGAATGCTTGAGAGATTTAAATGATTTCTTTTTAAATTGATCAGATGGTGGGAATCGAGTTCACGAATAGTATAAGATTGTGACTACACATATTTCTCCATAAGAAAAGCACTGCAGAATTTAAAATCGATTCCGCTCGAAAATAATCGATCGATTGAAAAGATATTTATTTTAAACTGTGTATATACATGTATTTAACACAGTTTACTGTACAATCTACACTTCAAAGCAACGCTTTTCTACGCATTTTGAACAAAAATACCACGTGGGCTCAAGCAGAATACTTGAAACTTTATCCAGAAAGGCGACAGCCTTATTCAATAACTTTTAGGAACTTTTCTCCATTAATTTCAACGTTTGCTAGAACTAATTCTTCTTCACAGTGTTGAATGTTGCCTTTTTTCTTTGAAAATGAACCGTATACCTTTAAATTTCTATTTAAGTTCCTAAAAGTTATTGAATAAGGCTGTCGCCTTTCTGGATAAAGGTTCAAGTATTCTGCTTGAGCCCACGTGGTATTTTTGTTACGCTGAATGTATGCGCAAAAATAGCCTGTTTCTCCAAATTTGAGAATGCTTGAGCCATCCTAGAGAGTAAATCAAACAAAATGAATTAGCAAAACTGTAGCGATCGCTCGACAGATTGTTAACCTGTCGATATGTATTTGTTTCAACAAATTTTGTTTTACACAGCACACTTTCATAACGCCAAAAAGCTATTTTGGTCAGTTTTGTAGCTTCTGATTGGTTTAGATATAGGATATGCTATGTCAAATTATTCAGAAAAATAAGTAGAATTCGAATATCTAAAAATCAAAAATGCCGTCCATAAGAAAAACCAAAGTTCATGTCAATATCTCATTATGTAGTGGAAATAAAAAAATTAAACCTACGCCACTGAAAAGACCTTAAAAAGTTATTAAAGAATGGTGAATGAAATTTTCAAATATCTTCATAAATAAAAAAGTTATAGCCAGTTTTCATAAATGGCAATTTTTCACTATTTTCTGAATAAATTCATAGGGTATCAAAATTCAATTGTTTTTTCGACGGGACGTTAATGAGCCCAATTTTCTGCACTACTTTGCCCATTTAATCGACTTTCTATCTCCACTAATAACAGTTACCCACGTTAGCCAACGTCGGTTGAGACATCCTGTATAAAAATCTCGTGTCACAGTGTTTGTTATCGAACTCCTCCGAAACGGCTTGACCGATTTTTATGAAATTTTTTGTGTATACTTGGTAGGTCTGAGAATAGGTCGTAGGCTATTTTTTATACCCCTAGGCGATAAGGCTGGCCCTCTCCAGAAATTTTAAATTTTTGGATAAATTTTTTTAAAATTTTTTTTATGATTTGCCAAACAAATACTTATAACCCTACATTTTCACCGTTCTACCACCAACCCCTATTTTTTAATAGCGATAGTAGTATTTTTATTTACATCCACAGATGCGCAATAGGGTTGCAAGATGGCAATATAACGGGAAATTTGTCACAATTTTTTATATATATTTGACAATAAATTTTTTTATCTATCTATCTATCTCATGAATTATTTTAATTTTGTGGAAAAATGAAAATAGTAAAAATTATAAAATGCATTTCACCTTCTTCTTAGGACGCAAAATTAAAGGAAGAAGATAAAATTAATTTTATAATTTTGACTATATTCATTATTTCACAAAATTAAAATAATTCATGATGGATATTTATTATCAATTGTACAATATACTAAAATTCTAATCGCATTGTTGTTTTGAGGATGGTGTAAAGTTCACCGAAATGTTAGCCATAAATGCAATTTTAACATCAGTATTGCTTTTTATTGATCCCGAGCCATTGAGTTTCCTCCAAATTTTTAACAATCAACGGATCACCATATCTATTTGTAAGAATTTTTTTTTCTCCAATAGATTATAATATCTTAGGAAATATCACAGAATAAACTACCTATTTATATATGTATCCCGGCGAAGCGGCACCGGACCGCTAGTATAAATATATTTTGTCATGCAATTTAAGTTAATGTAAAAATAAATTATTTAGCTATTTTTTTTTAAACTCACCCACATCATTGGCATCACAATTAATAAAAACAAAAACAGTAAATAACAAAAGACACATAATACATTTTGATCCAATCATATCTGAAATAGAAACAAATGTAAAATTACAATTTAATTTAAAACAAATTTGATAATAACATCGATGTTCCTAATTCAGAAATCAAAATAGGTTACAAACTAATTTATGACCCACATAATACCGAGGTCTCCTAGAAAAGCGGTACCGTTATATAGCGTCCGTATTATAACGGTTAATGACGTAACAAAAAACGTGTGCATAGAAATAAACGGATGTTGTTTTCTCGCTAGCGGTAGCACCATCGTTAAGTAATAAAGCGGCATTCATTTATTTCTATGCGTACATTTTCTGTGACGTCATTCACTGTCATATTATGGTAACACTATCTTAGGAAACCAGGACTTCAATCCCTAAGTCAAAATCCACTAATGTACTGGGACAAATCCTATTTTTTTCTCTATTTAAAAAAAGAGGTTTTTAAAAAATTTAGTTATATATTTTTTATAACAATGTATTTCAAAACTTACTTGCTGTTTAGAGAAATGAATGAAGTTTTGCTGATGATAATCCTTAAGAGACACTATTCGAACACTACTGCTTGCAACAATCTCAGATTCTTTTATACAAACACAATCTAGAGTATGACTCCAGCGTTACAGGAAACAGTCCTGATTGAATTATTTGGGTGACTACAGTAAACTTTTCGTAGAAAAAACTTGAAAATTTTACAACGGTTTGTACGATATTTGCGTTTTAAGGCTTCCTTCAGATGTAACGCATAGTGACGCGCGATAGCATTTTTAAGGTGTTCAGAAAACAAGCGCGTAAGCCCCTGCAATATACTAGTGACTCTGCTGTTTCGGTCTCTCATTTTCGCATAGAAAACACGACCAAGAAAGAGATATGTCATTGTTGCTACATCGCTTTTTTTTATAGTTTTTTAAATTTTTAAATTTTAAATCTACCGCTTACATAGATATACTTTTAAAAAATATTTATTTCACTATAGTTTCTAATCGAAATAGCGAGTTTGCTTAAAAAAAGACACATAATGAGTTATGTGAGTAATTTTTCATCCATTAACGTAGACAAGATAAAACTTCAAAATTTCACTCAAAAGATTTTCTGAATGTAGCAAAAAGTTGGAGTTTAACTGTACTGCTTTAGAATAATCAGGTTTCTATTATTTTGTTATCCTCTAATAGGAATAAATAGATTTATTTCGTACTGAGAGGAAATGCATTTCAACAACGGGTAGTAATTCTCTCAGAGAAGATATTTTCTAATTTATTTTAACGCCACTACAAATATTTATAAAGTATTAATATTATTTTCAAGAAAATAAATAAACAACAAATTATTGCAATAAAAAATAGATATCACCATAACTACATAAAGCATATTCATTAAATGGTTAAGTTTAAATTTAAAGTGGATCTTTAAGATAAAACAGTTTTAATTCAATTTCAAAAACTCAATTAAATAAAATGCGTGTTTAAAAGTAAAGAAATTGTTTAGAGTTTAGAATACTATCTAAATTGGAAGACGATAGGGTTGAGTTTGGAACGGAACTTTTTTGAATGCATATAGTATATTTGTTTTTTTTTTTTGAAAATGTGATCAGAACAGACTCGTTCGGCAGTCTATGATAATCCAATGAAAGGATAGGACGAATGAGTTTATGTTTAAATTATAAAAATCTAGCATATAGAAATTAAGTTAAGTTGATTATTAAAAATTATAAACTAATATGAAATTAAATACAAATAAAAGCAATTAAAAACAAAGGTAAGCAAACTATTAAGTATTATAAATATTCAGAACAAGTATCTATTATAAAAAATTAAATTAAGAAAAATACTTATGCATTGAAAATAAAATAAAAGAAAACCCAAATTAAACCAATTCAAAATCAATTAACATTTAAGATAGATTTATTGTATAATTATTGTAGTCATCGTAGTTAAGAGAAAATAAATATAATACCTACTTATTTTAGACTTTTTCATTTATCTGTTTAAATTTAATAATAAGAGCCACTACAGATGTAAAAGCTGTTAACCGGAGATGCTAATTGACAAAAACAAATAAATATCGCATCAATAATTGAGCGAATCAAAACGGCACGCGACAAGTTCGTTTGCATTAAAAGAGAGAATGTTATGTTACGTAAAGCATCGCTTAAAATTCATTCAAATTGGGTTGACTGTTACTAGTCCACAATTGTAAAAAGAAAATAAAGTAATACATGTAGGGGTTGGTAGCTCATTTTATATAGTCAAAGAAAATAATAAACTAAAACTGAAAAAACAACATGTGCTTGTTGATCATGGAACTATTTTGATGTGTCGTTTATTATAAACTGACATATTATTAATGTTTCCAATTTTTATTCTATTGTTGTTCGAAAAATGATAACATCAGCGTTCAATATTTTTGATTTCAAAATAAACAACGCTCAAAGATCCCTCAAATATAACACTTTTTAAAATCATTTTTAGAGTTTTACAAATTTTTAAAACTCCATTCTTTAAAATTACGGTTTAGATTTGCTCAGAGTTCCTTCCATGCTGCATTTTGTAAAAAAAATGACTGTCGTAATTACTAGCGACCCTCTATGACTTACTACTGGAGATTTTTTGAATTTATTTCGATAAGAATTAAGTTATTACTTTAACAAATCGTTCGTAAGTTTAACGTGAATTGTTGACTGTAAGATGCGTAACCTAAAACGGTTAAAGTGGGCTATTTTTTAATGATATGCTATTGCAGATTTTTTCAATGATTTTTTCATACATAGATTAAAAATACTCGTATATATTTTTAATAATTTGGCAGCAGAACCTGAGAAAACACTCAAATTGCCGTTTCTTTGGTCGACTTGTTTCATTAAAATCGTCACTACTCGACTGTCTTTTACACACCGAAATCTTTCTCGTGATTTAGTGATAATAACCGCATAAAAGTCAGTCCAGAATGTTCTCGAGATTAACACGAACGAATACGAATAGACAGATAGACAACGCTCAGCGGTTATAAATTTTGTCTACTCCGACACTGCGTAAATATATTCTTACTTTCATTATTTGTATTTGTCAAACGGCACATACACTATTGGCGTCGGTCGGATGGCGGGACCTAGGAGTCGGATCAAAATTTCTTGATGTTTTATAGTCTTGTGAACAATTTGCCATTAGTTAGCATGATAACTTTCGACAGACTTAATCGATTTAAACGAAATTTGGTTTACATGATAATAGAGTCTATCACCGTACGAAGCCTATTTAAAATGGGCTCCATCATACCATTTTTAGAGTGGAATATAAGGGTTGAAAAAATCTGAGAATCGTTTTAAATTTTAAATTTATTAAAGGATTAAATGTGCTGCTAAAATTTAAATAAAATCGGTCTGACAGGACCAGATTTACACATTTTATGAAAACGCTAGTTTGCGGATGTGGATTTCCAGAAGGGTGTTAATTTGGTTCAGATGATAATATTGGAATTAAGGGAAAAATATTTTAAGGCATTTTAAGAGATAAAATTTTAAATTTTGTCCAAAAACAAACTTAATAGCTAGGGAGTTAGTACCAATTTTACTCATCATAGTATTCCCTCAAACCGGAGTTTTTGTAAGTTCATTAAGGGCACTATCCTGAACATAAAAACCGCAGTCTGGCAGCTGAGGCCATGCGTGGGTGGACGCAGTCAAAGATGTCAGATATAAGGAAATATATTAAATGACACCCCCAGTTTGACATTTTTGACCGCGTCCACCCACGTATTGTCCCTGATCTCAGCTACCAGACTACGGTTTTATGTTTCAGGACAGTGTCCTTATTGAACTCACAAAAACTCAGGTTTGAGAAAATACCATGAGTAAAATCGTCACTAGCTCTCTTACTATAAGTTTATATAATAAAATCATATTGGCTGTGTTAGCAAATACACTACGTTGTCGGCAGGACTTGGGCACTGCGACCGAAGTTTTTCATTTTTTTTTTATTTTAATGTACACGGCTGCGTAATTGAGATTTACTTTAGTCTTATCACACAAAATAATACATTTCAGAATACCATCGATTCAATTCGTTTAAATTGAAATACATTTGAGAGCTGAGTTGTAGTGTTCTTGGAGAATATCCACTGCTTGAATGGCTTTTTGTCATGAAAACAAAACATTGTTTTGAAAAATAAAACCGTTAAAAGTGTAGCGACAGTTGTTTATGTTTGCTATGAAAAAATATTACCTTGTTTTCAAGCTTCTTCAAGTAAAATTAATTATTAGTATAGCTAATGTTCTGTTTAGTATAGTATAGTGCACAATCTGCAAGACAAAACGTTATTCCGTTGATTAAATTAACACATATTACTATTTGACAGTGATAATTTAAGTGATTTAAAAATAGTGGATAATTTACAAAATTTTAAAAACGATGGTTTTCATTTTTCATGATTTTTAGTAAATAGTAAATACGGAGATCATTGTATGTGGTCGGCATTTAAAAAAAATATTTTTTTAAAGCAAGGCATTTTTAAAACGTTTTTGATTTAAATGATTTTCGATAAATGACAGATTTACTAGAGCATTCTGTCCTATAAATATTTTTTTTTGCCTGTCGCTTTGTTTCGAGGGCAAGGGAGATTATTATAGTAACAGCTTCTGTAATGTTCTTTACGGTACTAAGACGATTAATGAAGCTTCTATTTGTCTTCGGAAAGTCAAGATGATTGTCAAACATGTTTAACAGTATATATATGAACGGCTCCATTTTTTTTAGGTTAATATCATTAAAAATTAAAAAGGTGTCAAATTTTATTAAAGTATCAAGTATTTCAAATCATTGAGCACTGAAATCATTATAAATATAAAAAACCTGGGTCGCAGTGCCAAAACCCTGCCGACAATATAGTGTATTTGCTTGTATAGGGCCGTGTGGTTTTATACTTTTATTATGTGAAATTAAGTTTGTTTTTGGGCAAAATAAAAAATTTAACCCCTTAATACACCCCTTAAAATAACATTTTTTTTCTTAATTGTAATATTATTATCAATCTAACGTCTACACCGAATTAAATACACCCTTCAATAAATAAGTTACTATCTGCAAACTAGTGTTTTCATAAAATTTGTAAATCCGGTTCTGTCGGGCCGATTTTATTAAAATTTTGGGGACACTTTTTAATTACTACCAGAGGGTTAAATTTCAATTTTTAAACGATTCGGAGAATTTTTTCGGTATTTTGGGGCCCAAAAACATTTTTCAACCCCTAAAAATTACCCTTAAAAGAGCCCGATTAGGCCCATTTTAAATAGGCTTCTTGCGGTGATGGATTTCAACACGTGGGCCAAATTTCGTTGAAATCAATTGACTCTTTCGAAAGTTATTGCGCGTACACATATATATATGTGTATATATATATATATATATATTTACGCGTATATAAATATATATATATATATATATATATATTTACGCGTATATAAATATATATATATATATATATATATATATATATATATATATATACATATATATATAAACATTTTTAAAAATGGTGCCAAAGTGTTTAGGGGGTTATGAAACGTCGAGAAATTTTGGTCAGATCCCTAGGTCCCGCCATCCGACCGACGCCAATAGTGTATGTTGCCATATGGCAAATACACTAATTAACTTATAGTCACGAATTTCACATTTTAACGTAAAATGGAGTATCTCAATGTTTGACATTTTTCAATAAAACAGTACCGCACCATTTTTTTTCAGTTTGAAAATGAACGCGATCGCAGTGATACTCAAAGTCAAGTGCCTAATCGAAAAATGTACAAGAAATAAATACCCGTGAGCACGCTTGCAAGATTTTTGTTGCGATATCATTGTATTGTTGTTTTTTAAACAACATTAATACTCTGCATTGTGGATCAAAACATTGTTTTGTTTTAAGTTTCTAATAGCTACGCTTTAGAATCAAACAAGTTTAATAACAAATTGGTAGTCTCTTTGTGATCAGACATATTTAGGATTTATCTTGATTTAATCAAATTTTATTGTGTTTTATTTAGTTACTTTTTTTATTTAAAGATCAATTAGATATTTATAGCATATTTATGGTGTTTGCAGCATTTCCCGAGTATGTATATAAAAAAAGTTTGTACCATAGAGGATAGCGAGAGAGAGAGGAGATTGATCTCGACACCGTGTCCCGAAAAACGCACGCGGCCCTGTAACTATAAGCCTCCGTCTCTCATATGATTTATGAACGATTCCGCGACAATGTGGTATTGTTTACTGTTAGTCTTTATCTATGCTGTCAGACCTGTATTTAAAACGTGCACATTTGCTATAATTCTATTAGAAAAAGGTGAAATCAAATAATACAGATCGATTATTATTAATTCAGTTCATTTTTATTTTGCAAAAAAAGGGACACAGTTAGGTACTCTTTCTGTTTGTCTATTTGGGGTCTTATAGCTTCAGCGTCGCTAACGTTGGAATAAAAACCCTTATTTTTCTCACTTTTCGAACACGGCAAAAGCGTGGAGATTAATTCTCTTTGTCTCTATCTTTCAATCTTCATGGATTAGATGGAAGTGGGACTTATTATCGTAAAAATTTTTGTTATGAACTCTACATTACTAGAGTAAAGAATCAAAGAGAATAACAAAATAAAATTGTAGAAACTTCTTATGGAAATTTGTTATGTTATATATTAACATATATACATTAATCTTTACATTGTTTATTTGGTCGTTGTAGTTCGAAAAAGAAGATTTCTTAAAATAATTTTTGACGTTTTTGAAGATACAAAGTTTAGATTTACTCGTGAGATACGTTACATGCTGATAGAAAAATCGCTATCATAAAAATACCATAGCGTCGCGCCACAGATCTGCACGAATGAAATTACTGCAAGCTACAAACATTTTTTCTAAACAAAAAATGAAGATATATCCTAATGAGTTATTGTCAAAAATAATTAACACCGGTTCAAAATCTTTTCAAACCGCAATGAGTGTTTCGCTCTTGACAGCTCAGTCTATAGCGCTGATGCCAGTTTCTGGGATTACAAATTCCAATCCACGAAAACTTTCTTTCGCTTGGCTATCTTTTAGAGTTTTATACACTCTCACAATTTTGTTTTTTTCGTTTGCGATGGTTTTACTGATAGTCACTCAAGAAACAGGAGAACCAGTGGTTATAAAATTTGGTAAGTATAAAAAATTCGAAACGCATTAACTCGTCGTTAATAATTTATCTACAGGATTACATCAGATAAGTAATAATAAATTGAGCCTCTAAATAATACGCAGTGTGTCTCTAATTTAAAATTTAAACTACAGTTTGTACCTCTTACAGTTCTTGAGATCAGAATAATGCCAGTCAGCGAAATTAATTCACCCTAAAACAGAAGCGTAGCGTGCCTTGGCGGGGCCCCGTATAAAAATTAGTTTGGGGGCCCTTCCCCCGTTGAAGTAAATGACTTAAACGGGGAAATCCCGCAGCCTGCGATAACCGATGCAGGGTGTTGCCAACTTTTGAACGAACGCTTTACGCGGGAAAAAAAGAAATTGCTTTTTTTGACTTTTGTCATTTCTGAAATAAAAAAAAATTGAGAAGTTTTTAATTTTTGCTTACGCACGTTGGGGGCCCCGTATAATTGATACGGCAGATACGGCGGTAGCTACGCCCCTGCCCTAAAAGCACTTAATAGGCATTTAGTAAACGGTACATAACTTAAAATTATAGAGTGAAATATTTATTTTCAGCTAATGGTGGAATTTTTTATTTGTTTATAATGCTCAACCATTTATCGTTTTTAATATTAGCAAGACGTTGGCCTAACTTCATGTCTAAATGGGCTAAATTTGAAGAAAATATGAAAGCATATAAATATCATGTGAATATCAATAAGAAGATTAACTGTATACATTTTTCATTGTTTCTTCTCGATTGTGGTTAGTATTATTGTAGTCACGAAACTGCAATGAACCCCGAACTATAATAATAATTAATATTGGACCGCGTCAAGTGCTTGCCTAATTCTTCCGCTGTATTCAAAGCGAGCTGTGTACAGGGTATTCTCCTTTTTCTTGCTCGCATACTGTACATGATACAGTGTTATCAAAATTATCGTTATTTTCATGACTAAAACAGTGACACGTGTATAGCAGCCATCTCCATGAACTCGCTTCATTTTTCAGTAAGAGTACCCAGAAAGTGTTGATGGAAAGTTAAGACTTCATCGGTGATGGAACCTTTCACTGTTGTTACCATGGAGACTAGACAAGGAATTAGGGATTGCAATCCTGCGGCATTTTAAATCCAGCTGGATTTATGCTAGATTGAAGCAAATCCTGCTGGATTCAGCGCGTATCCAGCATTAATCGATATTTCAAATAAATGAAACAATTTTTTTTGTTTTGACTCTAGAAACTTTAATAACTATTTATCTACATTTACGAGTATCCAGAGTATAATTATTAATTATCGCAATACAATCATAAGTCACCTAAATTGATATTCTAGATATCCGAAATAGCTATTCATTTATAACCTATTTTACAAACTATGTAGTCTCAATTTCTCAGTCTCAGTAATTTTAGAAATAAAATTGCGTTTCCCGCTTATAAAATGTTTAGTTAACTCTTATTAGAAACAAAACTTTAATATAAATTATAATATTGTATAATTTAAGACTTGACTGGTCTTTTAAAGAATATCAATCAATTATGTAACAGTTTTTTTTTACTTTTTTTAAAGTAAGATCTCGAAAAAGAAATGTCATTGATGCTGTTATCTCCCAGCCTATTTCTTAAAGAACTGCAAATATACCCGCCTGCGGAAAGAGCTCTCTCTACCTCTACGCTGGTTGGTTTGGGAGTCATCAAATAATCATTTAAAGTTAGGTTTTCACCTCTTACTTCCTCACTTTCATAAAGTGCCATTTCTTTCTTCAATATCTTATCATAATCCTTCTCAGACCAAGTTAATTACTTGTTTTTAGCTGATTGTGGATCCGAAACGTTGGATCCAGCAAGGCCAAAAATGTGCTGGATCCAGCTAGATTGCTGGATCCAGCATTGCAATCCCTACAAGGAGTATGAACTCCATGTATACAAATAATCAATCATCACTAGTGTTTTGTATGTAGGGTAACGATGGATGGATATGTACCGAAACCATTTAGAATTTGACAAACGGAATTTAGTTGTCAGTACAAAAGGGAAATTAGCGATGCAAGTGTTAATAAAAGAAAGCGAAACGTGTGCGATTCTATCGATTCTCCCATTTGAGTTCGTGCTCCTTGTATAGTCTCCATGGTTGTTACCACCCATTACATTATAGAAATACTGATTTAAGGCGGTTTTCGCACGAGACATTGCTGTCCGAGCACCGATGTCTTAGGTTAGTCGAACAATGAAAAATGAAATCATTTGACAGGCATGGTCGCCATGACGGTGGACATTCGATTGTCACAGATGTGTTCCATGCGTTACCATCATTAATCAATTATTTTATGGATCGGGTAGAATGAGATACCCGTAGTGGATATCTCAATGTTCAGACACCGTTTCGTGCAAAAACGGCCTCAAAGTTATGTTTTATGAACACTTGGCAATGAGTATTAAAGAAATATTAAGGGGGTATTCTAGTGTAGAGGCATGAATTTCGCCCGGTTTTTGAAGCGCTGTACAAAGGAAACAAAAAATATTTTTACTATAAATTTTTTTATCATTTGTTTATTGATGTTTTATTATTACATAAAAAAATTATTAAAAAAAAAAAACTAAAATTGACAAAGTTATGAGCAGTCAAAGTGGGGCGTCAAAAAAAAGAGGGTGTCCTGGCGTGCATTATTCCAACCCTCCTGGTGATCTGGAACATAAAAAAAAAGGATTCTTAATTATTATAGATGCCGCTATCGTATAACCCTTGGATAAGTTAAAAAAAAAAAAATTTAAAATGGCGGCAGTTTGAAAAAAACATTTTTTTTTTCATATTTTTTTAACAATTCCGAATTTTTTAAAAATACTAAATGAGAGGTTATAGTTTTGGGCAAGGGTCACGCGATGAAGCGATGTATAGAGAACATCCTCTCCAAATTTGAAGTAAATCAGTTCATTAGAACTCGAGATATCCTTACCGCCAGCTCGAAAAAAGTAGTTCCGAGAAAAACGCGTTCAAAGTTTTGAGACAAGTTTTCGACAATTTTACTTATAGAATGGTACAGAATACTTACATATTTTTAATCGGCGATTCCTGCTCCATATAAGAATCCTTCCTCTACTTCAAAATGCTCATTCTCCGATGTTCTTCAATTAAAAATAGATTTAAAATGAATTCTTTACAATAGAAAGGGACATAAGTATGGACTCGGGAACGCCTACCGTCTTTTGTTAACTTGTAGCGGTCGGGCCGGAACCGATGCCACGTCACTAAAACGGCTATAACTCATGAAATAATAGGAATTTTGAAAAATCCTTTTAATGACATATTTTTGAATATCTAAACTTTGAAAATATGAAAAAAAAAATTTTTCGATTTTTTAAAAATTCTACAGTAGAATACCCCCAATTGATTTATTTGTCTACAGTTGAACATAGTATCTACAGATACAGACTTGTATCTAAAATAAATTGTTCGTATTTTCATTGTACAACGATCGAAGCTTTCTTATTGGGTCAACACGCCACAATATTTTCCCGGATTGAATACTCCTTATGGAAAGGGCTTTTATTCGAAGTAAGTATTATTCAGAAGAATTATGAGTCCCGACTTAATTTTGGTTCGTGTGAGATTTTGGATGAATCGCGTATGTTTTGAAATAAAAAATTCAAACACTTTAGAAATACTTATAGTAATTAATAATTAATATTGCACAATGTCGTATAATATGCTAATGTAATATAATACTTCCATCAATGCTTCCATTTCACCACATTATTGTTTTGTCCAAGTATGGTATTGATGCTTTAAAGTCACTGTTTATCAGCTGTTCAATATGCTCTCTTTCTTCCCCGCATACATTTCTCTTATGAACAGTTGGATGTGTGTGAGCATGTAAAATGCGCCTACTCACGTTTCAAAAATCTCTATAGTTTCTATGAAAAATATTATTCAATCTTTGACGTTATTACTTCACATATAAACAAGAAGTATGTACCCATTCTTCCCATATGACTTGTAGCCAAGTTTCTGCAGTTTATTTGATCTAAATACACGATTTAAAATCAGATGAAAAACGAGAAAAATAGCATTAATTTTACACAAAATTTTGTACAGAAACAATTAAATTTGAAAAATATTATTGAGCCAACCAAATTTCGCCAGTAAAAACTTCAAAATGTTAATTTGCCGTCCCGTAATTCAAAATCTCGTGATGTGAGGTAAAGAAATTTGACGAATATCATATTTTTTTATTCGATTTTAAGACAAAAATATGTTTTTTGAAATTTTTAAGCAGCAAGCTACATGTTTTTAAGCTTAATGCTTAATCACAACTAATAATAACAGTAATAAAATCAAATGTGCGGTCAAAGTTCGAAATTTCCCGAGAGCATATTTTGCGATCTGAGGGATCAGTTACCTAAAGATAAATCAGATCTGTCTTTGAATATTGGGAGTGCATTGTGCAATGAATATGTATCTTTAAAATTTTTAAAAACGCGTATTCAAATTACGCTATATAAGGCTTTTATTTGGATCACAAGCTAATTTTGGTGACCACTATGTTAAAATTAAAATGTTATTTATTATATTGCTGTCTTTTTTTATAGTTTCTCAATATAATAGGTGGAATGTCGTTAAATTATTTAGATATCTTTGTAATAGTGATGAGCTACGCCATGACTGTCAAATTTCAACAGATCACAATTCGAATTCATACCAACCTGAAGAAAAGGGTAAATATTTCGGTGAAGAATGTGAATTGAGTACGGCACACATTTCAAGTGTTACAAATTAATTTTTAGATAACAACTCAGTCATTTTGGGATGAAATTAGACGCGACTTCTGCTGTGTCAGAAACATGTGTCAAACGCTTGACAACACAATATCGAATTTAATATTACTTTCATTGGCAGCTGATTTATTTTCAATATGTTTCTTATTATTACAAAGTTTCAGGTGTGTTTGTGTGTGTGCGTGGGTGGTTTTACTTTTCTAGTGTGTAGTTTAAAATACATAGTTTTTTTTTTAATTTCTTGAGGTAGTTTCAATGCGCTTCGTTTGAAGCGTGTTGAAATCCGTGGCAAGTTGAGATCGCTAATAACTTAAAATGTCAAAGTTTGGTCAACTTAATTACTGTATTTCAAAATGTTTTGTCATTCATTTAAAAATAATTTAGAAGATCTCAAACAAAACTTTGATTATTTATTATCAACAAAAATCGGTATCTCGCAAGACTTAAGCATATTTAAAATTTTAATATAGGCGTTTAATAAATTTTAGAGAGACGCACACATTTGTATCGGCAGTAGATTATATTTATTATTTCTACTCATTGACAATTAGAATGGGACGTGTACTGTGGGTTATCATGGCTGCTTCAAAAGTCTATGAGGAGAGTCGTCGTCCTCTAACACTTTTATTTTCGGTATCGCAACAAGAATATTTTATTGATGTGAGTAATACTGACATTAGCATGAAAACCCAAAAATTCTAAATAAAATTTACTTAAATATGTTCAGCAGTTTTTTTCTACTTTAGTATTAAAATAGTACGAAGAGGGCGATTAGTAACGTGCAAACTACGTATTTCAAAACCACTTAAAAGTAAAAAAATTAAAAAGTAACAAAGTTTTGAGATCAGCACCAATTTAATTTTTTGTTGTAAAAAATAATTTTTGCAATAAACATATATTTATTTATTTAATACAAGTGCATAACATAAAACATTATAACATAATTGAATTGGCGCCGCGACTTTAAAAATTTGTTATTTTACGCTTTTAAGTGACCTTTTTTGAAAGAGGTTCATTTTTTTTAAACCAGTTTTACTAACTACAGATTTAAATGCTAACATAGAATTGTTTACTTCTGCTGTCTGTGAGTAATTGTAAATATGTTTCAGGTTGAGAGATTAACTGAACAAATTTGTGAAGAGCAAATAACATTAACAGGCATGAAGTTATTCTCAATAAAACGGTCTGTTATATTGACGGTAATATAAATTTAAATTGTAATTTAAATTGAGAATTAATTACGGTTTCCTTCCAATTCTTTCCAACATTTTAAAATAATAACCATGCAACACTTTTAAAATTATAATATACTTTCAAAATTTAATGAATGAGTTCACGTTTATATTTGTGCACGATGAGTATGCTTTACATTATTTCATTGCTTTGTTGTTCCGTTGAACGAACCGTACTATAATTATGACTCACTTCTTAAATTTTGATACTTTATTATTGTCAATTGTTCTCGTCTCAAATTCCAAGATAAGAAAATAGCGAGCGTCGAGAAACCTCGATATTTTGAAATTTAGAAATAATTAGTTATTATTTCCGTAATAATATTATCAAGCCGCAATTGGTTATTACAAAATTAGAGCCTATGAATTGTTTTCAGGTTGCTGCAACTATAATTACATATGAATTGGTTCTAATGCAATACAAGGATACTTGAAATTCATTAACACTGACTGGTTGGATTTTAGATTGAATTCTAAATCATATGATATATTATTGTTATTAACAATTTGTGTAATCATTTACGAACGAGATACATAAACTACTATTTTTTGCAAAAAATAAAAATAAACAATTCAAATATTTAAACTTTTTTTGATAATCATTGACTTTTATGTTTGCAGGTTTAGTTGAAAATATTTTCGTTTTTTAATATTAATTGAAAATATGCTCTTTAAAAGTAGAGCACTAGGCTGCTGTTATACTAGTCAAGTTTTTCATAGTCTAGCGTTTCCTTCCCGATAGAGTAATTTAAAAGATTTAATAGATTTTCCTTGTATTCAATCCTTAGGTGATAATTTCGATAAAAGTACTATTTGTATACAAGTACTGTTTGTATTTGGACTAGAAAAAAGATTTTTTTATTTTCTTCTTATTTAATCTCCAAAAAAGTACAAATTTAGACGTGTTCATGGTTCCAACATACTGATTAAACGAGTTTTGGATGTCCAGAGGTCTAGGTGATATATTGTTCAATAAAACGTAATCGAGTTTTAAACTTAAGGTTTTTAAGGAATTCCTCAGGGTTATTTTTTTTATTTTACCACTACTCCCCTCTAAGTATTTGTTTTGGAAATATTCAAAAATTGGAAAATACTGATTCTGTAAAAAGATTAATGAATTTTCCTGATATATATGGTATGGATGATAAATATTGTCGTTAGGTGTAATTTAATATATTACACTAGTTGTAAAATGGCGTAGACGCTATTTTTACATGGTAGTCTATAGTCTATACATTCAACATCAGTTTAAATAATATACAACGCTGATTTCACTGCAGAGTGTTATCTGCAATCTATTTACCGACTACATAGTAATCAAATAATTCATCATAAATTATTCACTTTTCAATCGGTTTTGTTGTGTCTCTAGAAATATATTACTTTCCGGTATTTTAGCTGTCTGGATAATTTTCATCTGTTGGTTTTATCATAATCGCCCGCAGTAGTTTTCCAAGGGGGGAGCAAGACATCGGGAAGTTTCAGAGATATTTTTTGGTTTAAGAATACATTTTAGAGTATCTGAGCACACCAGTCTTTACTAACAACTTTAATATTTTTTGTTAATTTTTAAAAATTGTTGATTTAAAGTTTATAAGGAAATAATACTACTTTGAGTATAATTTTATTTTATTCAGTTGAAAACAGAAAATAAAATAAGAACCACTGTTTCGTTTTCAGATAACTCATTTTCAAATAAAAGAAAAACAACATTAGATTAGAACACTTCATTGACAAAGATTTTTAAGCTAAACGAAGCACCATTGCATAAATATTTGCTGTATAATACAACTCATGTGTTTTCAACCTGTCGAGACAAATCGACTCATATATTTTCAACTTCTCCTTCATTCTCACTTCGTGACAATCAGAAAAATCAAACGTATTTTTCTATGAATGGGCAACGTAGGAGGAGACATTTTGCGTGAGAAGCAGGGATTAAAACATTGAAAGTAGACATTGAGAGTAGAACCGTAGTTAAAAATAGATAGTGCTTAATAGACATTATACATGAGTCCAACTGTACTTTTATTTGCCACAAAAATTTGTTCTCAATTTGATTTTTATATCGCTCCACTTTTTCAATTTCTAGGGGGAGGCATGCTCCTCTCTGCGGGTGTCTATGGTTCTTATAATAATGCATTTACACTATACACTGTCGATTGATGTACAATTACGTACTATAGCTTTTCTAGTCTTATCCATCATGTACCTACATTGAGTGATTGACACTAGCACTTTGGCCATATATCACATAAAATAATAGAATACCATCGATTCAATCAGTTTAAACTGAATTATATCTTAGATATTTTTGAGCGAATTGTTGCGCCCTTGAACAATCCCCACCCTTTTAATGTTTCTTTGTCATGAAAACAAAACATTATTTTGAAAAATAAAACCGTTAGAAGTATTCCGACAGTTGTTTATACTTGTCTATGAAAAAATATTACCTTGTTTTCAAGCTTCTCAAATTACTTCACTTAAAATTAGAATACAGATAACCATGCTCACTTCGGTATAATATATAGATCATAATGCACCATTTAAATATTATAGTTACGATGCTACGATAAAACATTATTCCATCTATTAACTAGATACATAATAATAGTCATAATTTTAGTGATTGAAAATAATTGATACATAATATTAAAAACGATATCGTTTCCAATTTTCATTATTTTTAAGTAAGTATTAGATGTTCATACTTGATTAACTAGAACAATTTTATTATTAAATGCACAATATTTTGAGAGCAATGCTCCCATCATAGGTACTATCAGAGTTTTTGTTGGAAGGGCGCTTGGTCGAGGTTTTTGTCGAAAGTTACAGGGCCAAAGCTTTTGTCGAGACATCGACAATTTATAAATACATTCGAGTTTCCTATTGAACAAACTACTTAATTTTTAAAACTTTAACATTCAACATTTCAAAAACTAACAGATATTGATATTTTTTAGTTTTTTTTAATGAGTTTTATAAAAAAGTTTGTTGAATTGCGGCACGACGTAAATCGTACTCTTGTCATGTCTCATAGCTCTTGATTACGACTAGATTACGAAAGTGAAGTTACCATTTAGCAGCCCACAAATTTATACAATCAATAACTAATACAAATATAAGTATAGGTATCTCGTTAAGTAGTGACTTCATAAGGCGTGGTCTGTCTTAATCGTCCCTTACTCTTGCACATTCCGATGAAACTATGATAATATGTTAGATCTTAAAGTATGTTAAGTTTGCAACAAGAATATATAAAGAGAAGAAACTCTCGTTAAGTCGGCATTTTCTTCCACAAAAGTTTCGTAAATACTGACTGTGTTTTTAAAGATGGTGGAACGTGAATCATATAATTACAGATCAACTGAATGTTCATTTTTCCGAAGAAGATTTAAAGAAAAGAACAAGAATTGAGAATGTTGAAGTATTTTAAGCGAAAAATTTCATCAACAAACTGTCAAAATATGGAGGAACGTACCAACTCATTACAATCAGCAATATGCCTGACGCTGATGACCGCTCAAAGTATCGCATATATGCCGGTATCAGGTATCACAGACCCAGATCCACGAAATCTTTCATTCAGATGGATATCATGGCGAGTTTTATATACGTTTATGGGTTTAGCTTATTCTTTACTGCTCCTCGTAACGGTTCTTTTCGGAAATACTGACAAATTATTGGTAATGAAGTTTGGTAAGTGTATTTGTAAAGTTAACAGTAATTAATTTAATAATAATCAATATAATAACAAGTCTAAAGATGATAGTAAATAGAATTATAGAATAAGTTGCTGATGAAGTCATAAATAAATGACGAAACTTCCAAATGATTTAATTTAATTTCTTTTTCAATATTCCAACTTCCTACGATCTGAATTATTAGTTAAACAATCAATCTTTCTGATAATAAAGCAAATTTGCATCTATATTTCATTTTCATATACTCTGAGAGTTAGTTTTTGCATTAGGCATCAGTGAATATTAACCTTCACTCAAACGAAAGCTACTTCTAAAAGTGAATCAAATCTACTAGAGTAACAATAAGTATATTTCATAAAACAACAGCCAACTAGTGCTGTAACCTCATGTTCTTATTTTCCCGGAATAAAAAATTGATAGTAAGAATATAAAACACCGAGTGTTAAGTTTTCTGGGCGTCAATACTATACAAAGTTGTTTAAAGTTATTTAAAAAGGAATTCAGCATTTTAAATAAACCTACGGTAAAATATTTTAGTTCAAGGTGGACTTTTCTATTCGTTTCTACACATTAGTGGTTGGTTATTTTTGATTATGGCAAGACGATGGCCAAACTTTGTATGTAAATGGTCTGAAATGGAGAAGCATATGAACAAGTACCCATGTCATGTTAATCTGCGCATGCGACTTAATATAATAAATTTCACAATGCTTTTTTTGTCAAATGGTTCGTATATTTTTTTTAATTTTATGTATATGCTAGTTGTGGTACCTTACGATTTTAATGAAACGCACTCGATCACGGTCTAATAATAATTAACTATTTATTCAATAGAAATGTACAAAATAATATTACATTATACTCTTATATAAATATCCTTGACACCGGTCTCCACACTAGTAAACCTGAAAACTCTGCTATGTTAGGGATAATAATAAAAAAAACCGGGTCGCAGTGCCAAAACCCTGCCGACAATATAGTGTATTTGCTAATACAGGCAGTGTGGCTTTATTATGTGAACTTTAGTTAGTTTTTGGGCAAAATAATAAACTTAACTCCTTAATACACTCCTTAAATTAACATTTTTTTCTTAATGTCAATATTATTATCAATCGAACCTCTACACCTTCCAGTAAATAACTCACTATCTGCAAACTAGTGTTGTTATAAAATTTGTAAATTCGGTCCTGTTGGGCCGAATTTATTAAAATTTTAGGGGCACTTTTTAATTGCCACTGAAGGGTTAAATTTCAATTTTGAAACGATTCTAAGAATTTTTTCGGTATTTTAGAGCCCAAAAGCTTTTTTCAACCCCTAAAAACTACCCTTAAAATGACCCGTTTAGGCCCATTTTAAATAAGCTTCTTGCGGTGATGTATGTTGCCATATGGCAAATACACTAATAATACTAATAAAGGAAGGAAAACAACTTAGTGTTTTTTTGTTTTATAGTGGAACATACCGCATTCATATATTCGTTAGTAAAGAAGAGTGGGTGCTCATTTTTCGAGTGCATCACTTTGGAGGATTATTTTCGACTTCGATATCATAGTATGTTTCAATTTACTGAATACTCTATATGGAAGGGCCTAATATCTGAGGTAATCTTATTACATCTGTATCACAATATAAAAGTCCCGGCCAAGGAAAAATAAAAGTTACCATATTTTCATATATAACAGTATGCATCATCTATGCCCTGTCTGTCATCCTCCGTGGTCCTGCTTTACATTGACCACGATTATTGTAATCATTGATATTTTCCCGGTCATCAGTGTGGTCCACGACATGGATTTTATATATCTACTATACAAACGATATTGTGTTCAAAGAATTTGCCGTGTCGGTTCGGGATGACGGACGGCATTTTTTTTTATCTCACGATAAAAAAAAGCTTTCTAAAGAGTCTAAAGCAAACGAATTGTAATTTTTATGGTGAAACGGGTCTTTTCTAAATTCAAAAATGTACTGTTTGAACATCGAATCAAGAAAAACAATATCTATATAAAATAGGTGTTCAAAAATAATATATACTCTTTTTGGCTCTTTACACTTTAACTTTTTTTATATTTAAAAATAACACATTTGTTTCTATCCTAGTATTTTAACTGGGTTATTGGAACGGCATTGTATTACGTCGATGCTTTTATAATTTTGATGAGTTACGCAATGAATGTCAAATTTCAACAAATCACAAATCGGGTAAAACTAAACTGCCTTTACAAGGTAAATATCTTTTAAATATTTTTAAAAAATATATATTAATAAATAAAACTAATATCCTCCTCAAAACTTTGCAAATATTCCTAATCAGAATATTGATCTAAGCAACACATGACTCACAAAATAGAATTAATATAACGGTATCATATATTATGATACGTAGAATCACGCGTGGTATAGTAATCGAAAAGATCTAATCTTTTCTAGACAACTAATTCAAAATTCTGGTACGAAGTGAGACGGGACTTTGGTCATGTCTGTAATGTATGCCGTTCGCTAGATGACACCATATCAAGCATTATACTACTCTCGTTTACCAATAACTTGCTTAATATATGCTTTTCTTTACTGAGATTTATCAGGTATTGATTTAAATCCACTATTATTTAAATAAAAGTTAAAGATCATCAAGAATGCTAGCAACGATTCTAGTTAGGTACATGCCTTTCGATGCGAATATAGACGATGGATGATGCTGTAATTGCTGATATCGTTACTTTTCTTTCGACCCAGATACTTTTAAGGTATCGCAACATTCCTAGGTGGGGAACCCATAACTGGAAATGCCTTCTAACGACATTGTTCCTGCCCGTATTGATAGATAAGTAATCCATCAACGATTCCGTGGTAGAATGGTAACCATCAGAGCATTTAAAAAACTAAAACCATGACACATATCTGTCAGGAATCGGGATTTCACTGTTGATAGTCTTGTAGCAGCATTTTCACCGCCACTCGACAGCCGTCGTTATAGAATTTGTTTCTCACCATGGATTCCTTATTTATAGTTACTACATTACACGCTGTATAGAAACAACTGGGACGATGAATAGTAAAAATTGAGTGGTGTTAAAACAATCTTCTTTTTTATTACTTTTTGACTGAAAAATTTTAAAATCAACAAACATAATGCAAAAAATCCGATTGTAATTTTATTTTATGAAAAATCATATACCTTTATTTTAGAGATATAAAAAATAATTCATCGCACACTGTCGGATATTACATCTATTACATAACATTGTTGACTTTTATGACTGGAAGAATATTAAGTGTAACAATGGCTGCCTCTCAAATTTACGAAGAAAGTCGTCGCCCGCTGAGCTTCCTGTTTTCTGTACCACTGCAAGAATACTGTCCCGATGTAAGTACATACTGTAGCGCGCGCCCAATTGTTACGCCACTGGAATTAATAGAAAACTCTGGAACAATCTCGAACCGGATCCATACGCATATAAATAAAGCGAGTGTGAGACGAGTCAGTCAGTCAATCGGTGTCTGTTGGTATATTGCAACGGACAGTGGACATAAATAATCATTGAGCTGACATTTAAATATCTAGACAGTTTACATAAATGTGCATTGCAATATTAGATAAATTTCGGTGTGTGTGTTAATAATCGCGTTTCGTGTATATAGTTATTGTTGAATTATTATTTATTAGAATCCGTTTGTTTTTCATTGTTTAGTTTATTTCATTCGTTCATTATTATTAGAGAAGTACTTTCTAGTTTACTTGTTTTGTAACATTTCGTCATTGAAAATGAATCAGTTTAACCACTACAACGAGCAGTTTTGTTACAATACATATTTTGTAAGGATAGGAATTACCCGGCTATTACACTATAATATCTTTTACATAAAAGTCGTCTAATCTTTTATAATTATAAAAAAAGGGAAGTCGCAGTTCGTACTTGGGCCGTAAATTTTTCGTGAAAACGTCGTGATAAAATCATAACAAGTGTTTTGTTGAACTTGTACAAACATGCTCTATCCATTGTGGCTTCAACTGTTGTTAATGCCTAATTTACACGAGCTTAGCAACTAATGCTTAGTACTTGTCACTCGCACTTGACACTTGTACTCCCACTAAGCGTTTAGCGTTCACACGACACCCGCACTCGCACTAAATTTTTGTGTTCAAACAAGTTCATGTATTAGTAGATAGTAATATAACACATATGTTTTTTCACTACTACTAAGCAGTAAATACTATCATCAGGCGGTCACACGTTGCGAGTGCAACCGCGAGTAGAGTAGAGTCATGGAGGGGGTAGCTACTTGTCGTCAGTAAATAGAGCGGGCTTCTATTCACTCGCACTCCCGGTTTTACTAATGCTTAGTACTATTTTTACCTGTTTACACGCGTGGTATTAGTGCGAGTGACAAGTACTAAGCATTAGTTGCTAAGCTCGTGTAAATTAGGCATAACGCATTATTAGTCTCGTAGTTATTACCTATTCAAATCTGATGGTATTTTGTAACACAAGAAAGTTGGACCGGCTGTCACTATAGTTAACGATGGAATAGACGTGTTCACATCAAAATAAGATTACCTACAACGTTATATACCTTTTATCAAAAGTGCACAGTATGGAACAGTTGTCGGCCTTCGGAAAATGATTAAAAGAAATATCACTGCATCATGATAATTACTAGAAAGTGGAAATATACAATGTACTAAATGATTTGCTTAGGTATACATTATATATATATTATTTTTGTCTCCTCTGCCCCCTGAAAACATTTTCTAGCGGCGCCCATGCACATCGATGGACTACTATAGCAGAGATTCGCAAACTAAGAAATGCGAACTATAAAAGTTTTCGTATCACCGCTCTGGAAAATCAACATAACTAAAATTTGTCTTTTTTAAGTTTTTGACATTTGTAAAATATTTGTGAACGTTTTGGGTGTTCTTCATTGTGATTTTAAAACATTTATTTAAGGTAAAGAGATTTATACAACAGATTATCGGAAACCCAATGACTTTAACCGGAATGAAGTTCTTTTCAATTAGACGGCGCACTTTATTATCGGTAACAATTTTTATTAAAATTTAAATGCTCTCTTGCAAGTTCATGTTAAGTAGAATATTAATTATTTGTATTTTTACAGATTGCAGCCACCGTAATTACATATGAACTTGTGTTATTGCAATACAAAGACGTTTAAATGGATTGAATTTGAGATATCGACAGTATTTTATCAAGTTTTATAGTGGTTATAATGAAGTTTTAACTTTCTTACTATATCTACTCAATATTATGTATTTTAAAAACAGGCCTAACACGGACAATTTGAGCTTGTTAATCGTCGAATTAGGGATGTCGAAAAAATATCGATATATCGATATTTTTTATTTGATATATCGATATTTTTGGGCGATATTTAATATTTCGATATATCGATATAAAATTCCGAATATCGAAAACCGATATTTTTTTCCAGTAGCAACATTTGCATATTGTACTACCGCGCGGACTATAGCCGTCTAATTATTCCGAAAATATCGAAAACTCCACTGAAAAAGAAACATGTGTTTTTACAAATGTTTTTGGAACATATTTTTAAGTACGTTCTAAAAACAATAGCAGTGAATAAAGCACATGTAAAACACGTTTCTTTTTCATTGGATTATTCGATATTTTTGGAATAATAAACAGTCAAAATAGCTATCCATGCAATATTTCAATTCATTTCTACAACATCTAGAATATTTTTAATTATTTCGATTTACTCAATTCATGCTGTACCAACAATTTTTTGTCGAATGTCACCTCTGGCACGCATGCCATAAGTTCGCCATTCCTAGATTTATTAATTGTTCTATTAAACTCTAAAATTATCTGCTCCTAAATCTATTAGACGTTTGATTAATAAATAAAAAAAAAATCTTATCCTTGTTTTTGATTTCTCGGACCGCAGTGCTAAACCCCTGCCAACAATACAGTGTATTTACTAATACAGACAGTGTGGCTTTATTACGTAAACTTAAAAAAAATTGATCCCTTAAAATAAAAATTTGATTCCTCAGTTGAAATATTGTTATCAATCCAACATCTGCAATAAATTAAATACATCCCTCAGTAGGTAAATTAGTATACGCAAACTAGTGTTTTCATATAATTTGTAAGTTCGGTCCTGTCGGGATGATTTTATTATAATTTTAGGAGCATCTTTTAATTGAAACTAAAGGATCAATTTCAATTTTGAAACGATTCCGAATTTTTGTTTTGTGTTTCTGGCCCCAAAAACGTTTCTAAACCCCTAAAAACTAACCTTAAACCCATTTTAAATAGGCTCCATGCTGTGATGGATTCTAATATATGGACGAAATTTCGTTAAAATCAACATTTCCAAAAATGGTGCTAAGGTGCTTGGATTGATGTGAAACGTCGAGAAATTTTGATCCGACCCCTAGGTCCCGCCATCATGGCTATTACAGCCATGACACTGAAAGGACAAGACGTGTTTCTCTGTTCTGTGTTGCGTTGCCTAGATAACTATGCTCACAAACAGTCGGCATAGGTGTCGCAACTACACGACGAAATTTCACCATGCTGCTGACTGCTCGGTGCAGTCGTGATTGCTCGGGCGGTCGTGTGTATGTCAGTGAAATATTTTCTATAGAAATTGTTCGTCATGTAGTCCGATACTTGAAGCAATTAGTTTCGAAAACTTGAAGTTGTCCATGTACAACCGACATAAGGCACTGCCAAAACAAATACTTGTCAAATTTTTGCGTGTTTAATTACTTTAATCATATTTATTTTCAATAAAAAATTAAAGCGCTAAAATTTATTTGCTCATTCATCTGTAATTTAAGGAAACCATTGAGGTACGCAGGGGAGGGCAGGGGGTGGGTATGTTAGCTGTCGATAGAAATTCATAACAGTATAGGTACATGATATTATCACAAATTACAAATAAAAAAATAATTGTAATTGGATCAAAAGTGGGGAATTTCTCACGTACCTCTCTGGCGCATATAAAAATAAACACGGTTATTGTTTGATGCCACGCAAACAATAATTACAAAAACCGATCAATTATCTGAGTTTGAACGGCTTTGAACGGTATAACTGCCAATTATAAAGAATTAGAAGACATAGCAGACAGAAAATCTAATTCAAACCATTTTATTGACATGATACACGCGGCTGCATAAAAACATGCTGTAAGTTTTTAAATACTTACAAACTCATTGACGACTTACCACTTTTAAGATTTTCATATTTAAAAAATTTAGTTATTCGTAATTTCGTTTGCGTTAATTCCGATTTTTTTATTACATGCCCTCTTTAGATTTTAGTGAAGTTTTATTATTAATAACTTGTTCTATTCGCTGATGTATAATTTACAAACAAACACTATAGTAGAAGTTCTATCAAAAACGGTTCAGTAGTTTTTGAGATACCCGAAATAAGTAAATTGGCAAACACACAGATATAAATTGTGAAAATGGTACCAGCACGAGTGGCGATATAACGTCGAGAAACGGTCGTTAGATATACGAAATTATTGTTACGTCTTTTATAAAGTTTAGAAAAATTGGTTAGTAGAAGATATAAAAATAAATAATATTAATTGAACTGCGCCATAAATTATAGCATCATAAATTTTACCAATAAAATTTATATTTCATAATGCTAAACGCCTATAAAAATTATAGATCATAAATGTGTCGCACTTCAAATCTTTACAGTCAGTTCCTGCAGTAAACAATTACAAATCAATTGTCAACAATGTATTTATACTGGCAAAAAAAATACAGTTAAATTCTTATTTCAAGTATCGTAAGATTTTTTTATATCTTTGGTTGCAAAAGATTTTTTTTTATTTTTAGTTTTACAAAATAATTATGTATAGCAAATAATTGTTATACTGTATTTCTATTTTGTGTTATAAAATTATGTAAAAAACCAAATAATAATGAGCCCCATGAAATTACAAAAATATCAAAAAAGTAATGGTAGGATAACTATAGGTCGCTACAATTACAATTGTTAAGAAACACCCATTGTTACAAGTTACAACACTAGATAAGACACCGTCGGGACTCAAAGTCGAGTTATCAATTACTCAACAGTGACAACCAAACAGTCAATATTTAAAGCATATTTGTAGCTGTAGGTATTTTTCAAATTATGCGCAAGTCGGTAGTTCCGACGGTGACAATGTTTGATAATATTTTTTTTCTATTATACTATTGTAACAATTGTAGCAGAGTATAACTATTCTACTGTTATTAATTCAGTCTTACCGTAGTGAACATTTACTAATAAATTTTTTTTTTGTAAAATTACAATTTTTTTAATGATAGTAAGTCCAATTAATCCATCAAATACCACCAGCAATAGATCACAAATATCAATAGTATTAGGTATAGAAAAAAAGTACATTGCGTTTTCGCAATATTGGCAAAAACCGAAATAGGTACATGTAAATTTCGTATTATCATTGATTTTATAGGTAAATTCGTTGACAAGCGTCTGTAATCTACAATCTCGTCTCTTTAAATTGCTTAACGTCGGTGATACTGCAAAACAGCCGAATATCACTCTACAGTCTACAATTCTGCGTAACTGCTTGAAAATATAGTAAAATTGAGGGATTCGTAAATGCTTTATGGATCTACGACCGCATTGGCGCATAGTAGACATATATTTTGTTGATATTTCAGAACTCCCAAAGTGTCTGACGGAATATAGAACTTTTCGTAACACAACTGCGTGTTATTGGTCAAATTCTCGAACTCTTTGGACTGTTTGAACATTCATTGGCAGTTATAGGCTCTTAGAACTGCTAAAAGCCTAAAATTGCTAAACGCAGGTTCAAATAGTCTGAAGGGTCTAATAATTTGACCAGCAAACACGCAGTTGTGTTCGAAGATTTTATACCGATCTTGTATCGTTTGATGTTCAGAACTTACCAAAAAACACACCTAATTGAAACAATGTGATATACACGAACGTTTGCGTACTGTTTCCGATACTTACGCGTTGTTGCAACATAACGCAATGCAGTGTTGCAGAGTAGCTTTAATTGACGACAAATAGTTATTTCTTCATATTTTTAAAGAAAAAATATGGACTGTCATATTAGGAGTTTCACTGTATTTAATAGCTTTACTGAAATTGAAAACAACTTGTTTTTCTCCTACTTAAAACAAGTGTTGGTTTTGAAACAATAATTAAACTTCATTTCCATACAAAGAAAACATTTCTCAACTCAATAAAACAAAATTAATGGTTGCATACGTTATTCAGTGATCAGGAAATAGAGAGCCATTTCATTCGATTCGGTTACCGACTTCAAAATTATCTTTATTTAGCACACCAAAATGATGAGATATATTTTTCGTGAAAATAATAAAGTGAATTCGAGTGACGCTAATACGATGTTTTCAAATTATACCAAGAAAAATTTTCAGTTTTACTTGCAATCAGCGATTCGCTTGCCCTTGGTGACAGCTCAAAGTGTAGCACTAATGCCTGTATCGGGTATTACAGACCCAGATCCACGGAATCTTTCGTTTCGTTGGGTGTCGTGGAGGGTTTTGTATACAATCGTTAATTTAATTAGTTCACTTATATTTTTCGTATTGATATTTACTACAAATGAATCAATAGTTTCAAAATTTGGTAAATTAAACGACTGAAATTATATAGAGATGAAATAATATAGTTTTTGCAAGACCCCTTGTAAACGAGTTGCTTTTCAAGCCTGTATAGCGGTATTTAAAATGATCCATTTCGCAATAGCGCGTAAAGTGAAACAAAAGAAATGCGAGACGTAGTCATACCACCATTTCATATATCGTATTCGGCTTGCAAAACCTGCCCCCGGGGCAGAGCAGTGGAATAGTTACGAAACTTATTATGACAATTTATTGACAGTTCTCGGCTATCTTCGGTTTTCTTTTCAACCAATGTCGACTATATTCTTTGATCTGCCCCGGGGCAGGTTTTGCAAGCCGAATACGATAATAGTAAAAGTACGAGAATCAAACGCAGCCTACAATTTGGAAGTGAACTTGCTCACGTGCAAAAATACTGTGTCCAGTGGCGGATCTACGGGGCGGTTTTCGCCCCCCCCCCTTGAGGATCGCGGTACTGTTTTTACTTATTTTTGGAAAAGGCACAAGGTAATAGTAACAATTTGTATAATTGTTACCAAAATAATTATTAGAAAATTAAAATAAAATAAAAAGATCAGGTGAAAAGACCAATTTTTTTAAGTACGTTTTTATTCAATGTACGACGTTTCGTCGGTATTATTCCGACTTCTTCATGTACCTATTTTAACAGACATAAATAGATATATGTAATAAATTTCAAGTTATAAAATAAATACAAAATTATAAAAATTTAAAATACAATGGAAATTACCTCGAAAATTTAGTTAAAATATGTTAAAATAATTTTTTGAATTTTATTGTAATTTTGAAAAATGTATAATCAGATCCTTTTGATGTTAATAAATTATAAATATTTTAGAGGAATTAGGATCAAAGAAATAAAAGACAAATTATTATTTCACAACGTTTCGTATTAAATTAATACTTCATCAGGTGATCTTAATTAGTTGTCTCAATAACCAAATTTAATTCAATTATCTTGTTATATTATTTTAAATTATCATAACAAATCAAAATTTAAGAAATTACAATTCATACAGAGTGAATTGTAATTTCTTAAATTTTGATTTGTTATGATAATTTAAAATAATATAACAAGATAATTGAATTAAATTTAGTTATTGAGACAACGAATTAAGATCACCTGATGAAGTATTAATTTAATACGAAACGTTGTGAAATAATAATTTGTCTTTTATTTCTTTGATCCTAATTCCTCTAAAATATTTATAATTTATTGTAATTCATTATTTTATTTAAAAAAATATTGGTATGACATATTTTAACTAAATTTTCGAGGTAATTTCCATTGTATTTTAAATTTTTATAATTTTGTATTTATTTTATAACTTGAAATTTATTACATATATATATTTATGTCTGTTAAAATAGGTACATGAAGAAGTCGGAATAATACCGACGAAATGTCGTACATTGAATAAAAACGTACTTAAAAAAATTGGTCTTTTCACCTGATCTTCTTATTTAATTTATTTCAAGACCTGATTTTTCCTAATAAAAATTAAAATATGTATTTAGTAGACTATTATTATTTTTTTACATTAGTGAACAACAATATTTTTTCATAATGTCTAAAATTAAAAATAATTTTCAATAATATTTTATTATTTTTGACGCCATAAAATGATAATCGCGATATTCTAAAAAAAGTAACCGAATATCAAAATCCACCCCCCCCATGGCAAAATTCTAGATCCGCCACTGTGTGTGTCTTTCGTGAATGATGATATTATGGCTAATGTGACTTAAAGTTCACTGTTTCTCGGTTTTAACATAATGCCACATTCTCCACGCACTCTTTGCGTAACCTACTATTATGTCTCTAGGACGTAATGAAGTATATTATCGATGAGCTGTAACATTGTATAAAAACGAACGTCAGCGAATTTTAACAGTCAGACGAGTCATAATATCATAAAGTTCGAGATATATACTAATTCCGAACTCACTATAAAATAGCTGCTCTCACTTCCATTTCAATATATTTTCAAAATGTTTGACAGTTTAATTGTGTGACAAACGGCACTTCTGATAGGTAGCTTAAAAAAATTACTATTCCGCCTACTTTTGTTTTTCATTAATCATTAATGCGTTATGGTCATTATGGGTCATCTGACATGCATGTAAAGCACATATTTTATAAGGGGGTAGTATACGAAAAAAGTGTTATGTAATCGAACTGTAATAGTGACTACCTGAGTGAACAGCTGATTGTGATTAAAATCGGCTCATATTTAAATAGCGTATATTTCAATAAACGTCTATAATCAACAAGCTGTCTGTCTGTTAATGAAAAATTTCAATTTTTTCTCAAAAGTTTGTTATTATTACATCGCTTACCAGAGCCACATACTGACCAAATTACATATCTTTCTTTTGAAGTAATGACTTAATTAAGAAGAATAATATATCATATCATGTCTATATATTATAACATAACTCAGATTACAGATATCTTGTTAAAACGATACAAAAACAAAATTTCGAGGTATTAGTCATAACTATTTTAATTACAGCAAATGGCGGAATTTATTACTTAATTACGTTTATAAGCAGATTATTATTTTTGAGTTTGTCAACACATTGGCCAAAATTCATGTTTGAATGGGCGGAATTGGAAAAAAATTTGAGAAAATATAAATTGAAAGTCAATCTTCGTAAACGTTTTAACTTAATACATTTTACATTTTTCATGTTTTCTTGGGGTTAGTACTTAGCTATATCGCAATTTGAAAAAAGAAAAAAAATATTAAATACAAGTTACTTGCAGTGAACCAGACGTTACCAAAATTAAAGAAAAATACACTGTATTGTATTACAGTCTACCGAGTATATTTTTCGCTAGTTTTGGTGACTTCCGGTGGTTGGATAAGTTTCAACATAACATTTTAGTTTCCTTTTTATTGTATCTTATGAAAATCAATAAAATTAACTGATTCTTACCGTTTATATGAGCACAACACGATTTAATATTTTTGTCCTTTTTTAGGGTTCCGTACCTCAAAAGGAAAAAACGGAACCCTTATATAGGATCACTCGTGTGTCTGTCCGTCCCACTGTCAAAGCCAATTTGCGCCGAACTACTGGACCGATTGAGTTGAAATTTGGTACACATATGTAAGTCGGTGACCATAAGACGGACGTGTAACGCAAATAAATGAATTTTGAACATGGGGGTCATTTTTGGGGGGTAAATAAGAAAATTAAAAAAAAAGGTTTGGCAAACTGTATCGTGTGACATATCAAATGAAAGGGCTTATAGTAAGGGTTTCAAATATATTTTTTTATAAATTTAAAATAAATAGTTTTAAAGTTATTTAAGAACATAGATGAACAATTGACCATTCTACTGCGCCTAAAATTTTGAAAAAATAGGGAATGTTGGGTCTCACCTATAGTTTACAGGAAAATTGAAACGAAAATCTTAAGTCTTAAAGTATTCACGGAAAACGGAATAGTACGGAACCCTCTTCTCGCGAGTTCGACTCGCACTTAACCGGCTTTTTATTGATAAAACTAATGCCACCGAAATACGTTGAATATTATATTTGTGCAACAGCTGCTGAGTTAAATATGTTTTTATGGGCTTGGCGCATAAATTAGCCTGCACGTGTTGCACATTGTACTTTATTCAACACTAGTGGGTTAAGCCTGTCTCCGTTAGGCGCAATTGAATTTCAAATATTCAAAATGGCATTTTTCTTTTACATATATTTTAGAAGATCCCCTTAAGTTATGTCCCGTTGACCTAGGAAGTCTAAATGTATGAGTCAAATTCAAATCTGCAGCGCCCTGAGTTGAAGTCCCACGCTGGGCGAAAAATTATTTTTTTAATGGTTTAATAATTACCTATACTTACATGTCAAAAAAACTTACATGAATTAATTAATTAGTACCTGGGAGACCGAGCTTTGCTCGGAGAGTTCAATAAACATGGTATTAATTTGCTGTGATTTTTAAAATAGTATACAAAAATCTATACATTTTTTAAATAATTTTTTTCTCATTTAAAATAACAATTGAAAAAATTGGTAACAAAGAAGCAATTAATAAAAATTTTTAAACAATGAAAAAATACCGTTAAAATATTTCAGTTAAAGTATGACGCTTGCACTAAATTGTAATATTCACATTTTCAATGTTTCCTTTAATTCACATTTTTTACTACTATAAGACGAAAAATAATCTGTAAACTAATAACTCATTGCGCACACAATTATTCTACACTTTTTTCAATGTATTATTAGCTTAATTAAAAAATTTGTAATTATTTGCAAACTTATTTGACATTTGATATCGGAATGTTTCTGAGTTTGTTATTGGTAACCAAGGCAACCAAATATCCATCCATAGCCTATTGTGTTCTATGAAGTTTTTTTCTAAAAAACCCTCTATTTTGACCCCCGGGGAGAAAATCAAAAATCTGGCTACGTAAGGATCTGTCCCGTGTTTCGTACTATAAGTGTGCCAAATTTCAACTTCCTAAGTCTGCTGGGGCCTTCTGCAGGGTCTGGAAAGACAGACGGACATCCGGACATCTGGACACACAATTGGAAATTATATATGTAGATAATTGATTAGCGCACTTTATCATACCTGTAAGTGTTACATAATGATTCATTATGTGACACTTTTCAAAAGCATAGATAAACAACTATTTAGACTACGATTTACATGCATGATAAAGCGCTAAAACCAGATATATTGTGTTAAATAAAATATCTTATATATTAAAATGCAAAAATTTAGAGGCAAAAAGTTTCATGTTTATACAAATTTACATTTTTGGACGAAAAAATTCAGGAAAATTACCGGTTGTAGAGCTCGCGACGCTCTATTGTATAGGGGGGTGGGCTTTTTTTGCATTTTAGGGGCGCGGTCGGGGCGATTTTTCAAACAGGGCCTCGGCCCCATTTGAAACGCATTGGGCCGATTTGAAATCGACGGCTAAAATAGTAAAAAAAATCGCACGAGGATGCGCTTTTGGGACGATTTTCGCTCATTTTTCTATTTTTACGAGACGCTTCGAACGCGAAATTCGAGCGTGCGGTTCGGCCGCCAAAGCCAAAAGTTCGGACCCGCGCAGAGTCACCATAGGACGTTTAACATGGGGAAATTTTAATTGCTCATATCTCGGCCATTTTTGGTCGTACGACGTCGGGACGCGTTTTAAACGATTCGGTAGCAAAAAGACTAACTGAAAAGTGCAAAAGATGCGTTCGAAGCGACTTTTTTCAAGTATTTAATTCGCCGATAAAAGTATTCGTTTCTCTTTTTTTTTTCTGTAGTTTAGACTGTGAAACAGTCGTTTTGCTAGGGCAATAGCAAAAAAAAATAAAAGTCACAGTCTAACTTAAGTGGAAAATTAACACGCGACAAATCGATCAAATTTTTTTAAAAACATACGTCGCTAAATTACATGAAAGTGACGGGGACAGAAGTTTATTTTTTGTTGCATTTTGATTCGTGAAACAAGTCAATTCTATTTTGAAATGTAAAATTTAAAACAAATGATGGATAAAATTTGAATTTTTTCTAGCTGTCAGTTGAATTGGTTTTTGACATTATTTAGCGAAATTATGGCCATCGGACGTAAACTTTTTGCCAAAATCGTGCAAATTGATAATTATAGAACCTTTTGACAGACGCTCGAAACAAATCCGGTAATTTTTGCGAAGATATTTCGAAAAATAATTCCGCCAAGAGGTCGCCATATATGCAATTGGTTAGAAAGAGACGACGTATAAAATCGAGTCGCGTAATGTCGATTACGACGTATGTCTATGAGCAGTTCAGATAAAATTAAAAATGGCGTGAGATTATTTTGACAGATCTATGAAAATAAATACATATCTTACTATGGAAATTGATGTATTTTGGGATATTTTCAATTATAAAACGGTTTGTTTATACGTTATTTTATATATTATTAACTTTTTATGTAACGATTAAGAAAAAAAAAACATTTTTAACCTTGAAAATTATTTGGTTATAATATGGAAAATAATAATTTGTTTCCTAAAATATAGAAATTAGTCATATATGAATTTATTTACAGATCTATTGAAACAGATTACAAATTGATTTCCTGTATCTTCTACCTATTATACTTAGAATTTTGAATATTTTACCTACAGTGAATTCGAATGTGTGAAATTGATGGAATGACAAGATTGGAATTTTAAACGAGAAGACTACATTGGTCAATCGGATTTGTTGCAAAATATAATCATATTTATTAACGATATTATCATATATATAATATTATTTCTCATGAATTATGTTTTTAAAAATGTGAGGTTATGTAAATATTTCTTTTTGTTATGATTTGACAATTGTTAATAAAATTATTTTTATTGATAATATTTAAAGTAATTACGCATTTTTTTAAATATGTTTTTCCTTTGAAATAATGAAAATAGTTCGCTCTCAATACCGAAACAGATATAACTGCGTTCGAAATTGCTTTAATTCAGCGAGTTCTGTGGTACAAAATTAGTCAGCCATGTATAAGCTAGACGCTAATGGGAGGCCCGTGGAATGTTAAGAGACGGTAGTGCATAATAATAATAATATTTATTCAACAAAGGCAAAGCCATTGATTCGATTGAGTTAGTATTCGGTACACAGGCTTAAAAAAAGTTAACAAGTGTAGAAATACATAAAATCTGACGAAAAATACCCGATTTCTTTAAAATTTGAATATTAATGCGAGGAGTCAAATTCACTTTATTTACACATAATATATACAGGGTGTTTCAACCGACGTGGGCTAACACGGGTAACTTTGTTGTTAGTGGAGATAGAAAGTCGGTTAAAGAGGCAAAGTAGTGCAGAAAAATTAATTTATTCAGAAAATAGTGAAAATTTCCATTTAGAAAAAATTATTTTCATTTTGGGCCTAATGACGAGGTCGTAAGACCGAGTAGATATTGAGTCGCAGACCAATTTATTGCGGGCCGAAGGCCCGCCGCGCCTTAATTTATTTTTGGGCCAAATGGCGAGGTCGTAAGACCGAGTAGATATTGAGTCGTAGACCAATTTATTGCGGGCCGAAGGCCCGCCTCGCCTTATTTTCTTTTTGGGCTTAATGACGAGGTCGTAAGACCGAGTAGATATTGAGTCGCAGACCAATTTATTGAGGGCCGAAGGCCCGCCGCGCCTTAATTTCTTTTTGGGCCTAATGGCGAGGTCGTAAGACCGAGTAGATATTGAGCCGTAGACCAATTTATTGCGGGCCGAAGGCCCGCCGCGCTGTAATTTCTTTTTGGGCCTAATGGCGAGGTCGTAAGACCGAGTAGATATTGAGCCGCAGACCAATTTATTGCGGGCCGAAGGCCCGCCGTGTCTTATTTTCTTTTAGGGCCTAATGCCGAGGTCGTAAGACCGAGTAGATATTGAGTTGCAGACCAATTTATTGCGGGCCGAAGGCCCGCTGTGCCCTAATTTATTTTTGGGCCTAACGGCGAGGTCGTAAGACCGAGTAATCGCAGACGAATTTTTTTGGGACCATATGGCGAGGCCGTTAGGCCGAGTAATTATTGGGTCCCAGACAAATTTTGTAACACTTTGATATTGGAGAACTATTCTAAAGACACATTCAAAAAAGTTTTGTGTATGCCAGCAATGGTAATTGGCGCCGCAGGCGTGATTCTAAACACATCGATATTGGAAAACTATTGTAGAAACACATTTAAAAAAGTTTTGCGTACCCCGTTAAAGATAATTGGCGCCGCAGGTGTGATTCAAATCACAGTGATCTTTACAAACCATGGCAAAAACGGATGCAAAAAAAAAAAAATTTTGTAAAAAAAAAAAATTTTCCGCAGACCCATACCAAAAACATTGATCTTTGAAATCGGTGTTAAGTTGCCTGCAAAAAGGTTTTGCACAGGTCAACTAGTCTTATATATTAAAATGCAAAAATTTAGAGGCAAAAAGTTTCATGTTTATACAAATTTACATTTTTGGACGAAAAAATTCAGGAAAATTACCGGTTGTAGAGCTCGCGACGCTCTATTGTATAGGGGGGTGGGCTTTTTTTGCATTTTAGGGGCGCGGTCGGGGCGATTTTTCAAACAGGGCCTCGGCCCCATTTGAAACGCATTGGGCCGATTTGAAATCGACGGCTAAAATAGTAAAAAAAATCGCACGAGGATGCGCTTTTGGGACGATTTTCGCTCATTTTTCTATTTTTACGAGACGCTTCGAACGCGAAATTCGAGCGTGCGGTTCGGCCGCCAAAGCCAAAAGTTCGGACCCGCGCAGAGTCACCATAGGACGTTTAACATGGGGAAATTTTAATTGCTCATATCTCGGCCATTTTTGGTCGTACGACGTCGGGGCGCGTTTTAAACGATTCAGTAGCAAAAAGACTAACTGAAAAGTGCAAAAGATGCGTTCGAAGCGACTTTTTTCAAGTATTTAATTCGCCGATAAAAGTATTCGTTTCTCTTTTTTTTCTCTGTCGTTTAGACTGTGAAACAGTCGTTTTGCTAGGGCAATAGCAAAAAAAAATAAAAGTCACAGTCTAACTTAAGTGGAAAATTAACACGCGACAAATCGATCAAATTTTTTTAAAAACATACGTCGCTAAATTACATGAAAGTGACGGGGACAGAAGTTTATTTTTTGTTGCATTTTGATTCGTGAAACAAGTCAATTCTATTTTGAAATGTAAAATTTAAAACAAATGATTGATAAAATTTTAATTTTTTCTAGCTGTCAGTTGAATTGGTTTTTAACATTATTTAGCGAAATTATGGCCATCGGACGTAAACTTTTTGCCAAAATCGTGCAAATTGATAATTATAGAACCTTTTGACAGACGCTCGAAACAAATCCGGTAATTTTTGCGAAGATATTTCGAAAAATAATTCCGCCAAGAGGTCGCCATATATGCAATTGGTTAGAAAGAGACGACGTATAAAATCGAGTCGCGTAATGTCGATTACGACGTATGTCTATGAGCAGTTCAGATAAAATTAAAAATGGCGTGAGATTATTTTGACAGATCTATGAAAATAAATACATATCTTACTATGGAAATTGATGTATTTTGGGATATTTTCAATTATAAAACGGTTTGTTTATACGTTATTTTATATATTATTAACTTTTTATGTAACGATTAAGAAAAAAAAACATTTTTAACCTTGAAAATTATTTGGTTATAATATGAAAAATAATAATTTGTTTCCTAAAATATAGAAATTAGTCATATATGACTTTATTTACAGATCTAATGAAACAGATTACAAATTGATTTCCTGTATCTTCTACCTATTATACTTAGAATTTTGAATATTTTACCTACAGTGAATTCGAATGTGTGAAATTGATGGAATGACAAGATTGGAATTTTAAACGAGAAGACTACATTGGTCAATCGGATTTGTTTCAAAATATAATCATATTTATTAACGATATTATCATATATATAATATTATTTCTCATGAATTATGTTTTTAAAAATGTGAGGTTATGTAAATATTTCTTTTTGTTATGATTTGACAATTGTTAATAAAATTATTTTTATTGATAATATTTAAAGTAATTACGCATTTTTTTAAATATGTTTTTCCTTTGAAATAATGAAAATAGTTCGCTCTCAATACCGAAACAGATATAACTGCGTTCGAAATTGCTTTAATTCAGCGAGTTCTGTGGTACAAAATTAGTCAGCCATGTATAAGCTAGACGCTAATGGGAGGCCCGTGGAATGTTAAGAGACGGTAGTGCATAATAATAATAATATTTATTCAACAAAGGCAAAGCCATTGATTCGATGAAGTTAGTATTCGGTACACAGGCTTAAAAAAGTTAACAAGTGTAGAAATACATAAAATCTGACGAAAAATACCCGATTTCTTTAAAATTTGAATATTAATGCGAGGAGTCAAATTCACTTTATTTACACATAATATATACAGGGTGTTTCAACCGACGTGGGCTAACACGGGTAACTTTGTTGTTAGTGGAGATAGAAAGTCGGTTAAAGAGGCAAAGTAGTGCAGAAAAATTAATTTATTCAGAAAATAGTGAAAATTTCCATTTAGAAAAACTTATTTTCATTTTGGGCCTAATGACGAGGTCGTAAGACCGAGTAGATATTGAGTTGCAGACCAATTTATTGCGGGCCGAAGGCCCGCCGCGCCTTAATTTATTTTTGGGCCAAATGGCGAGGTCGTAAGACCGAGTAGATATTGAGTCGCAGACCAATTTATTGCGGGCCGAAGGCCCGCCTCGCCTTATTTTCTTTTTGGGCTTAATGACGAGATCGTAAGACCGAGTAGATATTGAGTCGCAGACCAATTTATTGCGGGCCGAAGGCCCGCCGCGCCTTAATTTCTTTTTGGGCCTAATGGCGAGGTCGTAAGACCGAGTAGATATTGAGCCGCAGACCAATTTATTGCGGGCCGAAGGCCCGCCGCGCCGTAATTTCTTTTTGGGCCTAATGGCGAGGTCGTAAGACCGAGTAGATATTGAGCCGTAGACCAATTTATTGCGGGCCGAAGGCCCGCCGCGTCTTATTTTCTTTTAGGGCCTAATGCCGAGGTCGTAAGACCGAGTAAATATTGAGTTGCAGACCAATTTATTGCGGGCCGAAGGCCCGCTGTGCCCTAATTTATTTTTGAGCCTAACGGCGAGGTCGTAAGACCGAGTAATCGCAGACGAATTTTTTTGGGACCATATGGCGAGGCCGTTAGGCCGAGTAATTATTGAGTCCCAGACAAATTTTATAACACTTTGATATTGGAGAACTATTCTAAAGACACATTCAAAAAAGTTTTGTGTATGCCAGCAATGGTAATTGGCGCCGCAGGCGTGATTCTAAACACATCGATATTGGAAAACTATTGTAGAAACACATTTAAAAAAGTTTTGCGTACCCCGTTAAAGATAATTGGCGCCGCAGGCGTGATTCAAATCACAGTGATCTTTACAAACCATGGCAAAAACGGATGCAAAAAAAAAATTTTGTAAAAAAAAAATTTTTCCGCAGACCCATACCAAAAACATTGATCTTTGAAAGCGGTGTTAAGTTGCCTGCAAAAAGGTTTTGCACAGGTCAACTAGTATTTTATTAAAAAAAATTTATTATTTTTCAGTTGAGCATATTGACTATATTTACGCTACAGTTTCAAAAATAGATTGCTACAATCGAAATTGTTCAACAACTGATGAATATTTAAAAATTCAGTTTAGTCAATTGTTCTGTTTCACGAAATACGCTTTATGGAAAGGTGTCATAGCTCAGGTCAGGACGTATTAATAAAACAATACTTTCTTATTGATTATAATTTATACGCAATACAATAAAATTGAAACTTACAAAAATATATTAAAAGTAGTCGGGGGAAAATGTTAGTTTTAGCGTTATCTCACCGGTAGCATACCAAACTTCAGGTAATATGTTACGTTGTCGGATTTTAGTTTTTTTAACTTTTCATTTAACATTTTTTAGTAATTAATAAAAATATACCATTTATAAGGAAATATAAAACATAAAAGTCTCAGCTTTTTATTTTTGTAATTTTATCCCAACGTAAATATAAAGTAGTTATCTTTGGTCAACAGAGTTGTACAATTAAAAGTTGCCTGTCAGCACCTTGTTACACCTATATTGAATCCGTATTTCTCTCGATCCGATGTTAAATGTAGGACGATTATGTGACCCGATGTCGTCCTTCTTGAGTCCCTAACATAAACATATAAATGGACACGGCCGCGGCAGCCTCATATATCGTTGTAGTTTGTCGGTTCACTGACAATGAGTGAAGAGGATAGATTATCCTGAGACTATCCTTTTTACTACACGCACGATTGTGGTTAGGGTACAATTTTGAGAGATAGAGATGGGCCGATCATCGGTCTATCTGTTTCATTTGAGGGAGGACACTTTTTTACCCAACGGCACCTCTATTTTTATACGTCTATGGTCTCTACACTAATCTCAGTTGCACCCGATCAAGAAGCATTACAGTTGTGCTGTGGGGGTATCATAAATGACACTGATAATTATTTTTTGTATTACCTTCTGCTAGAGAAGAACGATCTCCTTAATGAGTAACGTAGAAAATAGATCTAAGAGAAGTTTTTTAGTGTATTTGCCATATGGCAACATACACTATTGGCGTCGGTCGGATGGCGGGACCTAGGGGTCGGACCAAAATTTCTCGACGTTTCATAACCTCCTAAACACTTTGGCACCATTTTTAAAAATGTTTATATATATATGTATATATATATATATATATATATATATATTTATATACGTATATATATATATATATATATATATATATATATATATATATGTGTACGCGCGATAACTTTCGAAAGAGTTAATTGATTTCAACGAAATTTGGGCCACGTGTTGAAATCCATCACCGCAAGAAGCCTATTTAAAATAGGCCTAATCGGGCTATTTTAAGGGTAGTTTTTAGGGGTTGAAAACTGTTTTTGGGCCCCAAAATACCGAAAAAATTCTCCGAATCGTTTCAAAATTGAAATTTAACCCTTTGTTAGTGATTAAAAAGTGTCCCCACAATTTTAATAAAATCGGCCCGACAGGACCGGATTTACAAATTTTATGAAAACACTAGTTTGCAGATAGTGACTTATTTATTGAAGGGTGTATTTAATTCGGTGTAGACGTTAGATTGATAATAATATTACAATTAAGAAAAAAATGTTATTTTAAGGGGAGTATTAAGGGGTTAAATTTTTTATTTTGCCCAAAAACAAACTTAATTTCACATAATAAAAGTATAAAACCACACGGCCCTATACAAGCAAATACACTATATTGTCGGCAGGGTTTTGGCACTGCGACCCGGGTTTTTTTTTTTTGAAACTTGCTAGCCTGCACGAAATTACCTGGATAGATTCAAAGACTAGCACCGTACGACTATAGAAATGTTTGATTATAATCAACAACTTTGTGTCAATTTTCCCCGTCATTATGTGCAGTCGGGAATCGGTATGAGATATCGGATTGAAAACACACATGCTTGATCGGCCAACCCATCGGTCCGTTAACGGCCGTCATCGTTTATTATAGTATTATGCTTCCCGTTCCAATGTAGACATCTACGTCATAATTTTGGTGTTTGTTTTTCTTCCGATATCGCCCGATATTTGATCGGGACAAATACGGATTCAATATGTGTTAAGTCTTAAGATGTTTTAATAAATTGATAAACAGTTCTTCAACACAATGTCTGCACTATCGTGGGGCTTCGTAGACGATTTTATTATACTGATGAGCTACGCTATGACATATAAGTTCCAGCAAATAACTGACAGAATATTTGATAGTTTAGCTAATGCTGTAAGTATATTTTTATGTTACAAAATTTTAAACACATAGCAACTAGGAATCTCTTAAAAAGTAAGGTTAGACGCGCATGAATGATAAAACTGTCAAGTAATGAGAATGAGAACGATGTTATTATATGAAAAAGTGCACATGAAATCGGTCGATTTTGTATTGATTTATGCAAGCTTTTTCACATAACAGCGTTGCGTTGCCATTACGTATCTGATAGTTCAATCAATAGTTCAATCGGGCGATTGATTTATCATTCAAGAACGCCTAATCGTATATGGTAATAAGGCGATAATAAAAATGGTAAGAAATACAGCTTATAGAACAATGAGGAAGATGCATAAATACATAATCTGTTTGCATTATCTTGAGAAATAATACCAGTTTGAAACTTAAATTGAAACCAGTCGTGAAATTTATGATTTGTATAAAGTTCTGTGATCACAAATATGGCGTGTGACGTCACATAACATCTTGACTGTTCGTTTTCGTAGCTAGCTTTCGTGTGTGTGGGGGGGGGGTCTGTGTGTGTGTGTAAAATGGATGGACCGATCGAAACGCGGTTTGCGACATCTGAAAAGGTCTTGCCGAACTTAGATTTTCAGAGAATTGGAACTGATACGGCTCGGCAGATTTTGAGAAATCTCAAAAATAACACTTTTGGGAAAACAGTTTTTTTTTGTTTTAATATCTTCGAAACTACTGTACCAATTAATTCCAAAATCTAATCAGTTCTATTCCTCATAAAACAACGTCGACTGCCGTAACCCGCATCAAAATAGGTTAATTCGTTCGAGAGATAACGTAGGAGAAAAATTTTCAATAAAACGTTTTTAACAATATCTTCTCAAATTTTTGTTAGATTGATTTTTTTGTAATAAATTATTTTTTGTGCTTAAAAAACTGCGTTGATTTTCGTAAACCGCATCTCGATCCGTTGATTCGTTCGAGAGATATAATCCGGTCAACGACCATTTTCCCTCATAATTTTGCCAAGCAGCATTGATTTTCATAAAAATTTGGATTTAGGTTTTAATTACCCTCTACTTCAAAGTTGTTCATGTGCCTGGAGGTGCTTTTACCCTGGGGGTAGATACCACCCCTTTTCGGGGGTGGAAAGTGTTTCATTGAAAATAAGTCCGGTAGTCGATAGATTGACTAATTCTAAGCAACTTTTCTTCTATAAAGTTTTTTCCGAAAGTCAATACTTTTCGACTTATTCGCGAATAAAAGTGTCAATTTTTCAACAAATAAATCCACTTTTTCAGGCGGTTTTCCTGAATAACTGAAAAAGTAAGTATTTTATTGCAAAAAATCATTCTCAGTAAAAATGTAGCTTATAAAAAAACAAAGAGAATGGTGGATTTATGATGTCTGTAGACCCAATACAAACGGAGTACTAGCTTGTTCAAGGTTGGTTCATCAAACGCCAACATTGAAAGTTTCGACGGGAAGTTACCAAAAACAATGCATTTTTTGGAGGAAACTCATGGAACTCATGGAACTTACGGTTGGCGAGGGGACCTAGCCGAGAAAAAATCTAACGTGTCACGAAAAACCGTAAGACAAAAAATGTAATGTGTCACGAAAAACTGTAAGACGTATAATGTATACTGGTATACGGTGATACCGGGTGTTTTTAGATTATACCGGGTGTTTTTAGATTATACCGGGTGTTTTTAGATTATACTGGGTGTTTTTAGATTATACCAGGTGTTTTTATATTATACCGGATGTTTTTAGATTATACCGGGTGTTTTTAGATTATACCGGGTATTTATAGATTATACCGGGTATTTATAGATTATACCGAGTGTTTTTAGATTATATCGGGTGTTTTAGATTATACCGGGTGTTTTTAGATTATACCGAGTGTTTTAGATTATACCGGGTGTTTTTAGAAAATACCGGGTATTTATAGATTATACCGGATGTTTTTAGATTATACCGGGTGTTTTTAGATTATACCGGGTGCTTTTAGATTACACCGGGTGTTTTTAGATTATATCGGGCGTTTTTAGATTATATCGGGTGTTTTTAAATTATACCGAGTGTTTTTAGATTATACCGGGTGTTTTTAGATTATACCGGGTGTTTTTAGATTATACCGGGTGTTTTTAGATTATACCGGGTGATTTTAGGTTACACCGGGTGTTTTTAGATTATATCGGGCGTTTTTAGATTATATCGGGTGTTTTTAGATTATACCGGGTGTTTTTAGATTATACCGGGTGTTTTTAGATTATACCGGGGGGTGTTTTTAGATTATATCGGGTGTTTTTAGATTATACCGGGTGTTTTTAGATTATACCGGTTGTTTTTAGATTAACACCGTAAAGTAAACCTCATCTCAATAGATCGAAACTAGCGGGTCAACCGTTTTTCAAATTTTTTAAATTGCTTGATTCGTTTTTAACTGACTTCAAAAAAAGATAATTTTATATACATTACCTCATATAGCATTAGCATAAATTGGGGCATTCCACGTAAAGCGGACATAAGAAAAAAAGTGACATTTTGAATTTCGTTCATATTCAGCTTAGTTATAGTCCTTGAGGACATGAATGTACACATTCATTGTTTTTCTTGTATGAGACTCGGTTGTGAAGTTATGGACTACGAAAGATTGCACCAACTATGAAGTAGGCATTTTTTGGATAGTGCTACTGGGATTTCTGAGTAAATGAAAAAATATTTTATGTGGTGATTTATCGAGAAAAAATACGTGGTTTTTATATTATGGAACAATAATAATAAAAAAAATTTTTTTTTGATAGAACTTTTTAACACAATTTTTTTTTAACTTGGACCATTTTTTCAAAATTTTTATTTACTCAAAATAAAGCTAAAACTATGTAGGTATTACACCAAAAGTTTCAAAATGGGATCTGCATTCGTTTCTTAGATAGAGAACGTTTTAGTATTAAAATACCAGTGTTTTTGAAGTTCGGGCATAAACCGGCCGCCTTACGCATGCGCTAAGTACGGTGCAGCGTGCGTTGTTGCACATAACGTTCTCTATCTCAGAAACGAATGCAGATCCCATTTTGAAACTTTTGGTGTAACACCTACATAGTTTTAGCTTTATTTTGAGTAAATAAAAATTTAAAAAAAAATGGTCAAAGTTAAAAAAAAATTGTGTTAAAAAGTTCACTTTCGGTTTTCTATCAAAAAAAAATTTTTTTTTTCTTATTGTTCCATAATATAAAAACCACGTATTTTTTCTCGATAAATCACCACATAAAATATTTTTTCATTTACTCAGTAATCCCAGTAGCACTATCCAAAAAATGTCTACTTCATAGTTGGTGCAATCTTTCGTAGTCCATAACTTCACAACCGAGTCTCATACAAGAAAAAAAATGAATGTGTAAATTCATGTCCTCAAGGACTATAACTAACCTGAATATGAGCGAAATTCAAGATGTCACTTTTTTTCTTATGTCCGCTTCACGTGGAATGCCCCATTTGTGAATAGATTTTAATTAATATTAATTGTCTGTTTAATATAGTGCAAACCTTGGGAGTCTCACATAAAATTGATTTCAATCGGTTCAGCAGTTTTCTTTAGTTAAGTATTGTAATATTAAGGTATGCATGCGATTAATAACGTGCGAACTACATATTGCAAAGCAACTAAAGAGTAAAAAATAAAAAAAACTTTAGAATAGAAATTGAACCTTCTTCAAAAAAGGCCACTAAAGCGTAAAATAACAAAGTTTTAGGGTCGGCGCCAATTTAATAGAAGCAGGTACATAAAACGTTATAGTATAATACTCGCCACGGTTCTAAAAGGTTTAGAAGCTAGTCACAAACAACGTCGCAAATGCATATTTTAGAGCCGTTCCTGGTTGTTTTGTGGGAACAGAACGTGCGCTCGTCGGTGATTGGCTATTATTGATTGTCGTGTCACTTGTCGCTTTCCTGCTATAAAGTACAGTCCAGTACGCTATTGTAAGTTGTTTATTTGATTGTTAATTGATCAAAATGTCTAATACGGTTTCGCATAGACAAGCACGAAAAATAATTTTTTGGATGACTTTATGCGAGGAATTCCTTTAGATAAAAGAAAAATTTAAAAAAAACCCGGGTCGCAGTGCCAAAACTCTGCCGACAATATAGTGTATTTGCTTATACAGGCAGTGTGGCTTTATTATGCAAACTTAAGTTGGTTTTTGGGCAAAATAAAAAATATGACTCCTTAATACACCCCTTAAAATAACATTTTTTTTCTTAATTGCAATATTATTATCAATCGAACCTCTATACCAAATAATAATCAATTAACTCTTTCGAAAGTTATTGCCCGCACACATATATATATATATACGTATATATATATATATATATATATATATATATATATATATATATATATATATAAACATTTTTAAAAATGGTGCCAAAGTGTTTAGGAGGTTATGAAACGTCGAGAAATTTTGGTCCGACCCCTAGGTCCCGCCATCCGACCGACGCCAATAGTGTATGTTGCCATATGGCAAATACACTAATAATAATATAGCGGGAGTTTGTAGTTTTTCAACCGACTGTACCTGCGCAAGCCTCCATTTGCATCTAACTTCAGAACCTTTTAGAACCGTGGCGCGTATTATAATTAAATTGGCGTCGACTTCAAAACTTTATTTTACATTTTTGTGGCCTTTTTTGAAAGAGGTTCAATTTCTGTTTTGAAGTCTTTTATTTTTTACTTTTTTAAACAGTAAACTCGTAGTAGACAGTATAAGCGGATTAAACTTGGATGTTTTGTGACGTCGCAATCAACTGCGCTTTTTAGAGGACGGGACATTTACGTTGCGGGTGTCAAAATTTAAATTTATATCTCGGACGTACACGGCACGGATACGAAACGACTGTTTATAATTAAATGATTAATTAATGAACATTTTTAGCTGCATTTCGGAAAAATACCTTTAAGGCTGTCGGAACGCTCTGAATTTAAGCCAAAAATAGAGCTTCGGCTGTCAACTGATTGTAGACTTTTTCGTCAACATTCTGCAAAAATTCTTTTTCTATAAGGAAGATAAAGGACAAATATAGGTCTCTAATGGATTACTTTTGTAATTTATGTACGATTTACTAGAAAAAAGTTGGCATTAATTGTGCTAAAAAAAGACACGTTTACAATGTCACACTATGACCTTATTCATACTTATTTCACAAAACTGTTCCATCACAAACCTAAAGTGACTCTTTCTTTTTCGGAAAAGTTTTTTAAATCTTCAAAATATTTAAAAAAATCAGAGTAATCAATTGACAGCGGCACCCTTGCAATAACATTTTTTAGCCTCGTAATTGGCACTAGCCAAAAATTGAAACGTGCGGATGATTTGAGCGAGACAGAGCTAAAGAAGGTCACACCCACAATATGTCTTTTGCCTACCTCGCCCCTTACTGCTGGGTCTCAGCACAAACAAAATTCAGAGCGTTCCGACAGCCTTAAGGCTGTCGGAACGCTTTGAATTTAAGCCAAAAATAGAGCTTCGGCTGTCAACTGATTGTAGACTTATTCGTCAACATTTTGCAAAAATTCTTTCTCTATAAGGAAGATAAAGGACAAATCTAGGTCTTTAATGGACTACTTTTGTAATTTATGTACGATTTACTAGAAAAAATTTGGCATTAATTGTGCTAAAAAAACACACGTTTTCAATGTCACACTATGACCTTATTCGTACCTATTTCACAAAACTGTTCCATCACAAACCTAAAGTGACTCTTCCTTTTTCGGAAAAGTTTTTTAAATCTTCAAAATATTTCCAAAAATTAGAGTAATCAGTTGACAGCGGCACCCTTGCAATACATTTTTTTAGCCTCGTAGTTGGCATCAGCCAAAAATTGAAACGTGGGGATGATTTGAGCGAGACAGAGCTAAAGAAGGCCACACTCACAATATGTCTTTTGCCTACCTCGCCCCTTACCGCTGGGTCTCAGCACAAACAAAATCCTGAGCGTTCCGACAGCTTTAATATCTGCTGAAGGTTTCGAACCGTGTACCTGTATATATATCTTTATCTATATAAAAAACTTGTATAACAAATGCATCCGCGGGATAAATAAAACATGTTTTTGTTTATAGACAACAAATCAACGACTTTGGAAAGAAATTAGACAGGACTTTACACTTGTATGTAACACCTGTCGCTCTCTCGATAACAACATTTCGATTATTATATTAATATCGTTCGCCAGCAATTTGTTTTCAATATGCTTGTTGTTGTTCCGTGGATTTGCGTAAGTTATTTTGAAATATTTGAAGCGTAGCAACTGAATATATTTACAAAAATATTTTCTGACGCTAAATAATATAATTCCGACTTAAGCGCTGACTCTCGACCAGTGCCGTGCCCCTCAATAGAGCGACATCGTAAGTGAAGTGAACGAATTTTTTTTTCGAATTTATTGGGCAACCAAGTTATTTTTTTTTAATCAGAAAAACTGAAAGAACGCGTTGATAAAGAGGAAGAAGCGTAAGAAATAAATGCAAAAAGGCACTGATTTTTTTCACGATACCTGTGGGTTGGTCACCGCAGAAAAAATACGAAAAAATATTCTTAATTACTATTGTTTGTTTCAAGTCAAAATGAAAAATGCAGAAAGAAAATGGTTGTGTTGTAGAGACATTTGTAATTTTTTTGTCAATAATTTAACATGCATATGAGGCGACATTTGAAGATTTCTGCACAGAGCGTCACATAAGCTCGGAACTACACTGCACCGCCACCAGTGTAGTTACCTTAATTTAAAAACATAGACATAATGACAACACTGTGACGTTTTCATGCCCCAGTGTTTAACGATTCTACGTTCATTGATTTACACTTAGTTAGTGTATTTGCCATAAGGCAACATACACTATTGGCGTCGGTCGGATGGGGGACCTAGGGGTCGGACCAAAATTTCTCGACGTTTCATAACCTCCTAAACACGTTGGCACCATTTTTAAAAATGTTTATATATATATGTATATATATATATATATATATATATATATATATATATATATATATATATATATATATATGTGTACGCGCGATAACTTTCGAAAGAGTTAATTGATTTCAACGAAATTTGGGCCACGGGTTGAAACCCATCACCGCAAGAAGCCTATTTAAAATGGGCCTAATCGGGCTATTTTAAGGGTAGTTTTTAGGGGTTGAAAACTGTTTTTGGGCCCCAAAATACCGAAAAAATTCTCCGAATCGTTTCAAAATTGAAATTTAACCCTCTGGTAGTGATTAAAAAGTGTCCCCACAATTTTAATAAAATCGGCCCGACAGGACCGGATTTACAAATTTTATGAAAACACTAGTTTGCAGATAGTGACTTATTTATTGAAGGGTGTATTTAATTCGGTGTAGACGTTAGATTGATAATAATATTACAATTAAGAAAAAAATGTTATTTTAGGGGGTGTATTAAGGGGTTAAATTTTTTATTTTGCCCAAAAACAAACTTAATTTCACATAATAAAAGTATAAAACCACACGGCCCTACACAAGCAAATACACTATATTGTCGGCAGGGTTTTGGCACTGCGACCCGGGTTTTTTATATTTATTATCAATTTCAGAGAAACTGAAAAATACACAGCACCGATGTACCTTTATTATAACTATTCACTGTTTTACATGGTTGGGAGAACACTTTGTGTGACTCTGGCTGCTTCTCAAATTTACGAGGAGAGTCGACGTTCTTTGGAAGTATTATTTGCTGTACCAGCAGAACATTACTGCACAGAAGTGAGTTAAATTATTTTTAGGGTTCCGTACTTCCGATGAAAAAACGGAACCCTTATAGGATCACTTCCAAGTGCATCATGTAACGCATCAAATGAAAGGACTCGTTATGAAAAATATAACTAGCTTTTTTTATAATTTTAAAATGCGTAGTTATAAAAAATATTAAAGAAAATATACAAAAATCGATCACTCCCTCTCCCATCACAGAAACTAGTGAATCTACAATTTTGACAAACATAGGAAATATATAGGGTCTCACTCATAGTTTAAGGAAAAAACGAACATTTTAAGTCTTAAAGGTCTCACGGAAAACGGAATGGTACGGAACCCTCTCCACGCGAGTTCGACTCGCATTTAATTGTTTTTTGTTCTACCCTCTATAAAATAGCTTCTCTTCATTTATACCTATATGTATATCGGTCGTCAAATGACTGGCGTTAAAGTAAAATTCAGTATAATACTCGTACATGCATGTAACGCAGTTATTTTATAGAGGTTAATGCAAACAGTTTATTACGCAGCAATATAATTTTAATGCATTTTCTATAATAATTTTAGATTTCCAGATTTATTCAACAAATCGAAGAAGATCAAATAGCTTTAACTGGAATGAGATTCTTCTCTGTGCGACGCAGTGTTATTTTAACGGTATTTGTATACATTTCTTTCCACTCATGTCCCTTCCCCAAATTTCAAGTTACAATTTAAGTATCAAAAACAAATCGGTATTTTAAAAAACTAACGTGTAGTGAAAGCTGAAAATTATAATAGTCATTTAATATGAATGAATTGATTATGGTGTCGACACTGTGATGTAATTGACAACACATTTTGAGCGATTTAAAAACTTCGGGTTTAAATCCCGATGTATTTTTTACAAGGTATTTTTTTATATGTATTAACAAATCATTTTTTGATGATTGTTGACAACAAGTGTTATTTTCATGTCTCAAATTAATAATAAAAAAAACAAACAAAAAATACAATTCTGCGGAGGTTGACAGAAATTTATATATGTGGTGGGAGTAAAGAAACACTTTGGTGGAAGCGCAGTTTTTCACCAATAGCTAAGGCTATTTGCACCTAGCACCAATTCGTATTGTCAGTTTATCTTAAATTCCGTTGACATTTTTACCAGGTCTCAGATTAGAACCTAGAAACTCGGGGCTTGTAATAAACGAGTCATGTCAGCACTATATAAAATATAAGCAATGCAAATGGCATCGCTATAGGTATATACGTTCGGCTATTCTCAAATCCAAGTGCAGAGGTCTATAAATAATATTTAGCTGTAATTCAATAGCTCTTTTTATGATATCGATTATAAGCAACGACTATAAAATGTACATGTTTTTCCTATAGGTTGCAGCTACAATTGTTACATATGAGCTAGTTTTAATGCAGCTAACTGACAGCTAGTTCGGAATTAAGTTCATATTTTTTTTATTTTGTTGTTCAAAAACTATAAAATGTCAAATATTGCAAATAAATTATAACATTCGAAAATAAAATCCTGATAAAATGAATCCGTGCAGTTATTTTAATTTTAGTGGTGTATATATATTTTTTTTGTCTTAAAACACTACTTTATTAGTGTATTTGCCATATGGCAACATACACTATTGGCGTCGGTCGGATGGCGGGACCTAGGGGTCGGACCAAAATTTCTCGACGTTTCATAACCTTCTAAGCACTTTGGCACCATTTTTAAAAATGTTTATATATATATGTATATATATATATATATATATATATATATATATATATTTATATATATATATATATATATATATATATATTTATATATATATATATATATATATATATATAGGTATATATGTGTACGGGCAATAACTTTCGAAGGAGTTAATTTATTTTAACGAAATTTGGCACACATGTTGGAATCCATCACCGCACGAAGCCTATTTAAAATGGGCCCAATCGGGTCATTTTAAGGGTGGTTTTTAGGGGATGAAAAAAGTTTTTGGGCCCAAAAATACCTAAAAAATTCTCAGAATCGTTTCAAAATTGAAATTTAACCCTTTAATAGCAATTAAAAAGTGTTCCTAAAATTTCAATAAAATCGGCCCGACAGGACCGGATTTAAAAAATTTTCTGAAAACACTTGTTTTTCAGATAGTGAGTTATTTCCTGAAAGTTGTTTTTAATTTTGGTGTAGACGTTCGATCGACAATAATGATGTAGTTAAAAAAAATGTAATTTAAAGGGGTGTATTAAGGAGTTATTTTTTTTATTTTGCCCTTAAGTTCACATAATAAAGCCACAAGGCCTGTATTAGCAAATACACTATATTGTCGGCAGGGTTTTGGCACTGCGACCCGGGTTTTTGATTTGTACTTTTAAAATGAACAATAGTCTTGTATAACTGCCGTATTTTTGTGTTCTTGTACCTAATTTGTACTTTTCACAAGGGGACCTGAATAGTATTGTAAAATAAAATCGTCAGAAAAGTTGGCTCGAATTTTTAAGCCCTCGGTTTATAGTTTATACTCGGTAAGTCTAGTCCAATATCGTCTAATAACGACTATGTGGCCGCTTCATCAGTGACAATGGTTGTCAAATATTCGAGGCTGGACGGTATTGCAGGATTGGTCGCAGAAAACGACAAATACCGACTATAGGTTTCAATCCTAGTCAAAGGAGCCGCCTTGTTTGACAATGCTCCTGTAAGTCTTGTCTTTATCAAATTATTATGTTTTAATAAAATCAACGAAATAAGTGAGATAATATACATAATTACACAAAAAGGATTTGAGAATACGTATTTTGCATTTAGTATTTAAATACGAACACAGTTAGCTCTTTTGTATTTGAAATACAAAAACAATATGTTATTTGCATTTTTAAACTGTTTTATTTAACTTTACGTTTTGTATATTTATTTGATTGTAATAAGTTGTAATCTAAACTCTTCATGGTTAAGGGTTTAATGAAATGATTATTGAAAGATATTTATAACACAAACTGCAAAATAGTTGAGGTTTAAGTGTTCTGGAAATAAATATTCGCCAAGGCACATTGACCCAGTGTGTAGCCAGCGCGAAATCGTTGGAGTAGGGGAAGACGAGATTTGAAGAAAATATTTGCCAATGACTTTGACGATTTAACTATGGACTACCAAAGCTTCACACTTGTTTGCAAGATTTAAATATAACGTTATTGCTATGAGAACGCCGTGTTTTTTTAATGTAAGATAACATTATGTCAAATTTTTAAACGTTAAGTTATTGTCAGTTTTGACAGATACAAATCATTAAAGTTTCACTTACAACTCTCATAAGTTTCAAAGTAAATCTGATTTTCAAAAAATACTCAATTAAAACAAAACAGGAACCAAGATAACTAAATCTGGTATCTCACACGAAAAAACCGGGCTAAACCTATAATTGTTTCACTGATATAAATCATTTTAATATTCCGCTTCTTTGGAACGTTGAGTGATGCCCAATGTACCAAAAAATTTGAAAGATATTGCCGACAATCGTTTTACATTCCTACTATGCGAAAAGGAGGTGTGACTAGCTATCAATTTCTAAAATATAAATAATCAAAGCCCCTTGACCAAAGGCTAGTCTTGGCATGTGTCTGGTCTGGCATTTTGTAACACAGACAATCCTATTTGTAAACGAAACACGGACAAATTATGCCATGTAAAACTTAAAAAAATGTAGATACTTCCAAAGAGTTTATTTTTTAAACTAATATTTAATATGAGTCCACGAAAAAGCAAGTCATTAAATTTAAGAAAAGTGTGTCGTACGTGTTTATGTGAAAAAAGTGAACTTAAGTCTATATTTGAATCATGTGTTCCTGATATGTTGATGTCATGTACATCTGTACAGGTAAATCACGGATTTTTTGTGAAAATTATGTAATAGATTTAAGTCCTGACAATGAATACAAAACAAAATTTATAGATCGCTCAACAATTTAAATTTCGTAACATTTATAATGCTTTAAGATAGTTTCTCAAAATTTTATCCAGTTATCACTTTTTCAAACGTCATTTTTTCTAAAATGTGTCTGAGGCGAAAAATGTAATTTAAATCCGTGTTTTTAAGTATAATAACTATTGTATTTGCTATAAAATTATTGTTTTTATTTTTAAATTGCAGGTGGCCGAAGATGATGGATTACCATCTCAAATTTGCATTCAGTGTCTTCGTTTAATAAATAGATTCCATTCTTTTAAAATAAAAGTAAAAAAGTCAGACCAAACGCTTAGAAAATACATTACAAATAATGATATTTGTACTAACGCAAAAACTAAAAATTGTAATGAATTAGAAGTAGATACTTTAAGTACTCAATCTGATGATGAATACATTCCTCCAAAAACTTTAGAAAAACCAGCTGTAATTCATGAAAATAGACGAATACTGAGAAAAAGAATACACCCTAAAAAGTCTAGAGCTATTAATTTGAAAAAAACGAAACGTTTAAAATTAAAAACAAAGTCGTCCGAAACAACTGTACAAGCTGGAATTAGCACTGTGCAAAATGAAAATGAACTTGAAAATGCATTGCAATCGGAAAATGATAATCATACATTTCATAATAATGAAAAAGTAAATGTAATAAAAAACGAGGAAATATTAGAATTAAAACACGAAAATGTATTGGAATTAAAAAATTCATCAATACATATATCAAATATTTTTATTGACGGTCCTCCACCTTTAGTGCCTCTTGTTCCAATAGCTCTGGAACAGATACCGGCCTTTCCGGTTGACAAAACTGTTCCACCAGCTGAATTGGCTTTAGCACCTATTTCAACTGACACCCCGCCTTTGATACCAATCAAACCAATATCAGGAATTGATCCGGAAGTCTTAAGTACAGTTTATCATACCGAAAACGTATTACCGAAACTTCTATGCAATGCATGCAATGAAGAATTTACAGATCCAATTGCATTAAAGAATCACGCAGTCACTCACGGGGACTCATATCCACTGGCATGTAATATTTGTAAAAAGGAATTCGCCAATAAGAGACGTCTGATCGGACACTTAAAGGGCCATATGGTTGTGAAGCATTACGCGTGCAGAATATGCTCAAAACGCTACCCAAATCCTAGTACGTTTAAAGTACACATGAGAACCCATACTGGTGAACGTCCATTTAAATGCCAGATATGCAACAAAGGATTCATTCGTTGGGCTGGCGTAGTCAGTCATATGAAGTCACATAACTCCGTTAAACCTTATCTGTGTGAAATCTGCGATAAAGGATTTAAAATACAATCGAACTTAGAACGACATAAAGTGTTACACACAGGATCAATGCCGTTTTGTTGCAGTTACTGTGGTAAAACATTCAGTCAAAGTGATAATTTACAGCTGCATATTAGGACGTATCACACTCATGAAAGACCTTATTTGTGTAGTGAATGTGGAAAAGGCTTTGTGAGCTCAACGCGATTAAACCGGCACATGTGGGTTCATACTGGATTTAAACCATACGCTTGTCAAATGTGTAGCAAAGCATATTCGAACTCAAACGATTTGAAAAATCATGAAAAAATACATTCGGGTGGACCAAAAGATTCGGATAAACCATATCCATGTAATGCTTGTGATATGCGTTTTTTTCATCCGTGTCGCTTAGCAAAACACATGAAGACTCATGAACGACCTTATGTTTGTACAGAATGTCCAAAGACTTTTAGTAGAGAAGACGTATTAAATAAACACATAGTAAATAAACATGGAGAAACACCACAAACTCAAGTAACTGCTACAACACAGGAATTTTTAATTTATACTGATTAGATTCTTAGGACTATTACGTTTCGAAAATTGAATATTTTGTTTTAATTAATGACTGATCTATTATATCTTTCTTATTTTATATTATTTTTGTGTTGAAAATTTTTCATAAATTGAATATATTGTAATAATTTTATTTAGAAAATAATGGGTCTCTACATTTTTTGATGCCTACTTACCAAAAAAATTCCTAAACAAAATTCAGAGTCATAAATTTCTCAGAAATAGTGAAAAACGGAATATTGCTGTTTTGCTATTTTTCAATTTTTCTGCCAATAGACATGGGCACTAACAAACTTGACCACTAGCAGGGCCAGCTATATAACCAACTCGGTCTGTAGACAGTTCATACTAATGATTAGTATATTCTGTCACTACCTACATAAATTTATTCTGTGAACACAATGTCGATATGCTGTGTTTATTAGTGTTCAAACTATAGTGATTTTGTATTTTCAAAGGATCTGGAACTGAAAAAGTAGTTGCATTGTTTGCTAAGTGCAACAGAAGGGAAAAAATTTCATCTCGCGCATTTTTCTATATGAAAAACTCAAGTAATATAGGTGACTATATACCTGCTGTCATCTATATAGTATATTCCATTGGCGTTTCTCATGTGTCCATCCTAAATAATGAATTATCGTAAGGTTGGCGACATTTATTTACTTAATCTATGGTTCAAATTTTTTTTATAACAAATTTCAATTATAGAAGTACGGCGTACCCTGCGTACCATGCATTTTGTACAATAATGGTGTACACAAATAGTGAAATTAGCTGTTAATCTTTATTACAAAAATTTCTTTTTGACAGCGAGCACTGTTAACATCATTATAGGGACTTCACTTTTAGTACCTCGTTTTGACTTCCGAGATTGACGAACAACCGATTCTACAGGGCACACAAAACTTTTTACGCCATGTGTCGCCATGTTGGAGATGAGAGTGCATGAAACAGTTTTGTGTTATTGACCGTAATTTAGAATTGTAAAAAAATGGAAAATCCTGTAGTAGAAAATATATGTCGTGTATGTTTAGCTGAAAATGTAGAAATGAGATCTATATTTGTACCTGATGAATTATTGGACACAAATATACACTTGTCTGAAATGATAATGGCGTATGCAGCTGTACAGGTAATTTTACAATTCTAAGGTTATGATTTGTTTTAATTTGTGCGTATATCATCGATTTCGTTTACTTTATTCACTCATCTTTTTTATTCATTGCTTGTCACTACTTTTTCAGATTACTTTAGGAGACGGTTTACCAGAACAAATTTGCTTACAATGTGCTAGTCAAGTTAGTCAAACATACGCGTTTAAACTGCAGTGTGAAAAGTCAGATACTGCGTTGCGTGAACGGTTTGGCCTCGAAAAGCTAGTACTTCCCAAAGAAGAGATTAGTATTACACACGCGGTTGTTGAAGTTGTTGAAACTGATCCTGACAAATCTCAATCAGAAGATATTGTAATTAAACCCGAAATAGATTTAGACGATGAGGACGATCACGTTAACAATGGTGACTTATCTGATAATGATGAAATTATGGAAGCTGAAATTCTCGAAGAAACTGAAGAAACAACCGAAATCACAAGTGAAATGGTAAATGCCGAAATAGCAAAAATTAAAAGCGAAGCGTTATCAAATGATGAGGAAGAGGAGAAAGATCCGACTTTTGGAAAGAAGAAAATATTTAAGTGTCATGTCTGTAAAAAGGCATTCAAAAGATCGAGTCACCTAACTAGACATTTGAAAAACCACAGTGCAAGTAAGCCGTTCGTTTGTGAAACATGTCACAAGGGTTTTTCACGCGACGATCTTTTAATACGTCATCAAATAATACACATTGCAAATCTAGAATTAAAAACAGAAATCAAAAATGAAGACGGAGAAGAAAGTAAATTTAACTGTCACGTATGTGAAAAACCTTTTTTCAAAAAAGAAAGTCTCGCATCACACATGAGATCTCACAACGGCACTCAACGTTCCAAAGCTTTGTCTTGCGACGTATGCACAAAAAAGTTCTCAAAACCCAGCCAGTTAGCGCGTCACATAAAAATACACGCAACTGTCAAAGCGCACATATGTTCTCTGTGCAACAAGGGATTCGCGCGCGGCGAACAATTAATCAATCACATGAACGTGCACTCGGGAGTAAAACCGCACGTGTGCAAAATATGCGCTAAGGGATTTAATCAGATCAGCAATTTGAAAGACCACATGCGTACGCACAACGGCGAAAAGCCATTTCTCTGTTCGACCTGCGGTAAAGGGTTCAATCAACTCGGCAACTTGAGACAGCACACAGTGCGACACAGTGGCATCAAAGCGCACCTGTGCAACATTTGCGGCAACGGATTCGCCAGTAAAGGAGAACTCGGAGCGCATCTGAGAAAGCATACGGGAGCACGACCGTACGTTTGCGAGATTTGCAATCACGGTTTCACGACGTCCAGTTCTTTGACAAAACACAAGCGAATCCATTCGGGCGAAAAACCCTACGAATGCGACGTATGCCATATGAAGTTTTCGAGAAGTGGAATCCTCGCTCGACATAAAAGAACTCACACTGGCGAGAAACCCTACGTTTGCAAGTTCTGTACGAAAGCTTTCTCTCAAAGTAACGATCTCAGTTCACATTTGAGAATACACACGGGCGAAAAACCATATATTTGTGATTGTTGCGGGCAAGCGTTTAGACAGAGTTCGGCACTCAAAACACACAAAAAGACTCATATGGATCGCAATTCCATTATGGAAAATAGAGCTGCAACTCTTGCTATGGTTCACTTATTTGGAACTATGCAGTAAATTATTTTATAGACATTAATGTATGTTTAATGCTGGTTATACAGAGTATGAGTGGTTTATCGACGTTAAATTTAAAAACAATGTTTGATCGAATTTTAAAGATAATTAACTGATTGGTCAGTAATTTGTACATACTATTTACATTTTGATGACATCAATAATCGACAAAAAGTGCGAGAGAATAGATATTAACAAAAGCAAAACAAGTATTTTTCTACTCCATGTTTCATGCACATAGCCAAATAAGTGTTATTTTATACTGGTGATTTAAAAGGTTGCTAGATCTCTCAAGATTGTCAAATCGTATTGAAATATTTCAAAACTTATTTTTTTTTGTCATATTTTAGTAATACTACCTATATATTACGTTTAATAATAGGTGTGTTTGGTATATTAGTGTAGTGTAGATAACTCATCAGTGAAATGTGCGTTAGATTTACCAAAAGTGTAATTTGTTGTAGCAATTGTCCATTTCAGACATCTATCATGTGATTTACACTACACTACATTCCTTTGCCCAAGAGTCGGGACTGCTAGTGTTTACACTTTTAGTCCAACATTGAAATACCCATCCAGGTCAGTGTATCGTACACATTTGTATAACAAACGCAGTAGTGTCAAAAGTGTGAACACTTGTTACACTAACATGATACCAAATACACGTAATGTGAATGAAGTAAGTGAAAACAGTTTGTGTTGTTGCGTTATTTGGATTTTGCTCAGTAACATACAGTAGTTTGAATATTTTGTTAGTCCCATAATTTTATGCAGTAATGAATGTATAAAGACAATTTTTCCGGTTTAAGTCGTGTTTAGAAGTGAATACCCAATGCAACCGAAGGCTTAGATAAGCGTTAGTTTGCATTGGAACTGCGGTCTTTACACGGATTTATGCAATGTAAATACAGAAATGGCAAAAAAATTAGGCCTCATATTCGTATTTATTTTTGATTTATTTTCAGAATCTTATTGAGTGAAAATGTCTAGGCATCTAGAGTTTAATCATATAATGAATTTTTTAATAGTTTCATCAAATACTAGTATACATAAATTTTATATAGAATAAATTTAAAAATTCAATTTCGTTACAGTAAACTTTAAAAAGGCTTGTAATAATTATTTCTAAAACTATTGATTAAGTGTACAGCACTCTAGTATATTTTGACCACAAACATTTTTGACGTAGAAAATGTTATATTTTTAGAAATGTGTCAAAACCAATGATATAAAAGTAAAAAAAATAACATAACTGTAATGTATTTTAATTTCATTTCTTTTTAAGTAGAAAATTCCTCCAATTTTTTTCCATTTTTTTAATTAGTTGTACTACTTTGTTATTTTATTGTCACGAGTACTTTTAGAGCTATCTCCAAAATAAATATATTCTAAATAATAATTTGATGAAAACGGGCAATCAAAAATCCAGTACATTTGAGCGTTTCAGCACTCGGTTCTATTTTATACATCATACGACAATGTCATATAATCTTTGTCAATTGCAATCTGATCGTGACAACCTGTATCAAATTTAAAAAAAAAACATTCACCCGTATTCCTTTAATGTACCTATTTTTACACTACAAAATAATAGTAACTACAGTACCTAAATTATCTTTGCAAGCCAATGATATGTAACCCATTAATAACGGCCAGTCAAAAAGTTATTTTGATAGTTCTTAATATTACGTATATTATATTTATACTTTGTTTAGATTTGTAAGAAAGTTTCAGTAGGTTGTGTTTTTGTTGTAATGAAATTTTGAATTATAGATATCACGATTTTTGTAATTTAACATATTTGCCTTTGGTCTTATCAATACTTTTGCATTGGGGACTGGGACATACAAAACAATTAAAATATGAGTAAGGATGCATATTGTCAAAATTATTATCAGTCACTCTATCAAGCTCTGTATAACCACAATTATTTTTATTTAATTCCTTTTTTTTTGTAATGTAAATATTTTAACTATAATTGAATAGATTTTTTGTGTGTAGAATTAAGTTGCTAATAATATAATACCTATGTGATTTTATATATAATCATTCTTCTCTTTTAGATATAATTTATTAAAGTTTTATTTTCTATTTAATTTTATATTTCTGTGATCAAATTCACAAAATAAGCGTTCATTGTTTTCTTCTACCTAATAAAGTAGTAATAATAAGAAACGATAATGCAATCACATTTTGTTAAAACGATTTTAAAGGGAATATTCATTGTTAAATCCAAATTTAACACTTTCATGTGCATGGTAAGTATTATGTATGTTTCAGGCATTTTCTTGCCATAAATTCTCCGTCTCTTATGGGTACCATAAAAAATACGTACAAACCCTTGTCCTAAGTTTGTCTCCCATCGCAATTTGGTACACTCAACACTGATAGATTATATTTTATAGCACAGAACACGTTTTGAGATTTTATAATAAAACAGATTATTTTGAATAATGTATATATATATAATAATTTATAAATATTTTAGTGGAATTAGGATCAATGAAATTAATTAATTTCATTGATCCTATTTCCTCTAAAATATTTATAAAACAGATTATGTTTTAGAAGGTATCAGAAAAGTTTGACTGTATACACTATTAAAGCGTATAGTTATGTAGTTAATTTTATTTTTGGAAAATAAAATTTTAAATCGGGCTTTTCGATAGAATAGGATAAACTTTGTAATTGAAAAAAGAGCATACCCAAACATTTGCTCAGAAAATTAGTTCAATAAAGTAGAAAACACAGTAAACTACGGTCCTGTTATAAAAAGAGCAAAACTGTTGAAATAACCTTAATTTTCCAGGCTTAATTGGAATTTGGTATTTTTTTGTAATAAGTGTATATATACAAGCATCTCATTAATATAATGTCTGTAAAACACATTTGTCGTGTTTGTTTATCTGAAAATATAGACATGTGTTCAATTTTTCAATACAGTGGGCATGTTTATAACAAAATTCAACTGTCAGAAATTTTAATGGCATGCGCTTCTGTAGAGGTAATGATGTATTTATGCTACTCTATTCGATTGTGGTACTATTGATATCCATTATCAGATTATTCTCTGTTCAATAAGCGTATACTTTAATGACGTTTTAAAACACATTCTTTTATTAAATTTTGGTAAAAATACTGACATATAATGTATCAGAAACCGCCAGTTAAATAAGAAAAAAATATCTTTTTAGGTAACTTTAAACGACGGACTACCAGATGAAATTTGTTTAAACTGCGTAGATCAAGTTAATCAATTTTATGAATTTAAAACACGCTGTGAAAATTCTGATGCTGTCTTACGTAAAAAACTGTTAAACAAAGAACCGTTTTTAACGGATAGTTTTTCGAACAATGTGTATATTAAAACAGAAATTGATTTCGATGTGCAAAGAGATGAAACGAATTCACCCTTTGAAAAGATATGCGATTCAACTGAAGAACTACAAACATTTCCATGTTCTTTTTGTAATGCTTCGTTTTCAAAAGCGTACCATTTAAAAAAACACTTAGACATGCATGCTTTAGAAAATTCTATTGAATGTAAAGAGTGCGGTAAAAAGTTTCTAAAAGAAATAGGCTTAAAACGCCACCAGCGAATACATAAAGTAAATGATGTCGGCTTAGCTAGAAAAATTAAGCGCAAATTAAAACATAAACGAGTTTATAAAGATGGGCATCCATATGAATGCGATCTCTGTTTAATACGATTTACGAGAACAGATCATCTTGTACGTCACAAACGACGAAAACACAGTAAATTGAAATCGGTTGAAAAAATATTTACCAACTCTTTCATAAATAAACAACCAAAAAATGAATTAAACAGCTCGACTGATGACCGATCTGAACTTGTGCAAAATAGTTTAATGGAATTAATTCAAAAACAGGCGGAAGTTCAGAAAAATTATACATGTAATGAGTGTAGCAAGACATATGTACGACAAGACTTGTTTGAAAATCATATGAAAACACATTCAAAAACAAACAGATTGAGCTGTCATATTTGTACTAAAACGTTTAAGCACTTAAGTAATTTGTTGGCTCATAAAAGGCAAGTACAACTAGCGTTTCTTTTTCAAAAAATGTAAAAATTTTATGTAAGGTCGAGTGTGCGTGATAACTGAAGAAGTTTCACAATATGTATTTTTTTAGAACACACAATGACGAAAAGTCTTTCCTATGCGCCACATGCGGTAAGGGCTTCAACCAGCTAGTTAATTTAAATCGTCACATGATAAGGCATTCGGAAATCAAAGATCACGGTTGTACCATGTGCAGTAAAGCGTTTCGAACAAAATGTGAACTGGTTATGCACATGAGAATACATCTAGGAATACGTCCATACATTTGCGATCTTTGTAATGCTAGTTTCCGTCAGCATTCCGCTTTAATCAAGCACAAAAGGATACACACCGAAGAACGTCCTTATGTATGTGACATTTGTCAGAGGCGTTTCTCCAGATCTCACCATGTCGTAAGACACAAATTAACACATACCGGAGAAAAACCGTTTAGTTGTAAAATTTGTGATAAGTCGTTTACAAGAAATAAGACTTTATTTTCTCACATGAGAATACATACAGGTGAAAAACCGTATATATGTGACATTTGTGGAAAATCTTTCAGACTGAGTAGTACATTAAAAACACATGAAAAAAGGATACATTCTAAGAAAAATGAATATGTCCTAGAAAAACTTGATTTAAATTTTAAACAATAAATGGGAATATTATTTGTACCCGTCCAATATTAAAGATTTTATATATTCAAAAATTAAACCTCACTCCTCCGTTTACAGCTTCCAAAGAGCTAGATTTTTTTGGAAATTTAAAATGAATAAATTTCACAGACTAGTGTCTTACCTTATTGCCTGATTATTAGTGTATTTGCCATATGGCAACATACACTATTGGCATCGGTCGGATGGTGGGACCTAGGGGTCAGACCAAAATTTCTCGACGTTTCATAACCTCCTAAACACTTTGGCACCATTTTTAAAAATGTTTATATATATAATTATATGTATATATATATTTATATATATATATGTGTACGGGCAATAACTTTCGAAAGAGTTAATTGATTTTAACGAAATTTGGCCCACGTATTGAAATCCATCACCGCCAGAAGCCTATTTAAAATGGGCGTAATCGGGCCATTTTAGAGGTAGTTTTTAGGGGTTGAAAAAAGTTTTTGGGCCCCAAAATACCGAAAAAATTCTCAGAATCGTTTCAAAATTGACATTTCACCCGTTAGTAGCAATCAAAAAGTGCCCCTAAAATTTTAATAAAATCGACTTAACAGGACCTGACTTACAATTTTTTTGAAAACACTAATTTGTAGATAGTGACTTATTTATTGAAGGGTGTATTTAATTCACTGTAGACGTTAGATTGATAATAATATTGCAGTTAAGAAAAAAAAATGCTATTTTAAGGGGTGTATTAAGGAGTCAAATTTTTAATTTTGCCCAAAAACCAACTTAAGTTCGCGTAATAAAGCCACACTGCCTGTATAAACAAATACACTATATTGTCGGCAGGGTTTTGGCACTGCGACCCGGGTTTTTATTTAAAAATGCCACTGCAGAATAACTGGTAATTCAGTCGCCGCGACAGTGGGAGATTCGGGTTCATGTCCCGACAGTGACATGGTTTGAATAGTAAATTGTAACAATGAGTGTTTCATAATACTATAGCAAACTATTAGCTGTTATTTCTGGTTTTGCACTCTGTAGTTAACACATAGTAAACCTGCATAAAATAAAACTGGTAAATGCATAATAACACTGTCTTCAAATTATATACTATAAACTGGCAATTATTCAAGAAAAAACGGTGCGCGACAGAAATTATACTTCTTTGACGTGATCGCGATAATTGATATTCACATTTCCGCTCAAGATGTACGCTGATAAAATAAAGTAGGATGTCTAGCGAGAATCGGTCCAGTAGTTCGGAATAAATTGGCTGTGACAGTAGGACGAACAGTCACACGAGTGATCCTATAAGGGTTTCGTTCTTTTCTTTTGAGGTACGAAACCCTAAAAAAAAAAGAGGATGAAACAAATTATCCATTTTTTCGAGAAAAATAGTTGAGAAAAATTGAAGTTTATAAAATTCTACACAAAATGACCCATATATCATTTTTCGTAGAATTAATCATTTCAAGGATAGACCAAATTACACACTATCAATGTAATGCAATATATGTACAGTGGAATCCGTTTATAATGACATCGAAGGGAATTGACAAACACGTCATACTAAGCGGACGTCATACAAAGCATTTTTGTGAAAAAAAAAACTTTCTTTTTTTAGGTAGCATAGGGCCGCTGACGGGTATTCCTTTGTTTCGCGTGATTTTAAACTACTGAATTAACGCTTGATCAACATTTTCTTGCGCGATTTTCGAAGCCTCTTCGGTTTCAAAACATTTGAATTGAACGATCGCTTAATCCGGTTCTTGTTTTTGAAAATCATTGAGATTGTCGAATGACCCACGCCCAATTCCTCTGCGAGAGATGAGCTTGATTCTCCATTTTCTAATCTGCATATTATTCACCTTTCTCCTCAATCGTAAATGCTTTACGACGTTGAGATGACATTTTTTACATAGGATATCACTAAAAACAATGCGTGACGTTCAACTATCAATTACTCACTGAGATTCAAAACAAAAACAAGCCACGTGCCGAACGTCGTCGGGAATCAACGAACATTGCCGAAGGTGTAAAGAATCATGTCGGTCACTATAGACGGACAAAGTTTATTAAAAATGGGTCATAATAAGCGACATGTCACTGTAAGCGAAGTCATTATATCCGACTTTGTTACAAAGAATTTTATATGAAAACCAAACCTCGTTGTGTAATTACGTCATAATAGGCGGTTGGTCAATATAGGCGGAGTCATAATAAACGGATTCTACTGTATATAAATATATAAAGGTTCGTTTACACCAGTTACTAAAATTATTAGGTATAAATTTATTCAGCCATAAAAATACATTTGACTTAAAACAAAATACAAAACGTCTTATAGACGGTATAAAACATTTTATGGCGATTTTACACACAAGGCACTTCAATACTCAAAAGTGATAAAATTATGCTACAATTTTTTTTATAAATAACAATGGAAAGCGTAGTAGAAATATGCAATTGGTCGGATTCTATTTCATTGGTATCTATTGTCGATTACAGATGTTCGACAACAAAGGTCTAATTACATATTAAAACGTCATCACAAACCGTCCATCAGAGTAAGGTTATTAGATACAGAGGTGACCTCGTTCCGTTGGATAGTACTGGCGGATGACGTCATCCAATGGACTATCAACAGGCTATTTGACTCAATTAAAAATATGTTTCATATTGTTGTCATCCCAATATATTACAGCGTAAAAAAGCCTATCCACTTTACTTTCAGGATAAAATATGTTTATTTTCTGTAAAAAATTTAAATAAAATTTTATTTTTTTTGAGGTCTGATCATGTGATGAAAAACGCTCTGTGATTGGTTATAACTCTAGTGACGTCACACGCAAGTAAACATACAGAACTATAGTTTGCGAAATACCATAGTTTATAACAAATTCAAGAAAATAACCAAATTTCCGTTTTTTTACTATAGCAATTACTTGTTTCCTCGTGTGTGACTTCATGTGTCAGGTGACTAGCGCCACGACGCAAATTGCGTTTTGGCGCGTTTTTTTTAATTCCAACTTTTAACATTGAAATTTACCGAAAATACGACAGATCTTCAGGAAATATGAATGTGGTGTGCATTAAATGTAATACAAAATTATATTAATACAATTCACAATAGAAGTCAAATACCCTATTGATATTGCGTGGTTAATAAAAATATTGAACGGTTTTCCAGCTGATATTATTTGCTGAAGTTGTGCATTTCTAATGACTTTGATAAGCGAGCAGAGGTGTGATTCTAATCTATGAGTTTGATGCAAAGGTCAGCACCGTTAACCATTACACGAAACTTTTTTCAATTCTCTATTTCGTAAAGACACACTCTGGAGTGCGGGGGTAGTTAAAAAGGAATGGATGCAAAAATGATTAAAACATAGTGTATGGATATAACTAAGAAAAAGGCGCTTTAGAGCTTCAAATCCATCATGTAAATGATTCAAAACAAATGGATATCATAAATGCAATAATAATTAACCGATTTGAAGTTTAAAAACAAAAACATTTTATGCAACGATTCAGTAGAAAAGTAAATTATTGATTTTTCCACCACTTCTGCAGAAACCACTTTCATGACATTGCACGAGTCACTAGCAAATATTGAGAGGAGTAAAGATGTTTTCAAATCAAAAACTCAATTTGCACTTTTCTCATTCTGATTTATAGCTTTTTATATGCAATTGTGCTGCACTTAAAATATCAATTAAAAAAATTAAAAAAACAAAATGATCTTCGTAATAAAAATTTACAATTATTTTTTAATAAATAATTTGTTAGAAAGCAAACATATTATTCCAACTTTTCGTTTTACACCAAAACCTGTCTTCAATTGCAGTGGACAAAAAAAAGAAGTATTTATAGCATTAAAATCTGACAAGAATTATCAACAAAAATAAAAATGTTACCTCATATTAAAAGAATATTTTCAGATTATGGTTTTACAGTTTATCAAACTGCACATTTTCCACAGTACTAAGTCATAAGAACTCTTTCTGACATCATTTAAGTCACTTACGCATCAAAACAAATACCTAGTGCAAATACACATTTATTTGATAATGATTCTGTCATGCTCATTTTGAATTTGTCTAAGTATAGTTACGACACCTTTCGATGACTGTAGATTATAGACGTTCAACATTAGCATCATGGCGTCTTTCAACAAACTATCAATGCTCTCTCGTCAAGTAGTTTAGAAACAGCACAGAAAATTTGATATTTTAGGGTCAACGCACGATGATATGTTACTTTTCATAGCACATCGTCCAATACAGCTACCAACAGCGTAAGGCCATTCAGGGTCGGACTGGGCCGGAAGGGCCCGGGTGGCTTCCCACAGGCCCGGGTGGCTCTCCATAAGCCTGGGGCCCGAGACTGGATAATGGTAGACGGGATACTATTGGAAAATAATGAAATATACAAATTATTAATTATCAACGATATATATTATTAGATAGGTACCTAAGTACCGAATCGATCGAGTTTCCAAGAACAGCTAAAAATTAAATTTCATTTTTTTAATTCTCTGAAACATTGTCAAATGTATTACGCTATAATGATACACATCTAAATAAGTTGATTCGATCAAAAGTTATCACCGTTCAGAAATTTACAAAACTAGTTTCAGGGAACAGGGATGGTCTGCTCAGGTTCAACCATTTTCGAATTTTTCTATTTCATTTCTCTCTAATTGTATGAATGAACTATCTGATCTAGTTTACATTTAGTTCGTAAGAGCTGGAACCTAGCCTGCGTGGGCCCCCTATCCTACCTACCGCCTGGCTTGCGGCAAGCCAGGCTCGTGGGAGACCAGCGCAGGCTGGGGCGCGGCTTGCAAACGCCACCTCGACTATATGGCCAGTCCGACGCTGAGGCCATTCACACTTTGCTGAAATACACATCTGATGTATCATAAATAAGCGATTGTTGAAAACACTTTGTACATTTATTTGCGGGCTACTCCACGCCATGGATTCTGATGAGGTTGCACTCTCTATGTGCACGCGGGCGAATGTGAAACAAACGCATCGATCGAGCAAAATTGCATGTTGCTGCAAACCCACGTGATTGAACGAGAAACGATACAAAAAAAAGCATGCGTATGTTGGCTTTATAGTAATGAATCGTTCATGTGTCTTAGATTTGAGAAAAAGAGAGCTAGATTATAGGAACTAAATTTTGAGTTTTTTGTTTAAACTGACGTACATTTTCGTTTTGTATTATAAAAATGACATGAAAGTAATCTTTTGATGCATAGGTACGCGGCTTTATCCTATCACACATGAATTATTTTCATCTTGTCCCCTATTTTCTGAACTCAGCTAACTGGATCAGTTATCTTTTAAGGATAAAAACACTATAAAGTCAGTCGCCCTTTGTAAATGAAACCATAATGTAACGTCACTAGCGGGGAATTTAAAATAATCTTGATTCCGGCTACCACAGCTCTTCAATGTAAAAATTATAATAAAAGAATTAAATACAGTGGGGTCGCGGTAATTGGGTTCTAGTCTAGTTGGGCTCCTCTTATAATAGGGCATCGTAGAACGCTGGCGCAATTACCAGCCTGACGGGGGAGAGAGGAATACATTTCTGTTTTTGTTTTGAATAATGGATGTTGGAATTAAGTATCACAATAGCTGTGTACATGTTGTTTTGACCAGTTCCACGCAAAAATTCAAACATTTCAGAAATATACGTAATGAAAAATTTGTAATGCCAACTTCTTTATTCTGTTGTACCTGTGAGTTTGATTACTGAATACCCTACTACACATTTAACCCAATTATGACAAGAGGTTTAACCACAGCACTCTATAATCGAGCAATTATTATTGGATGCCAGTATGCAAAACAAATGCCCAATGCTCGCAACCACATTGTATTAGTAAAATCACAATGTTATGCATTAGAAACACAATATAAATGTCTTCAGATTTGACTGCAAACTAGTTAGTTCCACTTTTGACAGAACTTTAGATTTTGATCCAACCGGTCAAAAAAACAAAAACAAACTAACAACTCCAAAACATAACAGATTTCTTTATAAATTGTGCCGCACATACACCAGGCAATATGCTATTTATGTAGAAGATATACCATTTTTACTGGTCCCTGTAAAACTGATAGTTCTGGAGTTATCAGGTTTATAGTCTAAGAGCCCCTGCGCACTAGGCAGTCAGGCTGCCGCAGTCTGGTTGCGGTAGCCAAAATAATGAGCAGCCTGTTATAGAGGCCAGTCGAAGGCCAGTTGTGACACAAAACACGTCTGGCTGCTACGCCAACTGTGCGGTGACTGAGGCAACCACATACAAAATGTATGTTATGTGTCTGCCAGCAGCCAACTGACTGCCGTGCAATAAAACGCGTTCTAATTTCTTGGCTATCTAGTGCACGGGAGCTCTAAGCCAACAATATATTATTTTACAAATCAGTTGTACTTAAAAAAATTACTTCAAAAATTAAAACTCTAATTAGATTTTATTTTATAAGAAATGTTTAAATTGTGGCAAAATTTTTTTTTAAATGATAACGAATATATTCAAAAATTATCATATTTCTTATTTTTTGGGGACAGAACATCAAAAAATCGATTCTTTTAAAAGTACAGTAAGACCTCGCTTAATGCTGTTTCAGTATTACGCGGTTTCTTAAAAAATGTCAAGCTACTATAACGTAAATTTTGGATCAGTTTATACAAAATAATTCAAATGTTGATAGAAGTTCAAAGGCAAGACAAAGTGTCACTGATGCAATATATTGCTATTGACAACAGTTCGCTGAATGAAAGAGAAAAAGGCAAACGATATTAGATGACTTCTTCACAAAAAACAAAATATGCCAAATGAAGAACCTTCCTCATTACAAACATAACTTCTTACTCGAACTATTATTTGATTGTCATTAATGTTTTATGAACAAAAATCGATATTAGCAATAAATAAATCTATAATTTATGTAATAAAGTATTGAACAATAAATGTTACAAAAAAAAAAACTAACAAATTTTCTTCTCGGTTCTGTTCCACTTATGCCTATTATTTACGTATTAAAGCACTGTTTCGTATAGTGCAGGAATTTATTGGAACGTATCTCCCGCGTTAAGCGCGGTATTACTGTAGTTACAAGCGCGTCTCTGAGATCAACATATTTCCAAAACCACGAATTTCGTTTTCAAACAATTTTATCAATAATACAGATTGCAAAATTGGATATTATGAAGCCTGTATGCTTCGACGGTTTTTAAATTGAAAAAGGTAAAAAACAATTATAACAGCTACATGTTTGAACTTTTAACAACCTACGTTTTTTAGGTTATCTTGCCATGTCAAAAAATATTTTTAAAAAGACAATTTTTTCGTTCATTTTCAACATTTTTAAATAACAAACGACACTTATAATTTTTGATATCTCATAATAATCAACTTGCAACCAATAAATTAAAAAAGTGCCAATAGAAGTACAAAATTAACAAATAAAATTTTTTCTCTAAAAAATAAAAACAATATACAAATTTATAACAAGAATTATAAATACTTAAAATAAAATCACCAGTCGTTCATTCATTCTTTTGGTGTACAAGCGGGAAGCGAACGATACGTAGCTGATTGGAATAATCGCAAACAACAGCGTGAGCGCCCGGTAAAGGAATTACGAGTTTGACAAACGTGTACGAATCTTGGTGCCCTAGCGCAACTCTTCGGATTTCCTCGCCTGAACGCACGTCCCAAACGATAAGGCTTCCCTGTCGCGCCGTCACCACGAGGCACTGCGTCAGCATTACTACACTTGTTGCGTACGTTTGACTCTGAATAAACCGCAAATAATTATTATTCCAGTAACTTTCAATGTTACATTTTAACTAGTTCCTAGCACTCGATGTAGTGATAGACAGTTTTTGGAATCAATACATTTCATGAGTGTCAGAAGGCTGTCTTAACTATTCAAATATAATAATTACTCTTACCACTTGAATAGTGTTCAGAAGATGACCTTGGAATCGTTCCCAAACGCACATCCGATCGTCCGAGCCAAGGGATATGACGTAGCTGGCCGAATACGTCAGTGATATGATACTACCGTCGTGAGCTTGGATACTATACATGCACGCACCTATTTAAAAAACGCAGCCGGTGAAATTTTATAAGCATAATTCGAGAAATTGCACAATATTTCATTATTATAAACAGATATATTTAGGCTTGCCAACTTTAAAATACAAATTTGCGGGAAATAATGATTTTAAATGCGAGACAAGGGTTTAAAAAGCGGGATTTAACTAATTTTATTTAGAATACAAAAAAACGTGAAATTTTCTTTACAAATCAGGATGAGAAGTAAAATAAAACATTTTGATAGATTAACAATAGTCAATATTTACTAAAAAAAAGTTATAGTGTAATTTAGACTTTATTATGAAAACTATAAATTACTTTTTAAATGAGTATTTTTTCTTGACATTTTGCATTTTTAAGGATTTTCTTATTTTTAAGTATAAAATTGTAAAAATCGTAAAAAGCGGGATATTTAGCGTCCCGCACACATCCTGAGCGGGACGTCTCATTAAGGGTATCAGAAACGGGATGTCCCGCGTATAGCGGGACGGTTGGCAACCCTAGATATATTATACAGATATGTATCTATAGAGAGATGATGGTATGGAAGAAGATTAGAACGTACGACATCTTGTATGGACCTTTTATGCGCAAGTTCAGTCATGTGAGTCACAACCAAAACACTCAACAAAACCAGTTCGGTTTCAATGCACGGTTTATAGCAATTTTTAATGTTATGTAAAATTTTCACTTCAATGTTTGCCTACATTTTTATTAGTGTGAACAGTTGTTTTTTTATTTATTTTTAATATTCGCAGAGCAATAATAATTTGAAGCCTACCAGTCATAAGATCCCAGACGCAGAGCAAACCATCTTGCGATCCACTTCCAGACATCATTGGAGACATTCTGTCTATGAACAGGCAAGTGATTGGACCACAGTGACCATGTAACGTATACAACGCAGCTTGGTCTTCGAGTCGAAATACCTATTTTGATCAAAATTTAGTTTCGACAATGAATTTTTCTACACTGATCTGTCACTGGTTTTTCTGTGAGTATGATCTAATGTTAAGCATAGATAAAACAAAGTATCTGACGTTCGTGCATCCATACAAAGTATCATAAATTGTCAAGATGTTATTTTCAAATTGAATAAAAATCAAATGAAGCTGCATTGAACGTAATTTTTTTACATCATAATAATGGTTCAAATTACTGCGTAAAATTCTTAATATGAAATTGTAGCCAATAGTTTTGCTAAAATATTATGAAACTGTCATTGTTGCAAATTAATACCATATTAGAAATTTTTGAAGTTTAATTTCTTTAGCGACGTATCTGTTTGAAAAAAGTAAGAAATCGAGGGGAAGTAGAACTACCAAATAAAGGGGAAGTAAGTTTGTCACCTAAATTACATGAAACTAACAAGGACAGAAGTTTATAGTGTGCAACATTTTGAATCTCAAAATAGTAGGACAAAGATGAACGGCTTGAATCTGACGTTTAAAACTGCGAACAATAGAAGTAATTATTGAAATAAAATAATTTCTGTAATTTGACGTACAGTAGGAACTCAAAATATACATTTCATGTAAATTCAGAAAGGAAAATATTAAATATCATATTCTCTATTTTCAAATGTCAGAACAATTTTCGGGTAAACATCACATAATGTGAAGTTATAATGTTGATATAATACAGATAATAGGGTAGGTATATGCATGTAACTTATATATAGTTCAAATATTATTTTTTGTAATCTTTATTGCAATTGATTAAACTCCAGTTTTTTTTTAATTTTTGTTAAATAATAAATATCAATAAAACAAAAATGGAATAAATACGCGCGAAATATAAAATGTAAAATATGATGGGTATTTTTTTACCAAAATCAATAAAAATTTATTTAAACAAGATGTTTGACGTAGACTATGACGTCAGGCGCGTTTGAATAACCAAAGAGAATATTTATTTTTCAATTCAATAAGAATGCTTTCATGAATGATTTCCTGTGTGTGATAACTTTTAATATGAAAATAATTGATTTAAACTATTTTCAAAAACTATGCATATACCCACCCTATTCATATTAAAAATGTTTTAGTATATAAATAAAAATATGGTATGAATGTGACGATCTGTCCATGTGAGAATTTTCACATGGCATAAACATCAATGTGCCCTCTTAAAATGTGTAATAATTTCAAAGTATTTATAATAAACAAAAACTAGAGAATTTGAATTTCTTATGTGAGCTTATGAGGGTGACGCTCATTATATTTTTTTTTACAATTCAAACACGGCTTGAGTGAAGGTTCATATTATAATAGTGTCTAATGTAAAATTAGCTTTCCGAGGATATGGAATAGTATTGCAGACGTGCTTTATTAGAGAAGTGTTGATTGTTTAGAAATTTGTCACTGTAATAATAATTGGTAATTCAGTCGCCGCGATAGTGGAAGATTCGGGTTTGTATCCCGACAGTGACATTGTTTGAATTGTACTTTTTCTTTCTTTCTAATATCGTATTAATTTGCAACAATGAGTGTTTCATAATGTAATAGTAATACTATTTGCAACAATTTAACCCATTGTGTGCTAGTGGTACTCAAAAGTACCGCTTTTTTGAGCCTTTGTATTCCCACAAACATATTTTCGTCATATAATTCCAACTAATTCTAACTAATAAAACTTCAAACAATAGTGACACCAACCTAACATATTAATATACGTACAGGATCTGTACTACAGCTTTAAAGTACCAGTAATACGAAATCAACGATTTAGTGGGCTCTTTTAGAGAAATTCGTCTGGAAAATAACGGTACGTTTAAGTACCACTAGCACACTGTCAGACTTTTAGGTCTGGCACACAACGGGTTAATATGTTTTTTCATTTAACGCTTATTTAAATCTTGACAATATTTACGAAATATAACTACCAAATGGCCACCTCTGGGCAGTGAACCCCCCGTGCAAACGCAGACTCTTTCACCCACATTTTTCATTAAATTTTGATTTTGCTAGTGCAGAGATTGTTGACAGATCAGTCGAGGATTTTCAACTGCCCAATACTGACTATTTTCAAAAATTTTAACTATGTCTGATGTAAAAAAAGCACATTATTTTTTCCAAGTATCCATTTTCATCAAAAGTTTTAATAACAAACATGTTGTTGAGGCATAAGATGTTCCATAATAAATCAACAATTACTCTTTACAACTGTCAAATGAGAACTATTAGACTTACGCAGAACTAAAATGGCAGCCATTCAAAATTGTATTGAAACATTTTATGATACGCTGTATAAAATCTGTAATTATATGATCGCAATCTAAGATCATGGTTAAACCAAATTTTCAGACACGTTCTGCAACTCAGCATTAATAAAAATGAAATTAAAATTTAAAAAACCCCCAACACAAAAAAAACTTATAAAAAGTTAAAAAATAAAATTTCTGGGTCTGGTCCTTTAACTCTAATATTTAATTAGTTATATTTTGTGATTCAAGCGTCGTCGCGTCGGGGGACCTAGATAGAGTACTTATATTTAAATTTCATATTTTTTTATATCATTATCAAGCTTCTTTTTAATTGTATTCTATTTTTTATTTTATTTATTTAACGGTCCCCCGACGCGACGACGCTTGAATCACAAAATATAACTAATTAAATATTTATATATTAAAGTTAAAGGACCAGGCCCAGAAATTTTATTTTTTAACTTTTTATAGGTTTTTTTTGTGTCGGGGGTTTTTTAAATTTTTAATTTAATTTTTATTTTTAAATTTGTAAGCTTCGTTACAAAATACCCGTTATGTGTCTAAGATCCCTACCGCAGCTATGAAACGGCTGAACCGACTTTGATAAATTATGTCTAAGAACCACCGCTAGAAAATCTGCTTTCAAATTTAAAAAAATCGCATCCAAATCGGTTCTCTCGTTTAAGACCTACGGTGCCACAGACAGACACACATACATACATACAGACAGACAGACAGACAGACAGACACACACACACACACACACACTTAGCGGTCAAACTTAGAACACCCCTGTTTTTGCGTCGGGGGTTAAAAAGGTATTTAAAGTATAATAATTACACACCTTTAAAGTATGATCTTGACTTCCTGTGAGTACTCGACCACCTTCAGAATCTAGCACAGTTATTGGTTGTTGATGAGCTCTTGTTGATTTCAAAAGAATACAACGTATGTATTCGGCATTACCGATCTGACCGTCGACATAGTCACGGCAATCTGCTATTGAACCAGCACTTCCCGTTCTGACGTGAGCTGAAAAGTATTTCAAATTTAGATTCCAAAATACGCTGTACTCAATCACAATAGTAATTTTTATTTATTTTCATGCACATTTGTAAATATGGGATGCAATAGAGGAACTTACACGTTCAATGCAATGAGCTGTAGATATGGAGTGCTAATCTGGGCTGCGCGCGCAAAATGACAGAAAGAGATAGCGATAATTGCGGTAGCCATTCCGTCTTTGTTCAACAGCATACAAGACGCGTTTAACACCTTCTCTTTCCTGTTGGTTTGTATATTAGCACTCCATATATACAGCTCAATGTTTATTTCTATTATTTTTTACAGTAAAACCTCGTTTATCCGGGCCCCGATCAACCGAGCCTCCGCGTTATCCGAGACAACGGACTGATCCGAACACTCCGCATTAACTGAGGTGTACACTCAGATAATACGGAAAAACTCGGATAAAACGGATGAAGCCGCTATGCTTATGCTGTACGCTCGTAATATTTTGTGATTGCTATATATGTACACGTATAAACTTGCTACAACACGTTTTATGTGCTCTTCGGTTGTGAATTTCATTCTATCATTCCAAATACATGGAAATCAATTATAATTTTCGAATTTTTTATTTCTTGTGTTATTCGAGTTTTCAATTATCCGAGGTACCTCCTTCCAGCATTATCTCGGATAAACGAGGTTTTATTGTATTTTTACTTTATCGATGTACTGTTTGAAATTTTCTGTATGAGGACTCTTAAACTGTTCTGCCCAAAAATTAGAGGGGGTAAAATTCGACATAAAAAAAATATATATTTAACATCTACGACTAAAGAAGTTTTACTTTCCCCGCGAGCTTATGAGGATGAGGCTCACACATTTTTTTTTATGTAATCGCTCGCGTTCTTGGTTCACATTTTCGCTCACTACTCATTCCGTTTTTCCTTAGCATGCAGCCTATATTACCCAGCAAGAAGTGTATATTTCAACAGTGAAAAAATCTTGTTATTATGGATTGAATAATTAAAAAAAAAATCAGTTTAGTTTATTTAAAAAATCATTAGTTTCACCTGCCGAGCCTGAAAAAAATATGACTTACTTCTTCGATATGCAGATGTAAAGCCCCAATCCATTTGACGTCCATGAGTATAAGATTCTAGTAAAAAGAAATCTAACATGCCGTTCAATTTCGCCGCTATCACCCGATTTGCTACTAATTTCAATGAAGTTATACCGACACCAGTACCGTCTTCAAAGAGGCACTGTAAATAAAGATATACTGTGTTAAACAAACAAGCTAGTCGATAGCATAATCAATGCAATTTCGAACACTCATTTTATTCTGTGTAGAACACGTAACAGATGTTTGAATTTGATAATTATTGCTACAAGTGGTAAATCTAATATACACTTTTCAGCGTAAATCTCACTGAGTTATATACACTAAACTAATATACCAAACACACTAATTACATGGGAATGTGCATGAAGTTAGTGGAACACCTTCAACAGATCAAATGCCGAATAGGTGACAAATTTGCTGCTATTTATTCCTGCTAATTAAAATTTTGCCGCTCTATTATTTTTTTAAAAAAGTTGATGTTTCGCTAACGTTCAGGATTAATTTAATTTTTTTTTTTTTTTGTATTTCAAGGACAATAAGAAATTAAGATTTTTTTTCATATTTAAGTGAATTTGCAACGCGAATAAATGTGACTGGAGCACAGTTGTTTCTAAAAATACTTCTAATGCCATTTTCTTAAATTTGTGATTTTGTGACAGATCGTCTTTATCCAACAGAAATTTCAATTAGGAACACTGCTTGGTATAGCAGAAAAGTTTGGTACCTGTTTTGTCATTCGATGTTGTACAGAAAAGCTATGAAAGCATAATAGTCTAAAACCCATAAGATGGTAAAAACCATTTGATTTTTTTAAGTCGTGTAAAACTACGTTCTGTTTACGATAACATCATTAGAGGAAGAAAACTTGCTTGTTATAAAAATAGAAAGCTTAAGAAAAAAATTTTTGTCTGCGGCTGAAAAATCATCTTCAGTCAAACACGAAAGTATCCACAATTTGCAGTGTAGCAACAATTTTTCAAATAAAAAATCATGTTAAAAAAAGAGTACAAACCTTAAACTTCCCCGTCGTTCCTTCCCAAAACTCTAACCTGCCATTGGCACAGCCCACTGCTATTAAATTATCTACATAGTCCATACACCACACCGGCGGAACACATTTTTGCGAATTTCCGGTAACGATGCCGTTAATAAAATCGTTTCTACGTTCTGTTTTAACGTTCACCGAATCACCACACACAACACTGTCATTGCTGTTCGCACTGTAACACCTCTGTTTGAGAGAGTTTGTGTTTGTTTCACTGTCATTGAACACCCAACAAGCGGTTTCACTGTTTTTTCGATTGCACAAATTATTATCTAAATCGTTGTTACTGAGGAAAAATTGTCTGTATGGCGGACCGAAATCGAACGAAGTTCTTTTTGATACCGAATAATCATTGTGAGTAGTTTCTAGTTTCAAATTTGAAAAATTCGTATTTATTTTTTGTTGTAAAGTTGGCAGATTTAACTTTGCGTAATTTGATAGTGTACTTTCATCCCTTGACGGCGGCGATCCTGATTCATAATCTGATAGAGTATTTTCATCCAATTCACTTGTGTGATCCGGAGATGTTTTGACAGTTTGTGGTCCAAAATAACTAAAAAATATTTAATTGTAGTCTGCATATTTCAATTCAATAAAATAGAGAACTTGTTTCGTTCATAATAATCAAATTTATTTTTTGTTTGTTATCCCTGAAATATCAGAGACCACAAGACACTTGCTATATATCAAATTTTAAGTTATTAAATTCAACCATTTAGGAATTAGAGACTTCAACCAGACAGACGGGAAATGAAATTTCGCTATGAAGATTTTATTTTTTATCATAAAAAAGAACACTTTTCATTAATATTTTTTATATGTTTCGTAGAAATATGACAAATCTGAAAAAATATAAGTTCCTTATAGTATTTTCTTACGTTTTTCTGTCAATAACGGCTAATGTTTCAGCGGTAAGCGGGTCCCAAATTCTTAATTGACCAGCTAAACATGAACTGACAATATGAACATCGTCCGATGCAACGCATTCTACTTGCTGTGGATGACCCTCCAGAACACTGGCCACGGCCTCCATCACAAGCTGTTAATAAATGAAATTATCAATTTATATCAGGAAATGAGTAAAAATAAGTAATCACTTTAAATTTTCGTTTGATGAATTTGCTATTTTAAACAAAAGACGAAATATATGCATAAAAATTACATTAAGAAAAGTACGTTAACTTTCTTCATATCGATTGTAAAATAGACTTCACAGATTTTTAAAAAAATTGGATAAATTATATACTTTTTTATTTGAGTAAATGAAACTCTTGTTCTTATACAAATAAATTTCAATTGTTATATATTTTGTTACAGTACTTGAAAAAGTCCCGAAATAAGGACATAACGTCGTATGAAAATAAATAAAAATCATTAACCAAAAAGTATATAATTTATCCAATTTTTTAAAAAATCTGTGAAGTCTATTTTCTATATTAAGAATAATAACATTTTTCAATTTCATGCTACTCTTTGCTTTTGAAATGAGTTCAACATTAATATTTTCGATAAGAGGATTAAAAAAATAACAATAAAAAACAAAAAATCAGGATAAATCAAATTTTAGAAAAAATAGTAAAAATTAGGCTGCTTCAAGCAGTCAAAGAAATATTTTCTATTGAGATGCTACAAATCTCGACAGAAATATTTCATTGAATGCTTGAAGCAGTCGATTTCGACTACAGTTAGCAGAGTACTATCGGCGTAAGAAGAGGCTATAAAAGTGGTCACGTCTGTGATTGATTGAATCCATTGCTTATGCCATTAGAAACCATTGGCTTGATTTTTCAATTATAATGAAAGTTTGACAGTAGGGAAAAGGTCTCAGGGTCCTCTTTCCCGTCTCGCCTAATCACACTTTCAACAATGGTAACGCCCACCCTATAGTATTCTATTAACCTTAGGTTTCCATTGTAAGTCTGGTTGTTAGGTCGATTTTATAAAAATTTTAGCAGCACATTTTAATGTTCATTAAAGTGTTAAATTTCAATTTTGAAACGATGACAATTTTTTAGATATTTTTGGGCCTAAAAAAATTTTCAATTCCTAAAACCCACCCTTAAATTGGCCTGATTGAGTCCATTTTCGTCCATTTCGTGCGGTAATAGATTCCAGCCAGTGGACCAAATTTCGTTTAAACCGATTAAGTCTGTGGAGAGTTAAGCCACGACATATAGGTATATATAAACATTTTCAAAAATGGTGCCAAGTAGCTTATAATGGTGTGAAACGTCGAGAATTTTTCGCCCAACCCCTAGGTCCCGCCAATAGTGTATGTGCCATCGCAAATATATTAAAAACAGTTTCTGTTAAAAATTCATTTGATATTGATTTTTGTGGAATTTTATAAATGTTCGGTCACTTTCTAAACAGTCTGCCCTGACATTTCACAAAATATCCAGGCGTTTGGCAACACTGACAAAAACCAATAATTCAATAGACTAACTTGGGTGATAGGTTCTTCATTTTTTTCACTGGACCAACTCGCCCGCCACTCGGCATAATTACGTGAACAAATGCAGCGATATAATACGACAAATGCATATGCTAGCACAATAACACTTATCACACACAAAATGGTGGTCAGCATTATTTCCATCGGAGAGGTCGGATAATACGGTGTCATATGCGCAAAGCTACTTCCTTGTACCGATTCGCCATCTAGTTAAGAAAATAATAAACTGGTTAGTTATACTCACGAATATAAAAGTAGACTATCAATTACTCATAATTTGCCAACGTCAACTGGAAGTCCAAAAATCTCTGATCAAAAAGCCACTTATTCTGTTTATCAATCGTTCACTCAAGATCATTTTCCCGTAATTTTAACTAATCACAAATTTATGAAAACTTTTTGGTCGTCTATTAAAGGAATGAGCAACAGAAATCAATGTTTCGAAAATACCAATGTTTTGCTTTTGATGTCGATGTGTTTTCCATTGGTGTTTTACAGCCTATGTTTTTGTGACATTAATGTCTTACAACCAATGTTTTTGTAACATCGACAAAATTAAATTTTATGGAAAAAATCTTTAATTGAGTTTAATTTTATCTATCATTTGTATAATGAAAATGTAAGATAGCAGCTTGTTGGTGGATCATAGAATGACATATTTTGTTGAATTACATCGACACTTTACAAACATTGATAACTGATGTTTTGTAACTAATTATCCGATGGTTTTGACATTGGTGGTTAATTGCGATATACCACTGGATGCTAACATAGATGTTCTTTTTTCGATGCTCATCCCTTGTTTATTATATAACTGAAATTTTAGGAAAAATAGAATAGGAAAATTTACCATTAAAATCTAACGGGTCCAATGCAGCCGCTAAAGCTTGCCACTGGAAATGTTTAATAGATTTTTCTTCATTGTTTCGAAGTTGTATGGCCTGATCTGGTGTAACAACATGAGATATTCTTATGCTTGGCAATACAGATATGTAATTCCCACCCAGCGATAAGTTATATAAACGCAATATGGCAGACCAGTGGTACGGGTTCAGTCTCAACACAGGCGAGAAATCGGAATGCTTCAGTTTGAGTAAATCGTCTGTATGATTGACACTAGAGAGCTTCGCGTTCACGAATGAAGGGTGTAATGAAAGGTCAGGTTGTAGGACATTGTGCACGTGCGATTCATCGAAAGATTTGTATTGCGCAGTGCTAACGGTTGTTTCGACTTGAGTTGGATAAAACAGATTGCTTTTAATTGTCGGGTCAGAATTATAAGTTTCTGCCGAAACTGTATCGTTTCTGTAGGACTTAGTAGCTTCCAATATTTGTTCAATAATTCCGCTATCGTATACTATCATTGAAATCCAAACGACCATCCAAATCATGAATCCTCTTTGGAATATTCTAGTTCGAGCCCAAATACTCACTAAACGCAATCTCTTTGGTATCTTTCTTTCACTGGCTCCGTGAGCTTGACTCGCCACGACATCCGTATGCGAGCCCGACAATCTCGGATGCGATTTGGAACGGTTTAATCCGGATCGAGGCGGGTAGACTTTATCGTAATGATTGGTTTGATTTGTGTACAAACTAGTATGTTTGTAATTATGCATTTGGGATGAAGTTAATAATTCCATCCGTTTTATATCCAGAGCCAAAACGGTTGAAAAAAACAACATTTGTAGGAAAAAGTCGGATATTAATCCTACAATTGCAAATATACAAAATTCCTGAATGGCTGGAATAAAAGTGAATAAACCGATAGTTAAAATCGTTATTTCAATTAGGATATTTTTTGTAATTGACCAACCTTCCTTACTTAGTCCCTGAGCGACACGAATTTTTACATCCAAATGAAGTGGTGTCGTCACAACAGATTTCGTTAAAACTAGTACATTTTCTAAGCCCACTAAAATAACTAAATACGGAAAAACTTCTTTGCCTTGCATAGAAAGTGTCAAACCAAAGAAAAAACAGAGACCGATCGACATCGAAAGACTTAAAACAACCGTTGCTACTGCAGCAAAAGCCATACCAAATTTCGATTTCACTAATTCTATTTTACGCACCGAAAAATAAATATACCAAAACAGTGCAACAAACGCAATGCTCAATGGAATAAATTCGACGTAATTAAATTCGCCAGGATAATATATATATAAAATATCGTTATGTGATTTTGTAATTTCGCTTTGGTTTAGATTTAAAGGAACATTTTGGTGTAATGGATAGAACCGCTGAAGTTTAGCTCTTAGACTAGATATGAATCTACAAAACAAAAAAAAAAAAATTAACAATTAACTTCTTTAAAAACATAAATCGTCGTTATTTAACTTACGATTCATTTATTTCTGTAAGAAAGATTGTAATTGCATACTGCACCACCCTTTGTCGATTTCTAATCGGATATCGTTTAATACCGGTGTCTTTCAGATGCATACCGAAAAGCATTTCGGAGAGAGATACTTTTCCCTTTTGTAAATTCTACAAAACATAAATTCAGCATTAGCCACAAATTAAATCTGCTACACATTAAACCCTACTTGACAAGTACCGAGTAGTGTGTACCAATATGTAGGTAAACTTGGCAAACTACTTTTACTTTCTGTCCACAGTCGGTAAACCGTTCAAACTCAAAGGCAACAAGTAATTGACGTTGAGTATTCATATCGAGAAGTAACCGCAACGTCAACACAACCTCAATGACTTTAAATTGTACTTGTAGCTCAACTTAAACTAGTAACGTGACATTTGCATTTCTCATAATAGTTTGGAATTCACCAAGTAGAGTAGGAGTGTATACGCTGTATTGTATCAAGTATTCTGAGTAAATTTGGCAAGTACCGTGTTATGAACAATCGGTTTGATACAATAATACGCGACTTAAAATTTAACATCTTTTAATTTAAAATTTATTGCTTTTGAGAAGACAGGAAAGTGAACAAAATTCAATAGAAAATTAAACTATGTTAGTCACTACTTTATGTCCACCAAATATGTAGCTAAAGCCTTACTTGTAAATTTTTCTTTCATGTTTTACTCGTAACTAAGAAATTATTTTTTTAACTTTTTGTAAACAAACCTGATAACTAAAGATGGTGCTGAGTATATTTGTTTCAGCATTGAACTGGTTTACATTGTGCTGCCACAAGTTGGCAGGCGATAGAACTAAGCAGTTATATTCTGGCATTACCACTTTTGGATTATTTGTTTTGCGCTTTATATTCTCCACATGCAAACAAATATGACCCAACGTTTTTGAGCTGAAAATAATATTAATAATTAATTAACTTACTACATCAAATAAAACATTCAACTTATTGCTAAATTGATGTGCACTGCCTGGGTCTTTTTAACACCTCCATGGGACCTAGATATAGCAAAAGCAAAGACACTTCTCAAGTGACTAGTAGGTAAGTCCTATCTACTGTTGGCAGCTCAAATTCCAGGTCATTTTTAAAAATAAATACAAATTTTTTTGATGTCTCGCGTATCCATCAAAAAACGTTTTTACGGCAGTAATATCAGAAAATTGATGTGACGAAAAACCGAACGAATATGTCTGGTCCTATGCGTAGCAGTTGGTGCGCACGTCTGCTAATACACTGAACTGAACACACACAACACTGTACAGAATATTCCTATATGGTGATATTGACTCAATAGAATGTCACAGTAAAGGAAGATTTGGTTGAGGATCAATAAAAATAAATAAGCTTTACCAAAGTTTTTTGCAAAGTTTCGAAACGTTGGCCATCAGCAAAACTTTGGTAAAGCTTATTTATTTTTATTGATCCTCAACCAAACCTTCTTTTACTGTGAACAGAGTATGTTTACACATACTATGGACTCACACAGACTTTTTATAGTGGAAAAGATACGTACGTTTGTTCATCTTGATGATTGCGAATTATTTCAAGAACTCTGAACACTTCGTAAATTGGTCCGCGAAAAGCATCTGTCAACACTAATTCCTCCGACCATGGTATAACAGCTGATCGAACAAGAATCTGTTGGACGTAGCAGAAAGGTGGTGCTTTGGCCCACATGTATGGAAAATCCGATTGACTCGCATTTGTTATTGATTCGTTGGCTGGCCATGAAATCTGCTGAGGAAAATTCCCAGGCAACGGAAGATTCAGCAATGGATAGCTGGACAGAATAAAAAAAGGACAATTAAAACCGGTTTTCCTTCAATATTAGCAGGGTCCGCTCGTCAATACAATTACGCGGCAAACGTGTTTTCAGTGCAGAACTGTTTGTCACTATTAGTCTACCGAAAAAAAATTATGGTTATAACTGTATCAAGCTTTGTCTATTTACTTAATGTGTAGTGAGCGTTTTTTCTGTCTTGCTGTTTTAAATTGAAGCCCAACAACTTTAGTTTAGAGCGTATAGGAACCGCTTAAAAACTCATTCTTTAATTTCTTGTTTACAAAATTAGACGAGACAGGAAATAAGAATAAACAAATTAGTTTGTAATATTCGCTTGAGAGAGGAAATAAGCTGTGTCGGAAACACAAAGTACAGTTTTGAAGTGAATACTCGGCCCTGATGTTGGGTTGTTGTATGAATGAATGAAGTAGACATTAATTGCAGTGTAGTTCGTTAGCTTTCGAATGACGCCGTTTTCATAGTCCTTACATTCGACGCAATCCGAAATTACACTGACCCCAAGCTCGCCGGGCACTGTAGAATACCGCCATATCGCGGCCATCTCTGTCTCGTGCTTATTGCGGTTGCATATTTGTTCCGAAGGTCATTTTGTTTGTCAACTCGGCGTTAGATTGGTGGCTTGGATTTTTCTTTTAATTTTGAAATTATAAGACGGAATATTATTATTTACCACCCGATTTTTTGTAGCGCTCGATTTTTCGTGTATGTCCCCGTACTGTTTTGATTTTTAAGACGTGTTCATGTCAAAATATTCGTTGTCCCTTGCAGCCTTTTGGTCTGTAAGCCCCAGCCAATGTGCTGGAAAAGTACGCTTGATCATAACGATCGATGTGGCAGTCAACACGTTAGACACTTGAACAAAGGTCACTAATTCGCGACTGCACCGCAATAGGCAGGTTAAGTGTTATGGTCCACGTAATTCGATTATATTAATAGCGATGCAAAATATAACATTAATGGTTTGGAATATGGACGGCAACAGAATAATCATTTTATGTCATCAAAGCAGCTGATAGTGGGATATCATTATTGCAAAAATGTCAGATAATACCACTGGAGCAGATTTCAATTTTTTCATGTATGAGACAAAGTACAAAAATTATGTTAATTTTCCATAAAAAATATTACTAAGATGCGCCAAAACAGATATCGACGTATTTGACTACGATCAGGGTTGCCAAAGTCAAAATCGTGGTTTTTTAGAACAGAATCACAGGGCTCAAAAACCAAGGACATCTTCTTTTAGAAAAGTAAAAAAATGAACATGTACTATTGCTAGAAGGTTAGCAGAGTTCTATAGGTTGGGTGTAAAAGGTCACGTCGGTGATTGGTTGCATCGATTACTTATACATAATTCGAAAATATTGGCTTGATTTTTCAATTATAAAAAACCAAATTTCAATATCACAGGGAATTGAACTATTTGATTAAATAAAAAAAAACTGCCTTTTTTCTAATCAGTGATGTTTCGTCTTTAAGATTTTTTCAGGCCTCTCAGGACAACATGAGTGTCAGAATGTCAGAAAACACATTATTTATAGCGATTTTTTTTGTTTCATTATTAATAGATTAAAATTGTAAGAAATATAATTTAATAATTTATTTTTTTATTTAATCAAATAGTCTAATTTCCTGTGATATTAAAATTTAATATTTAACATGAACACGACAATCTCAAGGTCTACTATCCCTGCCCTCACTCCCGTCTTGCCTACAGTCACACTTTCAACAATGTTAACACCCAGCATATAGTATTCTACTAGCCTTGCTTCTGCTACACATAAAATAGGAAAAACTAAAGAAGGAATTTCTAGTACAAGCAAACATAACTGTTTTCTACGACTTAGTTTTATGAAATCATAAATTATAGGTATGCTCGATTTATAACGTCTTGTTAATTAATATTAATTATCGGTGACGACGACATTAGACTTTAGCACAATATTTCCCACAAAAAAAGCATTGTAGAATCTTAAATTGATCCGGCTCAAAAAATAATTAAGGTTTTAGAGTTTTGTTTGTTTTGTTTCACAATAACCTAATAGAGGGTAGCAGAGACGTGATGAAGTAGTAATTTTTAGTTTTTTATGTTTTGTAACCGATTTGATCACAAGTCTAGACAGAAGTCGTGTTTTAACCATACAATAGTTAGTCCCATGTTTTTGATAACCAAATTGTAACAGTAAAAATATTAATTATTATAACATATTAAGTGCACAAGAAAGTAATTTGTGTCGTGGAAGGAATCCTTTAGTGTTATCATTTAATCTTTTCCCTTTTTCCAACCACGGCAAGAACTGAAAATTATTTTCAACTATCAAAGGTAAGAAAAATACAACCCAAAACTTTTATTCTTTCGAGTCAACTACCTAATTGGCCACAACAAACACCTAGAGATTTAGTGTATTCAACCAATTTTTTGAAATTATTTTTTCTGTACATAACTTTGTTACCTGATTATAAATAATTTATTTAGATCAAATAATATAACATTTTGGCTGAAAATTCAGTTCAGATGCATATTATGTGATTGTGCTTCTATGCTGTGATACTGTATCTACTTTTAGTTTATTTTGCAAGCATTTCAATCAAAGATTGAATAAGGTTTTTCATTAGAAATTACCGATTCGGAATTGTTTTTCATATATTTTTTATGCGCGCACACACATACACAAATGCTCGTAATATGCGGATGAAGAGGTAATATTGAACAGCTGGTGAACAGTCATCTTAATAAGATTAGCAATTTAAATGTCTTTTATAAAGCAATAGATCCATTAACAATGGTGTTATTTAACAGACAATACTCAATACTGATTTAATCACACAGTATTAAAACACGGCACTGTAATAGAATATGCTTGTACAATATGTAGCGTTGTGTCTGCACAAGGGTGGGTCTGATCTTGGATAACTACTCACTAAGCTAGAGACTAAGTTCGAAGGAGGCCAAGTCCTTTATAAACGAGGTAACAAAAACTCTATACAGAAAAACTGTTTAATTGTGCAGGTCAGCGTATTTAATTAGTTTACCACAGTTCTACTTTTAGTATGGGTTGTATTGAGATCAATAATTTCAGAAGAGTACATATGTGCATTTTCTCAGGAAAAACAGGCCCACAAAAAAGGGATGTCATAAGTTTGGGCCGTATGTTTGTATGCCTGTGATCTACTTTCTATCGCTGGCTATATATGAAAAAAAAACCCGGGTCGCAGTGCCAAAACCCTGCTTATACAGGCAGTGTGGCTTTATTATGCGAACTTAAATAGGTTTTTGGGCAAAATAAAAAATTTGACTCCTTAATACACCCCTTAAAATAACATTTTTTTTCTTAATTGCAATATTATTATCAATCGAAACTCTATACTAAATTATATACACACTTCAGTAAATAATTCACTATCTGCAAACTAGTTTTTTCATAAAATTTGTAAATCCGGTCCTGTCGGGCCGATTTTATTAACATTTCTGGAGCACTTTTTAATTACTACCAGAGGGTTAAATTTCATTTTTGAAACGATTCGGAGAATTTTTTCGGTATTTTAGGGCCCAAAAACATTTTTCAACCCCTAAAAACTACCCTTAAAATGGCCCAATTACGCCCATTTTAAATAGGCTTCTTGCGGTGATGGATTTCAACACGTGGCCCAAATTTCGTTAAAATCAATTAACTCTTTCGAAAGTTATAGCCCGCACACATATATATATATATATATATATATATATATATATATATATATATATACGTATATATATATATATAAATATATATATATACATATATATATAAACATTTTTAAAAATGGTGCCAAAGTGTTTAGGAGGTTATGAAACGTCGAGAAATTTTGGTCCGACCCCTAGGTCCCGCCATCCGACCGATGCCAATAGTGTATGTTGCCATATGGCAAATACACTAAAAAATAAATAAATATAAACACCGAACTTAGTATTCCTTTAAAAAAAGAAAAATAGTCCGTGTTGTTGACTTAGTCTTAGAGTCTTTGCACTATATAGGAAGGTTTCAACCTGCGAGCTCAATGATACAAGGCAGATTATATTCCATTTGTTGAAAGAATACTGTTTGTTTTTGTTTCGTATTTTTTACCATTCCAACCCACTAGTGGGGAATGGTACTAATTTAGGTCAAAATTCACTTTTCAATTTACAATATTTTTTCGTTTTGAGGTCTCCTAAATCCAAAAAAACATATTTTTGGAAAAAAACTCTGTGTGTCTGTTATAATTATATATTTGTTATAATATTTCAAATGTCAATATTTATGAAGTTGGAATGGTCCTGTCGCCCAATTGGCTGGAATTTTTTTATTTCTATTGACTAATTTCTACAGAGAAATGTTTTTTTTTATAAATACAACGAATTATAATTATGGAATGTTTAACATATTATAATAATGTTAATGGGGAAGTCCATGATTATGAAAAAAACCGATAGTTATTAATACAGATTTCAAGTGGACAGTAATCTAATAGATTTAGTGATTGTTATAATTTGATTTAAGTATAAAAAAAATCTAAAAATAAATACACACTCCGATACAACTTGTACAAACTTTCCTAGACTTTTAATACAAATGTATCGTATTCCCCCAGTAATCCTCCCTGCGTTTTCTGAGAAGAATTAATCATACTAAAGAAGTATCTATGTGTAAAATAGCAAAGTTTTTGAGAAAAACAACTATTTTCAAGTTTTTTAAGCTGTTTTCACCGGTTTCCACTGAGCCATTTCTCCTAGATTTTAACTGTACGATCTATTTCGCAAATTTTGCTCCGAGGTGTATGTTATTGCACTACCCCTCCCCCCCATAGAATAGCTGCTTTTGATGCCTGTATAGCGATCGTAAAATGAATTCATTAAGCATTAGCGCATAAAGTAAAACAAAACAAATACAATTTAACCAAACCAACAGTATTTTCCATAAATGACCTATCGGTTATCATTAAAAGTACATATATGGCAATTCACAGTAGGCTTAATTTTCATAAAGAATCAAAAAGATATGTGAACTTGGAACTGGAACTGTCGAAAATACTTAGCTGAAAATTATGTGAAAACCAGCTATTTTATAGAGGTGTGTGTAAAAAATGTAGTATGTACCTCGATTGTAATGATATTAAGACTCGATTAACTCTTCAAATTGGTTGACGCTCATGTTTTAACATATTGTCACTTACTAATTATAATAACATCATTTACGTTCTAGGTATATAAAATTAAAAATATTATATCTTTAAATTTAATAGAAATGTTTGGTTTGTAATTATAGGCCTTTTCGTAAAGAGATGACGCTTAGAGATTGCTTCTATTCCTAATTAAAAAAAAAAATATGGGTCTTGGAAGTCGTGTGTAATCATTGTGCCTATTGTGTTTAGTGAATAAGTTGGCTTGTTTGTACATATAATCTTTTGCAGTTAAGTATTATTGTATTTGTATAAAATAGAAAATATTATCTAGATACTATAATTAGGACCTATAATTTTCACACTTTTTTTGATTTTGGTATTTTTGCAATAACAAACTGCTTTAATAGCGTTCGTTTTCATAGCGAAAACTACCATAGTCGATGTAACATTTGTAAAAACATATAATCATTCGACACATTTTATAGCATTTTTTTAAGTATTATTATTTTTAAAACGTGACAAGTTATAAATAGAATTTATCTAAAGACAATTACAGAACACATTAGATACACAAAATATAATTCTACTGCAATAATACCTCGTTAGAGCATGGTTTACACTCTCTTAAACAATCCTAACTTTTTCCTGGTTGATCTTGCATGCCTACACTAGAGTTAGGTGGAGCATTTCAAGCAGAAGAATGAGACAGTACGTCACTGAAAGAAGTATACTTTAAAATGGCAGTAGGCGGAGTGAAGATTTAACGCACATACTACTACTTTGACTTTCACATTTTTTGACGCCGAAAAAAATAGGGACCAACATTATTTTCGTCAGAGCTCAGTTAGTTTTGATGCTAGGGACTTTTATAAAAAATAAAAATAAAGGTTCTTTCAAGCACTTCAAAAAATGTTCCATGAGTTTCCCCCGAAAAATGCATTGTATTTTGGTAACTTAACGTTGAAACTTTCAATTTTGGCTTTTGACGAATAAGAACCAACCTTCAACAAGGTAGTTCTCCGTTTGTATTGGGTCTACAGACACTGTAAACTCACCATTATTTTTGTTTTTTTATAAGCTACATTTTTACTAAGAATGATTTTTTCGATAAAATACTTACTTTTTCAGATATTCGGGAAAAACCATCTGAAAACGTGGGTTTATTGGTTGAAAAATGGACACTTACACTCGCGAATAAGTCGAAAAGTATGGACTTTCAGAAAAAACTTTATAGAACAAAAGTTGCTTAGAATTAGTCAACCTATCCATTTCCGTGCTTATTTTCAACGAAACATTTTTCACCCCCGAGAAGGGGTGGCATCCACCCCACAATCGAGATCGCAATTTTTTTTTTTTAACTTTTTTATTTAAGCTTTTAACAATGCAGTCCAAAAGTTTTATGAAAATTCATTGACTGGCCCTGGATTCCGAGGTTTTACAATTTTTACGTCTAACGGCACTCCACTATATGTATATCAAATTCTGTCTGTGTTATAACTTATAACTGATTCTGTTAGGAAAACTAGAAGGAAAAGTTCCAAGGGACAGGAGAAAAATAGCATGGTTAACTAATAGAAAAAAAATGAACCGGTATGTCTCTGAAAAATTTAAAGACATATATTAATTAGGTAGACATATATGTATTAGGTAGACAAGCATGGAAAAAAGTGATCGCCTAAGTCCTGTAAAGGATACGGCACCACGAATGGATTGATAAAACATTTAGAACGCATTTCAAGAAATTTTTGCTTGTCTACTCTGTCATCAGTATCATTCGAAAATAGCTAGATCCTTCATTTAACTTGATATAATACAGCTTTCAATTATAATAGATACAAAAAAAAAAAAAAAACAGCGCACGGTTCCGTCAAAACATACATCAAGGTGAGTGAATTTGTGGGTAAAATCGACACTCGACTCGACCAATGCAAAAACTTTTATAATTATTTCTAAGTCTTTTTTTACTTAATGTACTGTCTACTATTTTCTAATTCATGTGTTTTTCTTATTACGGAAAGTTATTAATATGTTTATTGCATCTTTGAATGATTATGGTTACGTGGAAAAGTAATCGAATGGTTCAACTTGCGCTTTTGGTAATCTGTTTTTGATGTGTAATAATCAAATATTTACTAACAAATATTGCAAGTTATCCTCATGTCGTATTTTATGGTATGGCAAGAACAAAATTAAGATAAATTTACCATGATTTTCATAAAAAAAATGTTTCAACATGAATACTTATATCCGACTTCTGAAATGACATGTACCGATGCAGTTATCATAGTTACACCGCAAGGGCAGAAAGTTGAAATTCTTGCGCTGCACGATACATGAAGCTCTCGGTTTCGCCTCGGACATCCTGTGTAGCGCAGTGCAGGAATTTCAATTTTGTGTGTGGTGTATACTATTTTTTTATATAGCCGGTCGAAAGTACGTACTTTAGTATCACTGAGCACGAGAAAACAGTTCTGGTCCGCTGTTACAGATGCCATGCGAGTAATTCCAGCAGTGCATAAATGTTAGGCTTTCTGCCTTAAAATCGAAACCGGGTATAAAGAAAAAACTATTCTACACCAGTATCGTGCAATACCATGGAATGTATACTGCATGACCGAACTTACGTAGCGTAAATATCTGCCCTTTTAGAAGACGGCATTGGTATCGCTAAAGTATAAATGAGAAATGTAATTTAAACAAAACTTACCAGCATGCGAGTGCTATTGTCAGTGCAATAGTTATGACTGTCGTGGGGTAAGAGCTGCAAAACAAGCCGTGGGTATAGTAGAGCTGGGCCACTCGTTCCGGTAATGTGGGATTCTTGTTCTGTCCCCCAGAACTGCCATTTTTGTTTGCCGAACTCAGAGGCATCATTGACACAACAGTTTAGACTATGTTACAGTCCCCATCGTTTAATATGCTATTAGAAAACTAATTTAGTGATACACATTTTTAAAAGGACAACAAAATATTAAACACAACGTAAATTTCATTGTTAAAACTCCAAAATTGGAGTTTTAATGTCAAGGTTAATTCAACCGTTCATCAATCATCATACTTGCAATATATTGCATAATGCGATAATTACAATATAAACAAACTATGATTGACACAAAAGTAAAAAGTTAACAGTGTTTACAAATATTAACTGAGTCAATTTGTATATTAAATATAACCGCACGCTGACTTTTAAACGATTTTTTTACTTGAATAAAAGCACGTAACAACACAGTACACACTTCGACATGCTCATGCTTTTTGGTTTCACATGTGATGTTTATCAAATTTAAGAGTCATAGGTCAATTTTACTAAATTGTTATATTCAATTAAAGTTAATTCCGTCATTAAATTTTAATATTATTTTTTACCATGTGACAAAAGGAAACACTAAAATAAAAATATTACTCGTCTTCGCGCTTTTAACACAAATTGCGTTTATAATAATTCCTAACCTGCCTCAATTAATATGTACGTAGGAGCTATTTCTCACGGAAATAAATTTAGTTGCGTTTGTATATCTATTTTCATTAGTATAGAAAAATAGCATTAAATAAAAGGTAAATTACCTTTCGAAAAGAACTGTAAATCACTTTCACATTATCATGAAAATCACTCACAAAAATGACGAATCCGAATTAACTGGAATTGTACAATCGCCATGTTGCGGAAAATCCTCCTGAAAGTGGTAAACGTCGAAAATCAAGGTAATGTAATAACAACTATTCACAAGTAGACCAGAGTCCCTGCTTTCGATCTTATTTCATTGTCGCAAAAAGGAGTATAGATCATGCCTGTAGGTTCTAACGTAGAGTTAAGAAGTATTCACACAGAATAATTTATTAATTTTAATAAACATTTTTATTTATATATGTAAACGACATCTAAAACGTACTTTGTGAAAGCGTTATAAAGAAAACGATAAAACTAGAGCATAATTAAGTATATTACCGACTATGACTTAACGGGACCAGCGAGTTTTAACAATCCCACGAATCATTATACCTCCGAGATATATACTGTATTCTTTGCGCGTAAAAATTCGCGAGAAAATCATTTACATAGAAGTTAAATAAGAATGACTGTTAATATTCATAGGTATTTGGATTGACAAGACTTGTATTATTTAAAAATAATTCTTTAATATTTTCGTACAACGTTTCCGTCTCTCTCGAGACTTCTTCAGGTACTCAATAACGAATTATTCAAATTCAAAATTTAACATAAATTGAAGTCGCAATCTAAGAGAATTTATACCTATGAATATTAACAGTCATTTAGTAATAGTAATATGGATATGAATATAGTAAATCAGTTAAATAAGAAAATTGTAAGTTTGAGAATGATCGGCACTGCACATGCGCGGACTCTCTGTGCATGCCTGCGTGACCTCGAGATTTTCAAGCACAGAGAGACCACGCGTGCGCAGTGTCGATCATTCTTAAACATGCAATTTTCGTACTTATATTTAAATGTTTTTCTCGCGAATTTTTTGACGAAGCAATCAAGAACAACATAATTTAATGACTTTTCATTATTTACTTTTCTATTAAACGGCTTCTAGACGTTAGAAACAAGCTCTGAAGTCCAGGATCCAGATGTGTTAGTTTTTTATTGTTTATTAAAAAACTACTGCGGAGCTAACAATAAAAATTGGAAGCTATCATCTTGATCGCTAGCTCCATCGAATGAGCCCAAATGTATCAAAATCCGTTAAAATCGGATGCTAAGTGAAGCTATCTCTAGATATTAGTCCTACACCTAGGTAATTTATCAAAATTCAAAATTACTGTTGAATTGGTAAAATCGTGTAATTTTGTTTTACTTTACACCAGTGTTAAATGAGTCATTTTACGGTCGCTATAACGCGAAAAGCAACTATTTTATAGGAGTAATGTAAACAAGTTTTAATATATATTTCTGATAAGAGGAAGATTTCTTTCATGATTTCGACAGCAAATAGTTCCGACTTAATGAGGTATGGAGACATAAAGACCAAATAATCACAAAATATGTATATTTAATAAATTATAATAATATTAATCAAAAATATAAAACATTAATAAGAAATGTTTATGACGAACAAAAATTACCAGTTATCAAATATACACTACCTAATTATTATAGATGCCTGTTACATATTATGGTTCATTTTAAAAAAAAATTGTGCTTCAGTAAATTCTACATTAGTTTTAAAAGTATATTAATAATAAATATTATATTATATATATTTTTTGGTTATGTATTTACAGGGGGGTGTAGTACTATGAAATGTAACACTGAACAATATGAATATTTTTTAGATGTTATTTTTTTTAAATATAATGATACTATTTGGAATGTAATGTCTTTTTGCAACCAAATTTTCTTTTTCTTTTTTTTTAGTTTGTGTACTTACTATTTTCAAACATATATTATGATACCTATAACAATCAATAGTCAAGGATTATAAATTAATCGGACGTTAATTAAAATTCACAAAAATGCTATTTACACTTTCTGCATCCTACTAGCACTTAACTGAATTTTTTAGAGATTGATTGTAGATTATAGACGCTCAACATCTAAGGTCATCAGTGTCTAAACTGAAATTTTCGTTTCTGCATAATTATAAAGGTGATAATGATCTAGTAGTCAGTCCACCTCTTGTTATTTTTCTACATAAAAAAAACAATATTATGCGCCATAGCTTCTTAGATTCGTAGAACGCCGTAAATACGAACTTTTTGTGAACGTGTAATAATATTGTGAACTATATAAAAATGATAAATATGAAATTATAATCAAAATACAATTTTTAAAATGAACCATGAATGACTACAAAGTAATTGGCAAGTATTTTTTTTAACAAAAACTATTACTACTACATTATAGTAATTCCCAACATAAAATTAATGCAAATAATTTGAAACAATTTATAATTCCAGTTTTTTAAATTTGTCATCCCTGTATAATAAAAGAAATTGTATCTAATAATAGGTGTGTTTGGTATATTAGTGTATAGGTAGTGTAGATAATTCAGTGACACTGAAATGCGTACATTATACATATAATCCATGGTTACACTTTTGTATAGCAAACGCAATAGTATCAAAAGTGTTAACACTTTTTAAACTAGAGCATGATACGAAACACACCTAATAACTATCACACATAGTTAACTTTTTTCATTACATGGTATGTTTCAGTTAGCAACTGAATGATAAATACCAATGCATGATTTATCTTTAATCTAGGCGCATATAATATAAATCTGTAGTTACGTTTGTCCGATGTTTGTGACAAGTTGGCGCAAAAATGTGGTTCGTGCAAATATAGTCAGTGTTTGCCGAGCTTGACTGCCTTGTCTAGATACAATAATTATACGTTACTGATAAATGATTTTTTTAGATAGACAAATAAGATTTTGTTCTTAAGAAGTGAACAAATAAAATATTGCGGGTTATGAATTCTAAAAATTTTTTAAAGATTTGAGTTTGAAACGATTTTATTACCGTTATTTTAAAATTAATTAATATTTAAAACATTTTGCAAAAGGAAAAGAGTTCCTGTAATGGGATGTGCAGTTTAGAAAAAAAAAACGTATATATACATTGTTCAGCTTACATTTTAATTGTATATTTGAAACAATTTGAGTTATTATTCTTCAATAAGAAAAATTGAAATTTTATAACAAAACCGTAAATTATAACTATTGCCAAGTAAACACCGCGAAATTTTGTACACTACCTACTATCTTTAATTATATAAAAATAATAACAATCAGATAAAAAACTAAGATATCTAACTAAATAAAATTAACAATAATAATATAATGAGTGTCTTCATTGTTAAAATTTGAAAACTAATTTAATGATAAAATAAAGACCCTTATCATTACACAAAATAAAATTTATACATATATTACTTTATTTTTTTTTAATTTTATATACAATAAAATAGTGTTTTAATCAGTAAAATAATATTTAATGATGTATAAAAAGAATCCAGTAGTAGATATCTCTGATATGTTAATTTTATTATTGTTAACGTCCTAACAACAATTTAATTTTCAAAAATTACAATACGCCGATTTCATCATATTACAAAATATCATTGGCCAGTTATTGAATAGGGCAAACAGTATAAATTAATTTATTTTAAGAAGAATTTCATTAATTTAATTTTTGTTATCGATAGTAGGACTTTTTTTAAAAGTGTGTGAAAACTCAGCGAATGATTTAAGCTTTTTTCAGACGTTGTGTGCTCGGCTGTTGGAGAACAAAATGAGAAAAAACGTCATGCGTGCCCGTTTACTGCGCACGCTTTGCTTCGCTACTACTGTCAAGGGTACCCTGATGCTACCTGTCTTTTTCTTTAACGAAATTACTTTTTCAATTACTTTTTTCATTTCCATGTTAACTTTACTATTTACATCCATAGTACTATTATTTACTATTTTATGCGTTACAAACAAACACACTTAAAAGGTCATTATATTAATTTTGGTATTCTAGTGTTCTGATTTTTACATTAAATAACTTCTTATACCTAAGTAGATCAGAAACTATTATTTTACTGACTATAAATTCATAAAATTTTAAAAATATCCCCTAAAACATCACAAATTCATGCTTATATACAAATATATCTACAATTTGTTAAGAGTTTGTTTTCTATTTAAAACTTTATACTAGAATATAATATTTCATAAATAAAAAGTAATTCTGTCATGTTATATTAATTAATAAAATAAAATTCAAATCTATAATTAATTGACTTAACATGAAGTAGAGTTTACTTTTGAATAAATAAAAAAAAATCTCTTCATAAGTAATACAATTCACATTATGTTATGCAGTTCAATTATAAATTTATGGCTTTTGATTATATAACATCTGATTGAATAAATTCTTTTTACAAATTTTTTTTTCAAAAACATTCACAACTTACTTTTTTATAGTTTCTTTTTTTCAATGATTCACTATACTAATACTTAGCAAACAGTCTCAAATTGCTTAAAAAATAATTGGAAAAATAACAATTAGCAGTTTAAATGAGAGCCATTTTCATGAAAAATAGATATTATGTTCCCAGGAACATCACTTTTCAAAGTCAGACTTTAAAAGTGCTTTGTAAATAAATAGGAATGGTTTTAACTGAATACTTTTACTAAAATAGATTTAGGCCCGAAGCTAGAATAAAATTTTAGGTACGGCATCAGAAATTTGAAGTAGAGAGCAAATTGTACAAAAGACGAGTTGCTTGCATGTCGTCATTTTTATTAAGGTAGAGCCAGCGAATCGGTATTTTAAGGGATGGCATTGCCTTTCTCTGCCCCCTAGTCAAGACTTTGTAAAGGGTTGTTCTGAAAAAATAAAAATCAAGTTTATAAAGATATAGTTCAGTACTGTTAAAACATCGTAAAGGCAAATATACATATAATTTTCATAATTTCTAAAATATATACATACCGATATAGGTATATATTGTTTTAATTAGTCACACAAAAATAAATAACTCCGGTCACAATACACCAGGGTCGATAGCTTTGAAAATGGTAAAAAGTGAAAAAAAATTATAGTAGGATGAAACCCATTGGAAAAGGTAGAGAATATAACAAAATGAAAGGAAAAATAAATTACGGTCGATCTGAGGTCGGGAAGGGAAGGGGGTGAGTTTTTAAGGGTAAAAAACGGTTTATCTCGATTTCCGGCAAAACTACAAGTCCTATGAAAAAAAGTTAAATAACAAAGTTGTAGGTAATAAAAATATCTACAACTTTTGTTTTTACACTTTTTCCACATAACCTCAAAATTTATGTGAAAAATTCAAATAACCAAGTTTTTGGTTTTTTATTTTTATCTTTTGCAAAAAAAATTATTTTTTCACGAAATTTGGGGAAAACTTACCTTTTTATGTCCCAAACACGCAGTAATTTTTTTGATTTAAAATATTCATTTTTTCACCTTATTTTGACTTAATATCGAAAAAGCACCCTAATTTTCAATCGAAAATTCTCACGTCAAAATATCCGCTTTTTTAAAAAAATCGGTGAGCTTTTTGTTCCTTGAAATCTCTACTTTCTGATGGTATGAAAAAATATATACATTACTACGGTAAATGTTCTCAGAAAACGCAAATAAGTTATCTTAAAATAGCAATAAATAGGCATCTACGCAGATGGGTAGATGCCTATTATTGCTATTTTAACATAACTTATTTGCGTTTGCCAGAAATCGAGATAAACCGTTTTTTACCCTTAAAAACTCACCCCCTTCCCTTCCCGACCTCAGATCGACCGTAATTTATTTTTCCTTTCATTTTTGTTATATTCTTTACCTTTTCCAATGGGTTTCATCCTACTATAGTTTTTTTTGGTCTCAAAAATTATCGACCCTGGTCTACAATGCCAAATCCTGTCATCAAAATAGTGTATTTGTTAATACATGCATTGTGAAATTTAGAAGTCTCATTAATTTATTTTTTTAATTAATTGCAATATTCTGTGAACATTTTATCAATCCAACATCTGCACTCTTCAATACGTAACTGACTATTCGCAGACCCGCAAGCCTAGAGTTTTTATTAATTTAAAAAACACAGTCCCGTCTGTTTTGTTACAATTTTTGTATCTAATAACGAGATAAATTTGGATTTTGAAATGATTCCGATAAGTTTGTTGATGTTTTTGAACCTAAAAATTGCTTTCAAGTCCTAAATACAAAAATTAAACTAATCCGTTTGCGCCCGTTTTAAACAAGTTTTGTGTTATGATGGAATCCAAACGTATGTATAAACAAATACACTAATAAGTAACTACATATAATATTAAAAAAAAGTGAGAGTCTCATCCACATACGCTTACGGGGGAAGTGAAACTTCTTTACAGTGATGAACTCGTTTCATTGATGCATTATTCATTGTATGTTACCAAGACTTCTGGTATATTTCCCCGTCGTTGAATCATTTTCCCATTAACGGTGCAGAAAATTTCAAATAGATACGTCGCTAAAGAAGTTTCACTTCATAAAAATAGTTACATGAATTATCCAATTTGGTATTAATATACTGAAGATAGCTTCAAAGGGCAGGTACGCAACTTTGTGACAGTACCGGTGGTTACCCCAAGGTTAGTACATAGGTCGGGCGTAAGAGGCTATAAAAGTGGTCACGTCTGTGATTGGTTGAATCGATTGCTTACGTCAGTGGTTCCCAACCTTTTTAGCTGGCGACCCACCTTCCCTTATCGGAACCACATGTGTGAATCATCTGGGAGGGATGTAGTGGTTCTGTTGTCTACCCCAGATGCCAAAAATCAAGAACCAAGAAAATAATCAAAATACAATTCGATGTTTCGATTTTTCTTATCTTTTCTGATGGTTTATTCGGCGGTTTCTGATGGTTTTAGGATCGAGTTGCACTCCCACCTGTAACTCTTCTGCGACCCACTAGTGGGTCGCGATTCACCGGTTGGGAACCGCTGGCTTACGTCATACGAAACCCTTGACTAATGACTTGATTCTTCAATTTTTGTTTGACAGTTGTGAAAGAGGTCTCAAGGTCTACTAGCACTACCTCTCTTTTGTCTCGCCTTGTCACACTTTCAACAATGTTAACGCCCAACCTATAGTATTCTACTAACCTTGCTGTTACACATCAATGACCATAATTTTATGAGTGGTAACTATGGCAAGAGCATCGATACCATTCAGAAGACGGGTATTACTTTATCAATAATCATTTTTTGCATTGTACAATCTTGTTAGAATTAGAGAGTAAGAATTAACTTCTACCAATCCATTCAATTAAATTAAATAAAGTATAAATGAGTATTTGAAATTATAAAAAGAGACTCAAATATCGCAATACGTAATATTATAATTAATGTTTTATAAACTTTTTGATATTGTTTACTGGCAAGAATGAAAATAATAAAGAGATAGAATATAAATAAACAGTTCTAAAAACAATTTGAGTCACATTAAACTTTGGTTTCAGAATCAGACTGGCATTTCTTTTTTTTCAAATCTACACTAGGTATGCTTATTATCACAACAAGTAAGAAAAATTACGACATAAAAACCCTTCAGATTAATGTCACACTATAAATAACTGTACTTTCTTGAAATGGACAACATTTCAATAAATTCGGATTTGTTTGAAAATCTTTTTTCAATCTCTTTGAATCACTCGCTCTTTTTCACATAACGAATATAAAAAAATGGCATAAATTATTTATAACAACATTAATTAATTAAGTTTACTTAAGCATCTTTTAAATACTATTTATCAAAAGTAACATTTAATGTTTTCAGACCCATCGGTTGAATTTTAAGATTCGTTAAGCTATTAAGTATTCCTTCTGAATGTAAGCCTGTCAGTGAAGTGCTTTCCATTGAATGTACTTTTAAATTCGATGATAGTTTTTCAGAAACAAATGAATGTAGATCACAGTGCAAAATTGCTTTCCCGATGTCACAGTCGTAGCCTTGCCTGTGCAATACGAGTAGAGCGCTCGTCGACGGGAACTGTGGAAATAGAGAGTCTGGTTGCGTTCTGAACGTTAAAAGATGCGTATCGCATGGCAATCGATTCAGTAACGTAAGTGACGATGTCAATTTCATTTCAGACGAACTTTCCGACACGTATATATTTACTGGATAATTCAGTGAATTACTCATAAGATTAGCATACAGAGATGGACGTATAAACTTTTCTGCGATATCCGAATCCATATTAAAATTACGGATTATTTCTTCATCTTCGAAATTCTGCTCGATATTTTGTAATGAATCTCGTTTTACTCTATTTGGCGGTGCAGAACGTTTAAAACGAATAGGTTGTGTATCTTTCATTTCCTCCAGTAGCAACCAAAATTTCGTTACAGTTCTTCTACTGTCGACTAATCCTTCTCCCATACCCCTGGAATCATCATACAATGTTCGTCTATCCAACATGACTTCTAAATACCCAGGTTGCCAACTTGCTGCTCCTTGAGCATGGTTTGTTAATAGACTCAACCTCAAATTTTCATCTTGTATGAAAGCCATAGTCGTAATAGGAAAATAATTCCCTTCAATCCCGATTCTTTCAATTTTCACTCTTTTTTGTATTTGAAAACCGTTCAAATCCGAATAAAACTCCGGCGGATCACCGTTTTGAATATCTGAAACAATTCGCATAAACAATTCAGTTTCGCGATTTTTCGGCGGATTTTCGAAATCAATTTCGTTTTCGATATAAATTGAATCGGAAATGACGGAATTCGATACGTGATAAATGCGCACAGTGTGTATTAAAAATGGCCCATAGATTGCTGTTACTTCGCTAGCGACCGGACCAGAAGTTATAATTATGCTCAAAACATTTTCGTATTGTTCTAAAACATTTTTTTCGGCTTCTCTGGTGTTTGGATCAGGCATAAAAAGATATGCACCAGAATGAAACTGTGCACTGTGGTATGCAGAAAAATTAATAGCGCACTGAGTTACTTTTTGACTGTTTTTCTTTGTAACAGTCTTAAGAAAACCTGACGGCCCGTCAAAAAGAAGTTTCATTTTATTGTTTTCCAACTGAATATCACCCGGTTGTGTATTTCTTATTTTAAACTTTGACGGTTTTATACGCAATGGAATATTACGTTCTTCGTTATGGTGCTTTGGATCCTCCTCATTTTCTTCCGTGAACTTGGAACTATGCGTCGCCGAAATCTCTTCTCTTTGACAATCATTACAGTAAACAACAGCGATATTATTTTTTATTGTTTCCTCATTAACTTCTACGATGTGATAAGCAACAACACTAAACGCGGGTATTTTTGCAACAAACAAAATTTCATACTCGTCCGGTAACATTTGAAGTTTCATATTTAAATTAGTTATATTCCACACTGGATTAATTTGAAAACTGACAGTATTTTGACTTGGATCCAAAACTTGTACATTGACTTTAGTCGATCGAACTTGAATAACTTCATCTCTTGCTTGACCTAACGAATTAAATAAAATTATTCTTTTCTCTTTTTCTTTTTCCGTCATGACAGGTAATTTCCTTGGAAGCTTTTCATACGATTCGTACTCCATATCACTTAACAAAACATTTCTAGTATTTTCAGTAACAGTTGAATTATTAACCAATAACATTTGTATGGCATCCTGCTGTACAGTGACAGTATCCTGGATACTTTCGAACAATTTCAAGCCATAATCCCTCATAACGAAATATTTGCTCGTTCCTGTAATCGCATCGTGATGTTGGAATAAACCTAAATTGCGTCTTGCTTTAACTAATTTCTCAAAATTTCGCTCTAGTATTTTCAAGATAGCGTTAACATTATTTTGTCTTGCTTTATTTAAAGCGACAGTATATAAAATTTCAGCAGAACGTAAATTATGTTCCAATTCGCGATCCAATATTTTCATGAATGGTCGTGTTGTAAAGTATCCGGACCAATATGCAGGCCGACCTTCTGTAAATATATCAGAATATACGAAGAAGTCGCCTCTTAATTTGGGATATTTCTCGTAGCGGTTTAATATTTCTTCAAAATATGTTTTTGGAGTTCCGAATATAATTTCAGTATTATTGTAGGTTTTTTTGTTAGAGTTTATGTAATCAGCGAGCTGTTTGTAGTTTGTATATTGCTGATCGAATTCGATTTGCTGATTGTATCTAAAATCATCTCCAATCGGCATCAGTACAACATTGTGTGGAAACAACGATCCCGTTCTTGCGTACTGTTCTAGCAAAAGCTCACTTTTTTGTTTTACGTTTTTATCATTTATGTTTTGAGCTTTAATGGAGTATTCTGTGTACTCTCCGATAAGTTTTCGAAAATCAAAATTCAGGCAGATGTACGGATGAGGGCCGCAGCTGTGTTTAATGGAGTATATATCAAACGGTTGATTGTGCGTCAATATTTGAGTTCGATCTGAGAAAGAATTTCTATCGTTTTTCGCATCCCATGCCGGTAACCAATAGAAATCTCCGTATTGGTGTTTAGCGAACCATTGTTTCCAGGCGTAGTGTATGCGCTGTATAACTGTCCCCGTTATTCCAGATGTGGATAGCAGATATGGAACCGTACTGCCATGACCAAATGGATCGATTGACCATCCGGATTTCGGTTTGATATCCAGTTTTGATTTTAACCATTGGTGACCTGTAACAAAAAAATCTGAATATAGTTATAATTGAAAACAAAACCGTACATATAATGCGCGATTTAGTAGAACATGACGTTTTTTTAAACAAACGAATAGAAACATAATATAATTACGGTTACAATAAAATAAATAAATTAAAGTAGTTCTTGCTGGGCAATCTATTAAATATTTTCAACAAACCAATTAAGTGAGTGATCGTCAACTTTAAAAAGCGCTTAAAATGTAATTATATGTATATGTTACAGCTAAAATAATTAACCAGCCATTATGCATAATCGCTAAGCATTGTGTACAACTAAATTGTCTAGTTAATGTAATAAATTATTTACTTTGTCTAGATATTATTCATAATAGTTAGTACGAATTGGTCAAAATAATGAAAACAGTCCAGCGTGCGATGTTATTCCTGAACGCGAAATAACCATCGAGAATATGCTTCGCAATGACATCAAATTGGGAGGAATCGACAGCTAGATGGACGCGCTGGCACGCCATTTTCCCTTTCTCTAAGTTAGTACGCAAAGCTGATACAGACGCCAATGACTGACTTCTTGTGAACAGCATTGGTCAATGGCTTCTTCCATCACCTTTCTGTACTAATGTCTCGAGACTGCTGAAAAAGATAGTCACCTGACCAACTTAGTGCTCTCGTTTGTTAATTGCTGCAGAAGTAGAACTATGAAGGGTAGAACTCAACTTTATAGCATATTATGTTATAGATATGAGCTTATTGGTTACGTTCAGGTAACCGGTTCTGTGGGGACAGCGACTTCCAAGTAACAGTCATTTTTAGCAGCGACCATTGATCACTGATATGGGTACTAATATTTGATGTATAAGAGTATACGCTGCTGCCAAGTGTAAACATGCATTTAATAAAATATGCCGTTTATTTGTTATCTACTTTACAATAATGTTAAGTTGAGGATAGTGTTCTAGTTATAATTTAGTTTTAGCAAACCACATAATATTTTAAAATAATTAATCTTAGTTGTGTAGATATACAAATAGCTCTAAATCTGAATTTGATTTTCTCTAATTCTCGAATAATTAGTGAATTTTCAGTTTCAACATACACAGTATATACATATAATAATATGTAAGCTCTGAAAGCATCGTTATGGCCCGTTACATCTATTATAAACGTAAACGAGGTCATTACAGCATTCAACAACAATCTAAAATAACCTGCTTAACTGTTGTGTTTAGCAAAGGCTACATTAAGTCATTAGTAAATAACTCACTGGCGTAGCGCGTGTATTTAACACAATTTCCTCTAATTAATCCAATTATTTGTCATCTTACAATTAATGAAGCTAATGCAGGGGATAAAAGTTCAAGGTCATATTACTGTAGTTATTACATGAAACTGGCGAAAGTATGGGCTTTTCAGTTCATTATAAACATTATTAATTAAAAAAATGAAATAGTTTTGGTATTTTGTGATCTTATATAAATTAAATAAAAATACATCTTTTTCTTGTTCTGGTAAAGATATTGTAAGGCTTTTCAAAACTATTTCCTCTTTCTAAACGCTGTGTTTATTCATAAAGGCATAAATACAGTCGGACTCATGACATCTCAACTCATGTACGTTCAACATCATCTATTTTCGAAAGTTTTTATTCACGTATTTTTATGTTTTTTGTCCCTTATTGTCACGAAAAGGTTCTCCTCCTCCGCTGCTCAGTCACACCATCTAATATTTCTACCATGGTAGATTACAAAGGTTGTCTCATTTCGTTGGATAGTAGTGTAGGGATGACGTCATTCGAGGGATCTGTCAATTGATTGCGTGGCAATGTTTGTCGTTTATAAGCTTTATGGCACTAACTTTACAAACATACGCCATAAATATGGAATACAGTATACACTATAGGAATTTGTATTAAAAGAAGAAATCCTTTCCAAAATTTATTATAAAAACACTTATTTAAGCGCTTTCGGACCTTTTTAGTCCCTCTTCAGAAATACTAGTTTATTATTTAACATTATAGAAGTAAATTGAATAGAACATATCAATTAGGTTACCCAAATCGTTTTGGGTAGTTTTTATAATAAATTTTGTAAAGGATTTCTTCTTTTAATACATATTTTATGGCAGTATTTAACAAATGTCAAAGAAATTAAAAGACAGAATATTGATACTATTTGTAGTAAATTGAATTTTTAAAATAAGAGATTGACATAGACCAAGTTAAACATACATGATATTTCTGATATTGTCATTGTATGTTGATAAAAATATGCACAGTTCGTCAGTTATTCCCGCGCTTCCGCTGATTGGTCACATGTAATTCGAGGCAACCTCGGTAATCTACTATCTTTGGGTACGTACAGAACACTAGTGCCCTTTTATTTAGGTAAGTCATTTCTATTCGTGGAGTTCGTGCTCCTTGTATAGTCTCCATGAGCGTGCATATTCGGATAAGCCCTGGCAGCAGTGCACGCCACTGTCGTATTACAAGGAACGTACGTACAGTATGTGTGATCGCAGGCCGGAGTTAACATCGTAATTACAAAGTACAAATTCAATTACCAAACGCGCGGTGTCGAATATTCGCTCCTGATTCAAAGAGATTCAAAGCCATTACCATTTATATACAAACACATGCGAGCAGAAAGACACAAAAGGGCGTTTTTGTAACGAGTCACGTATAGAGTGTCACCGTTTGTAATGAATAAAGCGATGGAAGCCGTGGAGAAAAGACTGGGATTAAAAACGCTAATGTCTAGAATGCAACATAAATAATATGAATTAGCAACGGTCAACATCTGTACGGAATGCTTAAAAAATAGTGACCAAGAGTTTACGTTTACTTTTTAAAGGTTAATTTTATATCGATTTTTTCGATGGACTGCTTAAGCCATATCTGGTACGGATTGCAATCCAGCGGCATTTTCAATCCAGCTGGATTCAGCGCGGATCCAGAATTAATCGATTTTTCAAATAAATGTAATAATTTTTTAACTCTGGAAACATTAATAACTATATTAGTAGATATTTTTCATACGTTTATAGCTACGTACCTGCTGAATTAATTGGGAATAATAGCTTAAGTCTGCTATAATTGTTAAGAAACATTCATTGTTGTAGCACTATATTAGAAAAATGTATCATTCCAACACGCCACCGTCTGGATTTAAACCAGAATCTTTCCACTTTCGCGGCGGAATGAGTTAATCAATTACTCTACGGTGCACACAATTCAATTTTTAATCCTTCATAATATAGCTTTTACAACACTCAAATTCACTACATGCGAGAGCCAATTATTTTTAGCAATAGCTAAACATTAACTCTCACAGTAGCGAGGGCTCTTGAATGAATCAAAGATGAACTTGCCATTATTAATACAGTCCAAAGTCACAGAATTTGTCATTATCGTTTTAAGACTGTTTAATGCGGAAAACGACAATTCAGCAGGTAAGTACGTAGCTATAAACGTAATAACGTATGAAAAATATCTACTAATATATAATATTTGGTGTTGACAATTCACCAATAATAAATTGTCGTTTTCCGCATTAAACAGTCTTAAAACGATAATGACAAATTCTGTGACTTTGGACTGTATTAATAATGGAAAGTTCATCTTTGATTCATTCAAGAGCCCTCGCTACTGTGAGAGTTAATGTTTAGCTATTGCTACAAATAATTGGCTCTCGCATGTAGTGAATTTGAGTGTTGTAAAAGCTATATTATGAAGGATTAAAAATTGAATTGTGTGCACCGTAGAGTAATTGATTAACTCATTCCGCCGCGAAAGTGGAAAGATTCTGGTTTAAATCCAGACGGTGACGTGTCGGAATAATAAATTTTTCTAATATAGTGCTACAACAATGAATGTTTCTTAACAATTATAGCAGACTTAAGCTATTATTCCCAATTAATAACTATATTTATCTACATTTACATCAAATACTCGTTTTTTTGACTTTGGTAAAGTACTCTAAGTAATAAAAAACGAGTCTCCGGAGTATAATTATTAATTTTCACAATACAGTCCACCTAAATTGATATTCTAGATATCTGAAATAGTTATTCGTTTACCTATTTTACAAACTATGTAGTCCCAGTTTCTCAGTCTCAATAATTTTAGAAATAAAATTGCGTTTCCCGTTTATAAAAAGTTTAGTTAGCTCTTATTACCCGGGCACCAGACATAACAATATTTGAACACTTATTTGAACACTTGTTTTAACTAGGGATGGGGATTATAAATCGATTATTCGAAATAATCGATTATTTTTCTGCCAATCGATTCCGATTATTTCGAAAAACCGATTGTGGGGAAAACCGATTATTTTATTACCTTAAAATCGGATAATCGGCACAAAAAAGAATATTTTTCCCGATTTTATAGAAGAAAAAAAGTTTTATTGTTCTTTTAAAACTGTCGGAACGAACAGGCACAGTTTTAAAAGAACAATAAAACTTTTTTTCTTCTATAAAATCGGGAAAAATATTCTTTTTGTGATTATTGTGATCATTGATTTATAATCCCCATCCCTAGTTAACACAAGTGTTCAAATAAGTGTTCAAATATTATTGCTATGTCTGGCGCCGGCATTAGAAACAAAACTTTAATAGAAATTATATTATATAATTAAAGACTTGACTTGTCTTCTAAAGAATAAAGCCAATCAGTTATGTAGGTAATAGTTTTTTTTTTGCTTTTTTTAAAGTAAAATCTAAATAAAAATGTAATTGATGGTGTTATCTCCCAGCTTACTTCTTAAAGAACTGTAAATATACCCGAATGCGGAAAGGGCTCTCTCTACCTCTACGCTGGTTGGTTTGAGAGTCATCAAATATAATCATATATTAAAGTTAGGTTTTCACCTCTTACTCCCTCACTTTCATAAAGTGCCATTTCTTTCTTCAATATATTATCATAATCCTTCTCAGACTCAGTTAATTAGGTACTTGTTTGTAGCTGATTGCGGATCCGACCTTAATTTGATGAAAGCCTTAACCTGAGCGTAGTCGGGCAAAATACGGTCGACTTTATAGCCCTTTTTGTATGATTACCGGACATTTTAATCAGTACAAGTGGATTTTGAAAAAGCATCTTTAGGTACCATCCAAAATATCCGAAAGAAAATTACCAAATCGAAATTATAAACAAGATTCTGTGACAATTTAATACATTTTATCGAATTTTTTTTATTACAACCTGTATATTCAGAATGAAAAGACAAGAATATATAAAAAAAACTAAATGAATGAAAATTAAAATTAGAAACGTTACAAACACGTCCAATCCAATATTGGTGGGAGTGCAGTGTCTGGGTTAACTGCACTTCCACCATCGTATTGAAATTCACAAAAAAAAATACGATTTTACTATTTGTCGTTATTTTTAGCACTGAAATTTTTTAATAAACTTCCTAGTCATATGCAAAGCTTGACTATGAAAAAATTTAAAAAAGAATTGAAACAGTTTTTACTTGCAACTGCTTTTATGATAGCAATGCGTTTTTAAAATTTGTTCTTTAACTGTATTTTCTGACGTGTATACAGTATACATATGCGCAAAATCATATATCATATATATATTATATATATATATATATATATATATATATATATATATATATATATATATATATATATATATATATATATATATATATATATATACCTATATATATATATATTAATACGCTAAGGTTAAGATGTTTGCCTCCCTTTTTAGAAAAAACCTCACAATTACTCCACATAAATTTTATAGATAATTACTGCTCTATGTGTATCAAGAATTAAAAAAATCTATTACTGCTTTTGTTTTTGCAAAATAATTAATTATAACAATTACACATTTATTTTATTCAGTATATGCAGCAATGCTGCCATCTGACGGTTCTAACTTTGAAACAACGTTCACATGATTGACGATCGATAAATTTTTTTTGTTTAATTTTTAATCAAAATTCACGTATAAATACTTTTCGTATGGCGGCGCTTCAGCTCAACGTTTTCGATACTTGCGCCTCTATATGACAGTTTTAGAAAAATATTTTCTTGAACCGTCACTGAGATTCGTAATGTAATACAACAAAAAGAAGAAAGTTATAAAGAGTGTGAGAAATTAGAAACGAATTTTAGTGCGAATTATTTGCACAGGTACCGCTAGTATATTATATTTTAACAAGAATAACAAACAAGATATATCTTGAAAAATAATTTAAAACAGTCTACCTATTTATAGTGTTCTGTATGTATTATTAAAAAGATCAGATTTCCCTACAGAACGTTATCGAAGTGGAAAATGATGTAAGGAAATTATACATCAAAGAATTATATTTATAAATATGTTATATAAGACGCTTATGCTTAACCTAATTTATTGTTTTATATTTCATATTTATTAAGAAAAATGCTATGCGTCAAAACGTTTTGATTAACATTAGAATATAAAAAATAAGTGAACTCTCGTATGTCAATAATAATTCTGATGATGTTAACAATTTAAACACCCAAAATTATATTTTTAACCGACTTCAAAAAAAGGAGGAGGTTCTCAATTCGTCGGAATCTTTTTTTTTCTATATACTTAATATTATGTTCCTTTTTATCTATTAGACATAATTAGAGTAATTACGAATTATCTTCAGATTTGACTAAAATAAAAATAGTTCAATTAACACCATAATATAGATTATAGTTGATAAATGCTTTTTGTTAAAATTTGTAAAACACAGTTTGCTTTGTCTTTTATTTAAGCAATGAAATGGTACTGAAACTATTAAGAACCGATTCATTTCAGAAACCGAGACTAAAAGTAATTTTTAATAATAATAAAAAAAATATCGAAACTAAAAGCGACTGAATCGTGGGAACCGGTTTAAGGGAAAGTTTCAGAGTTTCAGGGAAATTCTTATTTCAAAAGTAAAAGAGGAAAATTTTTTTACTTTGCCCATATTTTCAAAAATTGGGAAGTTATTTTCATCTCGATTTTCGAAAATCGAGTTTTCATCAGATCTCGATAGTTTGCCCTCAAAAAACAATGCCATATGCCGCAAATTCCATCCTGATCGGTTAATTCAGTCGAGAGATGTCGTCGTCGAAAAATTTGCAAAAAAGTTCCGAATTTCTTGTATCAAATCAACTTTTCGTGCTTGAAAAACTGCGTCGAATGCCGCATACGGCATCTTGATCGGTTGATTCGCTCGAGAAATATCGCAATTTAAAAGTTCAAAAAAAGTGTTTTTTTTTTTAAATTACTTCTGGATTTTTCATCGGATTGATTTCTTAACCAACTATATCACTTTTTGTGCTCAAAAAACTACATCGAACGCCACATACCGGATGGAAATCGAATGATTCGTTTAAAAAATGTCATTGTTGAAATAATTTTGAGATATTGTTTTTTCAAAATTAATTCAAGATTTTTGAGCTCGAAAATATAAAATGTTAAAGTTTCGAGCTCAAAGAGCTCGAAAAAAATATTGAAATCTACATTTTTGAGATCGAAGAACTCAATTACTTGCGAATATGTATATTTTCGAGCGTTTTGAGCGGGAAATTCCAGGTATAGCCTGCTGGGCAACCGTTTTTTCAGATTTTTTATTTTTAATTTTTTCCCGTTATTTACTAATAAGATAAATATAAAATTATTATTTATAATAAAGTTTTTGGACTATACTAAATTTTACAAATAGGTATATGGGGCCATTCATAAAATACGTTCGCATAAAAGGGGGGGGGGGGGGTCTTGCTGAGTGTGACAAGATGTGACAAGGGGGGACGGGGGGTCTACGGCAACGTGACGTTCGCTGTTCATTGAAATATTTTAAATTAATATTTTTTCAATAAATACTTTTTTCTCAATTTTTATTATGATACAAAGTCGTTCATTTCGTATTTAGTAAATAGATAGACTTTTAAACGTATATATTTTTATTACAATATATTGTAACTCGATATATTTACTTATGTTTATTTTTCGACATGAGCTCTGTGGGGGGGGGTCTTAGTTTTTGTGACGAAATATTTACAGGGGGGGTCACAGAAAGTGTGACACAGCGTGACAATAGGGGGGGGGGAGGGGGTCAAAAATAGTTGATTGTAGCGTGACGTATTTTATGAACGGCCCCTATCGACACCTGAATGAAACCGGACTAAATTTGTTAAACTGCAACCGTAACCAAAATCGAAACACAAACATTACTTTGATTTGGTGTCAACCCATGGTTTTAACTTAGACTTAGGTATAGGTAGTATAGTCTTTGAACTATCCTTTTCATGGAACGCATTTTCCATGTCCATACTCCATATTATTATAATCCGATTTCATCATACTCACAGCCGAATTAAAGTGTACATGTACTATATTGGATACATGACAACTAGTAGACTCGTGCTCGGTTGTATTAAGTTTTGTCAGAAAATCCGATTTGACCATACATATTTCTTCATAAGACAAGCAGTTTAGAATTTTCAGTCGATCCTGCTTGAATATAATAATAATTATTATTATCATTATAAAAATGAGTATACAGACTTCAGTTTTCAACCCACAAAGTTTAAAATAGATCGATTGAAACGATTTTTTTTTAAATTGAGTACACGTGTATACGTGTACTATAAAACCTCGATCTAACAGACTAATTGGGGGGAGGGGGTGTTTGTAAAACCGAAAGTCCCTTATATAAAAATAGGTTTAAAATAAATCAAAAAAAAAATTTTTTTGAAAATATCTCGGCCGCTCTCATCCTCGCGAGTGAGTTTTGCTCCGTCTAAACGCATCTTCATATATCTACTATCGCTCCGGCTAGGTGCAGTCTATGAGCAGGACGGCATTATGTCTCAAATTCTAGTATGACGTGATTATCATGGCCGCTAAAAATTGTTTACATGCGGCGACACTTGAATTTAAGCATGTATGATATAAACAGGACGTTTTTAATTTTTTTTACATTTGACCGGATTTTTTGTTCGTTATATCCGAAGTCCCTTAAATAGAGGTCCGTTATATCGAGGTTTTACTGTACTCAGTTTTAAAAAAATATCGTACAATTTCCACTTCGAAGCGACTTTTTCTACGTATTTTGATCAAAAATCTTTTTCTGTGTAGAACAATCATTTGTTTTTGCGTGAGAACAATCTGATGTTCTATACATGACAAGGAGTTTGAAAACGACATGTATGTACAAAAGATCGTATATATGAACAAAATCTAAGGTTATTACCAAATCAAGTTGTTTGACAATGCTTTGTGTAACCCAGGATCGGCGTTTAACATGCTAGTGAAACAGTGGAACGAGATCGATCCTCGGACATGCTTCACTGAGGGAATTTTTTATGTTCCCTACATCATTGAAACTGTTTTGCGTAAGCCTAAGTTCGATGTCTATAGTTATTAGTGTATTTGCCATATGGCAACATACACTACTGGCATCGGTCGGATGGCGGGACCTAGGGGTCGGACCAAAATTTCTCGACGTTTCATAACCTCCTAAACACTTTGGCACCATTTTTAAAAATGTTTATATATATATATATATATATATATATATATATATATATATATATATATATATATATATATATATATATATATATATATACAGGGTGTCTCACCGAACGTTGGCTAACATGGGTAACTTTGATATTAGTGGAGATAGAAAGTCGGTTAAATGGGCAAAGTAGTGCAGAAAATTGGGCTCATTAACATCCCGTCGAAAAAACAATTGAATTTTGACACCCTATGAATTTATTCAGAAAATAGTGAAAATTGCCATTTATGAAAACTGGCCATAACTTTTTTATTTATGAAGATATTTGAAAATTTCATTAACCATTTTTTGATAACTTTTTAAGGTCTTTTCAGTGGCGTAGGTTTAATTTTTTTATTTCCACTACATAATGAGATATTGACATGAACTTTGGTTTTTCTTATGGACGGCATTTTGGATTTTCAGATATTCGAATTCTACTTATTTTTCTGAATAATTTGACATAGCATATCCTATATCTAAACCAATCAGAAGCTACAAAACTGACAAAAATAACTTTTTGGCGTTATCAAAGTGTGCCGTGTAAAACGAAATTTGTTGAAACAAATACATATCGACAGGTTAACAATCTGTCGAGCGATCGCTACAGTTTTGCTAATTCATTTTGTTTGATTTACTCTCTAAGATGGCTCAAGCATTCTCAAATTTGGAGAAACAGGCTATTTTTGCGCATACATTCAGCGTAACAAAAATACCACGTGGGCTCAAGCAGAATACTTGAACCTTTATCCAGAAAGGCGACAGCTTTTTTCAATAACTTTTAGGAACTTAAATAGAAATATAAAGGTATACGGTTCATTTTCAAAGAAAAAAGGCAACATTCAACACTGTGAAGAAGAATTAGGTTTAGCAAACGTTGAAATTAATGGAGAAAAGTTCTAAAACTTATTGAATAAGGCTGTCGCCTTTCTGGATAAAGGTTCAAGTATTCTGCTTGAGCCCACGTGGTATTTTTGTTACGCTGAATGTATGCGCAAAAATAGCCTGTTTCTCAAAATTTGAGAATGTTTGAGCCATCTTAGAGAGTAAATCAAACAAAATGAATTAGCAAAACTGTAGCGATCGCTCGACAGATTGTTAACCTGTCGATATGTATTTTTTTCAACAAATTTCGTTTTACACGGCACACTTTGATAACGCCAAAAAGCTATTTTTGTCAGTTTTGTAGCTTCTGATTGGTTTAGATATAGGATATGCTATGTCAAATTATTCAGAAAAATAAGTAGAATTCGAATATCTGAAAATCAAAAATGCCGTCCATAAGGAAAACCAAAATTCATGTCAATATCTCATTATGTAGTGGAATTAAAAAAATTAAACCTACGCCACTGAAAAGATCTTAAAAAGTTATCAAAAAATGGTTAATGAAATTTTCAAATATCTTCATAAATAAAAAAGTTATGGCCAGTTTTCATAAATGGCAATTTTCACTATTTTCTGAGTAAATTCATAGGGTGTCAAAATTCAATTGTTTTTTCGAAGGGATGCTAATGAGCCCAATTTTCTGCACTACTTTGCCCATTTAACCGACTTTCTATCTCCACTAATAACAAAGTTATCCATGTTAGCCAACGTTCGGTGAGACACCCTGTATATATATATATATGTGCGGGCAATAACTTTGGTAGGAGTTAATTGATTTTAACTAAATTTTAAAATGGGCCCAATCGGACCCTTTTAAGGGTAGTTTTTAGGGGTTGAAAAATGTTTTTGGGCCCCAAAATACCGAAAAAATTCTCCGAATCGTTTCAAAATTGAAATTTAACCCTCTGGTAATAATTAAAAAGTGTCCCTAAACTTTTAATAAAATCGACTCTACAGGACCGGATTTAAAAATTTTACGAAAACACTAGTTTGCAGATAGTGAATTATTTACTGAAAGGTATATATAACTTGGTATAGAAGCTCGATTGATAATAATATTGCAATTAAGAAAAAAAATGTTATTTTAAGGGGTGTATTAAGGAGTCAAATTTTTTATTTTGCCCAAAAAACAAGTTAAGTTCGCATAATAAAGCCACACCGCCTGTATTAGCAAATACACTATATTGTCGGCAGGGTTTTGGCACTGCGACCTGGGTTTTTTTTATGGATTCGTAACAAATTCTTGAAAGTTTTTCGATGACCTGCGAAAATTGTAAGTCGAAGTTTCTTCTGTCCAATTTGTAAAATCTTAAATCCCTAAACAACCATCGACGTCGGCAAATAGAATAAAGAAAAAGAAGAAGAGAGAGTGCGGTGAGAATAAAAAGTGCCTACAGTTTTTATCTGTTCATAATCAGTGAATCAGGAAGGGACGGGCACCGGCCGTAGCTCTAGCTCTAGAGCTGCAGGAAAGTGTAAGCTAGTACGACTCTTTACTTTTATAACAGAACTGAATCAGTTAACATAAAATGTGTCGTTCTTTGACACATTAAAATTTTCCTAATACGGGCTCTGCTCGCAGTATATGGGAGACTATAACGTGAATATGCACTGTAGCTGTCTACAGAGCCGGATTTAAAGAAGAGCACATGGGCTGAAATATGAGCTCGGTCGATTCCTAGGGTACCTAAACAGGAAATTCTATTAAAATCTAAAGAAAAAAACCCGGGTCGCAGTGCCAAAACCCTGCCGACAATATAATGTATTTGCTTATACAGGCAGTGTGGCTTTAATATGCGAAAATAAAAAATTTGACTCCTTAATACACCCTTTAAAATAACATTTTTTTTCATAATTGCAATATTATTATCAATCGAACCTCCATATCAAATTATACACACCTTTTAGTAAATAATTCTCTATCTGCAAACCAGTGTTTTCATAAAATTTGTAATTCCGGTGCTGTTGGACCGATTTTATTAAAATTTTTGGGACACTATTTAATTACTACCAGAGGGTTAAATTTCAATTTTGAAACGATTCGGAGAATTTTTTCGGTATTTTGGGACCCAAAAACTTTTTTCAACCCCTAAAAGCCACCCTTAAATTAATCCGATTGGGCCCATTTTAAATAGGCTTCGTGCGGTGATGGATTTCAGCACGTGTGCTAAATTTCGTTAAAATGAATTAACTCCTTCGAAAGTTATAGCCCGCACACATATATATATATACCTATATATATATATAAATATAAATATATATATTATATATATATATATATATTATATATATATATATATATATATATATATATATATATATATATATATATATATATATATATATATACATATATATATATATATATATATATACATTAGGGTGTCCCTTATATGGGTGAAAAAAATTTTTTTTCGAATATCGAAATGCATACCCCTTAATTCTTTTTAAACTACCCAGACCTACTTAAATACAAAATTTTATCTTCCTATGTCAACATTAACCCGTGCCGACAAGGCCGTGAAGATTTTGAAAATGGCTGCCTTTAACCCTTTTCGCTATTTAACTAAATAAAATGAAATATTTATATTTTATAAAAATAATAATAAAAAATAAAGTAAGAAAATAGGTATTTATTTATTAAAAGAACATAAAATTACCGATTAGCAAGGATATTTTCTTTTAAGGGTCTCTTTTTTACAGTCTGGATATAGATTTCTATGCTCTTGGACACAGCGTAGTAAAAATTGTTTTTGTTTTTCCTTTGCAGTGATTAAAAAAAAGCACAAATCTTGATTTGGTGCCTTCACTGCCAGACTACATCCGAACCATGATTTCACATATATAACTGCAATGAATAAACAAATGTCTTGAAGTGCTCGTTTATCTTTGGCACTAATTAGTGTATTTGCCATAAGGCAACATACACTATTGGCGTTGGTCGGATGGCGGGACCTAGGGGTCGGACCAAAATTTCTCGACGTTTCATAACCTCCTAAACACTTTGGCACCATTTTTGAAAATGTTTATATATATATGTATATATATATATATATATATATATATTTATATACGTATATATATATATATATATAAATATGTGCGGGCAATAACTTTCGAAAGAGTTAATTGATTTTAACGAAATTTGGTCCACGTGTTGAAATCCGTCACCGCAAGAAGCCTATTTAAAATGGGCGTAATCGGGGCATTTTAAGGGTAGTTTTTAGGGGTTGAAAAACGTTTTTGGGCCCCAAAATACCGAAAAAATTCTCAGAATCGTTTCAAAATTGACATTTAACCCTTTAGTAGTAATTAAAAGGTGTCCCTAAAATTTAAATAAAATCGGCCCGACAGGACCGGATTTACAAATTTTATGAAAACACTAGTTTACAAATAGTGAATTATTTACTGAAAGTTGTATATAATTTGGTATAGAGGTTCGATTTATAATAATATTGCAATTAAGAAAAAAAATGTTAATTTAAGGGGTGTATTAAGGAGTAAAATTTTTTATTTTGCCCAAAAACCAACTTAAACTCGCAAAATAAAGCCACACTTCCTGTATAAGCAAATACACTATATTGTCGGCAGGGTTTTGGCACTGCGACCCGGGTTTTTTTTTAATTGAGATTGCAACAAACATATTTTCAAAGAGTAAATAGATCTAGCCATCCACCCTGCTTGATGCATTGTACAATGGATTTTTACAGTTCTTCATTATAAAATATCAACAGTTCTTTGATTTTTGTATAACAAAAATGTTGTGTGACGAAGTCGCTGTGTGTTTCAGTAGCAGCAGAATTAATAGTATTCCAGTTGTCTCTAAGCTTTTTGAACATCGGGAGATCAGGGCTATTTGTGATTTGGTGGATTTTTGTTTCGAATGCACACTTTAAAACCAGTTCGTAAACGTGATGGCGGCAAGCAAAGAGTAATAATTCCCTGTCTAGCTTTTGTTCCAAAAGTACACAATTTCCTTTCAATCACCCTTTATTAGATGCAGTTGTATCACAGCACATTATTTGTACTTTGTCCTCGAGGTTCCAGTCATAAAGTGCGTTTAACACAGCTTTAGCTTGGTCCTGACCGGAAGAGCTCTCCAGCTTGGGCACAGCCAAAAGTTGTTCCTTTTCTCCAAATGAAATAAGGATTGGCAGGCGTTCTTCTTTAGAACTTCTTGCGTCCAGTCCAGGTAATAATTTCCCATCCCAGTGAACGGTTACAGTTTCAGCAAATTATTCTGAAAATCTGATTTTATAGATTTCGCTCTATCTTTTCTAGAATGCGTTGAATAGACGATTTGTTTATCGGGAAATCATCACAGCTACGATCTAGTACTTCTACTACAGCCTGAAGTATATATACAGAATCCCGTATGCTTAATTGACATCTATCTAAAGCTGCAACTACCTTAGGAGTGTTCCAGAACTTACCGTTTGAGACGTCGATGGCAAGGGTTCGTCAATGCTTTCATCAGAGCTGGTAGGTTGATCGGGATAACCTTGTGTCTCAATAAGATCATGTGTAGTTAAAGATAACGATAAACTCTCAGAACACATTTGCTCATGTCTTTTTTTCTCTTCTTTCAATTTTCTCTGTCTTGCTCTTTCTTCTATTTCGGCTAACTTTTTATCTACACCCGCTAAACATCCTGGACGCCCTGGTTCTGTCTGTTTTTGTAAAAAGATTTTACCTTCTTTTATTTTCATCCATTCCAAAGCATTAGCATGTGCTATATCGAGTAAATTATCTAAATTGTTTTGAAAGTCCTTTTCATGGCGCTTGTAAACATCTTGTGTTTTTTTGAATTTTTTTTTGCAACTCTCTCCAAGCATGGTGAAAATCCACAAGTTTTTTTACACAGTTAGGGATAGCTCTGGTAGGGATTCTAGTTTTTTCCCAGAATATAATACACTCTCGAATGACGAGATTTGCGCTTTCATTAATAGTCAATTTAACTTCGCGAATGTTAAAAAAGAGGACTGCAAGAACTTGACGGTTAGACGGTAACTTTGCTCCAGTTATTTGATAGTTCACGTCACCTACTAAGAAAATACTTTTTTTATTGCTTCTTAATTACACTGCCATTTTTTAAATGTAAAGCAATATGTGTTAATCACGAGACTAACTGAGAACAAATGACAAATATGGCGAGTACGCGCCGCTACTTCCTCATAACTTGTATGAACATGATTCGATGCAAGTCGGCACGGGTTATCGTTCTCCAAATAAGGTAAAAATTCATTCCTGAGTGTTTTAGGAACAAATGAACAAAACTAAGACCTATGCGTTAAAAAATAAAAACTTTGAAAAATAAGGGACACCCTAATATACATATATATATAAACATTTTCAAAAATGGTGCCAAAGTGTTTAGAAGGTTATGAAACGTCGAGAAATTTTGGTCCGACCCCTAGGTCCCGCCATCCGACCGATGCCAATAGTGTATGTTGCCATATGGCAAATACACTAAAAAGTAGGTACTTTTGTACGCGAGTTTGTACTTCTTTAACGTCATTAAAAACTAATTTGTAATATACATGCAAATAATTTATATTAAATAAAATTTTCATAAAATTTAAGAATACAAAAATCAACACTTTCAAAAATTTTTTTTGATTTTTACTTTTTAATCAATACATTGAGTAATCAAAAATACATTATAAATTCTGCTGGACAACACTTAAAACGACTATTGGTTGTAAACAAAGGTTGTATTCGTCATTTATATTATATCGTTTCCATCAGGTGATAGAAAGTCATTAATTTCGCTCATCTGTCATATCAATCTGAGCCTACTATTGCCAACTTCATACTGTCGAATGTTAGCTCGCCACTTCCGTTGCCTGCTAAAATTTTACTCTCAACACGCCAAAATAAGTATAACTTTTAAAAATTAACCGATGCCAAGTTCCTTGCCGGTGAGCGGTAACAAAAAAACTCGGTAACTGGCGCGCCAAAATAGAATGGTTGTGTGAACGCAAATTGAAAATTTAAACCGGCGCGCCTGGCACACGAGACGAGAAAACGCGCCCTGCGTCTCTGAAGATTGAGCATTTAGACGCAGGTCTGTGTAAATGGGCCATTTCAGTCACATAGATATCATTGGTCTATTAAAAAAATCCCAAAATCGATATTAACAAGAGGGTAGTAATTTATAAATAAGAATATGAGTCCGGTCACCAATTAGCAGAGGATAGTTCAGGCCTGAACGGTTCAATTGTCGTACCTACTATAAAAACTAAAAAAAAATGAACGATCATTAGAATCGTCAGCTTCAACTCTACAGCCCGTTCAGTTGTGTGTTTTGAATTGTTTTTCGCTCGATTGAGTCCGTTTCTTTGGCACAAAGCTACACTTTTTTGGTTTATAAACGACTGTTCTTTAGGAAAAAAGAAAAAAAGAGATTTGATAATAGCGATGATTGTATTGTCTTACATTTAAAGTATTTTTCTCTCAAACACTTAATTTTAATGTTCAATATACGCAGCTCTCACAATCACTGTTATAAATTCAATTTGGTTCAATTTACACTTAACGTAATAAATCTGCTTTGTGTAACAAAACTGTTCTTCTATATTCGTTCATACACTTATGGACTGCTCAAGTCGTATCTCATCTTATAGATAACAGTCCAAGCTCTGATGGTATAAAAGTCTATTGGACAACATTACTACATTTTTATTACTGAATTTAATAGATTATATGAGGAAAAATATCAAATCGGTGGCAGACTCAGTTCTGTTGTTGTCAATACCTTGAATACGGCTCAGCAATACTTAATGAAAATACAGTTACAGAAAAGTATCTATTAGTTACAATTATCTGTCTTGCATTTTTAGGGTTCCGTACCTCAAAAGGTAAAAACGAAACCCTTATAGGATCACTCGTGTGTCTGTCCGTCCCACTGTCAAAGCCAATTTGCGCCGAACTACTGGACCGATTGAGCTGAAATTTAGTATACATATGTAAGTCGGTGACCATAAGACGGACGTGTAACGTAAATAAATGAATTTTGAACATGGGGGTCATTTTTTGGGGGTAAATTATAAATAAAAAAAAAGTTGGGACATATCAAGTGAAAGGGTTTGTAGTAAGGGTCTCAAATATATATATTTTTATAATTTTAAAATGAATAGTTTTCAAGTTATTTAAGAAAATAGATGAAAATTTACCATTTACCTCCTCTTATCTCCTACTGGACCGACTGAGTTGAAATTTGGTACACATATGTAAATTGGCAACCCAAAGACGGACGTGTAACGTAAATAAATTTTGAACATGGGGGGAATTTTTGGGGAAAAATTAGGAAATTAAAAATTTTATTAATCCAAATACTTGAGATTTATTATTGAATTATAGTAATAATTTTGGATGCGATATAAAGTCTAATTAAAAAAAAAAAGTTTTGCAAACTGTACCGTGTGACATATCAAATAAAAGGGCTTGTAGTAAGGGTCTCAAATATATTTTTGTTATAATTTTAAAATAAATAGTTTTAAAGTAATTTAAGAAAATCGAAGAATAGTTGACCATTCCCCACTCTCCCCCTTATCAAAGAAACTACTGCGCCTAAAATTTTGAAAAAAATAGGGAATGTCGGGTCTCGCCCATAGTTTACAGGAAAATTGAAACGAAAATCTTAAGTCTTAAAGTACTTATGGAAAACGGAATAGTACGGAACCCTCTTCTCGCGAGTTCGACTCGCACTTGACCGTTTTTTTACTTGCGTACCTACGCAATGTCTGATACACGTGTAGGGAAATCGGCTATTTTATGGGGAGTAGTGCACAAATGTAGATTTTGTTTCTCATTAAAAGAACAAATGGAAAATAAAATATATTGTATTCAAACGAGATCGAACATTTACTGTACAGTGAACTTAAATTAGATATACATTTTATTTTGTTTATATAGTTTCTAATATCAGAGAAATACAATTTAAGTATTTATGGCTTTTGCACGATCTACTAAGCTGTATATTTATACCGTGGTCTGATCAGTGACTAACCTATAAACGCAACGGAACGTACAATACAATTCAAGAGAAAGTATGGATCGTATTGAGTGATCTATAAACAAGTGTGAAAACGCTCGGCTAGACGCGCAATTAATATACCTAACCATGAGTCGGATCGAACTATCGGATAGTGATGACATCAGTGTTATATAAAAAGGGCGCGTGGACTGCCACAAAATCTGTCGAATTTACGCACTTTTTCATTGATAGGTCGATCGGTCCATCGATTACTCATTGATGCCCGCCTGGCCTAAAGTCTGGCCACAAGAATAAAGCCGTGATTTGTCTACCGACGAACTCGTGACCTTGGGTCCAGTTAAAGATGACATTTTATCGCTCTTCCATAGATATACCTAATTATTTTATATATTTACGGTTTTGTTTTAAAAAAATCTGTTTTATTATTATAGCAAGCACAAATTTTAAAATGAATTATAACAAGTATCTAGATAAAGTAACGATTTAAAAAAAAGCATTTCGCTGTAAAACTTCCAACAATCGACACTATAGAGGACTGGCCATTCCAGGATAGAATTTCAACTTAACCGAGCACCGAGTTCAAAAGAAAGAATAAAGCTCGTATTAGAGAGTTATACTTTTGGTTATTTATTTATTCTTTTGGTCTGGCGCTGACAGGTATTCTTCGGTCGGATGATCGTGTAGAGTATAGACCCAATTAAATGATTAAAAAACTATTCATCATTCGATTTAATATACAGATGAGTGCATGATTATAAAAGTATGCTTGCTACTGTGCGTTCAATTAAAGAGCGTCTTTGCGAAATGGTTGAGAAGCTGCTAAAATTCTGCGAAAAGAAGGACGGACGTGCCTCTTTATCGCGTAATTCTATCACATGAGCTATATTTTCCCGCGTGCCACTTCGTACAGTTTGTATTAGTTTTACATAGAAGCACACAAATTTCAATAACAAATCACGTCAACTGCAAGTCGATCAATTACATACACGCCGTAACGCCACTGACACTTCACTAAAGCCGGCATCAGACACAGCAACAATATTTGAACACTTGTTTTAATACTTGTGAGGCACGGGTATTTGGGTATTTGTTCAAAGTTTGATCACACATTTGTACTTTGCCATTCGGTGTCGGTTTTTCGAGCGCACATCAAAGCGTTCAAAGTTCAAATGTTTGCGTAGGTGCTACACTTGCGCAAAGTTCAGTTCCTCGTAAATCACTAAGTAGAACGGTCACTTTGTTCAGTCGCAAGATGGACTGGAGCAACGAAAGTGTCCTTGAATTTATTAAGTTACTTGAAGAAGAACCATGTATATGGAATCCAAAAAATAAAAATCATAAAAATAGAAATTTGGTCAATGATGCCTGGATCAGAATAAATAAAAAATTGTCAGTGCCTTGCTCTATCTAAGAATTAAAAAAGAAAATCGTCGTCCATCTTGTTCGTTAATTTGAATACTTTGCAGACACGTTTGCTACAAGTGTCTGCAAAACATGTCTGGCTGGTGCAGCAAAAATGTGTTCAAATGTGTGAGCAAAGTCTTTGTTCAAATTTTTGTCTGTGCCTGGCGCCCGGGTTACAGGACACAGCTGGATATTGCATAAGAAACCTCTCAGGTTGTCATTCAGATATGTCTGGATTACTGGACTGTCACAATATGACAAGAGCGTTTTGTGTAACTTAACATACACATATTATACATATTCACGGCTATTCTACTAATGATAATTACGGTGATTACCAAGTGCTTAGCAACATAAAGACTCTGGGCAACAACTTTTATTTGTTTCTTTCTGCTAAGCAAAGTGTTTGCCACAAGTGGTTAAAATGATCATGTGCCGTGTTTATAAGAGTGGATAAATTGTAACTTGTAAATGGGTGTTGTTAAGCTGACACTTTGAGTGTTTATTAATTAAAATGGACGGCGAAATATTTCACTTACTTATTTTGGAGTTAATTGAGAATGAAAACAGGTTAATAATAGAATTATATTATAACGTACACGCGTTATACATTTTTTTATTATTCTTTTACGTTTTTTATTAATCCAAAATTCGAATTGGAATTTAGTATAAGGGCTAATTTTTCCCATTTTTTATCCACAATTGTGGATTCGGTTGATGAAAGTTTTCCACTCAACATATTTTTATTAGCGTCAATAAAATCAATCATCAATTTGTATTGACTAGATGATACTTTTTTTTGTCGTCTTTTTGTAATTTTATTATCCATAATAATAATTATTATTATTAATAATTAATTATTTTCAGCATTTGACAACTAACACAAAATTCAAAAGTTATAACCGTGGTAACCGCACAAAAACAGACTTCTAATAATTAAATTCAGACAACTCTTTATAAATTTTGTAATCACTGTGGTTACGTAAGAGTGTGCAGCGACTACATTTTTTTTCCCTTTTTGAATAATATGATATTATACATTTATAAATTTATGTAAGTACTTAAATTTATTGATTTTTTTCTTATTTTTTCAAATATCCTGTCAGACCGCAACCAGCATTACATTATTATTACTAACTGCGATCTGACAGAGATATCGTTTATTAATAATTATATAATTTTTATCATAACAGGACGAGGCGAACTTTCTCGTCTATAAATACAGCTCAAGAGCTGTTTCTCGGCGAGAAATTAGCCGTCCGCGTCAATTCATTTTATTTCTGTTGTTATTAATTTTGATTTAAATATATTTTTGTTTTTTAAAACGTTTCTGATTTTTTTTTATTGGAAATTATTAGAGTAAAATCTCCTAAATAAAAGATCTAACCAGTTTCACTGGTATTGTTAACAGTGTGTGTGTGTTTCTTTGCGAAATTTATATTCTGTGATACCATCTTTTTTTTATCAGAAACCACACTACGTTACAAGTGATTAGAACAAAAATAGTAGAATACGGCTAATTATCTACAAATCGTTCGTTTGTTTTAAGCCACTTTCTTTTGGCAGACGTTCATTTCTCTATTAAACAGTAGTTACTATAATTTCGACGGGCTTAGTCTAGTAATTCTATTTGCATCAGATGTTGTTGACCAGGTGTTTCTCGTGAACTTTACTGTATCAGAACATAAAACAAGGAATGATAGACTATTTTCTATACGCATTTATTTCCGTGCTAATTTTGTTTACGTGCGTTTATTTTTAGCCAGACGTTGTCGAAGATTTTTTGCGCGCGCGTTTTCATCACACGACCGTGTTTGTTGGAACGGCGCCAAACGGTCGACGATGTTTGTAGACTTGATTAATAAAACCTTTAACCGACAGACTGAATGTGGCTGCGGTGTCTAGTTGCCGCTATTCGCTTGTTAGTGTGCGGAATATTTTTAACCAAACTCTAAAAATTTATAGTTTAAAAAAAATACAAAAAAACAACGTTTATGTCACCGGACTAAAAAGTAGAAAATGCTTTTCTTCTTAAAATAGCTGCTTTTGAAGCCTATATAGTGGCTGTTAATTATGCTTTTTCTTACTAGTGTGTAAAGTAAAAAATTAGATTTTACCAATCCAATAGTAATATATCTACCAGTTGCTTTTTAAATTCATATGAGCAACAGAGTCAAGCATCGTAAACAATCTACATATAAATCCAATATGGTCAAACTGAATTGGTAAAAATATTATAAATATAATTGTGAATATTATCAGGAAATTGGAACAGGCAAAAAACATTTAACTATTGATCTGCAACGTTTCGACCTTTATTAGGTCTTCTTCAGGCATCGTAATATCCAGATAATTAATGAATCCCTTTTAATTGAGTAATGACCATTGTAAAATATTTGGGTAAGAAAAATATTTATATTTTAATTTGTTAATTGTGTGAAATTGACAATATATTTTATAAAAAGAAACCAGATACATTTTTATAAAATATATTGTCAATTTCACACAATTAACAAATTAAAATATAAATATTTTTCTTACCCAAATATTTTACAATGGTCATTACTCAATTAAAAGGGATTCATTAATTATCTGGATATTACGATGCCTGAAGAAGGCCTAATAAAGGTTAATATTTTTATAAAATATATTGTCAATTTCACACAATTAACAAATTAAAATATAAATATTTTTCTTACCCAAATATTTTACAATGGTCATTACTCAATTAAAAGGGATTCATTAATTATCTGGATATTACGATGCCTGAAGAAGGACTAATAAAGGTCGAAACGTTGCAGAAGTAATAATCGATAGTTAGATGTTTTTTGCCTGTTCCAATTTCCTGATAATATTCACAATTAACACTAAAATAGACGCAACAGTAAACAATTATAAATATATTTATTATAATTTGAAAATCAACTATTTTATAGAAGGCGCATGTAAAACATATAGTACGTGTCTTGTTCGTAATGATATCATGATTCGGATGACTGTTAAAACTTGCTAATTGCTCTTTTTAATAGAATGTCACTTCCTCGTATAATACCTTCAAGATACATGAACTATTATTTTCATCTATAATGATGATGTTTTTTTGCAAACGAGGCTAGTATAGTAATTTATGAAATCTTTTTATACATCATGTTTTCAGTCTGCTGTTATCAAGTATTTAAAATATTCATGTTTTTATTATAACACATTCGTTAATACCCTTTCGGTTTAATGTTACTTTTTAATTTGCAAACATTTTTTTTTAAATGAAGGGAAATAATTATAACGCCTCGTAACTCATATTTCATATAAGTAATTTAAATTTTCATATATGACGTATCAAATTGCATAACGATACACGTTAATTTCACCAAACAATCGGGTAAAGTTACAAATTTTAAACTCAATAGCGTCCAAAAGATAATCGTATATTAAGAATCACCTTAGAGCAGCGGTTCTCAACCGGTGGGTCGCGAAAGGGTTACATGTGGGTTGCGACTCGATCCTAAAACCATCAGAAAAGATAAAAAAAATCGAAACAAATCGAATTGTGTTCTGATTGTTTTCTTGGTTCTTGATTTTTGGCATCTGGGGCAGACAACAGAACCACTACATCCCTCCACTAGGAACCGCTGGACCGTGGAGGTATTCCGATAAGGAAAGGTGGTTCGCCAGCTGAAAAAGGTTGAGAGCCACTGCCTTACAGTGTACATTTAAAATCCGTTTAAAAAAAGCATTTATTCCGTTCGTCTTTAATAAACAGAAAAAAACATTATTTAAATATCCACGTGTGCAGGTTTTCACGACCGATGTTGATCCAAATCTTCTTGGTTTCCGGGCTGCTAGACCGTGATTTCTATCTGACGTTTCGGCTACAACACACACTTACCTTTACCACATCGCCTTTGATAATGTCTATAGCAATTGTGAACGACACTTCAGGTAGAAATACCCAATGGACCACTGCCTACAAGTCCGGAAACCAAGAAACAGTATACTGTGAGGGATGTCAAATTATATATTTTGTGAAAAGTAACACGTTTTTGTAACAAAATGTTGAAAATTATGTTTTGGTTAAGTTAATTTTGTGGTGTAATATACTTATACATCAGATAAATGAAAGAGTCTGTTTTGCAACAAAACAGTTACTAGGTAACTAGGTTATTTACTGTGCACGTAGATTTGGTTTTCCTTTTACTCTAAAAACTTGTTTTTAACGTTTTTTTTTTGCTTACATATTTTGATATACTTTACAATTTTAATTTATTAAATGTAATTCATTATTTAATTCTAGAAAATATTGATTCCTGTTTTGTCATTCGGAATACATAAGTGTACAAGTTTTAAACTCGAACCGCCACGTAAACTGTACTATGTATATTTTATATTTTATTTTATGATAATAAAACTGTTTATATGTGTACAAAATTTCTAACTAATCGAATATGTAGAAGTGATTCGAAACTGACTTGCAAGGTTTGACCTAAACTGACAGGCAAGCAAACATTTGAAGTTGAATAGTTAGTAATAATAATTGTGACAGAAACAAGTAGGAAACGATAAAACTAATGACTATATTAGCATTTGCGTTTAGGCAACCTTCTCCCACAATCAACACACATCTATCGGTATGTAGGTACACAAACATGTCGGTGATGTTTAATTTAACGCCTGATTTTGTAAAACGTGTACTTAATTTTGATGTAAATTTATCGCTCTCGTCGACTTACGGGGCTGACAACGTGGATATAGGGTAGTGTTGTATAGAATCGGAGATGGCACTGTTTGTCGGTATTGTAGGAGGAGGAGGAGGAGGGATGGAGGGAGTAAGTGCGTGTGTGTATGTGTGTGTGCGTGTGAGGATAGAGAGAGAGAGAGAGAGAGGGACGGAACCAATGACACGTTGCGTGTACACATGCATAGGTCATTGAGATTACAATATCAGGGGAAATCGTCAATAAAAAAAATGAGCTTTAAATCACAGTGAATACTTTGTGTATTGTTTACGTCTAAAACATGGTTTGTTTTATAAAAACAAGCGGCAGTCGGTAATAAAACCTGCAAGGACAAAAACTTTGTGAGTGAATAGTTAAAAAGTATAACGACAAAACCACAAAAACCAACGCGTTTTCTTAATGCACATTTCAGTAACCGTGTTGAGAATCAGAAAATTATTACGAGAGCTTTAATCATCCCATTGATTGTTGTCGAAACGTGCGTCCATAAAAATGTTTTTCGTTTAATTTTTTAGTATTCTGTGGCTTCACAGTAAAGCTCAAATGTTTCATTTGTCTTTAAGAGATTAAGACTGTCGGCACGCTCTGAATTTAAGCCAAAAATAGAGCTTCGGCTGTCAAATGATTGTAGACTTTCTCTATAAGGAAGATAAAGGACAAATCTAGGTCTCTAATCGACTACTTTTGTAATTTATGTACGATTTATTAGAAAAAAATTGGATTTAATTGTGCCAAAAAACACACGTTTTCAATGTCACATTACGACCTTATTCGTATTTATTTCACAAAACTGTTCTATCACAAACCTAAAGTAACTCTTCCTTTTTCGGAAAAGTTTTTTAAATCTTCAAAATATTTACAAAAATTAGAGTAATCAATTGACAGCGGCACCTTTGCAATAACATCTTTTAGCCTCGTAGTTGGCACCAGCCAAAAATTGAAACGTGCGGATGATTTGAGCGAGACAGATCTAAAGAAGGTCACACCCACAATATGTCTTTTGCCTACCTCGCCTCTTACCGCTGGGTCTAAATCCAAACTGTGTGAAAGTGATCCAACACTGTTAACTGTTTGTATCAAATTTATATATACGACTCTTTAATAATTTACGCATAGTAAACTATTTTTTGAAGTAAAAATTCTTTTGGCACGGTAGAGCAAAACTGATTCTTGAAATTGAAAATATAACGAACGTGTCTCAATGTACTACGTATACCGTAAATTAAAAAAAAAACCGGCTGTACAACTTTAAGCTAAGTTGGCGGCGAGGTAGAATACTTGCCTCGTAATTTAAGCGTTGTAGGTTCGATCTCGGCGGTCGGTGTCATTATTTTTTTTACAAGTGTACTGGTTTTACTTCTGTAGTGAGTAGTGTAAAATACAGTTCCTTTTTTTTATTTATGGGACTGCACATACACGGAGCAAAAAACAACAATAAAGATAAAAAAACGGGTCGCAGTGCCAAAACCCTGCCGACAATATAGTGTATTTGCTAATATAAGCAGTGTGGCTTTATTATGCGAACTTAAGGTGGTTTTTGGGCAAAATAAAAAATTGGACTCCTTAATACACCCCTTAAAAATACATTTTTTTTCTCAATTGCAATATTATTATCAATCGAACCTCTGTACCAAATTATATACATCTTTCAGTAAATAATTCACTATCTGCAAAATAACGTTTTCATAAAATTTGTAAATCCGGTCCTGTCGGGCCGATTTTATTAAAATTTCAGGGACACATTTTAATTACTATCAGAGGGTTAAATTTCAATTTTGAAACGACTCTAAGAATTTTTTCGGTATTTTGGGGCCCAAAAACATTTTTCAACCCCTAAAAACTACCCTTAAAATGGCCCGATTAGGCCCATTTTAATATATACATATATATAAACATTTTTAAAAATGGTGCCAAAGTGTTTAGGAGGTTATGAAACGTCGAGAAATTTTGGCCCGACACCTAAGTCCCGCCATCCGACCGATGCCAATAGTGTATGTTGCCATATGGCAAATACACTAATAAGTATAAAGAAAAAAGGCGTCAATAAAGAAAACGGAAAAACGAAAATAACTAAAAGTATAATATGTATTATATAATTTGTTTTAAATATTCTTAAATTTGACTCTCAGTTCTATCAAGAACTTTCAACAAACTTTAGGAGGACATCAAAACTTTTTAGCGAGAATGTTATTTCCAGTCACCCTCCTGATATTGAATCCTCCAGTGACACATACGGGAGGAGAGGGTTGGGTAAGCTTCTAGGGATCGAATTCGGAAAACTGAATGATTTATATGGGGCGCTTTGTAATTTATAAGCCTGTTCGTTTATGTTTACCTTCTTGAGTTCAAACAGAGGGATGATTAAATTACATCATAACGCCCTCAGAATTATTATTATTATCACGTGGTCTTTGAGTAACGGGGACTTGAACACGAAAAACAATGTTTTAATTTGCTAAATTTGCAACGTTTCGTTGTCTTTTGTAGCTTCTTCAGGCAATTGAATTACTTTTATAAACACTTTAAAGCATCTAATAATGGTATTTCGTATATCCATAGGTTTACGCTACGATGTGTAAAAACAAATTTCACGCACATGCAATTTTCTCAATATTTAATTTGTTTTTAGCCAATTAAAGTATTGTTTTTAAGTCCAAGTTCCCATTTAAATATATAATGAATGTTAAGAAAAAACAAAATAGTTATCACAGTGTCCAAATGTAATTTTCCACAAATTATCAATAATCAAATCGCTCCTATAATAATGTATTTCCCTTCGTGAAATATAAATTGTATAAATAGGCTATAAGGAAATAGCTTAATAAGTAACTACTTTAAGCTGTGAACATTGCCATTTTAAGAATCGATAATATACTGATAAAACTATATGAAAAATTACCAATCAACACAGAAAACGAGAAACACTGTAAAAATGCATCCATAGTAGTATTATTCAGGTCCATATAAATCATACAGTAAATAATCAGGTTAATCAGACCAAACAACTCAATGTTGACATTAGACTTTCATTTACGTTTCGTCGGACATCCCGACTTCCTCAGGCAATCTACAGAACACATACATAAAAATTAATTAATTAATTTTTATGTATGTGTTCTGTAGATTTCCTGAGCAAGTTGGGATGTCCGACGAAACGTTGCAATAAATGAAAGTCTAATGCCAACATTGAGTTGTTTGGTCTGATTAACCTGATTATTTACTGTACTGTAAAAATGGTAATGGGATATATTATAAATCAGACTTTACCTGCGGTGTCACACGCAAGACAGAATTTTTTTTCGAATACCTAAAAAGTTTCTATACTTTAAGTTCGAATACCAGTTGATAGTGGACTAAGTCTCATTAAAACGTTAACTAATTGGGGGCACCAGTAACGCCAGACTTAACAGTTAGTGTATTATAAAACTATTTAAAAAATAAAACAGTCTGTATTTCAAAATCAAAATGATAACGAAATTATAATTGATAAAAAAAGTATTCATAAAAACTTAACTTACGATACCCACATAAAAAGGGTTTCTATATTTTGTACAATAAGAAAAAAAACTGCACTTTTAACTAAATAGGCAGTAAAAAATCTATAAAATAAAGTTTTATTTTTATCTAATTCTTAAAATTTACTTTTTTTTCTTTTACGACTTTGACGCCAACCTTCAAAGTTCGCATTCAAATTTTACGATCCTTTGAAATGTAGGTGTTTTTGTCTAAATTGGGGTTAGGTTCCACGCAAATTATACAATTTAAACCAACTATTCAGCAGTTGAAGATATAGTGATTTACACATAGATGAAATGAAATTTAATGAAAATAAAACGAAGGTAACATTACTGTAAGTTCCAGTAAAACGGTTGTTAAAACTTCTAATTTTTATGCTTTATTTATAACTTTAAATCAATTTTTGGTATAAAAAAATGTATATAAAAATAAGACACTATCGTTTGCATGATAACGTTATAATGTCTACACGTTATCGCGTCAAACCACCATACCCATTCTTCCACCATATATACCCGTCATTCCGTCACATAAACCCGTTCCTTCACCATATTCATTGGCAATTCGTAACCTTTAAGTTCAGTGATAGGATAGTTCTATATAAAATGTATTTTACAGTAAAGCTTTGTACGTAAGTGGCAAAAAGTTCCAGTAGGCCACAACACAATACGCCTATCACACAAAAAGTTTATCGGTACAAATATAGAATAAAGAAAAGAAAAAAAAAGAATAGAGAAACCATCAGCGGTACAGTGTGACTGTGTATCCTCGGGCACCGAAATTAAATTGCATCGGGAGGGTTTCAACGGAGACGAATAGAAAGAAACGAAATTTAATCAAGCGAGGTCTCAATAGCTACTTATTGGTACAAAACCATGTCTTACGTGGCTCTCTGAAGGAATATGTATTGGCTGTGTATGTGTGCCTATGTAACCCCGCATGTACTTCGTTCACTGGCGTACGATAATTATTGTAAACACTAAACAGTATAAATATTATAATAGCTATCGTTTGCTATAATTGAAACATCCATTGTTACAATGTTACATTAGAAAAAAATATTTTCATACACCTGTCACCGTATGAACCATTTACTACTAAACAGTATATTCCTAAATGCTTGTTTATTTTGAAAACTACTCGTATACAAAATCATAACGAAATTTGTTTCGTTATTTGTTTTTCGAAATTTAAATATTAAAGCGTTAATGATTACTAATATAAATTTACGGGTCGCAATTCTAGACGGTGCGCCTTGGTTTATTTTTACCATTCTAACCCACTACTGAGAAATGGTACTGTCGGCCAAAATTAACTTTTCAAAATTTTACAATATTTTTTGTTTTGGGGTCCCCCGAATCCAAAACACATATTTTTGGAAAACGGCTGTTTGTGAAAGGTGTTTTTTGTCGGTATGAAATATCTCCCTTAATACTGCATCAAAATTAATGTTTGACACGCCATTTTCAAGATTATTTTGCTCTCTAATGACGAAAAATAAGTTAATATCTTAAAATTCATGTTTTCATTAAAAAACTGCAGTTTAAAAATTTTAACAATTTCATTACAGAAAATAACATTGAGAAAAAACAAATGCCGCCATCTGGTGGCATTCTGTTTATTTTAACAGTTGTCGATAATAATATGACGTGTAGTGGCGCTGAAGTCTCTGAATAGAATAGAATAAAATTTATTTCCACCGTATTATATTACGTAACTGACCACTAACGGCGTGAAGTATGCGCACGAGTTCGTTAGTCTAAGGTTATTGTCAAATCAGATTTTTTGACAATGCTGTCTGTATCCAAGGATGAGTAGTGTATCTTCTTTAGAGCCTTAAATAGTAGCATCGTCGAAACAATTTAGTTATTTGGAAATATTATTATGTAACTCTTTTTTTTATATACAGTAGAACCCCGATAAGTTAAAATCCAAGAGACATGTTAAAAAATTTAAGTTATCGAGTTTTTTACTTATCGAGAGTTGAAGTTAGAGAGGTTGTCAGAGTAACATTTTTAACTTACCGAGGTTTGTGGATTTTATAGAGGATGTATTTAGTTAAATAGAGGTGACAAATTTTTTATCTATTCACTTATTCATTTACAATCAAGTATTTATTTATTTAAACAATCAAATATTTAAACAAAGAAATCAGTTTTGTTTTTGTTTCATGCAATTTTGATTTTTGGCAAAACCTTTTGTTTAGATACTTAGTCATGATGACACTGATAATACTTTAACTTATGGAGGTCACCAAAATATTATTTTAAGTTATCGAGGGCGACGTTCAGAAGATTTGTTCAAATTACCGAGGTTTTTTTATTTAAGTAATGGAGGTTTATGTTTTCAGAGGAAGGGAATTCAAAAAATTTTTAACTTATAGAGGTTTTTAACTTATCGAGGTTCTACTGTATATACTTATAAAATAAATATACAAATATATATAAATTTTAATTTGTTTCAACAATGTAAATAAATGAACTATTTGCAATGTTTTAAGATCCTGAAGAACGCACAATTAATATTGAAATATTGGCTGTTTAAAAATTTGGTAGTGTCGGAAGAAAAAAGCAAATATATATTGCAATTCCTTTGCCTTGTATCGGGTTCTCCTACGACAGTCTGATCATATATCTACTAAATTCGACACATCATTATCTCAATTATTTGATTGAGTGTCCAATATTTGTAGGTAAAGACACGATTGTACTATCGAAACGTCGACAATTAAATACGTATTATCAATAAATATGTATTATAAATATTGTAGATATGTATTATCAATTTTTATAATACCTTAATGTCGGCGTGTTTTTTTCAAGAAAATTAATTATTACATCTTCAAAGTTCAATTCCAGATATATGTTATAATAGAAAACATATTGAGGTTAGTCACACCATTGTTTCTTTTTAGTAAATTATTTAATCCATAATGTTTAATATTTTTATATGAATGTTAATTATTGTAAAATTTTTTAGAGCTTGAAAAAGTCTTAATTAAAAAAAAGACGAAACGTTGCAATCAATGAGTGTTTAAATTGATTTATTTTCATTATTCCAATTATCCGAGATCCTGTTTTCTATTAATTATTACGTTTCATCAACAATACCATTGCTAGATACGAATGTGCTACGTACTTTTTCACATACGAAAAACTTTTAAAAAATAGATATTGCATATCACTAAAGTAATTCCTAAGAAAACAATTGCCTCATAATTTGAAATTTCATGACTGTTTCAACAAATTTTCTTTTTTAATTAATATTTGAAGAAATTTAAAACGAATAAAAAATATTAAAGAAACGCTTAAATTAAAAAAGTGCGAGAAAATTATGACAAGGTAATTGATATAAATGTAAATAAGTATTTAAAATTCATTCATGCGGATAATCATTGACTAAATAATATGTACAAAAGAAGGTCGTTGAATATAGATACGATATACGATAACCAGTTGCAATGAAATGAAATAAAGAAAATAAAGTAATTATTTTTTAATGCAAATATTTGTTTAAGCTAATGACACGAACTCATAAATATTTAACATTTGTTATTAATACGAGTAAAGTTACAGTAAATTTTACATGTAAAATCAAATAACACTTCAAATACCTTTAACATTAATGACAATAATAAATTGTCGAATAAAAAATTGAAAACAAAATTTATGTGACGACCATTACATTTATATACAAACAAAATTAATTTGTCGATTCGAATTGTTTATAGTTTAAGAGTAGAGAAGCGCCATGCTTTAGGGTTGTTTTTTTCTGTTTATAAATTTACTTCTATTGTGTAGTATAAGAACTGAAATTAATTTTGTAACTTCTCAATTGGCAACACTCTGAGAACACTATAACTGTTTTTTCGTGCATGACCCCTTTCCTAATGCGTAGGCATTACTTTTATTCATTTTTATTTTATTGGAAATGAAAACAATCATAATTAATAAACAAAATTGTAATAAGTTTTTTTGGGATGGGGGACCGCATATTACGTATAAAACTGAAAAATGTGTTTTTGCACTATACCCACTATAAAATAGCTGCTTTATAGGTATGTATACAGGTATGTAAAGTGATCAATTACGCACCGGTGCGGTAAAGTAAAACAACACTACCAATTCAACAGTAATTTTCATAAACTACCTATCAGTTTCCTATAGTTTCTATTAGAAGTATGTGTAAAACAGCGGGCTCGAATAATACCACATAAAAAAAAATAAGAGGATTAAGTCCCTTACTCGCTTCACGAAAGTCCTAAGAAATAAACAAAGAATTTTACAAATTAAATGAATTCGTGTAAATTATTATAAAAGGCATGTTACAAACACACTTTGTCAATTGTAACGAAATATATTATTATTGTTGTTATTATACAATCTATACTATTCCAGAATTACTGTCTGTTAGTACATACTAGTATATTTAGAAAACGGATTTTGATTAAATTTGGTGCACTCTCAAATGGTATCCTTTAAAATATTTCAAATTTTTATATGGTGACTTTCGACAAAGTTCTTGTCAGAACAGACGAATTTGCTGGCAAAATTAGTTCACGTGAGCTAAGCCGCGAGCTAAAAGTATAAATATCATATATATTAATACGCTAAGGTAAAGATGTTTGCCTCCCTTTTTCGAAAAAACCACACAATTGCTCCACATAAATTTTATATCATTTTATAGATAATTGCTTGCTCTACCGACATCAACAACTAAAAAGTTTATTATTGCTTTTGTTTTTATAAATTTATTAATTATTAAAATTATATACATAGATATACATTAAGACACAATACAGCAATGTTGCCATCTAACGGCTTTGATTTTGAAACAACGTCAATATGATTGATGGTCGGTAACTCTTTTGTTCAATTTCAACTCAACTCACGTATGTATCAATACTTTTTATATAGTGGCGTTTTAGCTCAACGTTTTCGATACTTGCGCTTCTATACGACAGTTTTAGAAAAATATTTTCTTTAACCGTCACTGAGCTTCGTAATGTAATACAACAAAAAGAAGAAAGTTATAAAGAGTGTGAGAAATTAGAAACGAATTTTAGTGCGAATTATTCGCACAGGTACCGCTAGTATAATATAAATAAATCTCTGCACTCTTTTCTCTTCTTCTCTTTCTTCTTCTTTTTTCAGTTATTTTGAGTCTTGCACCAATTAGTGTTTTCGATTTAATATTTTTTAATAACAAATGAAAAATCCAATTGACACTTTTATCAGCTCTTCATTCTTTTCTCGAAAGATAGCATTCTCGATACAAAAATACTTGCTCTCACTGTATGATTTATTTAAACTGAGGTATCAAAATTTGAAGAGTTAGTTATCGTTATAGTACGCTTTGCAAAATGCAGCGGCAAAGCAATGAAGCAATGTAAACCATACTTGTCCCATGCATAAAAATTATGCCACCAATATTATAAATACAACTGCACAACTACAACCCATCTGTCTACGTTCCAGAAATAAAGCACGGCACGTTTCGTATAAGTAGGGTCTCTTTATGAAGGGCAGACATACATATATACACGCATAGGCTGTTTCATAAGTTTAAAGACCTTGCCCGAAAGTAGTTCTAAACATAGAAAATCAATGAGTGCAACAAGGAAGACATAAACAAAATGAGAAGCAATCGTGGCTAAAAAAACTTTTAAGCTCAGTATACATCAAGAGTATTCATGAAAAATAACTAAAGCTTAAAGTTAACGTCTTTCAAAGTGTCCATGGAAAATATGATCTCTTTGTTGCACAAGATTAATTGGCTATGTGATCTATTTTTAGTGTATTTGCCATATGGCAACACACTATTGGCGTCGGTCGGATGGCGGGACCTAGGGGTCGGACCAAAATTTCTCGACGTTTTATAACCTTCTAAGCACTTTGGCACCATTTTTGTAAAAATTATATATACATGTATATATATATATATATATTATATATATATATATATATATATATATATATACGTGCGGGCTATAACTTTCGAAAGAGTTAATTGATTTTAACGAAATTTGGCACACAAGTCGGAATCCATCACCGCACGAAGCCTATTTAAAATGGGCCCAATCGGATCATTTTAAGGGTGGTTTTTAGGGGTTGAAAAAAGTTTTTGGGCCCAAAAATACCGAAAAAATTCGCAGAATCGTTTCAAAATTGAAATTTACTCTTTTAGTAGCAATAAAAATGTGCTCCCAAAATTTGAAAAAAATCGGCCCGCCAGGACCGGATTTACCAATTTTTTGAAAATACTAATTTGTAGATAGTGACTTATTTATTGAAGGGTGTGTTTAATTCGGTGTAGACGTTAGATTGATAATAATATTGCAGTTAAGAAAAAAATTGTTATTTTAAGGGGTGTATTAAGGAGTCAAATTTTTAATTTTGCTCAATTTTCGCGTAATAAAGCCACACTGCCTGTATAAGCAAATGCACTATATTGTCGGCAGGGTTTTGGCACTGCGACCCGGGTTTTTTCTTTTATAAAAAATCATTTAAAAAATGGAAATTCTTATTACAAAAACCTATTATTATAATTGAAGTATATATATACATATATAAATTAACTTGTTAACGCTGGGTTAAAAAAAGCATTGTCAAAAAATTTGATTTGACAATAACCTTAGATTGTGATCACACAATTACAGTTTTTTTCATGCAGCAGCAGTCTAATGTGTTGTGAAACTAACTGTTATGTAAAACAATTGTACCCACACATAAAAACAAAAAAAACCCGGGTCGCAGTGCCAAAACCCTGCCGACAATATAGTGTATTTGCTAATACAGAACTTGTGGCTTTATAATGTGAACTTAAAGTGATTGTTGGGCAAAATAAAAAAATTTACCCCTAATACACCCCTTAAAATTACATTTTTTTCTTAATTGCATTATTATTGTCGATCGAACGTGTACATCAAAATTAAAAACACCTTTCAATTACATAACTCATCTGCAAACTAGTGTTTTCAGAAAATTGATAAATCCGGTCCTGTCGGGCCGATTTTATTAAAATTTTAAGAGCACTTTTTAATTGCTATTAAAGGGTTCAATTTCCATTTTGAAAGGATTCTGAGAATTTTTTAGGTATTTTTGGGCCCAAAAACTTTTTTCAACCCCTAAAAACTACCCTTAAAATGACCCGATTGGACCCATCTTAAATAGGCTTCGTGCGGTGGTGGATTCTAACATGTGTGCCAAATTTCGTTAAAATGAATTAACTCCTTCGAAAGTTATTGCCCGCACACACACACATATATATATATATATATATATATATATATATATATATATATATATATATATATATATATATATATACATATATATATATATAAACATTTTCAAAAATGGTGCCACGTTGCTTAGAATGATATGAAACGTCGAGAAATTTTGGTCCGACCCCTAGGTCCCGCCATCCGACCGATGCCAATAGTGTATGTTGCCATATGGCAAATACACTAATGACTGATCTATCTATATGGAAAAAATCGCTTTTGAAACTAAATTTTGGTCAAAATACTTAAAAAAATGTTGTTCTGGAGTGGACATTATGCAAAAAAAAACTATCTTAAATACAGGTAAGTAGGTACCATAGCTTAAAAAAGAATATCGTTTTAAGCAACCAATTATTTTTTGAGCATTGATTTAAAATTCTGCAATGCTTTTTTTTATGGAGAAATATGTGTGATAACAATCAAGGTTCTTGTCAAAGTAGATTTTCTGCAACGCAGCATTAGACGCGAACTGCATAGCACTGAGTTATCTTTACTATTTTACTACCTGATAGTTCGATCGGGCGATTGAATTATCATTCATGTGCGCCTAGGGTCTAGTCTTAAGGGTCCAAATTATATATAATGAACCGCTACATATCGACAATATATTTAGTTGTCGTGTATTAACACTCTCCTGTATTATAGAAAGTACTTGCACATTGCATTCGATACAACAAATAGTCCGTTGCTTTGTTTGCTATTCTTCTTCTTCTTACACAAAAAGGATAACTGATGAGGCCATGCAAGTGCATCCTTTTTAGAGATCGTTTTAAATCATTCTTACACGTACTAGCGAGCAATAAATAAATCAAAAGCTTATTTTATAATAATGGTAGCTTTTCGAAGTGCAAATAGATTAATTAAATAAACAAAAAATAAATATGATCTATACTTTAATAATAAATAGCAATTTTAGAAAACCCGTGTCGCAGTGCCAAAACCGCATGCCGACAATATAGTGTATTTGCTAATACAGGCAGTGTGGCTTTACTACGTGAACTTAAGTTTGTTTTTAGACAAAATAAAAAAAGTAACCCCTTAATACACCCCTTAAAATAATTTTTTTTCAGTTAAAATATTGTTATTAATTCAACGTCTGAACCAAATAAAATACACCCATCAGAAAGTAAAACCTTATACGCATCGAACTAGCGTTTTCACAAAGTTTGTAGGTGTGGTCCTGTTGGGCCGATTTTATTAAAATTTTAACAGCACATTTTAATGTAATGTAATTTTGTAATTATTGTTTTAAAATATCATTTAAAAACCAATTCTTATCATGTTTTGTTATTTAAACGCCGTTTTGGTTAAAATGGCGAAATTATTAATGTTTTTACGTTTTTTTCTTATAAGAATATTACTAAAACTGTGCCAAATCCCAAGTTGCTGCAACTCTTTTCTCTTTGTGTCCACAACAGTTAAAATGTTGATGACTTTTTAATCAAGTTATTAGCTATTGAAGCAAAAATGTCACTTTAGACTTTAAATGCTCATAACTCCTGAAGAAATGCTCGTACGACAATTTTCCGAAGTGCATTAGAATGATGAAAATGTCCTCTTTAAAATGCTGCTGTTCAATTTCCAAAGTAAGAGTTTTACATAGTCCTATAGTTAAATATAAATGATATTTTTAATATTATTATAGGCCGATAATTAAGTACGAACGCGTCACCAACTGACATATCTACGCTTACGCTGATTGTTCAGATGGAACAAGGCAACCACTGTAATCTCTACTAGCCTTGCTTTTCTATAAGTATTTTAAATTGATGAATTCAAGGACTTGGTTTAAAATCCTTGTTTAGACGCAATCGCATACAAATACGATTCATAGTTTCTGTCAAACGCTAAGCGAGATATCTTTCAGACTTGCAATCAGCACAAATCTATAAATGAGAATCATATTTGCATAAAGTAACCTTTATTATTGCGAACGATGTAATAAAGAACTGAGCTCTGATATAATGGATAGTTCAGTGTAGCGTGAATCTGTTTTATATATAAACTTATTTTACACTTCTTGATTTTCAATTACAATTTCAGCGTAAAACTATAGTAGATATATAATAAAATATAAGGTGTTCTAAAATAGCTCTATAGAAAAATTGTATAAAAAAGGTGGAAACCGGTTGACCCTAAAATTTATACGTTACAATAAATTTATACTATTGTGTTCGTACCTACTACATTAAAAATTATAAAAACATAGTTAAGAATGCCTGAGTCATAAGAAAAAAAATTGCTGAATTTTATTTTTGACAGGCAGCAAATTTAAGTTTTAATGAAACAAAACATAGTCTATAGCATTCCTGGAATCATCAGAAACATTAAAAAAAAGTTTCATCAAAAGTCCTCAAATGGTTTTTAAGTTAATACGTTCGAACATACACACGTATACGAAGAATTTTATATACTTAAAAGTATAAATTTGCTACCGCTAGTAGTATGTTCGGTGAGTGCGTGCCGATTATCATATAAACGAAACAATGATCATTCAAATTAAATATAGTTCTACGTCGTAACAAATGTGTGGTTACACGCATTACACTGTATGTTATGTATCTATTACGTCTAATGTTCGCTCATGAAATTACGTCAACACGAAAGCTCTGGTAAAGTGGAGTTCACAATAACGTATAACGGCCTTGCGTTACCAGACACTGCATAAAAACAGCATGACGTCCCACATGTCAAAACTTCATTAATTTAAACAGTGCATATTATTCCTCATCTGTAAATAAATAAAGTAAACCAACTTGTTCATTTTTATATCCTTTCTGTTCATTGGAAACAAGAATTTAAAAAATGTATACACTTTAAACAGCTTTGCTTATCCCGCATAATACGCTTCCAAAAAAAGTATCAAATCATTCGTTTTATAGCTTATTTGTATTCCAATCCCCGAAAGAAAAAAAATGTGAGACGACTCTGTCTATTAAAGTTTTAAATTTTACATTACTTGTGTCTATTAGAAAACAAACTATAAAAACATTCTTTTTGAACAACCCCTTATACAATAGCTGCTTTTCATGCCTGTATAGCAGTAGTAAAATGACCCATTTCTACTAGTGCGTAAAGTAAAACAAAAGAAATGCTATTTTATCAATCCAATAGTAATTTCCCTGTAAGTTGCCATTTAAAACCATATGAGCATCAGATACAGCAAACTAGATATAGTTTTCATATAAACAATACAAATATAGTGTAATATGACCAAGTCTAAACTGTTAGATGTAAATATATGGTTATTAAGAACTGAAAATCATCTAGTTTATAGGAGGTACGTGCAAAAAATGTAGTACGTATTTCGACTGGCATGTTTTTATGACTCGTATGACTGTTATAAATATCTGGTCACTCGTTTTAACATAATGTCACACTTCGTACATAAACTACTATTATATAAAGTCAAAATTAACTTTTGATAAACTATTTATGTTTCGAAGGAGGGCTTCTTTGCTGACGATCAAATACATCTTTCTGATCACACTACACATATAATAGCGATAATAAAGTAACTCGAAAAAAAAAGCTTATCATAAAGGTGTGTAAATGCAACTGGTAAGGATAAAATATAATACTGTGCATTTTTTGTATCGTAAAAAAACGAACAACAGACGTTCACTATTTACATTCTTCCGATTCTATTTCTCAACATAGGAGTCATTTTTTGGTCTTAAATTAAAGAAAACCCAGGTCGCAGTGCCAAAACCCTGCCGACAATATAGTGTATTTGCTTATACAGGCAGTGTGGCTTTATTTTGCGAGCTTAAGTTGGTTTTTGGGCAAAATAAAAAATTTTACTCCTTAATACACCCCTTAAAATAACATTTTTTTCTTAATTGCAATATTATTATAAATCGAACCTCTATACCAAATTATATACAACTTTCAGTAAATAATTCACTATTTGTAAACTAGTCTTTTCATAAAATTTGTAAGTCCGGTCCTGTCGGGCCGATTTTATTTAAATTTTAGGGACACCTTTTAATTACTACTAAAAGGTTAAATGTCAATTTTGAAACGATTCTGAGAATTTTTTCGGTATTTTGGGGCCCAAAAACATTTTTCAACCCCTAAAAACTATCCTTAAAATGCCCCATTTTAAATAGGCTTCTTGCGGTGATGGATTTCAACACGTGGACCAAATTTCATTAAAATCAATTAACTCTTTCGAAAGTTATTGCCCGCACACACACACACATATATATATATATATATATATATATATATATATATATATATATATATATATATATATATATATATATATATATATAAACATTTTCAAAAATGGTGCCAAAGTGTTTAGGAGGTTATGAAACGTCGAGAAATTTTGGTCCGACCCCTAGGTCCCGCCATCCGACCAACGCCAATAGTGTATGTTGCCTTATGGCAAATACACTAATAAGGATGAGTCCAGGCACCAGCACTTTCTAAAAAATACTGATTTTTTTTTCCGTACAGCCAACGTGAAATCAGTCCCACTCGTAGAAGGTCGTTGGCCTATAGCACCCCAAGACATCACGATTAGCTTTAATTTGTTAGTATATTTGCCATATGGCACATACACTATTGGCGTTGGACGGATGGCGGGACCTAGAGGTCGGAAAAAATTTCCCGATGTTTCACAGCATTCTAAGCAGCTTGGCACCATTTTTGGAAATGTGTGTGGGAAATAACTTTCGAAGGAATGAATTGATTTTAACGAAATTTGGCCCACATGTTGGAATCCGTCACTGCACGAAGCTTATTTAAAATTGGCCCAATTGGGCCATTTTAAGGGTAGTCTTTCGGGATTGAAAAATATTTCTAGGCCCAAAAATACCGAAAAAATTCTAAAGTCATTTAAAATATTGAAATTTAACCTTCTAGTAGCAATTAAAAGTGCCCCTAAATTTAAAAAAAAAACAGCCCGACAGGACCGGATTTACAAATTTTATGAAAATACTTGTTTGCAGATAGTGAGTTATTTACTGAAGAGTGCGTAGATATTCGACTGATTAATATGTTGCATTAAAGAAAAAAACAGATTATTTTTCTTGCATTAAGGGGTTACATTTTTTATTTGGCCCCTAAAACATATAGGTTCACATAATAAAAACACATCTGCCTGTACCTATTAGCAAATACATTATATTGTCGGCAGGGTTTTGGCACTGCGATCAGAGCTTTTTTTTTTGTTTTGAGACGAGGCATTTCACAACCAGTCTCAAAATCCCTCACTCATATAACAGTAAATTTTTTCAGCACATTGCTCTGAGATACGAAATGTGCAATCCATTCACTGGATATCGCTAATTTATCACGATCTCATTCAAAAACCATTAAGAGAATAATAGGTGGATAGTTTTATTATGACTTATAAAGTTTGTATTTCTCATTTCAATAAGATGTCACAATATGTTTCTATCGATGAAATTCAATTCATTTTTCATTCCAACCCGATGGAAAAACAAGCGGAATGAAAATAAGAATGGAATGGGATTGAAATAACGTGTTTCCACTGAATAATTTATATGCTACATCGACGTGAAGTGGGACTGAAGAGTGAAGGCTCCTATGCCATGGTCATTGATTATACACGATCTTTAAATCAAAATTTATACAGGACTTTTTATGTGGCATACTCTTTACTTATGAGTACCTACATATGCTACACTCGGAAATGATTTGACTGCCTAAAACGATTCATTTTTAAAGATATCGAAAATACACGTTTGGGCGTTCTTTGATTTATAAAAAAGTGTTGTTAATTTAAAATTCGATAAGGAACATAACAAATTCGGTTGTCGGAAAACATTAGATATGGAGTGCTAATGTACAAACTGCGCATACAAACCGACAGGAAAGAGAAGGCGACAAACAAAGTATATGAATGTCTCTTTCTGGCCCGTATGTATGTATGTACGTATGTTATTGAACAAAGACGGAATGGCTACCGCAATTATCGCTATCTCTTTCTGTCATATTGCTCGCGCAGACTAGCACTCCATATTTATACCTCATTGCTGAAAAGGACATTACGTTTTAGGCATTGGTTTCCAAGGCGCCTAATTAGCGCGCGAATTTCAAGTTCAAAAAGAAAAAAATCTGTTCTAGAATTTTTGTCTTTTGATATATTTTTTTTGTCGGTGTAACGGTTTAGAAGAGAAATGAGGAAAACTCAAAGCAGACCGGCCCCAGGTTTTTCGCCCAAAAAGAGATGTACCGGCAACGATTTAGGCGGGAACTTTTTAGTATCTTATACCTAGCGCTCTTGAGAATTCATTATCAAAAAAATCTGCAAAAACTTTAATTATTTCTTCCAAAATGCCTGTACTAAATAGTCACCTATGTTTGATGTATGATTATATACATATAACAATAAAATATTATTATGAGCATCTGTGGTTTGTTTAGTGTGAATGCGACTTAGCAGTTCAATGTGAATACCTACCGTTGGCTGCTTCTACAGTCTTCTCGTGTTATTACGACGCTATATCTACGCCACGTCTACTTTTTATGTCTTCATCAATTTTTAATTTTTTCTTAATGTAACTGCTGGTTATAAAATTAGTCGCTTGTCTGGGAAAGGATGTAAATTGTAAATTTTATACGAGAAAAAGATGAGTGTCGAATCAAATAAAATTTTTTGCATGATAATTAGTCTTCCAAATGCTAATGTATTTTAAAAGAAGACATTTCTTTACTTTTATTTTTCATAAGCTTCCTCATCTTCCTCACTTATTAAAAAAATTTAGATTTTTTCTTTTTTACCTATTATACAGGGTGTTTTCGGTCTACCTTATTTTTTATGGATATTACTACAAAACGATGATTAGGTTAAAACACCTTAAATGGTTCTATAAATTCATATTCTAATAATACTGAATGGGGAGTATGCATACAATTATAAATTATTATATTCTGATCTTAATATAGCAGAGTTTTGTTGAGTTTAAAATTGTATTGGATTATTGCTGCCAATTTTATTAAAAGAAAAATATTAAAAACATGACAGGTTAAAATAGTTTCATTAGAAAATGTTTCGCTTTTTAAACATCTTCAGTTCCATAATTAGATAATTAATAGCAAAAAGTTAAAGTTCAAAAATACCCAAAAATATAATAGATACAAAAATCAACATTACAATATTTAAGAAAAAAATTATTTGATAGTTATCTTAGCTAATACTTTTCCTAAAAATATTTATCTTTGTATCTATCATGTTTTTAGTTATTTTAGAGCTTTGACTTTTTTCTATTACATATCTAATTATGGAACTGACGATGTTTACAAAAGCGAAACGTTTACTAATAAAACTATTTTAACCTTTCATTTAATGAAATTAGTTGCAATAATCCAATACAATTTTAAACTTAAATTATGTCAATATTGTGGTTGAATATTGTGGTTGAATACTGAAAGGTTTATTTTAAACATGTTTCTTTCCTACAAGAAATTTTAAAAATTAAGTGGAACGGAACGTAATTTGAAAGACCAATCAGCGAACAGTGACGTCACTCCATCGCCGTTATGGATATTAGAAAACAAAGTTCATATATCAAAAGCCCCTCACGTGATCACTAATATTGACAGCACTAGATATCTCCTGTCAATACACGACCAGTATTTTGGCTCCGCTCAAATACTTTCAGGATCGCAAAAGTATCATCAGTATTTGTCCTCGCACACGATTAGTAATTTTGACAGTAATAGTAACTTTTTACTATTTGCGCTTCTGATGATGACAACCAGAAACGATCGTTGAGTGAATTTACATAAAAGCATGTACCTACTTATTACAGCTTTTACGAGTGGTTGTGGAATTTATTTTATTATTGCATAATTTCTTTTACAATATCTTTATTGAATTTATGTTATCTACTTAAGTATTTAAGTAAACAAACATGTATTAAATATTTCAAAAACTATTTCCAGTACATGAAAGTAAAAGTGATGAAGCCCCGCAGATACAATATTGAGATTATATTAAGAGCCAAAAATAACTAGAAACGAAACCTTCTAAGAAACACGATTATATTTCCCTGTGTATACTTTGTTATACGTTAAACAGCGAATTTTCATAATATCTTTTCCATATAACGTATATACATATTTCAAATGAATAATAATAACCTAAACATATGTAAAAAAAATAAATTAAAGAAAACAACATCTTAAAAACAACGATGTTCTTTTAAAACCAAAATGCAATGAAAAGTGAATTATAGTCACAGCTCTCCCGACGCTATTTTTAAAGCGAAAGGGAATCTACATTACAGATCTTATAAGTACGCAAAATATTGAAAAACTTTTCTTCGAAGAACATAACTTAGCCAAAATATTTTTTTAATTCGTTTCTAAAACCTGTAATGTGATTCTCAGTTTTTCATTTGACGTTTAGCCGAACCTCTTAGCTATAAAAATAGCGTCGGAAAAACTGTGACCATTTTAGGCGAGTAAAAAAAACCGTTGGGCGCTCATAGAATAAAAGTATTCTGATCAACTTCTAATCACTGAAAAAATAGTAAATGTATTTCGTTTGTAATGACAGTCTGACAGGTATTATAACTAAATACACATCGATTTAGTGAGTGATCAGTCACTCAAGTGATATCATTTTTTGCACGTATGTTCTATAAAATAGCTGATTTTCACTTCATAATAACTATATACAGTTCGGCCACATTGGAAATTTAGATTCTTTACGAAGACAAAGTCTGCTTTTAGGCGAGGGGAAAGGATCTGAGACGTAGAGTGAAGGAGTTCTTTGTAGGTAGCAGATATACTTCCAATTATAAATATAATTAAATTAATTATTATTAAACCGACCTTCGATAAGTTGGTCAAGCATGGCATAGATGTGACTGTTGGCTTCGTCCGTCATCACCCATCCTCCGGTGGTGATTTCAAGTCGGCCGTCCTGCAGTAGCTTACGCAACGCCTTCTGCTTGGTGGGATGAGCACTGTCCCACCACATACTCAGGAAGGATACTTCCGACCAGATGAATGTCATGTTGGGCCACTGTTGCAGCTTGGCAACTATGTTGTTCAAAATTTGCTTTGATTCGTAGTGGAAATACTGTTCGAATGTTTTTAGCCATCCTGGATCGTTGTGCGAATGAGGAACCAAGATTACCTGAAATGAAAAGAAACTATGTTGAAAAATCACATTTAAAATTTATAAACAGATATTTTCTTTATATTTTACAATCGATATGATAATCGTTATAAAATTTATACATAAATGCCTGAGAGTTTCGGATTTCGAGGCAATGGCATTTAAAGTATAGAAGAATGATTTTTTAGACAACCCCCAACAAATTTTGATAGATGAAAGCATATCTAATTAAAAAAAATATATGAACATGTAGATTACAGCAAATGTAATAATAGTTTTTTGGCGCTATCTGCTATAAAAAATATCCCCTTTACATGCATGATCTATGCAGACATGTAAAGTGGTCCCTCCCGCACTAGTGCAGTTTCCAAAACAAAACTTCGCGCTATACCAACTTCATAACAAATCACTATTTGCCTATCGGTTGTTTTTTTTTAATAAGCTACTATAAAAGTTAAAGCTTAAAAGCGAAGTGTAAAAGTTTTTAAAGAAGAAGTGAAAAGCAGCTATGCAAAAATATCATATACACCTCGTGCGTAATTGTATTATGACACTATGGTATTTAGAGTTAAATTTGTTTATTAATAACAAAATCTTTTTGGTGAGCTAATAAATCAGCCACCCTTATAACGACAGTGGCAACATAGTTGTCTGGAAAGTACAATTAACTAATCAAAGTGAATTTGTATAAAGAAGCTATAAATATTTATTAAAAAAACTAACATCTATTCCAAATTTCGGGCGTTAAACGTATAGTTTAGTGTTTTATGTGGAATTAAATTAACGCACGTAAAACTAGCAAAACTGTATAAAAACGCGAATTGTTTAAAACGTTGTGAAAGAACCGACATTATTCTTTGTACGGAAATATAATAATAATAAAGCAGCAGTTACCGCAGAACTGTAAAACAAACCGTGGAGATATCGTTTACCTATGTAATATTTTATTCCCACAGTCGATTCTTCTATACACACAAAGAAAACAAAGAGTTAAAATGCCCATATTGTTTATCCAGGATCGGCTTCATTACAGTAAAAAAAAAAATTGAAAATAAGTTCAGAAAACGCAAATTTAGAAAATCTGAAAACCGTTGTCCCTGGAACGTACCGCTATTTTCGATCTACTGAGATGTGGTTTACCTACGGTATTTGTTAAAAGTTATTTAAAAAAAAAAAACACTTTTTTGGAAATATTTCGTAAATGATATCTCTAGAAAAAATCAATCGATTTTAATTAGTTTTGCAACATTTGTGGCAGTTTTTTCAAGCGCAAAAAAGTAATCTATAATAAAAAATCAATCTGACAAAAATTTGCAAAGATATCTTGAAAAAACACTGTCTTGGAAATTTTTCGTCAACGATATCTCTCGAACGAATCAACAGATCGAGATGAGGTTTGCGGCAATCGACGCAGTTTTTAAGCAAAAAAAGATAATCTATTACAAAAATAATCAATCGTGTGTACATACATATACGCACCTACTTTTTTTAAACCACGACTGATAACATAAAATAATAATACAATGAAAGTGTTGATAAGTCAACATAAAATACATAATATTAAAATAATAAAAAATAAAATATCACAAACAATGTTTTATTTCCAAGTGGAAATAAAACATTGTTTATGATATTTTATTTTTTATTATTTTATAGATATGTCTTTCCACAAACTTACACTCGCTAATTTCGAAAATTTATAATATTAAACATATAGTAGGTACCATAGACATTTAAGTAGTATATCAAAACTAAGAAAGCGTTCTTGATCAAAACTATACTTTTATGATTAAAATCTAATGTCGATGTTAACTTAGTTTTCTGACAATGTGTTGTTCTTATATAGGGTTGCCATCCGTCCGGGTTTCCCCGGATTTGTCCTAGTTTAGAGGGCATCCGGAGAGCGTCCGGGCGGGGCTTCATTTGTAGTCCGGGTTTAAAAATACTAAAATGGTCTCAGTACTTTTAAGATTTTTGTTTAAAAATTTAATTGAATTTTGTTAGGTTTAATATTGTAATAGGGTTTTGTTTTCATAACAGAGTATATTAATAATTTGTGTTTTATTTTATGAATAAAAAAATTCTAACTGATTATTAAAACAATTTGTAACAAACTGTAATAAGATTCTGTTTGGTTAGGTACATTTAAAATGATGATAAAAGACAACGAAATTTAATTTTAAGCATACACAATTAAGTTAGCAGGAAAGTGGACAAATTGATGTAAATCTTTATAGGTACCAATTATTAATTTAGCGACGTTTCGGTCATTTATTTGATCTTCATCAGGCATCTATAAAGTACTTTCCTGCTAACTTAATTGTGTATGTTTGAAAAAAAAATATGGACGCAACAATTTCCAATTTAATTTTAAGGTCTGAAAATAAATAAAAAGATGATTTATGAGATTTTCAACTGTTTTTTATTACACTGACTAGGTTTAAAAAAACCTGTTGACATGTCCGGGTTCTGGGCTCTAAAATCCGGGATTTTCACGTGTCTTGTCCTGGTTGCCAAATTTTCGAGATGGCAACCCTATTCTTATATAAAATTCTTAAAACAAAATCGTGAGTTTTATAAGTCCGGAACTGAGCTGTAGGTTTCAAAGCGTGGGCTTTGATTTCACGGCTGGTCAAGTACACAGACACAAGTTCAACCCATCTGCCTGGCTACGGTCCACTAGATGGGAACCGCACTTTTACATAATCTAACACCACTACCACGCTCATTTACCAACGTCGTTGCGGATGTACAAGGTGATATCAAAAACTCACACTAATTATGTAACGTCAGTAAATATCTGCACCAAATTAATAGCAAGCTGCAGTAAGTAATGCCCTATATGCCAAGTACAATAAACTTTGTGGTCCGATTTCGTTAAAACTTTGCGACCAAATTTCAATCTTTACGAAATAGTTAAAATTAAGTTTTGAAATAATTCTGAGAATTTTCGGGTGTTTTCAGACCCCAAACAATTTTCCAAGCAGATTGCGGTAGGCTCGTGCAGTGATGGATTTCGCTAGACTTTGCGCGTATTTTATTTCAATGAGCTACTTTATCAATGACAACAATTAATAATGCAAAGGAGACAAAGACAAAGAAGCCTATCATAGAATACATTAATTATAATCAAATATGACGTAATATATGAATTTATAATTAATAGTTTGCTTTCCTTTGAAAACATGTCACAAAAAATAATATGTAAACATAGAATGTATAACAAAAGATGTAATTAAAATAAATTAAAAACAAGTATTATACACATAATAATGCATGTATATTTCTTGAAGAGTGCGCTATGAAAATAATAAAAAAAAAAACTTCTCATTAAAAAAACAACCTAGGTATATACCTCTCAAAATAACTACATGTTAAAATGGGATAACTTTTGCTAGTCACGATTTTATTGACAATGCTGCAGCATTTGAAAAGAAACTCTTTTATCAACTGACAGAAAAAACAGTATTATGTCTAAAAAAATAATGTGTTTATTATTCATTTTTTGTCCCACAATAAACGCTTGATTTAAGGCGAGGCAACAAAGGCGATTGCTCCGAATCTTCACAAGGATCTCACACACAACCTTCACCATTGATTTTTTTATATAATTATATTGGTAAAATAAAAAAATTCGTTAACGAAAAATATTTTGGAATTGTTCTGGCGCGACCAGTTCTGTTTCGCTTAATCGGTCACTTTAGATGCCTGTATATTTATAGAGGGTAGTGCAAAAAAATGTAGTAAATGTTAAGTAAATAATAGGTTGTTTCTAGTGCGTGATGATATATGATATATTATGTGACATTTTAAAAACGAGCGACAGTGAGTTTTAACAGTCACATGTATCTTTACGAACGAAATATAAGTATACCTATATTATTTTTTCCACGTACCCTCTATAAAAGGCTACTTTTGACACAATTTTGAAAATTTTTGAGAGTAAGTTTTTTTTAAATATATAATAAAATGGAAATCGATAAAACAGTCCATGTTATAATTTACGATAATTATTTATTATTATCTAAAAAGATACATTTAAATTAAAGTGCTGAATTTTTTCATATGCTTATAGTCCGTAAGACTTCTCTACATGAGCAGTAGTCGCTGATGTTTGAAATATTCATTGTTACAATGCTATATTAGAAAAATTTATTTTTCAAATCAATATCATCGTCGGGATTCAAACCAGAATTTTTCCACTTTTGCGGCGGAATGAGTTGTCGGTATCGTAGAGTAACGGAAAACTCATATTCCGCCGCGAAAGTGGAAAGATTCGAGTTTGAGTCCCGACGGTAACAGTGGTTTGAAAAATAAAATTCTCTAATATATAGCATTGTAACAATGAATGTTTCTAACAATCATTTATATAATTATTAATTATAAGCGATCGCATTTTAAACAAGCGCATTTACTTTTGGAAGACTACTCTACGCCGACAGTTCTAGCAAAAAGCGGACAGATAAAAGAGGGAGTGTTCAACAATATATGGATTTATCTACATAAAAAATGTGTCATAATTTATCAAATGTTGGCAACGTAAATGAGAATTTGTCAAATTTACTGGCGAGCGCCATATTTAGCATGATTAAAAATGGCAGTGATTTATTTTGCTCTATTATTATAACTATATCGTTATCGAAAAGTTCTGTACTAAAAGGAAACATGTCAGGACTGGAAGTGAGTTATTTTCTTATTCGGAGAAAATTGCTGCAGCTAAAAATTATCTTCCTATCTAATATAAGTGCTTTTCTTCACAACAAACACTAAACAGTCAAAGTTCGAATAATAAGTCGATCATTCTGAGACATAGATATTTTCCAATTACATACTTTCTTTCATTAAAAATGTATAATACTAGCCACTACCATTAATTTCAAAGTTTACTAAAACTAATTCTTCTTCACAGTGTTGAATGTTGCCTTTTTTCTTTGAAAATGAACCGTATACCTTTAAATTTCTATTTAAGTTCCTAAAAGTTATTGAATAAGGCTGTCGCCTTTCTGGATAAAGGTTCAAGTATTCTGCTTGAGCCCACTTGGTATTTTTGTTACGCTGAATGTACGCGCAAAAATAGCCTGTTTCTGTTAGAGAGTAAATCAAACAAAATGAATTAGCAAAACTGTAGCGATCGCTCGACAGATTGTTTACCTGTCGATATGTATTTGTTTCAACAAATTTTGTTTTACACGGCACACTTTGATCGGTATGGATAACGTCAAAAAGCTATTTTGGTCAGTTTTGTAGCTTCTGATTGGTTTAGATATAGGATATGCTATGTCAAATTATTCAGAAAAATAAGAGGAATTCGAATATCTGAAAATCGAAAATGCCGTCCATAAGAAAAACCAAAGTTCATGTCAATATCTCATTATGTAGTGGAAATAAAAAAATTAAACCTACGCCACTGAAAAGATCTTAAAAAGTTATCAAAGAATGGTTAATAAAATTTTCAGATATCTTCATAAATAAAAAAGTTACGACCAGTTTTCATAAATGGCAATTTTCACTATTTTCTGAATAAATTCATAGGGTGTCAAATTTCAATTGTTTTTTCGACGGGACGTTAACGAGCCCAATTTTCTGCACTACTTTGCCCATTTAACTGACTTTCTATCTCCACTAATAACAAAGTAACCCATGTTAGCCAACGTCGGTTGAGACACCCTGTATAGTCTATAGCCTTTCTGGATAAATGGACTAACACGAAAATAATTTTTCAATTCGAACCAGTAGTTCCTGAGATTAAATAACGACGAACAAGTCAGGTCGAAAAAAATTAGCTTTAATTGGTGTTAGTATACTATTACAGAAAACATATATTATTGTCCTTGTGTCGGCTTTAGGACGGTAACGGTTGCGTTTATTTATATAATTAAGTTCACTCGTGTTGCAAGAGCCGTATAATTGTGGTAAACGTTGAATGAAATCTCGCCACAATTTGGGTTATACGTTTAGCGTTGAACGTATCAGTTTGACTAATCAAACTGCAATAATCATAATTAAATCTTTTAAACATTTTTCAAGCAAGAATTTGACAAACGTATAAAGTCGAAACAATGACAACTCACATAAGGTACAAATATTAACGTCTTATAATAATTATAATTAGACCATGGGCGGCGAATAAAGAAATAAAGATTTAATTTTTATTATATTAAAAATAATAAAATATATGTATAATTATATATATGTAATTATATATATATAATTATAATATATATATATATATATATATATATAATTATATATATATATAATTATATATATATATAATTATATATATATAATTACATATATATAATTATATATTTTACTATTTTTAATATAATAAAAATTAAATCTTTATTTCTTTATTCGCCGCCCATGGTCTAATTATAATTATTTTAAGACGTTAATATTTGTACCTTATGTGAGTTGTCATATTGTATAATATATACACATATATATATATATATATATATATATATATATATATATATATATATATATATATATATATATATATTATATATATATATATATATATATATATATATATATATATATATATATATATATATATATAAAAATTCGGTCAGTATATTCATAATAATCAAATGACGAAGGATTTCCGATAATAAGAAATCTAATTTCCACTTTCCTTTCGTAGACTTTCACTTATTCATCTATCCAACGTGGATGGCTTAGGATGGAACATCTATCATCATTCTTTCCTTGCAGATTCTGTCATTAGTGAAGAACAGACAAGTGACAAGCGGGTATTGTGTGTGCATGCACCGTCTACATAATAAATAAACGTGCGCTTATCATATCTAACACAATATAATAGAGCGTACGAAGTTGATAATAATCTCCTTAGAACTTGCAGCGCATTCATTCATTCGCCTTCAGTTTGTCAAGTTTACAGTGAGCTTGGTACGCGTATTACGTAAGGTTCCGTACATTCGATGAAGAGACGGAACACTTATTGCTAATATAAAAGAGAGTCATCAGAGCAATTGGTCAGGTTGGGGCTAGCATTAGTGTTAGACATTTTTTAGAAATCTCTTTTTAGGAATACACAGCTTATTAAATAAGAAAAGAATCTTCAAAACGGTTCGCAAACGTTGGAGATATGAGGTAGCATACATTAAAATACATGTTTTTTGATGTTATTTACAAACGGATGAACCGATTTTAATTAAAACTATATGGTACTAATCCGGTAGGATTATGAACAAAATGGCGTTACTATTTTTCAAATCGGTTTACAATTGACGAAAATACCGGTGGACAAAATTGACGAAAATATCGGTGGACAAACACAAAAACGACCTCAAAATGGCGAATTCTTTGATCCTTTAGCTATCGAGTGGTGTAATTAAATTTTGGATGCAGATGATAGATATGTAGCTGCAGCATCAAACTGTATCCCCCGATTTTGTTATCATCAGTTTTTTTAATTGCCTCCCATTATGGAAGCAAATTCAAAGACGTATTCACGTCAAAAATATCATTTTATGAGCGACACATTTTCTGGTTTATTGCATAGTTCATTCTTTGAGTCGACGCACGGTAGATACTAAGCGTGCAATGTATATCAAGCCGATGCGAGTTGATATAATCTGCTTACATTCAGTCGCTTGCACTGCGCGTTGCTCACCACGGCGACCAGATAAATGTCGTTTATGTTAGCGTCTTCTCTGTAGACGTCCTGGAACTATCACTATACGAGTACACATGCTAATGTTGCTACGAGAAAATACATGCACATATTTTTTATCTTAAGGCTGTCGGAACGGTCTGAATTTAAGACAAAAATAGAGCTTCGGCTGTCAACTGATTGTAGACTTATTCGTCAACATTCTGCAAAAACTCTTTCTCTATAAGGACGATAAAGGACAAATCTAGGTCTCTAATGGACTACTTTTGTAATTTATGTACGATTTACTAGAAAAAGTTGGCATTAATTGTGCTAAAAAACACACGTTTTCGATGTCACACTACGATCTTATTCGTACTTATTTCACAAAACTGTTCCATCACAAACCTAAAGTAACGCTTCCTTTTTCAGAAAAGTTTTTTAAATCTTCAAAATATTTCCAAAAATTAGAGTAATCAATTGACAGCGGCACCCTTGCAATAATATTTTTTAGCCTCGTAGTTGGCACCAGCCAAAAATTGAAAGGTGCGGATGATTTAAGCGAGACAGAGCTAAAGAAAGTCACACCCACAATATGTCTTTTGCCTACCTCGCCCCTTTCCGCTGGGTCTTAGCACAAACGAAATACAGAGCATTCCGACAGCCTTAACAGTAGATACTCCGTCGTCCAGCTTCGCCCGGATGCAATTTCTTTGCTCATTCGCTCGAATTTATAATCCATTAATAACAAAATGAGTAACGTGACAAAGTAGTAACTGATCTTTAATGGTCTAAGAGGCAGCGAGAGATTTTCTTAAGTGTCAAATATACAAATAAAATTATATATGTGCAGATCAAATAGATTTTGAGTAATAGGCTGCCGAAAGTTGCTCGAAAGAGTTCCCTAATATACACAATCAGTGCGTTACCAAACTTGGTTGACACACTGCCACGTGTTTTAAGATATCTACCAAGAATTTTTCAAATCGCTTCAGTAGCTCTCGAGTTTACAAACTTGTTCTTTTATATATTAGTAAAGAAATTATGTTTCTTCTATGACTTTCTAAAAATTATCTTTCTCAGTCATAAAACGCGTTAGGTGTGATCATCCCTCGGTTGTTAGTACTTTTCGGTCATCGATTCCGATTCTCTTGGGATATCCCAAACTACTGGAGACATAATGCGGGTATTAATTTCAAATAAGGCATTTCAAACATCGTTAACATTTGCTACGCAAACAGATCGCGAGAGCTGTGTGGGAAATGCAGATCGACAGAACATTTGTCCCGGAGAAAATTAGTTCACCAGAATCTCTAGAATTTATATAGATAATACCTTCTCATGCATATTCATTTGATTGTATTATATGTACAGATGTGCGGGAAACATAGATATCTCAGTCTTCTATTGAAACTCGCTCTATCTCTAGTCGAAATTGTTATACACGGTGTACTATATCAGGGGACTTTTAATATGTAAAATCATTCTTTCGTACTTTTCTGCTTCCCTAATTAGAAAGTTTCCACTTGACGAAAATACTTAGAATAATAGTGTTACATCATAATAAAAAATCGGCCAAGTGCGAGTCGGACTCGCGCACAAAGGGTTCCGTACCATTATCTATAAAAACGGCAAAAAAATTATGTCTGTTGTATGGGAGCCCCACTTAAATATTTATTTTATTCTGTTTTTTAACTTCCCGCTATGAAAATTGAGAATTTTCAAAAATTGGGAAGTTATTGGTTTCACCCCGATTTTTGAAATTTGAGTTTTTGTCAGATCTCGACGTTTTGAGATTCTAGGAAGCTATTCTGACGATTTTTAAAATGATGTCCGTATGACTGTGTGTGTATGTGTTTGTGTGTGTATGTAAGTGTGTATGTAACCCTCTCATAACTTTTGAACGGGTGGACCGATCGAAACGCGGATTGCGGCATCTGAAAGGAACTTGCTCAACTTAGATTTCCTGAAAATTGGAACAGATTCGGTCAGGTAGATCTTGAGAAATCTCAAAAATAAAGCTTTTTGGAAAGCAGTTTTTTTTTAATATTTTGAAATATTTTCGAAACTGCCGTACCGATTAATTCCAAAATCTAATCAGCTCTATTCCTCATAAAATAAAGTTAATCGCCGGAAACCGCATCAAAATCGGTTAATCCGTTCGAGAGATATCGTCGGAGAAAAATTCTGAAAAAAAAGTTTTTTCAAAATAACTTCTGAAATTTTTGTTTGATTGATTTTTCTGTAATAAGTTATTTTTTTGTGCCTCAAAAAACTGCGTCGACTGCCGCAAACCGCACCTCGATCACTTGATTCGTTCAAGAGATATCGTTGAAGAAAAATTTTGAAAAAAATGGCTTTCAAAATATCTTCTCAAATTTCCGTTAAATTGATTTTTTTGTAATAGATAACTTTTTGTGCTTGAAAAACTGCTTCGATTGCCGTAAACAGCATCTCGATCGGTTGATTCGTTCGAGAGATATCGTTGACAAAAAATTTCCAAAAAAGTGTTTTTTCAATATATCTTTCCAAATCTTTGTCAGAATTTTATAACGGTTTATAGTTTCATAGTTTCGGAAATATTTTGATAATAAAAAAAAAATCAGATGTTCTTTTGTTCCGAAGATCTGTCAAAAAGAAATTAGTTAGGTAGCTGACAAGCATGCTTTGATTAATTTTTACGTTAAATCATATGGAAACAAATACCATAACCGTAAACCGTTAACAGAAATTTTATTTTATTACAATATTTCAAATGTTAATATTTATGAAGTTGGAATGATCCTGTCGCCCAATTGGCTGGAATTTTTTAAAATAGCTTTTAACAAACACCGTAGGGGTAAGCCACATTTCAATAGATCGGAAACAGCGGGAAGTTCCAGGGATGGCCTGCAGGGTCAACCATTTTTCAGATTTTTAGTATTTGTTGTTATAGCGGCAACAGAAATACATCATCTGTAAAATGTTCAACTGTCTATCACGGTTCATAAGATACCTACAGCCTGGTGACAGACGGACGGACAGCGGAGTCTTAGTAATTGGGTCCCGTTTTACCCTTTGGGTACGGAACCCTAATAAGATAATTTTCGAAGTGCTGAAAAAATTATTCCGATATTTTTAAATGATCAACTAAGATATTTGCTTTTTTGTACCTGGGATCGCAAACGGAACTGATAGATGTAGCTGATCTACCATTATGATGCACCGTGGCATAATGTGTCTTATTAGTAGTTATAAGTTACTAATAAGTAATAATATAGTAAGTCATGAAAGTAAGGTATATTTAGATTATATGTCAAACTTTCTAACAGACATGACATTGGCTTCCATATCTATTCAATTGTATCTCTGTTCCTTCACGAAAAATAGTAGATTATGGAATATGACTTGCTGTATTATTAGTTACTATAAGTATGAAACTTGTGCACTGAGAACGACATAGCGCGGAGAATAGTCAAATTTATAATTTGTAGTAGTATGACTTTGTTATTTTTAAAGATATAAAAATTCTTTCGCTATTAATTTTGTATTTTTTAAGAGTATGACTAAGAGTAAATGAAAAAATAGAAAACTTCCAAATTATTTTAGGCAAAAAACATTCAAATAACCGTTCTGAATCTAAAACAATGAACAAAATTATAGGCGCATGCTTTAGTAACACCACAAATTTGATATGAAAATGTTGAAAATTACCTTAGATATAAATAGCCATAGACATGGTATGATACTTATTCAAAATAATTTGTAATCTTTCGTCGAAAGAAAAAAATTCCATAAGATTATAAATTATTCCGACATAAAAAAGTCATAATATTGACAAAGTTCCATGATATTATCTATTTCTGAGATAAATTTCAACATTTAAATATCTAATTTAGACCATTTCAAAGCATGCAAAATGGATTTCGTTTATTTGTTTCTATGTGCACAATTCTGCACCCTAAAACTTTTATTTGAAAGTTTTTTGCCTAATATAATTAGGGAAGCAGGAAATTATGATCGGTAGTCGTGGTCGCCACATTGTATATTTCGTAATATTACATCCTTATCGTATTTCTTTGAACACAACAAATCTAACGCAGCGATTATAAAAAAGAAAAAACAACGAGAACTTTCTTTACAAAAAAAAAACAACATGAGCGTACTTCATGCGACGAGAGTTTCGTTCATCACTCGCTATAGTTCCCAGTTTCTTTATATGTATTCAATGAATAATACTGAAACTATTAAGATTCACTATTTTCCGCTAAATCTAGAAAAGGGAATGAAACTCTTGCTTTTGTTAAGTTTCCTACAAAATCTTAGACCTAATATTTTGTGAGATAAGTACGACAATTTTTTTTTTGGTACATTCTTATAAAAACTTTATAAAAACATAAAATAGTTAGTAAAGCCAACAGTGCATACCCCCCTACGATTGACTGTATAATAATAAAAAAATTAAAATAGAGACAAAAAATATGTTAGTATTAGATTTGTTCCAATAAATATTAAACGTTGAGAGAAAGTTCGACTGAGGAAGAAATAAAAAAGCGCCACAAGCGAAACGTTGGTAAAGTTTTTTTCCCTCAACATATAAGAAAAAACCGGGTCGCAGTGCCAAAACCCGGCCGACAATATAGTGTATTTGCTAATACAGGCCGTGTAGCTTTATTATGCGAACTTAGGTTAGATTTTGGGCAAAATAAAAAATTTAAGTCCTGAATACACCCCTTAAAATTACATTTTTTCTTAATTGCAAAATTATTGTCGATCGAAGGTCTACACCACATTAAATACACCCTTCAGTAAATAAGTCACTATCTGCAAACTAGTATTTGTAAATCCGGTTCTGTCGGGCCGATTTTATTAAAATTTTAGGGACGCTTTTTAATTACTACCAGAGGGTTACCTTTCAATTTTGAAACGATTCGGAGAATTTTTTCGGTATTTTGGGGCCCAAAAACATTTTTCAACCCCTAAAAATGGTCCGATTGGATCCATTTTAAATAGGGTTCTTGCGGTGGTGGATTCCAATATGTGGGCAAAATTTCGTTAAAATCAATATATATATATATATATATATATAAACATTTTTAAAAATGGTGCCAAAGTGTTTAGAAGAACGTCGAGAAATTTTGGTCCGACCCCTAGGTCCCGTCATCCGACCGACACCAATAGTGTATGTTGCCATATGGCAAATACACTAAAAAATATCAAGTTGAATATGGATAGAATGATACCAAACGAAATCGAACCTGTGAGTTTCGCATACGAATGTGATACGATGGCCATCAAACCTGATATAATATAACCTGTAAACTGCACTGTATTACTGTTTAATATGTTACTGTAGTAACCATCGATAAATATGTTAAATATTGACTTTATTTCTATCATAAAATAATAAAATTGACGTGTTTCATTGAATTTCAGTATGGTACTATTTTTTCGACAGCAAACCTACTGAAAAACATTCCGGCCAATTGGGCGACAGGACCATTCCAACTTTAAAAATATTCACATTTGACATATAATAAATAAAATAAAATTTCTGTTAACGCGCGCAGTGACACAGTTAACAGCTAGTAACAAATATGAAATTTGCTACTCATTTCCATGGTTACAAAATATGGTTTCACATGTAAAAATCAATCAAAGCATGCTTGTCAGCTATCTAATTAATTTCTTTTTGACAAATCATCAGAACTAAAGAACACCTGTTTATTATTAGTGTATTTGCCATATGGCAACATACACTATTGGCGTCGGTCGGATGGCGGGACCTAGGGGTCGGACCAAAATTTCTCGACGTTTCATAACCTCCTAAACACTTTGGCATCATTTTTAAAAATGTTTATATATATATGTATATGTATATATATATATATATATATATATGTGTGTGTGTGCGGGCAATAACTTTCGAATGAGTTAATTGATTTTAACGAAATTTGGCCCCCGTGTTGAAATCCATCACCGCAAGAAGCCTATTTAAAATGAGCGTAATCGGGCCATTTTAAGGGTAGTTTTTAGGGGTTGAAAAATGTTTTTGGGCCCCAAAATACCGAAAAAATTCTCAGAATCGTTTCAAAATTGACATTTAACCCTCCAGTAGTAATAAAAAAGTGTCCCTAAAATTTTAATAAAATCGGCCCGACAGGACCGGACTTACAAATTTTATGAAAACACTACTTTGCAGATAGTGAATTATTTACTGAAAGTTGTATATAATTTGGTGTAGAAGTTCGATTGATAATAATATTGCAATTAAGAAAATAAATGTTATTTTAAGGGGTGTATTAAGGAGTCAAATTTTTTATTTTGCCCAAAAACCAACATAAGTTCGCATAATAAAGCCACACTGCCTGTATTATCAAATACACTATATTGTCGGCAGGGTTCTGGCACTGCGACCCGGGTTTTTTATTTTCAAACTATTTCTGAAACTAAAAAGTTCAAAAATTTTTATTAATAAAACTTAAAAAGAAACTTAAATAGTATAATAAATAATAATCCGTTATAAAAAATATACCATTATATAACAGCAAAAATAACATTATAGCTTATATTGCTTGGGCCAATTTTTATCAAAAACAAAAAGGATCATCAAATATCGTCCCAAAATTTAGTTTCAATCTGCTCATCCGTTTGATCTGTTTCCCGTTCACAGACAAACAGCCGCACATACTTTTTCCAAAAATATGTTTTTTGGATTCGGGGGACCCCAAAACGAACCAATGTTGTAAAATTTTGAAAAGTGAATTTTGATCTAAATTAGTACCATTTCCCACTTGTGGAGTTGGAATTGTAAAAACAAACCAAAGCGAACCGCCTAGAATTGCGACCTGTACAGCGCGAACGTATGCACAGACCAATTGATAACTGCTGTTCGCGATTTTCAATATCAAAAGAAGTAAAAAGTAAAAAAGTAAGTAAAATGAGCTCAAATCAATCTAAAAAGTATTATTTTATAGAACAGAATTTTCCTTTTTACAAAAAGCTAGAATTTGATTTGAGTTCATACAAAATTAATGTATAAACTGTTTGTGTGAGCAAAATCCTGCAGCTCTGGTGCGCAAAGCGTTAATAAAGCACATATCGTTGGCAAAACAAAATATTCCTAACATCTGAGAAAAATTATATATCCATACCTTTCCGTAAACGATACGTCATTTTGAAATTTCATCACAACTAACCGGAGATAAAATAGTACTAAGTCATAAATAACGAAGTATCTATTCTATCTTCAGTTTTAGTGAAACTTCACCATTTTTTTTCTTTTTTCTTTTTGCTTTCTTATAATAACTAGACCATTAGTTTTCAAACTTTTTTAATGTTTTCTCAACTAAGTCCAAACTTTTTAAAGTGCTTTCCTTAACTAAATTCGTCTGTTTCTACGAATGAAATGTGATTTTAGTTCGTGTTTGTGTTACGATTAACTATAACTTAACACTCGTTGGATATCGCTTACACTCTATAGATATTAATGCTAGGTTTCCGATCCGGTTTAACCCGGGTAGATTTCGGTTTGACAAAGAAATCTCTTATCACTTTACCATATCTTTAGCCGGCGTACCACAATTTATCTTTGCTCGAAAATGAAACTGCCGATGTCTTTCATATTTTAGGATAGTGACTATAAAAACCTATTTGATTTGTGGATTTTTCCCACCTTTATTTCTGAATCACATTTTTAACATTTCACAAAGACATTTCATGGTGAAAAAGACATGTCACATTGTGGATGTTCTGGCTTATCAACGAGCCAGTAATAAGTCCTGTTCAGTATATACGCATGACCAGTATTTGATTCTTCATCGAATGTGGAATAGTTGTTATTCACTTCTTACTGGTTGATTTGATCTTATTTTGTCAGTTATATTTAGATGGGTTCTTCACTTATCTAATAATAACTTTTTAAAAACAGATTTCAAATCGCTCTTCATTTGAGGCGTTTTTCATAGCCTCAAATATTATAACATTTTTTTAACATAAATAGTTGTTTTTCAAACGGTAGTCTATTTTGTTCATAGCAGCTCATTTCATCTTTAAAAATTTATTTTGATATTATTACCTAATTATCTTTGACTCATTATATAATTTCAATTTTTACACATTTTTGTCAGAAATAAAATCTAAAACTGATTATTACTTCTTGAACTGATTTTCGATAGACCGGTCGCTTCACTAGCTGTTTGTGACAAAATACATTACTCTTAAAATTTTCATTTGACTTTATTAAACGATTATTTCGTATTTCTCATTTTCTTGGTGTTTATTGCAAATATTAATTTTATTAATTAAATTTAAAAACCTGCATTATAAAGAACAGACGAAATTATTGTCAGGGTTCTTTATAATCAGGGTGTGGTATATTTTTTGAGCTTAGATTCCTGTTTTCTTTCTTATTTAATTCTTTATTCGAAGCAATTTCACATAATAAAAATAATACATATGTAAGACAATTTTAATTAATCTTTTTTTAATTGCTTCATAAAAATACTTCTATTTTTAAATTACTACAATAAATTATCGTAAAAATGCCCAGCCTTATTTTTTACATATCACATGATTTGTATTAAAAGTGTCTCAAATCAATTTATGGTTTCATTTACATCGTAATGGCACCTGTCGTTTACAAGCAGAGGTGTCGAAGAAATATCGACCTAAGCAATACAAATATATAAAAAAACGTGTGAACATCACCCACACAAGTTCACGGGAAAATGAAACTTCGGTCTCATTGACGCGTTGTCCATTTTGCCTTACCAAGGTTTCTTTTATATTTCCCCGTCGTTGAATCGTTTCCTTTTTAACGTTACAGAAAATTTCTAGCAAATACGTCGCTAAAGAAATTTCACTTAAAAAATGTGTAACTTGCGCAAAACAGTCCCGCAAAGACAGAACGAACATCTAACGTTTACTTTGTTGAGTAGCTATGTTTCCGAGGAATGATCTCGGTCACTTATGAAGGAAAGTTATACAAACGTGATTGTGACTCTGTTATCGTCTAGACTAATTTCATTTAAATTTTCGGGATAAATGACATTCTCCGAGGTTTTTCGGCGACTGAAAAATCCTAAATTCTTTAGGACAGTTGGAAAATCTACGCGCAGTTATATTAGAAAAGCTGTTATTATATATGACCATCGCTAACGATCAGGCAATTTAAAATGTAAAAACTAAAAGATTTTTTATTACATAATATAGGTATATGACAAATAAATTGCAAATAATTTAAATATTTTAATGAACATATTAAGACATTTAAAAAAAACCGGCATGTTGATCATTTAATAATAATATATTACAATCACAAGCTGGTCATTAATTAAAATGTTTAATTTGTTTAGAGCGATAAAATTTAAACAAAAAGTGCCATATATGTATAAATAGGAATAATAAAATATATTATAATGAGGTGTACAAAAATTATAGTTAGTAATAAAAATGTAAAAAAGAAAACAAACAAAAATAAAATATTACTAAAATCATAAAACGTTCGTACACCAAACGTTATCATGATGATCTACATGATTTAAAGGTGCATTCATATACATATATGTGTGAGCAAAAATAAATAATGCCTTTCAGAATAATATTCTTTCCTAAAATTTAAATAAACAGTTAAAACATTACTTCAATAGTATCTACTTATTTTTTATGCACTTCATGATTTGACATGATTTGGTTCTTATTTAGTATGTTCTTTAGATATAAACATTAAGAGCACTGTGGTTGGAACAATAAAAATAAAAGAATATTTACTTCTTACCACAACAGATTTATTCAGTGGATGTACATTTCCATTTAGTGTTTTGCTGAAGATGGGAGCTTAGCTCTCGAAATGTACATCCACTGAATAAATCTGTTGTGGTAAGAAGTAACTATTCTTTCATTTTTAAAGTTCTATTGCGACAATAAGATTATTCTTATTATATTCTACGTTTGCGCAGGATTAAAGAAATTGAAAATCTTTTTAACGCTTTTATCCCTGGGGGCGTGTAATAGATGAGTCATGGCGGTCGGTCATTCTCAAGCCCCGCTACACTCTAGGTAGATTATAGACGCTCAACAACTAAGGTTGTTACACTCTACTGTTTACAATGACGGATACTGTCTTAGCCAGATCTGTATCACAGGTGATTAATTTACGTGTGTGAACGAGGCCATAAACTAATGTGTGAAACAGCACAGCAGCTAAACGTGCGCATTCATTGAACGGAACGCGCTGCTATTGGCGGTGACAATACAGGCAGCCATAACTCATGTCTTACAACAAGATGAACACCTCCTTTACATACAGTTCACTGGCTACATTATTTAAATATTCGTTTAGAAATATTACAAAATTATACAAAATAATAATAGTAATAACGCGGATTGCATAAACATAGGTGTACGGTTACATTGTGTTTAAGAGCGTTCTTCAATTATATATGTCGAAGGATAATTAAAAAAATCGGATGTTCTCGGAAATCCTAGAAAGATTGCAAAAAATCTGATTTTTTTAATTATCTTACGACATATATACTCGTATTATCTAAGATTTCTAAAAAAATAATTATTAAATCGTACCGTTATTTTTCAACTCATTGTCTATAGCGAATAAGTCAAAATTAAATATACAAAAAAATAAGGCTCCTTTTCTTAACGATGGAGACTATAATTAGTATATTTATTTGTCATTAATCAACTAATAATTGTATTTCTATTAGTTTCGTGCCCAACTTGGCAGCACCGGCGCTAGGACAGAATCCAACATATAATAGTTGTGCAGATAGAGTTCACAAACTTTCCAAATTCCCTCTAAATAATTGTAGAGTATCTTAAAATTATGAAATTAATTATTTATCAAATATGAAATTACAGTTTGTCAGTTTTTATTTTTGAAGTCGAAAAAAAAGAAAACATCAAATGATAATAGAGTCCCGCGAATTGAAAATATTCTTTTCCGCGACCTTCTAGAAAATAACTGCTTTTCATGTCTGTATATCGATTGCAAAACAGGAGTAATTCACTTTACCAATTATACAGTTCGGTCATATCCTAGCTTTAGGAAACGCTGAGTTACATCCTTCGCTTGAAACATCGCTATTCGCTATACTTACAATTTTTAAAACTTGCAGCCTAGAGTTAGTGCAATATTATTAATCTTTCGAAAGATTTTTGGAGAAAATATTTTTGGATATACTATATTCTATAGTCATAGCGATGTGGTTCGCAAGTTTTTATGTGGGCAAAGTTATATATGATAGTTCGATAAACTGTGATCTGTTGTTCATACTGCAAATTCAGTAATGTTAAGTTATATTTCTTTGACGTAATTCAAAACTAAGTTTTAATTTGTATGAAAATAATTTATTGAAATAAAATAATAAAAGGACTAGAGTGAGATCTGCATAAATACAGTTATTAGACGCCATGCGCATGCGAACGTGATCTCTACCATACTTTATCCTTCTTACTCTGTGAACCGAAAACAACTACAATTATATATATGGCGAAGGTATGTCCGCTAGTGTAAGGCAATGGTAACTACCTCTATTTTGTCGGTAGCCTTTTTCTGCAAACAACGGCATTATGTTAATATTGATTTTACAGTATGCGAGGAACTTCATTCTGTTAATTTTGATGTTACAGTGTGTGCGCGTATCGTACAAATTCACTCATAATTCTTTTCATAACGGGCCAAACGAAGTATAACTTCTAAAATTAAATAAATGCTTTAGTCTTGATTTATATTAAGTGGAGTCTCCGGCATTTTGCTGCTCTCTGAGGGATTCGTATAGGCGCAAATTTTTTGGAGACTCTGATATAATTAATACTCTTGCATTTTAATAAGAAAGCAATCGGAAGCGTGAAACAAATTTTCACACTGCGCTGCGGTGTACTGCGTCCTCTTAAATGCTTCGGCACTGTTAAAATTAGACGGGGCTTCGCAACAACGGTGTTCCCTGCAGATATTTCACTGCAATAAATTTAAAAGAAACATTTTATGTCATGTCTTTACAAAAAACAAATATAATTTGATTTGTTCTTTTGTGTGTTTCTATAAAGATAAAATCTTTTTGAATAAAAAGAATCGCGAAACACTGAAGTACTCTTCCTACATAAATAATATTAAATACGTCTTTTAGAATGTACAAAAAATAAAGACATGCTTTAAAAATATGATATACAATAGGAGACCCAACCCTTTTCCAGTTTCATGGTTCCGTTTTCGGTTCCTGATCGTTTCAGCAAAAATTTAAAAAGAGATTTTTACCCTCTGAAGTTAAAATTATAGGTTACGTGATTGTAAAAAGATATTAAAGTCAAATAGAAGCATTATCAAATCTTAATCAATAATACCTAAATCAATAACAGAATTTTTGTCTGTTTGTACTAGCATCACCCGCAAGTGATTGGCATTGAGGCTTAAAGAGTATTAAGGAATTTTTTATTCGGGTTAAGAATCAGTGTTTGTAAACCGTTAGAATCAGGTACTATTCACTGAAATACACAACTGATGTATCACAAACGTATGTCTCAAATTCTAAACTAAATTACATACACTGCCTAACTTTGTATAACGCAACAAGATTATTATAAAAATTCTTTACACATAAAATATACGTACATATAAAAGACCACTGAGCCATATTTACGAGTAGTCATTTCAGAGCCGGTGTTTACTAGGTCTACATAATATAACTGCGTCACTCAAACTGTGTCTCACGTGGTTTATAAAAATTCTAAGGGAATAGTTTTTATTACCAATCTTTTTAACTATGAATTAGTTGATTAAGTAATAATAATAATAATAATAATGCGTTTAACGTCCGTTTCTCGACTTTATGTCATAACAGACGCCATTCGCACCATTACTATTTTCCATTTACCACCTCTCGTTATTTTCTACATTTTTTAAAACTTCAACTTATATAATAGCAATGGGCGAATGAAGGAATTATAGGAAATTAGGATAAGGTAGGTAATTTTTGAACTAGGAGTTTGATAGGTAATTGGCCATGGCCTCAAATAAGGAACCATCTCGATATTTATCTGGAATTAATTGAGGGAAACCATGGAAAACCTCAACCAAGATGGCCGGTACAAGAATTACCGTTTCTCGGCCACATCTGCCCCTGCCGGGAATCGAACCCATACCTCCCGAATGCGAGTCTAGTGCTGTACCACTACTCTACCCAGCTCGGTTAGTTGATTAAGTATACAATATATAAATATAATATACAAAAAACCGGTCAAGTACGAGTCAAACTCGCGAGAAGAGGGTTCAGCACTATTCCGTTTTTCGTGAGTACTTTAAGACTCAAGATTTCCGTTTAGGTTTTCCTATAAACTATGACTGAGGCCCGATATGCCCTATTTTTTTCAAAATTTTAGGCTCAGTAGTTTCGGAGACAAGGCGGGGAGAGGAATGGTCAATCGTTCATCTATTTTCTTAAATAACTTTAAAACTATTTATGTTAAAATTATAAAAAAAATATAATTCAGGCCCTTACTACAAGCCCTTTCATTTGATATGTTACACGGTACAATTTGAAAAACTTTTTTTTTTAATTTTTTAATTTTTTTTTTCACCGACTTACATATTTGTACCAAATTTGAATTCAATCAGTCCAGTAGTTCGGAGCAAATTGCATGTGACAGTAGGATGGACGGACACACGAGTGATCCTATAAGGGTTTCGCTTTTTTTTTTGAGGTACGAAACCCCAAAAAGTGTTAAAAAACAATCTGTGGATTTAGGAGCGTACAGTGTCTACTCTGCAAGACCGCGCACAGTTATTAAGCACGGACCAGCACAACACAAATCTGCAGCCAGCACGCTTTCGCACATTAGACCACAAGCCATCAACTTTTAGTGCAGGTTCCGTGTGTGGTAGACATTTTATAGTATTTAAGTAGTGAGTTAGATGGAAGCATTTTTTATTTTGATGATGTTGTGTGCAGAGGAGGAAAAGAAAGAAACCATGAAAAATGAAGGTTTTGGGTTCACCCTATCTGCAAAAATTAAGTAATATGAAAACGATACTTGACTAGCACACTAGATCGGTCCAACACGGTTGGACAAAAATTGCAGGAGATCGTCTGACGGTCGTTGCTGGGTGCTGGTTGTGGATGCTGGTCTAAAGTGCGCTACTCCGTTAAATAACATGTGTACTTTCACGCAAAGGCTTTTCTCGTCCGTGTTGTGCTGGTCGTGCTCGATGAGTGTGCGCTATCTTTAAGTAATCTAAAGAAAACTTACATCCACATAATCAAAATTTCTGTTTTGGTAATTTAAGTGAATTATTTCAGACGATTTTTTTCATAAAATTTAAATAATATCAAGATAGTACACAAGCATTAAAAATGAACACATCAAATTGCGAATTATAAAAGTAAAATATATATATATATATATATATATATATATATATATATATATATATATATATATATATATATATATATATATATATATATATATATATATATATATATATATATATATTATTGAAAATGTGAAATGGTAAACCTATAGATTCAAACTTCAGATAGCCATTGCTGTAAATGAACTTCGCAGTCTTCAATAAAACAACAATAATAAAAATGTTATCTCAAATAATCTGAGAACTGCTGGCGTATTGGTCAGCATGTGCTTCGACTATCAAAGAGTGTCAGTCTTACAATATTTATTAATAAAGCAATGAATTATGGTCAGCCACGACGTTTACGAAAATAACTACATTGTGTCAAACATTTGACCAATCAGTACAATAACTCGCCAACAATATCTAGATGTAATAAAATTCAATCAATATCAATGTTAACTATAAACAAACCTGCCATTTGGTGTCAAAACGAAGTTTACCACCCTAATGTCATAAGAAAATTTGATTACGTATGTATTAGAAGTGAGTCGAGTACAAATTATACCAAGTATTTCTGGGTTTTATGTTTGCCGAATCCGGTAGGTACTCGGCTGAATAAGTACTCGGTTTACGTTACGTAAGTTTGGGATGCAAAAACACGTTTAAATTCATGATCATGACGTGCGGTTGACTCGGCGAGCGAACGGTATCTCCCCTCCTGCACCCCAGGCGGAGATTCATCGTCACTCACTTATCTGGCTTAAAATCATACACGGAACGCGTTAAATTCTCTAAAAAAATGTTTTTTAGTGGTAAAAGCTGTAATTTACTTGTTAGATTTTCTTCTAATACTGTTCTGTACTAAAGAAAATCCAACCAGTAAGTTTCAGCTTTTTCCATCAAAAAACAAAAGATCATGAATTTGGAGACACAACCAAAGTTAAGTGAGCTTTGTGCAGTTTTCTCAATCAAATATTTTTTACAGTACATTATAATACTGGTCAGTTATTCGGCAGAGTACAAGTTTTCAAAAAAAAAAAAATATTGCCGACTACCGAGTAATAAACGAGTCTACTCGGCGTAGCTCGAGACAATGTAGCTATTTCCAACAATTATTTATTTAAATAAATCGTTTTGGAAGCGAAATTTCTACTAAATATTTAAAGAATATTCACAAAATGTAGCTTTCCTATATAAGAGTATTACATCTTATAAGAATTTAGTTATTATTCGAGGTATTAGATTGTTTCCTTGATTGTTGAAAGGCGCTTCCACATTGAAGATACACTCATATACGGAAAGCCAACAATTTTAGTGTTTGGATTTCACAGAAAAGATATTAAAACTGGTCGTAAAACGTGGCTCTGAATGTTATTTTATGGTCCTGTAACCTGCACTCAAATAAATGATTCGATAGTTATATACGTATTATATCATTCATAACAATTTATGGAAGTTGTTAACTTATGACAAGTTAAGACCAACCTCACCTGATCTGATCCGAACTCTTAGAGGGGTCTAGCTCCCATTCTCACGTTTAAGACATTTTACACGCTCCCGATCGTAATTTTGATCTCTATTAGAAATATGCGAATTAGTCATGGCAAAGTTAAATATTCCAGTAGTCAAGCGTTTATAATCTACAATAGAGTCATCCCCACGCCTGTAAAATAATCACAGGCACCATCAGAAATAAAAACAACGGCTGTTTTACCATCTACCTCTCTTTATGTCTCAATTATTATCTAAGAGGTCAGTGGACCTGACTAGCTACATTAGGGATGTCGGAAGTGTCAAAAAGTATCGATATATATCGTATCGATATTTTTTTCAAGTATCGATATCGGTACCGATATATTTTTTATAAAATATCGATATATCGGTACAATTTGAAAGAAAACATTGGCATTCGAAGAAATTTAGTATATATATTGGCTACCTAGCTTAATATAATCTCAAATAGCACGGACATTATTTCTATTAAATCAAGTAATAAATAATTATCTGAAATCCAAAAAACGATAAGAATTTTTTTTATTTATTAATCAATCGTCTAATACATTTAGGAGCAGATAATTTTAGAGATTAATCGAACAATTAATAAAGCCAGGGATGGCAAACCTATGGTATGCATGCAAGAGGTGACATTCGACAGAAAATTGTTGGTACAGCATGAATTGAGGTGTAAATCGAAATAATCAAAAATATTCTAGATGTTGTAGAAATGAAATGAAATATTGCATGAATAGCTATTTTGACTGTTTATTATTCCGAAAATATCGATAAGTCCGGTGAAAAGGAAACGTGTTTTACATGTGCTTTATTCAATGTTGTCGTTTTTGGAACGCACTTAAAAGTATATTCCAAAAACAGTGGAGTTTTGATATTTTCGGAATAATTAACGTCAAACGGCCATAGTCAGACGCAGTAGTACAATTGTTGCTACTGGAAAAAATATCGGTTTTCGATACTCGGAATTTTATATCGATATATCGAAATATTAAATATCGCCCAAAAATACCGATATATCAAATAAAAAATATCGATATATCGATATTTTTTCAATATTCCGAAGCTACAGGTACTCAATCAGCTGAAGTTGTCTAGCGATGACGTATTTCTGTAGCGAGATAACACAATGTTTAAAATTACATTAGTAAAGATATTTTTTTGGGAATTTTTTCTTGTAGAATTAGCTTCCGAAAAAAATCTCACAACAATTGTTTATTATCTATTTGTAACGTAGAATCCGACCCTAAAAAAATATGGGACGAGCCCATTGGTGTCACGCAGTAAGTTCCTCTTTTAACTACATGGCAGATTTACCCCTAGCGGCGCTGCATGTTCCAAGTTCAAAGCAACATAAATGTACATAGGGTAAAATAAACAAATGAAAACACTTTCATGTCATCTCAGTCATCAAAGGTTGCTCATTTGTCGACGAAAGGTCCTATGCTGTTCCAGCTATACGCACACACCAGTGGGTTTACACAGAAAGTATTCCACGGCGATATATTTTATTATTTGAAGTACCTACCTACAAAAAATATATTTCAAATAAAGGAAGTAGGCAAACACACTATACTAATATGAATAATTATGAAAAGAATTTAAACGGAACAGGAATAGGTTAATTGCAATAAAAACAGCTGACATACTCTCACTCCTTAAATCTGTGCGAATGATACATCATTTTTATAAACTTTCATTTACTTTGCTTTATTCGTTACAAATATCGTTGCCTGTCTGCTACTTCCATTTATTCAGTTAGGTTGAAATTTTGCATACAATTATATAGTTCCGATAACAATACATTTTAACGATTTTAGTAGAAAAAGTCATGATGTTTTTAACTTCCAATTAATTTTCGAGAATTTGGAACTTCTTGTTTACACCCCGATTTTCGAAAATATAATATAATTTTATCCTGCCGTGCCAAAATAAATTTTTCTTCTGAAGTATGAATATCGATTTTTTGTACCGCAAGTCTTCCTCTATACTGTACTCCGTATACTGGAAAGTAACATTTGTAATTTTGTATAAAGTTTCCGTATTTTAACAAAGAAATTCTTTCTGTGGCCCGGCCCTGAATATGTACTTACGTAAAGCACAGATTCACCCTCAAGATATTTTATATTTTTAACTTTCATTTTCATCATGATAATCTTCTGTGCAAATATTTGAAAACTCAAATTACAAAACGACAAATGAAATGAAAACATTTGTACATATTATTATGATACAACGTGTTTATAAAATAAATCTCAAAAAAAAAAAAATACAATGTTTGCATAATCATCGTCATAGTATTTCTTAAATTATTTATTAATCTATTTTACAGTTTTTAAGAACAATTAATGAAACGATATATTGTAACTTAAATATAAATTGAGATCCATATTAATGAGGATATTTTGGAACCACAGATTGGGTCTTTTTCGAATGCCTGATTTAAGATTTTTTACATCATTTTCGGGTTCCCAGGAAACTTCATGGGAATTTTTTTTTTCCAACAGGAGATACGAAAAAACCAACAAAAAAAAAAAATAGACACGGCGCGGATTTTATATAAAATCGACCCAACAGAACCGCATTACAATTTTTTGAAAGACTAGTCTGTAGATAGCTACTTACTGAAGGATGTGTATGTATCCTATATTATACAAAGGCGACTTTAACTGTATAGGCTCTAATGCAAATGCAGCTCTTTTTCTGAGTTGTATTTGCATATCGGATTCTATTTTTATTTTATAGTTTTTAATAAATTTTCGCGGTCTCTGCGTCTTTGTCTAAAATGATTCGCCCCTTGAAACGCGCCGTCCTAGGCCCTAGCCTACTACTAGCCCAGTGGTCAATTCGTCACTGGGTGCGTATATGTATAGTTTGGTGCAGACGTTGAATCGATAAAATCCATAAAGAATATTGAAATTTAGAAAAAATAATTGTACTAGGCGTTTTTTTTTTAATTTTGTACAAAATTGTAGGTTACATTTGTAGAGTTTGATGAGATATATAGGTATATTATTAAGGTCTGATTAAGGACTGATCCCCCAGATTGTTAATCTTCAAAAAACTAATTATATGATTTTTGACAGGCCTACACACATTTATAATGACAACATAAAATTTCAAAACATGCTAATTAATAAAGTGGATACATCTAAACTCTTAGGTATTGTGGTTGACAGTGATCTGAAATGGTTCAGTCAAGTAAATTCGGTGTGCAGAAGACTTAAGGGGTAACACCACTGTAAATTTTTCAAAAAATCGATTTTTTTTAGGCTTAAAAAATACTTTGAACCTTTTAGAATATGGGGAAAAATATTTCATACCTCAAAGTATTTTTTTTTCTTGTAATTTCGAGCTCTTCCCCAAGCGCGTCTATAATGTCTATAATGCATTTCAAAACTTTAAATGCGTTTTTCTCGAAACACGATTTTTCAAAACGGCACGCAGCATATCTCCAACAATTTTCATTCTTTTCATTCGAATTTGTTACAATATCTTTAAAATAAGATTTTGAAGAGAAATACGTAGGGGATTTTCGATAAGTTAATTTAATCATTATTTATTAACAAATGATTATCTTTTTTTGTGTTGAAAATTTAACGATTTAATTCAAATACTCGCCAATCACACAAAAATCAATATTTTTAAAATCCCCTACGTATTTCTCTAGCTATAAGCATGTACAATAAGTGTTTTTTTTTTCTAAATCCAAATTTGCAGCAGTTACACTGCGTACCGCAGAGCGCCTCAAATTCTACGTGCCTTGCGAAAATGGCTATGGTGCCGTCATTTCTGAATATTTTTTTATAATAATTTTCTATTTTGTTACTTAAATATACGCTAAATAACTTCCTCCAATATTATAATTTTATTACCTTTCCTTCCACCCAAAAAAAAAAAATGACAAAAAAACACGTTTTTTTAGGCTGTTACAGTGGTGTTACCCCTTAATTTGACTTATTATTACATAAGAACATTAAGAGAAAATTATACAAGCGAAACCTTATTATCAGTATATTATTCCTTTGCGACAGTGCTATGTCTTATTGTGTGGTTCTGTGGGGACATTCAACTGACTGCGTCGGACTATTCAGTGCGTAAAAAAGAATAAAAACCCGGGTCGCAGTGCCAAAACCCTGTCGACAATATAGTGTATTTGTTTGTATAGGGCAGTGTGGTTTTATACTTTTATTATGTGAAATTAAGTTTGTTTTTGCGCAAAAAAAAAAATTTAACCCCTTAATACACCCTTTAAAATAACATTTTTTTTCTTAATTGTAATATTATTATCAATCTAACGTCTACACCGAATTAAAGACACCCTTCAATAAATAACTCACTATCTGCAAATTAGTGTTTTCAAAAAATTTGTAAATCCGGTCCTGTCGGGCCGATTTTATTAAAATTTTAGGGACACTTTTTATTTACTACTAAAGAGTTAAATGTCAATTTTGAAACGATTCTGAGAATTTTTTCGGTATTTTGGGGCCCTAAAACTTTTTTCAACCCCTAAAAACTACCCTTAAAATGTCCCGATTACGCCCATTTTAAATAGGCTTCTTGCAGTGATGGGCCAAATTTCGTTAAAATCAATTAACTCTTTCGAAAGTTATTGCCCGCACACACACATATATATATATATATATATATATATATATATATATATATATATATATATATATATATATATATATACATATATATAAACATTTTTAAAAATGGTGCCAAAGTGTTTAGGAGGTTATGAAACGTCGAGAAATTTTGGTCCGACCCCTAGGTCCCGCCATCCGACCGATGCCAATAGTGTATGTTGCCATATGGCAAATACACTAATAAAACCCGGGTCGCAGTGCCAAAACCCTGCCGACAATATAGTGTATTTGTTTGTATAGGGCAGTGTGGTTTTATACTTTTATTATGTGAAATTAAGTTTGTTTTTGGGCAAAATAAAAAATTTAACCCCTTGATACACCCCTTAAAATAACATTTTTTTTCTCAATTGTAATATTATTATCAATCTAACGTCTACACCGAATTAAAGACACCCTTCAATAAATAACTCACTATCTGCAAATTAGTGTTTTCAAAAAATTTGTAAGTCCGGTCCTGTCGGGCCGATTTTATTAAAATTTTTGGGACACTTTTTAATTACTACTAAAGGGTTAAATGTCAATTTTGAAACGATTCTGAGAATTTTTTCGGTATTTTGGGGCCCAAAAACTTTTTTCAACCCCTAAAAACTACCCTTAAAATGCCCCGATTACGCCCATTTTAAATAGGCTTCTTGCGGTGATGGATTTCAAAACGTGGGCCAAATTTCGTTAAAATCAATTAACTCTTTCGAAAGTTATTGCCCGCACACATATATATATATATATATACGTATATAAATATATATATATATATATACATATATATATAAACATTTTCAAAAATGGTGCCAAAGTGTTAAGGAGGTTATGAAACGTCGAGAAATTTTGGTCTGACCCCTAGGTCCCGCCATCCGACCGACGCCAATAGTGTATGTTGCCATATGGCAAATACACTAATAAGACTTATTTTCAAGCTTAATGTCAGATAGTCATGTAGGCAAGTATTTGTTGAAAAAGGTGTTTTAACATTTTATGCAATCTACATATTACAATTATTAATGAATGTAAAAACTAAACTGCATAGTCTCAAACTGAATTCTGATGTGTATAATTACAACACACGTACTCAAAGAAATATCCATTTAGAACGCTGCAGAACTGCTAGATATGACAACAGTTCAATAATAAGGGTAGCTATTTTTATAATAAACTCCCCGATTTCATCAAAAATAGTTCCAGTGTCACGATATTTAAAAACCGATTAAAACACTTTTTAATAAATGTTTGTCTATATGACTTTCGTTTCCATTATGGCTACGCGAAGAAATATCTATCTATCTATCTATAAAATATGCTGTCGAGAAATTTTGAACTGTGACATGTGGTCGCAAAATTCATTTTTTTACTGTTTTTATTAGCTGTGATTAAGTATTAAGCTTAACAAAATCTGACTTGCTGCTAAAAAATTAAAAAAAAAATGTTTGCCTTATAAATTGAATAAAAAAAACGCGATATTCGACAAAATTTCTTTACAGCACGTCTTGAGATTTCGAATTACGGAAAGGTAAATTAATAGTGCGAGATGCGGCATTACAAATATATAGATTATAGGTAGTACTCCCATCTGTTATTTAATTTTTTTTTTAAATGAAAGGTTATTTTATTACAGGCTATATAACGGTACTAGGTTGCCTAAACAAAAGTGGCTCCATGGGTAGTTTTAAGGGGTTGAAAAATGTTTTTGGGTCCCAAAATCCCGAAAAACTTCTCCGAATCTTTTCAAAATTGATATTTAATCCACTGTGAGCAATTAAAAAGTGCCCTTTAAATTTTAATAAAAGCGGCCCGACAGGATCGAACTTACATATTTTTTGAAAACACTAATTTGCAGATAGTGACGTATTTACTGAAAGGTGTATTTAATTCGGTGTTTACGTTAGATTGATAATATTGCAATTAAGAAAAAAAAAACATTTTTATGGGGTGTAATCAATGGAGCGCGCTACATGATCGGAAAAAATTATTTCGGGAAACTTAACATCTAAAATCTAGGTAACCATGGATGGGACCCACTTTTGTTTAAGCAACCTAGTACCGTTGGATAGGCAATAAAATAACAGATGGGGGTATATATTTGTAATGCCGGATCTTAGACTATAATTTTTTGAATTTTTTTCTTTACAAACTTATGTTAAAAATGCTGACAAATTTGACAAGCTCAATTTTTTTTTCAAATTAAATTTCTTCTATACAAAAATTCGTGTAAAACTTATGCTATTTTCCTGGTTTTTTTCTGATTTTAAATCGTTCATTTAGTACAAATAAACTGTAAAAACTTGATTAAATGTCATTTTGAAGCATTAACATGAAAGATTGAATACGAGTTTCTGAAAGGTGAGTTAGTGAATTTTATGTGTACACACGCAAATTTAAATGCTCGTAATATAGAGCTATGCAAGTGAAAAAGAGAGCATATACCTATTGAACGACTGATAAACAGTCACCTTAAGTTTACACAGTAAGACTACAACGCATGTATGAGCAAATACACTATTTTGTCGACAAGGTTATTATTATTATTATTATTATTACACTGTATATGAGTTTTCCGAAACCCTCCTGCGTGTTACCCGTTGTTACCGAGTGAGGTGTGTTTTCACGCCGACTCAAACGGAAATTAAACCGACTACAAAAGACTTCAACTCCGTTTGAGCGATCTCCTTTTTATTTTTAGTAATAAACACGTCAATGATTTTGTGCTAAACTACATATAAGTATAAAGTTATAAAATCACATATTGCTATTTGTACCTGCCGCGGGTATCAGCAGGTGTTTTAGAAAATCACTGGGGCGTCACTAATTTGTATGAAATTCAAAGTGTCTACTGAAAATTATATTAGTATTTTCTGCTACCAGAAAATTCCAATATAATTTCAAATTCTGTATCTTTGAATCAGTTCAAAGGCACAGAATTTGCTGGTTTAGAAATTGTTGTACGTAAACCTATTCTACACCAGTCTGTCATAATACAGATGCTGGGTTGCCGAACGCATTAATAGAAAGTCGGATTTGACAAGTAACTTAGAATGTGATCATATAATCACACGTTATATTATAATATTTTACAGAATCACTCTAATGTTATCAAACGTTCTATTATGTACAATATTAGAGGGTACTAGTGATGAGCAAAACAAGATCAAGACCAAGACTGGGTCAGTCTTGATCTTGGTCTTGTTTTTGTTTGTTCGGTTTTGGTCTTACTCAAATACTTCTAGTCTTGGTCTTGGTCTTGCTTATATAGTCTTGGTCTTGCTTATATAGCTCGGTTTTGGTCTTGGTCTTGCGTGTTAAGTTTTGGTTTTGCTCATCTGACCTGGTACTTACATTTTTTTAATAATTTTTTTTAAACACTATCATTACAAAGACTATTAAAGATATAAATTATAACTCACATATAATAATTAACTAATGAATCGATTTATTTTATTGCAATTATGAAAATATCAAAAATCTATTGTCTATATTATATAAGTAAGTATACAAATTTTGTCCATTTCAAAAATGGGTTTTCTTTTAAAAAATGAATAAAAAATCCTTTCCCTCACCTTAAATTATCTATTTTTACACTCTATAATCGTCTTAGATGACGATGTAAATAATTGCCAATTTTTCTTGTTCAAATAGAGAAGAAACTTACACGAACCGAAATCAATTTATTTACGCTCAAAAGTCAATATGAAGACATAAAACAAGCAATTTTTTTGGAATTTATATTATTTAGAAATAGTCTTGCATATTTGGTCTTGGTCTTGCATACTCGGTCTTGATCTTGCTTTTTTGCAAGACCAAGACCAATTTTGCTCATCACTAGAGGGTACTTACAGAAAAACAAATGGCATTAATTAACATTATATGTATGTTGAAAATTTTATTAGCTGTAAACCGTTTATAAAATTAACTACTGAATGCGTTTCAATGAATAGAATTCCACATTTCCACTCTAATAGTAAATAAATCGAATAAGTGAACCTAAGGCGATTCGTCAAGGTTTGCGACCAACCGAAAACTTCCCTTCGTATTTTTCATTCAAAATTTTAAGACTAATTGCAAACTCGAATTAACCTAGATATGGTTCCATTTTTTCCCTTTTCAAGAAACTACAATTTGAATGGATTTCGTGCAAAAATCACTTCTTGTTTGAACGAGACTCAGCTCTGACGCGCAAAGTGATAATAGAGCACATTCGCTAGCAGGGTAGCGGTGTGCGCAATTAGTACTACCTAGAAATGGTGAACCACACCATTATAATAAAATTGCCTGACAGAACAGTTCAGAACTGCAGATATTGCTGAGAATCGAATAAGGTGGTCAGCTGTTCAAAATGTCCTCTTTTTACGCGTTTAACTCTCTTACGAGAGAGTGTGTGTACATATATTTATAATGCACTAACTCACGTTTCGAAAATTTGTATTTTCTATGAAAAATCTTATTTACTTTTCATAATAAACTAGAATACATTCTTCCATATGACTCTTAGCCAAGTTTTTACAGTTTATTTAATCTAAATAAACGATTTAAAATCAGATAAAAACCAGAAAAATAACATAAGGTTTACACAAATGTTTGCACAGAGAAAGATAATTAATTTTAGAAATAATTATTAAGCAAGCGTAATTTGTAAAGAAAAACTTCAAAATACTAATTTGCATTCCCGTAATTCGAAATCTCGTGACGTGCTGTAAAGAAATATTGACGAATATCACGTTTTGTTATTCAATTTTTAGGGCAAAAATATGTGTTTTTTGTAATGTTTTAGCAGCAAGTTACAAGGGCGTACCCAGGATCAAAACTAGGGGGGAGGCAAGTCATGGTCGTTCAGGTTGTAACATTTTATCACGGAAAATATGAATGAACCAAATTATTAAGAAAGTTATGTATAATTATATCAGTGCTGTATCAACTAAGTTATTACAATTATTTGCTTGAAAAAAAAAATTCTAGTTACATGTCTTATACTAGTATCATTTTTCTTGGATTTGTAGAAGTAAAGTTATTTCAAGAATTGTAAAAATTCCAGCAACAAAATTTAATAACGACTTATTTTTTGCTTCCAGGGGGGGCAGCTGCCCCCCCCCCCTGCCCCTCGCTGGGTACGCCCTTGGCAAGTTAAATGCTGTGAAGCTCAATATTTAATCACAGCTAATAAAAACAGTAATAAAATGAATTTTGCGGTCTCAGTTCGAAATTTGCCGAGAGATCAGTCATTTTTTTAAGCTGATAACGGATTCGTTTATTTGAAACAGCCTAGACACAAAAACTATAGCCATCACCTCATTGAAAACGGCCGTATATTTGATTCGCACCTTTATTCCAGTTTATTCTTTAGAAATAATGGGTAAAGAAACGAGCAAAAGCTCTAAACATTTCATTGGAAAAGCCGCAATGAAAAAAGCTTGTTATATTATATGAAAAATAAAAAAGCTGTGAAAATACGATGAGGTCGACAATAAATGTGTATTATATGGCCTGAGCTTCGGCTTGAAATATTGAAATAAATTTTCCCCCTTAACGCGTTATGTCTGAATCATTCACAAATTATTATAAAGTATAATAATGTTGCAAGTTTTGTAGCCGCTAAGATATTATTTTATTATAATTTAATTCTGCGTTATTGGCAATGACGATTTACCAAGCACATTGAAATAAAAAAGTTATGGTAAATCACTGCGATTATCGAAATACTTACCATAATTCCTAGGAACTTAAACCTACGTTCTTGCAAAAATTATTTAGGGATGTTATCGAGTAGTGCATAAATAAACATTTAACGTAGGCGACACTACTACTAGTGACGCGATCGTTCGCGTCATCCGGTAGCAAAAGAGAACAGTCGTTTTCTGGGCGATGTCTCATAATATAATGAAACTTATTATGGTTTATATGACAATTTTTAAATTATTTCATCCTTTCGTCACGTTCGCTATGTTAGTGCAGGTCTCGACCTGTATTGCTTAAAATATGTAGGAATACGAACGAATTTCGAAAATTATCTAAACCAAAAAATTTCACTTTCTCAACAAAATGAAATTACTTGCTATACTGTTCAATATATTTTTTTTATTGATATAAATTTACAATTATTATGTACACATTTGAATACTTGAAAAGGACCACAAAGTTTGGTTGAAACGTTCGTTGTAAATTTATATCAATAAAAAAATATATTAACAAGTAATTAAAAAAAAAAAACACTTGAAAATTCTACAAATAATTCTTTATTTCTCGATGATCGTTTCGAACAATAAGTCCATCCTCAGGAGTACAAAAACTTATAAGTACAAGTTTTTGTACTCCTGAGGATGGACTTATTGTCCGAAACGATCGTCGAGAAATAAAGAATTATTTGTAGAATTTTCAAGTGTTTTTTTAATTACTTGTTATTATTAATCATGTTCTACCACGTGCCGAGTGAAAAATCAGTGCAAAAAATATATATTGAACAGTATAGCAAGTAATTTCATTTTGTTAATTTATTACTGTTGGTAGAGTCAATATTATTAATTTCACTTTCTATTTATCTATATAAATTCTGAGCTCTGAAAAAATTTCAAATCGATTCACTAGATAAATAATAAAAATTTATAATGATTTTAATTTTAATTACATTTGAAGTTTAGGTACTGAGAAACACAATTATTGGGAAATATTAACGTCTTGGAGGTCTGATTTCAAAAATCTGGCTGTAATTATGACGAATATGTGGTCATAATTACAGCCATATTTCTGAAACCGTGGAAACAGTGCACGCATACATTCTAACAACCCACTTTTGACAACTAACGAATGAAATTGATAGATTTCATTGCAACTTTGGGTGGACTTTAGGTCAAATGTAATGTCGAATCCGTCATCTTTCATATAGTAAATCTAACAGCATATAAAATATAATTGGTTTATGGTTTAAATTTCTGTCGCCAGTTGTATTTTTATGCCAAATCTCAACACCTGAATAGAGCCAGTGGCACGGTATCTTGTATGGCACTACGGACTCATAATGTGTAACAAACTGTACCAGGGCAAAAGTTTACATTCGACGTGTATATGAGGCAAACGACTAATTTTTGTCCCAAACAATCTTTAAACAAGCCGTGAGGGGGGTCGTATATTAGAACTCTACAAGTGCGATCCTTGAGGTCCATACGACCAACTTCCCAGTATGATCTTAACAAATCAGATCCGAGAAATATATTCCAAAAATTCTAAAATAGTTGGAAAACACTATAAGTGCACACCTTGTTAAGTTTTAGAATGATGTCACACACTTACTGTATTTTACTTGTCATACCCTTTCATTTGTTTTAAAGAAAAAAGTAATCCGTCATTTTGTTTTTGCCGCAATTTTGTTTTGGCCGCCATATTGAAAGCAAAATGACGCCACACAGCTTGCTGTATTCTACTATTCATACCCGTTCACGGAATATCAATATCGAGGAGGTTATAAAGAAAAAGAAGATTCGCCATCTTGTTTTGGCCGCCATATTGGAAGTCACACTGCTCATTGTATTCTACTTGTCATATCCTCTCATTTGATACACATGTGGAGGGGTAATCCGCCATTTTGTGATGGCGGCCATATTGGACCAAAGTTACTGATAATCTAATCAACTCTTAACAATGGTAATACACGACGATTGGCACTATAACGAAGTCGGTATCATTTTTTATTCTCGAGAAAATGGAGACGAAAAAAGTTACCGGGTACGTACGTATACACACACACACGCACACACAGACTTCTTCTCAAAGTGTTGTTGCGATACTATTTCCACTAAAAAAAATTTAAAAAAATTGAAAACCAACGATTTTCACTATCGGACCGATTTCAATAACTTCCCTATGGACTGGGAAGTTAAAAATTGGTCCGATAGTAGGAATAATGAATTTGAATGTATGCAAGTATTAAACACAGCGAACTGTTTCCCCCGATCTTTCTAGCGAGTGTACTTATGTATTATATGTACAAAACTTTTAAAATCAATGATGATGAGAATGACGACGAGAAGCAAAATCCTACACAAACAGACACCGTGGTGGGGAAAAAGAAAACAGTGCACACATAAGCCGAATTTGAAATTGCTTTCATCTATCTTCGAACATTCACGGCGTTTATATTGAAGTTTAGATAGCGTCTCAAATCGGCTTCAAGTTATTTGATGACAGAACGAGAAACATTTAAAAACGATACGCTTTATCTACACGTTCAGTTTTAACTTTACAATCACTCTTCAACATCTACCATTTTATTGTAGTTTGCATACCTCCTAGTGTCGTAATGGCATTATAATAAAACGAGCATCATTTGGATCGTTTACAAAAACTGCACCTACTTTGCTATCTCTGTTCATCTTATAAAATTAAATAGTAACTGAGAAGTCGTTTTTGAAAATGACGGTTGGATTGCTAAGACTGCATGTATTTGTTTTAATTTTTTTACTATCATTTTACTATCATTATATTAACAAAGACACGGACAGCAGCTATTTTATAGAAGGATGTGCAAAATAAATATTTTTTGCACTGTCCCCTAAAATAGCTGCTTTTTGTGCATGTATGCAAGCATGTAAAGTGATTTACACCACTAGTGCTGTAAAGAATAGCGAAACTGATCGAGCTATATCAATTCCATAGTAAATCACTGCCTCTTTTTTTAATAACAATAATAACCTACTATTTGAGGTGACGTTTATTCAAAAGTGAACAGTCAAAAATTTTGAAAATGAAGTGAAAACCAACTATTTTTTTCTGTTATTAATGTATCATTGTAGGTTTTATGAATGAGACAGTCAAATTAATTTGTTGCAATAAGGAGTGTAATACATACAAACATATATATATGTAATGCATATATAAATATGTGATAAAATCAAAATAATTGATAAATCATCTAACGATATGTTTGACAAAAGAGCATCTAGAGTTCGCTTTATCATCGTTTCAAAAACAAACTTGTTTCAAATGGAAGATATTTTTTACACTGTCGATGGAAATAAATGTAATATGAAAGAAAATGTAATTTCCCGACGGATTACAAATTTTAATGTGTTTGTCCGTCAGTTTAAAATTTACTTTTTAAGCTCCGACTTTAAAGTATAGTAAGTACCAACCTATCAAATTGAATGAAAGGAAAATTTTAAGAAATATGGTACTAAGTACAACTACGGCTAATTGTAAAAAAAATCGTTTTGTCAGTATTTCCAACCGGATAAAAAAAATTAATTTGGCCAGGGTTTCTGAAATAACTGAGATTAAAGTTAGAAAAAATGCGAAATTACATTTAAAAAAAAAATTCTACTATTGCATTTTATGGAATTTTTCAATGATTTGCCGATAAACCTTTTGAATAATTGAAGGATTATAAAAAAACTGAATTAGAATAATTTGAGAATTTCGTAAAATAGTATGGCCACAATTTTTTTAGTGAAACTTCTCAATTTTTCTACTTTTATCTTAGATATTTTAGAAACCAGTTACTGTATGCTCAAAGTTGAATTTGAGTCGAATTTGTTGAAAAAAATGTATACGCTGTGCGTTCTCTACAATAGGAATGTTGACTATTTTTGGGAAATTGTTTTAAATCATGCATAAGTACCTAAGGCGCAATTCACACAGAACGGGTGCGTGGTGGTGGCGTGTGGTCTGGCGTGGTGTGGCCAAGAGCGGACGTGGCGGGCTCAATACACACAGAAAGGGATACCTACCGACATTTGTCAGTGCGAAGTGAAAATGTTCTCGGACGACGAAGATGACCAGGTTATGTTGGACCTTGTGAATTTAGCCAATATACAAAGGAAAAGGAGATACTGGGTACACCCTCTGTGGTTAGATAAAGGAAAAAGTTGCGGTTCGTTCAACGTAAGTTGCATACAGTTGCACTTCTTCGCAGAACTCTATATTAAATTCGAAATCGTCACGCATTTTGTGCTATTAAACGAAAAATCAACACTGAATTTCACACTTTCGTATGGCATGTGTCACTCGTGTAGGCTTCTGATGGCGTCGAAGTGGCGTGGCGGTAGTGGGAATCACCACGCCAGTACCACGTCACCTCTGTTTGTATTGCCTCATATGTTAACATGCGGGTGGCACATGCCCGTACCACGCCGGTCCCACGTCACCACCACGCACCCGTTCTGTGTGAATTGCGCCTAATATAGCCACAAATATTTATTTTTATTTAAATAGGACTCAAGCCATAAAAATCATGTATTTTAAATTCCGTTTCAAATTTCGCTCCAAAACTTGTCACGTGACTGCCGTGACGTCAGACATTCCTAAAGTAGGAGGCTCAAAAGTTTACACGGGAGTTACCATTCTATAGATGCGTGTTCTGTGCTCATAAACGCTGGAAAACTGATGAGGTGATGAAAGGTTTTTCGTAATTGTTGCGTAAATTGACGTTTCCTATAAATCAATAATAATAAATTACACACTCTAAATATTAACTAAACAATGAAGCCTTCTGACAGCGTGAACAGCGTCCTTCCTATGACAGCGTCTGATAATGTTTAAGAATTCGTGTCGTCATGCACTCTGATTGGTGTTCGTTGTCACGTGACTTGAGAGTGATTTATATACGTTTTATTTATTAAATATTAATTAAATTCCTTAAAAATAAGGAAAAATATTGTGTGTTTTAGTATTTCTATCATAGAAATTACCACTTAACAGTGTTGGATCTCTTTCACACAGTTTGTGCTGAGACCCAACGGTAAGAGGCGAGGTAGGCAAAAGACATATTGTGGGTGTGACCTTCTTTAGCTCTGTCTCGCTCTAATCATCTGCACGTTTCAATTTTGGTTGGTGCCAACTACGAGGCTAAAAAATGTTATTGCAAGGGTGCTGCTGTTAATTGATTACTCTAATTTTTGGAAATGTTTTGAAGATGTAAAAAACATTTCCGAAAAAGGAAGAGTCACTTTAGGTTTGTGATGGAACAATTTTGTAAATTAAGTACGAATAAGGTCGTAGTGTGACATTGAAAACGTGTTTTTTTTGGCACAATTAATGCAAACTTTTTTCTAGTAAATTGTACATAAATTACAAAAGTAGTCTATTAGAGACCTAGATTTGTCCTTTATCTTCCTTATAGAGAAATAATTTTTGCATAATGTTGACGAATAAGTCTACAATCAGTTGACAGCCGAAGCTCTATTTTTGGCTTAAATTCAGAGCCTTAACATTAAAATCATGTTTTTATTTAAACACAGTCAACATCCCTACTATAGTAGGTACGGATAATTTTTCACTTAGTTCAAATAAATTGATTAAAATTAAATTTTATAAAAACAGTACCCGGCAGGAGTGTGATGCAAAATACAAATCAATCGTCTACAATATCGATGCTATATAACAATAGGAAAACCACGTAGTTCCTATAGCAATACGGCTGATGAATCGCGAAGTTAGAATACACAATCGGCTGCAAGTGCATAATATATGTATAAAACAATTGCTGTTTCAACAATGGAAACAAAACACAGTCGTGAAAATTATAACTGTTAATTATTTGCAGGCTGCAGCACTAAATCGAGAGTAGTGAGCAATACAAGACCCCGGCAACGTTTTTATATTTTAAACACGTTCGCACATTCGTAGGGCAAATGTTTTAAAAGACAGTTGTAATTAACAAAAATTAATTAAAACTTTTTCTTTCAAACTAAAGCAGCTTTCAGAATGAATTGTGTTAACATTGTTAAATTATTCAATGAAAATGATAAAGGTTTTTGTATAATTAAAATGTTGTCGGTGAATTGAAAAATCATATTATTATTTATAGCGTTCTGCACATTGTCTTGCCTTTGAAAAGATCAGCTATGAATCGTCCTCAAGAGAAAAGTATACAAACGCTGATGACGTTGCAGTCGCCAATCGTCTTTATTGTACACTTCGTATGTCTGTCAAGTGAAAAATCGCGAATTTTCTTATTTTTATGGTACAATAATTATGGAATATTCATGCAATCTGTTTAGTTTATTATTCCTTTGCAAAATAAACAAAAGCACTACACAAACAACGTACTGTCGACTTTGTGAATAAGAACTAGGTACTCTACAGTATTAAACTATAATAATAAATTTGAATATGAAAGGACCCTGGAAAATGATAAATAGTTTTGTAACATGTACACTGTACAGGTGACTTCACAAAGAGCTCTTGTAATAAAAATTAAATTTTCAGTCGCACAAAATTGTTTATATTACTACCTTACAGAATAAGCGAATAGTCATTGCGATTTCTGTATGTCATGCTATTCCCTATAATATATAGAACCATACCAAATCAACAGAAGCAGGAATAATTAATTATTGAATACAAATACTAAGTTCTGTAATGTTATCATTATCGACAGAACGGAAACCCACTGAAATACTTTATTAGCGACAAATGTAACATATCCCTGGATATTTAGTACAAGGGTCTTTATCCCTATACTAGCTTTCTAGCCTGGCTTCGGCCAGGTGGCTTTTGGTTTGGCAACGAAATATTCAAAGCCAAATTTCTCAGATATCACTTTTCCAGTATTTCTTACATTTTAGTCACCGTTTACTAATTTAGCTCAGAAATTATGTGCAAGATACCCAACTTACTCATTGCTCATCCTAATTTGGTCATGGCGTAATAGCACATAGCGTATGTTCATCAGAAATATGTAGGCTTTTTAACAGAGAAAACGAATTTAAAATCGGCTCAGTTGTTTTAGAGATTATCCGCGATAAATAAACATAAATATGCACCTTTCCTCTTTGTAATACTGGTATAGTTGTCAAAAATATCCCTAGAACCAGAGAATAAAGTCCCTTATATGGCATCACTGCGGTACAATCGTACATATTCATAGATGTACAGTCAAGAATGGCCGCCATATGAACTACAATCACCCATGTGCTACGTACGTACATACCGCATACATATTTCATAAAGGTTATACATTCGGTGTTCACGAGCCAGAATGCATATTATTCAAATAAGTTTCACTTCAAAAGGCGCGTCTGAGGAGAGATCGCTATGGCTTCACAGGACGTGGCCTACCCCAACCATCTCAGTACGTTCATGTCTATTATACGGTATCGGACACTGCTTTTCGATGTGTAAACATTTTTCTGGCGCCTTTCTCCCCCAATTTCTGCTAGGGTGAAAATGACGCAAAAGCTCTACTGTCATTCCACTCTCATTGGCGAGTTGTCATCGTATTCGATTGCATATCTCGTAGAGAAGACCAGAGTTGAGGGGTCGTTGATTTCGACCATTGGTTTTTAAGTCAAATTGGGACCATAAAATAAGAATTATTTTTGGTATGAAATATACCTGGACACCCTTCATTCAGCTTTTACAGAACGAAAATATTTAATCTTTTTTGACCTTTTGAATACAAAATCTTGATGGCGGTTTCAACAAAGATTCAAAGTTCTCACTTCCAGCAACGACTTACCGTCGATTTTTTACGTCTAGATTCTAAGCGTATAAACAAACGATAAAAGCGATGAATTGTTTTAAGGTGGAAAATAAGAATTCAGCAGAGGTTTGATTTCTTCAAAAATACATATTTTGTGATAGAAATTTTACATTTATTATTTTAACTTTAATATTAACTTCAAAAACGTATTTTTTGTATTCACGACTTCTATCCTTGTCTAGCAAATAGAAGCCATAGAAAGGTAAACACTAAACTTATATGTTTAATTATTATTATCTTTCTGAACCCTTTTAAAGCATGCTTGATTTTAAATCTCTCGGTTTGCCGCATATTTGGATTACCGATAATCAGTATGGACTCTGAATGAATATTAGAGCGCAAGGGCAGAAAGTTGAAATTTCTGAACTATGGCGACATACGATGTCCGAGGCGAAGTGCAGGAATTTCAATTTTCTGGCCGTGTCGTGTATACTATTTCTCTTTATACCAGGTCGAAAGTACGTACTTCATATCAGTATGCACGAGAAAACTGTTTCGGCGTACGAGTAATTCCAGCATTGCATAAATGTTAGGCTTTTTGCCTTAAAATCGAAGCCAAAAGTACATACTTTCGACCGGGTATAAAGAAAATTAAAACCCGGGTCGCAGTGCCCAAACCCTGCCGACAATATAGTGTATTTGCTAATACAGGCAGTCTGGTTTTATTACATGAACTTAAGTTTTTTGGTAAAAATAAAAAAATTAACCCCTTAATACATCCCTTAAATTAACAGTGTTTTTCTTAATTGCAAGATTACTATCATCGAACATCTACACCAAATTAAATACACCTTTCAGTAAATAACTCACTATCTGCAAACTAGTGTTTTCATAAAATTTGTAAATCCGGCCCTGGCGGGCCGATTTTTTTCAAATTTCGGGAGCACATTTTAATTGCTACTAAAAGAATAAATTTCAATTTTGAAACTATCCTGCGAATTTTTTCCGTATTTTTGGGCCCAAAAACTTTTTTCAACCCCTAAAAACCACCCTTAAAATGATCCGATTGGGCCCATTTTAAATAGACTTCGTGCGGTGATGGATTCCAACATGTGTGCCAAATTTCGTTAAAATCAATTAACTCTTTCGAAAGTTATAGCCCGCACGTATATATATATATATATATATACATAATTATATATATAATTTTTCCAAAAATGGTGCCAAAGTGCTTAGAAGGTTATGAAACGTCTAGAAATTTTGGTCCGACCCCTAGGTCCCGCCATCCGACCGACGCCAATAGTGTATTGGCGTATTATTTAGTGTATTTGCCATATGGCAAATACACTAAAAAGCAATTTCGTATTTCCATGGCTATAGGTACTTCCTCATAAAACTGCTAATGAAGAAACTACTTGTATTTTCAAACGGTTTTATTTAGCTTGACTCCGTATATTTGATTATATAACTATTTTAGTTTCAAATCTTGCGACAGATTTTTTACCTACTTTTCGTTAACCGATTGAGTTGAAATTTAGCACACATGTGTAGTTCCGATGACAATACAATATTATGATAACTAGCTGACCGATCCGGCTTTCCTTCGGTTGCAAATTAATAAAATAAACTAAAACTTAAAAAAAACAAAATAGGTTAAAAAGCTTTTACGTTAACCCGTTTTATTTTAAATCATCAGCTGTACCAAAAACTAGAAAATAATTTGAGACTTTTAACAGCCTAAAAAAAAAACGTGGGGCGCATTAAATATGTATGACGACTGTACAATTAAATAATAACGACTTGTCTAGAAAAATGTGTTTCCAAGCTCCCCAAAAGAAATATTCCAAATACACCCCACGTTTTATTTTAGTCCCACATTATTTTCTAGTTTTTGGTACAGCTGATGCTTTAAAATAAAACCGTTTAACTTAAAAGTTTGTCTATTTTATCTACGATCTTAAGATTAAACATTACATTATGCAGTCAATTCGTCATTCAACCGTGCATTTTGGATGGGAAGTGATTTTTTGAATTCGTAGAACAAATAAAACAAGTTATTAGAATTTTTAATCTATTCAAATATTTCTTTTACGAAATATAAAAAAAAACATTATAGCATTTTTTTCCGCTGCTGTACATAATCTTCGTATGCCGAAAGGAAGACGGTATTTTAGATTGGAATTGCATATTATGAAAGGAAATTTATACTGAAAGATTTAGTATTCTTTCAATACTCGTTACCAACACTGTAACTCCTACCAACTGAAAAATACCTTAGGGACGTTCACATTTCACTTCAATGAAAAATTAAAGTATAAAGAACAAATTCTGCATGCAAAATATACTTCGAAATATATAGAAATCCTCCTATCGACTTTATTTCGGTCATGGCGCGATGTCGTGTTTAATTTTTTTAGTATTACCTCCATATGGCACGATACTTCAACAACGCGATTTCTGTCTAACACGGTTTTGTACATTGCGGCAATTATCGTAATACACGATATTTAAATTCGCTTTAAGTTCGCTTTAAGATTCGATGCCATTATTCAGTCGGCCGATGGACATTCAGCGCTCACAGATTCAACTAAATGATCCGCCAGTTATTTAGTCAGTTGCAGGTGATCGCATGTTGCATGAATGACATTAAGTGTTCTTATATACAACTAAACATTCAGACGATTAAAAATTGCCTACCAGCGCCAGGTCTAGAGAACTGCGAAAACAGCTTGTTAACAGTGTTTTTGTTTAACTTTTATTTAACATTATTGTTTTTTTGAAAACACAGTTCTGTTAATTCACTCCTTTCATGGATCTTTTATGACGTCGTTTTAATCCAGGCGTAATTTGATTACGCTAGCTAGATAACTTTATACTTAACTGTTCGCGCATCCACATTACTTTTCATATTTTTTGAGCGCTCCGCCAAGAAATTAAATTGAATCAGAGAACAGAAGAACAGTAACGTAACAATAAAGTAGGTACTACAAATCTTGACCTAGATACACCCGTGAAACAAGACATAATTTATAAACATGAAATTAAACGAAGCACATCAACGCTGTACCGGGCTCCGAACCTCCGACAATGCAAACAGCGTGTTGCCACAAGAGCTGTCACAATCAAATGGCTTCATTAAGGAAATTGCTTTCAGACAGATGGACATTTATTAAAGTGTGCACATTTAACCTTTGAACGTTCAACAAATTATTTGCTGACAACTAAGAGCTTAAATTTAGGTAGTACATACTTTTTTTTATTTATTAATGTTTCTCTTCTGACCTGAAGCTTCAGTGATTTAACATTCTGCTCAGACTGCTGTTGCAAAAACAACAGTAATTTTTTCTACTCAACGAAATTCACAATTACTTTCTACAGAAAATATGTTGTTGGCAATATCACTTCGCTGTGTATGTATGCATGCATGTATGCACTGCGATTACTTTAGGAACTTATGCACTGATTTTGATGAATTTTGCATTTTGCATAGCGTTGTATAAGAAAGGACATTAACATATAAAAGTGTAAAAAAAATTAAACCGACTTAAAAAAAGTAAAAATAAATGAATTTATTTCAAAATTCTTTCAATGGAACTTTTACCTGAAGTTGATTACTTTTCATTATATTTACTATAACCTATATTTAAGGCAGGTCAATATATGAATTTACAGGGCATTAAATTTCTTATGGATACCTAAACGGATTTTTTTACTCGGTGTAGAAGGTACTTGCAACGCGGGTCAAAAAAACTTGAAATATTCACTAAAAATCTTTAATGATTTTAACTTATAACTTCCAAATTTTTGAAGATATCGGTACGGGATAAAAAGTATGCCTTAGAGCGTTCTTTTGTTTATGAAAATATATTTTTTCAATTTAAAATTCGATATAGAACATAAAAGTTACGTTTTAATTATGGATTTCCAAGGCGACGTTGCATGACTATGGCTCAGTAAAGTTATTTTTTAAATACGCTAATATGTTCGATCCTATATCAGTTTTGAGATTGATAACGGCATTTTTTGTCCTAAAATAGTTCTCTAGATTTTTGCAAAAGTATACTTTATTGGTAACTAAGCAGAGGCGATTTTTTGTATGCTATAGTAAGGGGACCACAATCGACAATTTTCTGCAAAAAACCCTTAGTTTATGCATGTTTTCTCTATTTTTCCTATTTCGCCTAAGCTAGGCATAACGTTTTTAACAAAAATTTAAATGTCAGTAGTTCAATATTTTACATTCCATTAAACAAATCTCTTTCTGTAAATTTATCTTCTTCAACTCTGCTATTACACACGAAATCGGTACTTCAGACAAGTTATATAGTCACTATTTTTAACATTTATCTAAAATTCACCAATATTAAGAAAAGTAAAAATATATGAACAAATAAAATAAGATTTGCTCACCAGATTTAGTGACCAGAAATGATAATTGTCTTACCTTTAACGGTGGTCTTGTCGAATCCTTTTTCAGTGAATCAAATCTTTCTTCAAAAGTTCTGTCCCAATATTCTTTATTCTTCATCCATGTTGGCTGTAACAAAGAAACACAACAAATTACTAACATGCACGAAATTAATTTGTTTAATGCTATGGAATAACAATTGCTTTTTAAGTAGAATTTAAAGTAAAGTTTTACTTTTCTTCATGAGCTGAATGTTCTAACATTTGAAAAGAAAATAATCGTGGATTCCTCCCGCCATCTGTAAGATAAAGTACGAACATCACAATTCAGACTCCCCCCTCAAAGTATAAAATTTTTTGTACTTTTACTAGAGGTTCATAAAATATGTTCGTTAACAGGGAGGAGAGAAAAGTTTTGTTTAACGAGACGATTTGTGAGAAGGGAGGTAACAAAAGGCGTCCCGCAAGGGTCTACATTAGGTCCTATCTTATTCCTTCTATATGCTAATGACGTGGTCAACCATATAGAAAATATAGAACCGATTGTGTACGCAGATGATATAACCTTACTTTCTAGTAGTGGTGATTTAGTTGACATGGAAATTAATTTAAACATTGCCGTCAACCAGATAGTGGACTGGTGTCATATTAATAAATTGCAACTAAATGTTGCCAAAACAAAAACAATGCATTTCCATACGAAGCAATCGCAGGTGTGCGCTATACCCACAGTTGTAATAGGTGAGGAAATTGTTGAGAATACTAATGTATTTAGGTATCTTGGTATATTGGTCAACGAAACCCTAGAATGGTCGCATCATATTAATGATATTAGGATTATTTGTTCTACCTAGACTACGTTCAAAAGTAGACTTAAAAACCTTACTTAGTATTTACTATGCTTACATATTTCCTCATTTAAATTATGGTTGCATACTTTGGGGTAATTGCTCTGAGTCTAAGCGCCTATTCATCCTGCAGAAAAGGGCTTTACGTATAATGTTTGGCCTTAAGTCACGTGAATCCTGCCGTAGCATTTTCTTAAACCATAAAATTATGACTTTACCATCTATTTATATTTATAATACTATAATCTTTGCGCGTAGGAATCTGCACCTATTTAGCACTCATACACATAAACACCTTACAAGGGGTAAAAATCAACTAATAGTCCCTAAAGCAAATTTAAATATCTATAAGAAAAGTCCTCATTTTAATGCCGTTACTTTGTACAACAACTTGCCAAGTGAAATAAAAAATGTATCCCTGATGTTGACATTTAAAAGATCTCTAAAGCAATTTCTAATATCTAACTGTTTTTATTCAATAAGTGATTATAGTAATTTTAATATGTAAACATTTTATAATTTTTTATTTGTATTGACGACTGTATACAATGTATATTGTTTTTCGCAGAATAAATTGAATATGAATATGAATATGAAAAGATGAGGAAGGGTGGGGAAGGTAGGGGAATGGAGGAGGAAGGGAGTCTACGAAAACGTGACGATGCAGTTCATCATTTTTATTAAAAATTTTTTCTTAACTTGTTAGCCTCCTGTTTGACACGATACCGATACTAACGGTGTGATGAGTCGTAATCGGTGATGCCTCTGTAGATCTAATGTGAAAAAAATAGCGCTTCGATGCACTCTTATAGAGTGGGGGGGTCCTGAATTTTGTGACGTATAGTGTTTAATAGCGGGAGTTGCAGAAAATGTGACGTAGTCTATAAATCTCCCGAAGAGTGATGAAACATTTAATATGAAGACAAGTAACCCACAAAACACCTAACCACTTAATATTCTCCTTGCGACGTACTAGGGACGTAGCTACCGCCGTATCTGCCGTATCAATTATACGTGGGTCTCGGGCCATGGGGCCCCCCAACGTGCGAAAGCAAAAATTAATAAAAACTTCCCAATTTTTGTTTTATTTCAGAAATGACAAAAGTCAAAAAAGCAAGTTCTTTTTTTCCCGCGTAAAGCGTGCGTTCAAAAGTTGGCAACACCCTACATCGGTTAACGCGGGCTGCGGGATTTCTCCGTTTAAATCATTTACTTCAACGGGGGAAGGGCCCCCAAACTAATTTTTATAAGGGGCCCCGCCAAGGCACGCTACGCTTCTGCGACGTACGTTTCACTAACTACGCGTTAGCATCATTAGGAAAGGTTATATTTAATGATCTTCTGATGATGCTAACATCATTAGCGAAACATACGCTGAAGGGAAAGTGTTAAATGGTTTGATGTTTTGTAAAGTTACTTTTAATAATTTTGATCAGGTGACAATAAAATAAACTATCTAGGTCATCGGCTGCACTCTATAAAATCGATCTAATTTTCTCAAGTCACCCGTTTATTTAATTCGTCGTGGTTATGTAAGCCATTTTAACTTCTCCAGACACAATATGCGCTTACAGCAGACGCAACGTTTAACGGAGTAGTAATTAAAAATTCCGGTCGTCGATCTGTTGGCATTCGGCGACGATCATTTCAAGAATAATCCTCTCTCTCTGTGTGTATATAGTTAATTGCACTTACATACATTGAAGACAATTAAAGGCTGTATAGCCTTAACATATCTCTTAGCTATTATCTTTGCATTGTTATCCCGACACTACCGGAATATAAACAAGCGACACTAGGCTTGCAACGGAACGAACATGAGACGTTTCCTTTATCGAGAAGTATACTCGTCATGCCCAAGGAACGATCTCATTCCACTGTTTTACCGAATGAAAGAAACGATATTCTATGAGAATTCGTGGATTGGGGACCGATCTCGTTCTACAGTTCTAAAATCTAAACGGGCTAGTAGTTAACGTTTAGCCTACCAGAAGTTGCTATGATATAGTACTTTTCGTTATGTGGTCGTTGTTGGACTAGGTCACTAGATGAACGGCGGCAGATCTCGTGATGAAATCGGACTATATGGCCATGTTAAGATGCGTTCTAGGGAAAGATAGGAAACATCTTTGACAGAGTATCTGGCGCACTATAGATTTTCAACGGATGAAACGATTTGCACATAAAGAAAGCAGTCTTGCAGGACGGATTTAGAATATAAAAATCTGAAAAACTGTTGACCCTGCAGGCCATCCCTGGAACTTCCCGCTGTTTCCGAACTATTGAGATGTGGCTTACCCCTACAGTGTTTGTTAAAAGCGATTTTAAAAAATTCCAGCCAATTGGGCGACAGGATCATTCCAACTTCATAAATATTGACATTTGAAATATTATAATAAAATAAAATTTCTGTTACCGGTTTACGGTTATGGTATCTGTTTTCATGGTTACATAATATGATTTAACGTAAAAATTAATCAAAGCATGCTTGTCAACTATATATACCTAACTAATTTCTTTTTGACAGATCTTTGGAACAAAAGAACATCTGATTTTTTTTATTATTAAAATATTTCCGAAACTATGAAACTATAAACCGTTATAAAATTCTGACAAAGATTTGGAAAGATATATTGAAAAAACACTTTTTTGGAAATTTTTTGTCAAGGATATCTCTCAAACGAATCAACCGATCGAGATGCTGTTTACGGCAATCGAAGCAGTTTTTCAAGTACAAAAAATTATATTACAAATTATATTACAAAAAAATCAATCTAACGAAAATTTGAGAAGATATTTTGAAAACCATTTTTTTCAAAATTTTTCTTCCACGATATCTCTTGAACGAATCAAGTGATCGAGGTGCGGTTTGCGGCAATCGACGCAGTTTTTCAAGCACAAAAAAATAACTTATTACAGAAAAATCAATCAAACAAATATTTGAGAAGTTATTTTGAAAAAACCTTTTTTTCAGAATTTTTCTCTGACGATATCTCTCGAACGGATTAACCGATTTTGATGCGGTTTGCGGCGATTGACATTATTTTATGAGGAATAGAGCTGATTAGATTTTGGAATTAATGGGTACGGCAGTTTCGAAAATATTTCAAAATATTAAAAAAAAACTGCTTTCCAAAAAGCTTTATTTTTGAGATTTCTCAAAATCTACCTGGCCAAATCAGTTCCAATTTGCAGGAAATCTAAGTTCAGCAAGTTTCTTTCAGATGTCGCAATTCGCGTTTCGATCGGTCCACCCGTTCAAAAGTTATGAGGGGTTTACATACACACACACACACACATATACATACACACACACTAGACATACGGACATCATTTTAAAAATTGTCAGAATAGCTTCCTGGGATCTCAAAACGTCGAGATCTGACAAAAACTCAAATTTCGAAAATCGGGGAGAAACCAATAACTTCCCAATTTTTGAAAATTTTCAATTTTCTTAGCGGGAAGTTAAAAAAGCGGATGAAATTCAAAGAAAGCTATCAAAAGACAAATAGCACATTCAGTGTGAAATAACAAAATATGCCTGTTACTTATATTGTAGGTAACTGTTGTATCTGTTATTTTTAGTAATATTATTTAAAAGAAATATATTATATTTTCATTATTAACGTTACGTCAAAAAGTTTCAAGAGTTTCCTTTGACGATTTTGTCAGATATTTTTTGAGGTCAGTAGGGATATATCGTTTGCATCGGTAAAGGCAAAGGTCTTTGATCCATTTCTGCTGAGCTCGACTACTTTGTGTTCTTCTTTGAAGATTGATTTTAATCCATTTAAACTCAATTTAACAGTTGAATCAATAGCTTATCTACATTATATTGTAAAGTGATAAGCTTGGCTTACACAATATTTAAACTCTCTTCAATATCAGCACGTAATAAGTCAGGTACGGTGAACTAAGTTTATAAATTGCTTAGTTTTTCTAAAAGTTTTAGTATAATGACGACAATCAAACAAATTGGTGTACTCCATATACCTATACCCAATTTGAGACAAAAAAAAAAAGTTAAACCATTTTAATAGATGGAAAAACAAAATTATGAATTATTATCCGGAATTAGTATGGATCCATATTTTCAAATTATTTTATTTTTATAGTGGAGTGCCGTAAGGTTTATACCTCGGAATCCAGGGCCAGTCAATGAATCTTCATAAAAACTGTTGGACGGCATTTTTAAAAGCTCAAATAAAAAAAGTTAAAAAACATTTTTTGCCGCTCTCGATTGCGGGGTGGATGCCACCACTTCTCGGGGGTGAAAAATGTTTCATTGAAAATAAGCACGGAAATGGATAGGTTGACTAATTCTAAGCAACTTTTGTTCTATAAAGTTTTTTTCTGAAAGTCCATACTTTTCGACTTATTCGCGAGTGTAAGTGTCAATTTTTCAACCAATAAACCTACGTTTTCAGATGGTTTGCCCGAATAACTGAAAAAGTAAGTATTTTATCGAAAAAAACATTCTTAGTAAAAATGTAGCTTATAAAAAAACAAAAATAATGGTGAGTTTACAGTGTCTGTAGACCCAATACAAACGGAGAACTACCTTGTTGAAGGTTGGTTCTTATTCGTCAAAAGTCAAAATTGAAAGTTTCAACGTAAAGTTACCAAAATACAATGCATTTTTCGGGGGAAACTCATGGAACATTTTTTGAAGTGCTTGAAAGAACCTTTATTTTTATGTTTTATAAAAGTCCCTAGCATCAAAACTAACTGAGCTCTGACGAAAATAACGTTGGTCCGTATTTTTTTCGGCGTCAAAAAATGTACATAAATGTAGTTAGTCAGTTAGTCGTCAATGAGTTTGAGACATTTAGCTTTCCGTTGTGTCTAGTAACGATTATGTTTCGTTCGGAAGAATACAAAAAAAAAGGCAAACCACCCAAAACAACTTGCTACTGTATAAAATATATGGTTTGTTGTTCTGTTCGTAATTGAACTATGTATAATAAAGACAAGTGAATGCTGAATGATAAATCGTTGTTGCAGAACGGTAAAACAAAAGCTTAATAATAAATAAAAACAATTACAGTATTTCTCTTTTCGCATATTTCTTTAGATTCTGATCTAATTATAAAATATAAAAAATATTAATTTTATTTAACAATAACTTAATGATTTGTACTTCTAGACCGGTATAGCACCTGCATAAAATTAAAAAAAAGTAAATCCTTAGGTCCTGTCACACGGAGCCACTGAACTGATCAGGGACGCAAATGACTAACCAGTCCGCGATGAGTTAGAACCTTTGGAATTGCAAATGATGCTACTAACTAGTCAGTAACGCGTTAGATTATCAGTTGAAGGCTACTCAATTCTCTAGCCTATAAATTCAACCAGTTAGTTTCTGGTGTTGTGCGATTGTTGTGTTGTGTTTTGCGACATGACGCAAACGGATTTCTTTAAATAAATGGGTGACAGAACTGGGCGGTACTTCCTTACCAAGTAATGAAATCACTATTTCAAAGTAATTGTAATTGGATTATTAATTATTTGTCTGTACTTATAATTAGTACCAGTAACTGTTAACTGTTGGTATTAAGTAAAGTAATAAATATAGATTAATCAATAATTTAAGCTATAAATTCGCGTTCAGGATCCCCGACTTGTTTTACATTTTCGTTTACTATGCATACTCGTTTTATCTTAGTGTTACTCGGGAAGTTGATAGGCTATCAAACATTAAAAAAAATGTATATATATCAGATCCTTTTGATGTTAATAATTTATAAATATTTTTGAGGAATTAGGATCAATGAAATTAAAAGACAAATTATTATTTCACAACGTTTCGTATTAAATCAAGACTTCATCAGGTGATCTAAAATAAAATAACCCGGGTCGCAGTGCCAAAACCCTGCCGACAATATAGTGTATTTGCTTGTATAGGGCCGTGTGGTTTTATACTTTTATTATGTGAAATTAAGTTTGTTTTTGGGCAAAATAAAAAATTTAATCCCTTAATACATCCCTTAAAATAACATGTTTTTCTTAATTGTAATATTATTATCAATCTAACGTCTACACCGAATTAAATACACCCTTCAATAAATAAGTCACTAAATGCAAGCTAGTGTTTTCATAAAATTTGTAAATCCGGTCCTGTCGGGCCGATTTTATTAAAATTGTGGGGACACTTTTTAATCACTACCAAAGGGTTAAATTTCAATTTTGAAACGATTCGGAGAATTTTTTCGGTATTTTGGGGCCCAAAAACAGTTTTCAACCCCTAAAAACTACCCTTAAAATAGCCCGATTAGGCCCATTTTAAATAGGCTTCTTGCGGTGATGGATTTCAACACGTGGCCCAAATTTCGTTGAAATCAATTAACTCTTTCGAAAGTTATCGCGCGGACACTTATATATATATAAATATATATATATATATATATATATATATATATATTATAGGCGTCGTTCGGCGTTGTTCGAAAGTATTCGGAGATATTCGAATTTATTCGAAATTATTCGAAGTTCACTAAAACTTGGTGTAGGGTTAATATCTTTCATTTGTAGCACCGAAGAACCATTTAAACTGAATCCGAATTTAATCGGTTGCGCGGCTAGCTTCAGCTGGCGCTGGGCCGGGGGTTAGTTTAAAAAATTTAGGAAAATAATCCATTAAAAAATAATCAAACACAATTACGAAACGCGAATAGACTATATTTAACAAAATGCCTTAAAAGGCGCTTAAAAATCCACCACCTACCACACAACACAAAAGATAGCACAAAATAACGAGTTCTCAAAAAAACATCCCAACGGAATAACCATAAAACGGCCAGAAAAATCCTACCACCTACCACTCGGAAAATTAACAATAACAAGACACGAAAACACGTAGCTGACCAAAATCGGTTCTGATATTCAAAAAATTTACGTATTCTCCGACTGAGTTACCAGGGCGCCAAGACACGAATCGTAAATAGCCACACCTAGATAGTCCAGACTAGGAAGCTTAGACCCAAATGGTTCAACTACAACCCTGGAAGGGCAAGACACCAGACACAGTGCACGAAACAATATGAATAACACGTTAAAAACTTTTGACTAGAACGCAAACATATTTTACGGAATACTTGATCCGGGAATTATCGGACACCCGGTATATTAAATCCTTGCCGTCAAAAATACACTTAAGATAGGATGGCGATAAATAGAAACAGTTCACAGGGCGATAATTAATCCGTAAATTTTCGTACACCCTGTATATAGTATCTCTGACGTCACGGGAATAAATCCTGATTGAGATATGCGTAAACGACACAAAGAAAATAAAAAACAAAAACACAGCAAAACTAAACACGTAACTTTGTAGACACCCTGTATATTACTCGGTAGCGTCACGGGAATCGTTAATATTGGTTGTGATAAACTTAACAACCATCCAATGATAAATCCGGGAATTAATCGTAAGATCTAAAACACCATGTAGAAATGTGGCTTAACTGAACTTAATGCAAATCCCGTAAATATTTCTCGGTCCGGAATCCCGAACTGAAATTTTATTTAGTCCGACAGGACAGTCTGGAATAGATCGCCAAATAAATTTTATTCAAAACGGAACCGATGCACAGGAATGTTCGAAGTAAAGTAGAATTGTAACACAGTTTTAGAAAACTGTGGAATGTATTCCTGTATTCCAGAATCCAGATCCACACAAGTAAGAAAATCTAAAAGATCCTTGAGGAATAATTCACGGTAAATATTCCCTATTCGAAAAACGCTCCTAAATCCAGGTATATAATGGGCAACACGGAAAGCTACACTACCTAACAGCAATCACAACAATCAATAACAATCGCAATTATCCAAAAATTCAGAAATTCAGGAAAATACGGGAATTACGATAAACGGGAAAAAATCTCTGGACAGGTACGATAAAACTGGAGTCAATAACGGAAACTAGAACGATACACCTCCAGGTTAGCGACAGATAATAACAATCGAAATTTGCGAGAAAAATAATTGATTATTGGCGATAATAATATATCATTTTAATTTGCTGTGTTAAAATATCTCAACGTTATTAGTCGATCAGACCGGCACCAAGGCCGCTGTATGACTGTCGTTCATAAACATTAAAGACAAAATACGCGAATTAGACAAGTTCTCTAACATGAATCTGCGAAATCTATGCAGTCTCTATCTCTCTAAATACACAAAAACATATGATCTTCTGTTTCAACATCGTCCAAATGAAACCGATTTCTGTCTTTTAACACAAGTTCGTGTCATTATACACAAATTTTAGTAATATAAAATTTATAGTGCGTTCGCTTTACTGTAATAAAAGATGTTTGCTTTAATTTTGTTGATACGCAATAAATGTTTCTTTTATTTTCATGAAAACCAAAAACAATCCGGTATTGCATTCTTATGTATAATGAAATTCAAACACTAAAGGGGGTCACACACGCTCAAATTTTTATTTTTCAATTTTTGAAACCAAATGTTGTCCTAGAGTTACGGGAGTTGTCGCTATGGATCCGGGTACTCTAGACCTCGCTTTTACGACGGAAATTAGCATTCTATAATATATATATACATATATATATATAAACATTTTTAAAAATGGTGCCAAAGTGTTTAGGAGGTTATGAAACGTCGAGAAATTTTGGTCCGACCCCTAGGTCCCGCCATCCGACCGACGCCAATAGTGTATGTTGCCATATGGCAAATACACTAATAACAAGACAATTTAACAACCAATAATAAAACAAATAAATAAATATTAAACATACCTTAATATATAATAATATAACAAGATAATTGAATTGAATCTAATTATTAAGACAATTAATTAAGGTATGTTTAATATTTATTTATTTGTTTTATTATTAGTTGTTAAATTGTCTTGTTATTTTATTTTAGATCACCTGATGAAGTATTGATTTAATACGAAACGTTATGAAATAATGATTTGTCTTTTAAATTCATTGATCTTAATTCCTCTAAAATATTTATAAATTATGAAAAAAAAATGTTCAAATACCGACCGACTGACTTCTCTTCTTTATAATATTAGTATTACAGCCACATTGAGGTAAACAAATATAATATGTTTCAAGTTTTAAATTTCGGAACATGGACAAAAAATTACAGAAAAGTTAGAAACTGAGTTTTGAAATGTGTCTGAAAAAACGTTTTTTTTTTAATCACAGTGTACACGATTTTCAATATTATATACAATATCTGTGAAACTGTGCGTGAGTCACAGTAAAGTTTTATACTATCGCGTGCTACTGTTTCTCAAAAAAAAGAGAAAAAATTACTGACAACTGAAACGCGAATGGAACAGAACGAGCGTGATGAAGAAATACACAAGCGTAGGTATTAGAAATTATCACAAGTTACCACAATTTTTTTTTTATTTTTAACAGGAAATTGAACAAATTCAAAATTTAAAAATTGTTAATCTTTGTTAACTTCTTCAGGCACAACTGAAACGATTAAAAATACAAATTAATATTAATGAAATAAAAAAACCCGGGTCGCAGTGCCAAAACCCTGCCGACAATATAGTGTATTTGCTTATACAGGCAGTGTGACTTTATTGTGCGAGCTTAAGTTGGTTTTTGGGCAAAATAAAAAATTTTACTCCTTAATACACCCCTTAAAATAACATTTTTTTTCTTAATTGCAATATTATTATAAATCGAACCTCTATACCAAATTATATACAACTTTCAGTAAATAATTCACTATTTGTAAACTAGTGTTTTCATAAAATTTGTAAGTCCGGTCCTGTCGGGCCGATTTTATTTAAATTTTAGGGACACTTTTTAATTACTACTAAAGGGTTAAATGTCAATTTTGAAACGATTCTGCGAATTTTTTCGGTATTTTGGGGCCCAAAAACATTTTTCAACCCCTAAAAACTACCCTTAAAATGCCCCGATTACGCCCATTTTAAATAGGCTTCTTGCGGTGATGGATTTCAACACGTGGGCCAAATTTCGTTAAAATCAATTCACTCTTTCGAAAGTTATTGCCCGCAAACACACACATATATATATATATATACGTATATAAATATATATATATATATATACGTATATAATATATATATATATATATATATATATATATATACATATATATATAAACATTTTCAAAAATGGTGCCAAAGTGTTTAGGAGGTTATGAAACGTCGAGAAATTTTTGTCCGACCCCTAGGTCCCGCCATCCGACCGAAGCCAATATACACTATTGGCGTCGGTCGGATGGCGGGACCTAGGGGTCGGACAAAAATTTCTCGACGTTTCATAACCTCCTAAACACTTTGGCACCATTTTTGAAAATATAGCAAATACACTAATAACTACAACAAAATAATATTAAATAGTAAATTATTCAAACTGAAAATATGGAATAATTTTTTCTCTAAAAAAAATTTTCAAACAAATACTAAATGTGTTTTATTTTTGCTAAACAAATTTTTTTTTAGAAAAAGTAACTGTGGTAACTAATTAATTTAGAAAAGAAATTAACTTTAAAAAATGTCTTCGTTTCTGTGCAAGCGATTTTTGGCACGTGTTAAGTAATTTCTAATGGTTTTAAATCACATATTTGAAATAAGAAATAATTTTTTACAAATATGTATTAAAATTGAATTTCTAATTTATTTACATAATGATTTTTAACTTTATATTTAATAATACTCAGAAGCGTAGCGTGCCTTGGCGCGGCCCCGTATAAAAATTTGTTTGGGGGTCCTTCCCCCGTTGAAGTAAATGACTTAAACGGGGAAATCCCGCAGCCCGCGATAACCGATGTAGGGTATTGCCAACTTTTGAACGCACGCTTTACGCGGGAAAAAAAGAAATTGCTTTTTTTGACTTCTGTCATTTCTGAAATAAAAAAAAAATTGGAGAGTTTTTATTAATTTTTGCTTACGTACGTTGGGGGCCCCCGTGTTCCGGGGGCCCCGTATAATTGATACGGCGTATAAGGCGGTAGCTACGCCCCTGATAATACTCTAAAAATATAAAAATTTCGGTTTTCAATTTTGATTGTTTTACGTGTTGCCCACTTAGCGGACCTAGTGAGATTCCACAATAAAGAAGTCAACTATATACTATCGAGTAAATAAATATTTTTTTTAGAACACACCTATGAGATATTTAATTTACGCTTTACGTCAATTAGAAAAAAACATGTTTCTAGAATTTTTGTACATTTGTACCAGCATTCTTTGGAATCCGCTGGACCGTCTTTGATGAAATTTAGTACACTATTAAATGATTTCCAAACCGAAAGAATATTTTATACCCAACTACGCTCCGGAAAGTAAATAGTCCCGGCAAAACCATTAGCATACGGACAATTTAATACTTGAAAACGTTCTTTAAACTCGCAGATTAAGGAAAAAATTCAGGAAAATGTTGGGCTCAAACACTTCAAACCAAGCTCAGTATCTTTTCAGTATTTCTTTATTCAACTGATAATAATCAAATTATTACACGAATATATTCCCTTAATTAACTATAACCGTTTTTGCTATTATTTGAAGCGAATTATAATTAGTGTATTTGCCATATGGCAACATACACTATTGGCGTCGGTCGGGTGGCGGGACCTAGGGGTCTGACCAAAATTTCTCGACGTTTCATAACCTCCTAAACACTTTGGTACCATTTTTAAAAATGTTTATATATATGTGTATATATATATATGTGTGTGTGTACGCGCGATAACTTTCGAAAGAGTTAATTGATTTCAACGAAATTTGGGCCACGTGTTGAAATCCATCACCGCAAGAAGCCTATTTAAAATGGGCCTAATCGGGCTATTTTAAGGGTAGTTTTTAGGGGTTGAAAACTGTTTTTGGGGCCCAAAATACCGGAAAAATTCTCCGAATCGTTTCAAAATTGAAATCTAATCCTTTGGTAGTGATTAAAAAGTGTCCCCACAATTTTAATAAAATCGGCCCGACAGGACCGGATTTACAAATTTTATGAAAACACTAGTTTGCAGATAGTGACTTATTTATTGAAGGGTGTATTTAATTCGGTGTAGACGTTAGATTGATAATAATATTACAATTAAGAAAAAAATGTTATTTTAAGGGGTGTATTAAGGGGTTAAATTTTTTATTTTGCCCAAAAACAAACTTAATTTCCCATAATAAAAGTATAAAACCACACGGCCCTATACAAGCAAATACACTATATTGTCGGCAGGGTTTTGGCACTGCGACTCGGGTTTTTTTAGTATTGTTATTATATTAATAAATTCCTTCTGGAACTTTGGCGATTAATAGAATTGCAGGGGTTGAATCGAAACTTGAACATACATACCTATATTTCTTTTTGAATGGATGATCATTTCAAATTCTTCTCACTGAGCCGCGTAGCCTATAGCCATTAATGATTAACTATAGTACCTACGCCACTGTGTATGTGATGTGTATAATAAAAGAGATAGTCGCGTTTATTACTACTTCCGCTCATAGCCGCCTTTCGTAACAACATTGTAGCCTGTAAAATAAATAATCGCTTCAAAACTTCACTGCTTAACTGCACGATATTAAACGGCAGCTGGATAATGATTAGTTTACCGTAAATGTTAGAAAAAATTAAATATCCGCAAGCAAAACCAATAAAAATGATATCAACGCGTGATCATCTGTTGATTATTTTTGGCCGCAATGTTTTAGCGCTGGTATAAACGTTGTAAAGCTTGGTTTAGATTAGGTAGATATTGTAGATTATAGACGCTCGACAGCTTGTTTTAGGAGTAGGTGAGATTGCCTCGTTGAGACATCGTTTTTTACAAAAAAGTTACTATTTTACTAATTATGAAGAGTTACTGTGTGAAAATTTTTATTTAGGACCAGCGCACGTAGATATGCTCCTTTTTTTATCGAACTGTTCGATTAAAGCGTAAGGCAGCACACTATTCGCTCTGAAATATCACGAATTTGCGATTGTCGAAACACATAGGACATTGTCGCAGTTTCGCGAAATTCCAAGGAAACGAGAAATACGTATATGCTTAGATTTAAGATCACACGGTAGAAGTGAAACTTTCTCTCTCACACAAACAGACACACTTGGTATATTTTCCTCTCTCGTTGCAAACTTGTAAGCAAGCATTATTATCAATGACCATTTATTGCAACATATGAAACATCTTTTCATTTATTTTTCACTGGCATCTATTAGCGAATTAACTAATTACGTTACACTAATACCGTTCTCCTTACTCCAAACCTAATTTCTGTGACACTTTTTCCTTACACTGCTGATCTTAAGTTCTAATTTCAAAATATATAAATGTATAAATCATGCTCTGTTACATTAATCGAAATGCCTATCATCCTTGATTTTTTTTTGTATTTAATGAAACCAATTTCCGGTTTTTATGATGCGCGTTCTGATAAATTTGTTATTATTGATTTATATTTGTGGGTGCACCATATTCAAATGGTCCAAAATGCAAAATCGCTTATGGCGAATTTGTGATAAAATTAAATCAATGATGATTTATTCATGCCTTTTAGTTGCAATGGCAATGAGTGTGTCGTCAAACTTCCGAGTTGAACGGAATTTGCTCAACAACGTTCATCTATATTAATGTTATAAAAATACGACGTTTGTACCCTAGTTTGTAGCTAGAACTACTGAACCGATTTAATAAATAATTTAAATATTTATAAGCCTACTTCTTCTCGAGTAATATCTACGTCAAGACAAGTAAACATTTTCAAAAATGGTGCTAAATTGTTCAGGAAACTATGAAACGTCGAGAAATTTTGGTTAGATCCTTAGGTTCCGCCATTCGACCGACGCCAATAGTGTAATGCCATATGGCAAATACACTAAACAGCCGTTCAAGTGCGAGTCGAACTCGCGAGAAGAGAGTTCCGTACTATTCCGTTTTCCGTGAGTACTTTTCGACTTAAGGTTTTCGTTTAGGTTTTCCTGTAAACTATGGGTGAGACCCGACATTACCTATTTTTTCAAAATTTTAGGCTCAGTAGTTTCGGAGATAAGGCGGGGGGAGGAATGGTCAATCGTTCATCTATTTTCTTAAATAACTTTAAAAATATTTATGTTAAAATGATAAAAAAATATAATTCAGGCCCTTACTACAAAGACAACAAAAAGCAAAACAATACAACAATTTTTAACACTAGAACCGAAAGAATTTATTAAATAATGTACATATTTACTATTTATATTTATGTATGATATTAGTTATAAGGTTATAACATAATGGTCGCTATAACACTTGACAAAGATCGGAATGTGGCCAGAAATTACAAATCATACGCAAAAAATTTCTGCGCAGCCTTGAAAAAGAATAATACATAGTCGTGGTTATGTGAAATAGCCGCAGATATTTAACTGCCTAATTAACTGCTTATTAGTGTATTTGCCATATGGCAACATACACTATTGGCGTCGGTCGGATGGCGGGACCTAGGGGTCGGACCAAAATTTCTCGACGTTTCATAACCTCCTAAACAATTTGGCACCATTTTTAAAAATGTTTATATATATATGCATATATATATATATATATATATATATATATATATATATATATATATATATATATATATATATTTATATACGTATATATATATATATTTATATGTGCTGGCAATAACTTTCGAAGGAGTTAATTCATTTTAACGAAATTTGGCATACATGTTGGAATCCATCACCGCACGAAGCCTATTTAAAATGGGCCCAATCGGGTCATTTTAAGGGTAGTTTTTAGGGGTTGAAAAAAGTTTTTGGGCCCAAAAATATCGAAAAAATTCTCAGAATCGTTTCAAAATTGAAATTTAACCCTTTAGTAGCAATTAAAAAGTGCTCCTAAAATTATAAGCAAATTGGCCCGACAGGACCGGACTGAAAACACTAGTTTGCGTATACGAATTTACTTACTGAAGGTCGTATTTAATTTGGTGCAGATGTTGGATTGATAACAATATTTCAACTAATGAAATTATTATTGTAAGGGGTGTATTAAGGGGTTCAATTTTTTTTTTTATTTTGTCCAAAAACAAACTTAATTTCATTTAATAAAGCCACAATACTTGTATTAGCAAATACACTATATTGTCGGCAGGGTTTTGGCACTGCGACCCTGGGTTTTTTATCCTTTTACAATAAGTACGGGCGTAACATGAAAAGATGTCTAAAAACGCAGTATATATATATATTGTAAAAAGTTATGTGTTTATAGTTTTTTCTGTCACTAAATGTCGTATTGTTTTATGTGAAATGTCAATAACTAATCTGAAGATTTTATGAAAGCTTATTATGTAAAAAACAAATTGTGTATAAAAAGTTTACAACAAAAAAAATGGGCCAGTTAAAAGAAAATTTATTTTTCCATAACTAAAACGACAATCACAAGAAATCTGATCACATTCAATAAATCTGCTACATTAATAATAATATAGTCTAGTAATTTAGGAAGCATACCGAAGTTTCTAAATGTATTTTATTTATCTACATATATAGTAAAAAACTGAACTAGTTTTCTTTCAATGAAGTCACGGAACAAGCAAATTATTTCTCTATCATTCAGTTATACTTTTTTTATGAACTTTATTATTTCATGATTCCGCCGAAAAACGACCAAAATCAGTCATAATAGAGATGCCTAATTATATTGATCTTTTACTTACATATTTCGTATGAAAATGAAATTGTCGTCGAGATACCTTCAAAATGTAAAGAATTGTACATTGTGGTTCAAGAGCGGAAAGTTGGCAATTGCGACAAAACGCATTGGCAAATTTCGCCCAAGTTACCTACGGTACTTTTTGTAACAAGTGAACTGACATTACAGGGGTAATTTGACAATCAGCGAAAATAAAACCCATAAATGAAGATATTGTAGGTTAAGACGGAGCTGTCAGACATGCGCGATTAGAATTTTTATGTGAAAAGCATTAAATGTGCGCATTAGTTACAATAAAATTGTAGATTATGTATCAATAACGTAATGTAGGTCATTATGTTAAGAGCTGTGTCATTATGGAAAGACAACCGTCATGATATCATTACGTTCGCGATACATATCACCTTTTTTGTACATTATCCTTATAAAATGGCTGGTTTTCACGTAAGTTCGGACTTCACATCTATTTAGTTGTTTCAGGAAGGACCCCAGGCAAATAAGTGTATTATAATTAACGGATACAACTGTGAAAATTGAAAGCGAGGATTGCATTTTTTAGCAGAAAATAAAGTGAGCAAGTTATTAAATGCATTTCTGTCCTGATGATTATGGAGAAACATGCTTATTGCATTAAAACGACTACTATAAAACACATCGATTTTTAAATTGTGTTTTTTTTTTTAGTTTTATGACAAAACACTGTACATTGGTATGTTTAATAAAAAACTGAATTTTAATTAGTTACTTGTTTAAATAATTAATTGTGTGTAAATTCGACACGCATGAAACATTAATTAATCGTAACTTATTCTCTAGAGTTGCCGTTTCCTCTCTTAAATATTGTTTATATTATCACCAAGTATTATTTTATTGCGTTTATTTTATAACTTATAATTAATAACATAGCGTACGTTATATGGAGAGAATGTTTTCAAATTTTTAATGAAAATAGAATACGTCAGATTTAATTACTAACACGTTTGTAATGCAAAACTAAATTAATATATTCATAAATAACATACATACAACACAAATAAAAATAAATATATTATTTAGTTTACGCAACGACTATAACGACTGAAACTTTTCCCAGCGTGGAAATAAAAAAGCGAGGAAAAAATCAAAACGCCAGCCAATCTGATTAAAACGCGAGTCCGTTGCTTCAGGGGTCTCATTGGGGTGGACACTGAATCAGTGGCGACTCATACGAGCGTACTGTAACATTATCTGATGCACTAAGACTGGCTAGAAGAAAATTTGTTAACAAATATCAGCAATCACTGATTGGGCAAAATTATATTACCATTCTATTGCCATCGATGGTCCAATATTAATCATTATGTAATGGATCGATGTTATCGTCCGGCTGTTTGTCAGATGCCATTATATATTTTTGCAAGTCAGTCATAATCCGATTTTGAGCTCTATATGGGGCGTCTGAAGCGTTCCACGATCAATGCACTAGACTTGGTCGGCTAATTACTGCAATTCCGCAAAGTCTGTACAGGTCAAGCGGTTAAAGCGATCTTTCGATCATTTTTGAATATTTCTTGATGATTTTTTTCATTTTTTTTATTTATGAATGCTTTTTGTTTAGTATTCCATAAAAATAATTAGTCATAAAATGTACTTATCGATGCTGATAATACACGCTTGAACAAAATTTACACACCACTCAGCAATTCTAGTATATATTTTGTTAGATTGGAAGTAAGTTTTGATGAAAAAAACTAGTAGTCATTGGGGACTGTCGACGGAAGTGAAAACAAAACTCAACACGTCATACTTATAGCTTATGCGATTGAGATGCAACTCGGCGGCGACAACAGTAGTGGAGCCTTCGGCTCCACTGTATTGTTATTATACCTCATGGGGCTGCGCCTCACTCGGTATTACAACACGTAGTAATTTAACATTAGTATGTCGGTGACGTTGACGCGAACTCAGAAGATTTTACCCATCCAAAATTTGAACAACGCGCCTAAAGAACTTTCACTTCAAAAATACTTCCTAAAAATATTTCTTGACAACCCAACAATAAAGTCTACAAGTTTGTGAAGCTAAGAAGTTTTCACTGTGACGTGCAGTCCTACGACTGATTCTGCTTTTTTATAAGTTTTCGTTTATAAAGTTACAAAAATAGACATTATATTATTTATTTTTTTATATTAGTAAAAAAAACAAACAAAAATACACCGTAAAAAGACAAAAAAGTTACAAGGCCCGTGGGAGATCGAACCCGTGACTTTCCCGTTATTAGCACGGCGCTTTAACCAATTGTGCTACTGTACCTGTACCATCTTATAATATGGTATAACAAGTAAGTCATTTGACATTTCAATAAGTAATCTAGCGAGTTAATGCGTTTGGGTCTATTCATTTGTATTAATATTTCATTATCAATGTGTTGTACAAATAGACACTATTTCTATTATAGCACGTAAATTGGTATTAAGTAATTCAACGTTCATTTTCTGTATAGTCAAATAGCCTAGCAAAAAGTCTACGTTTAGCGACTAGTCTCCTTCTCGGAACGACAAGTGTAAACGGACTTTAGCGTGACGGCGACGCAGTGATGCGAAATCAAAAGTTTTTACCCATACAAAAAGTGCCCAACGCACCTAAAGAAATTTTCACTTCAAAAATGAGTAAGCTTGAAATCTTCTGACGGTGACACAGAAAGATTTGCTGTTTATAATATTTCTGCTTACGGCTGCGGGTCAAGATTGTTTTTGAAAGACGTTTGTTTCAGCTCCAGCACAGATATTGTCGACAGTAAATCTTTCTCCGGGTCTTCGTCATACTCGTTCACGATCATCTTACTCAAACTTACTCTACTTTCGTCAGAAAACAAACTGATATTTATATTTCAGAAAAACCAAGTAATGAGTTAATTTTGATCACGAAAAAGTAGCAATTTTAAATATGTACAAAGTAGGTAAGGAAAACAAGCATTACCCTATAATATATTCTATGGTTCAAAAACTTTATATTATCTATTATTAATATCGATCCTGTTTTTTTATAAAATATTTTTGACAACTGGTAATCGCCACCACTGGTCAACAGTTGCGATGTGTACCACATTACGTAGATAGTTTTATCATTGCCACACATTTTTCCTGTCGTTTTTTTCCCATTCTGCACCAAAAACTGCCGTAGGTCATAACATAGTCATACAGTCAATTTTAATAAATTATTAGCGCTTAGATTAATAGCTTAGTGCCGCTGTCCTTTTTCGTCATTTCATATAAATACATTATATCTAATAGTTATAAAAGTAAGAATTGCACCAAATTACAAAAGAAAAGTGTGTGCACCTGTATATTTGTGTAGATGAATATTAATTTAATTGATATATACTCCCTCGCATTAATTTTGTTTTTTTGGCTACTGTTCAGCCCTTTTTATTATAATTACTCTTAAAATTCGTTCGTTAGTACTTAGGTACTATTTTTAAAAGCTAACAACTATATTTTTAAATGCACTGTATAAACCTTAATTAATTCACTGTTCCATGAGCAACTTAACAAAAAAGAAAAACTGAATACATTAGCACACCGGAAATTATAATAATGTTTTCATTCTATAGACAAAGTTGTTTTTTTTTGCAATTATTGTTTTTGTTTTCACTACATTTTTTTTAAATTTGTTATCGCATATATTAAACCTTTTTTCATACATTTTAACGTAGTTCTTGCCTTTAGCCGATCTTCGCTCACATTAACATCGGTGTTAATACGAACCCAATTTGCCGTGTACCAAATTTTACCAAATTCGGTCCCGCCGCTCTTGGCATGAGTATATACCTACAAGCAGAGTGCAGACATATTATAGAGAAACAAAAAATCGCAGACACGTTTTTCCTAACTTTTTTACCAGTATTTAAAATAACTACGTGTTTATTGAACAAAAAAAAATGTATATACAGGGTGAGTCAGACCACCCGTATCAGTCGTTTTTTTCGAAAACGGTTGGTCGTAGAGAGTTGTGTCAAAAATCTGTATCATAAAAGCCCTAATGAAGAATCAAATGGTAATATTTTTTTCCCCCGGAAAGGTCGGCTTCCCTATTAGTTTGCTCCAGAATGTTCAGAACTCCGGAATTTTAAATAGCAGATAGGTCGAAAGTGGTATTATTGAAAAGATCTTTAAAAAATAAGCAAGTTTTGTAAGACATTTTTTTTGTTGCTGTCATCCCTGTTAAGTAATATTCGTTTGAAATTATTAAATTGAAATGTGATAATAACGAACTTAATTTTAAAATCTAGTTACCTAATTAGACAATGTCAGAATAAATTATCAATAATTGCAATTGCTTTTTTTGTCGTAAAATCACACATTGAGCATAATTTAATAAATTAAGTTAATTCAATTTATTTATAACAAACTTAATTTATTAAATTATGCCGTTTCCGAATTTAGAAGCTTTCGACATGTTAATGGTATTGGGCGAAAGTGGACAAAATTACAGAGCTTCTGAACGAATTAATTTTATTTACAATGTAAACAGAAACACTGAACAATAAACTGATAATTTGCCCAATGTGTGATTTTACGACAAAAAAAGCAATTGCAATTATTGATAATTTATTCTGACATTGTCTAATTAGGTAACTAGATTTTAAATGCCGACTTTTAAAATTAAGTTCGTTATTATTACATTTCAATTTAATAATTTCAAACGAATATTACTTAACAGGGGTGACAGCAACAAAAAAAAAATATCCTACAAAACTTGCTTATTTTTTAAAGATCTTTTCAATAATACCACTTTCGACCTATCGTGCTATTTAAAATTCCGGAGTTCTGAACATTCTGGAGTAAACTAACAGGGAAGCCGGCCTTTCCGGGGGAAAAAAATATTACCATTTGATTCTTCATTAGGGCTTTTATGATACAGATTTTTGACACAACTCTCTACGACTAACCGTTTTCGAAAAAAACGACTGATACGGGTGGTCTGACTCACCCTGTATACGTGGTTTTAATGTGACGACATAAAATAGGAAATCAGTGGAAAAAAGAGCTCTGAAAATAGATTATTCGGCCAAAACATGCGAACTAAAAGCGCAGGTATTCTTTTTAAATATTAAATATTTCATGCAACATTTAGGTAATTTTTAACAAAAAAGTTCCCAAGCTTACAAAAGTTATGAAATATTCAAGTCAATTTCTATGGAGAAAAGATAGTTTCAGTTTCCAACTTTAATCAATGAACGGTATACTTATTATAGTGACATGGTAGTTAAAACTGATCCAAAACAAGTGTTGATATTTAGATATATAATACGAATATTTTATTAATGCAATTAGGTAAGTAAAAGTTCACCACATAATAAATAAATAAATTCAATGATTGCAAATATCGTTGTTCAGCCGAACAATAGGCTTCTTCGTTCGAAAAATGAAAAGAAAACTGTCAACATGAAAAATGATGCTGGTATAACCAGATATGTAGATAAATATCACAGAACAGAATGAATAATTTGAAATAAATCATTGTGTTGTATTCAGAATCACAGAATTGATACAAAAAATATCTTTTTTGTGTTCGAGCCAATCTGTCTTCTTTTCTGTTCAACAGCAGATCACAACTAATGAGACAGATTGTCATCGAATTTTTAGATTTAAGGATAACGAATTACAGAACGGTATTGCTGTTTTTTTGGTGGTTTGATTTTAGATATGCTTTCTATGCCCACCGATTCGTTCAGAAAGTCTTTGGAGTAATATTTATAATTATTTAATCTTTTTCCAACTTAATAACAGATATGTAAATGCACGATTTTTGAAATATTACAGCCCTATAATATTTAAATGTTTTCGAACGCTTTATTTTTTAAATGTTTTTATTTAATGGAAAAAATACATTAAGTTGGGTTTTTGTTAATTATAAATAAATAATTCACTTCGTTTCATTTATAAAAATAATTCTTGTAATACCTATGATGAAGTGACAAATTCCTTCAAATAGCAAAGAAAGAAAAATATAAATAAAATTTAAAAAAACACTCAATTTTTATATCATTCAGGACTATATGGCGGGTAATGGGCGTCATTTTTTTTATAGCCTATGACATTCTTGACATTGAGATGAATCCCACGAAACTTCATTTATCAAAATCGGTTCAGAAATTTAGTCTCCAGGAGTGATTATCATGCCGTTTACCTAATCATTTTTTTAAATTTAATAATCTAACCAGGAAACCGAGATTATCAGAGATTATAATAATAATTAAAATTGGAAGAGGCTACAGCACAAGATCTTTGTGCACACATGACGGCGCGCACGAGTTTCTTCCAATTTTAATATTGCCACATATCACCGAAGCTTTCTATCTTCGTGTATATTTATTTATTTCTTTTCCGTCACGATTCACGTCCATACATCGACATTCAGTGACAACATTTCAACACCTCCTGCCATCCTGTTGAAGATGTAAATACATATTGTATTTACGAGTCTAAAACAGCGTTTCTCAAGCTGAGGTTTATAAATATATATATCTGATGGGGGGTGTTAGTGGGCGAAGCTATACTGTTTGACCGCTTACGGCAGAAGATAAACAATGATTCTATAGTCAGCGACCTGGAACGCAAATTTATAAATGGGCAAAGCTATACAGTACGGCATGCAATCAGTGACACGTTGTTTACGCTACACTATACAGAAAAGAAACTTATTGAAAATCTACATCATATGCTGAGTTGCAAAAAGTATTGTCAGAAAATCTGATCTGACGATGACCTTACATTGTGACCATACATATTTCTCTTTAAGAAAAGCATTGTAAATTGACAGTTACAAAATAATATCATATATTGTAATTTGATTTTTGATGCCATGCGTAAAGAAATTTCACATAAAAAAAGTGTCGTCGGTTTGTGGACACACGACGAACGGTAGGCTCTTTAAGGGATTTATATTAATGTTTAAAATTTACATATACACAAGAAAACAACAAATTTATTAAATTTTTTTTTTTTATTTTGACACTAGTAAAAAAAGGGAAATTTAATTTTATGCTATTTTGAAATTTGAACTTGGAGGGCCTGACTGGTTTTACATCTAATAATTTATACATAGACAACGCGACTACCGACAGGCGACAATATTAAAACAGGTACCTATACAAAATGCAATTCTAATTTTGACGACCTGCAGACGTCTCCCACTCCTTCGCAGGTAGAATAGACCGCTTTGAACTCAAAAGCACTTATATAATATCAACGACGTATGTGCGTTTGGTTTCTATGGTCCGTTTCTTGTTTAAGCTATGTCAAATTTGTACGGCCTTTGTTGTGAGCAATCTTGTTTTTTCGCGGTTGATTGTCTGTCCCGAGGCCTGCGTTAAGACCTTCAAAAAAATTACTCTTGGTTTATATAAAATAGATTCGCGACAATTTTGCTAATGTTTAAGGGATTCACGTAGCCGAAAAAGTTTAGAAAACGCTGTTCTAAAGCATTGGTGCAGAACATTTACTCGCTGCTTGCGACGAATTTTATCATTCTTTATATAAACATGCACACGTGTATCCGAAAAACAGGCATCGCTAGGGACGTGAAAATTATAATCCGAGTTCTCAACGACTTACGTCAGTTAACACGTTCATTGTTTGACTAGCATATTAACATAGAAAGGTTATTGTAATCCCAACTTCATGTTAATACATCACTAGTCTTTAGTTACGGCTTCGCTCGCGTTAATTACGGGTCCCAAAAAAACCTACTAGAGTGACTCTAAAGTGTTATGTCATAGAAATGTGCTGTGAAAATGACGTAAAGGTCAATCGTTTTTATATTCATCTTTCTTCAGCTGCTTATGTTTTATGGAGATGTCGTTATATTGAGATTATCTCGACTCACTGTTTTTTTGCAGTGAAAAATGCGATTTTTTATTCTAAAAGATGATGAATAATAAATTGATAAATTCCATTAAAAAGTACATTCTATTTATTTCTGGAACCGATCCTTTCCAAAATAACTGTTACTGATCCACCGTGACGACCATATATAAACAGTATCTCAACGCTGTCAGCTATTCTCAACACGAACGGAACCATATGTACCAGGGAAGCATAAAGACATTGAGAATATTGATAAATTCCATTAAAAAAATGCATTCCAGTGTCAGTATTGACTGAACATCTCGTACACACGCACTTTTCATACGCACAGGGGATGTTATTTGTTTTCATAGGTCGCCTTCACTGACATTCTGTGTAGTTATTACCCGACTACAGAAATCGCGTCGGCATTTTCCTGAAATACTCGCTGACATAATGCGTACAGCTCTTCCCTGTGTCGCCCTATCGCCATCGATCTCTCTCTCCCCCGCCTACTCCCGTCCACAACCCACCGAACGATATCCGATTCACATTGCAATACTGTTAGGATAACTCGCTTTTTTTCTCCACCGTCTTCTTTTATCCCTTTCTCCCCTTTCGGCAATCGCAAAGAGTAAGGAGACCATTTTGCACACGTGTTATCTAAGACTATAATATGGGTCGAAATTTCATTTATCTAACAACTGTTTACGGACTAAAAGTGCGTACATCTCTGTTTAGGTGTATCTGCTAAAACAGATGTTCAATACTTTACTAAGTAATAAATAGTTAATACAAAATGAACTCAAACAGTGCCATAAGAACGAGTTTGAAGAACAAAATGTTAAAAGTATTTAATTAATAATGTCTACCATTTCTTTATTATAATTTATCCCGGCGAGAATGTGGCAGTACCTATATTTCATACTCAGATACTATTTAAAATATCGATATTTTTTTAATGATTCTTTATTATTTCATAGGTAGGTACTTGGACAAAATTAGTGAATAAAAATAGCACTACATATTATTATGAGCACCGTTTCGTATAATATTTATTATATAATTGACACACGTAAGTACTAGAGTAAGTCTAGAACAAAACATAGAACTATTTCATCTACATATATAGATATTATTTATTACGCCAGTGGGAGTAACTTGTGATATATATTGGATCAATGGTGCCTGCTGTTGTGTAATAATTATTGCAACATGAGCCTGAAGAAGTAAACATGATATATGAAACGTTGCTTCTGATGATATGTAGTGGTATTTTTAATCACTAATTTTGTCCAAGTACCTATGAAACAATATACAATCATTGAATAAAATGGCCATGACCAACAGACATATTTTTTAAAATATTTATCTGGCAGCACTCTCGCGTTGAGTAGCTATAAAGGCAAAGGTATGCGGTAGAGAGTGGCGGCGTGATCGCAGTGTGGCGTTAAATGCTCGACGGGATATTTGGGCGCAAACCGCTTTCACCAAAATTTTTCTGATTTCAACTAAGTGCCTAAATATATTTTTGTAAAATTTAGATTTGATTTTTATATAATTACGTTCCAAGAAGGATATTGTAGCGCACCCCTAATTGTTACGCCACTGGAAATGACACAGGCTTCTCGAACAAATTGACAGAAGTTTCTGGAATGATCGAGAACGGAATGTACGTCTATAAATACAGCGCATTTGGGGCGCGACAGGCATTCAGTCAGCGACAGTGAGTGAGTCAAGGTCAGTTGCTACAGTGTAGTGACTTCAGTCAGTTGTCGCGACAGTCAGGCAATTGGTACGGCAGTACAGAAGACAAATAATTAGAGTGCATAAATGTGTGTGGTGTTAAGAATAGTGTATTGATGTGTTATTATTTATAGAATTCGTTTATTTTTCATTGTTAGTTTCTTTTTGTCATTGTTATTAGATAAGTCCTTTTTAGTTTATTTGTTTTGTATTTATTTCGTTTGTTGAAAATACATAAACCACCACACAGTTTTGTTACAATATTAGTTATGATATACCCAGCCGGCAGCCATATTTTTCGTCTTACATTTTCTCACCACATACTTACTCGCCGCGTTAAATTTTTTGTTTGTTTATATAGGCAGATATAATAATTAACACCTAAATTTAGCAATAAAAATAAAAAATTCTAGTTTTAATTTCTATTTAAATTTGTATTTCATTTGAAACGTTTGTCAGTTAACGTCATTCCCGCGCTTATACACCGATTGATCAGATCATCAGATGGAACGAGGCAACCACTACTCTGCTCTTGAAAATAAAATTGTAACAGCTACAATCCTTACATTAAATGCAAACATACAGGACGCTGTCGTTTTAGAAAATGTTTATTGTAAAGGTACACATACACTACAATCGTCAGTGCGGAGAGCACTGACTCATCTTTATCTATATATGCATTAACTACAGCAAGCAGTAGTAGACAATCGGCGACTCTCGAGGGTGTGACGGTGCGACGACGACGGCCCCACCGGGAACCGACATTCCAATTTAACTGTAATCGATGACAATATCCCGTTGCATTATGAATGATTGCATTTCATAACGCAGCTTCTGTTGGCTGTGTTTCTGTCTTTATTAGTCTCCAATTGACATGTCATCTCTCTTTGGCGTTCATATATTTAAAGGATCGCTCTTTAGATGAGCCTCTTTAAAACTAATAGTCTATCATTGGATTGTAGAAAGCATTATCAGAAAATCTGATTTGGCAATGACCTTGTAGTTAGAGAGCCAGTGGCCGGCTACCTATAAGTAAATGACCAAACCTGAAATTTTGCCATGTGAGTCTCTTATACCTACCAATTATGCAATGGGAACTCGCTAAGCCCGGCGAGGCCGACCCGCAGGATTTGCTCGGGTGCGACAGGTATGAAAATTTAACCAGCTTCGAAAGTATTTGACCAAAGCTGCCGTTTGGAAATTTTAAAATACAAATACAATTATTATTATATAAAAATAACAATGGCAGGCGATTATCACGCTTCCAAGGTCATGGCAGACACTTTTGAAATTGGCAAAAATTTTAAAATTTCTATAGTATTTTATTAAATTTTTTTAAAATGCCAATAATATAATTATAAGTGAACAATACGGGGTCAAGAGACAGCACTGCACAGTTAAACAACCTGCTCGAATCACTGATCACATTATGAACAATTTTAATCTCAAAAAACACAGGAATTGTATGTCTGGACATACAAAAAGCATCTGACACCGTATGGCACAAGGGTCTACTCTATAAGTTAATTAACTATAAATTTCCAGCCTTTATTATAAAGTTTATAAAATGGTACCTGAGTGATCGGCAATTTATAGTAAGCGTGAATAGCATTGATGCAAATCCGTTGAATATTAGTGCAGGTGTACCTCAAGGATCCATTTTGGGTCCAGTACTCTTCAACTTATATATTAATAATGTATAATTCAGATCCTTTTGATGTAATAATATTATAAATATTTTAGAGGAATTAGGGTCAATGAAATTAAAGGAGAAATTATTATTTCACAACGTTTCGTATTAAATTAATACTTCATCAGGTGATCTTAATTAATTATCTTAATAACTAGATTTAATTCGATTATCTTGTTATACTATTTTAAGATATTATAACAAATCAAAATTTTAAGTAGTTATACAATTCATACAGTTTGAATTTTTTTTTACTCTGTATGCATTGTATAACTACTTAAAATTTTGATTTGTTATAATATCTTAAAATAGTATAACAAGATAATCGAATTAAATCTAGTTATTAAGACAATTAATTAAGATCACCTGATGAAGTATTAATTTAATACGAAACGTTGTGAAATAATAATTTGTTTTTTAATTTCATTGATCCTAATTCCTCTAAAATATTTATAATATTATATATCTATTAATGATCTACCTCGACGTAAGGATACTACTATGTCATTGTTTGCTGACGACACTTTTGGAAAACACACAAAATATGTTACTAATAAGGCTTACGGCGCCTTACGACTGTTATATCCCTTATTTAACAATAAATCTAAGCAAGACAAATAAATTGTTGATATACAAAACAGTGCTAAGGCCCATCCTAACGTATGCTGCCCCAGTGTGAGCTCAATGTGTGCAACTAATTACGCGTCATTACAAATCATCCAAAATAAAGTTCCCCGGAATAATAGCTTGCTTCCCTCGCTATACACCAATAATCATGCTTCATGACTTGGCTAACATTGTTTCCCTGAAACATTACATAGTGTCACAAACAAAAATTTTTTTTGAAAAATGCTCAATGAGCGAACATTCAAAAATAAATGAAATCGGAAACTACAATTTAAATGAGTTACCTTGCTCAAACAAACATAAAAAATTAAACATATCTAACAGAAACGTGATAATACTTGTCTAATTAAAATCTAAGTTAATAAAACAAAAATTAGTGTATAAACTGTACATGTACTATTTCGTTATTTGTTTGGGTTTTTTTTTAATTTTTTCCCGAAATACTAAATAAGTTTAGAATGATTTTTTGTTAATTTTACATTTATTTCTTAAAAAATTGGAGCGCTGCAACATATTTTAATTGTAGATAAAATGTATATTTATTTGAAATAAAAATCATTTTATATTTATATAATTTAATTTTTTTCCGAAATTAATAAAAAACCGGATAGTTTTGACTTCGGAGGAACTTCTTAATTTTTCAAGCTATTTACTCCTTGACATATAACTACTTGACTTGATACTTGCCATAAGTAAATACTTGACTTGATTTAAAGTCAAGTCAAGTAAGTTGAAAATCAAGTCAAGTCGTGAATTTCTACACCTGATTTTTTATAATCTTACACAAATTCTTAAATACGTGCTCTATCCTAGCTTTACACTTTGCAGTAATATTTATTTCAACATGCGCAAGTCCCTAGTTGGTTTCTAGCCATCAACTCGTTAATTGCAATAATTTGGTAATTTTTATAATTCAACTGTTTTAGTTCATTTGTTTTAAACATGGCGTATGTGTAAACAAAAAACAACATAATATTTTTTCTACGACTACTTTGCCTCTGACAAATAATCAATGCGTAAACAGTCTGTTTTTGAAAAAGTCATTATTTACTCTTCTGTACACAACAGGACACCAAATCCCTACATTTGCATAATCCCCATGTCAGGTCTCTACATACCACACACGAGAATACAACAAGGAGCAAAACACGTACACAACATTTTAAAATATCACATATATTTTTCATAAATTTAATAATAATAATAACAAGCGGACCTAAGGATCACAGGACCAACTTCCCAGTTATGATAAATTTTGAATATTAGTAACAATAATGAGACAGAAAAGTGTACATTTTAATCAATAAAAAATATATTTTATTTTTTTACCAGAACAAACTAGATCCGATAATTCTTTTTCAAGAAATTTTAAAATTTCGTTTTTTCATATTGTTAATAAATATTTTTGTCGAAAAGTTCTCTGTTCTCGACATATTTGAAAAATAATTTTTTCATGACCGGCCTGTATTAATGCATGAAAAAGTAGCTATTTTATAGGCCATAGGAGACAGGACAAAAAAAAAATATTTGCGAGTTTGAAAGCCAGTTATTATTTAAAATGAAGAAAAAAAATCCTATGAAAAACTATAGATTACTAAATGCACATTACACTAACTAGAAAATGTTATAATACGTGTCTTTTTTTCCTTGACAGTTTGTTACTGATTTTGAGAACATTCTGTATTTTATTTGCCTAAATATTTTATAAATGTAAGTATGATAATGTACTATATTAGCATATATAATCCCTGTCAGAGACTTTTATAAATTGAGATGCCGTATTATTAATTTCATACAATAAAGATACAGGTCACCCAAACAAGCTGGTATATAAAGGGTAATGATAAACTAGATAAAGGCAGGTACTAAGAAAAACGACACGTCGTGTTAATGAAATCGTTCCTACATTCTCAGCCAATAGCTCCTTTTGTATTAAAATGACAATAATTTTTATTACAATAATTTTTTTCCTCTTACATCTAGGTGAATTTATCGTAAGTAGGGTACAATGTTTTTTGTTCAAATAAAGTCCAATGATTTTTTTCAATTTGGACGGCTTAATTTAGGTACATATATAGTTTTAATATGAGTGATAAATTTTATATTTTTCTCAGAAGGTGCTTATGTTAACATAAAAGAAAACAATTTGCAACTACCCTCTCTTACGCTAATACTTCCTTACGATGTACTTTTAATTACCAAGTTTTCAAAATAAAAAAGAGGTGCATTGGTTCACAACAAAAGTTAAAGGTATTCCTTACACATTTTATATTATTGCTTAAAATTTACGTATACACAAAAAAATAACAGCATTAAGTTTTTATTCACTTATAAGAAATATAAAAAATTGTCATTAGGAAATAACTGCAAAAATTAATTTATATATTAATTTGGGATTAGAATCTGAGAGGTTTAAGATACCTAATAATTTGTAAACAGACGACGTATAACGATTAAAGCTATCGATTGTCCTTGGCTGATGACCTTAAAACAGGTATACAAAATGCAGTTCTAACTGTTCCAAGGATAGCTAGACGTCTTTCGCCCATTCACAGGTAGGAAAGACAGGTCTGAACACTATATAATATCAACGACATATGTGCGCTTTGTTTCTATGGTCCTTTCCGTATCTAAGCTATCCTGTGAACACAAACACGTATGCATGTTCGTGACGCTCGCTCGCTCGTTTTTTCCAGTACCGAGGCCTGCGTTAAGAATTATAGCTTCAAAAAGTCTTGTTCATGGGCAGATGGTTTGTAACTACCAGGAAAAATGAAGAAATGATTGGCTTTAACTCCGTATAGACTTGATCGCAAGCAATATGTATAATTTAATGTTTCTAGGATGCCATATACCTTATAAATACGTATATCTGTTCGCTCTATTTAAGTAAAAGCTATTGATTCCTTAGTAGCACAGCTCCCTGTGTTGATAGTGTGGTGCTTGCTTGCCAGCCGCGTCGCCGATTTGTCGATTCTGCAGCGGCGTACGATAGGACAAAAACTGGACATTTTCCAGAGGATTGGGCAAATCAGAGAATGGCGAGTACCGATAATGAAGAGAGACGAACGAACAGCAATATCCGCTGACCAAAAAGTAGCTTCAATCAATTTCAATTTAGTGGCGATTTGTTCGTCTTGATGAGATATACGCATTTTTTTAGATTTTCTTTGTTCTTCAGAACAAACTTATCATGGAAAAATTCAGAATACGAGAAAAAAAATCGTATCTTAAACTATCCCGTCATACCTTTGAAATTACAAACCACTCTGCTATTGCGCGCTTTTCCCACTCTTCTTACTACGCAGATTCGTCACCTCTTCTCTAAACGTACGGCACTGACCGCACACACCTATACAACATAGGATATAATCTATGTTCAGCAAAGCTCATCGAATTACATCCGGATCCTTATCTGTCTTGCCAACAACTCGAACTACGCAAAACACACATACACACATTTTCTCTATAAACCCTTACGTTCATGTTATATTGTATATATATAAGGTACAATATTGCTAGAAAGTATAATAATGTATTACAGGTATCGAACACAGGACGCAACATAAAATTACTGCTCTATATCCGTATTTGCTAAATTAATTTAATAAAAAAAGTAAAACGGGTTTCAGTGTAGAACTATGCCAACAAAATAGTGTATTAAGCATCTGGTTTGCATTGTTAGCATTTAAATGTATTATACCTAATGTGAACTTATTTTTTGTGATTACGAGTATCAAAACATTTCTTCAACTGATTAATTTGTCCTCAGTATTATAGAGACGGGCACTTCCAAACGACTGCTAGGGGCGCCAGCTATATAACAGAATAAATTTATTTAAAATAATCGTCGGCAATACTTAAAGAATATTTTTCTGGGATATTTTTTTCGCAAACTTGTTAAGTTGCGCAGTAGGTAAATAACCGTTCACGGCTCCCCAGATTTTCCACTCTCTGTTCAACTAGTATAGAGGCATTGCTGTAAAAAGTTTGGGATGTCTAGAATACCTACCCTTAATTCGTTATCAGGTCTTGCACGATGATATACCTCAATACGCAACTACATATTATTGAAAAGCAAGGTTATTAGAATCATAGCTTACTTCGTTAATGAATGGCGTCAGGTGGGGGACAGGTCAATTACCATCTACCCAATATCAATTGACAGTCCACTACTATTCAAAGGAACTAGGTCACCTCTGTATCTAATAACCTTGATTGAAAAGGATGATCGCAATGATCATACTATTTTTTCATGTATACGTTTTTAATTCAGGGTCTAAATCAGTCAGATCGAATAAACGCATTGAACCTGCATCCCCTTAACAATTTAGAATCTCTATTATTATAACAATGATTGACGAATCTTACCACTGGAATGATGTATCTGAAGTGTTTATATATTTTGCTACCCGAAAGACATACATATTGTATGTACTGTGGTTATAGTGTCCTATGTTACCAACAAGACAGCCGGTTTTTTGCGGTTTTTTTCTCTTTTTTTGCTGCTATGATAACGACATGATTGACAAACACGATTGTGCTTCGGATAGGCGTCAAAAGATGTTAGCTTTAGTGTCACGAATTTCAATATAGATATCAAAATTTAAAATAGTTCACAATATGCAGTAAAAAAATTAAGAAGACGATAACGCGATGACACACTTAACGTTCACTTTTCAATATTGTGTCACAACAAACGCTACTCACACCATTAAATTTACAACTTTTCCAAAATTAATTATGTAAGAAATGTATTAAGAGGCTGTTTTGTATTTTGTCTAAAAACATATATTATTGTAAGTTTACATAATAAAGCAAAGAACGCGCTTATTTCTGTATTCTTAAGCCTTAAACACCTCTTGAGTCGCTTAGCCAATTCTTGGTAGATCTTGAATCCCTATTCTGAAGTTAGGTGGTCGGTGGAGCATTATGAGACGAGAGTGTGCAGTAAGCACGTGCGGTCAGTGTCGTAGGATAATTGAAATACAATCAAAACCGTTTACGACGACATCGTTTAGAACAACATATCGGTTATATTGACCAAAATCATAGGTCCCGGCTGAATGCTATATGACCGCTTTATAAAAAATACTGCTTTTCACGACATTGCTTATTACGACATACCTCATTAAGCGACTATATTTAACTAATATCTTCGGAGAATTATATCTGTTAGAACGACCAGCTGTATTATAAACAAAATTCGTACGCACAGAAGCGTTCCAAACTGACTTTAATTACAGATTTTATGAATACAGAAAAAAGACTATAATAATGTGAATATTATTCCTATTAATATCTATGGATTTATATGTACTTAGACATTCAATAATACTACATATTTAATAAAAAATTACTTTGTACCCCGAAAACATCACCGGTTGTTACGACTATTGGTTTTCACGACCAAATATGAGTAGACCCTTCGATGTCGTTATAACAGATTTTGACTGTAATCAGATCTTCGCGAAAATCCTAGGACGACTGCAAAAATCGGGTAATTGGAATCTAGTTTTTTGGCAAACGTCCTAGGATTTTCGCGAAAATCCGAATTTTTTAATTATCCTACGACATATAAATATAAATAATCAGAATAAATGATGTCATTGCAGAAAGGATTTCTTAAAACAAATATATTTTTTTTATTAAGTTAGGTATTACAAATAATAGAGGCTTTTTAAATGAATAAACTACATTATTAGCAAGAAGGCTGCTAGCGTAGTTTACTCATTGAGTTGTTTTGATCACTGTAGCGCGAGCGTCACGATCGTATCGTTGTGTTGTCTCGAAATTGACACGAACTCGATGGTTCACTGTCGTGTGCAACGGCCTTTAGAAAAGAAAAAAGTACACCACGAGGATGAAGTCGCGGATAGAAGCTAATATAATTAATAATATAGGCTCATATACCTACAGCAGTCAGTTGTCTCGAAACAAATTTAATCACGCCATTAAATTAATCAGTATTACGTCAAATTACTTCCCACGGATGACACGGTTACACAGTAACAACAAATTAGCAACGGGTGTTATATTAATACAGACCTAGTTAATTAAATATTGTCCTGAGACTAATTACGACGGAAAGTTTAAATTGTACTAAAAGTTTACTCATTTAATACACTGTATTACTGTTCAAGCACATATAGCCGTTGTATTTAATTAGCTGTACTGACTGTGCAATGTGACAGTTTGTCAAGTCACATTCCACTATCTCCTGAATTCATGTATCGCACGGAGGACCATACAGATGTAAAATCAAATGAAGCTGTTTAAAATCCCATTGTATTCATTACGTGAAAAGTTTGACCATTTTGGTACGGCTAAACTCAAAATCTAACAATGAGTTAATTTGAAATCTGCAAACGCTAGGTATCTTTATATATATACACAAAAGTGTTCACAAGGATACCATGGTATTTAGAGAATGAAGTCAAAATAAAAAGTTTCAACTAGCATAAGAAGATAATAAAGTACTTCCATGTAATTTTTTATCGCATTTTTATTGTGCAGAACGAAAATACACGTCAAATTGAACTAAACTCTAAAACCTAAAAAACTGCGCGAAAAAGCAAATTAAAACTATCTTAGTAATTAGTTCACATTCCAAAGTCTCTGTGATGTGAACTAATTAAGGCCATTAAGGGTAGAAGACGACATTTTCTAGAATCTCTAACTCAAAAGCGAACAGAGAGGCATTTTACTATAAAATGTTGAAATATAGCTAAAAGTTGAAAATTTTACATTAAAAATATTTTGCTGACAAAATACCAAGTATGTGTAGCACATCTGAAATATATTGTTTATGCCATACCCAGTGTACATATACTATATATGGTGTAAATTCATTTCCGTGTTGTAGGTATACAATCGGTTCTTTCGGTGACATTCCAGTTAAGGACGAGACAATTCTGTACTTAATTATTTTTAAGGATTCTGTTTTTATTATGTGAAAAAACAGTATAAAAAATTAAAAACCGCAACTCATACAGTATAATGTTACGAGATATAAAAAACTTGTTAGGTTAAAAAGTCAAATAGTTTACGTTAAGAATAGGCGCATTTTTTTTATCGCAACGGTACAACAGGAAAACATTTTATACACATACCACCGTCAGGATTCAAACCTGAAACTTCCAATTTCGCGCTGACTGAGTTTTCAATTATTTATTTTTCAAGTTAATGTATTCTTAGTGCACATCTTTGGCACATTCTTTAGCAAAAAATATTAATATTGCAAGGACAGTTAAGAATTTGTGAATTAAAAACTTGTTCTTATAACAACATATAAAAATCCACTCGTAATAAAAATAATTATAATTCAGTCGAACAAAAAAATGCTAAAAATATTGTAAAACATTAATAGATCTTACAAAAATCTCTCTGAAAATATAGGCAATAATGGTACGGCTCCACCTAATATCGTAGCTACTAGCTAAGGTCTGTGCACATGCTACACACACGACGCACTTCTAAAAATCGTTTTTTTTCGTCATACAAGATTTTCTTTATTCCTATGGTTACTCGAAAATAAAAGTAATAAAAAGTCGACATAATATAATCATTTTTAATGCAGTCAAGTGAGGCAAGTCATTCAACCATGCATTTTGGGTGGACAGCAATTATTTGTTTGAAATTCATAGTACCCTCCGTTCCGAAATTCATTTTTTTTTTTCGCTTATGTGATTGCACTATTTTGTATTTTAGGCCCCGGTATAGAGGTGCGTCTGCTAGTGGGCGGGTTAAGAGTGAAAGTAAACTCAACCCTGCTAGTCGATTATAACGACCGCGTTTTTATGTTCTTTGTGTATCTGTGTATATTCCATAAGATCCTGGCATTTATCACACCGCACTGCAGTAGCGCATCCACAAACCGTGTCAGTATCACACACAAAACATACACGGCACAGGCGAAGCGTCGCAATTATCGTTTCATCTAGGACTTCCAAACTAGAAACCTAAGATTTTGCAATAGGGTATTTGACACTATAACAATTAGTGATTAAACTGTGTGAATAAGATAATTTATCGAATAAGGAATCATACTTTATCGGTTTGTATTAACAAAAACACGAGGTTGATTTATTATTCCTAAAAAATTGTAATTTTTCGACATGTCAACAAATGACGGTTTGAAGTGTATCAAACTTGTAGTAAACACACAAACACACGCACGTGAGTAAACGTGTCTCGTGTAAACGATACCGAGACTTATTTGCACTAATTTGTATGCTACAATAATGACGTCACAGTAGGTAAACACGACAGCTAGTATTTTAGCGCCAATTTATAAATTTAAAATTTTAAGTGCTATTTTATCCTATAACAGGATTATATTTAAGTGAAATAAAAATTCCTGTGAACTAATACCACGATATGAACATTTTAAGACAATTTAAAAATAAGAATTTCATAGCCTATTCCGTAATTTCGGACACAACACATCAATTTTGGAGCTGAATCACTTTAACACATATTTCGATTAAAAAAAAAACGCTTCTTCTACTGTAATGTTGTAGAGTTTTCCGATATTGGAAGATTGGTCTAGTTCCGGAAGTTCGAAACTGAGAACTAAATAATCGAAATCAGTTCCGAAAGAACGCTCTAGTTTAATCACACTAAACAAGGATAACGGAATGTGATTGATGAATAAAGTTTACAATTTCCCCCCAAAAATAAGGTATACTTCCATAAATAATGCAAATTATAGAGAGTTCAGATTCTTATGATCATGGGAGGGGGGAGCGTGGACACTTCTGTCCTCTCTTAGATTGGCAAAATTATCTAGATCAAAAAAAAAAAAAAATTCTGTCTGCAAGAAAATATGATAATGAAATAACAATTTATTTTTTAAATTCAAAATACAAACATTTAACGTAATAGGAAGGTTTAGAAAAATTAAGGCGTAATATCGAAAACGCTTGGATTTTATTTGAAGTATTTCATGGACATTATAATTTTACATCATTTTTATGAACTGATTTACATTTTAAATATTAGCAATATTATATTTAGTACGCTTCGCCACATTTATATACAACATTTTTAACATGCTAAAAGGTTACAAATTTATACATGGAATATATTAAAGATACTATAAGCTAATAACAGCGTGGAACTGTGGGGTTTTCACAATGGAATTGTGCAGTGAAAAAAAGCAAATCTTTTATTTTATTATGTACCAACTCAGAGATCTATTTGAAGATATTACAAGTGTGAAATACTATCTGTGTATCGCTAATCTACTAATTTGTAATATTAGCCGACAAAATTTATACAAATTTGATTTACCGGTAAAAATACCTTTGCTGTACAATTCCCTATAAGATAGTTGCTTTTACAGGCATGTAAAGTGGTCCATTACGCATTAGTTCTGTTTCAAAAAACAACACTGCTCGCGCAATACCAATCCCATCAAAAACATAAATGTGAAATGAGAGCCAAGTTCAATATTATGATATATGCCTTGGTTGTTGACGTCAACGACAAAAGAAGTGAGATCTAAATGGGAGCCAAATTCAATGGTCAGTCCTAAAATTTATTTATAACAACATAAAATATGTTATAACAACTTAAAATATCATTTCTTCTTATAACTTAGGATAATATATAGAAGCCTAAGGTCTGACTTGGCTAGTTTTCATATACGAATTATTATTAAGTACCTAAAAGTACAGTTCCTACCAGCAAGCCAAATTTTCGGAAGAAAATAAAAACCTACAGCATTGGAACTTGCGAAGGCTACTATAATATAATTCGTATATGAAAATAGCCAAGTCAGACCTTAGGGTTCTATATATTATCCTAAGTTATAAGAAGGAATGATATTTTAAGTTGTTATAACATATTTTATGTTGTTATAAATAAATTTTAGGATTGACCATTGAACTTGGCTCCGATTTAGATCTCACTTCTTTTGTCGTTGAAGTCAACAACCAAGGCATATATCATGATTTTGAACTTGGCTTTCATTTCACATTTATGTTTTTGATGGGATATCATTACTTTTTGTACAGAAATTATTATTATTTAATTTATAAGTAATGATCTTATACTATTGATGTCCGCTATAAATATTGAAATAATAATTAAAACTAAATCCCAGTTAATAACGTAATAAATACGAAAGTCGACTATACTCTTAGTTATAAATAAGTACTAAAACTGATATGTATGGATTAACAAAAATTAAGAGTGGTATTCCACTCGTTATATGTTCACCTGAAGACCTTAAAATCCACAGAAACACCGGCTGTCATCAATTTTGATTGCTGATTCTTACATTACGGGCACTATAAGTAAGTGTTCCTAATAGAATCAATTAATTGAAAAATTATAATAAAATGATAAAAATTTACGAGTTTCGGATTTATTCTTTTGTATTCACCCAACTACCTATCCGGATGCCAAATTTGAACTTTCTAGGTCATCTGGAAATGGGTTAGAGTTTTGATCTATAGGTCAGTGGTAAAAATGACGATTTTTGGACGTTAATATCTAAATAATCGTTTGAAGTGTGTTTATGAAATTTGGAGCACATAGGTATCTCGCAAGTCTCAATATATGAGCCAAATTTGACATGTTTATGTATAGTTTATAGTTTATGTATAGTTTTCGAGTTATGAAGTGGTCAAAAGTAGCTCTAAATGGTTCACTTCATAACTCGAAAACTATTTCACATAAACATGTCAAATTTGGCTCATATATTGAGACTTGCGTGATACATATGTGCTCCAAATTTCATAAAGCCAAGTTCAAGCTAACAGAACTGGCGAGCAGCAGCGTGTGTAATACACACGGTGCTGCTCGCTGCTTGAACTTGGCTTGACACGCTACGGCGTGTCTAGATTCCATAGGAAATTAATGTTTGTCTGTCTGTTCTTTTTTTATCCTACTATGATCCTACTATTATAAGTGAAGTTTGTTCAAAAGTGAACTGTCAAAAAAAATTTAAATGAAGGAAAACCTGGTATGTTATCGGAGGCCGTGCAAAAAATATGGCATATACACATCTCACTTGTCTGACTGTTCAAATTCCTTGGCACTCGTTTCAACATAATGTCACACTCGTATGTAATATAGCTCATTCCAAGCCGGGTTTTAAAAACTATCATTACAAGTTCTGTACGAGCCATCATTTGCTTCATATTATAATAATAACTGTGATAGAGAAGAAACCATTCGAATGATTTGTTTCGGTTTAGAATTGTTAGACTCTGGCCACTGTAAAAAGATAAAAAACGAACGTTTTTCTTTCGTGTACTTTCGGCATGTAACAGCTGAGTATCGATCATTAATAGACAGTCACGTGACCGTTAAAACTCTCCACGTCCTAATAGAATACACTAAACCAATTATTATCTGCAGTTACACAAATATTGGATATTGGTAATGATTTATCAAAACGATATTTCATCGTCTCCACGACTATAATTTATAATAGCCGCCCAGTCCGACATCGCCTCAGTGCAAACCGCTATTTTTGGTCACTGCTCATTCCCCGTTCGTAATAGCGTGATAATGTATATCCTATGTTACTAGTCAAGTCATATATTTTAATCAGTGAAATACCTCGATTTCGTTTATCCCATTTCGTAATTTAGGAAAAGAAAAATCATTTATCTCATCTCAGAATTCAAGTCGAGAAAAGTCGTTTATCTCGTCCCAGAATACATGCCGTGAAAAATTGCTTATTTCTTCTTGGAATTCAAGACAAGAAAAGTCGTTTATCCTGTATCGGATTTCAAGACAAGAAAAGTCATTTATCTCATGCTCAAATTCAAGACGTGATAAGTCGCTTATCTCATCCCTGAATTCAAAATTAATGACGTTAAAAGCCGTTTCTCGTTTTTTGGAATTCGAGTCAAGGAAAGTTGTTTAACTCGTATCGTAATTCAAAACGAAAATAAGTAATTTGTCTCGAAATTCAAGGCGCGAAATCCAGTTTATCTCGTATCAAAATTCTAATCGAGAAAAGTCGCCTATCTCTTCTCGGAGTTCAAGACGAGAAAAGTCGTCTCGGAAGAAAGTATGAAGGACTTTTAATTGCTTCGATTGTTATTATTCTGTATTTTTACGAATGCCATTGCACAAAACTCGATACAGAAGTCTCTACGGTGACTTGACAACATAAACAAACCTCCAGCGAACCATGTGGCGCCGCCAGTGTAGCGCGAGTAGACGATACTGTGTAGTCACATGATCACATCAAATAATGTGCATGTAACGTATGTAACGGATGTTTGACTTTAGCAAGCGCACAGAAATGCAACACGCTAAATCACTTCATTCCATGCTCGGTGGGCCACATTTAAAGCAAACATTAAACATACGCCTGGAATATTATGTAGGTACTACAATATATTATTATGTGGTGCAGTACAGGACCAAGGAATTTTCCGACATAGTCTTACACACTTGTTGTAAATATCGGCTCCAATGCATTGGCTTTCTCATGTCAGTCAACTTCATCGATCACGGATTTTCGTTCACCTATTTATCCGGTAAAATGAAATGAATTATGGTATTGTGCAAAGTCATCAACCGATAATGTGTAATTACACATTACCAATTTATGAAATATGAACAAAATCGCTGGATCGCAATTTTCCAAATAACCTTATTTGTGTTGCCGAGAATCTATACTACACAATATATCAGTGAAAGAGTAGGTGTGATACGTATAAAAAAATCTTGAAGAGTCCCGTAAAAACTTCAGGTTTAAAATTTGATTTCAATTGTGTCAGCCAGACTTCTATACACATACGACCGGAAATATAATATTCGTTTTTTTCCACATCTAAATACATAGAAATCTTGATTTCGATTTCTTCGCTAATTTTTTATCAGAAGACTTTCTTCTCTGTCCCTATTCCGAATATGCTAATTTGGGCACAGGAAGGAGGTTGTGGTGCACTAGTACAAATATTATTATGACAAAAATTATTATGATGAATTTATGCGAGTTGTTAAATTAATTGTGTACGTATTAGTTAAGAGTTATTTTTGCTTTCTTCTAAACAATATACAAGACAATTCGTCAGCAACTTGCTTTTCTAAGTGATCCCCCATCACTAAATGATTGTCGGTTACATGAAATTATTCAATGTGATTTATGTCCTCGCGACGCGTTTTACGATTCATTAAAATTGTTTAAGTGGGTGGGATGCGACAACTGCGACCTGCGTCTTCTGCCACTGAAACATACTCGAGGGTTTCTTGGTGGGTTGTTTAGCGACTCGTCGCCCATTACTCCCAGGTAAGCATCCATCGATACTTCACTGTCCCATTTATCAATGATTATTGAAATAGATTAATGGGAAGAAAATAATTTATCCGTTTTTTCATTTTCAAAAATATCAACAAATAAGAAAGTTATGTTACTTAAAAACTTAACACCTATCGAACAAGGTGTGACGTCTTTTCTCTGCAGTCTACGTACAAGCGAAAGAAGGTTATAAGTAGATACATGGCGCTTACCTGTTAAAGTAAATTCGTTACTAAGCTACTGCATTTTTAAAAACAGTAATAAAGACAGATACAGATTTGCATTGGAAAATAAGACAGGCATTATTTATTATACAGCACTACAATCTTTTGACGTCATTTACAAAATTGATGGGTTCTGAACCGTTCAAATATCAAAATATTTTAACATGTTATTTATAAAAAAAGTTCACGTATTCATCTCACATGCTTCTTTTCTGTGTATTTTGCCCCATCCTTGCATTCAGACATCAGTACAAATAGTACAACCTGTCGTCAAGGCGTGTACAGTTCGTCCTGTAATTTATCAACGTGGTGCAGTTCTCTCGTACATCACATTGGGCTACGAATCTATCAAACGGCATGCAAACAACCAGCATCTATTGACAATAATGTACTTGCTATACTCGTATATAACACGTACCCATATACAGACTGTTTAAAAATGACGCCGACAAGCTTCGGGAGGTGATTTCTTTAAACTTGGGTAGTTACGAACATTTATAGCTCGAGGAGTTGTGTCTTTTATCGGATATGTTTCTTATCTTTCCTTGAAACACATCTTAACATATCCATACTTCGGCATTTAATCCGATTTCATCATGAGCTCTGTTGCCGTTCGTCATGTCCAACAACGATCACATTACGAGCATTCATTCATTTCCAAATGAGAGTTCATATTATGTACTATATCGAGCGCCTGGCATGTTCCGGTAGGCTCGACGTTTTACACTACAATGTATATTCCTGTAACCTGTTCGTTTAGACCCTAAAAAGATGGAGCGAGATCATTCGGCTATCCGCGGACACTCACAATAGTGTCATTTTTTTCTTTCAGTGTAAAGGTTAGTTAGGTGAACTGATTATAAATTTGAAAACCGGTTTTTACCGATCACTTTGAGAAAAAAATCGGTATTTTTAGTTTTTTTTTTGTTACTTTCTAAAGAAATAACAAAACATTGAGCATTTTTAAGTTTATTTAATTCAAATCGAAACAACTTTTACCAAAAAATAACTAATTGCAGAAGTCGTCATTTTGACTTAGAAAACAAATGTGATCGACAGCGTCTGCTTGCGACTTTCTTTTCTGGATGACGGCGCATATTGGTCTGACTTTGGTGTGCGGATACATGAACAATGAAAGTGAAACACAACTGAGTCCAAGAGTAATCGGTTTCAGTAAGCAAAATCCGGTGTTTATCGATTTTTACAAAAACCGTTCTTTTTGCCTGTGAAACGAGACATGTCGAACATGCTTCTCGAAAACATGTCCGCTCAACAAAGGAAACGTTTCATGTTTTGCAGAAGTCCACATTCTTAGTTTGTTTTTGAGAAAATAAATTTTTATAGACCGAGGGGTCAAAACCGACATTTACGCAAGTGAAACCGCAGAAAAAAGCTAGTAATTAATATTACAATAATAAGTAGTAAAAAATAGACAGTTATCATAACGTTGGGTAAATTGACCGGATATGTTTTGAATTTATGACAACTTTGATTCTGTTGCTAATTCCACCATTTACTGATAGATACTATTATATTTGACTTCATTAAGAATTTAAAATTAAATTACTCTTCTCAATCGAAAATTCAACGAATAAATGGGACCTTTGCTAACCGAATTTACTACAAATTCTTCAAACATGATAACCCTGTGCTGTGTCTTACGTTTAAAGAATTATACACCGTATAATCGAAACAATTTTATTCACGAAATTAATATTTAGTTTTACAATTATTAATACAATTTTGTTTTTACTATACAGTAGAAGATCATGGACTGCTTTCTAAATTAAATATATTATGTTCGACTAAAATCTAAAATTATGTAACTAAAGTACATTTTATGTAATACAATACACATCACACTGGACTTCCGGTTATTTAACGTGTATTAAGAAATAAAGATTTAGAAACAAAGAATAACAGGACAAGAACAGTAAATGCCATTCCTTGATGCGTTGGGAGAATTTTTCATTAGTTCTAAAGTAACTGTTATTTAAAATTAGTATTTTCATATAATAATAACCATTTATAGTTATATAACAGTTACCCATTCCCATCTACTTTTTTATGATAATGCCATCACAGGGTATACAAAGCTAAGCATATTTACTGTTATAATATCTACCAATCTGATACAGTCAGAGTAAAATATGTATATATTGAGGCCCCCAGTGTCCCCCCCCCCCTTTATGGGACTTGCATGCACATCGTGTGTGTAATGTGAATGAGCCTTATATTCAAACAGAACAGAAGTCACGGCATTTCTATGTACAGCGATTATTACAGAGTGAACCATCAAAAATCTGACGACCCAAAGAAAACGACGGTTTGTTAGAACTATGCGAAGTGCACAACTCATGGTCAGTCGTGTCGTGCTGAGGTGAGTTGTAACTCGAAAAGAGTACTTTGCCCGGGGCGGCAGACTTGAGAGGTCAGTAAAACTTTTTTAAATACCAGAAGCAATGCATAGAACCCTGAGAAAATGAAACTGAAAGGGAGGATGGCAAATCGTCTTCATCCAATGCAAAAATTTTACAAATACGTCTTTGCTTGTGACTACTTATCAGATATATTCCTATAGATATCCAGAACTATTCATGGAAGTCAACAATATGTGCAGTACTGTTTTTATTCTTCCAACAATCGCTCACAAAATTTCTAATTGATTTGTCAGGTGATAGTTCGCAAAACATTTGCTGACAAACAGAAATAGTACCCGAACAATCAGAGGCATGCGCATTAACTAATTTATAAACAATAAATTAAAAAACTGATATCAATTTCTCAGGAATCTTTTCACCTTTTTTTGAACCACTTTTCTATCACTAAGTTTTATATTACTGATTACTGTTTTTATTTTAGTAAAATAACCAACCATAAAAACTAATTTTAATATCGGTAACAATCATTTTATGTCTTGAAGCGTTGATTCATTATGCAGGAGTCCTATTTTCGAAATACTAAAATAATAAACAGAACATCTGGACGTCGATACTATTTAAATTGAATTGCACAACTAATTAAATTTTTTTAGGCCTGCACTAAACCATAGAATGTTAAGGTAGATGGTGATTTGTTATTGTCTGAGGCAAAGAATTTCTCTACTGGCCCACCGGGAATTTCCTAGTAAATCGTCGTTATAGTCTGACACAAGTTCCATGAAATCTAAATTAATACTGTTTTCTGTGTAACTGGTAATTACAAGTATTTTAAAAGGTTTTCTATTTTTTTTTTTTTTTTAGTTGATCACAATATATTATAATAGAAATTAGTTTCATGGGTAATTGGAATAAAAAATCAATTTAAACACTTATTGATTGCAACGTTTCGTCTTTATTAAATTAAGACTTTTTCAAGCTCTGGAAAAATTTTTTTTTTTTTTTTTACAAAAATTAACAATCATAATATAATAAAAATATAAAACCTTACGGATTAAATAATTTACTAAAAAGAAATAATAATTTGACTAACCTCAGTATGTTTAAATTATAATAAAACTTTGATATAAAAGGCAATTTTATAATTTAAACATACTGAGGTTAGTCAAATTATTATTTCTTTTTAGTAAATTATTTAATCCATAAGGTTTTATATTTTTATTATATTATGATTGTTAATTTTTGTAAAAAAAAAAAAAAAAATTTTTTCCAGAGCTTGAAAAAGTCTTAATTTAATAAAGACGAAACGTTGCAATCAATAAGTGTTTAAATTGATTTTTTATTCCAATTACCCATGAAACTAATTTCTATTATTACATATTTTGGAATTGAACTTTAAAGATGAACAATATATTATATTTACGAATCATCAAAGAAATAAATAGTTAATTTTTTTACATTAAACGGTTTTGTTTAACTTCACGTTCCGTATTATATTTGTTTGTTTATTTATTTGTTTCAAATCTTGCGACCCATATTTCATCTACTTCTCGTTATCCGAATGAATTGAAATTTTGCATGCATGCGTAGTTTCGATGACAATGAAATATTATACTAACTAGCTGACCGACCTGGGTTTCGTCAGGATACTAATAACATTTTTCATTTTTACCCGACTTACTTGAAAAAAAAAGAATGAGAAGTCTGCGTTCTTTTTAACTATCAAACGAAAATCTGATTTTTTTGAAAATAATGCGATTAAACGTCAACGAGTATAGCATTTAACTATAAATGCGAGTCCATTAAGTTTCACTTAATTTATAACTAAGAGTTTTTTGTACAAAAGCAACATATTTTAAATAAATCCGTCAGTATTGTGCTTACAACTTTTGTTATTTAAATATTAACATAATATCGATTTATATCCATTGAACGAGCACTGAAAGCCAACGAAGGAATACTGAATTGGAGCTCGCTATATGATATTCTGTTTTTAAAAAACGTCATTTTTCTTGAAATTTCTTTAAAGTCGTCCATCTCGCACCTCGCGTATACAAATAAATCGGAACCACGCGTCCAACGATAGTTTTGAAGAATCAACATACATAATATCTCTGAATACCAACCGTATGCCGAATCTCGCTATGCGCAATCTTTGGGCGAAAATTGCTCGGCTACGTCAAAATTTCAAACACATACTTAACGAGCCACAACCCTTAGCGCGATGTTTATAATCGCGATTTTGTTACTGATTCATGCGGGCTTCACCGGTGAGCCAATAAGATCGCGATTTTACTCGCCAATGGATCGGTTAACTCCTACACTCGGTATATAAAATTGTAGAAACCAATGGTATTTCAGTGCATGTGAGCAAGAAACTTTTAATTGACCGGTAAAACAGCATGATGAGCTGACGTCCCATGTAATGTTGATTGTTTATACACGATTAAATTCTGTGCGCTAGAGGTCAGCGGTTCAAAAACTCTTCGTCTGTAATTCGATATCAAACAGTAGTAATATTGATGACTCGAAATAAACAATTCAATTTTATGTTATATTCATTTTGGAATTATTAACCATAAAGTCTCCAACTAACTCTAGTAAACAAGGAATGTTTTGTTTTCATGTTTTTATTTTATTGTTGTTTTTTATGGAAGTATATTCTCATAAAATCTCTGTGAAACAGAATATATTATGTACTTGCAACACTAAAGTTACGAAAAATGTTATCATAAATAATGCCTGTTTATTAGTTGGCTACTAGCGATATTAGGTGTGTTTAGTATATTAGTGTAGTGTAGATAACTATAGGCCAAATTTTATAATTTTTTTTTCAGACCACACAACGTCTTTCTGAATATTATATGGTTTTACTACACTAATAAAACTTTTCAATATTTTTTAAAAACTGTTCTGTAGCGAGACTAGACGCATCCTTTATGTTTCATTTGAGATTAAACCTAACCCTCTAAATTAAAAAATAAGGTCGGAAAAAAGCAAACAGTGAACGTATTGTGTTTCTCACTTTTTTACGTTACAACAAAAGCAACGGACAGTATATTTCTTTTTGTTCCTGTCGACTAGATTTAATCTCCATTATAGTATCTAAAACGTAATGGCGTTTGACGAATAAAAACCAACCTTCAATAAGCTAGTACTCCGTTTGTATTGGGTTTACAGACACTATAAACCCACCATTATTTTTGTTTTTTTATAAGCTACATTTTTACTAAGAATGATTTTTTCGATAAAATACTTACTTTTTCAATTCTTCGGGAAAAACCGTCTGAAAACGTGGGTTTATTGGTGGAAAAACTGGCACATTCACTCGCGAATAACTTGAAAAGTATGGACTTTCCTAAAAACTTTATAGGACAAAAGTTGCCTAGAATTAGTCAATCTATCCATTCCCGCACTTATTTTCAACAAAACATTTTTCACCCCCAAGAAGGGGTGGCACCCACCCCGTAATCGAGAGCGGCAAATTTTTAGGGTAAACTTTTTTGTTTAAGCTTTTAGCAATGCAATCGAAAAGGTTTTACGAAAATCCATTCACCGTAACCGGGTTCCGAGATTTTTCAATTTTTATGTTATGGTACTGCACTAATTAGTGTATTTGCCATATGGCAACATACACTATTGGCATCGGTCGGATGGCGGGACCTAGGGGTCAGACAAAAATTTCTCGACGTTTCATAACCTCCTAAACACTTTGGCACCATTTTTAAAAATGTTTATACTTATATATATATATATATATATATATATATATATATATATATATATATATATATATATATATATATATATATATATATATATATATATATATGTGTGTGTGTGTGTGTGTGTGTGTGTGTGTGGACGGGAAATAACTTTCGAAAGAGTTAATTGATTTTTACGAAATTTGGGCCACGTATTGAAATCGATCACCGCCAAAAGCCTATTTAAAATGGGCGTAATCGGGCCATTTTAAGGGTAGTTTTTAGGGGTTGGAAAATGTTTTTGGGCCCCAAAATACCGAAAAAATTCTCAGAATCGTTTCAAAATTGACATTTAATCCGCTAGTAGCAATTAAAAAGTGTCTCTAAAATTTTAATAAAATCGGCCCAACAGGACCGGACTTACAAATTTTTTGAAAACACTAATTTGTAGATAGTGACTTATTTATTGAAGGGTGTATTTAATTATGTGTAGACGTTAGATTGATAATAATATTGCAGTTAAGAAAAAAAATGTTATTTTAAGGGGTGTATTAAGGAGTAAAATTTTTAATTTTGCCCAAAAACCAACTTAAGTTCGCGTAATAAACCCACACTGCCTGTATAAGCAAATACACTATATTGTCGGCAGGGTTTTGGCACTGCGATCCGGGTTTATTATTATTATTATTATTAATTATTGTCAAAACTTATTTTTTTCTTTCAGTAAAGAAATAAATTTTTGAATTTTGAATATATTTCTTGTGGATGTACCCGGTTTTTCCTTTCAAACTACCCTCAAACCATTGTGAGAACTAAATAGAGCAAAGCGAAAAATGCAGTTTTCCCATTTTTTGGTTTTTTAAGATTTTCTTTGCTTAACTTAAAACTAGTTACATTTGCTACAGCCTCTTTTCTTATGATTTTACCCGTAAAATGAGTATTTTATTCAATATCTTAAAATTACACTTTTTTGAAAAAAAAATGTCAATTTTTGATGAGCTGAAGCTCGGTAAGTATTAAACCTACAGAGTTTGTAGCAACTTTAGTCTACTTTAAAAACGTATAGAAAATATTTTATAAAACAACGCATAGTTTGGGACTTATATTGGGAATACCAAAAAAAGTGCGAAAATTTCGCGGTTTTTAGAATGCTGCGAAGTTAGCACAGGTCTTTCGAAGCTGCAAACGTGGATGTACGCTACTGGTAGTGGTCCTAACAACATATTAAAAAATCAGAACTAGCCGTTAGTTTGCGATTCTAGCGATTTCTAGTGTTAGATATGACTGGGCTAAAATTCAGTTTTAAATTTTTGGTATGAACAGTGTTGTGTACGATGCAATTTGAGCTGTAATTAGCAGTACATAACCAAATAATTTTCGTATTATTTACGTGGACATCATGAGTATCTATTTCGTTAACCAGTCTGTAAAAAATATCTATAACAATTAAACATTCTGTATAACACACGAAGGTTCGACGCTTTAAGCTTTTATCCCGCCATAAAGATGTTCATAAAGCGACTGTTAATAATTCGGTAATGTTTGAGGTTAGGTCGTGTAACCCATTCATAATGGTCATGCAGCAGCAGGAGTGGCGTAAGAGATGCAACACTTAGCGCTACGCGGTGTAGCGTGAAACACAGATGCACTGTACTTGCATATAAAGTTATAAATCGAGTATAATCAGAACTAACGACCGGTACAGCGATGCTTGTTCAATAGTTTAGTCGGTGTACAATTCGTATTGTGTTTATGTATTATGTGTATATTTAATTGATGTGTGTAATTTGTACGAAACTTTTCTGTGAGGTTGAATGGCACAAATTGGCATCGTTGAATACCTAAGGTAGATTTATATTGTTTGTAATCTGTATAGATACTGGCTGTATTTATTTCTTTTCGGAGTCTTAGGTCTTAAGAATATAACTCTGGAAAGACTAAACGAAATTTGCTATAGGAACACATTTGAATTTATCACTGTGCGAAACTTAAATGTAAAATTAGCATCATTCGACACGTTTAAAGATTGTATTAGTGGTGAGTCGTTGATGATTTAATGAAACCGTAATTTGTGCCACGTCAACTTGCTGAAAAATAAATTAATTTCGTCAATTCGTTTACATTAACTACAAAGAATGTCAGACTGAACCATTGCGAACGTAAAACTATTTATATTTTGTTGGTTTTAAATAACGAACACATCAGACTTATCAAAACAAATCCATACAATTACTGCCGTTGTACCGACCGACCAATCACACTACTACTTTAACTTAATAGAAACAGGTGATTCGTTGACGAACGATTAACAGTTAATTTAACTTATAGTTTGTTGAATCCATGCCCACAACTAGGTTGTATTTAAGACTTGGAATTTGTTGTGGAACTACCGTTAAATTTGTAGCAAATTATAGTAGAAACATAATTTGTGAAGTGGCAACACCATCATTTCGTTATTTTAATATCATGGGCAGCCGCAAAGATGTTGCGTGGGATACTTTTTTTTTTATTAAACTATATACCATTGTTCCTTAAATAGTCTTTTAGAATCAGAAATTGCTTCACGTCTATAGTTAATAGTTAATTTGTAATTAATGTTTACAAAATTTAATTATTGGAAATTTCATTTAGCTATAAATTGAAAAATATTAAATTTTTATGAAAAAGTGGATATTTTTCGTTTTATAGCAAAATGAAATTTCCAGTAAGTAATTAAAGTTTTAAAAGATGAATTTCTAATTAACTATTCATTATAGACTTGAAGCAATTGCGGATTCTGAAGGAGCATTTAAGGAGCAATTAATTGACATGCAGTTAAAAAAAAACAATATCCCGCGCTAACTTCTTTCCTGTCTATGGGCAGCTCAAAAATCACTTTTATTTTTATAAATAGCGAACAATTAATACTACCTTTAATACTTTCAACTTCTTTACATTGTAAATAGTAATTAATTAATTATGTATAACTATTTTACTTGATCACGAAACCCTATACATAGACTCGAACGAGTTTCGGAATTCAGTCCCGAGACTGTAATCAAAACGGCACAACTAGTACCGTTTCTCTTTTTCGGGTAGAACTTCTAACACTAAATACATTTTCGAAGTAGATTTAGCGTCGGAGAAACAAAACGTGTATGTTTTAAAATCAACACATTTTTATTATTTTGTGTGTATTTATAACGAGGAACACTCGACTATAATCCATATTCGCCATTTATTCCTTTTCGTAAACACTGTACATTCTTGAGTAAACAAACCAACGGCAAACTATCTTGTTTTCTTAATAACGTGTTTACTATGAACAAAAGGACTTCAATTTCAGATCATACAAAGTCACAAGGCGTCACACAATTCAGGAAATATCGTTTCTCTGTTTCGTACTAGTGCAAACAATAGCTTACGTTTACAATGGTCCAAAGAAATGCCGTGTATTCAAAATAGCACCAGAAAACAGACATATAAATGGAAAATACGAAAGTTATATTCAGTTGAGTCACTCCTCTGACAATGTTTGTTGAAAATGTTTTGCGATTCTTTTTTTTTTTAGAAATTTTTTTAAATACTTTTTTAGGGACTCATTTGTAATTTTTGAGTCAATTGGAAGGAGCAGATCGGAAAACCAGCTCATTAAAAATAAATGTTTTATTATAACACTTATGCAAGTAGTTTTTGTTTTCAAAGGTGGGACATTTCGTAGATATTCTAGAAATTAAAAATCAGATTTTTTTGTTCTAAAATAAATCTAGCAAGCTCTATTCGTTCAATTGTTTGTTAACATTGAGTGAAAAGTGTTAATTTCAGTCAAATAAAATCGATCAATTTAATAAGAATTAAAATAAAAAATTAAAAACATATTTAGATTTTTTACAGAAGTCAAAGTTAAATTAGCTGGAATTTGCCTCCAAATTCAATTTATCATATCCATTATCTACCTACTCTAAATTTGTTCACTTCGTTAAACTTTCAAGATAATAGTTTTTAGTTACTATAGATTAGATCGCCCAAAATTTACGTGAAACTTCGAACAATGCAAACATTACAAAACATCTATTACGATTGCTAAAATAAACAATATTTTTGAACCACCCAGTAAAATCAAATAAACATTTAAGCGACCTCATAAGCCAAAAGATATGAACCTATTTTTCTAATTTCCAACACATAAAATATTTGCAAAAGGGTTTGAAATTGCAAAACTTTCAAATCTCTAAAACTTACCGTGGAGAATTTCATTAGAGCGTATTTTATTTAACTAGAGTGAACCGGTGGCACAAAGAAGATTCAATAGATATAAACTTATACAAACTCAAAACCCTGTGTTTCTTTAGCTGCGCTATCTCACTAACATAACGTATAAGAAACTGGTTTATTTCGCACAATAAAGTTTCACTGGTCTGAGATTTCCCTCATCCCGTATTCCCTATTCGTATAACGTGTCTACCTAGCCTAGCTCTCTATACGGAGATACAAGCTTGCTCGCTAAATAAACAAGAATAAAGTATACCGTGTTTTCTACGAAACTCAGCCATCCTTGCATTTTCAATTTAATTCGCCACTTGAATTAAAAAAAAGTCGCACATAGAATTGTTAATTGGTTTTCGAAGCAAAAAAAAAAAAATAAAATAACAAGCCTCACCCTCATAAGTTCACATAAGAAGTTTAACTTCTTTAGTTTTTAGTAGGTATTATAACCAAGTTAAATTTGTTTTAATGTGAAACTAATTAATAATATTTACATATGCTTAGCAACACACTTCATGTAATTTAGGAGATAAACTAACTTCCCCTTTATTTGCCAGTTCTACTTCCCCTCGATTTCTTACTTTTTTCAAATAGATACGTCGCTAAAGAAATTAAACTTTAAAAACTGTGTAGTATGTGTAGGATTTTGCTAGAGCTTGAATAATCTCCTATTTAAAATTAGCACACCACTCGGTTTTTCTGTTGATTGCAATTTGCAGGACTGGAAGCATGCTTTGTTTTCTGATGAAATCGAGGAGGGGAATAAGATTAAAACCATTAGATGAACGTCAGTTAGGAAACAGTTGACGATACTGTAACAAATAGATAGAATGGGCATATGTATAGTTACATGTTATGGCGAAAGTCTAAAAAAAGATTTGCTGCCTGCAAAATTTCTGCATGCGGGCGTTAAAACAAATTCCTCCTCAGAATACTAAATGGTTGCCTCGCATAGATATTTAGATATTTTTTGTTCTGGGGAAGAATTTTGTTGTACGTCTTCATCATACTCTATTGGTTTCAGACTTAATCTTGGTTCATCAAAAAACAAAACATGCTTCCCGTTCATTTATCCTTCAATGCCAAAAATATAACAAAAAAAAAACGAGTGTATATAAACACGTCTCTCCCATCCCGTTTGTCCGTCCGTCCGTATGTCCAGAGGCGTGGTTAACACACCATTCAACGGATGGAAACTTAAATTTAAACTTAGGATTTTTAAGGCCCACACCCACTAAATCGGATCGGTTTGGCACGGCACGGTTGGCAGTTTTGGCATACATGAAGTTGGGTTACCACGCACTAGTCGGCTCGATCGACTCGGCAACATCCAAGCCGATCCGACTCGAGTGTGGGTCTTTAAATTTCTCAGGATTGCAAAACGTCGACAGAAACATCTTAACAAACGCGATTGCAAGCCGGAAAACATATCTACTATTTTATAGGGTATGTTGATTGTTAGTCATGCAAAGAAATATGTATTTGCAGACACATTATATACAAGTGTCTTGTATATGGTTGGATGGTCTTATTAGTTAATTAATATTCTATCCTCAAACTAAGTCCAAAAGAAAATTACATACTTTTGAGATATCTGATATCGTGTTGAAACTTTAGTTCTTTTTATGTTCTTCATTGTATTCTATATCGTTGGGTTTTATGTTGTTCCATATTACTGATTAGAGCTTCCACTGACCTATCTGTATTACTAGAGATTTCTTCGGTAGAGTATTATTATACCAGCAGCGTACGAACTTTTATAGCAAGTAAAATAAAAAGTACGAGTCAACACGGCTTTACCAATGCTGTATAATAATTTATTAGGTTTAGATTAAGACAATCATATTTACCTGACAAGTTTAAACCGATGTAATATCACGACTAAGTGCTTTATGTTATTTTCACATACTTAAATCACGATTTTCGACATATTATGAATATAGTATTATAAGGGTGGTTGGTTTTTATTTCGCTGAAATGGAAATCGAATTTTTTGCATTTACAGATGAAGTTTATTTTCGACGAAAATAATTTATGACAACACAAACTAAACACTTTTAAGTCACAAAACTGATATGTCGCCACTTATAAGCTTGCGTTCGAGTTTACTGATTATAGAATCACTGTTTACCAGACGATGTTTATACAGTTTGGTCGTCGTCCACTTACACCAGAAATGAGTTCGCAAATCCTTCGGATATACTCCGGTTGGAAACATTAGTCTATGGCTACGCGTGTAAAAAACTTGTTAGGAATTCTGATTACAAATTAATAGAAAACTAGGCGCAATTTATACAATTCGACGCGTATTTTTATTTTTTATGTATGTTCCGCGTTAGCTCCGTCATTTGTGAACCGATTTCAAAAATTTCGACGCCAGTTGTTTGAATTTTGTTTTGATATCATATAGTTTTTCTTAAAATCATTTCATCTGTTTTTAAATGACACCATAATTTTTATATGTATGCTACCTCATGTCTCCAGAATTTATGAATAAATTTTGTTGGTTCTTTTCCTATTAATAGGGCATAATTACAGGATGATCCACATAAATTTTACTTAAATCGGGTCAGTAGTTTTTATGTATGTTCCACGATACTCCGCTAATTGTGAACTGAAAGCAATATTTAAATAATTAGTTGTATCACTACGGTAACTTCCCACATTGACATTATATAATTTATAAATCTTATGAAAATGTAATGAAATTCACTAAAAAATAAAAAACTTTAAAAAACCATATTAACCTCCTCTAAAAAATCACTAAAAAGAGGAAAATAATGAAATTTTGAGGTCGGCGTTATTTTAATAAAAGTAGATAATATGTAAAAAGTTTTAGTAATAAATTGGCTCCGACCTCAAAATGTCTCTTTTTTGTGATATTTTTGAATGCGGTTAAGTTTTTTTTAAGTTTTTTATTTTAACTAAAATTGAATGTTTCGCGCGAAACAGTTAATTTTACGGTCTCAGAATCATTTCAGTACGGAATTACTAGAAGGCTGTCGAAACGCTCTGAATTTAAGCCAAAAATTATTCGTCAACATTTTGCAAACATTCTTTCTGTATAAGGAAGATAAAGGACAAATCTAGGTCTCTAATAGACTACTTTTGTAATTTATGTACGATTTACTAGAAAAAAGTTGGCATTAATTGTGTCAAAAAACACACGTTTTCAATGTCACACAACTACCTTATTCGTACTTATTTCACAAAATTGTTCCATCACAAACCTAAAGTGACTCTTCCCTTTTCGGAAAAGTTTTTTAAATCTTCAAAATATTTCCAAAATTTAGAGTAATCAACTGACAGCGGCACCCTTGCAACAGCATTTTTTAGCCTCGTAGTGTGACAAATTCAGAACGTTCCGATAGCCTTAAGAAGCAGAAAACAACTAGAAAGTCTCCAAGAGGTAAAGCCTTCAATCAAGTATAAAAATGAGAGGTACTTTGTCGAAAAATAAATATCAAGGTACATACTTGTTTTATTTTTCCCATTTTGTTCTATTTTTTGTGCCAAAATGCTGACTCCTATTTCACGTGATAAAATTCCAGGTTTGATAAAACAATTGTCTGGAAATACTGGTTCCAACTATATCGTTAACAAATTCGTAAACAAATTTTATAAACAAAATTTTTAAAATCTAAATTAGATATTCGTGCTTATATAATCCAATTAAATTTCATATACATACAAGAGCAATGCGGGAAATTAACGGCGGTTGAATCTCGTACGGCGATCACGATCACAATAAAGCCTCTTATAATCGTAAAGTGAAACAGCTTATGCCATCTACAGAAATCGTTTGTATTGATTTCTATTCTTAGACTGTATTAATATTTGAATTACATTTGATATATAATGGAAGTTTTCTTTTCCACCCGTCCTACATGATTGTCTGTCGTTCTGTGTACGAGAAGTCCCAGACGATGTCCCCGACTTGGCTCACCGGGACTTCCCGAGGCACACGTAGGCCGTATTGTACTCCTGAAGGTGTCGTATAATACGAGCCCGGTGCGCGGTGCCACGTTACCGTGAGGAGAATTTGAAATATGTCACTCCCACACTAACATCGTGTGTATCCGCTTTCCTTCACAGGTAATTCTCGGTTTATCTCATCTTACCTTGGACATCGCCACGTTCTTTTATAACATCCGTATAACTAGAGCAAACAATTTCTCCTAGTGTCTTCTATACTAAGAACTATAAATACTTGGGGTAAATGTGCGTTTTAGTTCCTGGCGTCAAAATAGGGTTAAAAAAAACGGGTTTTTGCAAAAATAGCGTATTGTGGTGTAAAAAAAAGATTACAAACGGCGGAAAGTGTCTATTTCAACGATAAATTATTTAAAAAAACACTATACAGTGTCGTGAGTGAGGGTACGAAAAATACGAAAAAAGGGTAGTGCTGCAATATACTTAAGTCTATTGCGTTTTTGGGGGACCATATTGCTTTTTTGGGGGATTATATTGCTCTTTTGGGGGATTACATTGCTTTTTTGGGGGATTATATGGCTTTTTGGGGGATCATATTGCTTTTTTCGGGGACTATATTGCGTTTCTGGAGGATTCTATTGCGTTTTTGGGGGATAGTATTGCGTTTTTGGGGGAATATATTGCATTTTTGGGAAATTGTATTGCGTTTTTGGGGGATTATATTGAGTCTTTGGGGGATTATATGGCGTGTTGGGTGATTATATTTTCCGCCGTTTGTAATCTTTTTTTTACACCAAAATACGCTATTTTCGCAAAAAAACGTTCTTTTTTAACCCTATTTTAACACCAAGAACTAAAACACACATTTACCGAAAAGACGTTTAAGGCAAATTAGACAGATTTCACCTTAAAACAAAAATTTCTTTTTAAATTGGACCCCAAAACAAAACCTTTACATTTAAAACACAAGGCGTTTTTTTATTTCAACGGCTTCTCCTTAATCGATTTTGATTGAAAAATGTTTTAAATAACCGTAAAAGTCTGCCGAGTTGCCAACTACACTATCAAGCAATTATAATCTTGGTCTGATATCCACGGCATAAATACACGTTAAAAATACCTTACGAGTGTTCTCACTAAAATTTAATAAAAAAATCCCCAGCTTACCTAGACGCAACTTTTCAATAAACTGCCTGAAAATATAAAACCAGCTGCACATTAGTTAAAAAGTTATTTGCTGGAAAATACTGGTTAGAGCTTTGATGAGAGGATCTGTGATCCAAACACATCATGGTGTTTTTTAGGATTTCGTACCTCAAAAGGAAAAAACGAAACCCTTATAGGATCACTCGTGTGTCTGTCCGTCTTACTATAACAGCCAATTTGGTGCAAACTACTGGACCGATTGAGTTGAAATTTGGTACACATAGCTATGTAAGTCGGTGATCCAAACACGGATGTGTAACGTAAATATATGAATTTTGAAAATGCGGATCATTTTTGAGAGGCAAATTAGGAAATAAAAAAAAAAGTTTTGCAAACTGTACCGTATGACATATCAAATGAAAGGGCTTATAGAAAGGGTCTCAAATATATTTTTTTATAGAAATTAGTTTCACGGGTAATTGGAATAAAAAATCAATTTAAACACTTATTGATTGCAACGTTTCGTCTTTATTAAATTAAGACTTTTTCAAGCTCTGGAAAAAATTTTTTTTTACAAAATTAACAATCATAATATAATAAAAATATAAAACCTTATGGATTAAATAATTTACTAAAAAGAAATAATAATTTGACTAACCTCAGCATGTTTAAATTATAATAAAACTATGATATATAAAAGGCAATTTTGCATTACAAAGATCAATAAAATTGCCTTTTATATCATAGTTTTATTATAATTTAAACATGCTGAGGTTAGTCAAATTATTATTTCTTTTTAGTAAATTATTTAATCCATAAGGTTTTATATTTTTATTATATTATGATTGTTAATTTTTGTAAAAAAAAAAATTTTTCCAGAGCTTGAAAAAGTCTTAATTTAATAAAGACGAAATGTTGCAATCAATTAGTGTTTAAATTGATTTTTTATTCCAATTACCCGTGAAACTAATTTCTATTATTACATATTTTGGAATTGAACTTTAAAGATATATTTTTTTATGTTTTGAAATAAACAGTTTTAAAGCTATTTAAGAAAATAAACGAACAATTGGCCATCCCCCCCTTTATCTTTGAAACTACTGGGCCTAAAATTTTGAAACAAATACGGAAATGTCAGGTCTCACCCATAGTTTACAGGAAAACCTAAACGGAAATCTTAAGTCTTAAAGTACTCATAGAAAACGGAATAGTACGAAACCCTCTTCTCGCGAATTCGACTCGCACTTGACCAGTTTTTTTTATATTGTATTTTCAGGGTTCCTAGATGTCTAGTATTTATCAGGACATTGCTGACCGAACTCAAAACAGCGATTTACTGCGTACGAAGCGGACGCTATAGCAAATCAACTATCGTGGTCGATAGTTGTTTTCATGGTTTACAAAGTATCGACTACATAAAAGTCGCTTATGCAATATTGTTGAGATACGAGTATTATGCGAATCATATCTGCAGAGAGTCAACCGTTTGCGAATTGCGACTTAGCACAAACGAGACTCAAGTCTTGTCTAAAGCGAGTTCACTTCCCGCTATCGCATTCCTGTTCTCTAGTCATGCACTGAACACTGAACCCAAACGACCTTGCAATAACCGCCGTGCAACATACCAAGAGAGCGGCAAAACATAAATCTATATACAAACGAGAATGGAATTTTGGAATTTTATAGCATCCTATGCGACAAGCCAACAAATAACAACTCTTTTAATAGCTACATTCGCAAAACTTACGAATGTAGTATATAATTGCTGTTCTATGATGAAAGACAAATGTGCTTTATTAAGTTGTATCGCAGTACTATAGTAAAAACTATTTATCCGTAAGTATTATTTATTCGTCTAGTCTGGGCGAGAAGCAATTCTCGCCATTGTTTCAAATTATAATAAGACGAGGCATTTGGCTTTGATTAATGTTGCCAGGCTTAATACACTAAAAATTTGATACTCTCACTCGTTTCAGTATTATTAGTGTATTTGCCATATGGCAACATACACTATTGGCGTCGGTCGGATGGCGGGACCTAGGGGTCGGACCAAAATTTCTCGACGTTTCATAACCTCCTAAATACTTTGGCACCATTTTTAAAAATGTTTATATATATATATGTTTATATATATATATGTATATATATATATATGTATATATATATATATATATGTATATATATATATATATATATATATATATATATTTATAGATATATATATTTTATATATATATATATATATGTGTACGCGCGATAACTTTCGAAAGAGTTAATTGATTTCAACGAAATTTGGGCCACGTGTTGAAACCCATCACCGCAAGAAGCCTATTTAAAATGGGCCTAATCGGGCTATTTTAAGGGTAGTTTTTAGGGGTTGAAAACTGTTTTTGGGCCCCAAAATACCGAAAAAATTCTCCGAATCGTTTCAAAATTGAAATTTAACCCTCTGGTAGTGATTAAAAAGTGTCCCCACAATTTTAATAAAATCGGCCCGACAGGACCGGATTTACAAATTTTATGAAAACACTAGTTTGCAGATAGTGACTTATTTATTGAAGGGTGTATTTAATTCGGTGTAGACGTTAGATTGATAATAATATTACAATTAAGAAAAAAATGTTATTTTAAGGGGTGTATTAAGGGGTTAAATTTTTTATTTTGCCCAAAAACAAACTTAATTTCACATAATAAAAGTATAAAACCACACGGCCCTATACAAGCAAATACACTATATTGTCGACAGGGTTTTGGCACTGCGACCCGGGTTTTTTTATTTAATAAACTTTGTAATAAAGAATATCAACTCCTTTCCTTCTGATTATAGACAAGCATTTCACGATAAAATATTGTGATATATGCAGTCGAGTTGAGTTTTAATAAGACTGTAATGAACTGATCATGAGGTAATGCCAAATTTTCTAAGAGTTTATACGCTTGCTCGTTTAAGCTACTCAAAAATATTGCCTTTTTCTTTTCATCTGCTATATCACTAGCAACAAAGAACTGCTGTAACCTTTTTTTATATACCCTCCAAGTATTTTCACGCGAGTTAAATTCCGTCAAATTTCCGACAATTTGAGCCATTTTCGTCGCCACTGTGAGATATGCAGTCGAGTTGAGTTTTAATAAGACTGAAATATATTTCTAATAAAAGTGTACAGTAAGATACAGATTACATAATTACAAACAGTTGTATAATACAGTACAAATATATATTTCTTTAGATCGTGTTTGCAATTAATAGTGCAAGATCCGGCATTACAAATATGTACCCCCATCTGTTATTTATTTTTTATTTTTTTAATGAAAAGTTATTTTATTACCTATCCAACGGTACTACGTTGCCTGAACAAAAGTGGGTCCATGGGTAGTTTCTAGGTGTTGAAAAATGTTTTTGGTCCCCAAAATACCGAAAAACTTCTCCGAATCGTTTCAAAATTGAAATTGAACACTCTGGTAGCTATTAAAAAGTGCCCCTAAAATTTTCATAAAATCGGCCCAACAGGACCGGATTTACAATTTTTTTTTAAACACTAACTTGCAGATAGTGACTTATTTAGGGAAAGGTGTATTTAATTTGGTGTAAACGTTAGATCGATAATAATATTATAAGTAATTAAAAACACTTGAAAATTCTATTTGTAGAATTTTCAAGCGTTTTTAATTAGATACTTGTTATTATTAATCATGTTCTACTACGTGCCGAGTGAAAAATCAGTGCAAATTAATAATATTACAATTAAGAAAAAAAAATTTTTTTTATAGGGTGTGATTTTTGGAGCGCGCATACATGATCGGGAAAAAATTCTTTCTGAAAACTTAACATCTAAAATCCAGGCAACCTAGTACCGCTGAATAGGCAATAAAATAACCTTTCATTTAAAAAAATAGTTAAATAACAGATGGGAGATATTTGTAATGCCTGATCTTAGCTATTAGGGGAACGATATGAGAACGAAAAAATTGGTTTGCATTATTTGTTTATGTATCAGTAATAATATGCACTGTTCAAAATTATCAAATTTTAATACGTGGGGCGACTCTATTTTCAAATACTTTATTCGACTTGTCTAATGAAGACAGGAATTTGTTTAAAACACCATGGTGCATAGAATGTGTTTAGTACACCATCAATATAGAGAGTTTATGTGTAATAAAAAGATAAATACGCAGGCATGGATAATATGGAATAGGAAGAACCTAAGTACCTCTTAACTCTCCTGTACATTAGAACTACGTTCACTTTTCATTAACTTTATATGTACACATCTCACCTACCAACTGCACAGGAGCTCATTAAGACAGTTACTAGATTTTACTTCCAGATTCGCTCGTGCGAACGTCAATTTTATAATCCAGAACATTTATAGAAACCCTAACTTACATTTATACTAACTTAGAGTTCAGGAGGTCGTAGCCAAAAATTGTAAGAATTTTGTGAAGGTTAATATTTAGGGTAAGGTTTGGTGCCTCCAATTAACATTTGTTATGTTCTGGAATCTGAGATTATCGAAATTTATGATCTAAATAAATTTATTACTGTTAATAGTATCTCTGTGTAATCATATTACGGTAAAATTAAGTAGGATAATTATTGTTATTTTGGAATTAGTGCTGGTACATCAGGCTATGCCCCTGAAACTATCGGTACTGGACGTTGGTAATTACAAAAATATTTAGGGTGTAAATAAATATACCATCGGTCAACAAGTCAACGATCGGAAAATAGATAGATATTGTGGATTATAGAGCGAGAATTGCAAACCCACGACTTTGCATATTCTCTCATTGCTTATTCTTCTTTTGTTGTAACATAATCTATACTACTTATATATGTATCACTGTATATAAAAGAAAAAGTTTGTACCTATGTATCTATGCTACCTAGAGAAACAATTTTAAAAATGCGTTTTACTTTTTGGTACATGACATACGCTAATTCAAATGGAGGATTGGTCCTGAACGGTTCTTGAAAATAGCGATTTACAGTCGATCGGCGTATTTGCGTTTGCATATTGCCTCCAAGCAAGCATGGTTTTGTAATGCAAAATTAACTTATGAAGGGAATCCAGTAGGAGTCTGCACAACTGCCTTCAAACAATCACACTGAGCTTTGATTGATCTACTTGACTAAATTCTTCCACTACACGGTAGACTTCTTATGGTGCCTTCTACTGATTACCTACGCTTTTGTAAGTTAATTTTGCATTATAAAAAACCGTGCTTATTTGGAAGCCTACTACTAAATACGCAAACGAAAATACACTAGCCGAGCGAAGCCTATGTCACTGGGGAAGATGTATGTTATTAAACAGTGAAAGAATTTTTCAAATCAGTTCAGTAGATTTTGAATTATAATCAAACAGAATTTAGCCAGCTAAGTAGATAAAGTGAATTCTGAGCAGTCTGTAGTTAGTAAGTATATATTATGGAGGGCTTGAAACACAAGTTTCAATTCGGAAACGCATCGTACATCATGTGAACTGGGAAGACCGAGTATAGTAGGTACTATAAGTTGTGCTCATACGAGTTGTTAATGAGAATATGTTCTGTACTCGCTCGGCTGGAACTTTTAATTTAATTTCACATAAAATGTTTCAACCTTTAGCTCTTCTTCGCGATATCATTACCAACTTAACATGTGTACAGATGATAAGATGTTAATTATAACATAAAATGGAGTTGAAGCTTATAAAGTGACGCATATAAATTGAAGCAGGACAACTCTTTCAAAAGATTCAACACGAAAAAGACTAAACGATTTTTTAAACTGAATTATTTCAACGATTTGAATCGTCATAAAGAACGACAATGAATGTTTTTAGTATTGGTCGTCATTTTAAGGTTTATCTTTAAAACCTACACGGTGATTAATGAGTGTGAAAAATCTTCTAGGAGATAGACTTATACGTAATAACATTAACAGTTAATTCATGAAGTTAATTAACGAACGCTATTTGAAGTTCCATCAAATAATTAAATTTTTCTCACTAAAAATAAATCTTTTAAGTATATAGGCCGGTTTTGTACATATTTTCGATTATTAAGACAAAGCAATGAGGTAGAATTTTGTTTTAAACAATAGAATGTATGAATAAATGATAGGTACGACTTTATAGTACTGATTTTCTCGTTCAACTACATCAACCGTGGAGTTTCGTTCGTTACTAAGTTATTGTTTCTGGATTTTTCCGAGACAAATGAACGGTGGATTATTAATGAATAATGACATATCGTTTTGTAAAATATGGATATAATCGTTTCGAGAAAACTAAAATAAATTCTGAGGAATCCGCTGAAAATTAAATTTAAAATTTGGTTTTTGATTTGTTGATCGATGTGTTGGTCCGTTCTTTGTACACGTTCATCTATAAATTGCTTTTTCGTATGTAGGAACGATGAGACGTCTGAAATTTTCCTTAACCAACACAAATCTATGGTTGTTTAAAAAAGTAAGAATGTTAGTGACTGTAGGTACGTTTGGATATTTTTGTTAATACAAACGTTTTTAGTTCAACGAATAAATAAATTGAAAAAGTATAAGATATGTGTAGCAAAAGTTGGAACACTTGACTATTTCCGTCATTTTTGTTTATTAATGTTTGCGAATTTCAAATCGCTGATGTATATTGCATTTTATCTGTAAGCTAAAAGTTTATGTCACATATAACCATTGTTCGATTTAGAATTTGTCATCTGTCGAAATAAACTGACAGGAAAATACGAGCCGGAAAAGAAAAAGGGTTGTTTTATCTCGCCGCTGATGTCGCCGATATCCGGCAATTCGAATGCTAAATCTGACAATGTACGTACTGAGTATACAGACAGTGGAAGCAATACCTTGTACGGGGTAATACCTTGTATACGAGATAATAAAATCATATATTTTATCTGAACACAAATATTCGGCTACATGAAATTTGGCAAAAAAAAAAAACACAATAAACCTATTCGATATAGTCTACATATCGAATAGGTTTATTGTGTTTTTTTTCATGCACTCTATGAGCTGTGTAAGCATGACAAAATATAAATATAGCAGATTATCGTCTCTTCCATCAATTGCAGCTGCAGTTTTTCTTTTCTAAGGACGTTGATATTTACAACAAAATTTAATGTGATAACAGTATAAATAATAATTATTATTTAATAAAAAGTAAAATAGTGACTCAGCATATGTGGACAAAAAGTCTCAATAAATATAGTATATTTGCTACAGGTACTGCAACTTTATTAGGTTACCTGAAATTTGTTTTTAGAGAACAAAAAAATTTAACCACTTAATACACCTCTTAAAATAAAAAAAAATGGCTTGTTAGTTGAAATATTATTATCAATTCAACAACTGCACCAAATTAAATATAACCTTCACCAAGTAAATTCGTATACGCTGCAAACTAGAGTTTTCATAAAATTGGTAAGTCAGGTTCTGTCTGGCCGCTTTTTATAGAAATTTTAGGAGAACCTTACTAGAGAGCTAAATTTAAATTATGAATCAATTCCAAGAAAATTTTCGGTGTTTTCGGGCCCCAAAAAAATTTTAACCTCTAAAGACACCCCTTAAAATGGTTCGATTAGCCCCATTTTAAATAAGGTTCGTACGGGATGGATTCCAACACTTGAGCCAAATTTCGTTAAAATCAATTAACTCCTTCGAAAATTATCGCCCGCACGCACGCATGCCCACATATCTGTTACATATGGTAATTACACTAAAAACTAGCGGTTTGAAAAAAATGGTTTGTATTTTAAATATAGAGTAACTTTGTTTGTTAACAAATTACAATACTCCATGGTTTTATAATCTTGTAGAGGAAATTTTAAAAACATATCACTAATTTAGGCATAATGTACACGAGTTTAAAATTAGTTATATAAAACAATATAAATGAAATTTGATGATCATTTATAATAAATTTAGTTCAAAACTATATTTTCGGACATTATTATCCGTCGTCATATTATATTAAAAACCTCAGTAGCCTCGTACTGTCGAATGTATAGACGGGTATTATTTATTAAATCACATTGAAGCAATCAAACTGACCTTTCTGAACAATAGAATACCATTGTTCTAACAACATCTATATTATAAATAACAATTTATTTATATTAATTAGTTGAAAGTTTTGAATTGAAATCGTTTTGCTGCACGGCTGTTGAAAAGTCACAAGTGGCGTAAGTACCGGTACTATATGGTGGAAGTACAAGTGCATGTTTATGAATTACAGGTATACATTTTATGTAAGACGACGGAAGAGAAAAAGCGGAAAGAGTAATCATAAATCCACTTAGTAGGCTGCTGTGCCGACAATGAGAAACGTTAAGGACACCGCGAAAAACTTTCAGAAATATTAAAAAGCAAACACCGACAAACGAAAATAACAACTCCAAAGTTCGAAGAATATTTATTAAGATTTATTTCCAATCCATTTAAGAGTAAATTGTTCATAAATGTTAATATTTATTATGAAAGTTTAAGTATTCGTTATATTGAATAATACGGCATCATTGTATAAAATACTGAAAAATACTGACATTTGACATCAGAATAAATAAAATAAAGTTTCTGTTAACGCACGCACTGCCGCGAGTAATCTATCTATCTATACATATTATAAATGCGAATGTGAGTTTGGATGTTTGTAACCTTATCACGCAAAAACGGCTGAACGGATTTGGATGAAATTTGGCTCACATATAGTTTATTACCTGAATTAAATAATAGGACACTTTTTATCCCGGAAAAACGTTAGGTTACTGCGGGATTATCAGAAAACTCGTCCATGGTCTGTTATATTTTATGATATAACAAGCCATGGACGAGTTGTTGATTGCCTTTGTTACTAACAACAAACCCTGAAACATTCTGATATTAAATGTCAAATAATTTGCAAATAATTATAAATTTTTTAATTAATGTTTAAAATTATTCTGATCAAAATTATTTTCTACTTTTTAGTGCAAAAGAAAACCATTGTTTTTGAAATCTTTTTTGAAATTTATTTTATTTTTAACTTAATTATTTTTTTATTCAAAAAATTTACGGTTAGCTATTGGTCCTGCTGAAGTTTCCACCACTGAGTTGTTGCTGCCGTGTTTCATTACAATCGCGGGCGGAGCCGCGGGGAGCGGAAATTAATTAATTATAAATTCGAGCGAACGAACGGAGTGAGTAATGAAACATTTAATTATAAATTCGAGCAAACGAACGGAGTGAGTGAGTAATGAAACAAATAATTATAAATTCGAGGGAACGAACGGAGTGAGTGAGTAATGAAACAACTAATTATAAATTCAAGCGAACGAACGGAGCGAGTGATTAATGAAACAAATAATTATAAATTTGAGCGAACGAACTGAGTGAGTGAGTAATGAAACAACTAATTATAAATTCGTGCGAACGAATGGGTTGAGTGAGTAATGAAACCTAACTATTAAAATCGCGGGTGGAGCCGCAGGGAGCGGTTAGTTAATAATAAAAAAAAAACAACAAGATTGAGCCTCACCCTCATAAGCTGACATAAGAAGTTTACCTTTCGTTTTCAATATTATTCCCAAGTTTAATTTTTTATGTGAAATTTCTAATTAATAATATTTATACGCATACTTAACCAATTCTATTTATTTTCTGTAAGATATGTAAATCCCTAACGATTTCGAACTGAGCAACTTTGATATCTCATTATTGTAATAAGAAATATTAATGTTGGAAATACAGGATGGCGCAAAAGTTGTCACCCGATGTTCTTTGGCTGTAATTTGTTTTATGAATGAAAAACTTGGTTCTGCTTGTGGATTATGTTTCTTTGATGTCTTAGTTTTTTTTTTTTCATTAAGTCGACAAAATGATATCAGTCAAGTGGCCACTGTCAGAATTAATGACCAAATGGGCCCGATTTATCACTCTTGCCAAAACTTCCGACGATAGGTTCTCGCATTCTTGACGGATATTCTCTTTGAGGATTACAAGAGTCTGAGGCTTGTTGACATAGACTCGTTACTTTAAAAAACCGCACAAAAAGAAGTCTGGAATGGTTAAATTGCCTAATCTCTCGTTTTGGCGATTTGTACTGACCGGCAAGATCGCCCGATTTAACCGTTCCAGACTTCTTTTGGTGAGACTTTTTGAGGTCAGGAGCCTATGTCAACAAGCCTCAGACTCTTGTCTATCAAAAATAATATTATTGCTTTAAGTTAGATTGATGGTCATAATTACGGCGAAATTATTACACATTTTAAAAGGGCACTTTAATGTTTATGTCATGAGAAAATATTATACCATAGTTTTATTTACATACTATAATCTACAGAAAAACATTTTTGATATGAATTGTCTGTACTATACAACATCTTAACCTCAAACAATGTGACGTTTCAGCTAAATGTGTCAGCTAAATATGCTAAATGTGTGCGCACATCAATCGACAACTTTATAGATAGATAGATAGATTTATTGGTTTCCGTTATACAAAAAGTAAATGTTAAAAAACACGGCAAAGAATACAATGTATTAGGAAGCATTGTCAATTGGAAATTTTCGAAATTATTAAAAACGCAAAAAATACTTGTAAAACAGAAAATAATTTAAACACCATTTTTGGCAATTTTGAAAATAATAAGTTTTATACAGATCTAACTGAATTTCATAATTTATGAACAAGTAACAGCGAAGGTCATTTTGTACATTCATGTTGTGGTAACAAATTTAATGAAACAATTCATTCTTTTGATATCAGCCGGCTGGTAGCGATGTTAAATTTTATAAAATTGACGTTTTTCAATACATTCATTTATTAGTATAACAATTACAATTTATCAAACAATGAACCTAATTAGATGAAAATTGATCATTTGAAATAACAGAAAGAATACTTCTTCAATTAATCTACAAATAATTAAAATATGTTCTTTCACACAATAAATTACTTGTAAGTATATTAATTGCATCTCACCTTTTTGGAATTTTTTTTATGTAAGTTGTAAAATTAGATGTTAATTGTTTGAATTTCAGATAATCTGATGATGTATATTAGGATGTATACGAAAGCTGCTTATTAAATGCGTTTTTTTTTAAATGGAATTTTTCCTTTAAATAGTTTTGTTTACTTTTGGAATGGGTCTTCCCACTATCTCATAATTATGGATTTCCAAAACTTCTCACCGTACCTACCTAACAATATGTCTTAGTTTTGATTCACATAAATGCGAATATTCTCTGTTATTATGAAGATAAATATTGTTTTCAATATTAATTTCCTTGCAAAATAACAGTCGATTTAACCAGTGACAGAAAAACTTGCTCTAAATGTAAGTAGAATTCAAGTTAGAAGTTTCGTGTGTTTTCCCATTTCAGTAATCTTAAATAAATTTTCGATTTGAAGTTGAAGCCACCGCGGCGTTCGTTTCTCTGATATAATAGTGCAGAAAGCTTTATAGGACAGCGACTTCAGGAAGAATAAGTATAAGTAGTAGGTAGTGTAAGGAAGTTGGAAGGACGAACGCAGATGGGTTCAAATCCGAAAGGAAACATATTTCATGTAAGTTTACATCCTACATTCGTATTCAGTGAGTAGCGCTGAGATCGGAGTGCTCTGCGGAGCCGTCACACTGTCTGGGATGGATACTGCTCCTCGGTCGGTACACTTCTCTTTCCTGTACAGCAAGGACAGGGTGCATTCGATCCAGGGCTTACAATAAGCACGACTAAGCGGCCGATTGTGCCAACAGCTATAATCATCGGACCTTATAACACCACCACAAGAGTAAGTAATGACAGATTAGTGACCTTGGTTTTAAATAAAAGATGAAATTTTATTGCTTTTCCATAAGCGCACCTAATATATTTACGGTTTTGTGTTTTAAAAAAATATGTTTGTTATAGTTTGCTATAATCGCTAAGAAATACCAATTGATACAATGCTACATTAGAGAAACTTATTTTAGAAACACTGTCACCGTCGGAACCTTTCCACTGTCGCGGCGGAATAAGTTATCAGTTACTTTGCAGTATCATATCCAAAGAATATTTCTCAGATTTAAAGCATATTTCTAATTGTTTTTTCACATGTTAATTTTTATCTTAAATAATGCTAAACATGAACCTTCACTATGGGTGAATCACAGATAGATTTTATTTCCATTCATTAATATGTTTTATTATTATGGCAAGCACAATTTTAAAATGAAATAAAACAAGTAAATAGATAAAATGTCTTATTAAACTAAGAAACAATTCGCTACATACCTTCCAACACTCGAGAGGGTATAGCACTGGCCTTTTTAGGATAGAATATTAAGTTAATTGAGCACCGAGGTTGCGGAAATGAATATAGATTTTTATTCCTCGTTAGTGTATTTGCCATATGGCAACATACACTATTGGCGTCGGTCGGATGACGGGACCTAGGTGTGGGACCAAAATTTCTCGACGTTTCATAATCTCCTAAACACTTTGGTACCATTTTTAAAAATGTTTATATATATATATGTATATATATATATATATATATATATATATATATATATATATATATATATATATATATATATACACGTATATATATATATGTGTGCGGGCAATAACTTTCGAAAGAGTTAATTGATTTCGACTAAATTTGGCCCACGCGTTGAAATCCATCACCGCAAGAAGCCTATTTAAAATGGGCCTAATCGGGCCATTTTAAGGGTAGTTTTTACGGGTTGAAAAATGTTTTTGGGTCCCAAAATACCGAATAATTCTCTGAATAGTTTCAAAATTGAAATTTAACCCTACGGTAGCAATTAAAATGTGTCCCTAAAATTTTAATAAAATCGGCCCGACAGGACCGGATTTACAAATTTTATGAAAACACTATGTTGCAGATAGTGAATTATTTACTGAAAGGTAATAATTTGGTATAGAGGTCCGATTGATAATAATATTGCAATTAAGAAAAAAAAATTGTTTTAAGGGGTGTATTAAGGAGTCAAATTTTTTATTTTGCTCAAAAACCAACTTAAGTTCGTATAATAAAGCCACACTGCCTGTATTAGCAAATACACTATATTGTCGGCAGGGTTTTGGCACTGCGACCCCGGTTTTTATTTATTTATTCTTGTGATCGTACACTCTTATTTTCGCGTAATTAAAATTTGATATTATAAATTTTCAAGATTATTACCATTATGTGGCGCTAATATTATTAGTATTTCAGTCCCATGGAAACTATTTAATTCAGAGCCCTGGTGCATTGAAAGGACGAAGAGGTTGCGGCATGTGCTTTTATCCCGCGACCCATAACTAGTGGATTTGTTGGTAAATCCGCGCGCCTATCCTAGGCTGAGCCGAGCCACTCTGCCATAGCACAGAGAAGACGACGTCGCCTAGTACTCAACTTCGCCATATATATACTTCTGTTCAAAGCGTGGCATGGCACGAGATGCAAACCTAATATACACAGCGTCTACAATACCCAAAATCTGTAACTGACAGCGAATAAATCTCCGCTTATTTAACAACTATGTACTGGTTCGTCATACACAGTAGCGTCGCACGTAAAAACAATCACCTCCCCGCCCCCCACAACACACGCATATAGACAACAAACTACACCAAGCAAACAAATCATTAGAAACGGTGTACCTCAAGGGTCAATTTTGGGCCTGATTATATTTTTAATGTACATAAACGATCTACCGCATTTAATGACAGATGTCACCACTTTTTTATTTGCCGATGACACAACGTTTCTGTATAAACTAAAAATTTATACTTTTGATATTTCAGGTGATACACAATCGAAGGCGTTCTCTTGGTTCGCTGCTAACAACTTAACTTTAAATATAACCAAGATTGAAATAATACCCTTTCAAATTAATAATGTCAATAAAACTAAGACATAAAATTTCTTGGTATTGTAATTGACCAGGTTTTAAAATGGGACGATCATATGATTGCTTTAAGTAGCAAACTAAAGCTACTTACCCGGCTAGGAGAATAAAAAACTCTATTTCAACAGACGCAGTCCGTACAGTGTACTACAGTCTTTTTCATTCCTTTATGGAATAAGGAATTTTGGTTTGGGGAGGGGTACAAGTCGCTCAAAAAGCTGGTGTCCGTGTTCTGGCGTGTGTGTGTGTAGATACGAGCATTGTTGATCATTTTTTTAACAATTAAAAATAATGACCTTCTATGGTACCTACATTTTTCACTGTTTAATGTATGCTAAAGAGCATTACAGTAGTATGGACACAAATTCAAAATTACACTCTTATAACACAAGAAATAAGAATTGCTTAGTTTTGCCGCTACGACACAAAAAAGTTTAATATTCTGCATTGAAATTTTTTAATAAGCTTCCAAGTCATCTACAAAGTTTACTTACGCAAAAAACAAATGAAATTGGTTATCACTACTAAATGTTACTATAACATAGAGGAATTTTTCGACTCTCGATTTTAATTAGTATTGTATTTTGATGACTTCACACTGTATGTGTAAATTTTGTATGTAAATAAATTATATTCTATTCTATAGTATATTAACTGATTCTTCCCTTGGCACAATTGGCAGAACATAACTAAATGATACATTATTAACTCAAACAGCTGGTTAAGTTTTGCAATGAATTCAATTTATTATTAAAAATGGTCTAACACGTGCTTTGAAGTTTGAAGTAAATTAAATACGTTACCCACGTGTCGGTGTTATTCATATACTTATATCACCAAATTTCTTATTGAATAAATATCAGCAATATACTGTATCTCAATCCCATACAGCATTCCAAAAAATATTCAACAAATGAACTTTCAATAAAAATGGTGGTCTGCCATCGATTTGTATTTGTTAAATTCACTAATAAACTTTCAGTTGTCCAATAGACTTTTATACAGTGGGAGTTTCGATTATTAGAGTTATATCAAAATTTACATGATAATATGGTCACCCTGTACAGGCATGAAATGCAGAAGGCATCTTAATAAAACTCGATTCAGTGCTGCCAATGTGAGAACAAGAAGACACGAGACAGTTTATCGCAAAGCCGCAGTTTTCTGCTCAATTTGTAAACCAGGATAGCGGCGGGAACGGCGCTATATGTAATGTTAATGCGAGATTTGATGATTTATACTTACGGTGGCGGCATCTCTGATGTTAGAATAAATGCATTATTAAATTTCGTTCTCGGTGTTGTTTGTTATAGCAGAAGTGGGATAAAGCTGAGTAGAGACTATCACTTAGATTCAAGTGTGAGGTGTCGTCTTCAAACGGTGGACATTTAAAGGAATGTGTGCGACAAAACGGGTGCTCCACTGAGCACCAAAATAATACGTTGGCATCAATAAAATTGTCCGTGTTTTTGAAGTATAATTTATTATGCGAGTTCGAATCGTTTAATGTTTGCCTTCCAGGTCGCTGACTAGAATCATTGTTGCTAGTCGATCGAGATATCACTATCCACTTAAGCACAAACTGGTGTTCTAGATCACTGTGTAGAATCACTGTTTACCGGACTAATGTAGATTTTGTGTAAGTTTCACTTCTATAGTCTGCACTGTTGTCTTTCATAAAAAATATTAAATATACAATACAATAACGGGAAGTAAGAACTTTTGTTGAATGATAGTTGTATTTATTGCTGACGTTTCATCAACAGTTTTTGATTTCTTCAGGGCTCCAAATAGTCAAGCATCTCACAAACTACTAATGACCTTTGTGTGATGCTTGACTATTTGGAGCCTTGAAGAAATCAAAAACTGTTGATAAAACGTCGGCAATAAATAAAACTATCATACAACAAAAGTGCTTATTTCCCGTTATTGTATATTAAAATAAAGTTGTGATGGACGTAAATAATATTGAGATTAAATTTACATTCTATAATAATAATAATGCGTTTAACATATGCTTTCTTGGCATTTTTAACCTATTTAAAAAAATAGAGATTCTCAAATCGACCTCCATTTTTTCTGTATATGTTCGGCGATATCTCCGTCAGTTTTGAAACCCATTTGAATGATTCTTATTCTGTTTTCCATATACCACGTCTAGTTATTTTTTTTTAAATTACACTTAATAACTTAATACCAATGCACAAAAAATTAATTATAAAAAATCAGGGTACGGTAGGCAACTTTGCAAGTATGGCTTTGAACAAGGGAACTTCATGATAATTATCTGGAAATACTGAAGGAAACCATGGAAAACCTTATCAAGATGGTCAGTGTAGGCATTACCGTTTTACAGCAAGAGGCAGTAGGAAAAAGTCGTAGCTACATCTGCCTCCGCCGGGATTCGAATCCAGTAAGCGTCTGGGTCGGAATCCATTGCCACTACGCTACATCTTTCGGTACAACACAACAAAATGAATGAAATGTAAAGCAAAACGTAATTTATAAGTGTGTGAGGAGTAGAGAGTATTCCCAGTGGAGATGCAATAAAGATGTCGATGATAAGGCCATTCTCTCATTCGATGTGACATATTCTTTACGCTTTCAGCCGCACCGGAAATATTTCGCACTGACAGAATAAAGGGTCCGGGCAATGGAATTTTATTATGAAAAGTGTATTATAGGTACTGTGAAGGTATGCCATACATAACATAGCTACGGTATATCTAGAACATCTTTTTTCCTGAATATTTGTATTCTGAAGGAAAATGGTGAGTATTGATCTCGAACTCGATGGCATGAAAGGTAAGCTTTCAACGTCTGAAATAGTGTTTAACTACATGAAATGGATGGCGTAGTGAATTTATACAGGATGAATTTGAACATTTACTTAATTAAATTTGAAACTTTCAACGATGTCAAATCATCGCTGAAAGTTTCAAATTTTTCGAATTGCAACGATGAACTCTTCAGTCGTAGACGACACAAAGAATAGAAAACTGTCGATCTATAAACTGTGTTATATTTATTAGTAGCCGACGTTTCGTGGACACTGCCGTTCACTTTAAGCTTGAAACTTTAGGATTGCTTTGAAGAAATGATAGTTTGTAGAATATATAGACGTCCTTGAAGAATTTAGCACGAAACGTCAGTTACTAATAAATATGTCACGATTGAAATTCATAGAACAATGAGGGCTATAAATACACTTAAGGGAAAAAACATGAACATTATTATTGAAAAACAGTAGGATAGCTACAGTTTGCTACAATAGTTAAGAAACATCCGTTGGCACAATGCTATATTAGACAAAACGTTCAAACTGTCATCGTCCGAATGTAGTGAACATTTTACTATTATTATTATTTATTTTATAGTTTACTCACTTTCCGACCCGGCTTCAAACGGGTAGATATTGTTTTAATAAGGCAATAATCACTTTACTGCATCTCCGACAGCTTAACCAGCGTTCACCAATTTTGCAATTTTACTTTACACTTTCTCTCACTGGCTCATCCCTATTTCGCCTTAGCGGAAAGAAGAAGGTTTTGAAACGTTGGAAGAATTTTTCAAATTGCTTCAGAGATTACTCGAGACAGACTCTTCCTCACTAAAATATTAGTATAAATATTTCCTTACGTACTTTCGTATAATTTCCATTATAATATAGTTGCAGAGAACAAGACAAATACACTGATATAAGTAGTCTCATTATTTATTGTTTTACACGTTTTTTTCTCGATACCTCACTCATGTACCTGGGAAAAATCGATAATAAGGCATCGCTAAGTTGTGACTCGTACCCTACTCCACAAGTGATCAAAGCTTCAGCTCGCTAGATCAACGGGATACTTCTGGACGGCGTGGAAAGACGGACATGCGCACACGCAGAAAACTATACAGATCGTCCTAAACTTATTCTGAACATAGAAAATTAGGAAGTTTCTTATATTTTTCTTGTCTAAATCATAGTCCTAAAAATTACTAAATTAATGACGAAATAATTTTTGTATATTTTTGAAAATAACAAAGCTGTGCTACTTAATTTATTTGACAATTCTCTGGCACTATGTCATTTTCAGTCCGGGTAATATCACGCGGCACAAGAGTCATATTTGTAGCAACTAAGAATATATATAGCAAATTATGAAGGTCATAGACAATTAACATTGAATATTTTAAATTCATGACATATAATTCAATAATAAATCACAGGTATTATCCAAATACCTACCTGTGATTTATTATTGAATTATATTAATTTTGGATACGATATAATGTCTAATTCATGACATATTTTTACTTACTCTAACTACTAATGTGACACATCGTGCCGCAGAGCGTCATAATGGCCGGCCAGGCGTCGATCAGTCTTGATTACAAAAAATTTAATATTTCCGTTGTATTTAAAGATTTCAGCATTTTTAAGGTTATCTTTATCATGATGTATCTGTTAGTATTTTCGTCAAGTGGACATTTCATAATTTTCCATGGATATTTTGAAACATCTTTTAGTTATTTCCATGGATATTTTGATTGTTTACTTAGCTTTAGATTAATGATGTATTTGGCCATGGTTGCATTCTGTCTTCGTCGCGCTCTTCATTTTATTTATCTTCCATGCTGCTCTCTTCAATTTTTCCATGTTCATATTTGTTTTCAGACAATCTGTATAACACAAGGTACCCGATCGATTATTAATCGCACAGGTACCGATTGTTTACATATTGCCTTTGGCGCGGACCGACTATTTAAATTCATCCTGTGTACGGCGTCATCCTGTTTCTTTAAACCGGACGCCGCTGTAGGCAGACCCAAAACAGAAACAGAACACAGAATAGGAAAAAGTCCGATCACGGAGGCCGGTGTATAAACAATAACCGTTTAGATATCGGAATGTGCCGGTGACCGTTGGTGTGGTGGATATCATGTTAGCCGCCGCCGTCGTCGACACTGCCGCCGCGCTATCGACACGATTATACGCACACACTGCCACCGGCCATTTGGCTTCCTGGTTTACTATAGTCGTACAACACCACAGAAAACAACTTACAGAAGTATCATAGTACATATATGATTTCCAGTCGTTACAAAACAACCAGCATTCGACTGTGTTACGATTGGCGATTTAACATTGAGTCATCTTCATTATATTTATTTTTGAGTTCCAGTCCTAGCACTGGTTTTCCAAGATGGATAGGAAATCCTTCTTATAATTGATAAAAGAACGACATTTATTTGTATTTATTATAATGTATTTATTTTATTAAAGAATAAATTAATGTGAATTGGAATTACGGGAAGATACTAATATTTTTTTCTTCTTTATTACAATATGTTTTTAATTACTTCGTCCTACTGGAGTACTGACGAGAGAAAATTTAAGATGAACCATTATTGTTGACATGCATTAGTATTCAGCAATCATTGGCCAACATTAATTGTTAGTAACAGACCGATGTTATCATCCATGTTATACCTTGGAACGAATTTGATCTCCATTATCTTGGCATTCTTGCAAGTCTAGCAGTCAGTTCTGGTCACATTGTTAAATCTTATATAGACAGTGGCCAAGCCATATTTTTATGTCCGTCATGGGAACAATTTTTACTGTCAATTTTTAGTTCACTACAGAAGCTCGTAAGATCCTACCATGAGAAAAAAACGTGCCGATTCAGTATTTACAGTATTTAGGTAGGGAGGGGTTAGACGTTGGCAGAACTGCTTTGGATAAACTTACCGTAAGACTTATCCGTAAGATACATATCTATAGTAATTATTTTTTGCCACTTCCAGATAGTATCCTACGGATAAAGTTATCCACTATATAGTTGAATTAGTGGATACGTGACAGATATTTATTTAAATGTCCTCTGCGCACGATTTTCAAACACAAGTGTATCTGCAGCTTGAATTTCTAATCCGAAAAGTAAAATGAGTATGGGGTAAATATTAATGGAATTATTTTCGCGAGATATTTAGTTTTGTCCGACGAAGAGAAGTAAAACGAAAGTTAGAAAAAAAATAGGTTACATTTACTCTACGGTGGTAACGTTGATCACAAAGATTGTTAGGAACACATTAAAAGTCTCAATGAAAAAACCAGGTAAAAGTTGTCTTCCAGACATCTTTACTCGACGTGAAGAAATCGGCTATTAGAATATTGCACAATATTATGCAAGATCAAGATGCAAGGTCAGTGAGAAGAAACAACATGAAATGTTTCCTTTGATGAGCGAACAAGTTTTCGACAGTTCAAGGAACGATCCGTTCACTGTTTCACTAGCACCTCTGTGTTGAACGAAATAAATTATATTATGAATGCCCTCGAATTGGTAACAACAATAGGTTATGAATATTAATTTATACTTCGTAGATCCCATGTGTATCCGAACTTATCAACTCTCATTCGGGAGCTATCGAATACTTGACAGTTGTCAATGGCGACACACCTCATGATGAAATGGGACTACCTATATGGACATACTATAAGACCCGTTCTAGAGAAAGATACGAAACGTCTCCGAACGAACATATGGCTCCTGGGACTATACATTTTCAAAACGATTGAAGTCTAGTGAGTGTCGCTTCTGTATTCCTATTCTGTGACTGTATACCACATGCCGGCAGAACGTGAACCTAATAAACGCCATACTACCCACATACGATACTGAGCTAGGGTTTGCCGCTGGTTTTTTTTAACCCGTATCTACATCTGGACTGAAATTTATCAAATGTGTCGTCAGTTGTTATCCAGGGAACAAACAAATGCAGTCTAAGCTGACAGTTGCACGTAATGACATATTGGGTCTCATTTTTATGGCAGATTCCGAAATTTAAGTACAAAATATGCAGTTGAATTCAATTGCTTTATTATATTTTGTATTTCCAAAAAATGACAGCACAAATATACAACAACACTGTCTGCAATATAGATAAAAAGTTCTCTATTAGCAGCTCCAATTAAACGCTAAACTAATACAGTCATTTTCAAGACGTTAACAGATAGGAACACTGCCGTTCGATTGTCCCGACCGACCAATCACGACTCAAGAAACAAAGATTATCACGCTCATGTAGTGCATCGTGAATATACACAAACGAATGAAATGAATATACACAAACGACGCTACCGCGACACATTTTCGTGATAATCAATTTTGCATCTAAATCAATAATTCTGTAAAATATTTCCGCCGAGTTGGTAGCACAGCGTTGCAAATAAAAAAAAAACAGAATCGTCAACCCTGTCGGTTAAGGTAAGTACTAACACGTATGTGAACCTTGTCACGCTCTCGTCGTACCCGAAACAAAACAGAAAGTATTTCACTGTATACATAAAGTTATATTAGGGAATAAATGTTGTTCACAATGGCCCCGGTGTAGTAAACACGTCTCTGGGGTTGTTCGGTCCGATTGGACCTCCGTAGGAGGACTGGGGGCGGCGCTGGTATCCCCCGACCTCCAACTGCTTTCCAGATCCCATAACAGTAATGACACTCTGCGTCAGCCGAAAGGAAAAAATCACCGAACTTGTTCTCTGTATATACGCACATCTAATTTGATTTACCGCGTTCGTGTGTAGAAAAGTTCATTGATCAAAACGGTGTTCGTGATCTTTTGTCACTGAGTTTTGTTTGCAATTGTTCGAATTTTGTTTTCTTTACAAGAAAAAAATGCCAGTCAATCGGGCGACAGGACCATTTCAATTTCAAAAATATTGACATTTGATATCTATACATATAAATAAAATCGACAATTCCAAACTTTGTACAATACAGCATTTTTTACAGATGTAATGATTGCTGTGTAATATACTCGTATATAGCCAACGGATTACAAAGTCCATATAAAGAGAGTTAGTTCAATTAATACAAATAAATAAACTCGTAACGTAATCTGAAATTGTACAGTTTTAAAGATTCTATTAAAATCACTCTGAGACCTTCCATAAAACAAATAGTTCCAATAAATATTGATATTTCATTAATGACATCGAATGGCATTTTTTTTTGTAATTTGATATAGCAGTGGTTATTGTCTCAGTTATATATATAGAAATATGTCAGCCATATAAAAATACTGTAAGGAAAGATCAGCTGAGCTCCTACAACTTGTCAATATAAATATCTTGTCCAAAATAATTTTCGTTGAAAGTACTATTTTGTTAATCACGTGTTTGCAAAGTTAGAGAGGGGGGCTCATTATTAACGATTTCGGGAGCTTATATCTCGGGAAATTCATCTAAGAACCTTTATTGTATTTTTAAAGATCCGTTTAACGATACTCCCTGCAATAGGTTGCACGAAAATACAAATTTTCAACTTTCGGTTCTGTGTTGTATAAGTTAACCCCAAATCATTTTCTTTTTTGTAAATTCATTACACAGTTGTATGACAGTTCAAACTTTTAAAACTTGATCCGAATCGTCAGAAAGATGGCGAAACGATAAGGCTGTAATTATGGACAGACAGACGGATGGACGTGACGAAATTTTAAGAGTTCCGTTTTTTGCCATTTGGCGACAACCCTAAAAATCAGTATTTATCTGGGTTTCGACTTTAAACTATCATGTCAATTTTATTATTAGAGTACTTAAAATTTAGGAGCAACGGATGTACAATCAGAATAGTGAGAGAAACAGGGTTCCGAACTTTAAAAACGATTGTGAACTCGTCCATAGTCGGTGGAACCACTATTATTTTAGTAGGTAGGTACACACATTGCCATAAAACGAAACAAACTACACGTTCCGTCTCTAAAATCAATTTCTACATCGCTAAGAAGACTGCTACCTTTCAGTGCGTTGAATGCTTTCAATAGATCCCGTAGTTTATTAAACTTTTCTGCGCGTAATAGTGTGCAATTCACACGGAAAAAATTCTTATAAAATGTTAACAATAGCCATTTTTAAGCTTCGATAATACTTTTTACACACACTCCTATAAAATAACTGCTTTTCATGCCTGTACAGTGGTTGTAAAATGATCCATTTAACATCAGTACTAATTTATTTTATTATAGATAAGATTTAATGGAATGTAATTTTTAATATTTGTTAATTGTACCGATCCTTTTTATTCAAAATTGTAAAACCTTAACGAACACTAACTCAAAAACATTTTCGAGATACTAAAAATCAGTACTTAAAAATAGATAGGCGTACAGACAACAAGTACGAAATAGTCCAAGCTCTGACCGTATAAAAGTCACCTCACAACACTACTAAAACTATATTATTGAAAAACATCCAATCGGTGTTAGAACATTTTTTTAATGATTTTTTGTTGTGATAATCTTGAATATCGCTCAACACTTGATGATACAGATTATAGAGAGGTATCAATTATTTACAATAAATAAAATAAAACGACTATAAACAGACAATTGAAAAAAAAAAATAATTATGAGCGACGTTCATCAATCCAGATTTAGACTTCTTCAGGTTCTAAAAAATAATTATATAAATTAAAAAAATTGACAACAAATAAAAAAAATAAAATAGAAAAAGTAATTTTAAAAAAAGCAATAACAAACCATAAAGAGAAAATATTATTTATATTTACTGATAATTTTTTCTTTAAGGTTTGTTATTGATTTTTTTAAATAACTTTTTCTATATTTTTCAATTTTTTTATTTATGTAATTATTTTTTAGAACTTTTTTAGAACGTCGTTAATAATTAAATTTTTGCAATATTGTCTGTTTATAGTCGCTTTATTTTATTTATTCTAAGTAAATACAGACGTTAACAAAGTATATATCAATTATTTACAATTAATTATCATTTTTTTGCATACGTTGCATATCTAAAATACTCAATGTAAGGTCATCTAGGTATGCAAAAAAAAAAAATTCAAGACAATCGACAAAAAATGTAAAAAAAACCCGAGTCGCAGTGCCAAAACCCTGCCGACAATATAGTGTATTTGTTAATACAGGCAGTCTGGTTTTATTACATGAACTTAAGTTTGTTTTTGGTCAAAATAAAAAATTTAACCCCTTGATACACCCCTTAAATTAACAGTTTGTTTCTTAATTGCAACATTATTATCATCGAACATTTACACCAAATTAAATACACCTTTCAGTAAATAACTCACTTTTCATAAAATTTGTAAGTCCGGTTCTGTCGGGCCGATTTTATTGAAATTTTAGGGCCACTTTTTAAATGCTACTAAAGGATTAAATTTCAATTTTCAAACGATTCTGAGAATTTTTTCGGTATTTTTGAGCCCAAAAACATTTTTCAACCCCTAAAAACTACCCTTAAAATGGCCCGATTACGCCCATTTTAAATAGGCTTCTTGCGGTGGTGGATTTCAACACGTGGGCCAAATTTAGTTGAAATCAATTAACTCTTTCGAAAGTTATTGCCCGAACACATATATATATATATATATATATATATATATATACGTATATAATATATAAATATATATATATATATATATATATATATATATATATATATATATATATATATATATATACATATATATATAAACATTTTTAAAAATGGTGCCAAAGTGTTTAGGAGGTTATGAAACGTCGAGAAATTTTGGTCCGACCCCTAGGTCCCGCCATCCGACCGACGCCAATAGTGTATGTTGCCATATGGCAAATACACTAATGATTGATATTTCTATATAATATCTACTAATTCTATCAAGTAGTGTTGAGCTGTATTCAAGATAGGTACCTACCAACAACAAAAACATAAAAAAATTTATTAGTCTGCCATCGATATGATGTTTTTCAACATTATTATCTGTTAAATTCAATAATAAAATTTTAGTACTGTGCGGTAGATTTTTGTACGGTCAAAGCTTGGACTAAAAGTACTTACAGAAAAGTAGGTGATATAACATTTCTGCTGTCGCAGTAGTTTCATGTTGGTTTGGAGTGAAATACACAATGACAAAAACAAAAAGATAAAATAATTATTTGTAATTATTCTTTTAGAGTGTAATCACTTACACAATACATTATAATTAAATATTTGTTGTAAACTTTATTCAATTTATGTAACTTCTAATATTAATTTTCTATAAGATTATAAACATTATTATTCTTGTATGTTTAACGTAAATTAATTAGTGATTAAATTTTAAGCAACGAACGAAAGTGACGCCATCCTACGCAATGATTGTAAACTCTATCTGACTGTTCGCCAAACCTTCAATAACCGTTTTCGATGTTTTAGTCCTAATTTTTTCGATTTAAAAAACTTAAGACACCATTTTGTTCAGAATGTTTACCGATTGGTACCAGATAATTTTTTTTAAATCGATTTTGTCGTTTATAACTGACTTCAAAGAAGGAGATTTTTTAAATACATAAATATTACTTCATATCTTCAGTATTCGTGAAACTTTTTCTATTTAATACGGTGTACCTTTAGTGAGGTCTCATATGTTTTAGATACTTAAAGCGGTTCAGCAGTTTTTTTTTAGGTTAGTATTAAAATATTGGGTGAGAAGGCAATTAATAATTAAATATTGCAAAGCCATTTAAACATAAAAAATAAAAAAAAATCTTAATAAAATTCAAAACCCTTCAAAAAAGATCACTAAAAACGTAAAATAACAAAGTTTTGAGGTCGGCGGTAATTTAATAGAAGTAATGAAATTGGCACTGACCTCAAACCTTTGTTATTTTACGCTTTAGTGATTTTTCTTGAAGGAGGTTAAATTTTTTTTAAAGTTTTTTATTTCATGTTTTAAATGTTGTTTTTTCGACGCACTTCTTTATGTTGTGTGCAACTCGTACGGAACTGACAACTATGTCTCGTGTAAATGTCTTCCTCACATTCGTTCACAATAGCCAACTTTCCACCCTAGTTGTACAATGTACTACTATACTGCTTCGCTGTGTAACCAGCTTGCATGATATTTATTGTTATGATTACTGATCTATAAAATGGACACCGCTATTATCTGAGAACACGTTGTGCCTTACAGTTCATATAAACACCAAGCAGTCACAATAATGATTTTTGTTCAGAATTTTATCACGTAGGCACTGAATATACTGTTTAAATATTGTATAATACAGTTACAACAATGCTGTTAGGTATAGTATGGGAGGAGCTTAGTTCTGATGTAATCAAAATGGCGACATAACAGGGGCAATTGTAAAACAGTGCCATATGAGTTTTAGTTTAAGCGATCGTATAAAAGTCTATTGGAAAACATCACTAAAATTTTATTATGGTGAAAAATACGAAATCGGTGATAGACTAATTCATTTGGTAATCATTTTTTGTCGTCAGTAATATACTTCTCAACACAATATTTGATTGAATTTATCTATACTCTATACCAGTGGTTCTTAACCTTTTTGGACGTACTGAACCCCATTAAAACCATTAAAATATTAAAACATGATTTTCACACAAAAACAAAACCTTAATAATGAATATTTACTGCAACTCAGTGCCTCCGCCGAACCCACGAGACTGACTCACTGAACCCCTGGTGTTCGATCGAACCCAGGTTAAGAACCACTGCTCTATACTAATATTATAAAGAAAAAGATTTTCAGAAAACTGCTGAAACATTATTCAGAAAGCACAGTAACGGCATCAAAATTATTTTTTTCTAATCTCGATAAAGACGAATAATATTTACTACTATTATACGTCTAACTAATACTATAAAGAGAAACATTTGATTGTTTGTTTGTTCCAAATAAACACAAAAACTACTGAACCGATTTTAAAAATTCTTATCAGCGAGTAATATAGGCTATACTTTAAGATAGTTTTGGATTCCACTACAGTTGTCGCTGCCGAGTTTAGTTGTGTTGTCCAGTTTGTATGGTCAGAGATTTTTCACCCCAGTTTTTATCTTTCATCAATCCGTTTATAAAATTATAATGTTCGAATGATTTTTAATCCTACCTGTTACTGCAGTTTAAATTGAGTAGATTAGGTACTCACCTGAAACAAAACAAATGCAAAAATTAATAATTTGAAAACATTATTTATTTGTATTTTATGAGCCGGAGACAAACATGCATTTGTCTTAAAATAGGATTAAATTATATTTCAGTCAAAACTGGCTCCACACTTTTTTAAGCAAAGTATGTGTTCGTTCTGTATATGCATACGAGTTTGTACATAATTTATGTTAATATAGTTTGAAGTTTGTAGAAGAAAATATTATGTTCAGTGACAAGTGCTGTCAGGGGAAATACACTGGCTTCCGTTATGACGGGGTTTCAGTCCCGTCAACATAAGCACTGGTTTTATTTTTGCAGTTCTCTAGTTAACTCATGCAGCTGGGTTAAAATTAACAAAAATTAAGAACAGCTAAATTTTTTAAAGGTTTCGAATAGATTCATGGATTCTGTAACCTCTGTTAAATTTAACGGATGTAATTTACATTTTCTAAGAACGTGACAAAACATTAGCAGGGCTGTACAAATCTCACAGATGCTACTGAATCGCGCAATTATATGCTTTATTTATAATTCAGTTGTAAAAATGCTGTCAAATAACTTCTTAACAAAGCGATTAGAAGATTTACACACTTTGTATTTTTCAAATTTGAAGCAAACACGCAACAAAATATTTGCTCCGGCAGTCAACTGTTTAATCGCTTCTTCCTATTGTGATTCTGTATTAAACATTCACACATTTATTGATACGAATTCTCTAGATATTTTTAACTTCCCAGTACATAGGGAAATTATTGTAATTGGTTCGAAAATCGAAATAAATTTTTTTAACAAATTTTTATATTGTTTGAAAATCTTTCTCTCTCTCTCTCTCCCTCTCTTTCTCTCTCTCTCTCTCTCTCCCTCTCTTTCTCTCTCTCTCTCTCTCTCCCTCTCTTTCTCTCTCTTTTTATGTATGTCCGTGATCATTTCTTTCTAAGACGTAATCTCAAAGATATCGACTACGTTAGGGTGCCAAACGACGCGTAGTCGATATCTTTGACGTAATTTTTTTTTCAAAATCGGTCTTTTATAACCAAATAGAGTCCAAAAAACGTAAATTTTACACAATATCTCACGAATAACAAATTATATCGACTTCGTTACGGTATCAATCGAAGCATGTTAATGTCATTTTGATTCAAAAGAAATTTTATCAAAATCGACCCAGCCGGCTTTTCGTTTAAACAACAAAAAAAAACCGCAAAAAGAGTGCACTTAAGAATTTTTTGAAAAATATTTCTCGGATCTAATTTAATAAATGCCTATACATATTTAACATTCATATTGATCATACTGGGAAGTTAGTCGTGTGGACCTCAAGGGTCGCACTTTTAGAGTCCCAATAAATGGTCCACCTCACGGTTTGCTGTGCTTTCGTGCAGAGAGCCTATATTCTAAATTCTGTTTCAAATCTCCTTAGTCAACTTTTAAAATGTTTTGAGGTTATATGTACATAGTTGCCATGGTGCTCGAATCTAAATGTTTGAGAGTGCCAGCAAAGCGCAACGGCTGTCAAGATTTTTCCTTTTTCGAGCCTCTTGAAATATTATAGTATCTTTCTTTATAGGTATAAATGTAAGTGAAATGTAAATGTGAAAAGCAATATGCGCGCAAGGTTACGTCAAATAGCTTAATTGTTTTAACTTCTAGAACACGACTGTTTATAGACTTTGAGCCCGGTTAAATAAATAGCAAAGAGCTTCATAGTATCATAATTTATAATGCAAGAGCTTTACAAGCTTTTAGTCACAGACAGATTATTTCACTAAAGTGTACTTACGAACTTTGTTGAATGTGTACTTGACTATACGGGGTGTCACAGAAAGTTAAAACGAAGACAATCCATGTGAGTTTAAAAAAATGCATCTCTACGCTAGAAAATCACCAACTTATACTTTTAAGAAAAGAAAAGTTTGCTTCTAGCGGGTAATCTCAGAACCTCTTAGTTGATTTGGAAAATTCTTTCACTGTAGATTGTCATTTGAAAAGAAGTAGTTTTTTTAAAAACTGAAATGATTTCTTAATCGATTCAGTAGTACTAAAGTGTAAATATGATTATTTCGTTGCAAAACCAAAACCTACCCGATGAATAATCTAATCAACTACCCGATTGATAATCTAATCAACTCTTAACAATAATAATATTTATTAAGGGCGGAGTTCAGCATTATAGTTGCTCTTCCACTCAACCCATCAGCATTTACAATATAATACGTATACATATATAAAAAGAGAAAAAATCAATTAACAAATTAAAATTTACAGTGACAATTAAAATATAAAATAACAAATATAACCAATATAACAAATATAAAAGTAAGCAATTAAAACAGTTATAAATAAAACAGCAATATGTAAAACTGAATTTAAAAACTTAATTTAACTGGCGTATTCTCAATGATCGCATATCTCCTTGCTTGACACTTAAACGCAGGTAAGGACGTTTTCAACTGTTAGATTTACAAAAGATTTGACGCAGATGGAACGCGACGAATAGGCAAACTGATGTTTAGATCTAATGTTCACATCATGATGGCTGGCGCGATTTTCAAATCTCTCAGCTAAGTAAACAGGCTCATTGCGTATGTAGATTTTATGCACAAACAAAATCATATGTAAAAAGCGTCTTTCCAACATATTAGGCCACCCTAAAAGAGATAATTTAGGACTAATGTGGTCGTAACGTCGTATACTGTAGATGTAACCCAGACAAGCATTTTGTACTTGTTGAATTCTCTGCCTATCAATTTGCAGCAAGCACGGCCCGTAGACTAGATCACAATAGTTAAATACTGACAAGGACATAGATGTCACATAGATGTAGTTTAGTTTGTACTGAAAACACGTTTCGATATATATATATATATATATATATCGTATATAGTGTTTTAAGCCGCAACAGTTTATTCACATGCAGCTTAAAAATAAAGGAATTGTCCATAATTATTGGATCGATTTCAATAACTTCCCTATGGACTGGGAAGTTAACAATATCTATGTAATTCTCTAAAATAAAAATACGCATTGTTTCTGCGATAGACGAGAACTAACTGTGTTCTGTAAATCTCTGTTATCACGCCTTATGTCGCGAATAGAGTCCAAGTTACAACATACGTACTATAAACGTTATGCATATGCACATACTATTATTATTATAAGCAAAGTAGTTTTACCATATTATCTTGCATATGAAAGGGTGCTGAGAGTTATTATTCCAATATTATGAACGCTTAGAGACATTAAATCCACTGGCCAAAATCATCAGTATATTTTGAGCGCCAGACAAAAATGATTCCATAAGTTTTCCGTTTTGCACGGAGCACTAATAAGCGGATGTCAGCTTATTACAGTTCGACTCATGTATTTTCAACATCACCTGTTTTCAACTGATTTTACACGTAATTTCAAGTTTTTAGTCCCTACTTATCATGCAAAATGTACTCCCCCTACGCTGCTCAGCCAGCTATTGAACCAATTTATTCGGTCCAATTGTGTAGGCTTTCACGGCTGGCGTTGTTGCAAATCTTCTTGGTTTTCGGGCTTGTACGGCAGACTGGGCTATGTTCAAAAATCTGCAATAGCCGAACATACATTAACGCTGGACAACCACAAGATTCTTTTCGAGGATACAGAAGTAATAGACAAAACAGTGAGTTACTATCCGCGCATATTCAGGGAAGCCATAGAAATACAAAAACACACGCACAATTTCAACCGAAAAGAAGAAGGTCTGCACCTCAGTAAAACTTGGACACCAGCACTGAGGCACACTAAGCTAATAAGCCCAACGACCAATCAGAGAGGAGCAAACTACGACCGAGTAGAGAACAACAACCAACGGTGCATAAAAGAAGAGCGAGCAGCTTGTGAGCAGCCGAGAAGGACACTTCGCCCGCTACCACATCGCCTTTGACAATGTCTACCGCAGTTGTAGACGAAACGTCAGGTAGAAATACCAATGGACCACGGCGTACAAGCCTGGAAACCAAGATTTGCAATTTATTCTGTGATTAATACAAATTAAATTGTTTTATTTTTACAAAAGTAACTGACTAATGGAGAACGAGATATTGTAGATTTTAGACGCTCGACAACTGAGATCATTGGCGTTTGAGATTAGGTATATCATCACATTTTTAATAATTCTAGACTTGTGCTTAATTTTTCAAGTAATCGAATTTCGTACACCCCTAATAAATTGTAATATTTTTTTTCGTTTATACTGTTCATAACAATAAATTTTATTTAAAAAATAGCGTTTATATGCAAAATATTCCAACAGTTTCATCCAGTGCAAAGAAAATCTTATGAAAATGTCAAGGATAACGCAGAGCTTTATGCGTTTAAAGCGCAGACAATATCTTATACAGTTTAAACTGTTGAAAATAGTAGAATTTTGGCACAGGTCGATTATAAATTTCCATGGAAAGTGCGAGCGTTATGACATAACAGGTACCAATATTCCCATAAGTACAAACCTACGAAAATATGAATCTCATCGGACGTAACGTTTGTCGGTGTCTTAGGATAACAGCTACTATAACTGGCTCTCCAAATATTAATAATTTGATAATATATAATATAATATAATTCTTTATATCCATGACAGGAAAAATTGTGTGGAATCGTCAAATACATATTGAATACAATAATTAAGCTTAAAATTATTATGTCTATATTATTCATCTTGGAATAATTTTGAAAAACCGATATCTTAAAATTACTTTAACAATGACATTTATTAAACGGATCGTTCGATTTCAATCCAGTATGTGGTGTTCGATATAATTCTTTGAGCACAAAAAGCTATATAGTTGATTACAAACTCGATCTGATGAAAAATCCAGAAGTTATTTAACTTTTGAATTGCGATATCTCTCGAACGAATCAGCCGATCAAAATGCGGTATACAGCATTCAACGCAGTTTTTCAAGCATAAAAAGTTGACTCGGAATCAAAAATTAATCCGACGAGAAATTCGGAAGTTATTTCAAAAGGATATTTTTTTGGAAATTTTTCGACAACAATATCTCTCGAACGAATCAGCCGATCCAGATGCTGTTTGCGGCATTCGACGTTGTGTTTTAAGGACAAGAGCTGATTAGATTTTGGAATTGATCGGTATAGTAATGTCAAAGTTATTTCAATTTTTTATTATGATATTTTCCAAAATCTACTAAGCTGAATCGATTCAAATTTTCAGGAAATCGAAATTTAGTGGAACTCTTTTGAATGCCGCAAACCGCGTTCTGATCGATCAAGCCATTCAAAAGCTATGAGGTTTACTTACAAACGCACATACACACACACAGAGAGAGAGAGAAAAAGAGAGACCAGGACATCATCGTAAAAATAGTCAGACTAGCTTTCTGGGATCTCAAAACGTCGAGATCTGATAAAAACTCGATTTTCGAAAATCGAGGTGAAATCAATAACTTCCTATTTTTTTAAAATAGCGGGGAGTAAATCTTCCCACATTTTTCTTACGGATGTCGATCGGTTAGTGTATCAGTGATCCAACACCAATATGCAGACAAGCCAGCGCGCTGCTACTGCTGCAACTCCTTCCGGCTAAGCGGTGTGGGTTGTCTATACTACGCTGCACTGCCTCCGATTACATCAACGTCTCTTCGCTAGAGTGCTTTCATAATCGAATGTTCGCCAGGAGTCATCTAATTATTATTCTCATTAACGTTTATAGGTACAGCGTTTAAATCGTGGTTTGATTTTCAGGGTAATAGAAGGGAAATCTCTAATAAACAGGACAGTGTTGTCTTTAAAGACGTTAAGAGGAACTATTAAATACAGGAAAAGTTGTCCAATGTTGGATGTTCATCAAGCGATGTTGCGAACGAACGATTGAGATTTGGTACATTTGTACGACGAACATTCGACGTTTCTTCGCACATGTGTCCGTTTAGAACTTTAGACGATTGATCAAATCGAGGTATGATTCACCCACGTCGATCAACTTACGACTAGCAGTGTTGGAAACGTCGATCCCGAAGCAGCTGCCGAGCGAGTGTCAGTTGGTACGTTTTCATTGGTAAAAGTTTCCCTCTACATTGCGAAAAGGCACTTGAAGCTGGGTTCAGACTTTTACTATTACCGTATCGTATCAATATCGGTAAAGTGTGGATCGCACCTATGCATTAAATTGATAGGTTACGATTGTATTTTTTCATTTAACGCACTACCATAATATAGCGCTAATATCTTTTTTAAGGCCACCAACAACTAGGCTTATTTGGGCCAAGTGCCAGTTCATATTGACCTTTGTTTTTTAAATACTAAATTGAAAATGCAATTGAAAGTTCTACCATAGTTCTTGGATTAGAGTCAGGGAACTTATTGTTGAATAGTCACGAAACGCTTAGAAATATCCGAGCGAATAGAGTTACATTTATATATATGGTTTCTGTCACTCCTGCATACATACACCTTGATGCGATTATGAGCTCTGGCTTTAAGTTCTTCCAAATTAATCTGGTGAGTTTGACTTTGTCGACAATTTTTCGCCAAGTTATAGTTGGGCGCCCTGTATTTTTTAGCCCTGAGGGTTTCATTCGATTGCAAACCATCATTTCAATACAAAACGTCATCTATCCAAACCCACTTGTGCTTGCGGGTTAAATAAGAGACTGGCTTCATTTCGGTTTTCTTCCATAGAATTTTAGTGTTCGGTCAAAAAATTCTTGATAAGCCAATCGGTAATAAGCCAAGATTCAGAGTCATAAAGCGAAACTGGCAAGACGTTAGTTGTGAAGACTCCATATCTATCTCTCTATCTATACATATTATAAATGCGAATGTGAGTTTGTTTGTTTGTCTGTTTGTTACCTCATGACGCAAAAACGGCTGAACGGATATGGATGAAATTTGGCACACAGAAAGTTTATTACCTGGATTAAATAATAAAATACTTTTTATCCCGGAAAAACGTTAGTTTCCTGCGGGATTATCAGAAAACTCGTCCATGGCCTCCTATATTCTATGATATAACACGCCATGGACGAGTTGGTTGCCTTGGTAACCAATAACAAACTCTGAAACATTTTGATATCAAATGTCAAAACTGGTCAAAATTATTTTTTGAAATTTATTTTATTTTTAACTTAATTATTTTTTTGTTCAAATAATTTACGTTTAGCTGTTGATCCTGCTGAAGTTTCCACTACTGTTGTTGCTGCCGTGTTTCATTACAATCGCGAGCGCAGTCGCGGAGAGCGGCTATTAATTATAAATTCGAGCGGATGAACGAAGTGAGTGAATGAGTAGTGAAACATTATTAATTATAAATTTGAGCGAACGAACGGAGTGAGAGAGTGAGTAATGAAACAAATAATTATAAATTCTGGCGAACGAACGGAGTGAGTATTAAAATCTATTAAAATCGCGGGCGGAACCGCGGGGAGCGGCTAGTATATAGTGAGTGAAGACAACAAAGAACGCAAAAATATAACTCCATCTCTTTTTTCTAAGTAATTTCCTGATTGGTATATATATATATATATATATATATATATATATATATATACGAGTATATATATATATCTCTTTATCAAAAGTTTTATGTCTTTATCTATGACAGTAGCCAATCAGACGTAACAAAATGTTACCAGAAAAAAGACCCTAATTGTGGGCTTACGATTTTCGTACTGCAAATTAATACGTATATGGAAGATTCTTACTTAGGTGGTGGTAGCCAAATTTTTGTCTTTTCAGATTTTTGCGTGAGTAAAGTATAGTTAACATCTTCGTAGGTTTCATCCTACACAGGGAGCAAAAGTCTGTCCGTTTTAATTGTTTAAGCCATGATTTCCTAAGTTCGCGGTAGGTATCATAATATAGCGGACAAGATACAATAAATGGATTCCGTTACGTTGGTGAGAAAACCAAAACCATTTGACTCTATACGTACGTTTATTGTTGTCATTCACCGTCATATTACGGCCGCTGTTTTACAACACCGCTATCTTAGGAAACCCAGTCTTTAGAGTTAATAATGACGATAGTCATCTTTCTGCAGTTGCTCTTTGAATATTTATTTATTTCAAAATGTTCATCCTGTATACATTTTGAGAATACGGCTGTTCAATTGGAAATGATCACAATAAGGGGATGAAGAACAAATACAAGTGCTCTAGAAATGTTGGGGAAAAGTTCTTTTATCCTGTGACATTTTTATTCGCCCAGTAGTTCACTCCAAGGCAGATGCCTGGCTCTCGGTTTACGTCTGGCTGCGTTATATACAATGCTACACTGTGTTTACATTGGACGAAATTCTGATCAGTGGATAATTTGAACGTAAACCGTTCAGTACTAGTGATTTACCGAAATAACAGTAACAGTTATTTTGAAAAAAAAAACATGTTTCAAAACTATATTGTTCAAAAATAATAGTCACTAAAATAATATGTTCTCAAAAACGATTCTTAACGCGTTCCAATTATCAAATGCAGGGAACTCAGGAAAAAATACTCTTCTTAGAAAATAAAGAAATACATGTTCGACTGTCTTTTGAACACACCCGAACGGAGTGGGGGTGGATTTTATATAAAAGAGCTGTGGGTACAATCTATACCACGTTAACGATTGTTAGCGGAATTTCGCTTGAGTGTAAATCACGTATTATTCCGCGTTAGTATGTATCCTATAGTAACCTTTATGAAAAAATCTCATATCGTTGCTTGATGAACCGTTTCCATTGTAATCACAGCCGTAAGGAGGAAGGAATATAGCCTACATATTATATAAAGAAGGTATCACATATATATAAATTTATGAATATTCGTATAGTAAAACCTTCAAATCCAATGTCTTATAACATCTTTATTCGTTAGTTTTTTATATGCCAAACTCCAGAATCTGCCATACTTACGTAATGCCACCAACCTATAGATGATATAACTTACAATTCTTTAGCACTGTGCCAGAAAGCAAAAAAGATTCACATATATAAAATATAAGGCCATATTTTTATGACACAAACGCCTATATTCGAAACTGAAAAATATTGTTCCTATTTATTGGGTGGAAATTTTAAAGAGTACGAAATTATCGTACAAAATTATTATGAATATTCATAACTTCACTGTTTCACATATTCCACTACAAAAAGGTTAACGGCAAAAAATTAGTTATATAAAAACAAATGAATGAAATTAAAGCTTTTTTATGTACGATTATTAATTAAAAAATTACATTTTTAAGCTCTATTTAATTTCACTAGTTATCTAATTTTGATTCATTTTCACATATTCGGTCGACATATAGTTTTGCATACATATACAATTATACATAGCTTCGATTATAATACAATAGGTACCTACAACAACTTATCGATAATTAAAAAAATCTAATTTAAATCAAATTATTTGATGTGTAAATATCTCATGCTCCCTAAAATTTTTAACTGCACGTTATTGAAATTTCCAAAAAAGGGTTTTGGTTCTATTTTTGAAAAACGAGTTTTCATCAGATCACGAAGTCGTCCGTATGTGTGTGTGCTTGCGTGTGTAAATAATTTTTGCCGTATGATTTCTTTACAGTGCATCAGCCGATAGATGAAATTCACTGAATTAAAAAGTTGACGGGAGATTTTCATTAACTCCCCTTTTCTTTAAACGCGATTTGGTGATATTTTGCTGGACCCTTCCACCCATTCTGAGCTGACGTAATTCATGGACGCCCTTCTATATAAATTTTTGTCAAATATAAGAATGCGACAACTGTCATGAAAATGTTAGTACATAGCAAAAAAATTTAAAATATTAAAAATTCTCCGGTAATTAACAAAAAACCCGGGTCGCAGTGCCAAAACCCTGCCGACAATATAGTGTATTTGTTAATACAAGCAGTGTGGCTTTATTATGCGACCTTAAGTTGGTTTTTGGGCAAAATAAAAAATTTGACACCTTAATACACCCCTTAAAATAACATTTATTTCTTAATTGCAATATTATTATCAATTGAACCTCTATACTTAATTATATACACACTTCAGTAAATTATAATTCACTATCTGCAAACTAGTTTTTTCATAAAATTTGTAAATCCGGTCCTGTCGGGCCGATTTTATTAAAATTTCTGGAACACTTTTTAATTACTACCAGAGGGTTAAATTTCATTTTTGAAACGATTCGGAGAATTTTTTCGGTATTTTGGGGCCCAAGAACATTTTTCAACCCCTAAAAACTACCCTTAAAATGACCCGCTTAAGCCCATTTTAAATAGGCTTCTTGCGGTGATGGATTTCAACACTTGGGCTAAATTTCGTTGAAATCAATTAACTCTTTCGGAAGTTATTGCGCGTACACACATATATATATATACGTATATAAATATATATATATATATATATAAAAATTTTTAAAAATGGTGCCAAAGTATTTAGGAGGTTATGAAACGTCGAGAAATTTTGGTCCGACCCCTAGGTTCCGCCATCCGACCGACGCCAATAGTGTATGTTGCCATATGGCAAATACACTAATAATTGGCTCTCGCATGTAGTGAATTTGAGTATTGTATATCACTATATTATGAAGGATTAAAATGTTGAATTGTGTGCACCGTTGAATAACTGATTAACTCATTCCGCCGCGAAAGTGGAAAGATTCTGGTTTAAATCCAGACGGTGACGTGTTGGAATAATACATTTTTCTAATATAGTGCTACAACAATGAATGTTTCTTAACAATTATAGCAGACATAAGCTATTATACTAAATATTATTATTATCATTCCTCGTGCATATTAAACACCATTACTTCCCAGATAAAAAAACTAGTATTAGGTACATCATCAAAAATGTTACCAGAAGATAATGGCCCAATCTATAGATATTATGGAAACTCATAATTTCATTCCACCTGTCAGCCAAACTTAGTGGGGCGTTCACCGTATGACCCATAGAACTAACGCCCCACATTGATCACCCATCACTGCACTCTGTGCACAAACACACATCTATACAAATGTCATTTCAACGCACGTTCGGCAATTAATATTATGTAAGTGTGCAAACAAAGCCACAACAATGACAAGCATTACCTACAGTTAATGATTAGGGGAACGAGAACTGGACTGATGTATACAATATGTGGCCGGTTGTATTGTCACGGCTTGAACTTCAATTTGTAAACATTTTGCACCGAAAATAAGTATTCAAAAATCTACACTAATATTATAAAGAGGAAAGATTTGTATTTTTGTGTGTGTGTATGTTTGTAATGAATAAACTCAAAAACTACTGTGCCGATTTAAACAATTCTTTCACCATTAGAAAGCTACATTCACCCTGAGTAGCATAGGCTATATTTATTGCTAGAAAATATTAGGGATCCTTACTAAAACTTTAGTAACGTAACCCAAAGTGTAAAAAAAATGCCATAAAACATCTTTCGTCGCATGCGCTGCGGAAATTATTGATGATAGGACAAAAGTATGTTCTACAGTATTAAAGAACATATCAATAACTACAAAAAACTTCGCGATACTATATGTCCAACTATTATCGTTATGTCACAATAACCACTTTTTACATTTTAATAATCTATATAGATAAAAGACGATGTATACTTATGTAATCTATGGACTCCAAACGGGTAGACCATTTTTGATGAAATTTTCAGACAATCTTTAGATTACCCCAGCGGGTGATCTTCTGAAGTTTGGTAGCGATCGGATCAACAGAATTTTTTAAACTTCTTTTTGGGAAATAAGATTTTTCTTCGATTTTTGAACATTCACAAATAAAAGCGATTGAATTCGCGCAAATTCAATACACGTTGAGAATTTAATGATAATGATTCTCATCTTTTATACCCTATATATTACATTTACACCCGGGCGAAGCCGAACTGGGCCGCTAGTATTGTATATAAAGGATTCACAATCGATGTAGAATTCTAACCAAGAGTTTATAAAAATAAGCACGAGTAATATAAGATAAACTGTCATAGATCAAGAGTCGGCACGAGATTTCGAGTAGACATTAAAAAAAAAAACTCGTGAAAAAGCTAGACAGTTATATAACTTTAATGAACCATAAAATATATTACACAAAGAAATTAATTTATTCAAAAGACTTTTCCTACACGAAAATTAATTCTAACAGTGTAAACAAAAGAAATTAAGTTAATTCAATTTATTTATAACATAAACTTAATTTATTAAATTATGTCGTTTTCGAGTTTAGAAGCTTTCGACATGTTAATGGTATTGGGCGAAAGTGGACAAAATTACAGAGCTTCTGAACGAATTAATTTTATTTACAATGTAAACAGAAACACTGAACAATAAACTGATAATTTGCTCAATGTGTGATTTTACAACAAAAAAAAGCAATTGCAATTATTGATAATTAATTCTGACATTGTCTAATTAGGTAACTAGATTTTAAATGTCAACTTTTAAAATTAAGTTCGTTATTATCACATTTCAATTTAATAATTTCAAACGAATGTTACTTAACAGGGGTGACAGCAACAAAAAAAAAATATCCGACAAAACTTGCTTATTTTTTAAAGATCTTTTCAATAATACCACTTTCAACCTATCGTGCCATTTAAAATTCCGGATTTCTGAACATTCTGGAGCAAACTAATAAGGAAGCCGACCTTTCCGGGGGAAAAAAATATTACCATTTGATTCTTCATTACGGCTTTTATGATACAGACTTTTGACACAACTCTCTACGACTACCCGTTTTCTAAAAAAACGACTGATACGGGTGGTCTGATTCACCCTGTATATGTAGGCATTCATTTATAACCTTTAAAAACAAAAACAGCATTGTCATTTTGAAGATGGAATTATATATTCTGAAACGTTGGCCACTAACGAAACTTTGGTAAAGCTTTATTTATTGTTACTATTAATTTGCATGGTTACATATGGTTATAGATATATAAAAAATAACCACAGCATACTTGTCAGCTATCTAATTGTTTTGGCAGATTTTCAGAACAAAAGAACAACTGATTTTTTCATTTTCAAAATATTTTGCTATAATATACCCCGGCTGCAACTAAGGGACTGCCAGAATCGCCTTTGATCGTTCAGCACGCATACAAGACTCAATTCCTACATTTTTTCACGAGTTTTGAAATGACTACTCGATATCTGTTGCTAGCTCGTGGTGTAAATGTCCTTTACGAAAAGCGATGCCGTCATTAATTTAAGCACTCGTTCACCTCCAAGCAAGGGCGTACCCAGGATCAAAACTAGGGGGGGGGCAAGCCATGGTCGTTCAGGTTGTAACATTTTATCACGGAAAAGGTGAATGAAACCAAAATATTAAGAAAATTATGTATAATTATAGCAGTGCTTTATCAACTAAGTTATTACAATTATTTGCTTGAAAAAAAATTATTCTAGTTACATGTCTTATACTAGTATCATTTTTCTTGGATTTGTAGAAGAAAAGTTATTTCAAGAATTGTAAAAATTCCAGCAACAAAATTTAATAACTACTTATTTTTTGCTTCCAGGGGGGGCAGCTGCCCCCCTCTGCCCCTCGCTGGGTACGCCCATGCCTCCAAGGATTAAAAAGCATGCAAATATGTGCGGCGCATTGTGTTTTTATTTACATTTTAAAAAGAATGGTTTGTACTTAAACATGACAGATGAGATGTGATAATCTCTGTCACGTAAGGAACAGGGACATTTGTTTGGAGACAACAAATTTGTCTATTTCCCAAATAAACCAACAGCTTCACAATACACTTCTACCAACATCACGACCCACTAACCACTTGTGCAATAATAATAATAACAGAATATTATGTTTTGTTCTTTTCACGTTATATGAACTGTTTCGAAAGCATTCCCATATTAAATTTCTGGCATCGTTTATTATGTTACTTAAGGCTGTCGGAACGCTCTGAATTTTGTTTGTGCTGAGACCCAGCGGTAAGGGGCGAGGTAGGAAAAAGACATATTGTGGGTGTGACCTTCTTTAGCTCTGTCTCGCTCAAATCATCCGCACGTTTCAATTTTTGGCTGGTGCCAACTACGAGGCTAAAAAAATTTTTGCAACGGTGCCGCTGTCAATTGATTACTCTAATTTATGGAAATATTTTGAAGATTTAAAAAACTTTTCCGAAAAAGGAAGAGTCACTTTAGGTTTGTGATGGAACAGTTTTGTGAAATAAGTACGAATAAGTTCATAGTGTGACATTGAAAACGTGTGTTTTTTTAGTACAATTAATGCCAAATTTTTTCTAGTAAATCGTACATAAATTACAAAAGTAGTCCATTAGAGACCTAGATTTGTTCTTTATCTTCCTTATAGAGAAATATTTTTTGCAAAATGTTAACGAATAAATCTACAATCAGTTGACAGCTGAAGCTCTGTTTTTGGCTTAAATTCAGGGTGTTCCGACAGCCTTAAGTGTACACTACATATTTATCAAAGGTACTCTTATTATTATAATGAAAAACTATTAATAGCATTTTTGCCAAGTGGAAACTTCTTAATTATCGAATCTGCCTGATTGCTGTCGTCAACCTTTTGTACTCGAGTTTTTTTTTACTGGCGCATTCCTTGATCGAGCATCATCTCATGGACCTCATGGCTCATTGCACGTATGATGTAGAACAAGTACATAGTAATAAAATGTGAGCCGTCGTGGGACGTCTCACAGATGTCAAACATTACACAAATATTCACGAGCGAATGCCGATATACTAACGCACTCGTAAAATAGCGAGTGTGTAGTGTAGTAAAGGGAAACGTTCAGTGTGGGTACGTCGGAAGTAGCCGACAAGACGCGAGGTTAGTCGAATGAGACGCCACAATGTGTAATCTAAACATTTTCAGTCCCATTCAATCGCCCCATTAGATGTTTCAAAATCCGCACAGCGCATCTGTTTGGTGTCTATGCCGAAAATGGCCGATTAGAAGAAGACACAATTACCTAGCCTCACTGTATTAAGAATAGACAATATTGCTATTCAAAAACAATCCCGATCACATCTAAATAACAAACCTTTTTCGTGGTTTTGTGCCATATCACCTTGTACAGAAATAATAATGAACGCGAATACAACAGAAATAACGAATATAATGGCGTGATTTATATTTCTAATATGCCCACATTTGTTACACGAAACAAAAACCAGATGCGCTTTACAGAAAAAAAACACACTCAACGTGTTTGTCATTTGTTACATTCGCATTTCATTTATTTTCTCAAATTGTTTTTAATTTAGAACACAATAGGATGAATCTTTTGATTTAGCAATTTTTGTTTGAAAACAAAAAAGTCAGTAACACAATTTTCAATTTATACAGGCCAATATTTCTATTTTTTCCGTCTCTTTAAATCGAAGACGAAAGAAGCTATTTTCTTGTTCCGTATAAGCTGAGGTCAATGGAATCGTGACGTTTCTATGATACCTGTGTACGTAGCTTTTAAAGAATATTTAATACTGTACAGTAAAACTTCGATTTTACGAGTTTTTGTGGACGAATTTTAACTAGAAATTAGAATAACCGAAAAACTACGAACTTTTTAAGGATATAATTTTTATGACAAATCCAACATTTACTCATAAAATCATTTGTCAATCATACAAAAACAATCCGATAACCCGGGCTCTTACGCACAAATGTTAATAAGAGAAGTAAAAATTAGATATAACCTCGGTAAATTACAAACTCGGATAAAACTGTTTCGGTTAATTAGGATTCTACTTTATTTTAATTTGGAGCAACACGAAATAAAGAGAACGGCTACCTTTAAGGGGTCTCATCTATCTGAACGCATTAAGGGGGGGGGGGGTAAGGTATTAGATTTTTTTTTTTGCATTTTTTTTTATTTTCGAAATTGAATCCGTAATATCTGAAAAATATTGTGTCAAAATTTCAAGTCAATTGAAGCAAAATTGACGAAGTTATGAGTATTTTTATACCTGCCGGATTTTTGTACCTATACGAATGGCAAAAAGCTGCAGCTGCTAATGCGTTGGATTCGTTCAAACACACGTATTGTGCTCTTCCCAAGGATGTTTTGGATGCAATCAAGCCTATCTACGAAGATCTGAGCAAAGATGCCCTCCTGGAGCGATGTGTCGGAGGCTTCACGCAGAACAACAATGAGAGTTTGAACCAACTTATTTGGAAAATCTCACCGAAGCACTTGAGTGGAACCTCTGTTGTCGTTGAAATTGCAGCTTATGTGGCAGCCAGTGTCTTCAATAAAGGTTCGTTTGCTTTACTCACCTTCATGCAAGACATGGGAATCAGTAGTGGATCAAGCGCTCATGACTGGGCGCGATCCACTGACTCCATACGCATAAGCCGAGCAGAGCAGGAAGCTGAACGACAAACCAAAGAAGGCAGGATTCGTCGTAGGCAGGAGCAAAAAGATGCATTAGACATCATCGATGATAGCAACATCCTCTATGGACCTGGCATTGATGACTCAGTGTGAGGTATGTCGATAAAATTCGCTTATAAACGTTTTAACTGGATTTTTTTGTGTTTAAAACTTTAAAGCGTTTTTCCCACAACTCACGTTTTCAAAGTCGGTGCCCCTGATAACTCCAAAACTACTGCACCGATCCTTTTGAAATTTTAAACACTATTTCTGTACATTATTTACGAGGTAACGCTGTCGAGTTTTTTTTTTTTTTTTGTTCATAATTTTGATTTCGCAGTAACAAATTAGCCGATTTTTTCCCACAAAATTGTGTTTTTCATTTCAAAGTGTTCGAAAAAATGAAAAAAATTGGAAAAAAAAAACTCGACAGCGTTGCCTGGGGAAAACTATTATCTAACGAATAAACTTTGATTTTTTGATTTCAGATGATCCAGCACCAAGTTATGAGGGGCACCGCAATTCAACTTTTTTTCGAGACACGTCCGAACAATTGCTGCCATTGCCGTATTTTTTAATATTTCTTTGTAAAAATTTGATAAAACATTCTTCGAATGTCATACTTCAATGTACCATTGGTTGAGTAAAGAAATTTTAACTGCGTCGTCAGAAAAAAAATCACGAAAACATGGCTTTTTTCGTATGATTTGACCTTACCCCCCCCTTAAAAATGAACTTTTTTTAAAAATTATTTTAGAATACACATAGTTAACCATTACATAACACAAAATGACATTATTGATCACTTATGTTTGAAAATTATAAAAAAATTACATACAGAGTTTTTTTTAATAATTGAATGTCAATATTGAAGGGCGTTAATTTGTGCATGATTTTAAAACAAAAAGTTTATATAAACATAAGTCCTTTTTTGAGTTATTTTGATATACGGTAGATTTAAAAAAATTCCGAAACAACGTTTTAAAAATATGACTCCATACGCGAAAGGTAACCTTACTTTACAATAGCCATTTTTAAAATTTTGTTTCGAATTTTTTTTTAAACACCAAACGCTGCACGAAAAACGTAACTTAAATTCAAATTGACATTATATTTAAAAAAAAAAGTATACGGCTCCATACATAATAAAGGCAACCTTATTTTACAATAATCATTTGGAATTTTGCAGATCCACTGACGTTTCGTGCAGTTATCATGGCAATAGTTGGGTGCTATTTTTTTAATAGGACCTTTATAAAACCTCATTATATATATATGTATATTTTTTTTTTTAAATATTGTTTTTCAAACATAAGTAATCAGTAAATAGCATGCCATTTTTATTTTGTAATTGTTAACTTTATACATCCTAAAAATTGTCAATAAACATTTATTTTGAATACGTGCAGATAGGTGTGACCCCTTCTCAGTGTTTTTTTTCCCTATGTAGATTTGGAAGTGCTGACTTCACGAAAGTCTACTGTAGCCTCTAATGTAAGGGCGGTTATTTCACTTAAAATTCACCAAGTCGGCTGCCGCGGCGGTCAGGTTCACGGCAACTTTTGCAATCTATTCTGTGAATGTCTGTTTATATTCCACGTATTTGAACGATTTATTATTGATTTTTTGTATCTACGAAGCCACGCCCGATCTCTTTCAATATTAAAACAACTATATGTTGAATTTGAGATAAAAACAATAAAGAATATTCAATAAATCACTATGCTTACAGCTTTTTGTTTCTTAACAATGAATATATAAAAAGATTGCATTATTTAAAATCGCCCAGCGGCTTTGAAAACATCCATCAATAATTAGTAAATGGTGCAAAATTATCGGTGATTCTTATTATCATTTTCTTCATGTAAACTTTTTAACGTAGAACGCCACGCTTGTTTTTCAAAGGCCAGTGTTATTTGGGCTTAGTGGCAATTAATATGTTCTATTTAATAGTTTTTAATAATAAATTGAAAATTTAATTGATACTTTCACCAGTTTTCAAATTAGAACCTGGGAACTGGAACTTAGGACTGGATGTCACGCTCGTTGATACCAATTTTAGAATCTATAAAAACCTTTATGAACATCGATACGGCTGATTATATCCGAAGATATAGAAGCCAATAAACCATATATTAAGAAAAAACAACGTGCAACGACTACATACTATTTTTAGGGTTCCGTACCTCAAAAGATAAAAACGGAACCCTTTAAGGATTACTCGTGTGTCTGTCCGTCCCACTGTCACAGCCAATTTGCGCCGAACTACTGGACCGATTGAGTTAAAATTTGGTACACACATGTAAATTGGTGACCATAAGACGGGCATGTAACGTAAATAAATAAATTTTGAATATGGGGGTCATTTTTTGGGGGTAAATTAGGAAATTAAAAAAAAAAGTTTGGCAAACTGTACCGTATGACATATCAAATGAAAGGGCTTGTGGTAAGGGTCTCAAATATATATTTTTTTATAATTTTAAATAAATAGTTTTAAAGTTATTTAAGAAAATAGACGGACAATTGACCACCCTCCCCCCTTATCTCCGAAACTACTGCGCCTAAAATTTTGAAAAAAATACGGAATGTCGGCTCTCACCCATAGTTTACAGGAAAATTGAAACGAAAATCGTAAGTCTTAAAGTACTCACAGAAAACGGGATAGTACGGAACCAACTTCTCGCGAGTTCGGCTCGCACTTGACTGCTTTTTTCTTTTTAATATGTATATTATACATTTGTAAATTTATGTTTATTTTGATTTTTTTTTCTCTTAAATATCCTGTCAGACCGCAACCGACATTACATGATTATTACTAGCTGCGATCTGACAGAGATATCGTTTAAAATCATTATATATAATAATAGGACAATGCACCGAGCTGAGTAGAGTAGTGGTGACAGCACTAGACTCGCATTCGGGAAGTCCGGGTTCGAATCCCGGCGGGGGCAGATGTGGCTGGGACTTTTTCCTACTGCCTCTCGCCGAGAAACGGTAATTCTTGTACCGGCCATCTTGATTGAGGTTTTCCATGGTTTCCCTCAATTAATTCTAGATAAATATCGAGATGGTTCCTTATTTGAGGCCATGGCCGATTACCTATCAAACTCCTAGTTCAAAAATTACCTACCTTATCCTAATTTCCTATAATTCCTTCATTCGTCCATTGCTATTACGTAAGTTGAAGGTTTAAAAAATGTAGAAAAATAACGGGAAGTGTGGTAGATGGAAAATAGTAATGGTGCGAATGGCGTCTGTTATGACATAAAGTCGAGAAACGGACGTTAAACGCATTATTATTATTATTAATAGGACAATGCGAACTATTCTCATCTATAAATACAGGCCAAGCGTCGTTGTTCTCGGTGAGAAATTAGCCGTCAAGACCGTTATTTTTTGTTCTTATTAATTTTAATTTAAATATATTTTTGTTTGTTAAAACGTTTCTGCTTCTTTTCTTCTTTTATATTATTGGAGTAGAAACTCCTTAAAAAAGGTTTAATCAGTTTCACTGGTATTGTTAACGATATATGTGTGTGTTTCTTTTGCACGATTGAAAACTTTATGATACCACCTTTTTTCAAAGAAACCACATTACGTTGCAATCGATATGATATTCCAAAATAATTTTTAATATGAAACATTTCAGACGAAAGTGTATAAATTGGTACTAGGCCCAGGTAAGTCTGGCAGTTGGCACGATAAGTTGTTGAGGGCACGAGAACGCCGGGCTTAACACCTCATTCTACATATAAAAATATGCTAGATAAAAATTTTCGGATCATATTGTGGTTAACCCATTGTGTGCTAGTGGTACTCAAAAGTACCGCTTTTTTGAGCCTCTGTATTCCCACAAACATATTTTCGTCATATAATTCCAACTAATTCTAACTAATAAAACTTCAAACAATAGTGACACCAACCTAACATAATATACGTACAGGATCTGTACTACAGCTTTAAAGTACCAGTAATACGAAATCAACGATTTAGTGAGCTGTTTTAGAGAAATTCGTCTGGAAAATAACGGTACGTTTAAGTACCACTAGCACACTGTCAGACTTTTAGGTCTGGCACACAACGGGTTAAAGCTTGCCGGGTATAGTTATACAGAGTGGCCAAGATAAAAGAGGTCCCGTGTACTGAAAGTGATATTGAGCGCTTGCGCGAGGTCACGTGATATCCAGCGTTGTGTCTACTGTGTATTGCTCAGTGTTGCATTGTCACTTGTTGATAACGGTTGTGAATAAGTTCTGCAGAATGCCATTTTCAATTGAACAAAGAGTGTTCATTGTTGAAACTTATTTTGGATGTAAATCGTTTGTAACGTTAAATGAAAGGTTCACCTCAAAATACCCACAGACAGTTGCTCCTGCTAGAAGTGTTGTCCAGAAAATGATAGCTAAATTTAGAGCTACAGGTTCAGTCGCTAACGCCAAACGTAACCGTGTAAGTACGGTTTGTTCGCCGGAAAATATTCAACGTATTCACGAAACTATGCTAAGAAGTCCACGGAAATCAACCAGACGTCTATCCTCCCAATTAAACATCAAACGAACGTCATGTCAGAACATGTTGAAGCAACTACAACACTTGCTGTGAGCTAATGAATGTCTACTATGTTGTTATTAATTTACCTTTCTGTATTCACACGGGACCTCTTTTATCTTGGCCACCCTGTACATATACTTAACAGATCCAACACGTTACGTTCAATATAAGAATAGTTACAGTATTTATTAGGTAATATGAAACATGTCTCAATAATTTTTAAATATGAATAGTTTAACAATATGTTAATCCGTGCAGCGCGTCACATATATCGTGCCTAAGGCCGTGCCTTCGAACTGACAGCGTTTCTTAAAATATGTTCCGCGGAAAGCAAATTAGCGTTATTTTAAAAGCTGCGTTGCAACATATTAGCAGCTCAGGCGTTCTTTACTTTGCGTGGGGATTGTGTTGTTCCCGGAACTGCTTAATTTATTTATTATAGCTTATCCTACAAAACGAACGTGTTCCCTTAAAAAAAAAAAACAGGATATGGGTCCATATTACAGTCCGGCGTTTTTCAAACTTTTCCTATTACGGCAACACTTGCCGTAATAGGAAAAGTTTGAAAAACGCTGGACTGTAATATGGACCCAACTGCAAACGTAATGTAGATAATCAGGAGGTGACGCGTCTGAAAAGCTGTCGCTGGCGGAACAAAACGATACACCGAGTAGAAAATACAGTAAGGCCTGGCACTGAAGGTAATTTTTAGATTTCCGCAACTACCGGCAGATGGACTCGCAGGTTAATACCTGACATTCGTAAATGAAAAGATCGGAGAAGTGGACCATTTTCTGATCCAAGCTCTCTCAGGACACGGATGCTGAAATACCTGTACGATAGAAGAGCAGCGACGCACCTATGCAAGTATTGTGGGAAGATTGATGGCGTAGAACATACTCTGTTTATCTGTCCCAGGTGGGAAATATGTAGAACTAACTACAGCCTTCAAACAGGACGTACTTTTAACGACATGAACATGATGACAGACTTGTGCGCATCTGAGAAAGCATGGACACAGGCATACGGGACAATACGAGAGATAATTGAAATTAAAAATGGCAGAAAGTTGATAAAATAAAGGTCTACACCCCCTGAATTAGATAGGATCGGTTCGGCACGATCAGTAGTTTTGGGATGTAATGATTACAATATGTGACATCTAACGTCAGTGGTCCAGAATTAAAAATTTAGCATAATGGTGTGAATCTTTGATTCGCGGTTTTTTTTCTCTTCTTTTTTTTGTCTCCGCTTGTCCAAGGGAGACGATTTGACTTCAGTTGCGAAATGTACATCCACTGAATAAATCTGTTGTGGTAAGAAGTAACTATTATTTTATTTTATTTTATTATTAGTTGATGATTAAAACATAATTTTCTGATCATCCAGTCTTAATCTTCTAATGATGCTAGTGCGCTTTTGGTTTTTCGATTAGGGCTAATTATATAACGACAATAAGTTTAGGTAAAAATCATGTCTTGGCACCAAAAGTGTCGTTCCTCTTTAAGACTTTTGTTCATAAATCCACAATAAATATAATTAAATACGATAGTTATTAACTAGCAAAATCTCTATATATTCTCATTTGATTAAAACATCAATTACAATGCAAAGTACTAGGCCGTCAGCAAGCACTGGGTGATCCGATCTCAGAATGGCTATAAAATCGGATGGGTGACTGCTCGTCTAACCACACACCAATATCATCAGCGCTATAGTAAACATTATTTATATGCAATGATACCCGGCGGATCACAAAGGATTAAATCAGTTTGTTTTTGTGGCTTAATGTCTTCATTTGCATCAATATATACAAAGCACGGTCATCAATTCAAACCTCGCGTCGTATAGCGTTTCGATTTTGGGCGCGGACTCTCGGTAGGTTGTGTTTATATTGCAGCCATTATATCATGTTTAGGTTTAGCTGAACATCCTAAACCATATATAGTAGAAATATTACACGGTTTGCTTACAGCGCTTTCGTATCGCTCTCCCTCCCTCTCTCTCTATCAATTGCTTCTCTCTCGCTCATTTCTGTCGATTAATACTCATAAAGGTGACTCATAAAAATCTTTAGAAATCAGGAGGATTTTAAGGTTTTTTATTATAGTCTGACAAGTGATATTAAAAAAAATTTCAAATGTAATTTAGGTAGTTACCGTGACGACAATTATACAATGAGGTTTCGCCTAGAAATGTAAAGAATATATTATTGTACTACTACAATTTTTTGATTAATTTGTCAAAATAATTATATAGTTGTCAAAGCCAAAAAAACACATTTTTGGCTTTGTCAACTATTTAATTATATATATTCAATATAATATACAGGTGGCTTTTTAATAACCGAACACTTTTCTTATTCCTTCAAATTGCATCCTATAAATTTTTATCTCCTTGGATGATCTTCAGTTCTGGAAAGGGGAAATTCATTGCCGTATTTTTTTTCATCTGCCGCGTTCAGGTGCAGGGCAACGCAGGTCAACCTTATTTTTTCAAATAGGAACCCCATTTTTGTCTTGCAGGTATCGATTCCTGTTCAAAAAATAAACAACTTTTGTACCAAAAATTTTTTTGTAAGACGCGAACATGAACCGTGAATCGTTAAAAATTATGGAATGCGCGACATAGCATTTGGACGCGTCGAGTCGATTTCTCTCAGGCACTTTGATTCTGTGATGAGGGAAAATCGTCTCGACGCGTCTAAATACTATTGTGCGTGATCCATAATTTTTAGCGATTCGCGGTTCATGTTGGTATCTTATTAAAAAAAACCCGGGTCGCAGTGCCAAAACCCTGCCGACAATATAGTGTATTTGCTAATACAGGTATTGTGGCTTTATTAAATGAAATTAAGTTTGTTTTTGGACAAAATAAAAAAAAATTGAACCCCTTAATACACCCCTTACAATAATAATTTTATTAGTTGAAATATTGTTATCAATCCAACATCTGCACCAAATTAAATACGACCTTCAGTAAGCAAATTCGTATAAGCAAACTAGTGTTTTTATAAAATTTGTAAGTCCGGTCCTGTCGGGCCGATTTGCTTATAATTTCAGGAGCACTTTTTAATTGCTACTAGAGGGTTAAATTTCAATTTTGAAACGATTCTGAGAATTTTTTCGGTATTTTTGGGCCCAAAAACTTTTTTCAACCCCTAAAAACTACCCTTAAAATGACCCGATTGGGCCCATTTTAAATAGGCTTCGTGCGGTGATGGATTCCAACATGTATGCCAAATTTCGTTAAAATGAATTAACTCCTTCGAAAGTTATTGCCCGCACATATATATATATATATATATATATATATATATACGTATATAAATATATATATATACATATATATATAAACATTTTTAAAAATGGTGCCAAAGTGTTTAGGAGGTTATGAAACGTCGAGAAATTTTGGTCCGACCCCTAAGTCCCGCCATCCGACCAACGCCAATAGTGTATGTTGCCATATGGCAAATACACTAAAAAGTTGTTTATTTTTTGATGAGGAATCGGAACCTGCAAGAAAAAAATGGGGTTCCTATTTGAAAAAATAAAGTTGACCTGCGTTGCCCTGCACCGAAACGCGGCAGATGAACAAAAAATACGGAAATCAATTTCGAAAATCAAAAAATTAATGACGCTGAGTAGAATAGATTTTATGCATACGAAGCTGACGCGATAACAGCTTGGCCATCGAACCCGATTCATGTACTGTAATGATGTTTTTATGGTATAAGTTGTATATTTTAATATGTTACTATGGTAAACATTATTAATTAAACTACTGAATGCGTTTTAATGAATTTCAATAGGTGTCTACTCTGAGAGTAAGAACCGATAAAAATATCAAGCTGCTTGGTGAAGAATTGCCATCTGCAGTGCTTGGACGTAAGTAGACAGACCAATGGTTATTATAAACTCGATTCAATCTAAAATTGGTTACATTTTATGAAACAGATAATCTCTCCTTTTCAAAAAGCTGTACAATTTGAAAACATTTCTTGCGAAATTAATCTATATAGATAATATAACTATTTGTATGAGCGAAACTAGTGTCCAAATCGCTAAAAGAACACATTCTGTTGATGTGTGCAATGACTATCAGCACTAAGTAAGTTACGTTCTTTTAAAGTATGTAAAGCTTAAAGTCTTAAACAGTAGTCTTGTTGGAACGGAATAGAAGTTAATTATAGGAAATTATCTAGTGATTTGTAGTCCAGAAGACTGTCATTAGAATGTGATTCAATTTATAACAGCAATTTATTAACAACTATCGTTAACAGTACCGACTCAATATTGCAATACGACCGACTAGACGTTCCTTGATATTTAAGGGACGTAGGAAGCAAGTAAACAATAAGATGATATGCTCAAGTGCATTGTTCTTGCGAGAATAAGCATGATATAACCTCAGAGATGCGATGTTCGCTCATTTTCCTCGGGCATATTTTTTCGTCAGAAACAGTTTCATGCATAGCTCGCCCCAATTTTCCAGGGAAATGTATAAATTTTAGTTCAGAATTACGTCTTATTGCTGCAATATAACAACTCGTGCAAGTTTGAGCGAAAAAAAGCAAAATAACATAACGCGCGAAATGCGTCGGCCAAGTTTTCGTAACGTATTGTGGACTGTGTTTATATAAACCATTTCGAGCCCTTTTCGACTCCCCTCTGTTTCCGAGATTAGTTACATTACAGAACTTCTGTTTCCAGAGGGGTTAAGGTTACTACAAAGGTCTAGGTGGAAAAAAAACACGATTTCGGGCATTCATTATATGAGTTATGACTGACAGATAGATCATCATAATTCACAAGCATCTAGCCGGTGCTGAAAGCATCGACTCGAATGCTTGAACCCGTCGTCCGAACACTATACTTACGTTTAGTCGGTGTGATATAATGATGTGTGGTATATGAGAAGTATGGCACATAACTATGATATAATGTGTCTAGATAATATTTAATTCAAGTATGATAGAATAAGTAAGAAATTAACTCTACAAAAGTATTGAAATTACGCCAAAAAGATAAATGTGAAAAACGGACAAGTTCGATACAAAGAACAAGTGGATTTGTTCGTTTTGTTGAAAAAAGAAGTAAGATCTAAGAAGATGTTAAGTTTTCACTTGGCAAGTTTTTATGTTTTATATTACCTATTAATAAATTACCCGTGTATGTAAACCCACTTGTTCTTTGTATAGAACTTGGTTCTTTTTTCACATTTATGTTTTTGGTGGGATTAAAACTACACAGGCGTATATGAAAATGCTGCTTCAATTTTACAGTTTCACAGAATTCAAGGTTCAATCTATTCTAATATACAAAGGTCAAAGCGGTAATATTTGTTTGTTTGTATGTTTATTTGTAGGGAGTAATCTTTAGAGGTACTGAACCGATTTAAAAATTCTACATTATCCCTGGGTAATATACGCTATATTTTATTTTCCAAATAAACTGGTATAATTTGATTACATGGTGGAATTACGGGTATATACTATACCCGTGTTTATTAGTGTATTTGCCATATGGCAACATACACTATTGGCATCGGTCGGATGGCGGGACCTAGGGGTCGGACCAAAATTTCTCGACGTTTCATATCATTCTAAGCAACTTGGCACAATTTTTGAAAATGTTTATAAATATATGTATATATATGTATATATATGTATATATATGTATATATATGTATATATATATATATATATATATATATATATATATATATATATATATATATACCTATATATATATTTATATATATAGGTATATATATATGTGTGCGGGCTATAACTTTCGAAAGAGTTAATTGATTTTAACGAAATTGGGCCCACGTGTTGAAATCCATCACCGCAAAAAGCCTATTTAAAATGGGCGTAATCAGGCCATTTTAAGGCTAGTTTTTTGGGGTTGAAAAAGGTTTTTGGGCCCCAAAATACCGAAAAAATTCTCAGAATCGTTTCAAAATTGACATTTAGTCCGTTAGTAGCAATTAAAAAGTGCCCCTAAAATTTTAATAAAATCGGCTCAACAGGACCGGACTTAAAAATTTTTTGAAAACACTAATTTATTTATTGAAGGGTGTATTTAATTCGGTGTAGACGTTAGATTGATAATAATATTACAATTAAGAAAAAAAATGTTATTTTAAAGAGTGTATTAAGGAGTTAATTTTTTTATTTTGCCCAAAAACAAACGTAATTTCACATAATAAAAGTATAAAACCACACGGCCCTATACAAGCAAATACACTATATTGTCGGCAGGGTTTTGGCACTGCGATCCGGGTTTTTAATATGGTGGAATCGATGACTCCACTACTGCTATAAACATTGTTTCATTTTAATCGCGTGCGAAGCAGCGGGCTGCGACTAGTTATAATATATATGTGTAATAAAATTTTACAGATGACGAAATTATATTCTCTTACTATGGTGAGAGAAGTACAAGGGGAAATTAGTTCTATGCTATTATCCTTTGAATATTACTCATTCAACGCTATATATTACCTATTATAACGGCAAATGTAATCAACCACCTAACAGAGCACTTCGAATGCGCTATCATGCCATTTGTTCTATAAAAGAGTTACGTAAGTTCAAAGGGCTCATTTGGTAATACGTTAGTCAACCCTGCATAAATTAAAAACAGACAATGACTACAAACCGATATTTTGAAGCATACTCAACCATTGTTTCCTACAATCATGAATGTTGAATGAATACTTATGTGCAAAATGGAAATAGGGTATTTGACTCAATTAAAAATATGTTATAAATTGTTGTCATTCTAATGTATTACGGCGTAAAAAAGCCTATCCACTTTACTTTCAGGATAAAATATGCTTATTTTCTGAAAAAAACTTGAATAAAATTTTAATTTTTCTGAGGTTTTATCATGTGATCGAAAACGCTCTATGACGTCACACTGCGGTAAACATCGCAAGTGTTCTATGGTAAACATTACAGAACACGCGGTCATTTGTGATACACATATCGAATTATAGTTTACTAAATACGTGAGTTCTGACAATTTGTGGTGTCATCGTGTGATTTTTGAGTGCAATATACATATTTTTCTCGTAAATATTTCAATCTATCAAGTTAACTGCAAAATGGAAAGAAATTTTGTACAAGCGGACAGTGGCAACCTACCCAAAGAAGACGCACTTATGGTTGGATTGTTCTTTAAAAATAACCCTGATTTTTATGCTGCTGAACTGAAAACATAAAAACGCTAATGTAAGTATTATTTTGAAGTAACTTATTTATAGAAATCACTCGAGAGCTGTACTAAACATTTTAATAAAATCGCATGTTTTAGGTTATGTTGACATTTTGTACAAATTGTATGTAAAGTAAAGTGAACAATTTCTTTGGTTTTCCAGGTCTACAAGGGAATGTTATGGAGACGATGCGATTGGCTATGTACAACTGCATCGGGACTCTGGTCTTTGCACAGTAAAATGTAAAATGTGTCCAGAGCATAAAGTTCCTTTGGAACAGAAACAAACAGTTTTTCTGGAGTTTTTATGGATGTACTTATACATTGGGGCACTATGCACCATTTATAAACCTTACTTTATATCAAATTCAAGAAAATAAACAAATCTTCATTTACTTACTATATGTCACAAAACACGTGCTTAATGTTTACCGTACTGTGACGTCATGTATCACCTGACTTGCAAATCGCGTTTTGGCGCGTTTTTTTTAATTCAAATTTTTAACTGAAATTTACCGAAAATACGACAGATTTTCACGAAAATATGAATATATCGTGCATTAAATGTAATAAATAATAGTATTAAAACAATTCACAATAGTAGTCAAATACCCTATTAGTTTTTTAATAAACTAGGAAATAGTTCGTAGCACACGCTTTTATGCAGGGGAACCAGGTTTCAAATCCAAAAATCTTGGAATTCCGATAATCGTGGCTTGGGATTAAGATTTGTAAATACATATAATAAACGTACGTCTATCGTATTTGAATTTACTGTTAAAAGAATAATTTTTATTGAGTTTCTATTTTAATAAATAACTATAAAAATTTCGTTCAATGAATGGTCAGTTGAAAATACGGTCAATTAATTATAAGCATATCACCTTCATAGCAAAGTACGATCTATAATTAATAATTAATTCTGATCCGAATTGAAGCTCTAACGGAGAATTACTATATAAGCCAAATAATTGCGCTAACTTCTAACTAAAGGTAAGTAAAGGAGGTTGTAAAATACAGGAAAAAATTCTTTGGTGCCGAGTATAAAGGATTTAAGTCGAAAAACATATCGTTTTTAAGCAGTTAATACCAAACGAAAGGATACAATTTAGACAGTCCAGTAAAAATGAAATTTAACAATATCTGACTTAAATCCTTCATACCTAACACTAGAGAACTATTGTATCCTTTTTAGAGGCATTTTGATTTATTAGTGTATTTGCCATATGGCAACATACACTATTGGCGTTGGTCGGATGGCGGGACCTAGGGATCGGACCAAAATTTTTCGACGTTTCATAACCTTCTAAACACTTTGGCACCATTTTTAAAAATGTTTATATATATATATATACAGGGTGTCCCATAAGTCGACGTCCAAACGAAGTGAGGTGATGGTGGAGGTCATTTCCTATCAAAATAACCATAAATGTCATTATCCAATTGTTTACGGTTCGAAAGTTATTTCAATTTTTGTATTTTTCTCTGAAATCGTGTAGTGCTTATACTAAAAAATTAATTTAAAAAAATCTATGAGTTGTTTGGTTGATTTTTTTTTTAATAGGATCCTGAAGGGTCTGCCTTTCCAAAAAAAATAATTTTCATGAGCTCTGTTATCATCTGTCAAATAAAAAAAATGGTTTTGTAAACACTTTTCGGTGGCAAGAAAAATATATTTGATTTTAAATTCACGTTGACAGAAAAAAAGTTTTATAAAAAAAATTGACCAATTATCAGAAAAACTTGTCCATTTAATAGAGATTCTAACGCGGTATAGTACAACTCGTTATTCATGACAGTTTTTTTATAACAATTTTTTTACATGCAAGTCGTGTTTGTTAAAAAATACATTTTCGAAAATTTCAAAATCTAAGTTGGCTAGTCTAACACAAATGAACCAAATTTTATTTAAAGTTACAACAAATGTTCGAAATTAGTCGAAACGCCCGTTCGTTATTTTGTATTGTATTGGTCGCAATTCTTATTTTTTGCCGCAGCTGATGTTCGTTTTGGTTTTCTGTCGCGTAGACCAGTTCTTTGAAGTAACCCCATAAAAAGAAGTCTAGGGGGTTTAGGTCAGGTGACCGCGGTGGCCACTGGATGGTTCCTTCCCTTCCAATCCAGCGATTTGTGTATTCGGTGTTGAGGTATCGTCTCACTACTAGAGCATAGTGACAAGGAGCCCCATCGTGCTGCAACCACATGTTTCGGCGTGTTTCTAGCGACACGTGTTCCAGTAAGCCGCCCAACTCATTTTGCAAAAAATAAAGATATGCATCGCCCCCGATCCTTCTGGGTAGCTCAAGGGGCCCAATCATTATGCAAAAAATAAAGATATTCATCGCCCCCGATCCTTCTGGGTAGCTCAAGGGGCCCAATCATTTTACCTTCAACAATTCCCGCCCACATGTTGACCCCAAACTGATGTTGAAAATGGTCGTTTCTTATAGCTCTAGAGTTTACATAATCATAAGAGTGAAAATTATGGATGTTGAATACTCCCGTCCTTCGAAAGCTCGATTCGTCACCCCACAAAATGTTATTAAAAAACTGAGGATCTTCCCTGTTCCGACGTAGAATTTCTCGGCAAAATTGCACCCTTTTGTTATAATCAGCGGGTAAAAGTGCTTGCACACGTTGCACATGGTATGGATGTAACTGATCCCTTTTTAAAATACGGTGCACTGTGGACCTCGAAACTCCCGAACGTCTTGACAAATGACGAACACTTGTAGATGGGTTCTCTGTCACCATTCCAATTATTTCATCTTCGTCGATGCCAAGTCTAGGTCTTCCAGCTCTTTGCTCATTCCCAGGGATTTCACCTTCTATGTACCGCCGATGTATACTTTGGAACACCCTGTGGTCAGAATAGTGTTCTTGGTTGGGATATCGTGCCCGATATTCTCTTGCAGCAGCCCGAGCATTCTCGTCACAAAACCCATAGACATAGTGCATTTCTGCATACTCCCGATGGGAATAAATAACCATTTTGATGCGTCCAACTTGAAAAGAGTCCAAATCACAAACAGGATCGAAGTTCAAATTCCCAAGCGCAGGTCCAAATAACAAAGTACAAAATGAAAAGTCAAGTCGGAGGTTTACTAGTAATAAAACGAATAGCGAGCATACATTAGAAGTAGTGAATGAAAGAGGAACGGATTAATTTGTTTAAGTCGTTCCAGCCAACTTAGATTTTGAAATTTTCGAAAATGTATTTTTTAACAAACACGACTTGCATGTAAAAAAATTGTTATAAAAAAAAACTGTCATGAATAACGAGTTGTACTATACCGCGTTAGAATCTCTATTAAATGGACAAGTTTTTCTGATAATTGGTCAATTTTTTTTATAACACTTTTTTTCTGTCAACGTGAATTTAAAATCAAATATATTTTTCTTGCCACCGAAAAGTGTTTACAAAACCATTTTTTTTATTTGACAGATGATAACAGAGCTCATGAAAATTATTTTTTTTGGAAAGGCAGACCCTTCAGAATCCTATTAAAAAAAAAAATCAACCAAACAACTCATAGATTTTTTTAAATTAATTTTTTAGTATAAGCACTACACGATTTCAGAGAAAAATACAAAAATTGAAATAACTTTCGAACCGTAAACAATTGGATAATCACATTTATGGTTATTTTGATAGGAAATGACCTCCCCCATCACCTCACTTAGTTTGGACGTCGACTTATGGGACACCCTGTATATATATATATATATATATGTGTGTGTGTGCGCTATAACTTTCGAAAGAGTTAATTGATTTTTACGAAATTTTGCCCACATGTTGGAATCCACCACCGCAAGAACCCTATCGGACCATTTTAAGAGTAGTTTTTAGGGGTTGAATAGGTTTTTGGGCCCCAAAATACCGAAAAAATTCTCAGAATCGTTTCAAAATTGACATTTAACCCTTTAGTAGTAATTAAAAAGTGTCCCTAAAATTTTAATAAAATCGGCCCGATAGGACCGGACTTAAAAATTTTTTGAAAACACTAATTTGCAGATAGTGACTTATTTATTGATGGGTGTCTTTAATTCGGTGTAGACGTTAGATTGATAATAATATTACAATTAAGAAAAAAAATGATATTTTAAGGGGTGTATTAAGGTGTTAAATTTTTTATTTTGCTCAAAAACAAACTTAATTTCACATAAAAGTATAAAACCACACGGCCCTATACAAGCAAATACACTATATTGTCGGCAGGGTTTTGGCACTGCGACCCGGGTTTTTTTTATTAAGTGGAATCAGTTTTTGTAAATTATTTATAATATTATGTTATATGATTCGACAACTTCACTTCTTTTAATTTTAAAAATTGGCTTCCGTATATAATTTTGTTCCAACAGGATATCAATCGTTAAGGGGTTTAGTTAAGGAAGAATAAAAAAGATTTACCGATAATATTAGAAACCCCAAGCGAAACATTGGTAAAGCTTTTTTATTGCTCCTCAGCCAGACTTTCCCTCAACGCTTAGACAGAATTCTTTCCTTGATACACGTGAGTTTTTTTTGTCTTGCTCGACTATAGTTCTATAAGAAATACTATAAACAGGGAATGCTTGTATGTTTCTTTCTATTAAAAACACAGTGAAGAATTTGTTGTTTTTATTTAATGTGAATGCGGGCTGGAAAGCTACTAATTTAGTCAGTAGTGACGGTTTATAATTTAGTCCAGCCCTAAAGTAATATGGCGTGGTTGATAATCTGTGTCTTTTATTGCACCACAAATTCCAGGCCTCTTGATGATGAATGTTTAGCACAGATCAATGTTTTCTTGGACGGCATAGTTGTATTGCGGTTAGTTCTCGTGGACAATGGAATAATTTAATTAAATCTGCGTATACAGCAGTTCACAGACACCGCCCCAACTCTATAATACGTGTATAATAATAGCTAGAGCATGATAAGATGTGATGTTGAGAGGCCATCGCAAACGAAATTTGCTTCGCGAGTTTATATTAAAAGCCATGTAAATTTCAATATAAATATAACTCCAAGCTATTTGGGACGAGATGTCTGACACAATAGCCGGTCAGAACATTTCATCTTTTTAATAGGATTTTTCATGGAAGACGAACGCGATTTTTGCACTATATTGAATACTTAGTGATTTAAAAAAAAATGAAACTTATCTGAAATCAAGCAATTAATAATATTTTTGCGCGATTCCCTATGAAATAGCTGCTTTTCATGCCTGTAGAGCGGGAGTAAAATAACCACTTTAGCACTGGTGCGCAAAATAAAACAAAAGAATAGCGAAACGTTGCCATACTATCATTTCTATTGTAAGTGTATGAAAATCCCGCGCAGTCTACAATTGGAAATGTATTTGCCCTAAATTTAACAGTTAAAAATTTTGAAAATAATGTGAAAATCAGTTATTTTATAGAGGGTACGTGCAAAACATATTATATGTATCTAGTCAGTGATAGTATTATGGCACATGTGACTCGTAAAAGTCGCTGTGCTCGTTTTTAACATAACACATTCGTCATAATATGTCATCAGTATCACGCACTAGAAACATAACCTACTATTTTGCACTACAGTCTACAAAATAGCTGCTTTACATGCTTGTGTATAGAATCGTAAAGTACAGACATGTAAAGTGACTTATTAAGCAACTAAAAAGCAAAAAATAATAATATAGTTTTGAGGACTTTCCAACTTCGAAAATATTGATATTTGATATATTATTATAAATAAAATACAATTTCTGTTAAAGCGTGCGGTGACACGGGTAACGACTAGTAATATATACTATGAAACTTGCAAAACATTTTACCTACGTAATCTATTTTTGCCAGATCTTCAGAACAAAAGAAGATCTAATTTTTTATTTCCAAAATACCTATTTCCGAAACTATAAATCTTACAAAAATATTCTACGAAATTTTCTTGAAAAAATAAATAGGATACCAAACCGTTATAAAAAATTATACAAAAAACATTAAATTTGGTTTCAATCCGCTCATCTGTTTGACCTGTGTCGTGGTCACATACAAACCGACCAACAGACCAACGAAAAAATGGATAAACAGATATTTTCTAAAAATATGTTTTTTGGGTTCAGGGGACTAAAACTAAAAAATATTATAAAATTTTGAAAAGTGAATTTTGACCTAAATTAGTGGCATTCTCCACTGGTGAGTTGGAATAGTAAAAGAACTGGTATAGATATATAAAAAGTTAGGTACTATAATTACATTTTTAAAGTTTTTTTTAATTTGTAACTTTTCAGTGGTTTTCTTCCTTAATATTTGATTACTACGCTACTGAACCAATTTTAATAAAATTTATGTGGGGCCACTCCCTAAAGGTATGCCCTATTAAAATCGGTTCACAAATGCTGAAATGAGGTGAAAAAATATCCTTTTTGCAGAGATCATCTAAAAATGACAGCTGATTTTAAGAAAAACTACATGTGACCATTCTGAACAAATGGCATCGAAAAATATACAAGAGTAATGGAAGTGAAATAAAAGTTTCATTTTGATTTCTACAAATCTAAACACCATTAATAGAGACCATGCATAGGTAATGTTATTAAAAACCAGATTGTGTTCAAAAATGAGATGCAGTTCATTGCAGATCAGTATATGGTTCTCCTCTATTCATGACGTCCCCCCAATTTACATAAAAAAGTCAGTGTCAGGATGGGAGTCCATTAACTAAACACCAACCATAGTATCCTGCACCCGTTAGGTTAATTGCACATTGATCAAACGAAAACGTTGTCAAACAAAACGGTTTGTTATATTCAGGAACAGTTTGTTTTGTTGAACAACTTTCTTTTGGAAGTCACTGCACATTGATCAGTTCAATCAAACGTTTTATCGGTATAGATGTTGTGTGTTGTTGTTAGGTATTGTTTGATCAGGGTGAATTGAATCTTATAAAAAGCATTTGAAAAACAGTTTTCAATAGATTCAACCAAAAACGTTTTGAAGGATAACGTTTTCGTTTGACCAACGTGCAATCGACCTTAGTCCTCTCAATGCTCATATATGTTAACAGAACCCTAACTGTGTAGCTTTATTAAATTCTCACATCACATTATTATGTTCACTGCGTCTTTATAAAATATAAACCACAATCTGCCAGGGACACACATCACAAAATATTAAATATGATCGCACATTCCACACGGCTTGGTTTTGTGAACATAAAACTCTTGAAAAATGGAATGTCACAGTGCTTCGGGGTGCATATGGTTCGATCTCTGTTTTTTTTTATGTATGTGCCATATACATGCCCTTGTTGGCGTCGATCGGATGGCGACACCTAGGGGTCGAACCAAAATTTCTCGACGTTTCACATCATTTTAAGCATTTTTGAAAATGTTTATATATACATATGTGCGTGTAGCCTGTGCGTTAGCGCGATAACTCTCAACAGACATATAATAATTGATTTAACCGAAATTTCGACCACATGCTGGAATCTACACCCGCATGAAGTCGATTTAAAATGGACCTAATCGAACCAATTCAAAGAGTGTATTTTGAGACCCAAAAAAACCGAGAACATTTTCGGAATTTATTCAAAATTAAAATTTAACCTTATAGTATCTACTAAATTTGAAATTTTAGTAAAACCAGATTGACAGGACCGGACTTACAAATTATATGAAAATACCAGTTTGCGCATACAAATTTGCTTACTAAAGAGTGTACTTAATTTGGCGCAGATGTTGAATTGATAACAATATTTCAATTGAGAAAAAATATTATTTTAAGGGGAGTATTAAGGGATTAAATATTTTTATTTTGTCTAAAAACAAACTTAAGTTCACGTAATAAAGCTACAATACTTGTATCAGCATACTCTATATTGTCGCCAGGGTTTTGGCACTGCGACCGACATTTTTTTTTTTAATAAACGAATCGTCCATCAAAATCTTCCGTGTACCGTAAGCAAATTCGTAAGCCTGTAAAACCTTATAGTTACATCTCTAGTCGAGTTCGAATTGGTTAATTTTTCTATGTCTCCGTGAGGAAATGTAAGTACGGTGACTAAAAACGTGGTTTTCAAATAAATTAAAATTTGATTCTTGAGTTTCATAATACAGAAATAAATACAATAAGTCGCAAAAAGGATTTCCTGATCAGCTTGAAAATCCACAGTTTATAATATGAACTTTTCCTTATGATTAGTTTGACCATTTATAGCAATTTTACGAAATCAATTATATCTTTTGTTATATAAATTACTTACAAGATATATGGTTAAAGTAATAGAAGAAAAAAATCTCTCCTCAATTATGAAAAAGGAGTCGTCCCACATGTTTTTTTTTTTTTGGAATCTACATTACATAACTGTAGATTATAAAATAATTTTTAACTTCCCGCTACGAAAATTGAAAATTTTCAAAAATTGGGATGTTATTGGTTTCACCTCGATTTTCGAAATTTGAGTTTTTGTCAGATCTCGACAAATTGAGGTCCTAGGAAGCTATTCTATTTCCACAATGATGTCCGTATGTGTATGTGTGTGTGTATGTAAACCCCTCATAACTTTTGAACGGGTGGACCGATCGAAATGCGAGTTACGGCATCTGAAAGGGTCTTGCTGAACTTAGATTTTCTGAAAATTTGAACTGATTCGGCTACGTAGATTTTGAGAAATGTCAAAAATAAAGCTTTTTGGACAACAGTTTTTTTGAAATATTTTGCAATATCTTCGAAACTACTGTACCGATTAACCTAATCTAATCAGCTCAATTTCTCATGAAACAACGTCGATCGCCGCAAACCGCATCAAAATCGGTTCATTCGTTCGAGAGCTATCGTCGGAGAAAAATTTGGATAAAAAAAGTTTTTATAACGGTTTAACATTCTATACATTTTTCCAAGAAAGTTTCGTAGAAAAACTTTTTTCCTAAGTTTCATAATTTCGGAAATATTTTGAAAATTAAAAAAAAATCAGATGTTCTTTTGTTCGAAGATCTGTCAAAAAGAGATTAGTTAGGTAGCTGACAAGTACGTTTTGATTATTTTTTACAATAGAAAACAGTATCACGGGTAATTGGAACTTGAAATTTTCAATTTTTAATAATTGTTTTTGTAATGCCAAATTGTATATAATATGTCAAGCATATTGGGAGCTTGAAAAAGTCTTAATAAAAAAAAGACGAAACGTTGCAATCAATGAGTGTTTAAATTGATTTATTTTCATTATTCCAATTACCCGTGGGCCGTGATACTGTTTTCTATTATAATATATATCTGGAATTGAACTTTAAAGATGAATTAATTTTTACGTTAAACCATATTTTGTAACCATGGAAACAAAACCAAATATCATATTTGTTACTAGCCGTTTCACGCGTCACTGCGCGCGGTAACAGGAATTTTATTTTATTTATTATAATATTTTAAATGTCAATATTTATGAAGTTGGGAATGGCCCTGTCACCCAATTGGCTGGAATTTTTTAAAATAACTTGTAACAAACACCGTAGGGGTAAGCCACATCTCAATAGAACGGAAACAGCGGGAAGTTCCAGGGATGGCCTGCAGGGTCAACCGTTTTTCAAATTTTGTTTAGTATTTTTCGAAAGTTTTTTCAATAGATATAAAAAAAATCGTGTACCTATCTTTCAATGGAAATTTCGAAATGATAGATAATATTCAGCTTACGATTAGCTGACTAGATGTACTGTGATACGTCCACTAATCTGTGCGAACGACAAGGAAGATAATTTATATACATCTCTTTGTATAAATAAATAAATGAAACTGTTTTCTACGTATGGCACTTTATATTTAACGTTTAAAATACATACGTTTCTTGATTTCTTGTTTGTAATCAAGAGGAGGAACGATATTTTGACACAAATATCTATTTTTTACAGATTTTAAGCGAACGTTTAATGTAAAAGATAAGATTCAATGTTGAAAAATATACCAAAGAGAATTTTAAAATAACTTTCGCGGAGTTTATCCTGTTCAAATCTGATTGGAAGGAGAAAATGTGCTTTTCTCTTTACTGTCAAACACAAAGGCAGTCGCTAGGGAAATCTCTGTATATTGACAAAAATGTTATACTTCCACCTTAGGCATTGCACAACTTCTTTAAGTTGTCCTAAACAATGACCGATACATCGCTACTTCCGTTCAGAATGACATGACCGCGCCACTGTTCGCACGTCAACAGGTTTTAGAGAACTTAGAACTCTAACACACAGGTGTTCCACCTCAAAATCTAGGGCACAAAATAGTTATTTATTGTTTCCGGAATGACGGCATCGTTTTTTTAAAGCGAAACTTCTTTAGCGTCGTATATTTGAAATCTTTAGGACACCCATTCTTTTATCAAGGCACCTATATCATATAAAATAGGTACCTGGAAATCCGGCAAAAAATGAAATTTTAGACTAGAAGTTATTATTTTGATTATTGGTTTAAAAAAATGTTAGAAAAAGAACTTTTATAAGGACATGCTTTTATTGCAGTGTACTAAAAAGGATAAAAATAATTTTTAATAATTTAAGTTCATAATTATAAAAGCGTGGGTTCTAAGCTCTATGATAGTCACGGACCACACTTTTATAACAATAAACTTAAATTATTAAAAATTATTTTTATCCTTTTTAGTACACTGCAATAAAAGCTTGTCTTTATAAAAGTTTTTTTTCTAATATTTTATTTTCAAATTTTTAGTTACTCCTTTTGGTCGCCATATTGGATTTTACATAACCTCAAACAGTTTTACTGTATTCTACTTGTCATACCCTCTCATTTCATAGCCATATCAAGGAAGTTGTAAGAAATAAACGATCCGCCATTTTGTGCTGGTCGCCATTTTGGGTTTGGAGTGAAGTCACACTGCTGATTGTATTCTACTTGTCATACCATTTCATTTGATACCCATGTGGAGGGAATTGTAAAGATGGTAATTCGCCATTTTGTGGTGGAGGCCATATTGGATTCGCCATAACATTCAATGTACTATATTGTATTGTCTTCAGAATCAAAGGTGTGTGGAAAATTTCAGCTCAATCGAACAACGGGAAACAGGGCAAATTTAACTTGTAAGATTCGATTACACAGACAGACATCGGGACAGATGATAAACTAAATAAAAGCTTGTAAAAAAACATTTACAACGTAAACTTGCTATTCGCGAATGCGGCAAAAATAACTGATATCAAGTTTAGAGAGAGTGGTAAGAACCAAGTTGAAAAAACGAACTCATTGACGTCAAAAAATACAACCATGGTTTTATAAAGCATTAATTATTATTTTGTGTCAACGATCGATTAGTTTACTCTAATAATTTTATTCTTACTACACTCTCGAAACTTGATATCAGATTTGATGCACTCACAAATTTTGTTTTCATTGTAAATGAGGATGCAATTACCAGTTTTGTAACATAAAAAACATTCATTTATTTAGTAGTAGGTATCATGATAAAGATAATATTATGTAAAGATGAACAGAGTAATCTCTCATAATGGCAAAATGAAAAACAAAAATTTCCATTTCAGTAAATAAAGTTTGGTACTGTGATAAGATTTAACACTATAATGATAATATTATGTTAAAATGAATACAGTGCGGTTATCTCTTAGAGTAAAAATGAAAAGCCAAAATGTATTTGTATTTCTGTAATTTTCAGTAGATCGTCTGCCTCGCGAACTCGACGATCTACCGATCGCCTTGGTATAATAATATTATATTGACAAATGGTAGTTGCATGAGAGATGTTGCATTATATGCAGAACAGCAGCAGACAAGTCGATGATGAATAGGTTATATATATATGAGTCAATTGTCCGTGATGATGAATTAGTCTCCATGTAAAATAGCGGACTGAATCATATAATTCCATATAAGCACTATTCACTATATACAACAATAATAATTGATTGCTAGCTTTCATTGCATCTACCGTCAATTGAAAAACAACAATGACAATAATCCTCGGACGAGTTAATAATTGATAGCCCTTGTCACAGGTAGGGACACGATGTCGACTAGCTGACAGGTCCTCATTGTTTTTTTTTTCTGGCAAGAAAGAACAGTTTTTTTCAATTTTCAAAAAGACGCCATTATTTATTTACTGTTAGCTGTGTAAGACCTGTTATAGAAGTGGCTAGATGCGTGGACTGGATACGCCTTGGCGAAAATCGGATTGAATAAAAGTTCTAGTTATAAGTGTAGTGCATACTAATCTCAACTTTGAATCAATTTAATTTGCAACTCAAACGAAGACAGGCTGGGCTACTAGTAGGTACATTAACTGAAATCTGGCCAAGCACCGTGTCTATTAAAAAATCACAGATTCACAGATAAAGCGAATATATGTGTATATAGGTGTTTTAGCTTACGTTATTCGCGCTTAACATTGAATGTAAATTGGATCCGTGGTTCTTTACTTATAAGCTTACTAATAGATCGACATAGAGACGTTGTGGGTTGTAATATTTATAGAAATCTTTTTTTCTGTATTTTCGCGATTTACTTCAAACTTAAAAGCCGCTCAGTCACTTTCAATCATTTTTCAACGGTTCCTTAGAGCATTGCCCTGGGACTTGGAAGTGTTTTAGACTACATATATTCGCGCTAAATGATGAGGACACGACTAACCTGGGCGGAATAGTTACAAACCGCATATTAGCGACATTGGATGGAATTTGTTATGAACATTTAAAGCTTGATTGTTGGATAGGAGTTGCATTACGAAATAAAAGTGATTTATTTTTTACTTTGGTCACTGATAATGTTAACCAATTCTTTTCTGACTTTTAATGCAAGAAAATCCAATAAGCAATTAAACGGAAAGAAAGGTAATAGAAAGAGTATTGTATCAACTATATTCCAGAAAACAAGGGGGATAGTTTCAAGTCAAAACTTATAATAATTAACCGTAATAATATATTAATATTTTTGCACACTCTCTATAAAATTGCTACTTTTGATGCCTATATAGCGGTAATAAAATAATCCATGACGCCATGAGTAAAGTAAAACATGAATCAATGCTGTCTTAACAGTAATTTCTAAAAGAGACCTGTCCGTTACCATTTAACAATATCTACATGAGAAACAGAGAAAGCAAAGTAGGCGTAGTTTTCGTAAAAAAACCCAAATAGATTGCAAATGAGCGCACACAGACCTGTCAAAAATATTAAAAACATATTTATTACGATGTGAAAATCAGCTATTTTATAAGAGGTGCATGCAAAAAATGAAATATTCCTACGCCCTAAATCATTATGTTCGAGATATACAATGCACCAAGAACGTAATGATATCGTGACTCATTAGATTCTATAAACAACAAGTTTATGAAAAGCTTCGCTTCTTCCTAAATATTTATTTACGTGTTATATGTGCAAATCTTTTAAATCCGCGACTGGACTGGCGTATCCAATTCCTATGTCTCTAATAACCGTCATTATTGGTTGGGCTCGTTTCAAAAAACACAATTAATATTTGTGTGCTTCGTTGCGTTAATTAAATATTTACACACATACATCAACACAAACGCACACGATAAATGTATATTCATATAGCTTTTTTACCTCACGCAGTTCTTTTATTAAAACGAATGTCATTATTCTTGCCGAAACCTTATACTGACGAAATTTAAAATTATCTATCTACTGAAAAATCTACGAATCTATATATTGATTTATAGTATATACTTTATAATTGTGTTTTATTTACTGTTAACTTCTGCTTTCGGGTTTACTCGCGTAATCGTCGATTTTTCTCGATGTTTCGCTCGCGTTTGTTGGCTTTGAAGAGAAAATCCTACTACTCTGACCTGAAATTAGCAACATACTTCTTTGGATAATCAGTTATAACAGACATTTACACTCTTCCGAGTTTCGACTTGGAATGTTCGTTTTGGTATTAAATTAAAGAAAAAGGTGGGATTTACGCGTGCTACTCAACACCTTTTTAAAATATTGTAAAGTTCTTTCGGTAGAGCTGACATGAAATCAGTTAATTATGATCTACACACGGAGCACTAACTTCATGTACACAACTGGCTTTCCAAAATAAGAGGGCACTGTCTAGGGTTCTTTACGCACCGAAACAATTATAAAATACAATAGTAAATATTTTCGGTTTAGGCAATAAGTGTCCACTTTCACGCAACAATTGGATACAAATACTCAAGTGAAAACAGTGATGAGACGTAAGACTAGCTTTGCTTCATTTAGGTTTGCTTTGAAAACTGATTTTGTTGATTACTGGATTTTTCAGTACACTTTAGGAATCTCAGCAATGGTTTATAATAAAAATTGTAAAACTGCAACCGAAACACGCTGGAATGTTTTGGCGCAAAAGGGAATGTTGCGAATGTACCATAACCATGGAGAATTCTTCGAAAATTAAATAATTTAGCTAATTAAAACAAATTAGCGTCGCCTCTTCTATTTAGTAGAAAATTCAAAAAATAATTTAGCCTGCTTTAATTTAAGTAAACAACTAATGAAAATTATCATAGCAAAATTAAACCGACAAATGGGAGTTAGTTATAAATTAAATTCACATAACTATAAAATAAAGACTTTTGTACAAAAGGAACATTAACGACGCTAGTGCAGTGGTGAAAAAAGAAAACGTAATATATGTACGCTTTTTATGTCAATTTTTCCAATTGAGTTGGTATTTCTTGTATTACCCATGCAACTAATATTTAGAAGAGCGTTATGTGGTCTGAATTTTTAAAATTCTACCAATAGCTTTATGACGCAAGAAAAACTATCTTCACATCATACAGTTGTAGCTGCATTAAGATTTTTAGCGGAAAGGATGGAGCTAAACCCCTCTAACGAGTCTCACAGTCAATCTAATATTTTACAAAATCTTCTCTATCTAATTGAGTTGTCTAGAAATCTGGTGCATAATACACAAATTAATATTGGTAATATAAAACTCATTGAAGTACTAGAATGACTTTGTGGTTTTCCAATGTTCATTATTTATTAGAAAGATAAATTATACCTATACATACATTCCTATATAAACATAAAGTCTACCACTATACAATGTATTTAGCTATCAAACTTTCTGACAGTTGACATGACAATAATTATTGAAGTATAGTTGATGACATCATAAAACTTAACATATTACTTAAGGCTGTCGGAACTCTCTGAGTTTAAAGCCAAAAATAGAGCTTCGGCTGTCAACTGATTGTAGACTTATTTGTCAACATTCTGCAAAAATTCTTTCTCTATAAGGAAGATAAAGGACAAATCTAGGTCTCTAATGGACTACTTTTGTAATTTATGTACGATTTACTAGAAAAAATTTGGCATTAATTGTGCTAAAAAAACATACTATGACCTTATTCGTACTTATTTCACAAAACTGTTCCATCACAAACCTAAAGTGACTCTTCCATTTTCGGAAAAGTTTTTTAAATCTTCAAAATATTTCCAAAAATTAGAGTAATCAATTGACAGCGGTACCCTTGCAAAAAATTTTTTTAGCCTCGTAGTTGGCACCAGCCAAAAATTGAAACGTGCGGATGATTTGAGCGAGACAGAGCTAATGAAGGTCACACCCACAATATGTCTTTTGCCTACCTCGTCCCTTATCTCTGGATCTCAGCACAAACTATGTTCAGAGCGACAACCTTAATATAGCTCAAGAACTCGTGGTCAAAAATTGAAAGATTCTTGTAAAGACTAACATTTTTTTAGGTGTAAATAAACGTATTACAGTCAGTTAGTCAGCGGTCGGGACCTCTGGCGTCAGGTGCGCATTAAAAGACGTAAAAAACTAGTGTTTTAAAAAAGTTGGCTCTCATTTTCAAAAAACCAAACTTTAACAGCCATGTCGGAAGTATCAAAAAGTATCGATATATATCGTATCGATATTTTTTTTTTTTATAATTTTTAAAAAGGTATATCCAATTGTATATGTCCACATATATATAGCATATGCACATATACAAGAGAATATCACCTGGGGAATTGGCTTCCGCCGTAAGGCATTTTAGCCAGCAATATTAAGTGTGAAATATATCAAATAAATCGACATCACAAAACATCCATGAGCAGAGGTGAGATTCGAACCCACGACAGAAGCCAGTACGCTAACCATTAGACCATAACTGTCCCCTCGATATTTTTTTCAAGTATCGAATCGGTACCGATATATTTTTTACAAAATATCGATATATCGGTACAATTTGAAAGAGAACATTAGCACTCGAAGAAATTTAGAATACATATTGGCTAGCTTAATATAATCTCAAATAGCAGTTAACGGACATTATTTCTAATAAATCAAGTAATAAATAATTTATCTGAAATCAAAAAAAAACGATAAGATTTTTTTAAATTTATAAGTCAAACGTCTAATACATTTAGGAGCAGATAATTTTAGAGATTAATCGTACAATTACTTAATAAAGCCAGAGATGGCGAATCTATGGCATGCGTGTCAGAGGTGACATTCGACAGATAATTGTGGCTACCGCATGAATTGAGGTGTAAATCGAAATAATTAAAAATATTCTAGATGTTGTAGAAATGAAATGAAATATTGCATGAATAGCTATTTTGACTCCTTTTTATTCCGAAAATATCGAAAAATCCAGTGAAAAAGAAGCGTGTTTCACATGTGCTTTATTCAATGTTGTCGTTTTTGGAACGCACTTAAAAGTATGTTTCAAAAACATATATAAAAACACATGTTTCTTTTTCTGTGGATTTTTCGATATTTTCGGAATAGTTAACGTCAAACGGCCATAGTCAGTCGTCGTAATACATACAGTTGTTGCTACTGAAAAAAAAAAATTGGTTTTTGATACTCGGAATTTTATATCGATATATCGAGACAATAAATATCGCCCCAAAAATATCGATATATCATATAAAAAATATCGATACATCAATATTTTTTCAACATTCCTGTCATAGTTCCAACTACCAACCTATTGTATGAACGCCGTCCGGCAAAGAGTTATAAGTACAGTTTCACAAACCTGGACATACACAAATCCGAACACTCTAGAAACCCAGACCAGTAATGCTTCCGGACACTTGACTATAAAACTGGGATACTAGCATAAAAGTTAACAAATCTACTCGTAAATCAGCTCGCAGTTTATAGTTATTACTGGTACAGTGTGAATTAGTAGCCGGCGTGAATCATCTTATTTTGTAAAATGGGTAACAAATGTAAACAAAAAAACATTAAATCTAAATGAGAAATGTCGGATTCTGAATAGTGTGGGGCAAGGAAAATATTACATATAAGACATGTTTCACAACAAAAGTAAAAAAAGAAAAAAAAACAAAAAAAAAATTACAACGCATTTACTCATAAATTCGGACAAACCTGAAGTTTGGACGATGCGTGGTTCCATATTATGTGTCCGGATTTGCGAAGCTGTACGAATGTTGTTTACACTATACGTATAAATCTACACGTAAATGTTAAAAATTATCATTCACAGAATAATAATAATAATATAATAATATATTATTTGTATCATGATTACACTGTTAGTGATAAATATTTAAGAACTACTTAAGCGAATTCGAACCGTTAACGCTTGCGTTCAAAAAATCCATTCATAGCTTTGGACACAAATAAAGCGATCATAAAATGGCGGCTAATTTGCTTTTATATTCAAGTTTTATTTAGAAATAATGGCGCGAAGAAAGCGAACAAAAACGAAAGAAGAGAATTCTATTGCATCATGTTATATATTCTTATACATCTCTACTTTTGTATATTGTATAATCAAAAGTTACAGACTTACTGATTGACTTATGTAGATTTTTGAGCACGGAAATTGTAACGAATGAATTTTGTCAATCATTTTAATGTTTAATGATTCATGCCCCATGTTATAATTGAATAAATAATTGCTTTATATATGGTGTTTCTACTACTTCCACCTCTACTGTGATAAGAAAGTATTGGATTTAGTCCGAAATATTTTTTTTTTCAGGATAATACTAAATCTACACGTTTTGACACCCTATAGGAATCATTTGAGACAATTATTATAACTTTTGAAGTAAGAAACTAGTTTTGAATTGTTCTATCTAAAACAACGATAATAGTGCCCTTTAGTGTATACCGCGTCAATCGGCTTATTGTCACATAAGTCTACTGTAAAACGTTGTCGGTCCTTTTTAAAGACATTCTGTAGATTATTTAGAAATAAATATGAATGGATTAACAGTTTTAAAATTTCAACATGGAGTCGACAAAACTAAGTGGAAACAATTAATTTAAAATGTTTATTTACTGCCAAACTGAAAGCACACAGGTAAATGCTTACTAGGCTCACATATTATAAGAGTGACGAGGTGTCGATAAATGGTGAGATTTATTGTTAGCCACATGCGTTCTACTTCTATACGACTCGACTGTTTCTGGGCTCCTGATATCGATCATTTATAATGTGAGCATTATAAATGTTTATTAAGGAGAATTCCAGTACGAAAAGTAATCGGGTAAAAAGATGTTTTAGTATCGTGTTTGTTCTTTCAGTGCTTTTTTTTTTTATTCTGCATATTTGATAATGATCACACATAATCAGATTTTTTCGTTGTTATTAATGAAAAAACTGAGTTGCCATTATTTTTGACGATTATTTAAAAACAGCACACATACATATTCTTAAAAAGCTCTGATTGATCAACAAATTCACAAAAATTACAAGCTCTAACTCTATGGAACCAGTACCTAACTACATCAAAATAAAAACCCGGGTCGCAGTGCCAAAACTTTGCCGACAATATAGTGTATTTGCTTATACAGGCAGGGTGGCTTTATTATGCGAACTTAAGTTGGTTTTTGGGCAAAATAAAAATTTTGACTCCTTAATACACCCCTTAAAATAACATTTTTTTTCTTAATTGCAATATTATTATCAATCGAACTTCTATACCAAATTATATACAACTTTCAGTAAATAATTCACTATCTGCAAAATTGTGTTTTCATAAAATTTGTAAGTCCGGTCCTGTTAGGCCGATTTTATTAAAATTTTAGGGACACTTTTTAATTACTACTGGAGGGTTAAATGTCAATTTTAAAACGATTCTGAGAATTTTTTCGGTATTTTGGGGCCCAAAAACATTTTTCAACCCCTAAAAACTACCCTTAAAATGGCCTGATTACGCCCATTTTAAATAGGCTTCTTGCGGTGATGGATTTCAACACGTGGGCCAAATTTCGTTAAAATCAATTAGCTCTTTCGAAAGTTATTGCCCGCACACATATATATATATATATATATATATATATACGCATATATATATATATATATATATATATATAAATATATATATAAATATATATATACATATATATATAAACATTTTTAAAAATGGTGCCAAAGTGTTTAGGAGGTTATGAAACGTCGAGAAATTTTGGTCCGACCCCTAGGTCCCGCCATCCAACCGACGCCAATAGTGTATGTTGCCATATGGCAAATACACTAATAAATACCGAAAGTGGTGTTTCCCTGCTGGCAGATCAGCTCTAGGTAAATGGTACAATATGCATTATCTTTTCTGAAAGTTTCATTCTCTATAAAACTTGACTCGTTTTTATGTTGCCGCTTTAACTATAATATATAGCCTATATCACTCGGAACAAAGTAAGATTTTTAAACAAAGTCTAGCGCAAACATACAAACGTTTTCTCGTTATGATGCTAGTAATGTTAATATGATAATCTATCAGGATTATTATTAATTTTTTAAATCGTACTCAACTTCACACGCGTGCTTTTATTTTTGTTTTCCTTGCAAAGTGAAAGCTAGCAACGAGGTTTAATTTTTATTTAGTAGGTATCGATTATACATAAATATAAAGCACTGAAATTTATGGTTATTAAAGGCATACTTATTTAGTTATTATTTCATGCAAAATAAAACTTTTGCGATCCAACTAATTTTCTGATTTAAGTTTACTTTCAAATTTTTCTTTTGAGATATTTTTGTTAGTTTTGTAGTAGTAGTATGTCCCAAAAATAAAATGTGTTATACATAGCTAATTACAAAAACAATTACACAAACTTCGAAAAGTGATTTCTTATTTCAATTTGAGAAAATTCATACATATGATCGCAAACGCACAGTTTCTAAACTATAGGGTGTTTAAATTTCAAAATTTTGTCTTCTTACTGACTTTTGGGCGTAAATTAAATTGTATTTCGATTCGTGTAAGTGTAGTTTCTTCGCTATTTGAACAAGAAAAATTGGCAATTATTTACATCGTCTCTAAAAAAATTTCGTCATCTAGGACGATTATAGAGTTTAAAAATAGGATATTTAAGGTGGAGGAAAGGATTTTTTATTCATTTTTTAAAAGAAAATCCATTTTCGAAATGAACAAAATTTGTATACCTATTAGAATAGATTTTTAATATTTGATTTATACAACTATTGTATGCAATAAGTAGTACGCAAGATTTCACTAATACGCTGAACTATGCGTCTAATACTAACGAATAATATGCGACGCCTCTCTCACGATTGTACTCAAGTGTTACGTGGAATTTATCTCAGCTGATATTAGTGATGATCAAAATTGGTCTTGGTCTTGCAAAAAAGCAAGAGGAAGACCAAGACTCTGCTTACACTAGCAAGACCAAGACCGAGTCTGCAAGACCAAGACCAAGATCTAGTCTGCAAGACCAAGACCAAGATCGAGTCTGCAAGACCAAGACCGAGACCAAGACCCAACAAATAAGAGTAAGACCAAGACCGAGTATGCAAGACCAAGACTACGACTGACCCAGTCTTGGTCTTGATCTTGTTTTGCTCATCACTAGCAATAACAGCTGTTATCTACTACTGGCTGGCGGCAGTCTCACGTATGAGTGTGCACGAGAAAACTCTTGTCCCGCTGTTACTTTCTTTCGGCCCGCTGTTATAGATGGCGTGCAAGTAATTTTAGCGGAACATAAATGCTAGACTTCCTGCCTTAAAATCGAAGCCGAAAGTACGTACTTTCGACCGGGTATAAAGAAAAGTAAATTCGTTACTATAAGCTACTGAATTTTTATAAACTCAATAATAATGATACAAATAAAGAGAGGCATTATGTGTTATGCAGTGTGGCGAAGTGAAATTTGCCACTATTTGTGAACCGTATTTTATTTATTTCATGTCATAATTATTCTAGCACTTATGTAATCGCCTAATAAATAGTAAATTTCGTTAGTTTTGCGGTAGTATTAGCTCAGATTTCATACTGAAAATACCAACAATCATTCAAAGTTTTGTTAATATTCCTGTGAGCGAATTAAATAGTTTAAATAAGATATTATTAAACTGATGTCGTTGATCACAGTAAAATATTAATAATTAATACTAGACGATTGCATAAGTTGCTAGAAGAATTTTTATTAAAATAAAACGAAATCATTATCTTAAAATACAAATTAAAATCTGACGTTTAAATATACTTGTATCAATTATTTTATTTACTAATAAATAATTCTATACAGAAACTAAATTAAATAAAATTAAATAAAAAAAAAATTAAGGGCCCAGCACGATCCCAGCCGTTACAGCAGCTACGGATTCACAGCATAGCAGCCTTTTGAGGTCATTTACGAAATTAGCGGGTTTTGAACCGTTCAAATATCAGCATTATTTTAATAACATGGTTTTTCTGCTTAATATATATATATATATATATATATATATATATATATATATATATATATATCAATAAGGAATAATACGACTTTTAAATTAGAAATTCCATTTTTAAAATCATTTTTTATGAAAAATGCACATAGTCATTTCTTTTTTTTTAGTATTAGCTAAAGAAATAAACATTTCAGCTTAATAAGATAACTGTTGCTGTTTCTCAGTGACAGTTCGTTAGCCTATAGTACTTGTAAATACAAAACAGCACAGTAGAGTATGTCGGTCGCCGTGCAGAAGTCGATGGGATGTCCTATAATTGACAACGGTAATTCGGCAACGCCTTCGCTCCAGTTACAAATAAGTTTACCGCTCCAGAAGTCGTACACAGAATAGTCGGAACAAAGTATGAGTATATTGGGAATTCTGAGAAAGGATACAGAGCCGGACTATATGTTTAAATAAATTTTATTTACTACATGTTACATCAATGAGATGAAAGTTTGTCAAAATGACGAATGAACACCAAAATAAAATATTGATTTTAATTGTCCTTAAATTATCTGTATTACTAAAGAACGGCTGGGTCGTTTAAAAAGAAACTTGTATTAGTGTTTATCTTAAAAATTCAACATTATTGAAGCGAAGTTTCTTAGCGCCGGACAGGTAATTAATTGGAATAACACGAGTGAGCGACATGGGTAATCGTCAGAAAACAAAGGCGCACATACGTATTTGTGTTCAGATCATAGCTTAGCCAAGGAAAGAACCATAGAAACAAAGCGCTGCACATGCGTTGTTGATATTATATAAGTACTTTGATTTCAGACCAGTGACCGGTCTATACTACCTTTGAAAGGACGGGAAACATAAGAACTGCAATATGCACAGCTGCTTGCAAACTATTAGTTTCAAATCCTAAATTAGCAAAATTTAATATTTTTTTTATATTTCTTAATACATTCATTAAAAAATCAAAATTTAATATTGCTTTTTTGTGTAACTATGCGTAAATTTAAAACATTAAATATAAAATGCGTAAGTCCAGCTGAGCTTCCGTCGTGTGTCTACGAATCGACGCACCTTTTTTTTAAAAAAACGTTCACTCATGGACACTCGGGTCACGAACCACACTTTGGGATACATTGGTGTATTGTTATAATTTATCACATATAACATTTATGGCATTTAAAATTTTGTTTGAAATCAATAAGTAATTTATTTTCAACCGAAAGTAAGGTTAATCTTCAGCCCTGTGCTTAATCGTCAAGGAATCTTCATTACAATCTTTCGAAACAGACTTATCTCAAATAACAAGAGAAGCTGGCGTTATAGTGTTAGGCTAGTGATGCGAGTGGGGAATACAGAGGACATTTTCGAATACATTCTGTGCAAAACATTCTTCTTTTATTGCAAACTACTGTTACGCTTCCATGTTTTTTAAAATTTTATATGAGTTACTGTTACGTTTAATTAAATTAAATAGGTATGTAAACAAGTGACGGATAACTTATGGTCCGCTACATAAACTTTTTTGCTGCTCCTTTCAACGCATACAAATTTAAACACATTTTAATTAAAAAAATCAGTTCTTTGATTATCATAAAATGTATGTAAAAAATCATTCAATTTCCACAATTTGCGGCCCACGGCTATTACCCGTACAATATTTTAATCTATTTAATTAAAGAATGTTCGACAACTAAAATTTATAAAAAAAAAACATAAAAATAAACATTTCGGCACAATTATTTTTATTATTATAGCTTTTTTCCACTCACTTATGAACTAAAATGCAGCTAATAAACAAATCGATTATATTATATTTTTTTACAAAAATGTCGAAAGCTGAAATTTTGTATGTCATTTCGTTTTTTAGTGGATTTTTTTAGTATGACATCCAGACGGGAAAACATGTCTTTAAAAAACGTCTGTCTATCAGCAACACTCACGATCATTTGAATCGATTTTGATGAAATTTGGTGCATTTAAACTGACACCCAAACTTGAAGAAAAAAGATGTGTTTATTGAGCTACCATATAGTATCACTATTAGCCGTACAATATTTTAATCTATTTAATTAAAGAATGTTCGACAACTAAAATTTATAAAAAAAAACATAAAAATAAGCATTTCGGCACAATTATTTTTATTATTATAGCTTTTTTCCACTCACTTTTGAACTAAAATGCAGCTAATAAACAAATCGATTATATTATATTTTTTTACAAAAATGTCGAAAGCTGAAATTTTGTATGTCATTTCGTTTTTTAGTGGATTTTTTTAGTATGACATCCAGACGGGAAAACATGTCTTTAAAAAACGTCTGTCTATCAGCAACACTCACGATCATTTGAATCGATTTTGATGAAATTTGGTGCATTTAAACTGACACTCAAACTTGAAGAAAAAAGATGTGTTTATTGAGCTACCATAAAGTATCCGTCAGACATGTAAGCCGCGGATAAAGACTATAATATGTATAATATATAATACTATTACTCATTTTATTTCCGTGTGTAAAAAATCTACAACGCATTTCCAAAAAAATTAGAAAAAAATGTTTCTAAAACTTTTTAATTCTCTCACAAAGAAACCAAAGAAAAAGCATGGATATAGACAATTTCCCGCTGTTCTACAGTAACCAAAAAAAAACCCGGGTCGCAGTGCCAAAACCCTGCCGACAATATAGTGTATTTGCTTGTATAGGGCCGTGTGGTTTTATACTTTTATTATGTGAAATTAAGTTTGTTTTTGCGCAAAAAAAAAATTTAACCCCTTAATACACCCCTTAAAATAACATTTTTTTTTCTTAATATTGTAATATTATTATCAATCTAACGTCTACACCGAATTAAAGACACCCTTCAATAAATAAGTCACTATCTGCAAACTAGTGTTTTCATAAAATTTGTAAATCCGGTCCTGTCGGGCCGATTTTATTAAAATTGTGAGGACACTTTTTAATCACTACCAAAGGGTTAAATTTCAATTTTGAAACGATTCGGAGAATTTTTTCGGTATTTCGAGGCCCAAAAACAGTTTTCAACCCCTAAAAACTACCCTTAAAATAGCCCGATTAGGCCCACTTTAAATAGGCTTCTTGCGGTGATGGATTTCAACACGTGGCCCAAATTTCGTTGAAATCAATTAACTCTTTCGAAAGTTATCGCGCGTACACATATATATATATATATATATATATATATATATATATATATATACATATATATATATAAACATTTTTAAAAATGGTGCCAAAGTGTTTAGGAGGTTATGAAACGTCGAGAAATTTTGGTCCGACCCCTAGGTCCCGCCATCCGACCGACGCCAATAGTGTATGTTGCCATATGGCAAATACACTAATCAACCTTGCTTAACACGTAAAACTAACATAAACCGTTTTGTATCGCACACAAAAATTAAACTGGAAAGCAAGACATTATCCCAATCGTATACAAAATGAAATATCTTTATAGTTAACCATGTAGTATAGTCTGCATCAGAGTTCTAAGAAAGAAGAATAGAACATTATCAAAAGCTAATATTATTTCCAAAAAAGGAACCAAATGAAAAAATATTTATATCGACAATTTTGGAATTATCAATTTTTTCTGTTGAAAATGAATTTTTTGCCTGGTTTATCTCACGATTTTGAATCTGAAGGACAATTTTTTAGCCAGTCGACTGGTTAGTTATATGAATGACTACCAAACTTTCTTATAAACATGCGCTAACTGAATACTTTAAATCGGGACAGTAAATCGTGACTCTTGATTGTCATGACTCGAAATGTCATGACTTTTATCCTTGTGTGTGTAATATTGTTTTTTCCACTATCCTCTATAAAATAGCTGCTTTACGTATCATGTATACAGTCCCATTCCGCACTCGTGCTGTAATGAAAAACAAAAGTACGCGATCTAACCAATTCAACAGAAATTTTTATCAACTCCCTATCAGACAGCATTTTCGAAATTAACAAAAGTAAAGTTTCTTACAATTATACTGAACTAGTGGGTTAAGCCTGTCTCCGTCAGGCGCAATTGAAGTTCAAATATTCAAAATGGCATTTTTCTTTTACATATATTTTACATATATTTTAGAAGATCCCCTTAAGTTATGTCCCGTTGACCTAGGAAGTCTAAATGTATGAATCAAATTCAAATCTGCAGCGCCCTGAGTTGAAGTCCCACGCTGGGCGCAAAACTATTTTTTTAATGGTTTTATAATTACCTATACATGTCAAAAAACTTACATGAATTAATTAATTAGTACCTGGGAGACCGAGCTTTGCTCGGAGAGTTCAAAAACATGGTGTTAATTTGCTGTGATTTTTAAAATAGTATACAAAAATCTATACATTTTTTAATTAATTTTTTCCTCTCATTTAAAATAACAATTGAAAAAATTGGTAACAAAGAATCAACAAATAATAATTTTTAAACAATGAAAAAATACCGTTAAAATATTTCAGTTACATTTTAATGATATTAGAGTTTCTCGATCGATAACAATAACTCGCATACAGGTCGCAAAACTGTGGCATGTGAAGGCTGTAATTTAACTGTGCGTGATTATTTACGAAGATTTGACAGTAATAAAGAGTCAAGTTTAAGTTCAAATCGTCAATAAAAACATAAACCCGATTTTCATACTTAGAAACCGCGGTTTTATTATAAAAATATCGCGCCTTAAAATTCTTATATTACTTATATAGCAATAGGTTCAGGCAGTCATTGCGTTTAAAAGTTCAAAAAAAATCGCATGTATTTATTCAGTGAAACTAAATAATATGTTACTTACATTACTGTGTTTATAAAATTAATAACTGTTCTATAGCAATGAACTGTCAATGCGTCTAAAAATTCACTAAAAATCGTATGCTCCCACTCAGTGCCAAATTTCAACTTCCTAAGTCTGCTGGGGCCTTCTGGAGGGTCTGGAAAGACAGACAGACATCTGGACACACAATTGGAAATTATATATGTAGAAGATATGAAGTGAAAACCAACTATTTTATAGGAGATATGTGCAAAAATACCATATGTATGTCGTAGGGATAATTAAAAAATTCGGAATTTCGCGAAAATCCTAGGACGTTTGCAAAAAACCGGATTCCAATCACCCGGTTTTTTGCAAGCGTCTTAGGATTTTCGCGAAGATCTGATTATTTCCTATATTACAATCTACTGTTACTTTTACATACAATGCATTTAAACTGCAATTTAAAATCAAAAAAGCCAGTGTATTGAGGGACAGTCCTCACAATAAACCAATAAAATTGTTCATCATTATATTATCATGCTACAAATAAACCATCCAATTTAAAGGATCTTTCATATTGCATTATTATGTAACCCAATGCTTACAAAATAACGACCTCGCATTATGATTTAATGAGATTATTTGATTCGAGTCGTTACTAAAGTATCAGTGAGCAGCTGAGTTTAATTTTTACTTTCGAGAGACCACAGGAGTAAAGAAAGCGTTGTCATGACGAAAAAAGGGATTCAGATGTTTTATGGTTCCTGTAGTAGTTGTAAAGCAGTATAATTACTTTATTATTTAATTTATAATTATGTAACTAAATTATATCTAATTGTAAAATAATTACTTTTATTTTAAAACATTAATAAATCGAATCTCAAAGAGTACGCATTTATTTCTCAAAGTTATCACACTGGCGACAAGGTTTTTTTTCAAATAAATTAAGTTACGAAAATCATATAAAATAAATTAAATCACTAAAAGCAAATAAAATTTAAAATAAATTGAAGCAACTAAAATTCAATTCAATAAACTATTTAAATCTAACATTAAATTCAAGTATGTAAATTTTTAAATAAAATGCCGGACACTCAAAATACTGACAACCATAGTTCAAATGTTGGACATCTACGTGAATTCAATCCTGATGTGGACGACTGATCCATATTCAAGGCAAGATTGTCAAATTACTTTATAGCCAATCTCTTATCTGATGCCAATAGAAAACGCGCAATTCTACTGAATGTCTTAAATGAAAATGCTTATAAGTTATTATTTAATTTGTGTCTACCTAACAAACCTGAAGAAAAAAGTTATAATGATTTAATTATTATGTTAGATAAATATTTTTCACCCCAAAGGGTGGTATTCGCGAACAGATATAAATTCTACAATGCATTCAAGAATGCCAACGAGTCTATAAATGAATGGGCGGCCAGAGTTCGAAATTTTGCAAACTATCCAAACTACTTCATTAACAAATCAATAAGTATGTTTCAGAAAAACAAACTACAAAGAAATCCGAACGAAATAAAGTCAGAACGTATTATGGAAAGGGAAGAAAAGAAGTTTTTTAAGTTCCTATTCATTGAAAATATCTCGTATAACATCAACAAATGTTTAATGAAAACGAACTCTAGATTGGCGTTTTACAATCTAACAACACTTAAAACAATTTATACGCAGCTAAAGGACAAAATAGATAATAATATGAAATCAAACGTTGTGTATAGTGAGAATAATAGCTATTGTCTGCTATAATTGTTAAGAAACATTCATTGTTGAAGCACTATATTAGAAAAATGTATTATTCCAACACGTCACCGTCTGGATAGTATACCATGCTCGTGTAATAAATCATATACAGTATGTAAACGCGTAAGGTGCACATAGGAAAATTAGCATTGGGAAAAAACGAATCCATCAGAGTTAGCCTAGACTGCATTAATTGTTATTTCTATTGCGTTACTATGGTAATCTTGAGGATTTCTATTTTATTTTGATTTATTTTTCAATTTATTGAAGAGTACTAATCAGACGTTAATCAAATATTTGATTTATTTTTATTTTACTTGACTTTTTTAATATTAAAATGCTTTTAAAAATAATTATTTTTATTTTTTTTACAAAAATAGAACAAAAAAAGTACCTAAAACAATATACTTATAATAAATGTTCAAAATTTGTTCCGCCTACGACCAAACAATGTCCTAAACGTTCATAAAATTGGCGTTGTACATTTTGCAAAGTTTGTGGAGAAATATTGAAACACATTTCCACTATTTTATCTCGCACAGAATTTAAACTAAGATGTCTTTGCACAGTAAAAACTTTTGATTTTAAGTAGCCCCACAGATAAAAATCGTGACAAGTTAGGGGAGCGCGTTGGCCAATGAATTGCTCCACCATGTCCTATCCATCTGTTTGGAAACATTTCATTTAAACATTGTCTGACTCCCATGGCGTTATGCGCTGGTGCCCCGCCATGTTGGTAAATCACCAACCCAAAATCTTCAGCTACAGCACGAATAGCCGGAGATATTTGATCTCGCAACATAGTTAAGTATTTTTGGGCATTTAATGTCCCATTTATAAAAAAAGGTCCAATTATATTGTTACCCAACATACCAACCCAAACATTCATCTTCTGAGGGTACTGTATATGAAGTGGGATCGCAATATGGGGATTTTGTTTACACCAACATGTTTGCTTATTTGGAGCACCATTTATTGTAAATGTCGACTCATCGGTGAAACAAATGTTCTTTACAAAATTATAATATACACAAAATATTACGTGAGAAGATCGTCTCGTTTTTAGGAATAGTCGACAACCTGTGTTCTCGAATATGTTTGAAAATCAGCGTGACCGTTATGAACAGTACCTACAGCGCAATGGGACACAATTTGAACATGTATTCTATAGAAATAATAATAATAATGTATAAGTAACTAGCCGCTCCCCGCGATTTTAATAGTTAGGATTCTTTCATTACTCACTCACTCCGTCCATTCGCCCGAGTTTATAATTATTTGTTTCATTACTCGCTCACTCACTCCATTCATTTGCTCGAATTTATAATTAGTTGTTTCATTACACACTCACTCACTCCATTCGTTCGCTCGAATTTATAATTAGTTGTTTCATTACTCACTCACTCCGTTCGGTCGCTCGCTCGAATTTATAATTATTTGTTTCATTACTTACTCACTCACTTCGTTCGTTCGCTCGAATTTATAATTATTTGTTTCATTACTCACTCACTCACTCCGTTCGTTCGCTCGAATTTATAATTATTTGTTTCATTACTCACTCACACACTCCGTTCGTTCGCTCGAATTTATAATTATTTGTTTCATTACTCACTCACTCACTCCGTTCGTTCGCTCGAATTTATAATATCCTATGTCCGTCTCTTGGTTCTAAGCTACCTCCCCACCGATGTTCAGCCAAATCGGTTCAGCCCTTCTTGAGTTATAAATAGTGTAACTAATACGACTTTCTTTTATATATATTATAGATAAGTGATATAGTTCAGTACTGTATATTTTGGCGCATACTGTATTATCATTCAACACACGAGCCGTGAGACGACTACTGTAGGTAATATTCACTCGAAATAAAAGAAAGTTCAAAAATCTTACCTGGAAATCGAACTGCTTGAAAACTTGCAAAGTATCTATATCTGCTTTGGAGTATGTCAGCTTCGGACAAGTTCCAGTATCCTTGAAACTCTGTGAGCCGCCTCCTAACCAGAAAAAGTTGTGCGAATTGGACGATTCGCTGATAAGCGATTGCGCCGATTGGCCATTGCCAGTCGCGTTGTCGCGAATATCCGATGTGAAGTTAGAATAGTACAAACAAAGAAGCACTGTTAGTAGTACGGCCACGACGGCAAACGCGCGCGGGGACATGCGCCGGTGGAACTTAAGAATCATGGTTTAATCAAATGTTGCACTAAAAATTAAAAGTTCTTCGGTATATATGACCATCAGGATCTTCTGGTTTTATATAAATCGGATATCATTCACGTTTGAATAATTAAAAAAAAAACTGTCAATTAATTAAGATCTCGACTTGATGTTTCACAAAATTAAATTTCGAGCAGTTGTTTGATTTCCGAAATGTCACAATTTTTAAATGATTTTGTAACTCTGAAATTTGATATAAAACGTCAGTTTTTTTCGAAAGTTTATTATATATCAACAATTTCTATTGTATAAAATAAAACAAAAAGAAAATGTTTACTGTAAATTCTGTTTCCAACTAGGAACTACTCACACAAAGATTTCTGAGTTTACCACGAAACTATAAAATGTAATCTGATAATACAAAAATCAGTAAAATAAAATTTGTTTAAGTTCACCATTCCTATCAACGAAATTTGGTGCTATGGTTAAAAATAACAAGAAAGCAGCAATTCCGAAAGTATTGTAAATGTCATTTAAAATTAAATTACATATGTTTTCAAATTACTCCTAAGAAATTTATATATCGTCGCTTTATAAAACGCTTTCACGAAGTTTGAAATTCGATATAAATGAGTTCTTGTTTGGTATTAAAAAATAATGGGAGTATTATTTCCGACTTAAAGACATTATTGAACGGTTATACAGATTCAATCAAAACAGAGAAACGTGAAAAGAAATTACAAGTATAAATACCAATATATCTGAGATGCACGCGAATAATTTCAAATGAATATTAAACGAGCACTTGTTCTTCTTCTTCTTCTTCTTCGATTTTAAATATGCGTTTTATATTCCCCGGTAGCTTGAATACGTAAACGGTATTTGAATTGCACTTTATATTTTTCGAACTTTTTCCTGATATATTTAAGTTGTAAACACAAAAGCTGTATTTTCCCCAGACTCGGTAGACTTATTTAAAACTTTTTTTAACAATTTTATTTTATAGGTGTGTTAAAAAGTTTTTTACGTGTTAGAATACATAATAATACTGACGTTTATATTATAATATGCACAGTTACTAATTATTAATATTCAACATTATAATTTAGTTAAACATTTGTTTAAAAGTAAAGTTTAAAAACGTTATAAAAGTTAAAATATACACTTTCAGGTTAAAATTAGAAAATTGGCGGACTGGCACATTGGATGACGACGAACTTTGTCAAATAGTTTATCTGAAATTAATGGAAAAAAATCATTAACATTGATGTCATACAACAACAAAATACGTATTGGGATCTGATGAGTACATGGGAGTTTACTTGTGGTTCAATGGGAACTGTAGTTCAATTTAAGGTTATTAGGTACAAAGCTTATCTGATTCATGAATGACGTCAGCTGGAAGACCGTCCATATTTTTATCAGCCACACAATATAAATTTACAGTACACTGGATGACTTCATCCCTCCATTCCTATCCAACGGAACAAGGTCGCCTCTGTATCTAATAACCTTGAGTTCAATTCTTCCATTCTGGACAGTGACTTATACTAATTATAGTTTCATAATGCAGTATAAACGGCACAGCTTGTATGCATGGGCAAATTTAAGAACAAGCATGCTTTACATTGTTTTATTGCTTTGTTGTTCATTAAGTTTTTTTGTAAATCTCGGGTTTCCTAAGATAGCGGTATAGCGTAATATTATTAGCGGCCGTTAGATCACGGTGAATGACGTCATAAAAAACGTGTGCCTAGAAACTGATGGAGCGGTTTTCTCGGTAGTGGCGACACCACTTACAAAGCGACATCCATTTACTTTTATGTACACATTTCTTGTGACGTTATTCACCGTCAGATGTGGCTGATACCTTAGGAACCAGAGCTATACTCGGTATTATAGTTACTGTCTACAATTTACGAATTCTCATATTTTCATAGAAGGGAGAGAATTATAAATGCGAAACATATTAGGTACCTATTTTATGCGGAAAATACGAATAAGTGATACAATGAAATTTGAAGTCGAAAATATAAAACTGCAATAGCCCCAGACAATTCTAGAAGTTTGTATTCTAATTTAACCCTAGACTACGGGACTGTTTTGCCAAACGTAATTACGGGACTATCGTAAATTTTACTACTCAATAAAAAGTGGTTTTATTTATTTCAAACTTTTATTTTAAGAAAATACAAAAAAAGGTAATATTTTTTTATTATCAGAACAGACTTTTCAGATTAATAACATTTTTTTTAAATTATAATTTCACAACATGTTGTGCAAATATTTCCTCGGTGTTTTCCGCAAATCGGATTTTTGCACTTCTTACAAGAATTGGTAGTCATGCGCCTTTTTGTACTTGGACAGTAGAAACAAGTCTTCCTTTTCTTTTCTTCAGGTACGTTGACAACATCTTCATTTGATAAACCCAAAATGTCAGCTATATCTTGACGAATATTTCGGCGTAGAGTTGGGCTGTTATATCTATGCAGTATCCATGGTTTCGCTAGGCAACGACTTAAACCAATCATATATCGGTGCCTTGAATCAGGTTTTTGGCCTTTTTTTATTACACTCCCGCTATCTTCAAATGGCTCTGGATCACTTTCCTCCCCACGCATGATGCGCGCCACTTCCTCCTCGACTTGTTGTTGAGTCAAAAATTTTCGATTTGACATCTTAAAAAATATTACAATAAATATATATCTAAGCCAGAAAAATATGACATTATCTTACCTCAAATTTCTTTTACTAAACACTGGAAAACGATACAAAAATAAAAAGCAGTGAAATTTAAAAAATGTACGCAAACACGGGACTTTCGTAAAACTTACGAACCGATCACCAAAAAATCGCTTTTATGTCGGAAATTAGTTCAACCGCATAGCGTACTGTCTAGCTTACTACTAGATTGGAAGGTACTCGAATGGGCGATCGGATAGAGTAGCCGAAAGTCGAAGAAAAAACGCGAAGTTTCACGAGCGTCGTAAAATTTACGAATGACCCGTGTTCTAGGGTTAAAAATCAAACACAATATCACGATCGTATAGAGACGACGATCTGAAACGTAGTGAAATGTAGAACTTTAGGAAAGGTTAAACATTATGTCATCCGCGTCGCGTCGTAGCGTTACGATATAAATATTAGGTCAGATCCCAATAAAAAACCGGTCAAATACGAGTCGAACTCGCGTGGAGAGGATCCCGTACTATTCCGTTTTCCGTGAGAATTATTAAACTTTGGGTTTTCGCTTACATTTTCCTGTAAACTATGAGTGAGGTTCTATATTCATTATTTTTTGCAAAATTTCAGGTTTGGTTCGGTGACAAGGGGGGTTATTTTTCGTATATTTTGTTTAATATTTTTTACACTATGAATTTAACAATTATAAAAAATATATTTATATTCATATTTCTCGTAACGAACCCTATATACATATATGTATGAATTTTTTACTTTTTTCGTCCACTGGATTCGGAGAAAATAAGCTGTGACAGACGGACAGATAAACCCGAAGTGTAATTCTATAAGGGAAGTTTTTTCATCGGATGTACGGAACCCTAAAAATGATGTGTTACAATTATTTCCAAATACTAACTCGAACTACAATGGACTCGCTAAAAATTTGGAGTTATTTTGACTTATCGAGGAATTCGATATTTTAATAGTTACAATTTCAACAATACAACCATAATTTCTGACAGCACATGTTTAACGATTAACATTTGATAAAGTCAAGTTAGGAAGTCTGAAAAATTAAATAAGCTTTAACTAACGGAGGCTATAAAGTGTACAAGTCGCTTACTTTGAGATATACAGTTCGAAAGACTTAAACTTGAATTGCAGACCGTAATATGTGTTCACAATACCTCGTAAGGCAATCATATATTTAGTTCAAGTTGTAGAGTTTAAGCAAATCGAGTTATACAGTCTTTAGGGCTTCTGCGGAAGAGAATTTAGACAGAATTTCGACTAAACGCAGTTCGAGTTATAGAGTTTGTAATGTATTAACATTAACAAATAATTAATCAATAGCGATTATATTTCTTAAAGTTTTAATATTTCAATTTTTTTTTTAAGTCCCAATATTTGAACATTAATAATTTTAGTCTTAATGTGTCTTGAGATGGACAATAGATTTTACAATTATAGACTCTAAAAGTTAAAAATATGTGCATTTTTAGTGTATTTGCCAACACTATTGGCGTCGGTCGGATGGCGGGACCTAGGGGTCAGACCAAAATTTCTCGACGTTTCATAGCCTCCTGAACACATTAGCACCATTTTTGAAAAAGTTTATATATATATATATATATATATATATATATATATATATATATAGTGTCTCACCGAACGTTATATATATATATATATATATATATATATATATATATATATATATATATATATATATATATATATATAACTTTGTTATTAGTGGAGATAGAAAGTCGGTTAAATGGGCAAAGTAGTGCAGAAAATTGGGCTCATTAACGTCCCGTCGAAAAAACAATTGAATTTTGACACCCTATGAATTTATTCAGAAAATAGTGAAAATTGTCATTTATGAAAACTGGCCATAACTTTTTTATTTATGAAGATATTTGAAAATTTCATTAACCATTGATAACTTTTTAAGCTCTTTTCAGTGGCGTAGGTTTAATTTTTTTATTTCTACTAAGTGTTTCTTATGGACGGCATTTTTGATTTTCAGATATTCGAATTCTACTTATTTTTCTGAATAATTTGACATAGCATATCCTATATCTAAACCAATCAGAAGCTACAAAAATGACCAAAATAGCTTTTTAAAAACACTACTTTGCAGATAGTGAGTTATTTACTGAAAGGTGTTTTTAATTTTGGTGTAGACGTTCGATCGACAATAATAATGTATAGTCAAGAAAAAAATGTAATTTTAAGGGGTGTATTAAGGAGTTAATTTTTTTATTTTGTCCTACAATCACCTTGAGTTCACATAATAAAGCCACAAGGCCTGTGTATTAGCAAATACACTATATTGTCAGCAGGGTTCTGGCACTGCGACCCGGGTCTTTATGAATAAAATTGAATATGTCTACAAATTGTAATACAATTCCATAGTCCATGCCTGCAACAGAGGAGTACAGACTACAGACTATTATAAAATGCTGTACACAGGGATGAATGTTGTTAATAACAACGGCAATATTGTTAACTTTTATAGTATCAATTATATATTACGTTCCTGCAGGTGTATCTACGGGAGTTTCATGTATGCACTATAAAAATATATATACATAGGTATGTCAATACTTAGATCGTATACGAACAGATTGATTAGAATCAAGCATTAAATAATGCTTGTAATTATACCCACAATATATTAATAACTAGCCGTTACCCGCTGCTCCTCATGCGATTGAGACAGAACAATGTTTTACAGCTCGCTCGGTTTTTATAAATACAGTCAAAACCGTTTACGACGACATCGTTTAGAACAACATACCAGTTATATTGACCAAAATCATAGGTCTCGGCTGAATGCTATATGACCGCCTTATAAAAATCACTGCTTTTTACGACATTGCTTATTACGACATACCGCATTAAGCGAGTACATTTAATATAATATCTTCATATCTTCGGAGAATTATATCTGTTAGAACGACCAGCTGTATTTTAAACAAAATTCGTACGCACAGAAGTGTTCCAAATAGACTAAAATTACAGATTTTATGAATACAGAAAAATGATAATGATAATGTGAATATTATTCCTATTACTATCTATGGATTTATATCTACCTACACATTCAATAATACTATATATTTAATAAAAAATTACTTTGTACTTCGAAAACATCGCCGGTTGTTACGACTATCGATTTTTACGACCAAATATGTCGTTATAACAGATTTTGACTGTATTCGTAATTAAATGGTAATGTAGATGTCAGCATGTGGAATCTAATGGGTCGTATCTCAAGGAAGTTAAATTTTTTCTTCATACCATTCCGAAAGTACGTACTTTCTAATGCGATTTTAAATCAGGAAGTATAACATTTATGCACTGTTGTAATCACAGCTGGAATTACTCGCATATCGTCTGTATAGGAGGGCCTAAACAGTTTTGTCACGCGCAATGATATGTGAGACTGCCGTTTGTCAGGTCACATGCTCGCCAGGAGGCAGTAGTATAGGTAGCCATCTGCTGTTATTACATAGACATTATTAGATTTATGTGCCATTACGTATAACATCAACATTGCTCACTTGAAAGTAATTAGTCTTTTTAGTGTATTTGCCATATGGCAACATACACTATCTCGACGTTTCATAACCTCCTAAACACTTTGGCACCATTTTTAAAAATGTTTATATATATATATGTCTATATATATATTTATATATATATATATATATATATATATATATATATATATATATATATATATATATATATATGTGTACGGGCAATAACTTTCGAAAGAGTTAATTGATTTTAACGAAATTTGGCCCACGTATTGAAATCCATCCCTGCCAGAAGCCTATTTAAAATGGGCGTAATCGGGCCATTTTAAGGGTAGTTTTTGGGGGCTGAAAAATGTTTTTGGGCCCCAAAATACCGAAAAAATTCTCAGAATCGTTTCAAAATTGACATTTAACCCGTTAGTAGTAATTAAAAAGTGTCCCTAAAATTTTAATAAAATCGGCCCAACAGGACCGGACTTACACATTTTTTGAAAACACTAATTTGTAGATAGTGACTTACTTATTGAAGGGTGTATTTAATTCAGTGTAGACGTTAAATTGATAATAATATTGCAATTAAGAAAAAAAATGTTATTTTAAGGGGTGTATTAAGGAGTCAAATTTTTAATTTTGCCCAAAAACCAACTTAAGTTCGCGTAATAAAGCCACACTGCCTGTATAAGCAATTGTCGGCAGGGTTTTGGCACTGCGACTCGGGTTTTTTTATATTGGTGAAACTGCGTACTTTCGAAAATGTATACACCATACGAGCAGAAAGCTGAAAGTCCTGAACTGCACGACATATAATGACCTCGATTTCGCCTCGGACATCATGTGCAGGAAATTCAACTTTCGGCTCTTGTGGTGTAATATACTATTTCTATAACTTTCATATAGCAACCAAGAACTAAACAACACTATTTTATAGTTTTTTTTATTGTTGTTTTAACAATTATTAGATTACAGTACAGCAGAAAATGACATTCCTAACATTACGATTTTATTCTTTCTTTGTAGGTCCCAACTCCCACATAGGATGGTTTCCGATTCGAACACCAGATGTCAGCCAATTTGCTTTTAATTTCGAATAAATTTTATCTTTTAGTGACGCGATATCTAAAGTTTTCCTCACACAAATGGTTTACAGAAAATAAAATAAAAGTATTTTTGAAGTGCAACTACAGTGAGAGTAAGTTCGTGAGGTGATGAAACGAAAAATCGAAATGATAATAACTAGACAAGAAAGAGATAGAGCACAAGCAACAACTAAATCATATTTTCAGTTTGAGCATAATATGGGGTCCTATATTTCAATCGTTCAATCCAACCATCTATTACAGTATGATCTACGGAGCTATGTTTGCGCATTAGGCACCTCTACTATTCGCTGTAAAACTTCAAAGTTTCAGTTTCAGTACCTGCGCCAGCTATAAACGGTCAGCTAAGACATGCATTATTGAATTACATTGTACGCTTCAAACTTTGTGTATAACTTCATGAAATAACTCGTTTACCTGAAAACTTACGTTATAAACTTACCATGTTATGTGTTTACTCATAATACATGCACCTGGCCTGAATGCCAGAAAAGAGCTGCGCCTCTAAACTTGCAATACAAGCTACTTTTTACCAGTGACGTGCGCATTTATAATCAATCAACATCAGTGTTCTCAAATTAAGTTTCAAACCGGTTCAAGATGCAACTATTGTGCAATCGGTTTGCAATCGATTGAGGTTCCTTGTCCGCACAGGACCGCAACTGAATCAGAATTGGTATAGGTGGTTGGCTCCTACCTTAAAGATTTTTTTTTTTACAGCAGCATGCACCTAATATTGCTTGTTGTTAGATTTTTGTATAATATCTTTATTTAAAAAGAATCGACGTTTTTGATTAAAAACAGTCTGTATTAATACATGTTTTATTTTAATACGAAGAACAAAATTACATTTAAAAATTAACAATAAAAGATGTAATATATAAAATATAACTGTTCGTTTATATTTTAACAAATTTTATATTTTGTTACGAAAGGAATGCAGAAAAACTAATGATGTACTTATTATAAAATACTGACGCTATCTATTAGCGCTCGCACACGACCAGTTTGAAACGAATTCCAAATCGGTCTTCTGTCTATCGACCCATGTGCGTACGAACAATTGCATCCTGAACCGGTTTGAAACTCAAATTGCAAAAAAGTGTGCGGAGAGACTTAATGTTAATTGGCCTTTAAAAAATCATAAACACGTTATGGTCAAGTCTCTTTCATGGTATTTGAATTAGAAAATAATTTAATAGAGTGAATCCTCCTTTATTCGCAGTGCAGAGCGGATGTATTCGTTTAATGCATTGATTCACTGCAGGAACGCCATTTAAAAAGTACAGCCATCATCTGGTATGACAGCAATCATTGACTGTCGTCATTTGACAGACTAACCAGTTAAATAATTGCTGGGTACACTGGGTGACGCAAACATTATGTACCAAACGTCTTTAAACCGGTTTATCCAAAGAAAAAAAAAACTTAAGTCGCAATGTCACATCCTGCCGCAATATAGTCTATGTATACATGCGTTGTGGTTTTATTCTGTAAACTTAAATTTGTTTTTGGACTAAATAAAAAAAAAAAATAACCGCCTCATACATTCCTCACAATTATGACATTTTTCTCAATTTCAATATTCGAAATTAATTTTATCAATACAATCAGCCCTATTCTACTAATGATTACCAAGTGCTTGACAAAATAAGCATATTCTAGGTAATACCTTTTTAAACATTATAGTGATTAAGTGGTTAGCAATTTTGTAATCACGTAATTAGAGCACAAATAGTATAATATGACTAAATATCTGCACCAAAATATATTCACCGTTCACTATATGTATAGTATTTCAATTACTGCAAACTAGTGTTTTCAAAAAGTCCTGTTAGGTTGTTTTATCAAAATTTTAGCAGCAAATTTTAATCTCCCCTAAATGATCCAATTTCAATTTTGAAATAGTTCCGAGAATAAACCTATAAAAATCAACCTTAAAATAGTCCATCTTAAAAACCGACAACCGAACCGAATTGAATTTCGGTTTCATTCTCTAATTATAAAATCTGCGACAAATAAGCAAACGCTGTTTTGTTTAGGTAAGTATAGTATATAGATACTATGTTTAGTATTTATTTCAACAAATGTTTAATAGTATATTAAAACAAAATTTTCACAGTGTCTATAATAATCTACAATTTCGGATGTTTTACTAATTCCGTTTTTTTTTTTTAATTTTCAAAATGTTCGTATGATATCTAACATAACAAATTGACAGAGAGTGTTTTCTATCTGTCTTGTAACAAATATTTTGATGTTTTCATTCTGAAATAAAATCATTATGAAATGAGAAATGAAGTTTTAAAATTTGTTTCAATTTGTATTTTTGCTTGCAAACTCAGAGATAGGAACGTGTTAACCAACACAATTTAAATAAAAAAAAATAAAATATAAATTCACAATTTTATTACGAAGAAAATTACGAACACTATATAAATTGCACCGGTCATACCGCTGCTGATTTGCTGAATCGTGACGGCCATTAAAATCCAATCAGCAAATTCTATTTCCGTCCAAGTGAGGATGTATCATCATGTCTCCAGAAGGGGGCTAGGCAAACTATTCACTTGGGGGCTGGTGATAGGCTAGAAATTTTGTCACTTCTACTCTTATGTCTGTCTGTTTATCCGTTTATAATAATAATAATAATAAATATTTTATTGCACATATAACGTACAAAAGGCACGATTAAACTTGCGTTGATCTCCCACCTAGTCCATAGAATAAAGGCGGGTTGACACGGGTAGTGAAGTTCGCTCGTGTCTCACACTTTCGTGGACCACGCGTCATGTCAACAGCAGAGTCGTGAAAGAAGAATGGAAACGAAAGGCGTCACGATCGTGATCAAGCAAATCAAACATGTTTGATATTTCACGAACCATTCTCAGTAGATCCAGTCGTGAAAAAGCAGTCGGCAGGTGAAGGTGTGTCAAAATGGCTAGCGGAAATCTACGAATGAGCGACGCAGGAACGTTGAAATTCTTAGAATACTGCAGAAATCAACCTACACTATAAGACCCTACAAATAACGCATATAAAAAAAGGGAAACGCGCGCTGCAGCTGCTCAACGAATTGCAGAAACTTTGTATTTGCCAGATTTTAAAGGTCCGGACCGGTCCTTGTTTTTAATCCATTCTCTCACCCAGCATCTGCACCATCTCCTATTTTTTTTAACCATTCCAGTACGATTGATAAGTTGTGAAACGATATAAAGTCCTAATATTTCACATACTACTGCACAGCCTTCTGCTTTTTACGAGCCATATTGAAGACTGACTCTTTGCCATGTAAACAGAATACGATCGTTGGACTATTTTCGTATTTCACGAGACACTTTTGTCTCTAACGAAAGCGTGAGACACGAGCGAACTTCACTACCCGTGTCAACCCGCCTTTAAAGACAGAAAAAGTAATATATAAAAACAGTACAAATAAAAGCGTAATTACTATACCAGTTGCTCTGCCAGATGTTTATTAAAAATAAATTTAGAAAAACTATTATTATAATTTTCAATGTGAGCAGGCAGATCATTCCACGTTTTTGATGCAACGTATGTAAAAGATTTCTGATACGCTGGTGTCTTATGTAGTATTTTTATTACAAAATATGTGTTTTATAACTTGATAACCGCAGAAATGATTTTCAAGCGGTTTTATTTGCCATACTTTCTGATTCGGTTTTAGGCTATGTTTGATAAAAAAATTAGTTCCGCAGTTCTGAAGCTGTGAACAATATTTGCCAGAAAGGGGAAATATAAAAACAAGAAATTTTGATGTATTGTTACGCCACTGGAAGTGAATGAATTGACAGAACATTCTCGAAGAAGCTCGACCCAAGATGATTTCATATATAAATAAAGCGAGAGTAGGCATAGGAGTCAGTCAGTTGCTACAGTGCAGTAAATTCAGTCGATAGTCAGTTATCGCGACAATCTGCCTGACTGTCGCGATAACTGACTATTGGTACGGCGGTACAGAAGACATAAATAATCAGATAGAACATAAATAAAAGTACATAAATTTGTGTGTGTGTTAAGAAAAGTGTATTGTGTAAATAGTTATTATTGCCTTATTATTTATAAGAATTCGTTTGTTGGTTTCATTGTTTAGTTTATTTTATTGTTATTAAAGAAATACTTTTTAGTTACTTGTTTTGTATTTATTTCGTTTGTTGTAAATAAATCAGTTTTAAACCACCACAAAGAACAGTTTTGTTACAGCATTTTCGTAACCTTATATGTTTTGTCAAATTTCAACGATTCAGTTTATCTGGAAGTTGCTTTCTTCTCCTGATAAACATACATTTATTTTTTCAGTGTTATATAATATTTTTATATAGATAACAGAATTACATTATGATAGGCGAATCTCCATGCTTAATCTCATAACTCTTGCCCTCTCCATCCACAACAAAATTTTGAGTTAGATTCATTATAAACTAGCCGCTACTCGAACTCCGTAAGCGTTTGAGTTGAAACATGACCGATAACAGTAGTGGAGCCTTAGGCTCCACGGCTTTACAGTCTTGCCGAGCGAAGATTTTTTTTTTATACCCGTACTTAGACTATGTACTTAAATTTAATAAGTTTATTTGAGATATTTATTTTTTATCAAAATAAAAGATAGTCTATATTACTCAGGGATACTGTAGCTTTTTATTAGTGAAAGAATTTTTGGAGTCGGTTCAGTAGTTTCAGATATTACGCCCTACAAACAAACCAATTTTACCTCTTTATATAATGATATATTAATATACATTATAGACGCCCGAAAACGCTGATATAAACTGAACAATAATATGTATATGTTTGTACTATTAATAAGTAAATGGAAATAAATAAATAAATAAATAAAAAAAAAAAAAAATACGTGCCTTGAGTGGAAAAAAAAATCAATGTTTGATGTATAATTGTATTAATGAGTTAACACTACTTGACAAAAGTTTCGCCGTGCCTGTTTAAGAGAAACAGCGCAATCAGTTCAATTTCACCGCAATAAAAATCAATTCAATGACATTTGACCCCGTCTACACACAGCGTGATGGGTGCAGACTTGTGACACGATTCCGACCGGCTACACCGCATCAGGTAATCACTCATCCAAACGTCGTATTTACTCATATTATGTTGAATTTCAAAACATTTATTCGCAACGAGAAATATAAATTACCACTCCCTACACATTAAAACGCTAAAAAACGCAAAATATATTAGTTACGCATCAATAATAACATTGTAAAAAGTCATACAGGGCTTGATATTCGAGCTAGAAGCGATACCAGTTCCCACTTCCTACATTTTAAATATGAAAACTCGTCAAAGTATTTATTATATTGTGGATTTATTATTAAAATTAATAACAAATTAATCGAAAATATTACAAAATTGAAGGTTCCGCACGAAAGAGCAAGTTTTTTTTTTTCAAAAACATTTAGTTTAGAAGCACACGCGTGGCACTTAATTTTTATTATTTTCACAGATGAATTTAAAAAAAAACCCGGGTCGCAGTGCCAAAACCCTGCCGACAATATAGTGTATTTGATAATATAGGCAGTGTGGCTTTATTATGCACACTTAAGTTGGTTTTTGGGCAAAATAAAAAATTTGACTCCTTAATACACCCCTTAAAATAACATTTCATTTTTCTTAACTGCAATATTATTATCCATCTAACGTCTACACCGAATTTAATACAGCCTTCAATAAATAAGTCACTATTTACAAATTAGTGTTTCCAAAAAATTTGTAAGTCCGGTCCTGTTGGGCCGATTTTATTAAAATTTTAGGGACACTTTTTAAATACTACTAAAGTGTTAAATGTCAATTTTGAAACGATTCTGAGAATTTTTTCGGTATTTTAGGGCCCAAAAACATTTTTCAACCCCTAAAAACTACCCTTAAAATGGCTCGATTGCGCCCATTTTAAATAGGCTTCTTGCGGTGATGGATTTCAACACGTGGGCCAAATTTCGTTTAAATCAATTAACTCTTTCGAAAGTTATTGCCCGCACACATATATATATACGTATATATATATATATATACGTATATATATATATATATAAATATATATATACATATATATATAAACATTTTCAAAAATGGTGCCAAAGTGTTTAGGAGGTTATGAAACGTCGAGAAATTTTGGTCCGACCCTTAGGTCCCGCCATCCGACCGACGCCAATAGTGTATGTTGCCATATGGCAAATACACTAAAAATGATCTCACGAAAGGAAAAGACATTCAATTCAGATACGCTTAGAAATTATTACTTGTTCACTTCTGTAAGGAGCAGAAGCCAGAAAGAACTCTTCAAGGTAAAATCAGTCAGGTACACTACTTTCCCGAAAATATGTATCGGTATTTGTTCAATGATTTCTTAAAATAAGTAAAAATTGTGAATTATTTTTTTTTCTATGATTTATTCTCGTGTTGGCGCCTAAATTCTGATTTTCTTTCATATGCTCAAATTCCTAATTAGTAAAATAATTATGTGGCAACGCTGGTTAATATGTCACTTGGATACTGTCATTTTTCAGATTATTTAAATAAATTAACAGGGGAAAACAATTTATGCGTTTTTTTCGTTTTTAAAAATATCAGCGAACAAGATAGTTATAGTTAATTAATAATTGATCACCTATCGAACAAGGTGTGACGTCATTTGTCTGCAGTCTACGTACAAATAACAAGAAAACTAAGTAGGTACATGGTACTTACAGCTTTCAAAGTAAATTCAGTGACTAAGTCTATTGAATTTTTATAAACTTAATAATAATGGCACTTGACTGATATAGAGATTCGTTATGTATAAATGCAGCTATGGATGAACATTATCGCAGCCTTTTGATGTCATTTACGAATTTGGCGGGTTCCGTACCATTCAAATATCAACACAGTTGTATTGTATTGTAGATATATATATTTCAATATGTACTAATACGATTTTGTAATTAGAATTACTACTTTTTATAGAAAAAATACACATCGTATTCAAGATATAATGGGCTGTTCAACTGTGCGGTTTTCATCTGAATAGGAAGATGCACTAATAAATGTGCAATTACTAAGTATTTGCAGTATTTGCAGACTACCTTGCTTGTAATCCAACGTAATATAATCGTCGTATACATTTGTACACGTACATAATCTTATTATATGAACGTTCATAAACAAGTTTTCTCTATTAACTGGATTTTGTGATCGAGTGAGCTAAACAAATGTCCCTTTTTTGCGATCAAAATCATTCTTTGAGCATTCTTGAGACTCCCTACTCCAGTACGTCTCCTTAATTAACTATACCATCAACAGTATAACTACATACATAATATAGCATAGGACGGACAGAGACGTGCGGTCATTCGGTATGCCACTCGAGTGCATTGGCAGCCATTACGCAATCATCATTGCCACATTATCACCACAACACGACCCCGTTCACTTGGTAATGATGCACTGCCCGTTCCACTTAAGGTTAATGTATACCAGCTGTTCAATATGTCTCCTTTTTTACCTGCATAGCTCTGTCTTGGATGAGTGTGTGCACGTATAATGCACTTTATGTTTCGAAAATCTTTAATTTCTATGAAAAACCTTGTTCAATATTGGATGTTAATGCTTTAAAAAAAACTAGAAATATGTACCATTCATCCCATACGACGTTTAGCCAAGTTTTTATAGTTTTTTTTTATCTAAATAAACAATTTAAAATTAGATAAAAATGAGAAAATCAGCATACGTTTTACACACATTTTTGTACAAAAAAAAAAAATTAAATTGAAAACACTTTTGAGCAAGTCTAATTTGTCAGTATTTTTAACATAAGTTTGTAAAGAAAAATCTTCAAAATAGTACTCGTAATTTTCCTTCTCGTAAATCGAAGTATTGACGGAATCACGTTTTTTTATTCAACTTTGTTTTTTGAAATTTTCAAGCAGCAAGCCAAATTTTGTAAAGCTTCGTGCTTAATAATTACAGTTAATAAAAGCATTAATAAAATAAATTTTGTAACCCGAGAGTATATTTTACAATTTGAGGGATCAGTCAACTTAAGGTATATACTTGTACATATAGCGCTCCAGCTTGTCTACCCGTCACACGTACAGTTTATACGCAATCTGCGCAATCGAACAGAGCTTTTGACTCTGTACAGTCACTATACCGGAGGTATGTACTCTCTCCGTCCCGAAAATCGTGATCTGCGCGTTTAAATCTGTTTCTTTGTAATTGAGTGAGGTGGCTGATAACCTCGCGCTCTTTTGTTTACGAGTGTAAGTACTTATATCGTCCAGTTTAATAATTCTGTAGTAAGAGTTAAGTCGTACGTATATTTTGAAAGAAAGATACTATTGAATAGACTATGTTACGTGTGACATTAACAATGCATTAACAGTTGTTAAACGGTTTGTTTACATTTTGTCCGAATTAAATAGAGATATCTTTTATTTCAGCATTTTGTTCAGATTGCACGGATCCCATCATCGGAACAATTAGGGAATTGTTTTCGCTCACCGCATATTGAGTAAATAGACAGTCAATTTATATGTACATGAGCTAAGACAAAGACGCCATATTAGCCCGTCAAAACCGGTCAAATGCAAGTCGAACTCGCAAGAAGAGGGTTCCGTACTTTTCTGATTTCCATGAATACTTTAAGACAAGATTTTCGTTTCAATTTTCCTGTAAACTATGGGTGAAACCCGACATTCCCTATTTTTTTCAAAATTTTAGGCTCAGTAGTTTCTGAGATACGGGGGGGGGGGTCAACTGTTCTTGTATTTTCTTAAATAACTTTAAAACCATTTATTTTAAAATTATAAAAAAAATATATTTACGACCCTTCCTACAAGCTCTTTCATTTCATATGTTACACGGTCCAATTTGCAAAACTTTTTTTTTTCCTAATTTTTCCCTAAAATTTACTCCCATATTAAAATTTTATTTATTTACGTTACACGTCCGTCTTTTATATAGCACACGATACAGTTTACCAAACTTTTTTTTTTTATTTTCTAATTTACCCCCAAAAAATGATCTCTATGTTCAAAATTCATTAGTTTACGTTACACGTCCGTCTTAGAGTCACCAACTGACATATGTGTACCAAATTTCAGCTCAATCGGTCTAGTAGTTCGGCGCAAATTGGCTTTGACAGTGGGACGGCGACACGACACGAGTGATCCTTTAAGGGTTCCGTTTTTTCCTTTTGAGGTACGGAACCCTAAAAATGAACAGGACTGTAGTGAAAATGTGCCATTACTTTAGAAAACTTTTTAAAAAGTAACGACAATAAAATTTTTAATATGAACAATAAAAGTTAACAAAAATTAGTGGTCCATTGATCATGTTATGTATTTTTAGGGTTCCGTACCTCAAAAGGAAAAAACGGAACCCTTATAGGATCACTCGTGCCTGTCCGTCCCACTGTCAAAGTCAATTTGCGCCGGACTACTGAACCGATTGAGTTGAAATTTGGTACACATATGTAAGTCGGTGACCATAAGACGGATGTGTAACGTAGTTAAATGAATTTTGAACATGAGAGTCATTTTTTGGGAGTAAATTAGAAAATTAAAAAAAAAAGTTTGGCAAACTGTACCGTGCGACATATCAAATGAAAATGCTTGTAGTAAGAGTCTCAAATATATACATTTTTACAATTTTAAAATAAATAGTTTTCAAGTTATTTAGGAAAATAGATGAAAATTTACCAAATACCCCCCATTATCTCCTACTGGACCGATTGAGTTGAAATTTGGTACACATATGTAAGTCGGTGTCTCAAATATATTTTTTTTATAATTTTTAAATTAATAAATTTAAAGTTATTTAAGAAAATAGATGAACAAAAGATCATCCCCCCCCCTAACTCCGAAGCTACTATGCCTAAAATTTTGAAAAAAATAGGGAAGGTCGGGTCTCACCCATAGTTTACAGGAAAATTGAAACGAAAATATTAAGTCTTAAGGTACTCACGGAAAACGGAATAGTACGGAACCCTCTTCATGCAAGTTCGACTTGCACTTGACCGGTTTTTTTTTATTATGTAGATCCCTCCCCACGTGATACCTTTTTGAATATTAACATCACAATATCGTCTAGTTAGTTCATATTAAAAATAAAATTTTCTGTTTTTTTTCTGTCTGTTTTGTTTACTTACATAGTCCGTTAGTTAAAGATAAAGCTAATAAAAGCGTGTTAAAAACTACGCTGAACTGAAATGCAATATGACGTCATATATTATTATCTAACCCCTTTCCTCATCTCACTTTGTCACGCAATAACTCTCCGACATACGTACGTACTTAAGGCTTAAACCAAAAATAGGGCTTCGGCTGTCAACTAATTGTAGACTTATTCATCAACATTTTGCAAAAATTCTTTCTCTATAAGGAACATGAAGGACAAATCTAGGTCTCTAATGGACTAGTTTTGTAATTTATGTACGATTTACTAGAAAAAGTTGGCATTAATTGTGCCAAAAAAGACACGTTTTGAATGTCACACTACGACCTTATTAGTACTTATTAAACAAAATTGTTCCATCACAAACCTAAAGTGGCTCTTCCGTTTTTGGAAATTTTTTTTAAATCTTCAAAATATTTTCAAAATTTAGAGTAATCAATTGACAGCGGAACTCTTGCAACAGCATTTTTTGACCTCGTAGTGTGGCTTAAATTCAGAGCGTTCCGACAGTCTTAATGGATAACCGTAACCGTACTTAACATTACGTAACAGTACTAACACGTTTAACATTAACGTGACAGTGTAGTTGTGAAGCGGTCTTTAGCCGCGGGTCAACATTCATTATCATTAGTTTCTAGAGACATATCTATAACCGCCAATTGCGCAACCCAACACAATATGTTATATTTATTGAGACACAACAACAATACATCAACGTTTTGATTAATACGTAAACATTAACATGATGTATGTCCGTAATTGACATTCTGAGCAGACCTGATTGACCAAAGCCGTCCGTCTGGTTGACGGGTTCTATCTGTCTTCGTCACAGTATCGTGGGGCAGCGCTTTGTGGAGTGGAACTGGCCTTCATTACGCCCCCTGTCACCCCTCATGCGTTTCCGAAGACCGGTGCCGCGTTTTGTTAGTGTACGATTGTTAATAATTACTGACGATTAACTAATATAGACATGAGTTTAACGTGACCACTGACCATTTCTATATGTGAAAATAAATAGCTTTTGAACGAAGACTGCTATCGGAGTAAGGGGTCAGGGCATGACTTCGTCTAGAGCAGAGATTTCCAAACTTATATGGTTTATTACTCTTTTAAAAAAATATGCAGCGTCTGAAAGGATGTAGTGACTGCGTTCTTTATGTATCTATATTTCTATCTACGAAACACAGTCAAGTAAGATGTAAATAAGAAGTGTTGATGCTTAAATTGTAAAATTATTTACCGACCTAAAAACAAGTTATCAACAATTCGAAATGTATTTTTGTTTGATTGTTCACCCATAAATGTTCGAGTGGTTAACCGATTTGAAAAATTTCGACACTTTTTTGTTCAGAATATTTACGGAATGGTCATATACCCACATAAATTTACTTAAGTCGGCTTGGTAGTTTTTTCCAGTTTAGTACCTAATCAAATATTACAGAAGAAGGCGATTAATAACGTGCAAACTGTGTATTTTAAAACTATTAAAAAGCGTAAAATAATAAATATTTGACGTCAGACAGAGACATTTCGTTATATATATGTATATGTTACGGTAAAAGTAGATATTTAGGCAAATGCACACATTTTCCGGTAAATGTGCACATTTGCCTCCTCGTTTGTGTAATGTGCATTCAACTACTAACATTTATAATTTCAAAGAAGGGAAATGTACATTGAATTCACAATGACCATGTCGTTTTGGTAAATGTGAGCATACACAATACGAAATCGTTATTAAAGCCTTTTGTATTATGTTTATTTAAATAAATATTTTTTTACTGCAACAACATTTTTTATTTATTTGTATTCCAGCTTGACATATTATATAATATGCAAAGACAAGTATGTTTTATTTGTCATTTACATTTTTTAATTAAAATAATTTTCGTTATTAAAGCCTTTTGTATTATGTTTATTTAAATAAATATGTTTTTACTGCAACAACATTTTTAATTTATTTGTATTCCAACTTTTCTTAAAACATGAAGGTAAGATACATCTACCAAAACGTGAAGGCAAGAGTACACATTTGCCGGGAAATGTACATATACATTATATTCAGTTCACATATACCTAACTTTTTGGGAAATGTACACATTTTACGGTAAAAGTGTACATTTCCCAAGAGTGTACATTTACCGTAACATATATATATTATGGTTCAACTCTAAAAAAGAAACGGTGTCGAAATTCATTTTTATCCTTTTATTCTGGGTAAAAATATCAAGATTACTGTTCACTGTTACTAAAAGTAATGTCTAACATCTACCAGCTATGGACTAAAGTAATACTAGGTACTTCATAGAGGTGCAATAGTGACGCTCACGAAAAACATTATCAACTCACGCCCGTTCACGCACTGCTACTATTTTTTATAATCACACTCACGCACGCTTACGGCTAGATTTCAACACTCACTCACGTTCACGCACGATAATAATTATATTTCGGGACTCACGCCCACTCACGCATGTTCGATTACACTTGCACTCACGCAACTCACGTAACTTTATAATTCATATTATAACATTTCTTAAGCTACCAATACATGATACAATAATATGGCCTATGGAAATAGGATCAGGTTATGTGTTTGTCAACTATAAAGTACTAAACAATGAATTTTTATGTAATGTACGTTACAGTTTACACATCACAAATACAATAAACAAAAAAAAACCTTTAAATAGTAAGTACATACTTTAAACAAGAAAAATCATGTGTCCCGGGCCAGGTTTAACAATCCGCATACAGGAATAAATTTTTACGTGATTAACTTTTCACTCACGCCAACTCACGCTCACGAAAAGTGTTTTCCACTCACGCACGCTTACGTATCCGTATATTTTATTTAATCACACTCACTCATACTTGTTAAGAAATTGTGAATTTAATATTTAATTTTGTATTTGCAGCCCTGTATTTAGTTATGTAATTTTGTATTAGAGTTGTTATGAAACCGACTGTATAAATACTTTTGTGTTAACGTTTGTAAAAAGATTATAATTTTGAGTTTTGTATAATTAAGAATAAAATTTAATTTATAAAAAATATAAAGATTTTTACTCTGCGCAACAATACTCACACACGATTTTTTTAAACATTCACACTCACGGCGTGTCACGGGAAATTTCACGCACGATTTGCACCTCTACTACTTCATTTGCGGCTGCAAAATATCAGGAATAATTTAACACTTAGATATTCATGGACAGTTTTATTAAGATATTTGTCAAAACCAAGTGAAGCGTCAGGCAAAGGCTTGTATAACATTAAAATTTTAATATCGTTTCTTTTTAAAAGATTGTTTTATACTTTTGAATTAGCCGTAGCACGTTTTTTTTTATTATTTGTTTTGTATGATTCTTTGTTACACAGAAAAAGACGGCTCGTAACAGTTAAAAACGATGTTTATTTTAAACAAGTTCAATTAATTAATTTATAGAAACAAAGGAGAACGCTAGTAGGTTGCTCCATTAGTTTTTCGAGCTAATTACTATCGATTAAATAAAACATTCTAAAGTTAAATACAGAATAAAGCATATATGTAAATTAGCAATTTCACATTAAACACAACCCAAATTATAGGTTAAAATTTACATATTATAGACATAGGACATAAATTAAAATTGTGATATTTTGTCTGAATCTTTTCAGCATACCACGTGTTTGAAAATCAGCGAGCTTTTATTTTAAGTTTATTTTTCTGGCTTGGATTAGCCCAAGTATATTTAGCTTTGACAAAGGAACATTTTCTAAATGTATATTTCTTACCTATATAGTTTAGCCAGTGTAGGTACACCAATTTGCTAGTGTTACAACTTTTCACGCACTGCTCATTCCCCTTCTGCGTTAATTCATTAAAATATAAAAGTTGTTGCTCAGGTATGAAGTGGACTGTTTAACAGTGTGAGTATTTTTTAAATCGGTTCAGTAGTTCCTGAGATTATCTATACTTATTATATAAAGAGACTGTTTGTTTGTATATGGAGGGTAATCTATGAAACTACTGAGCTGATTCTAAAAAATCTTTTGACTAGTAAAAATAATAATAAAAATAATAAATCTTCAGTTCGAAATCTCAATATTTGTAAATTGATATTAATATGATGTGATATAGAACATTTAATGCAATTTCGATTTATCTATCGGTGACTATTAATACGGGGTAGGCGAAGCTGCTATAAAACATTGTTTCATTTGAATCTTGTGCGGAGCCGCAGGTAGTGGCTAGTAACAAATAAACTTACAAACTTTCGTTTATTTGTGGAGTTTTTCGATTTTGATGAATCCTAGACGGGAAAACCTCTAAAATTTCAAAAACTCCAAAAACAATTTGCAAGGAAACGAAATTACCCATAGAGGTCCCGCTACTTTTTTGTGTTTGTATTTCATTGCGAAAATACATTTATAAACAACAAACCTGGGAAGAATAAAAAGCTTAGGAAAAGTCGGAAAACAGATACTCTGTACCTGTGTACTTTTGTCTTGTGTATATATTTAACAAGGGAAGGAAATAAACAAAATAAATCCAATTATTTTAATTAAACAAACATGTTTTGTATCAGACTCACGCGCATGCGTAAATAAAACACAAGCGTTCAATTTTACAAACGTATAGCAATTTAACGAGGTGAACTAGGTTTTCAGAGTTCTATGCGTAATGTTCTGAAAACCATATGTATAAAGTAACATATCGGTTTCATATATGACTTCCATATTCCAATATCATTTTAATTTCAGTGGAGTTCGCCAGAAAGCCCGCATACGATACCTTAAAGTTTAGACTATATACTCGGCGTTTAGAATCGTACAATGTAAAAAGTGTTAACACTTTTGACACTTCTGTATTTGTCATACAAAAGTGTAAAAAAACTGTAGCCGTATGTATGTGTCATTTATCTACTTTGTAATGCGCATGTACAAATGCAATCTTCACAGAATCATTTGCCCGTTGTTCAAGTGTACTTTTACAACTCACATTTTTGGTAAAGCTAATGTACAATTTCCAGCGTAAATTTCACTGAGCAATCTACACTATGTTAATACACCAAAGACACATAATATTGTTATCAAAAAATGTATGCACAAAACCAATGATCTAATTGACACCATAATAATTAAGTAGACCTGCAGTTTCACCTACTGTATTTGTTGAAGTTATTTTGAACGAAAGAAAATTTCAAAGACGCAAATGGACACAAAAGCATAACCGGCATGCGAACATTTACCCTTCTTTACGTTCTGAGGATATTAGAATCACAATTGGACGTCGGATACGATTTTTCAACCCGATCACCAAACCTATATTTCTTTAATTTCTTTGATTTAGCTTAGCGCAAGGAAAATTGAGGTTGCCTTGACATTGCTTATTAACTGTAACGTATCTGCAACGATTTGTATAAATAAAATCATTTGCATAAGAATAAAATTTATAATAAAAGATGTGAAATTAATTGAATTTTACATGATCTTAAGAATACGGGAAAAAATTGTACAGCTTTGTAGTTTTTTTGCTATTTGATATGATAATAAAATTTCTATTTATTTATTTAAAAACTCGAAAGCGTGCAATTAAGTTTACATGAATGGAATTAGTATTTCTATTCAATGCTTTCTTTATCAGATCTGATTATGCGTATATATAAGAAAATATAACAATAAAATAAAAAAGAAAAGAGCAAGAAAAGGCAATTGTTTGCAGAAGTGGGATACTTGACGTATCTCAATGATTTTTTGACGAGACCCGACGTAACAAAGTTGCGCATCGGCAATAAAATAAAATTAGAAGAAAAGAATAAAAACCAACCGGACCGGTAGTGATGTGAGGTCGGGAGAACGGGTTGTGAGTCATTCCGGAGATTACAACACAATCCTTCCTCTTTAATCCTAGCGTCCCGGATCTCACATATCTCACAGCGTGCAGCGTGCTGTGTTTGACATGATTCTTTTGTTGTCCCCGAGAGAAATGCATTAACAGTGAAATTGCGTTTAATTTAAAACTGAATGTTTATGGGATTATTTCACATCACAGAAGAAATATTCAGATTAAAAGTTTTAAAAGCTTTACTATATCGAAGCTCTACAGAGGCGTGGTATCAGGGGACAGTGTAAAAATTGTAAAAGTGCACATGTATCACTCTTATTTTTGGAGTGAAATTTTTTTAGTAACGTTGAAAGTAATTTAGTTTAGCAGGTAAAATATAAATAGAAAAACGACATTATTAGGAATACAGGACATGATATGAGCTGTTAGCGAGTTTGTGTTGAGGGACGACCAACACGCTCCAATTCTGTTCGCATAATAGAAACAAAAGTAAAATTAGAAAAATCTAAATGGTGCCGAACACTAATGGTAATTGGATAAAAGGGGGTTTGATAGTGAGCGAAAATGTCGTCAGTCGGGGATTTCGCACTCGATTTCTGAGTTAAATTGATATACGCTGTTTAAACTCTAAGATTTGCCGCACACGGATAGACTGCTCTGCAATTTGAGTTTTAAACCGGTCGTTTCAAACTGGTCGTGTTTACAGGTCGAAAAGCAATTTCAGTTGCATGGTTGCATGTTGTTGCGGAATTTTTCTTCTGTAAGGTAGGAGCAACCATCTTTACCAATTCAGATTCAATCGAGCTCATTTGCGGACTAAAAGCCTCAATTGATTGCACATCACTTGTACAATAGTCGCATCCTGAACTGGCTTGAATCCCTGGTTGCGAAACAGTCGACCCGTGCCAGGAGGGCTTCAGAAATACAGTAGGTAATATTATATATGAGAAATTTGTGATTATTTTGTAGCTAAACCAAAATCTACGTAGGCGAAGCCATGTTGAAAGCAAGTTAATTAATAATTTAGTATATAAACACTTCATAGACTTCAGCGTTTTACGACAAAGATGGCTTAATTTAATTTTGGTAATTAATATTGGAGATGAAATTTCCAATTAATAATAACACCAAGGAATTTAGCATGGTTCTTAAAAATTACATTTGAACCCACTAGATTTATAGTTTGAGCAACCATTTTCGACTAACATAATAAAACGTAGTCTTCTACAAACGCCCCTCTTTAAAAGAGCAATACGGTTACAGAGCTACGTTGCTATTTGTTCGTTTCGCCACTGGCTCTCACCCGTGTTTGTCGACTACCGGAGTCTCGACTGTCTGTTTGCACAGAGATAACAGAAAACAAACTTTTTGTGTTTTAACAACATTGCAGCTCATCGCTTTCGTTTTTACAACAATTAGGATTAATCTAGAATAGAGAAAATTCTTATTTTGTTTCAACAATACAATACCTATTTTGTTCCTATTTTGGAATTATCATGTTATAGAGATTTAAAGATTATGGTATGAAATGTAAATATTAGAGTAACTGCAGTAATTCACTAATTATAAACAGTTATTGAAATCGTTTCATTTCAGAAAGTGAAAACGAAACCACTATTTTAGTTGAAAAAAACCGGAACCAAAATTGTATAAGTTGGGAATCAGTTAAAATTGATTTTTATGGAAAGTTTCATTTTTAATTGTTACGGAAGATAAATCCCGATTCGGGAAAATTATATTTTTAGAACTTCTAAATCAATATTTAAAAGATGCAAAACTTTTATTTTTTAATTTTTAACTACTATTTTTCAATAATAGCTATTGTTTTCTATTTTATTATGAGAATAATTTTATAAAAATATAATGTTTATTTATTGAGTTTTCGATATTTTATTAATTTTTAAAAAATATCGTTTCAAACCATGATAAACAGAGTAGATAACGATAAGTGAAAAATAAAGTGTGATCTTAAGCATGACATATTTTCTATATTGTCGGTGCAAAAAAAAAATAATGAAAAGTTCCGATATTTTCAGGTTCCACCCTTATATGCTCAGTCAGTACCGGCTTTAGGTGGAGAGAAATTTGGGTGGCCAGACTCTAGATTTTTAGTGTATTTGCCATATGGCAACATACACTATTGGCGTTGGTCGGATGGCGGGACCTAGGGGTCGGACCAAAATTTCTCGACGTTTCATAACCTCCTAAACACTTTGGCACCATTTTTAAAAATGTTTATATATATATGTATATATATATATATATATATATATATATATATATATATATATATATATATATATATATATGTGCGGGCAATAACTTTCGAAGGAGTTAATTCATTTTAACGAAATTTGGCATACATGTTGGAATCCATCACCGCACGAAGCCTATTTAAAATGGGCCCAATCGGGTCATTTTAAGGGTAGTTTTTATAGGTTGAAAAAAGTTTTTGGGCCCAAAAATACCGAAAAAATTCTCAGAATCGTTTCAAAATTGAAATTTAACCCTTTAGTAGCAATTAAAAAGTGCTCCTAAAATTATAAGCAAATCGGCCCGACAGGACCGGACTTACAAATTTTATGAAAACACTAGTTTGCGTATACGAATTTACTTACTGAAGGTCGTATTTAATTTGGTGCAGATGTTGGATTTATAACAATATTTCTACTAATAAAATTATTATTGTAAGGGGTGTATTAAGGGGTTCAATTTTTTTTATTTTGTCCAAAAACAAACTTAATTTCATTTAATAAAGCCACAATACCTGTATTAGCAAATACACTATATTGTCGGCAGGGTTTTGGCACTGCAACCCGGTTTTTTTTTTTTTTTTAATCACGAATCAAACTCGTTGGCAAAACCAAAAGTGTACAACCCGTAAATTGTTAAATCAACGCACCAATATAATATATTAAGAATTTAATGAAATCACTACACAAACAGGAAAATATGTTACTAGCACAACATATTTATGGAAGGGGGGGGGATAAAATAGCGCCTGGGGCATTCTTTCGTTAAGGTGGGTTCTGTGTTTAGCCATACGTAACATGATTAGTTCAAATTTCATGTAAAAAACGATTGAGGAGCTAGTGGCTACATTTCCGACCTAGTAGAGTAAAACTATTATTTAAATAAATTCATAACTATAGCAGCTTATGTATCTAGAACATCAATGATGTTATAATACGAGTAAATAACTACATGTTACAAACGAACGTGAACTAAAACTCACTGAAATTCGTTTTTAACATGGGGCCGTTCAAGTATTACGTAAGCACTATAGGGGGGCGGGGGGTCTTAGCTTTTCTTATTTTTGATGACATGGAGGGCGGGGGTATCTATAGATGGTAATTACGTCAGGAGTAATTATTTACTTTTTTACACAGATGGCAACCCGCACCTTGCAAACGAAATGCATTTTTAGGGATTCTTACAAATAATTAATACTTTTATGTACTCGCTTAGAACTGCGAAGGGGGGGGTAAGAGCTTTGCTTACTTTTGCTGACAAGGGGGCGTCCTCCATGTAGTCATGTACTCGTATTATAATATCATTTTTCATTTCTAACAGTCACATGTGTCAAAATATTATTAAGTTCGAGATATTACAAGTAGCTACCTATATTACATTTTTTGCACGTACGTAAAATAGCTGATATTCACTTGATTTTTTGTTTCGATATATTTGACAGTTCTATACGTGTAACAAGCTTCATTTCTATTCGGTTGTTTATGAAAAATATGTTTAATTTTAATCCTAATATACTGTTATTACTAGCTGATAGGTGATTTACGGAAATTGGTTAGATTGCATTTTTTTACTTTACACACTAGTGTTAAGTGGGTCATTTTACGGTCATATAATACAGGCATTAAAAGCTGCTATTTTGCAGGGGGTTGTACAAAAATAATTTTTGACACTATATAAACTCTTTAAATTTATAAATCTATAAAGCTACAAGGTCCTGTTTCTACTTATATAAAATTGGGGTTAAATAAGTAATGTTTCCATCACAGTTTAAACTACGAATAACTAGTCGTAGGTTAACTTAGCGTAGTGAAATCTGTTTATGTATTTCCATTGCAAAAATTGTGTTAGCTAATTGTAAGATGAATTTTACGTCGATAGAAACACCGGCTAAAGAAGCTGACATTTTCGCTGCTTTGCAATATGGTTAAACATGACCACAGGCCAATCACATTGTAAAATTCGATGTATTGACAACCCCCGGCTGAACGATAGTTGACTTTTTTATAAAACAACGCCTCAATTTGGTTGCAACATGTACACTTATGTTGTTATAGAAAAAAATTACACAAGGAACTGTCTTACAAATAACTTCAGGTGTTTGTATAATGAACAGAACCCTGCGGCGTCACTTAAATGCACATAAATCTATATATTTCAGAAATGAAGTCACGCTTATGACAGGTCACGTGTGAAATATCATGACGCTAAATAGCGTGATTCAAATTTAAACTTTCAACTTTAATAGACAACTTGTAAACAGTTTTAATTTATCTGTGTTTTGTATAGATGAAATGAAACAGCGGCGTGTCATGAAAAATGAAAAAAGGTAGTTGCGCAGGGTCAAAAAACTAAAATCGATTTTTTGCATTTTTTGTAACCATGCTGTATAAAAATTATTTTCGTTGTAACTAAGTGACTCAGGTAGATAATTTAACAGTGATAATTTCTGAATTAAAGAATTTTTGCTTTATGAAAATCAGGAAAGCAGGAAATTGTATATTTATGATTTTACATGTAAAATCCAACTGTAACGCTTTTAGATGGACTGCTCACCGTCAGATTTCCTATGGACAAGAATTTTGTCTGTGTGAGTTAACATTGGGACAGACAAATAGGGAGCCACAATGATTATAACGTGACTGGAAGTGATATCAATAAAATCCGGAACATGGGATACTGATACCACTTCCAGTCACTTTTTAAATTGTTTTTCATGGATCACATAAATAAAATTGTCGTGAACAAGTCGATCCCAACGAGTACTCCATATCTATCAACATAGCGTTCTATAGAGTTCCTCCTGAGCAACTTACTGGCAGCCGTAATTTTTCAATTTTCGGCAGAATAAAAATAATAATTGTGGCTACCCAATTATAACTCACACGAGTCTGAGTATTCGATATTTAGGAAATTAGAAGATCGACTCTGGAGGTAATTACACCGGATCAGCACCACGGACTACCTGTAGCAAACGTGACGCGCCACACTGCTAACAAACCTTTACAAAATACCATAATAGAATCTACATGTGTATACTGCATGGTTTTGGTTAGTATTATGCGGTACAAAAGAAACAAAGCGACACAAATTTGACACAGCTACGACACAAAACAGAGACGGTATAAACAAGACATGTCACAGAAATATCTATTTCATATGTGTAATATGTACATTGTATAGCATTGAACGTGATTTATGTTAAACGTAGATATTATATAATATAAATAATTACTATTTATTAAACAATAACCAACGTCTCACAATTAAAATAGGTAACAAAACAAGTTTTGTTATGACTCAAGTGGTCATTTATACGACCAGTTGCCTTTGTTGGAGCAAAATTATTAATAAAACTACGAAATTAATTACTACTAATACTCGGGAGCCTAATGGTATTTATTTTTAGGGTTGAGTCTTCTATAAATATTCCAATTCTGAACGTTGATGACCTCTGATGTTGCGCGTCTATTATTTTCAATCACTCTCTCGATTTTTGAGACAAGTTATAGACTTATATGTAGTGCGAAGAGAAAATATTCATTACTGAAAAAGTTTTTTTAATTTTTCAGTAAGTATTTGAACATTCTCTTCTTTCACTATTCGACACGAAAATAGATATTGAAGATTAAACATTTGCGTCACAATTAAAATGAAAAATATATGTCTAGTTAATGCTAATCGATTAATAGTTTTTTTTTAATAAAAGTTTTTGGAGATATTGCATACAAGAGCGACGGGACGCGACCGAAGCGCAAGAGCGTTCTGTATCGCTTGTCACACTATTGAGTCGCAGTCGTTACGTGAGTAAATCTGTTGAAGTCTCCGATAGTTGGTCATAAGTAAAAATAGTACTTTTATTATTTTACTATAATGAAATATGCTCTCTCGATTCTCAACTTATTATCATAAATATGGAAACAGACTTTTAGAAAGTCAAATGGCTTATAAAAAGTGTTCGCTTCAAATGTAAAAATAATAAGCGTATAATATTATCAAAGCGTAATAAAATGTAAATGATAAAACTACATACGTGCTACCATTAAAAGCTGAATAAAGCATGTATATACTGAACAGGCCACCATTCCATGTACCTATAAGCAAAAGAGAAATAAAAGGTTGTATTTTCTTTGAAAACAACAAAATGTAAAGCGTGTTGCATAATAATATCAGAGCGCGAACCGAGCGCCTAGGAGGAAATGTAAATTTACGAAGACAGTTTATATAATGTAACGAGAACATATGGAGAGTAAAAAACTCGGTTTGCACGGACGTGTGGCGTCTCTAGCGGCGTCCTGTAAGACTAGACTGTAACCTAGCGTAGAGCAAAATATGTGTCGTCATATGGAATTCCCATACGGCGCGAACTGGATGCTGAAATCATGCCGACAGATAATGTGTATGCACGTATCAAATGTGAACAAAAAATAGGTTTTAACAAGATAACTCGATGACGTGAGATTTAACCAATTATAAAATTATATAAAATATCCACTCGAAGTCAAACAAGCTCAATATTATGAAAGAAAATTGCATTATTCACCATGGACCGCAGGGGATGTCAAATTCGTTTAGGGTTTTGAAATTAGATAACATAAAGTTAAAAGAATACCAAAAAGTCTTTCCTGATCTGATTAACTAATTTATTCAAAGTTTACAATTTGGACGATGTTTTGTGCACCATTTTCAGGTCCAATCTATTTGAATCGAAAAGAAATTTTCAACAGTCTTTTTTAATTTTATATCAAGCGATCCTTAAGAAAATATACTTTTTATTATTAGAAAGAATAGTTTTAAGCTAGGACCAGATACATGCCAAGATTGGCTCAAAACTCAAAAGTAATTGGTCAATATTTGCTTCAAATCTTGTCTTCCCCTACTCCAATGACCTCAAGCTGTCTACAGACTGGCCCAGCCTAACCTATTGTTCCTTGGCGAATATTTACTTCCAAAATACTTAACCTCCAGTATTTTGCAGTAGGTACAGGCATTAATAAGAATATAATTATTAATACCTACATCTCAATAATCTTTAATTATTATGGTTTTGAATTACATAATTAATTAAAAACAAAACCGTTTCAAAATGCAAATTATGCATCTTCTTTTTCTATTTCAGATACAAAATAGCTAGTTGTGTTAGTTTTAAAAACTAAATGACAAAAATACGAAACTTCAAAATATATTTATTGAAATAAAATACTTTTTGTGTTATTATGGTTTCACAATTTCATGGATTTTATTAAAACATAATCGACGAATGTATATCGACTGATTGGAGCACTATCAAACAAGGCGGCTCCTTTAACTTGGGTTTAGGGTTGCCAGGCGTCCGAATTTAGCCGGGCATATTTGGCTTTTTGGTCATGTATGGCCTGTATGGTTTATTGTCAACGGCGAACTTTTATTTTCTTGTGCCAAAAGAGGACTATTGTTTTTGTTGTCTTTTGTCTATTTATTAGAGTTTCTACATTTTATGTTAAAAAAAAAAACATTATCGTAATTGCCACATGATATGGCTGTTTACTGATTGTTTTCTGCAGTTATAATATTATGTTGATTTTGTAATAAAACCTGTGCTTGATTTGTAATAAACAATTAAAAAACCTGAGTTCCGTTTTGTAGTTCGATTTAGGGCTAAATGTCTGACTAAATCTCCAATCTGGGTTGGAACCTGGTCGACCAGTGCTCCAATACCTTCCAGCCTTGAATATTCGACGATCATTGCTACTGGCATAGCGCTCGATCTCATAACCATTACTGGACGTTATTGGACCAGGATTGCCATGTGCGAAGCCTAGGTTATGTATTTTTACTTCTTTGTTCCGAAATAAATTGAAGCATGGTGCTAGCGTCTGAGATAAGGGCAGGATTGTTCTATATCTTAAAAATATAAAGAAAAGTGGTTTCCACATGGTTCGTGTGCGTGTTTGTGAAATTTGTCATGCATAATTTCTGCAAAAATATTCAAATTTAAAAGTATGTATTTGTCTTCTTAAAGAGTCCAGGTTTATTACTTTTAGTGCCAGTAAGATCAATGATCTGAAAATATGCACATTTTAATAGCATTCGGTTACGTACATTCGTGAACGCATATGTGGAGCTGGTTTTAACGTATAACCTGCAGAGTAATCCGCCGATGAGAGACAAAAAATGAATGAAGTTTTACGATAGCTAAATGATTGCAACAAGGACTTACGTAGTTTTGGATAACCCTGTTGCAATACATGTATAGCTTGAGGTGGTTGGCTGAGCGACAGAAGAAGAATATAGTCTATTGTGGCAAACTCAACTCTTTGCAACAAGGATCTTGTTATTTTTTACGACAATCATTAAGGCGAAGAAGGAGAAACACAGAACGGTTATTTTACCTACTAGCTCTATATAGGCTATACAGACAATACACAACTTACGAACTTCTCTATGGAGATTCTTGGTGGCGATAGCTTTACACAAGTCGATTTATAAAATAACTTCAATTAAACTAGGTCAACAATCCATTTTTTTAACTTCCCGCTAAGAAAATTGAAAATTTTCAAAAATTGGGAAGTTATTGGTTTCACCCCGATTTTCGAAATTTGAGTTTTAGTCAGATCTCGACGTTTGAGATCCCAGGAAGCTATTCTGACGATTTTTAAAATGATGTCCGTATGACTGTGTGTGTGTGTATGTATGTGTGTGTGTGTGTATGTAAACCCCTCGTAACTTTTGAACGGGTGGACCGATAAAACGCGGATTGCGGCATCTGAAAGGAACTTGCTGAACTTAGATTTCCTGAAAATTGAAACTGATTCGGCCAGGTAGATTTTGAGAAATCTCAAAAATAAAGCTTTTTGGAAAGCAGTTTTTTTTAATATTTTGAAATATTTTCGAAACTGCCGTAGCGATTAATTCCAAAATCTAATCAGCTCTATTCCTCATAAAATAACGTCAATCGCCGCAAACCGCATCAAAATCGGTTAATCCGTTCGAGAGATATCGTCGGAGAAAAATTCTGAAAAAAAAGTTTTTTCAAAATAACTTCTCAAATTTTTGTTTGATTGATTTTTCCGTAATAAGTTATTTTTTTGGACTTGAAAAATTGCGCCGATTGCCGCAAACGGCACCTCGATAACTTGATTCGTTCAAGAGATATCGTTGAAGAAAAATTTTGAAAAAAATGGTTTTTTAAAATATCTTCTCAAATTTTCGTTAGATTGATTTTTTTGTAATAGATAATTTTTTGTACTTGAAAAACTTCTTCGATTGCCGTAAACACCATCTCGATCGGTTGATTCGTTCGAGAGATATCGTTGACAAAAAATTTCCAAAAAAGTGTTTTTTCAATATATCTTTCCAAATCTTTGTCAGAATTTTATAACGGTTTATAGTTTCATAGTTTCGGAAGTATTTTGATAATAAAAAAATCAAATATTCTTTTATTCCGAAGATCTGTCAAAAAGAAATTAGTTAGGTAGCTAACAAGCATGCTTTGATTAATTTTTACGTTAAATCATATTATGTAACCATGGAAACAAATACCATAACCGTAAACCGTTAACAGAAATTTTATTTTATTATAATATTTCAAATGTCAATATTTATGAAGTTGAAATGATTCTGTCGCCCAATTGGCTGGAATTTTTTAAAATAGCTTTTAACAAACACCGTAGGGGTAAGCCACATTTCAATAGATCGGAAACAGCGGGAAGTTTCAGGGATGGCCTGCAGGGTCAACCGTTTTTCAGATTTTTTTTAACGAAACTCGTCTCTGTTTAAAGAAGCAAAGAAGTTTCGAAATACAATGAAGCAGAGAAGAGAGCGACGAGGCGCACAACGTACCGCAGGGAAACGAGCAGTGCCGAGTGCGTTTAACAGCAAGACTCCCATAGCCTCTGAGTGCCTAACTAAATAGATACAAAAACAAAAATCGAACACAGAAAGTTTCAGCACGAGCTTCACGGAATATTGGATTTCCGAACACGTGTGTAAATTTTGGATTTTTTGTATATTATACACCCTCGACAAGAGGTCATACGCAACAAGTGCGTCGTAAATAAAAGAACAGATTTTTTGTCCATACTGTAAACTATACCTGTTAGAGAATTTGCAGTATCGGTATTAAGTACAGTTACCCAAGCAACAAGTCGAACAACTTCACAAACACAATTTAATAAAAAATTTTGTCGGTCTGTTTTCATCAATATACCAAAACCTACTTAAATTATATTTTCTTTAATAAAATAACCTGAAGACATTATACAATATATAGGTATCTATATATAGATAACGAGCTTATAAAAACACGCAAAGTTTTCTTGACTTTCCATTTTCTTTAACAAAGTTTAAAATATAGACGAAATAATAATAAGACACAATATACGGTATAACAAAGCCGTAAGAAATAAAAGATCTTATCATTGTTTGATTTCATGTAATAAATTAACATGTTTTAATTATTAAAGATGTGTCTGGTAAATATAATAAACTCAAAGGTAGGTACAATTATTTATAAATACAATAGATCAACAAAATTACTTAATAACAAAAAAATTCCAGCCAATTGGGCGACAGGACCATTCCAACTTCATCAATATTGACATTTGAAATATTATAACAAATAAAATAAAATTTCTGTAATGCGAGCGGTGACGCGGGTATCGGCTAGTAACAAATATAATAGCAAGGGACGAAACGTCGCTATAAATAACAAATAAGTGTTTACTTAAAAAGTCCTTTTTCCCGACAAATAGTTTTTATATTTGCTACTAGTTTCCATGGTTACAACATTAGTTTTCACCTGTAAAAATACCCTATTGAAGCATGCTTGTCAACTATTTTTGACAGATCAATAAAACGCCAAAATAAAAGAAAAGCTGTTTTTTTTTTAGTTTCAAAATATTTCCGAAACTATAAAGTTTAGAAAAAAAAAATTTACAAAAACTTTCTTAGAAAAATAAATAGAACATAAATCATTATGGAAAAGTATATCAATTGTATGAGAAAAAACAACGTTATAGCATATATTTCTTATGCGCATGCGCCGATTTTCCTCGGAAACAATAGGGCTCTTCATATTTGCATACCAAACATCCTCCCAAAATTTGGTTTCAACTTGTTCATCCGTTTGGCCTGTATCATGCTCACAGATTAACAGACAAACAGACGCACAGAGTTTTTAAAAAATATATTTTTTGGATTCAGGAGACCTCCAAACGAAAAAGTATTTTAAAAATTTGAACAGTGAATTTTGACCTAGTGGGTTGGAATGGAAAAAAATTGACGTGCGACAAAATCATTCCAACTCCAAAAATTCTGACATTGGACATAAACAAAAAAAAAAAAAAAATATATATATATATATATATATATATATATATATATATATATATATATACATATATATATAAACATTTTTTAAAATGGTGCCAAAGTGTTTAGGAGGTTATGAAACGTCGAGAAATTTTGGTCCGACCTCTAGGTCCCGCCATCCGACCGATGCCAATAGTGTATGTTGCCATATGGCAAATACACTAATAACAGGGCTCTTCAGTCTTCATACTGCATGTTGTAGATTCTGAAACAGCCTTTTTGCAACGACAAGTTTTTTTACATTTTGGAATACACATGACGAAAAAATATTGTGAAATTTTGAAAACTGCATTTGGACCTAAATTAGTACCTACCATTCACTTACGACGTTGAAATAGTAAAAAAAAAATTATAATTAGCCTCACCCTCATAAGCCCACATAAGAAGTCAAAAAAATTTGAAAAACGGTTGACCCTGCAGGCCAACCCAGGAACTTCCCGCTAATCTATTAAGATGTGGCTTACGTTTTGTTAAAAGCTATTTTAAAAAATTCCAGCCAATTGGGCGACAGGATCATTCCAACTTCATAAATATTGACATTTGAAATATTATAATAAAATAAAATTCCTGTTAACGGTTTACGGTTATGGTATTTGTTTCCATGGTTACATAATATGATTTAACGTATAAATTAATCAAAGCATGCTTGTTAGCTACCTAACTAATTTCTTTTTGGCAGATCTTCGGAACAAAAGAACATCTATTTTTTTTTTGTTATCAAAATATTTCCGAAACTATGAAACTATAAACCGTTATAAAATTCTGAAAAATATTTGGAAAGATAAATTGAAAAAACACTTTTTTGGAAATTTTTTGTCAACGATATCTCTCGAACGAATCAACTGATCGCGGTGCTGTTTACGGCAATCGAAGCAATTTTTAAAGCACAAAAAATAATCTATTGCAAAAAAATCAATCTTTCGAAAATTTGAGAAAATATTTTGAAAAACCATTTTTTTCAAAATTTTTCTTCAACGATATCTCTAAACGAATGAAGTGATCGAGATGCCGTTTGCGGCAATCGACGCAGTTTTTTAAGCACAAAAAAGTAACTTATTACCAAAAAATCAATCAAATAAAAATTTATTTTAGAAGGAATAGAGCTGATTAGATTTTGGAATTAATCAGTATGGTAGTTTCGAAAATATTTCAAAATATTAAAAAAAACTGCTTTCCTAAAAGCTTTATTTTTCAAAATCTACCTGGCCGAATCAGTTCCAATTTTCAGGAAATCTAAGTTCACCAAGTTCCTTTCAGATGCCGCAATCCGCGTTTCGATCGGTCCACCCGTTCAAAAGTTATGAGAGGTTTACATACATAAACACACACACACACACACACACAGAGACATTCGGACATCATTTTAAAAATCGTCAGAATAGCTTCCTAGGATCTCAAAACGTCGGGATCAGACAAAAACTCGAATTTCGAAAATCGAGGTGAAATCAATAACCTCCCAATTTTTGAAAATTTTCAATTTTCTTAAGTTAAAAATTTCGACGTTTCACATCTTTTTGAAAACTTAGTAACGTACGATAAGAGACATATGAATATGTCTCTTATCGTACGTTACTAAGTTTTCAAAAAGATGTGAAACATGTCGAAATTTTATGATCCCAACCAGCTCCAATAGTGATGCGCCATATACTATGTATATATAGGCAATAATGACACTATAATAATGTTTTACGTTCTGTTTCGATTATTGACTGTACTATGACCAAACTGAAACTAATTGTAATGCAACATGTACGAACACAATTCTGTAAAATCGATAACGCTGCATATCGACGTATCCTGTAACACGCCAAATTCGTCATGCACAGAAAACTGCAAACAGCGTATCGATTAACTATAAGACGGATTATAAAGTTCTATCCACATCCAATAATAGCTTAAGATCTAGGGGCCTTTTCAATATTTTCTACAATGGCAATTGATTAGTACCTTTCCAAAGACGAAATAAGCACTATGGCTGAATGTACGGACTTTAAACTTTTAAAAATGCAATAAAATTTACTCAAATCGGCAAAGCTAAAATTGAAGAGATTACAAGTTTATAATTTTTACTCTCATATTTATGAAAAAAATCTGAAAAACGGTTGACCCTGCAGGCCATCCCTGGAACTTCCCGCTATTTTCGATCTATTGAGATGTGGTTTACCTACGGTGTTTGTCAAAAATTATTTAAAAAAAACACTTTCTCTCGAAAAAAATCAATTGATTTTAATTAGCTTTGCGGTATTTGACGCAGTTTTTCAAGCTCAAAAAATTAATATGTAATAAAAACATCAATCTGACAAAAATTTGGGAAGATATCTTGAAAAAACTCTTTTTTTGTAAATTTCTCGTCAACGATATCTCTCGAACGAATCATCCGATCGAGATGCTGTTCACGGCAATCGACGCAGTTTTTAAGCACAAAAAATTATTTATTACAAAAAAAAATTAATCCAACAAAAATTTGTGAAGTATTGTTAAAAAACGTTTTTTTTCAAAATTTCTCTTCAACGATATCTCTGGAACGAATCAACTGATCGAATGCGGTTTGCGGCAATCGACGCAGTTTTTCAAGCACAAAAAAATAATCTTTTACAAAAAAAATCAAACTTACTAAATTATGAGATATTTTGAAAAAACGTTTTTTTTTTCAAAAATTTTCTTCTACGATATCTCACGAACAATTAACCGATTTTGATGCGGTGTGCCGCAGTCGACGTTGTTTTATGAGGAATAACTGATTAGATTCTGGAATTTATCGGTCCAGTAGTTTCGAATATTTTTCAAAATATTTCAAAAAAATTGTTTTCCAGAAAGTGTTATTTTTAAGATTTCTCAAAATCTAGCGGCCCGAATCAGTTCCAAATCTCAGAAAATCAAAGTTCGGCGAGACCCTTTCAGATGCCGCAAACCGCGTTTCGATCGGTCCATACGTTCAAAAGTTATGAGAGGTTTACATACATACACACACACACACAGACAGACATACGGACATCATTTTAAAAATCGTCAGAATAGCTTCCTAGGATCTCAAAACGTCGAGATCTGACGAAAAGTCGAATTTCGAAAATCGAGGTGAAATCAATAGCTTTCTAATTTTTGAAAATTTTCAATTTTCTTAGCGGGAAGTTAAAAATGGATGACACCATCACTTACCAGAGGGAAAAGTCTGTATTACCGTAAAACTTATTTGTAAACCTGGCAGGCTAACAGACTATGATGGCTAGTTTATATGTAGTGTTGATTTTATTTACATTTTTATTGCAATCGCTGAATTTTTGTAGATTTAGTGGGGGGCATAGATTATAAATTAAAGTTGTTGAGCTTCTCCGATGAACGGAACTGCCGCCATTTTAGTGAAAAAATGTATTTCGTTTTTTTTAGTATTCTGTAAAGGGATTTGAAGACTTGTACATTTTTTTTTTGTAAAATTGACATTTTTAAATCAAAGCTGTAAATACTTAAGACAGAGTTCAAAATAATTTTTAAATCAGAAAAAATTACAAAATATCACATTTTTACTAATCCAATATAAGTAGCCACACTAACATTACTGTGAATGGTGCTTAAGTCCGTATACCTACAGCTTGCTGCTTATACGAATGTCATTTATTTTCTTATTCCTTCTGAGTCAGGATTTTTATTATATAATCTTATTCACAAAAAGGCCATTTTAATGTTCCAAAAGGAATACGGGATATTAAGTTACTCCGTACTCATTATTATTATTCCTTAGAATGTTTTTCAGCTTCTAGCTAAGCAGATGTTACAACCGACGGACTGTCTAATTATATCCCAATTTGAAGTTTCCACTTCTAGCTATCGGAGAATGATTATTTGCATACAAGAATTATACGCACGAGGTCTTATCAAAAGAAAAGACAGAGGAAGAAAATTCCACTCGTCGTCATCTAATTTATGGTCAAAAAGCAACACAATTCAATTTAACTTCTCAATTTTAGATTAATCGTTATCGTTATAACGTTGACAATCGATAAAATGGCTTATTAAAAATTCAAAAAAAATCTCTATTTTTTCAAAGTTTATTACTACCCTGTATTAATACAGTTCCGAAATGTGAATGCAAATATTAATTAGTTAATTAATTAATTATTGAGAAACAGAACAGCATCGAGTCAGTACCGCGACTAAATCATTAGAAAAGCTAAAAGCTAAAGATGTACAACCCACAATTTCGAAAATCGGGGTGAAACCAATAACTTCCCAATTTTTGAAAATTTTCAATTTTCTTAGCGGGAAGTTAAAAATGCCGTTCTTTGTTCTGAAGATCTGTCAAAAATAAATTAGTTAATTAACTGACAAGAATGATTTTACATACCTTCCCTACTTAGCACCTATAAAACCGGCACTTCATTTAACCATATCTACTTTTTATCTAAATCATATAAACATTAATCTCTTCTATGTTATTATATTATTATAGCTTAATTTAATTTGCTGCACAATATCTCATGTAGTTTTTTAATGTATTATCATAGTGGGGAATGGTACTACTAATTTAGATCAAATTTCACTTTTCAAAATTTTACAATATTTTTTTGTTTTGAGGTCTCCTGAATTCAAAAAACATATTTTTGGGAAAACTCTGCGCGTCTGTTAAATAGCATATTTTTATTATCTAGGTACCCATTTAATTTAGCTGACAGAATAGTTTTTTTTTTTTTTTTTTGTTAATTTTCCGTAATGATTTCAGTTTCACGTGGATACGAATTTATAGGACAAACGAAGAGTGCAAAGCATAATAAAAATGTCCGTCCCATAGATCACGTAAGGACGGCGATGAAAAGAAGGTACCGGGCCGCGGAAAGAAAAAGGATGGCATTATCATTAACCTTTCATGGTTTGTATGCTAATGCAATGTGCACAGGCGAGACGTGGCGCCGGGTAACTGACGGAGCAATGAAGGGTGCGAGAGGATAATGCGGCCACGCCGCTACTGTTTATAACTCTATGGTTATATGAACGCCCCTGCTGTCTTCAGTTGAATATTTGACTTAACGCACCCGCATTTATAAAGCCTGTCGCCCATTTGTCCATCCTGGAACGATGCAGCGCAGCAAAACTTGGAAACGTGCAATCAAATTGAAATGCGCACACGTCGTACCACAGTGCGTTAGTTCTAAATGGATTGACAAGTTTCCATCCGGAGAAATCAAATTGGTGGACATTCTTATAATTAGCGCCGGACACATTTGACAGTAAATGCTGCTGGAAATTCAGTCCCGCCGATGTTCGTTTTTCCCAGAATAAGATACACTGATCTATTTCTTCGTGCTGGACCATCAGATGCGATAGGAGCAGGCAATTCTTCAGGATGGATGACAGAAGTAGAATTTTTAAAATTCTTGGATCATTTCATTCAACATGTCAAACCTTCCATTGAACAGCCCGTTCTCCTTCTGCTGGATAACCACAGCTCACATGTAAATTTTCACGTCGTGGAGAAAGCCAAAGTAAACAACATAATCATGCTGTCATTTCCCCCGCACTGCTCTCACAATTTACAACCATTAGATGTATGCGTTTATGGCCCATTTAAAAACCACCTTAATCGAGCACAGACGGCCTGGATGTATAATCATCCAGGAAAAACAATGACGATTCATGATCTCCCAGGCGTGGTGAAAGATTCACTGCCTTTGGCCCTAAATCCTGTAAATATCATGAGTGGATTTAGATCAACAGGGATATGGCCCTTGAATGTTGATATTTACTGACGAAGTTTTTTAATTCAGTAATAAAAAAGTGTTTTATATAAGATTTAAGAAAGTTCCTGCCAAAGTTATGTGATTATTACTGTTAAAAAGTTGAAAAATTACGATATAGATATTATAATTACTCATACATTTTATAAGACTGTTTAGAGTGATCTCTTTTGTTCATAACGTTTTGAAATAATAAAAAAAATGATTTATCATTGATGATTTTGTTTATTTACCTACTGTAACATCGTGCCCCGAAGCTGTAACAACTAGCCCCAAGTCAGGGGTAAGTTGTTACAATCGACTTATTTGATTAATTGTCCATTGTGAAAAAAATTACGTAAATTTTAATATTTTTCCAATAATATTTTGCTAGCTGAATAGACATACTAACGGTAAAAGCAATCAAATGTATACATTATTTGATAGCTTTTGTGATATTGGCAATTATCTAAAAATTGTAACAACGTGCCCCCCGCTCCCCTATTGATAAATAGTATTTTTGTAATTTCGTAGGTTCGTAAATACATGACGGAACTTTCCACACGCTTCCTTTTGTTTTTTTTATTTATTCTTTCTTACTAAACTGAATCACATTTTGTTTGAATTTATACATATAAAAGACTTCACACACTATGTCTACACGGACTGGCACAACACGACCTGCAGCCTGTACGATTTCGCACACTATACCTGTATGGACCAGCAGCTTTTGGTGCAGGGTCCGTATAGTATACATTTTGCAGTTTTCAAAGAGTGATTCTGCAGTATGAACTTGGAAGATGAAGACGCCAAGATACAATAAAAAAAAATGTTGGGTTTATCCTATCAATGAAAGGAGGAAGCAGTATGGTGAATTTCGTCATTTATTTCCTGAAATATGGAGAGAGATCAACAAAAATTCTTTCAATATTTTTGAATGTCACAGTACAAATTCTATGAGCTCTTGGATATCATTCCTCCTCACCTACGGTATCTAAACACAAGATTAAGTCGGTCCAGCACGACACGATTTGCTCTGAAGATCGTTGTTGAGTGCAGGTGCTGCTGCAATGTACGCTATTACGTTAAATAATATGTGTACCTTCACCACCAGGCTTTTCTGTTCCATGCAGGTATAGTGGGCGCGGTCTTTCTTGTAAGCACAGCGATCATCTCTGAATAATTGAGCGCTGTATAGTCTGTTGCCTTTTTTTGCTGGGCCGTTCCTAGTGATGAGCAAAGCAAGACCAAGACTGGGTAAGTCTTGATCTTGTTCTTGTTCTTGCTTATTCGGTCTTGGTCTTGCTCAAATACTTCTAGCCTTGGTCTTGCTTATAGTCTTGGTCTTGCATATATAGTTCGGTCTTGGTTTTGTTCTTGGTTATATAGTCTTGGTCTTGTATATATAATCTCGGTCTTGTTCTTGATCTTGGTCTTGCGTGTTAAGTCTCGGTCTTGCTCATCTGACCTGGTACTTACTTACGTTTTTTTAATATTTTTTTGTAAACACTATCATTATAAAAACCCTTAAAGCTATAAATTATAAATAACTCACAATTAATAATTAATTAGTAGATCAATTTATTTTATTGCAATCATTAAAATATAAAAAATCTATTGTCTATATATAGGTATACTTTTGTTTATTTCAAAAATGCGTTTTTTTTTAATATGATTAAAAAATCCTTTCCCCACATTAAATACCCTATTTTTACACTCTGTAATCATCCTAGATGACTGGAAAATTTTTTAGAGACGATGTGAATAATTGCCAATTTTTCTTGTTCAAACAGAGAAGAAACTACACTTACTAACCGAAATACGATACAAGCAAAATTTTTGGAATTTGTATTATTTAGCAATAGTCTTGCATATTTGGTCTTGGTCTTGCATACTCGGTCTTGCATACTCAGTCGTGCTTTTGGTCTTGGTCTTGCTAGTGTAAACAGTCTTGATCCAGCTTTTTTGCAAGACCAAGACCAATTTTGCTCATCACTAGTTGTTCCGTTCCGTGACGTGTTAGATTATTAGTGGGCGACAAGCTTAAGCACACCGACGACCACAAGTGGACGGTAAACCGTCTGCTAACGGATTTCGCTGTGCCAGGCCGTGATGGAGAAATGGGCGCCAAGCTTTAATCTACCGTGTGCCTGTACACGCACGGACAAAACTGACTTAAAGCAACCTAGTTAAATATGATACATATATACGAAACGGTAGTGCTATCACAAACGCGTTCCAGGGATTTTATGATCTCAGTTGTGAGGTGTATGTTTTGTTTTATTGCTTCAGTTGTCATGGCCAAAAAAAAAACAAAAGAAAAACTTAAATGTTTGCACGGATAATTTATTTCTACTTTTTAATTAAATAAACCTTTATAATCTATCCATTTTAAGACCTGCACATATAGATCCTCACAAAGGACATAAAAATGTAAGTGAACTGAATGAATAATATCGACTTTTTTCTTTATAAAAAACAAACACAAAATTTGGTATAGTTCATCAGGTCCACTTAAAACTATATTTATTTAATAAACATTGAATTGACCTTTGAAAAAAAAAACAAGCTCTTTAAAAATAAAAGAAAACCGGGTCGCAGTGCCAAAACCCTGCCGACAATATAGTGTATTTGCTTATACAGGCAGTGTGGCTTTATTATGCGAACTTAAGTTGGTTTTTGGGCAAAATAAAAAATTTTACTCCTTAATACACCCCTTAAAATAACATTTTTTTTCTTAATTGCAATATTATTATCAATCGAACCTCTATATCAAATTATACACAATTTTCAGTAAATAATTCACTATCTGCAAACTAGTGTTTTCATAAAATTTGTAAGTCCGGTCCTGTCGGGCCGATTTTATTAAAATTTTAAGGACACTTTTCAATTACTACTAAAGGGTTAAATGTCAATTTTGAAACGATTCTGAGAATTTTTTCGGTATTTTGGGGCCCAAAAACATTTTTCAACCCCTAAAAACTACCCTTAAAATGGCCCGATTACGCCCATTTTAAATAGACTTCTTGCGGTGACGGATTCCAATATGTGGGCCAAATTTCGTTAAAATCAATTAACTCTTTCGAAAGTTATTGCCCGCACACACACACACACACACACACACACATATATATATATATATATATATATATATATATATATATATATATATATATATATATATATACGCATATATATATATATATATAAATATATATATACATAATATATATATATAAACATTTTTAAAAATGGTGCCAAAGTGTTTAGGAGGTTATGAAACGTCGAGAAATTTTGGTCCGACCCCTAGGTCCCGCCATCCGACCGATGCCAATAGTGTATGTTGCCATATGGCAAATACACTAAAAATAATTTGCTTATATAATATGTTCCTACTTAGTGTATGGCTGCACCCAGTGGCGGATTTACAAATTTGCCGCCAGTAGGCTATTAAATTTTTGCCGCCCCTACTGACCTCTGAAATTCGATACCCTAGTTCGCAATCATATTAATAACAAAAACGACTACGCAAATACGTTGTACAAAAAAAAATATTTAAGTATTGAAACGTATTACACGTCGATTGATTTGTGTGAGTGGACCTAGTAACATTTAGGTACATGGAGAAAAAAATTATAGAAATGATTAATAAAAAAAATGAGTAAAAATTACTAAATTTAAATTGCAGTATTGAAACGCTATTGGAATATTTTAAAAATTCATGATCACAAAAGTATATTTTACAGACCGTTTAGTAATTTTTCATATACAGTCGTTAGAGTGTTCCGTATACTGAACAGTACTAAAATATTGTAATTTTTGTTAAATTTTAGAAACTCGTTTTCTCTATGTATATAATAAATAATGTTTTTTTTTATTTCTGTAAGACAAACATTTTTGGGCCAAATTTGCCGCCCTAGGCTTCAGCCTACTCAGCCTGCTGGAAAATCCGCCACTGGCTGCACCTTCACTAAATCCGTATTTCTCTCGATTGAATTTCGGTCGACACCGAAAGAAAAGCAAACACTAAGATTGTAATGCATGTGCCTGAATTAGAAACGGAAGCCCGATATGACAATAAGCGTTGACGGTCAATCAAACGTGTTTGTTTCCAGTTCAATCCCTCATTGCGATGACACATATCATGACAGAGTTGTTGATTGATCCTGTAAACAATAGTCGTACGGTGGTAGCCTTTGAATTTATCCGAGTAATTTCGCATAGATTGGCAAGTTTAAAAAAAGTTTCTTTTAGATCTATTTTCATTAAACTGATGTACCCATGTCTTTCTTACGTCTCTTATTAAGAAGAAAGTTTTTCTAACAGTAATTAATATAAAAAAATCGTCATGAGAGTCACTTCATCATAATACACAACTGCAACTGCTTTCCGATCGGAATCGGAACACATAAATTGGGTCGGGAGAAATACAGATCAATGTAGGTACGTATAGCTTAAGGCTAAAAGTCGAACCGAAGAATTGACTGTTATAAGACAATATTTTTTTCTTTTCATGTCGGATGTTTGTGTTATTTTTCATTTTAATTACATTGTATATAGTTCATTTAAAAAATATTATTTTATTACGAAACTTATCACGTTACCTTTACCAACCTTAGTGATAGCAATAATTGATCATTTTATATTGAATGTCTTATTTGTGTTTCATTAGTTTTTTTATATACCTACCATAACCACCCGCAACAATGTTTTGTCGTATAGAGAAAATCACATCAAAATCGGTATCTGCGGTATCATAGCTCTTCAAAAGGCTGATCGATTTTAATGAGGTTTTAGGTTATAGGATACAAAAATTCGACCCAAACAACCTTTTTTATGGTTCAGGGGTTAAAAATAATTGCCGCAGTTTTGCAATATGTATAATTTCCAAAAATGATGTTTAATAGTTTCAGAGTTATACAGTTTTACATGGTTTTATTTAATCTAGATTGTAATACGTTCACATTCATCGCAAGAAGTTTTACGATGGTCAAATAAAACGACTTCCGCTAAAGTTCAAACACCTACGTAGCAATATCTGCAACGGAAAGTTCGTAAACACTCTCTAATGAAAACATATTTCATGGAAAACTTTGCATTATCTAAGTAAATCATCAAAGAATATTTTTAAATAATTCTCCGAAGAAAGGTACAGTTTGCAAACATTTATTATGATAATGATACAGGGGATTATTTAAAAGTTTCTTGAATTTTGATACAACAGCTTTTTTAACAATTAATATATCAATAAAAGTTTAAAAATGTTTATAAAAGGAATATAAAATAATACAGTAGACCTCGCTTGTAAAGTATTCGTATATGTACATCGAACTAATGAAAGAAATTATGTCACTAACGGGAATTGCGAACTTTTAATATAAAATTTCATTATAGGAACAGGGTCTAGGTTTATATTTTTTTTCTAACGTTTTTGCCGGTTTAATGGACTTTCTATATGAGATCTAGAGGAGAAAATACATTTAAAAAATGTTGGTCTCTTAATACCAGTATTACTCAAGAACGTTCCAACCGATTCGGATTGATAAGTACATAAACTAAGGGTACTTTTCATTTGGCTATATATGATTGAATTAAAAGTGTCAATCGACACACTTTTATAATAATTAATAAATAAAGCTTTTGTCGCAACCCGTATAATATTATACACCTAGCAGTTTAAAATTTTCAAAAGCAAACTGTCTAAATTTCAATTGTACTTAAAAAATGCTTTATAAATCTCACTTAATTTAATCAGCTTAACGTACCAATTTCAATTTTAATTAAAGGATCACTCCGAATATTTCTATTTCAATTTCATCTTTCTACGCAGCCAACGTTAGGTTCTTAAATATACAATGTGTATCTGCACAAATACAAATTAAATTAAAACATAATATTCACGCAAGAATACGGAATTATTGATTTTCCTTTATTATTTTATAAATCTACACTGAACCAAAATAGTAGATTATTTTATAAAATATGTCGTCACGCATTAGCATTTTATTTTGTGTGAAATAGTAGACTATTTTGCTAGAGCAGTTGCTTTAGCAGTCACATGAGCTATAATAACGTCACGCACGAGATACATAGATAATATTTTTTGCCGTACCCCCTATAAAAGAGTTGATTTTTACAGAATTTTCAAAGTTTTTGAGCAAGTTCACTTCCATTATTGTAGACTGCGTTTGATGTTCGTATATTTGCTATGTTCCGGATTTCTTTTGTTTAACTTTACGCACTATTGCGAAAAAAGGCCATTTTAACACCGCTATACAGAAATGAAAGGCAGCTATTTTATAGGAGGTAGTGCAAAAACACATTTAAAAGTTGCTCATTTCTGTGAATGACGTGTTTTTTTATCTGTTTTACATTAATTGCTTTCCCGACTGCTATCATAGCTAACATTTTAGCTTCAATAAGGGTTATCTCCACAGTGTCTAGACCTGTCTATACTGCTTATTTTGATGCAGATTGGATACGTCCTCGTCCTCTCTCTCTCACTCTCTACACGCACACACATTAGATGTTTCGATTATCGATCATCAGAAAGCAGTTCTTTGAACTATATTAAAATCAGCATATGCCTTAATTATAACATTTATCATAATTTGTTACTAAACAGCACCAATGTCTCATGAAGAACCTTGTACCTATAAAAGAAGGCAAACACTTTCTACCTTGTACATTTATACATATTAATTAAAAGTACAAAGAGTTTTCTGTTTATAATTCCAAAAAGTTTTAATACACTTACAGAATTGTTATAAATTTAAATACATAATATACTTAGCGGAAACTTTTCAAAATACGAGAAAGTTCACATTATAAAGTGGAGCATTAAATATTTGATAAAGATCGAAGTACAAGCTCTATAACAGACGCTTTTCACTTTATACTCAGTTTATTTGCAACATTTTTGACAGTTCGATTGTAAAACAAACTTCACTTTTATTAAGTTGCTTATGAAAATTGCTATTCCCACCTGCTGTTGTGTTACATATACTGCGTAGTTTATGAAAATTACTGTTGAATTGGCTGAATTGCGTACGTTCGTTTTTCATCACAGCGTTAGTGCGTAAAAGGTCACTTTACATGCATCTATATATGCATGCAAAGCAGTTATTTTATAAGTGTTAGTGCAAAAAAATATTATGTAAGAGGATTTTGAAAAGAATATTCCAATATTCACATCGACCTTGTCTGGCTTAGTAATGGTTTTGTATAATTAAATTGTATATATTATACTGATACATCATCATGGGAAAAAATTAAACGTCTATACCTAGACAAAGTATAATTATATAAATTTAAAGCGTGGTACCCCATATCCCGCCCAGCTTGCTTTATTCCTATGCGTTCATAGGGCACTGGGCAAAAGAAATACATTGTCTACAGAAAACAGCAATTAGAAATATATTATAGTAGGTATAGTAGGTATACCTATATACATAGATATTTTATACGCAACTCACTAGAATTCCACAGAATAAGTGTATGAAAGTAAAAAGAATCGATAAATCCTGCATACCTCCCGTTCACATAAACACAGTAACTAATAGCAAAGCTGTAAATTATGCTCATTAAATAAATTATGAGTTAGTTAATACCTACAGGGTTATTATGATAGAGCTATGTAATACATATTTCATATCTAGGTATCTATAGGTATCTATTTTGTGCCAACAAGAAAATCTTATAACTGAAGGGTGTAGATTTAGACGATTTCCTTCTGGGAGAAAACAGACATAAAAAAGAAAAAAAATAGCAATTACACTAAACTACAACAACTTAATTACAAATACACTACTAATCGCATTTCAATGATAGCAAACAAAGTGAGAAAAAAAATAATCTAAGGCGACCCGTATAGCTCGGACGTACGTACAGATCAATCGACAGCTGCTGTTCACGACTATATCAGTTACAATTTTAGGGCTTGTTATGAACGTGAATCAATCCAAAAATGGTTCCGTTTTATAGAACAGAAGCTCAAAACGCTACAATTTGAATCGATTTCTTGCGAAGTTATCCTAGATAAAACTATTTCTATGAGCGCGATATTCAGCTCTGTTGCGTAAAGCGTTAATAGAACCGTTGACGGTGTTGTCAAAGTCCACCGCATCTTTCAAATTTCTGCCTTCTTCAAGAAAGTTTGCATAACCGTTTTCATTCTTGAGACACGAATATCGAACATTCGTCAAATACTTGACTCTTCGATTTGAAAACAAAGAACGCTCACGTCAAATTTCATGTTTATAACTCAGAAGGTTTCGGAGCAAATACTAAAACATTTGTCCTTCTAATGAGTTCTTTTTGCAGCTTTGGGTTAAAAATCAGATTCTGAATTTTTCTAGTTTGTTACTTTGTTTAAGAGTGTTGACTATTAAGTAAATTTCAACGCTCTACTTCATTTGGAGTTCGTTTTTTTCGGACAAATATAAGGTACAGTCGCCAAATTTCGTCCCCGAACCTAATTTCGTCCCCTATCGGTTTTTCTTTTACATTTATAGAAACTTAGTTTTGATGTACTGAATCAAAAGTTAGTTACGTCAGTTGGTCACTGTAAAAAAAATCAGGTGAATCACCGCTCCTACAAGAAAATATTCAAAAAACAGAAAAACTGTTCATGGTGAGTTTTTGATTGAAATATTCTTGGAAACGATTAAATATTGATATGCTTGACTTATTGAAACTAAAGTTTTGTCAAAATGAACTTTATTAAGTATGATTTAAGATGATAGGAAGAATATTAGTTTATGTCATGTGTTTTTTCTTAAACGGATGTTTGTAAAAACAAATAGCAAATTCCTAATAACGTCCCCCTACGAGGAGCTAATATCGTCCCCCTGGATATTTAGGTCACTTCATTTTACTATTAAGCGTTGAGACTTTTTTGACATATTAAAACTTGTATTGCAAAAAATTAGATTCAATCCTAATAAAATATTTAATACCGATGAGACAGAAATCAGTACTGTTCAACATAAAGTCAAAAAAATCCTGACTGTGAAAAGCAAAAGAGAACTTCACAAATGATCATCTGCTGAAAGGGGAAAATTGGTAACTACTGTTACTTGTTGTCAGCTACTGGTCAGTTTATTCCTCCATTGATCATGTTTCCAAGATAAAACATGAAAGCTGAACTACTCGATAGAAGCAACTCCAGACACCATCGATTGATGCCATCCATCTGATTTGATTTAACCTGAGATATTTCGTGTTCATAGTAAAACCAACTAAAGAAGACTCTGTTTTGCAGGTATTAGATCGTAATTACAGCCATATAAAAATTTAGATGTATTCAATGGTGTATCTGTAATCTAGCCCTGATCATATGCATAAAATTTTTCCAATAGTTGCATAAGGATTGCGTTGAAAACCCAGGACTCAAATTTATCTGTAAACTTGTCTGGAAAATTGACAAAGGCCTGATTAGACATAATATGATTACTAAGTACTAATTTTATATAATTATATTATGAATACAATTTAAGTTCACGTACTGATTATTGTGATCTCGGGGACGAAATTAGGCGCCCAAAAATATATTTTAAGAAATTGCACTTTTTTTGTTAAAGCTATATTTTTCAATTTGTGACAAACTTAACGGGTTAATGATTATTTATATAAGAATAAAGGACTATTGTACCTAACGTGTCATGTTGTATTTCTTATTTTACCTCTAATAATTTTTTTACTACAACGTAATTACAAAATGGGGGACGATATTTGGCGACTGTACCTTATAGGTATAAACTTTTAGTTTTTTGTAGACAGATATTGGTGTCAATTTGTGTACAAACATGTGTTTTTTTTATTATAATATAGTCAGTGTTTTCGTATTCACCTGTATAAACTGTAATAATTAAATAGGTTATGAGTTAGAATATTATGTCCGCAATTATGTATCTAGTCTGGTACAGAATTATTACAAAACCTAATCTAATTAAGTAGCTGATAATAATATCGTAAGGTAAAGATATAAAAGTATTGTTTAAAGCTTATTTTCATGTCGTATCTTGTTAACGAAGCTTTATATTAAAAATCCATTAGTGTCAAAACATTTCTTTGATAAAATGCTTTAACTTTGCTAACATGTAAATTTTCTGTATTTTCTTTATAGCCGAGTACAGTAATAAAATATATATATTATGCCAATAAAATCCACATGGACCGAAAGACCCGTCAGGCAGCTAACCCAAATAATTAAATAGATTTGTAACGCATGTATCTTCGATATTTTGACATTATTAAAATAGAACTTTTTTGTTAAAAAATGTGGAAACCGGTTGATCTGTGGACTAATCCTAAAACTTCTCACTATGATGTTAAATACGTTACAATAAATTGGTACTGAGATAATGCAACAAAAAATCTAAGCAACGGTTGCTCCTGCGGGCCAATCCTGAAACTTGCCGTTGTTTTCGAATTCTTTGAGCTCGAAAACGTTATTATCTGTGTTTTTAAGCTCTTCGAGCTCAGAAAACTTTAACACAGAGCTTAATTTTATTTTACTATTTTAAAATATTTAATATTTAATTGTACAATTATCCGGCAATTAAAAAGCTAAACAAAACTTTAATCTGGTTAAATTTTGAAACTAATCAATCAAGTAGATTAGAAGTTATGCGACAAAAACGTGAAAAAATTTTGTTTTTAATTTTTATTCTTTGAACAACCTTGAAACTACTTGACCAATTAACTCCAAAATAGCGGGAAGTTAAATAGCTAATTTCGGTGAGGTGTGATATTTAAGAATTGAATGTGTATTGTGTGCACCACACCGGCACAGAATCTTTGTGTCCATGGATTTCTGTAAGAACATGCCGATCTATAATAGTGTTATGCCATACCGACTGACTATATAATTTAGTGCAAATATTCTAATATGTCGTGAATTAACAAGGTTAAATGGTCACTTAAATAAGCACAGCTAATTGTTCATCTGCTGCATTAGTTATTGTCTTACGGCACGCGGGAGTTCCACGTGGATTGTGTTATTAGTTTGTAATTAATTCAAACAACAATTAATCTAATTAGTACATAAATATAATATGTAAAGTACATGTATGTATTTGTAGAACAAACGAAGTACTATTGCCACATAATTAATACTTACAATGAAAACTGAACGTTCAATTATCTCGAAAATCGATGTTTTCAGCGCTATACAACAAAATCATTAGCGTATATGCCTCTGCGTATAGTATTTATACTGACGATCCGTTTTGCATGGGAAAATGTTTGAATTTGTTTTGATAAGAACTAGTCATTATTTTAAAAATGGTTCATAAGTTTAACGTTTAAAGTTAACGGGGACTTTATTTTATACTACAGTGTAACCTTAATATAACGATTTCGGCGATTTAACAAATTCTTCGAAATCCCCTAGAACTGCCCGTAAGAGTTAATGCAAAATATACCTTTACATTACGAATACTTTTTGTCAAAAACCTCTTTATAATGAGTTTTCAATCATTACAGAATATAAATTGAAAGTATAATTTACCTCTATTTAATGATTTTTGTCAACTTATAACCTTTAGATAACGTATTCTACCAATCAATCACACACAATTGACAGTAACAATAACATTTCATGTCTCGACACGTTAAATTTATCGTAAGACAATCATTGTTGTTTGATGTAAAGTAATGTAAACACTACTGTTTGTCACTGTTAGTAAATTTAAAGTTGCAATGGCTGAGAAACCAAAAAGGTGTTCCTTAACCGTCGCAGAGAAACTGTTTTTAAATAAAAAAATATATAGTTTTCATTAAAATGTGTTTTCATTTGTTAGTGAAAATCGTTCGCTATAACAGGGTAAGCAGATGAGTACGTAATATTGAGGTTAATAAACAAGTCTTCTTACCATGTTAAAACGAATCTTAGACCAACCTAACCTCTATATAACAAACCTCATTGTAACAAATTATGTACTTGGTATAACGAATATTTTTTAATTCCCTTCAGCTTTGTAATATCGAGATTATGCTGTATATAAAAATATTATTTGCTATTTAACTAAAGCGGCAGACTGTGGAGGTAAAGGTGCTCCATTTCGGGCAGTTCAGGGTCAGTCTCGGATTTAGGAAGGGCAAAACGGGGCTCTTGCCCCGGGCGGCAGTTTCAGGGAAGCGCCAAAACCATAATATAATATGTTTGAAAACTGATAACAAATTATTGAAAAAAAAAATATTAAAGGGTTCTTATTCTTCCTTCTTGGTCACAAAAATGTTATCCTTTATACATTTTTGAGTTTTTTTTAACAATTTATCTCAAACGCTATCAAGTTTCTACTCCGGTTCGAAAAAATCGTAGATCCGGGGTTATCCAGGGTGGCGATCACTTATAAAAGTTCTATGCCCTACTTAGGAGTGAATAGGAATTGACTATTGCACAAATATGACACATATTGACATTTGTCGGATGGGAGAATCTAGAGGTCGGACATACAAATTTGATTTTTTACATAAATAATTGGGCACGATTTTTTAATAGTGCATATTTTAAAATGTAAGCTTATATTTAAAATGAGAGCAATTGCAACATTTTAAGGGTTATATTTAAGGGTTGAAACAGTTTTGAACTTTTGAGCTAAAAACGGATCGTCTTAGTTTATTTTTTTTTTCGCTTTGTTTAATACCAAAGTAGACTCCTATTATTGCAGCAGGTCACTGGCTCGATTCCGGTCGGCCCCATTTTTTTTATATACCTAAGTAAGTATAACTATTCTCAACTGTTCCATATTCATTTATATATAATTTTAACGTCACTATTTTTTTTTATCATACAGTTAAACTTTGCTTTGCCAACTATTTTGTTTTCCAAGACAAGAAGTTATAACTCAAAAACTCTTTTGAATCGGACAAGTTTGGCAGGATACCCTGTATATTTACGTATAAAAGGAACCAATCCTCATGATTTTATAATGGGACAGAAAAGTTTTTGAGCAAAATCAAAGTAATAAGCAAAATAAATAAAAAAAAACAGAATTTAATATGACAACATATGTACTGAACTCACGTGTTTATGTTATACTAGGTATATGTATGATTTACAAGCAAATACGATATTCTACAGTCTACAGGTGCATTTATCGACTTGTCATAAAAACATTATGAATGAATTATTTATGCTAAGTAAACATCGATTTAGTAGTACCGTGTACGGTAGCTTAAGTGCAGGTCCGATGCTACGGAAATAGATTGTGAAGTTCTCTTTGTTGGTGTTTACAGGTATCGCCATTTTAGTTAAAAGCTTTGCAATAAAGAAGCTGTAAGTTAATATCATCGCTCAAGTGGTAGCTTTAAGAGAGTGATTCACCTTTTAAAATAAATACAAACGCATTTATTTCCACAAAACTCAAAACATTTGATATTTTTCTTTTCGTTCGTTTAAGGTATCCAGTATCGAATCTTTCTCAATTTGGAACTTACGTCGATATTTGCTTTCAGTTCCGGAATTACGAAACTAGTTCCAATATTGAAAAAGACTACAAATATTACATTGATATAAAAATTATTTGTCGGGAAAAAGGACTTTTAAATAAACACATAATTTTTTATTTACAGCGACGTTTCGTTCCTTGTTTGGAACTTTATCAAGCTTTAATAACTATTAAATGTTTTGATTAAGTAGATATAAAATTTAAAATATACATGAAATATAAATTAGAATTTAACAATTATTTATAAAAAGTATATAATAATTTCGTTTTTTTAAAAAATGTTTTCACAGTTGATGTTCAATAAAATTATTAATTGAACATCAACTGTGAAAACATTTTTTAAAAAAACGAAATTATTATATACTTTTTATTAATAATTGTTAAATTCTAATTTATATTTCATGTATATTTTAAATTTTATATCTACTTAATCAAAACATTTAATAGTTATTAAAGCTTGATAAAGTTCCAAACAAGGAACGAAACGTCGCTGTAAATAAAAAATTAAGTGTTTATTTAAAAGTCCTTTTTCCCGACAAATAATTTTTATATTAATTACCAAGGACGAAAAAGAAATAAAGTCAATTAGATTGATATAGTCAGAAGTTTGTAAATAAGCAAAAAAATAATTAGGAACCGACTATTAAACTTAAAAAAATTATATTTTGTATAAGTCTAGAGAGCTCATTAATCATGATTCATGAGTAAAAAATCTCTATTACAGGCAACTCTCTAGTTGACAAATTAAGAAAAATCGGTAAAATGCGAGCCGAGCTCGCGTGGAGAAGGTTCCGTAAATTTTCGTTTTCCGTATGAGAATTTTTTAAGACATAGAATGTTAGTTTAGGTTTTCCCGCAGACTTTGACTGAGGTCCTATATTCTCTATTTTTTTTTTCAATTATGTTTTTTTAAAATTATAAAAATATATTTGTATTTCTCATAGCGAACCCTTTCATTTGATACGTCACATGATGCACTTGATTTTTTTTTAATTTTCTTCTATTTATGTACCAAATTTCCACTTTTTTGTCCAGCAAATTCGGAGAAAATAAGCTATGACAGATGGACAGACAAACACATTGCAGACACGAGAGTTCGTTTTTTATACGAAACCTAAAAGAATGTGTTTACTTGAACCATTTAGTTAATTCCGGAATCCCATTATTAAATTTTTCCGTTCCGGACTTGATATGTTTAAAAATTGTGTCTAAAATTTCGAAATTGTGAAGTCTCGGAAGCCCTATAGTTGCGTTAGCAACAAACTTAATTCGTTTAGAAAGTAGCGTGTCGCTTAGAGTTAAGCTCGATGCACAGATCGCAAAATTAAGCTTTCTAACCAATGTCATAGTTGTGGAAAGGTTAAAATATTCTTACAGGAAAGCAATAAAAAAAATGAAACGTCAAAAGCAAAATTCGTATGGTTACATGAGCTGTAAGTATTACAAAAAACAGTTCGAACAAAACAATATCAAAGTTTTAAATTCGTTTGTTTCTCATATCTTAATATAAGTAGGTATACGAAGTGATTTTCCGCAGGGTGGCTGTATATGTCTGAATTTTATTTCAGTCACAACTTCTACAATTTGAGGCTGTTTTGCAGAATTTTTTAAATATATTTCTCAGTAAGAACTCTACAATTATTAATTCTTGTGTCAATCAAGTCGTTGATTTTGGAAAAAAACGATTTTCCAATTTTTTGGAGATTTGGAAGTTATGCATTGTTCTCCACACTATTTTTTAACGTTGTACATTTGAAATTTTGACATAGTTTTTGAGACAATAAGTAATCGAGTGATATGACACAGTATATGTAGAAAAACAATCAAGGTTCTTTTGTTTTCAAAATTCTTAAGTTCTTTCGAATAAACAAATCTTACAAAACTATTTCTCATCTGTTCTTAACTAATAACACTCAGAAATCCAGCCTGTGTGTTTCGCCCACTTAATATCGTGACGATAAAACAGAAATAAAAGATGGATTGGCTAAAGTGCAATACATTGTTGGACGTTATAATGGGAGAAGTATTATCGTTCTATCTCTCTCTCTCTCTATCTCTATGTATTTAAGTAGCCGTATATAGGTATAATGTGTCGACAACGGAAAATGATAATTCACTCGGTGGACACTGCCACTGGACACCTAATGGCACTCTACATCCAGTTTCTCGAGCACCGGTCATGTCAGCCAAAACCAACAGCTGCAGAAAGATTTTGAACGAATCAATTCCAAACGTGCAAATAAATAAACAGTGTTAAAAGAAACAAGAGACAATTTTATGAATTTCATAATTGTTTGATGAAAAAAAGACTTGACTACGGTGTAATTGCTTTACGTTTGTAAAAACAAAAACCGTGTCTACAATATACGAATCTGATTTGGAAGAAGTAGTGACTTTTCTTTTTCGAATCAAGTAAGATCATCGTCTATCCTATGTGCATTCACTTAGACGCTTATGAGCTTTGTTTTCGAGCGTCTATAGTTTACAATATCTATATCTGGGAATTTAGTATTTATGCTCTCAGTAGATATGCAGTTATCGTTATAAATAATTAATGCTCGACAATCAGAGATATAATTTTAACAATTTTGTTAAGCCACGTTATTGTTCCCCTTTTTCTTTTCGCCTCGCTTTACTTTTGGAATCATAAGTATTCCTGTATCCTAATAGTCAAAGCAAGATTTGTGTTTTCCTAATAGAGCTATATCCAGTTGGATGTCGGAGATACGTAAAAAAAATGACGCTGATGGGAAAACTTTTCACAATATTTGTGATATATTGATAAAGTTTGATGCAAGTTTAGAAGTCGTGTAGCAAACCTTTACTTACATAAACACATAACTACTACTGGGTGTTTCAATAATGGTGGTTTGTTTTAAGATTATACAAACATACTAATTAAGTATAATCAAATTCGAGGGAAATATTAAAAAAATTATACATATTTTTTCAGAGACTGCACCTCTCTACGGTGACGGTGTTGTCTTATTTTGCGATACACCACACCCCGATGGGACTAGTTTTTCGTATGCAGATTAATAGGACAATAACAATAGACATCATATTTTCGATTAAATTTTACATAAACGATTGTTTTATTTATGTTCCTCTCTGAGGGGCTACTACCTTATCGTGGTGGAGAGGTTTGTGCGTTTCTATGACCTGGAGAGCTATGCCAGCGGGAGCCTTGTGCTCCTGGTAGGGTCACCCATGCTGGAAAGGTCGAAAGGTAGAAGCCAGACGAAACGTAGCCCAACCAGTCCCGATAGTGAAGGTGTTAAGCGAACCGTGCCGATGAACTTGAAAGGCCGAGGGACATTAATGTTCGGTCACTAACGGAGCCCTTAGAGTACCTGGGTGCCCTCTAAGGATACAGTTAACCCTTACCGTAGTAAGAGGCTCTGCTGCGGTGGACATAAATTCCTCAATACTCGTGGGAACAGAATGGAGATAAATAAAAAAAATAAAACAATCCCCGAAGACAGCTCGGACTCCGAGAGCCCTGTGCTCTCAGATACGTCTGTCGGAACTCAGGGTCAGTCGAAGGCACAACCAGCCCACACTGACTCAGAGGTACCAACCGTCAGTGTAGCGGGCACTTCAGCCTGCGATACACTGGAACTAGTCTCCGGAGTAGAAGGGCTGGCTATCAAACCGGCCAAGATCTCCGGGGCACAGAAGAGAAAGCTTCTTAAAGCTAAAATTCTTGCTAGGGGGGACAAATATATTAGACCCCGCAAGAATAAACCCTCTCGTGTAGCGGAAACAGCAAGTAAACCACCAACCAGTGGGACGGCTGAAACTGCTCCGAGCACATCTACTCGTGTAGCGGATATAGCAAAGAGACCACACACCAGTGGGACAGCTAAAACTGCTCCGAGTACCTCTGCCCCTGTAGCAAACATAGTAAAAAGACCACACACCAGTGGGACGCCTAAAACTGCTACAGGAAATAAGGGGCCAAAAACCCCTAATACAGGCAAACGCCAACGTTCGGAGGGCTCTACTCCCTCATCTGCTGGGGCCATTGCTAAGAGGCCCCGCACAAACAAGGAGGAAATGACCTTCAAAGAGGCTCTCACGGGGACTAAGATAGCCATAGTGAGAGAATCACATCCTGAGCAGAAGCTGTCAAAGGAGGAGGCGGACAGTCTTCGCTCGGACATCATGGCACTCATTGTCAAAAGCAAGGGCGTGTTCCCGAAATTTGACAGATGTGCTTATGATCCAGCTGGTGGGCTAGTCTTGTCATGTAAGGATGAGGCTACAGTCTCATGGCTGAAACAATCAGTAGCTACCTTGAATCCGTTCAAGGGGATTGCTCTTAAGGTGGGTTCTGCGAAGACCTTAATTAGAGCATCTAAAATCCTGTTGTGGGTCCCGAAAACTACACTAGATTCGAAGGCCACTGATTGCCTTAAGCTCCTTCAAGGTCAAAATGAAGGGCTTAAGACGAAGGATTGGACAATAGTCAGCAGACGAGAGGAAACCCACGGGCAAACTCTAATCTGTTTAGCTGATGAGGAGTCGATGACGACCTTAAAAAGGATAAACCTCAAGCCTTATTTGGGGGTAGGCCGGGTCAACATCAGAATCCTCTCAGAACCAACATCTGAAGAAACGAAAGATGAAGGTGTTGCAAATCAACCTGCAACATAGTAAAGCAGCTACAGCTGCTTTAGCTCGGCGCATTAAAGCCGAAAACCTAACCTTAGTCCTAATACAAGAGCCCTGGATATTCCGGGGCCGAGTCATGGGACTGGGGGGACTGGGAGGCAAGGTGATCTATGACACCACATCAGACAGGGTCAGATCCTGCATTTTTGCAGGGAATAACCTGTCGCAACTCCCTTTGCTAGAGTTCTGCTCCAGAGATGTAGCAGTGACTAAAGTAAAACTTCATAAGGAAGACTTACATATGGAGGCCATAGTAGCATCCATATATCTTCCATACGAAGAAGCACTTCCGTCACCGGAGGTGGAAAAGCTTGCAGCCTTCTGCCGGGGGTCTCAGCAACAACTGCTGGTAGGCTGCGATGCAAATGCTCACCATGTAGTATGGGGAAGCAGCAACACGAACAAAAGAGGTGAGTACCTTTTAGATTTCATTCTAAGGGAAAATTTTGTTCTGTTAAACTCGGGTAATGAACCTACGTTTACAAACCGAGTCAGATCTGAGGTAATTGACGTCACCTGGGCAACACCGTTTTTCAGCCAACAGGTGAATGGATGGCACGTTTCAACGGAGCCGTCCCTGTCGGACCACAGACACATTTTCTTCCAAATATCTGGAAATATGGAAGTTAAAGTTCACTACAGAAATCCAAAAAGAACTGACTGAGGACTATACAAAGAAACCCTGAAAGTTCAATTGGAAGAAGTAGGGTATCCTATTAGGGAAGTCAGTGATGTTGAGGAGACAGCAAACCGATTACGGGAGGCAATGATCTCCTCATATCACCAAAGCTGCCCTATAATTAGGAAAACCTCTAACCGCAAGGTGAATTGGTGGAGTCAGGAACTTGCGGAGTTGAGGAAACAAACTCGCACACTATTTAATAGAGCGAAAAAATCCGGATTGTGGGACGAATATCACAAAGCCCTCACCGCATATAATCAGGCCATTCGCAAGGCCAAGAGACAATCCTGGAGAGTATTCTGCCAGGAAATCGAGAGCACAACAGCTTGCGCTCGATTGAATAAGATCTTATCTAAAGATCCTATCAACCCAGTAGGGACCTTAATGAAGCCCAACGGGTCATATACAAAAACAGGAAAAGAAACCCTGGAAATTCTCCTGGGCACTCATTTTCCTGACTCATGTTGTATAAGAACTCCTTTTGAATCGCAGGATAAATCCGCTGTGGCCTTTAGAGCAACACGGGAATCCTGGATACTAGCAAGGGAGGTTGTCACATACAACAAAATTAAATGGGCCATAGAAACCTTCAGCCCGTTTAAATCAGCAGGTCCTGACGGTATAATACCTGCTTTCCTAAAGCAAGGGGCTGATCAGCTGATTCCACACCTTCTCCGACTATTTAGGGCCAGTTTAGCTTTTGGCTATATCCCTAATAGCTGGACAAGAGTGAAAGTGGTCTTTATTCCAAAGCCAGGGAAACCTTCTTATACCCAAGCCAAGGCTTACAGACCAATCAGTCTATCGTCTTTTATCTTAAAGACGCTAGAAAAACTTATTGATAGGCACATCCGAAACAGGGGACCAAACAACCCCCTATTTTCGGAGTATCAACACGCCTATCAAACAGGAAAATCCTGTCAGACAGCGCTTCACCAGCTGATTGGCAGAATCGAGAAATCTCTTGATACTAAGGAGATTGCCTTAGGGGCTTTCCTTGACATTGAGGGGGCGTTCGATAACACATCATTTGTGTCTATCGAGAGGGCCCTTCGTGAAAAGGATTGCTCACCTACCCTATGTAAATGGATAGGTAATATGCTACACAGCAGAAAAATACATGCCACGTTGTTTGAGGACACGCTGGAGGTATCTGCTGCCCGAGGTTGCCCACAAGGGGGGGTGCTATCACCACTACTGTGGAACCTCGTGGTAGACAATCTCCTAACAAGACTCAATCAAAAGGGAATGTATACTCAAGGCTATGCAGATGACGTAGTCATCATAGTCCGAGGAAAACATATGGATGTCTGTCTAGATCTTATGCAAATAGCTCTAACAGAGGTCCAGTTATGGTGTCAGGGGGAAAATCTTAAAGTAAACCCCCAGAAAACTGTAATAGTCACGTTCTCCAGAAAGAGAAATTTGGAGTCTAATAAAACTCTTCGTCTCTTTGATGGAGAACTACAGATGTCAAAGGTAGTGAAGTATCTGGGCTTAAACCTAGACTCAACACTTACCTGGAATATACATCTGGAAAAAGTACTAAATAGAGCTAAAACGTCTCTGATGATGGCCCGTCGCTCTTTTAGTAGATCTTGGGGGCTTAATCCCAAATTAACATCCTGGCTATACACCTCAGTTATCAGACCTGCACTAATGTATGGGGCACTACTGTGGTGGCCAAAGGTCCAACAGACCACTGCTAGAAACAAACTGGCAAGTCTGCAGCGCTTAGCAACACTAGGCATCACAGGGGCTATGCGTAGCACCTCATCCGCTGTTCTGGATGTAATCCTAAACCTCCCACCATTGCACTTATATGTAATGGAAGAAGCGAGGCTAGAGGCATCTCGGCTGCAAAATGCGGGGCAGTGGAAAGATGTGAAAACGGGCCACACCCGCATTACTGGAATCATTGATAACCATACATTACATATGGTGTCAGATCAAATGCCTCCAGTTCACAGCTTCAACAGAACCTATGACACTATCATTCATGATAGAGAGGAACTGAAGAAGATAATCCCTCAGTTATCAAATGGCTTCATTTGGTATACGGATGGATCTAAAATGACCAATGGAGCCGGAGCTGGGATATATGGGGAGAGACCGAGGAGAGACATTAGTCTGAGCCTAGGAACTCATGCCTCAGTGTTCCAAGCTGAGGTAATGGCAATTGCTGTATGTGCGCAGGAGAATATTGAGCGGGGCTATCGTAACCAGCGTATATATATTCTTTCTGATAGCCAGGCAGCAATTAAATCTCTACAATCCTACAAATTCAGCTCTAAGCTGGTTTGGGATTGTCACCGACTTCTAAATGACCTGGGTCAGAAAAATAAAGTTCGTATTATGTGGGTACCAGGTCATGAAGGAATTCGTGGCAATGAAAATGCAGATAACCTTGCTAGACAAGGGGCTTCTGAGAAATTCATTGGACCTGAACCAGTTTGTGGCATTTCTTATAGAAATGTCCAGCAAACTGTCAGGAGATGGACCTGTGAGCAGCATCTCTCAGATTGGGACCTGGCTTTAGGTAACAAACATGGGAAGAAAATGCTTGCAGGTCCTTCCTCAAAGTTAACTGAGGACTTAATTAGACTCAGCAGACCGATACTCAGAAAGGTGATTGGGCTTTTAACCGGTCATGCTTTCTTGAGAAAACATCTACATGTGATGGGGATACATCAGGAATCAACACTATGTAGACTTTGCGAAATGGAGGATGAAACAGCCACCCATATCGTGTTCGAATGTGAGGCTTTAACTTACAGGAGAACAACCATCTTTGGTTACATTGATGAGGATGGAATAGTTCCACAGGACAATCTAGTAGCAAATCTTCTGGAGCTCATAAGAAGATCCAGATTATTTGATGACTAGATCCAGTAAAAGGGGAAGCACAAAAATCCTTTCAGGATGTGGTGCATTTGGGCCAAGAGACCACCCCATTCTATTTTAATCTTTTATCTTTATTTATGTTTCAATTAATTTTTTTTTTTTTTTTAATTTAGTAAAGCCGGTTCGACACACTAGGGCCATTCACAGCTGGGTTCATATGTAACGTCGCGATCGAGTAACATTAGAGGTCGGCCAGTAGGCTTCCCTGTCAAACTGATTGTTAGCACGCACTAGCACTGCAGTCTAGGTTGAATTATTACATTACAATTGTGTTACGTCGATGGGTAGTTTCCGTTTTAGTCTTCTTGCAGGAGGATTGTATCCCAGGTTGAAAGTGAGCAGCACTTGAGCACTCTGTTAATTTGTTATGAAACTTTACGGCGCACTTTTTTATAAATTGGATAACTGTTGCTATGCCTAGTTCGCTGTGTATGTGTGAGTTGCGGATGAACCAAGGTGCATCAACAATTATGCGAAGGATTTTGTTCTGTAAAACCTGAAGTTTGTTAATGTGTGATTTGGATGCAGTACCCCAAATCACACAGCCGTATGTTACGACTGGCCTGATAACTGATTGATACAGCAATTTTGCATACACAGATTTCAATGGTGACTTCCTATTAAGTAAGGGGTATAATAAGGCTAATCTTGCGTATCCTTCATTTAGTTTTTTGTTAATATGGTAGCCCCATGTCAATCTGCGATCCAGATAAACCCTTAGATATTTTATTGCACTATCAGCAGGATTCCAAGCTATTTCATTATTATTAATTTTGATATTAGGTGGATTGGTTGACCGTTTCAAGGTAAAAATTTTTGTTTCACATTTAGTATAGTTCAGTTTAATGCACCATTTATTAAGCCAATTGGAAATTTCATTAACGGAATGTTGTAGATAAGTGGTTGACACGTTGATGTCTTCGTTTTGAGTTACGATTGCAGTATCGTCTGCGAACATTGCCAAGACAGCATTTTCAGGAATAGGAATGTCGTGCACAAATATGTTAAAAAGGGTCGGTCCAAGGACTGAACCCTGCGGAACTCCAGCTTCAATTGTTTTTTCAGAAGAACGCGAGTTGTTTATTTTGGTAACAAAACTTCGGTTTCTTACGAAGGAAGCGATAATGTTCGTGAGGTAACCAGGCAAGTTTAATTTCATGATTTTGAATAAGAGGCCGTTTGTCCACACCTTATCGAATGCTTGGGCTATGTCTAAGAACATGATGGTTGTATGCTTCTTATGTTCAAATCCGCTGCTAATAAGTTCAGTTAGACGAAGTAGCTGATGTTGTGTGCAATGTTTGCTTCTAAATCCAAACTGATGCGGCGGAATAATGTTCCTATTGCTCAGCTCGTTGTTAAGACGTGTTTGAATGATTCGTTCGAGTAATTTGGATAAGGTTGGAAGCAAGCTTATAGGTCTGTAGCTGGATGGGTGTTGCTTATTTTTATTAGGTTTGTGAAATAATAAGATTTCAGCTCGTTTCCAGGTATTTGGGAAGTAGCCAGTTGTTAAGCACGCATTCATCAGTGATGTTAGTTTAGCAATTATTTGTTTGTTGAAATTTTTGAGTACCTTGTTGGGTATTAAATCGCGTCCTGGTGCTTTTTTGGTTGGTAATCTGTCGATATAGCTCTTCATTTCTAATGGTGTTATAAATTTGATTATGCTTGGTAGCTTAGGGATGTTTTTATTCACTTCTGTACTAACGGTTACAGAAAAGTCAACATTTTCGTTGGGGATAGTTGTAGTAAAAACACGGTGCAGGTGGTCCGCGAATGCTTCGCATTTTTCTTCATCACTACAAATGTTAACTCCATTTATTTTCAAGGGTGATACTACATCTGGTTTGTGCAAGATTCGTTTAGTAGCTTTCCACATTGACGAATCACGTGGGTCAAGATCTTTGACGTAATTTTGGAATGATGTGTTTCTATAGTTATCAATTTCCCATTTAGTTCTGTGGGTTAGTTGATTTAATAACCGCTTGTATTCCGGTAACCTTGTTGTTTGCCACAAACGTCGTATCCTATTTTTTTCTTTAATTAATTTTAATATTTCGATTGGAGGATGGTTGTACTGAGCAATATGACGCCGAGTCGAGATTTTTAACGTTGCATCATGTACCGATTCAGTAATGGCATTTGTGAACTTCATAATCCAATCGTCAATTGCGGATGCAGAATATTCTGATAACTGAAAGTCAAGTTTGTTGTTCAGAGTTGTTCGGAATAGTTCCCAATCTATAGGCCCATTAATCAATCTGGGTATGGGTGGATTGAAGCTAGGTTGATTCAGAAAGGATACGATAACAGGAAGATGGTCAGAATCCAGCTCAGTAAGAACATTTTGATATATTGATAATCTCAAGTTCTTGATTAAGAGTACGTCTAATATATCGGATGAGTGGTCTTCACGATATGGAAAGTGCGTGTGTTCTTCTGGGGCAACAACCATAATACCGTGGTTACTTGTGATGTTGTTTAATAGATTTCCGTTGGGGTTATTTGTCCTGCAATTCCAAATTTGGTGTTTGCTATTTAGATCGCCGGCTAGAAGTACAGATTTGTTAGTGTTGAAAATATGACTCAGATCTTCTTCGAGTATACGTTTGTTGATTTGTAGATATGCCGCAACTATTGACATCGTCCTATTATTAGATAAAATGAGTTCGATGTTTACTGCTTCTAAGTTTGTCATTTGGGGGATGAAAGACATATAATGACGTATGTTCCGTTTAATAATGATTGCGACCCCTCCAGAAGCTCTTGGTGCAGTTCTGTCATTTCGGTATATAACATAGCCTGGTATTAAGAATCGTTCGTCATTAATTAAATGTGTCTCACTGACGCAGGCAATATCAATATTGTGTCTAGCAAGAAAAGATATGAATAGTGATCGCTGGCGTTTTATTCCATCGGCGTTCCAGTTAAGGAGTGTTAAATTGTTAATTGAAAAGTTATTAGTTTCCATTGTTGAAAATTGAAGCTATTAATGACGTTATAAATAATTTGATCGTATTTAAGTGCGGTTTAATATAATTTATTACGGACTGGAGTATATTGTTTAGCATTGAAGTGGAATCCGTAGGTATTGAAGGTTTCGAAGGATTAGTAGGGGGTGACGAGTGAGAATTTAATTGTTTGACATTCACTGGTTTACCAGATTTTGAAGCTTCTGCGTATGTACGCGGAGATTAATTTGATTGAGGATTGATATTGTTTGCGAAACTGGTCGTTGCCCAATTAGAAGTCGTTTCATTTGCCGTGTTAGGTTTTATTTTGGATTGTTTACTGTTGTTTAATTTACTTTTTATTTCTGCGAAATAGTTACAACCTTTATAGTTTGCTGTGTGATTTTCGCCGCAATTAACACATTTAGGTGTATCATTTTTATCTTTTTGGCACTCAGAAAAATGATGACTACCTGTGCATTTAACGCATCGCGCTTCTAATTTGCAGTAATTTTTTGTGTGTCCGTATCTCTGGCAATTTGTGCACTGCGGAATATCTCGATATTTACGACGTGGTTCAACCGATACAATAGAATAAAATAATTTGTCTAAATTAAATATAGCATTGCTATCTTCACAATTTTTTAGATCGACTACTACCAGGGGCATTGGCTGTTTATCCTTGTTCAATAATCTAACAACTTTTATAACCGTGAACTTGTATGACAGTTCTTCTTGAATCTCTTCAACTAGTAGCGAAAAAGGCACGTTCCGAATGACCACGGAAAGATTGGTTTCATTTGGCGATTGAAAAGTATGGTATTTTATATTATTATCATCATAGAATCGAGTTAAGTTACGAAAGTCGTCGATAGTTGTTGTATTAACTCGTAAATTTTCACCTTTGTACAGTGTATCAAAGTCGGATTTTACTATATTTTTAACATCGTCTACAATTGCTTTGTAATTGTTCACTTGATGCAATATAATCGGTGGAATTTTAATTTTCTTAGGATTTTCGATATTTTGATTTGTTTGATTGTTAAGGTTAGTTTCTAAATTTGATGGCAAGTAATACCGGTTATTAACTAAAGAGACGCCTGATGTGCTCGCATTTTCATGCATGTCTTGATCACAAACACTTTCAGTTGACGATCCAGCCATCGCTAGATTTTTTGACATTTTAGTAATGCAGATTTGTTGATCATTATCAATGATCCCTCGCAAGAGAGAGGGATCAGTATTAAGCAATTTTGTTGACTTTTTAACTTTTTGAATTTTTGAATGCACTTTATAGTTAATATTTCACTGAATAAATAAATATTTAAATATGAACGCAGTAGCACAATTTGACGTTTTATACTTATAGCAGCGCACACTATGTTTCAATTAATGAGGGCAACCATATTCTTATTTGTTAGATAGCGCTAGTAGGAAGTAAGGATTGCGTCAAACTAGTAAATTAATGGTTTTCATAACTACATAACAAATCAATAAAATTTACTGTATATATCCAGTACTGATTTTTGAATGACATTGGCATATACCTCACTTGCCAGTGGCGCTATCAGGTGGCAGAAAAAACCTGGTAGCTCTAATTATGAAGATATATTCACAATTAAAGCTTAAGTCAAGGGTAGTCTTGACACGCTGGGAAAATCGATTGCCCTCTTGGACTGTGAATATCTTATTAACGGTTGATTTGACGATATAAATATGCTCCGAATGGAAATGATAACGAGACATTTTCTCTAAATGATACCTCTTTTTCCAATTTATTAATAGACGTTTTATTTTCTTTTTTTTCTTAATTCTTGATTTAAAATTTTTAGTGTTTCTGTTAATGCCATTAAGTAATTTGGCATGTGAATTAAAGAAGAGAGAGAACAAAAGGGAAAGAAGATTTCTACACATAATACTAACTTCTAGGGCTTCTTTTTTACGCAAATTCAACCAACAAAAGCTAAATGAATGAACGTATATCTTTTTGAAATAGATGTTAGGGATACAATTAAAGATTCGATGAGTTCCCATGCTACAAACGCGGAAAACCATTCCCAACTGTGACAGTGATTTCCGAACGGTACGATGATACAGTAAAAATGGGTATTGAAAAATGTTTGTTATTTTGTCTAACACAATTCCGGCAGCGACCTATATTTTCTCTTATGAAGCTTTTGAAAGCTTACAAATAAGAAATATTTTAGGGTTCTAATAAAAAAAAAAAAAAACACGCAAAAGCACGTAAAAAGTATTAGTTTGCATTCAAGATACAAACTATACGATTTGTGTGGAATATATCCCCGGAGGGCTCACGTCATTACCAACCTAACCGATTCATAAACAATTATCTCCAGAGTAGAGTCTGGTGAAGTTGTTATTTGACTATCTGTTGCCTTTATGCATTAAATCTGATAATCAAACAGAACTCAGCTCGTTTCTGATAACAATACTATAGCCGTGTAAACACGAAACTAGATCGTCTGATTACAATTAAATTACATACGTTTATAGTACGTAGAGAGAGACAGAGAAGGAGAGAAACAGACAGAGAGAAATAAACACGTCATTAAAACTATATGAAACACTTGTTGAAAAATATCAAGGTACAGTCTGAGGAATACAAATCAAACCATTTGAGTTAGTTATTCCACATACTTTATGCAAAGAGGTTTAGTTTTTGCGTTTGTTTATTCACGCTAACATCTGAAACTACTACACCGATTTGAAAAAAAACTTCAATGTTTAGAAATCTATATTTGTTCAATAATTTATAAGCTATTTTGTTCAATTTAAAAAAAATACAAAAATGCTTCGATTAAGCACTAGATAAAGTATTAAACTAACATTTTTATTTGTTTTACTGATTTTTGATAGATAAACCACTAAGTAGTGGAGATGGTCAGCGCAACTCGCAAGGCACTACTTGTTAAAAAGCGTTCAACAATCAAGCAGATATCTTGTTTCAGAATTAGTATTTTGAATTCAAATTTGCGTAAGATTTGCTCAAAAAATAGCGTATTAATTGTAAAATAAAAACTCTACAATCGTTTAAAAAACATTTCTTATTGTAGCGCACCCTGAATTGTTACGCCACTGGAAATAACAAATTAACAGAAGTTTCTGGAATTATCGAGAACGGGTTGTACACGCCTATAAATACAGTGCAGTGAGTGAGGGCGTGAGGCATTCAGTCACTTGCTTGCTTGCTACAGTGAAAGTACAATCAGTGGATGCGTCACAGTTACATAAATAGTAGTACGGTAGTACCTAAATTTCGATGCGTGTTTAAAATAGTGTATTGTGTACATAGTCATTGTTGTCTTATTATCTATAAGAATCCGTTTGTTTATTTCATTGTTTGGTTTATTTAATTGTTAGAGAAATACGTTTGGTTCATTTTTTCATTATTATTAGAGAAGTACTTTTTAGTTTATTTGTTTTGTATTTATTTCGTTTGCTGAAACTAAATCAGTTTTAAACCACCACCAAGAACAGTTTTGTTACATTATTTTCACACTTCTGACTCCTTAATACACATCTGATACATTTATGGAAGAAAAGTTACATCAACTAATAAAAATTTAATAAGGAATCACCTACAGTGGCTATACTATTTCAGTTGATTTTCTTTAGAGTTAATAACTGTTTTGATAACGGTTTGAACTACAAAACCCTAATCAATTGAGGTACTGGTCAACCCTAAATCCTTCAGAGGATAGAATTTGTTCACTCAATCTCAATGCACAAACAAACAAAGAACACTGGAAGTGAAGCCATTTCGATATACATAGAGAGCGCAGTGCATCAGATCAAGGCTTCGGGATGAGCAGGTTGAGGTAGTAACACTGCATCTGGTTTCAGACGAAGCTGAGCTTCGGGCAACCAAAAGTAATGCCTCATACACTGACGAACCGAAAAAGTTCGGTTCGCTTCTTCCACATATTTACACTTCACAATATAATACAAGCGGCACCGTTTTTATGCAAGGACGAGCTCCGACTTATAACACTGTTTTTTTTAAAAGAAAAATACAGGTTATATGGAAGTCTTTTTTTAGTAGCTTGCTGTGTGAGATCATAAGTTTAGTAAATTTGTTTTTATTTAAAAAAACTGGCCAAGTGCAAGTCGGATGCGCATACGAAAGGTTCTGTACCACCGTGCAATATTTATTGATTTTATTTTATTTTTATTATTTGTTGTTATATACACACTAAGGCGCATAAATATCAGGTTTTAAGATATTCCGTTCGGAGTCGCTAGTATGCACCATTTTGACGTTGACGATAACTATAGCTTCATCTATTAACTTGAATATGCACTGTATTGAAATCCGTATGGTATAGCATGTGTAATTACTAATAAATAAAAAAGCAATTTTTTTATGTACCTAACTACAAATTTACGGTTATCGGATTTTTCCCTTTACTTGTGTTATAAGACATTGCTTCTTACCAAATTTCATGATTCTAAATCAACGGGAAGTACCCTATAGGTTTTGATTCCCTTGCGAAGGTCAAAATATGCAGCATAAACGGCCGTATCTTTCGACTGCATTGATTTAGAAGTTTCATTTATTCACAGCTTCACGGGATTGCAGACCTGAGTACCTATTTGATATTAATTAGTGTATTTGCCATATGGCAACATACACTATTGGCGTTGGTCGGATGGCGGGACCTAGGGGTCGGACCAAAATTTCTCGACGTTTCATAACCTCCTAAACACTTTGGCACCATTTTTGAAAATGTTTATATATAAAGGTATATATATATATATATATATATATATATATATATATATATATATATATATATATATATATATATATATATATATATTATATACGTATATATATATGTGTGCGGGCAATAACTTTCGAAAGAGTTAATTGATTTTAACGAAATTTGGTCCACGTGTTGAAATCCATCACCGCAAGAAGCCTATTTAAAATGGGCGTAATCGGGGCATTTTAAGGGTAGTTTTTAGGGGCTGAAAAAACTTTTTGGGTCCCAAAATACCGAAAAAATTCTCAGAATCGTTTCAAAATTGACATTTAACCCTTTAGTAGTAATTAAAAAGTGTACCTAAAATTTTAATAAAATCGGCCCGACAGGACCGGACTTACAAATTTTTTGAAAACACTAATTTGCAGATAGTGAGTTATTTATTGAAGGGTGTCTTTAATTCGGTGTAGACGTTAGATTGATAATAATATTACAATTAAGAAAAAAAATGTTATTTTGAGGGTTGTATTAAGGGGTTAAATTTTTTATTTTGCCCAAAAACAAACTTAATTTCACATAATAAAAGTATAAAACCACACTGCCCTATACAAACAAATACACTATATTGTCGGCAGGGTTTTGGCACTGCTACCCGGGTTTTTTCAACTTGATACCTCCACGCGTTTCTGAGAAAAAAGGTCTTGACAGACAGACAGGCAGGCAGACAAAGTGATCCTATAATAGTATAAGGGTTCCTTTTTTCCTTTTGAGGTTCGGAATCCTAAAAAGAGTTTAATATTTTTTTCATTGCTTAAAATTGTTTATTTGATGTCATTTTGTTAATTACCGATTTCTTAAATTGATATCGTTTTCTCAAATTGAGTAAATTAAATAATATTATTAATCTTATTACATCACAGTATCTATTAAGGTAGTTCTAGCGTGGTATAATAAAGAAAAATTACTTTTCGACACATTTTGCTCATTTTTTCATAGGTTCAAAATAACGTTTTCTAATAAATCCCGAAGTTTCGTAATTTTTTATCGTTTAGAACGCGAGATAAATAATTACAAAGTTCGCAATTTTCACGGTCAGCATGTGAAAATTGTATTAATTATTCCCTAAAAAAAAATTTACTCGTATAACTGAAAAATTTGCGGTATACATCCTCAGTCTAATTTTTTTTTGATCCAATGCAATGTACCAAAGTAGCTATATTTATAGAAAAATATTTCCACGAGCTCTCTCAAACAGCAACTTCACTTAAATATCAGTGAATGCTCTCGAAAATTGAGGATTGTAAAGTACTTACAACGAACTATAAAGTACCTGCTTTCAAACTGAAGTAGTATGCTTTTAAATACTAACCTCTTTCGTAACTCAACTATAGTACAGTAGACAGTACACGCGTGAAAATGTTATTTGAAATATACTACTATTTTGCACTACTCCCTCGAAAATGGCTGCTTCATGCATATACATAATTGTGCACTAGTGCTGTAATGAATAACAAAAGTATGCGTTCTAACCATTCAACAATAATTTATAAAATATATAATTGCAGGTAAACTTATCAAAAAAACAAAAAAAAATATAGTTATATTTTTGAAGTAAAACTTCTTTGGGCGTGGTATGAGGGATAACTTAGATCTTTTTCTAACTGAAGTAACTTTCTCCTCTTATGGAAGTAACGTTCAATTAATGCAAAGGAGTATCGACATATTGGTAAGTTAGAAATTTTATAAAGTATTAACTATTGAAGCTTTTAGTCAATAGATGGCCGCACATTTGTGCATTTTTTTATTTTTATTTTAAAATAAAATATGCCACTAGGCCAAAGAAGTTTCACTTCAATCGCGCGTAAAGGTTACACGCACAGTTTTTTTAAAAAAGAGTAAGAAAACAACTTTTCCTAAAAAATATGCTAAGAAATTAATATGTTTTATTTAATATTATTTTCATTTTTTTTTTAAATTGTGATTTATTTCTAATATTCATATTCGCATGAATTTTGCGAATGTGAAGTCAAGAAATATGCGAATATTCGTTACACCACTAATATCCATCACCCAACATGTCACTACTTTCTTGGCAGGATAGTGTATCCAAGACAATCTTGAATGTGCAAGGAAGAATTGGACGATCGGATCGGGCTGAACTCAAGTCATTGGCACGTCCGTTGCGGCTGACGGCCATCTTATCGTTCGACACGAACCAGTTCTTTTTATCCGCCTTTAAGATAATTGACGACACGGAGATCATTTCAGGAACATATTATATGGCGCATGCACGATAGGAACCCTGTCAGACATACCAGCTTTACAGAACACTGTTGCCAACTTTGTTGAGCTTCAACTAAGGTTTGTATGATGATATGTTAGATGCATATTTTGACGTGAAAACGTCTATTCGCTCGTTAAGTACAGTGATAGCCGGTCGAACTTTCTTGTGTTACAAAATACCGTCACATTAGAATAGCTAATAACTACAAGACTAACAATGCGTTAACAATGGTTGAACCCACAACGGATAGAGCATGCTGTACGAGTTCGTAATGTAGCATTTGTTTCGCCTCTGACGTCATAGAACTAGTATAAGCAGGTATATGTTCGCGATTAACTATCGTAAATGGTTTTTGTGAGGATGAATATTAATCTGAAATATTGTTTTTGACGTAACCACCTAGGGGTAACCACTGTTAGGGCGTAATCACCTAGCGTTACGTCCTTTGCAGAAATGAGGTTTGCGCCCTTTGACATAATTTACCAATATTCGAGGGTTACGTCTATTCACTTATTTATTTGTTCAAAATGTGAAAATTAGTTTTTTTGCACTTCTCTATATAAAATAGCTGCCATACATGCATGTAAAAACATATTACACACTAGTGCTGTAAAGTAAAGCAAAACTGATCGCGCTATACCAATTTTATAGTAAATACCTGTCTGTCAGATGCTTTTTTTAATCTACTATTAAAAGTGACATTTGCTCATAAGGTAACTGTCAAAAATTTTGCAAATTGAGTGCAAAAATACTAAATTCATCTCGTGCACAATGGTATTACGCCTCGTGAGACTATCAAAACTCGCTGACACTCGTTTTAAATATTATGTCACACCTCGGCGTAACATAATCCATTACGACAGTATTGTCATACAATCTAGTAAAATGACCTGTGAATTCAATGTAACGCGACGTACTGTTCTCGTTATGAAAAACAAAAGGCAAGTTATTGACGATGATATACATAAACGCACTAAATTAGTGTCAACAACTAACATAAAATAAACTTGTACAAATAGTTATATTATGTAATAACATTTATCAGCAGTAGGTACGCATTAAACTTTGATACAAACATCTTAAATTATACAAGTTGTTGTACATGTCCATTTCACTTCTATCAAATGAGGTTATGTTTACAATATGTAGATATGTAACTAAGTTCACATGTCAAGAACTTGCATAAAATAAACTTATGTCGTAAATCAATCTACGCAAGTAGTCCAATGAAACTAAACTTGCATACAACATCTTGAATTATTATATTAACAACAAAGCAGGGTAGCTGCCGTAAATGAAGCTGACATATGGACGGGTCGTGTGTTCATGTATCTTTGAGTTGAGGTTATGTCTAGTGTAATGTCTATGACTGTTGTATGTAGGCTAAATTCACGTGTCAAGAAGTTCCATAAAATAAATTCATACATACACAAACGAATTAAATGTATGGCCAAGAACCAACTGCGGTTGAAATGCGATATATTTAAATACTTGTGCGTAAAGTAAAATAACATGTTAATTTATTATCAGTATAGTACGTGGCATGGATCTAAAAGGTTCGGAAGTTAGATGCAAATGGAGGCTTGCGCAGGTACAGTCGGTTGAAAAACTACAAACTCGCGCTATATTATTATTTTTAATTTTTCTTTAATCTAAAGGTCTAATTTCTTGCATAAAGTCATCCAAAAAGTTATTTTTCGTGCTTGTCTATGCAAAACTGTAGGTATTAGGCATCTTGATCAATTAACAATCAAAGAAACAACTTCACAACAGCGTACTGGAGTGTACTTTATAGCAGGAAAGCGATAATTGACAAGACAACCATCGATAGCCAATCACCAATGAGCGCACGTTCTGTGCCGGTGACTGCGAGGTGGTGGGAGTCTTCCTTTCCCACAAAACAACCAGGACGGCTCAAAATATGTATTTGTGACGCTGTTTGTGCATAACTTCAGAACCTTTTAAAACCGTGGCGTGTATTATAACTAGTAACCTATTGTGCCAGAAATATGTGTTTTTTGAAATTTTTAAGCGACAAGCCAAATTACCCATGTGAAGGTTATTATGGGTAATCACAGCTAATAAAAACCGTTGTTTTACTATTACCACTGTAAGCCCATGACCCTGCGATAACGAGGCTCATACTCTATCGTTTAAGTTAACATTGCTACTATAGTTTCTCCTATATACAACAATTTCACGAGCATGGCTTGTTACTATAGAAATTTCCTATATATGCCAATTTTTAGTCCGTCATGAATTAAAAAAAAACCTTAATTATTTATTAATCATTAACTAATGTGTTGACTTTAAGAATACGTATGTGTACAAAATTTCAACTCTATCGGTAACCGGATTGTTGATCAAATTTTAATGAAAGAATCTGACCCACACATACGTAATATAGTACATGAATGCGGACGTGATTTCGAAATTACTAAAACTATTGAAAACTTGGATAATTCTGGTTCAGATATTAATTATATATTTATACTAACGACCCGGTTCGGTTTCGCCCGGATTAACACGTACATGCTACAGTGGTCTTTCTTATAGAAACATTTTCCCGTTTTTGCAGTATTTTTCATTGATGCTCCGCTCCTATTGGTCGTATTATATTATATAGCCTATAGCCTTCTCGATAAATGGACTATCCAACACAAAAATAATTTTTTAATTCGAACCAGTAGTTCCTGAGATTAGCGCGTTCAACCAAACAAACAAACTCTTCAGCTTTATAATATTAGTATAGACATCGACCAATTAACACAAACCATGTATTCAAAAACAAAATTACCTATACCTATTTACCAAAATAAATGGACATTAATTTATCGTAGCATAAAAAAACATAAATATGAATTAATTACCTGGCTATACCACATTGTTAGCTGATTTCACTATAAGAAAGAATATCCAAATTATCCATATCTGAAATCAAAGAAAAAAAGCAATGAGCAAATATCACGTACAAATATACATAAATCACGATAACCAATCAATATCTGGACACATTTAATATCTGTCGTATTTAGGTTTTTTAAAATAAACTAAAAAAACACCAGTTTTATCTAAAACCGCGAGTTCCTATAGGTCCTAATTTGACAACTGGTGAAAGTATCAAATCGAATTTTAATTTATTATTGAAGATAATACCAAATTAAAAATATAATTTTATATTACGTGCGTATAAGGTCATATAAAAACTAAGATTTCTTTCAGATAAAAATTATCCCAGAAAATAAATTAAAAATATATGAAAATTTGATTTCTTTTAAGTGCCTTTAGAGCTATTCTAAAGAACCGTTCATACAAATTAACATTTCTGTATAAAAAAACAGAAAAGGAAACACTAGTGTTATAATTAAAACAAGCAACTGGAAATTATTAGAATTCAATCTATTTCCACTTTTATTAATAAAATATAATAAACAAAAAATGTAGTATCACAGCATAGCACTAGTGACTAGTCTATACCTTCAGGCAAAGATATTCACGTTAATACTATTATTCACACAATATACGGTGTGGAATACAGTTTATAGTCAAGTTTAATGACTTGATTCGATACAATTTCTATTTTTAGGGACCTTCACCACGCATACATTTATCTAGGGGTTGAAGGGGCTATAGCCCAGGGCGGCAGAATTGTAGAGGCGGCAAAATTTCAATACAACTTTCAAAAACTCGAATTGGACAAATATTATTGCCATTTAAAGAAAATTATAAAAAAGACCAAAAAATTGAAGCTCGTTTAAAAAATCGGTCAAGTGCGAGTCAAACTCGCGAGAAGAGGGTTTCGTACTATTCCGTTTTCCGTGAGTACTTTAAGACTTAAGATTTTCGTTTACGTTTTCCTGTAAACTACGGGTGAGCCCCGACATTCCCTATTTTTTTCAAAATTTTAGGCCCAGTAGTTTCGGAAATAAAATGGTTAATTGTCCATCTATTTTCTTAAATAACTTTAAAACTATTTATTTAAAATTATAAAAAATATATTTGAGACCCTTACTATAAGCCCTTTCATTTAACATGTCGCACGGTACAGTTTGCAAAACTTTTTTTAGGTTTCTATTTTTTTCCCAAGAAATGACCCCGGTGTTCAAAATTCATTTATTTACGTTACACGTCGGTCTTTGGGTCACCGACTTACATATGTGTACCAAATTTCAACTCAATCGGTCCAGTAGTTCGGAGCAAATTGACTGTTACAGTAGAACGGACAGACACGAGTGATCCTATAAGGGTTTCGTTTTTTCCTTTTAAGGTATGAAAAAGTAAAAAAAAAATTGTGATGAGGTTGGCAACAATTTAGTTACTATTTTACTACATTTTTCGTACACGCCTCACGAAATGGTTATAAAATTCTGTTATAGCTTACACATGTTCATATTTTACTTTTAAAGGACAAGGCAGGTAAGTTAACGCGCATCATCCTATTTTATGTAATAAAATATGATATTGGTAACAGTGGCATGTCACCTATCATACTGCATGTATATGTTGACTGTGAGTAAAACGAGCTCCAGTAGGGAGGTGCTTTGTGTTGTCAACTTGCAGGTAGGTACAAAACTCGACCCATACACCGTTACTCACTGATTCACTTACTTGAGGGATGTCAGGAGTGCCAAAAAGTATCGATATATATCGTATCGATATTTTTTTCAAGAATCGATATCGGTACCGATATATTTAAAAAAAAAATATCGATATATCGGTACAATTTTAAAGAGAGCATTGGCACTCGAAGAAATTTAGTATATATATATTGGCTAGCTTATAATATAATCTCAAATAGCAATTAACGGACATTATTTCTAATAAATCAAGTACCTAATAAATAATTATCTGAAATCAAAAACAACGATAATAATTTTTTTGGTTTATTAATCAAACATCTAATACATTTAGGAGCAGACAATTTTAGAGATTAATCGAACAATTAATAAAGCCAGGGACGGCGAACCTATGGTTTGTTTGCCAGAGGTGACATTCGACAGAAAATTGTTGGTACAGCATGAGAAATAATTAAAAATATTCTAGATGTTGTAGAAATGAAATGAAATATTGCATGAATAGCTATTTTGACTGTTTATTATTCCGAAAATATCGAAAAATCCGGTGAAAAAGAAGCATGTTTTACATGTGCTTTATTCATTGTTGTTGTTTTTGGAACGCACTTAAAAGTATGTTCCAAAAACATATGTAAAAACACACATGTTCCTTTTCCAGTGGAGTTTTCGATATTTTCGGAATAATTAAACGGCCATAGTTAGTCGTGGTAGTACATACAAGTATTGCTACTGGAAAAAAAATATCGGTTTTCGATACTCGGAATTTTATATCGATATATCGAAATATTAAATATCGCCTAAAAATATCTATATATCAAATAAAAAATATCGATATATCGATATTTTTTCAACATCCCTAGGTGATTGTGAGTAAAACAAGCTCCAGTAGGGAGGTACTTTGTGTTGTTAACTTGCAGGTTGGTACAAAACTCGAACCATAATACCGTTACTCACTGATTCACTTACTTAGCAAAAGTTCTGAGATCACACAGGCTTATTTTGAACGGTCGTTCTCTTCCTACAAAGGCGCAGAACTATTCAACGATATATAGAGATTTGGTGGCAGAAAATAAAAGTATAGCAAAATGTGGTTTCCAAGGCCGCGCCTCTATGTCAAAACAACTTAGGAATTTGTCATTTAACGTTATGAAATCTAGTGGCAGAAAATTAAACTACGTATAAGAAAATGTGGTTTAACGATTAAGCCACGCCTCCATGTCAAATATCCATAGAAATAAAAAATGTTCTAAATTTACAGAAAATGATGAGGCGATAATTTTTGTCGGAACTCGATAGGATGAAAATTTTTAATTGTAAAACAAGTACAAATAATAATTATTTTAACGCAACCTAGGTATGAACAAAACTTTAATGTCAACTTGGAAAAGTTTTCAACCTGTTGAGATCAGATAAACACCCTCGTTTTATAAGTAAAATATATTTTACAACTTTTTGATTTTTATTTGCTAGTACTTTGGCATTCAGGGAGCAAGCACATTCATCACCAAGTAAAAAATGAGTACAGCGCACAGTGGGGCATATAAGCTGAATATATTTATAATAATGTAATAATTATTATTGTAATTATATAAAAGTTGCAGAAAGAAAAATATATTTATTGTTAGAATAATTTATACACAACGCTGTCATTAGTTGAGTCTTGTAGCATTAACAGAGTTCTACATTATCATAAACAATATTAACACACAACAATATCACACTAAAGATGACTTTTATCTACTTCATCAGGCAAGTTTATAGATTAGCATAAATTTGCCTGATGAAGTAGACAAACAGTCTACGAAACGTTGCGTAAGATTTAACATTTTTTTATTTAGTTCAAGTTCCCATATTGTCTTATACTACTGTTCTTTAAGCGCAGCTAACATTTTGACGGATTCCTGGTAGTCATGAGTTCGATATGTCACCTCACTATAGTAACGGATATGGGTTAGATTATAATTAGATATCATACCGTAACGATAATCTTAACTACATATCCGATATTTAAATATTAAAATATTATATTCAATGAGCGCGCAAGATACGCAATGATACGAAAAACTGCGAATACGACAAAACGGAAACGCCTACAAATGGACGACATGCCTCGGACCGAATATTCATTTGATATTCGCTGTCACTCTCCTTCTAAGTAAGCAAACTTTTTGCGATGTAAAAGAGAGGACGCGAATATTCCGTAATTTGATACAATGCTTGGGTGAGTTGTACTTTGCTAATGTCTCACAGCAATAAGGTTTAATTTGTTCTGTTAAGAGAACGTTTGACACGATGTTTTTATACTGTAGCGCGCCCCCAATTGTTACGCTACTGAAAATGACAGAGGCTTCTCGAACTTGAACAGAAGTTTTTGGAGTGATCGAGAATGGAATGTACGCGCCTATAAATACAGCGCGTGTGGGGCGCGACAGACATTCAGTCAGTTTCTTGCTTGCTACAGTGAGAGTACATTCAGTGAATGCGTCAATTAGTTACATAAATAGTAGTGCGGTAGTACATAAATTTTTGTGTGTTATAGCAGTGTTTTGTGTACATAGTCATTGTTGCGTTATTATTTATAAGAATCAGTTTGCTTTTTCATTGTTTAGTTTATTTCATTATTAGAGCAATACGTTTAATTTATTTCATTGTTGTAAGAGAAATACTTTTTAGTTATTTGTTTTTGTATTTATTTCGTTTGTTGAAAATAAATCAGTTTTAAATCACCACGAAGAACAGTTTTGTTACAATACTTTAGTTTATCAGTTATGTATAATTTTACATTATTTTATAACTTCACTCAAGTTTATGCATTGTATTATTATGAAATACAGAGCTTTTCTGCTAGTCCTAAGTCTAGTAAAGCATGAAGGAAAATTGTCATAATTAACTAAGCGAACGCCAACTAAACTGATAAATGTAAAAACTTGATAAACACGTGCGTTTGAGTTTGTTGTTCTTTTGATTAAACTAAATAATCCTTTAATGTTAGCAAATTGTCTTACTTATATCGATATCTAAAAACAGTTTTCCATATAGATATGAAATCTACGTATTGACTACATAAACGTTTGCGTAAAAAAAAACTAGAATGCTTATGTCTTAATTTCTGGTACTTGAAAATAACCAATTTTGATAACGTTCCCTAGTATTATGTCCCACTGTGCAACTAGTGAACCGACAGTGTTGATACGAGAAGTCCATGGAAGTGACAGAGGACATAACAAACAACACAAACTGTTGACACGTTAACGAGACAGCTGTCAATTTACAAACTGCATTATCGAATAATATTAATATGACGATGACTATCTATACCTACACTGTATTATAATGTACTTCAACTGTAGCTATATAGTATGAACTATTTAAAATATGACCTACAAAAATGTTCACAAATCATTTAGGTAATTTACTATCAACGTGAAAAGAAAGTACAGTTGAGCCCCAATTATCTGACGTTCACGGTACGTCGGCAAAAGTAAAGAAATATCATCGCAATGACAACTAATCTGGAAAGCTCGAAGCACATGACGTTATAATTGAGGTTGGAGGTCATGCCAGATGTTTATTCAGTGACGAACGTCTTTTAAATGCCTGAATGTTATATTGTGCCTGTGTGCTCCTCTAGAACGGCTGAACATAGGTTTGTGGCTATAAAAAGAGATAAATATGAATATATAAACAAATTCTCGTATTAGCAAACATTTTTTTTTCTTCAAACTATCCGAGATCCCTGGATTCTGTTCTTCAAAATCGTAAGTACTGTCTAAGTTGAGCAAAACGATATTTTAATAGTAATTTAAATATAAACACGAGTACAGAAATGCTATAACTTAATTATTTAATAATTATTTATTGAAATAATTATTTACTATCTCAAACGAAACAACAAAACTCAGCTCACTTATTTTGTTAAAGTGTATGTATACATAAATAACATGATAATAGAAAAACAATCTGAAATAAGTTGAGGTTATAAACAACCTATTAAATTCCAATACTTATGAATTTCAATAGCTAAATTCATGTTTTAACTACCATTCTAACCACCACATGTATCAATCATTAAAAAAATGTTTTTAAATTCTTAAATGACTTTATTTCCAACCGTATTACATCGCTCTTATGTCATGCAAATGACCCCAATCATACTAGTGCCTCACGCGGGAGCAATATCGGACTAGCGTATATATTGGCGAAACTGTGTTTATTCATACATAAGAAGTTTCACTTCGGTCATGTGTGGCGCAAGACATGGCTTTTTCTTATTACAAGCTCGTATTTAATTTGCAATGTTTGTTTGTTCCGAATCTTGCGATCGATTTTTCGACCACTTCTCGATGTCCGAGCATGCTAAAATTTTGCACAAATCTTTGACTCAGGGCACAATACAACATAGTACATTGAAAATTATGCTAGATCCAATACAGCCGCCACCACAAAATGGCGAATTGTCATCTTCTTTACAACCCCCTCCACATGGGTATCAAATGACAAGTAGAATACAATGAGCAGTGTGACTTCCAATATGGCGACCAAAATAAAATGGTGGATTACCTTTTTCTTTAAAACCTCCTCGAAATTGGTATTAAATGAAAGGATATGCTGTGTGACATCATTCTAAATTTAACATGGCGGCCACACAAAATGACGGATTACCCACTTCTTTACAACCTCCTTGACACGGGTATCAAATGCAAAGGTTTGACATTTAGAATATTAGAATTAAATTATCAATTAATTGTAATAAGTTGATGTTTCAATAGTAAAAATTTTGAAAGACTAAAAAGAACAAAATAAAAAATTAGTAAGAAAACTTTTTAAAGACAAGCTCATATTTAATAGTACTAAAAAACAATAAAATAACTTTTAATAATTTAGATACATAATTATAATAGCGTGTGTCGTTACTATCATAGAGCTTATAACCCACGCTTTTATAATTATGACCCTAAATTATTAAATGTTATTTTTTTCTTTCTTAGTACAATTCAATAAAGGCTTGTCTTTAGAAAAAAATTTTACTAATATTTTGCAGGCTTATGATGGACATATCATACTGTTATTTGTAACGCCGGATACGTATGCCACCAGAAAAAAGTGCAAAGTAAAATTATCGATACAGTAAAGATGGTCAGTTGTCAGTGGACATAACACAGTGTTATTGTCACGCAGAAAAAGAGAGAGAAAGAGAGAGAGAGAGTTTAGTTGTGTTATTGTAATTATACTAATGAAGTTCCAATATCAAGATTAAGGGAGTCGACCTCACAGACATACAACATGGCCATTCCATTAATCTAATTGTTTCCAACTATTGTATAAATCACGAAACACTATATTGCGACAGCTATGTGCTCTACTTCTTACGTAGGACTTCTAGGACGGATTCAATATAGCTATTTGCAGTAATATTTTCAATTAGATGAAAAATTTTCTGAGGACTTAGGATCAGTTTTTTTTAAATCAATACTAATTTTTTTATTTTTTACACGACGTTTCGGAATTAATTTATGCTTCATCAGGTGTCATAAATTATTTATAAGTATTAACTGTTCTATTTATTTGTTCTGTTGTTTCCATTTGTAGTCTACGGTTTTAGTTTATAATTTTTCGTCAAACAGTTTATAAACTAATTAAATTATACAAGTCTATTTATTTGAATGTCAATAATTATTTTTTTTTTTTTGATCCTAAGTCCTCAAAAAAATTTTTCATCTAATTAATTAGTCAGGATCGGAATAATTTTTTAAAATATTTTCAATATTAACTAATCTGAAATCAAAACACAAATAAAATTAATATCCCTTCGCTCTGTTGTAAGTATACTTTTTACTGTCACATATTATGATATTACTTGTAAATTGTAATACATAACAAGATTAATAATTACAAAGAGACGTATGGGCAACCATTTATTGAAAAGTGCTTTAAACGAATTTTGAATACTTTATTATTACAACTGTCCTTGATAAAATTAAGGAGTTTGTTGTAAAAATCACAACCCTTATTAATTGCACAGTTATTATAGCTATCAGTAGACAATAATACACATTGATAATAATTAATTAACAGAATAGCAACAAAAGTCTCAAGTGGCTATTCTGTGGAGTCAATGCAAGATCATTAGATACACAAGTCACCTCGCTAATAATTGACGTCAGCTAGAAGACCGTTCAAAATTGTTATCAACCACGCAATATCAACTGACAGTCCACTGGATGACGTCATCCTCTTATTAGTATCGAACGGAACGAGGTCACCTCTGTTGCTAATAACCTTGGAGTCAGTGGCAAAAACTAAAGTGCTATTAAATTTTAGTCGTTGAATGAGCTTAGTACAGCTGTAGAATGTAATTAAATAGATTGTTTGGAGAAAACAGCTAATTTTGTTTATTTTTTTCCAAAAAATAGTCCTATTTTTTTAAATAATTGTCATACATATTATGAGAGTATTACACAATCCAGACGTTTCGCTTATCGCATTTTCAATGGATAGAAATTTTCTTTATTTTTTATTTTATTCTAAAAAGTTAAAGTGTAACTTAAAGTGGACAGAAATTTTACAGCACTTCAATTTCTAGGATTGAACATACAAAATAGCACCCATAATATGTATTCAACATTAGGGGAGATGGGGACCAGTAGATTAAGGGACAAATTTGTGTATATTTTTGAAGCGTAATTTCTCATTCGAGTTCGGGTCTTTTAATGTTTGCGGAAATATTTAACACTATTGACGTAACTATGGCAAAGAAAAACAAATCATACGTATGTAAATGTTAACTTACAATGTTCATTTAGATTTTGCGTAGGTTTCACTTCTGTAGTGTGCAGTATAAAAAACTGTTATCCGAATTGTAGGTAAGTATAGCTTTTTTCTCTTAAGTACAAACCTGCGTTCTAGGTTACTGATTCAAGCCACTGTTTGCTGGACGGAGTTCATACAGTTCGACCGTCGCCGGCCGAACTGTATAGCTTTGCCCACTTACAAACTTGGATTCTAGATCGCTGATTCGAATCACTGTTTGCAGAACTGCGTTTATACAGTTCGGTCGTCGCCGGCTGCTGCGAGCTGTTTATCATATAAGTTCTTGGATTTGAATTATTTTGAACGCAGCCCTGCTATAACCAGGCCTGCAGGCGAATAGAACACATAAACACTACATGATAGTTTGTGTCGCATGCGACAAACCAGAACGTTTCATCTTGTCAACTCAACTTGAGAACATAATTTCAGCTTTAATCAAGTCTGAAGAACGGGTACGTCATATAACATGATAGTTCGGTTCAATTTTCGACCTCAATAACATCGCATTACACATTATATACAGTGTGTATATCACAAGTGTCACCGACATCGCATCGAAAAGCCCTTGACAGTTTCTGTCTCCGAACTAAATTAAATTATTAATTACTACAATTTTACGGCCCGGCTTCGTCAGAGTAGATTTTGGTTTGGGAACGAAATAATCAAGAGCAATAAATTTCATATTAATCACTTTATTGTATTTCTTATAGTTTAGCTCAGAAATTGCGTGCGGGATTCTCGACTTGGTTACAGTTCTCGCCGTCTTTTTGTTCTAGCGTACCTATTAATTCTTTACAATAAAATTTGAGCAAAAAAATTTTTAAAATATTGCCAGAAAATACATAACCTTTGGAAGAACATACCTTATTAATATGCATTTTCTCAAATTTGACTTTATTTTATCAGTACAGTGGCTCTTTAGTTTCAAGTTATCATAGATACAAACCCGTTCTTTAATGTATGTTTGTATAAAATATAATTTGACAGTCTGGTTACTTCGGAAACAAAATAGGCGAAGGGATTTTCGAACATTTTACAAAGAGAGTTCTTTTGAAATCATCGGCGTTTCTTCTGGAACACCATGTGTAATTTATAATAATATACAACACTGCATAAAAGGAACATTACCGCTCTGGGAAACAATAAAACAGAACATTAATTCAAGGTTCCAAAACGGATCCGTAAATATTTTTACTTATCGTGCAATTAAAGTTTTAATATAAATCAAATGCCCAATTTAAATGAGCAGTTCTTTGTTTGTTATGAATGAAGTATAGTCAATCCAAACATTTATTGCGTTTTGTAATAATCATAAAAGACGTGAATTATACACGCATTGCATAACCGCCACAATGCATTTGGCAGCTCGTTATATTCAAGATTTGTTCATTGTTTAGTGTAGTTTTGATTTTGTAATTTAGAATTTCATTGCACAATTTTTTGAATGGTCATCAAATTGCAATACAACAAATAATGCAATACGTTAATATGTTTTTGCTTCTTCATAGATAATACGCGAATAAGGAACTTTTCTTAATATATAAGACTAAAAACATTCCCATGAAAATCAAAATGAAATTAGTCCAGCGGTTTTAAAGTTTATTGCAAACATACAAACACACGAATGTTAGAAACTCCTGAGTAACGGAGAACTAATTCGAGACAAGCGTGGTGGGGATTTAGTTCCTGCAACGCTGTATGGATGTGTGTATGTGTGTGACACATGCACATCCATACACCGTTTCGTTCGTCACGTCCGGTTCGTACATTATTCATTCAACCACATGTATTTGTTAAATTCATTTTTAATTTTAAAATTGTTTTAATGAAAAATTTTATTGTAAACTCTGACATGTTGCATCCTAATAGGTTAAGGTGGTATCCTCGCGACAGTCATAATAAAAAGTTTATGCTGGTTTATGCAGTACATGCAGTTGAGAGTTGTTATTAACAAGCCCAATATTTTTTGCAGATTCTGTACTAATTTTAGCAAATCCCGAGCGAGAAATCTGGCAACACTGTCGGAGCGTTAAAATATTTTATAGTACACTGTAAAAATTGAGGTTGATTACATGTATAATTATAGCTGATCCATACAGTGTCAGCGATTATTCTGGTAATCGTACACACCATATGGAATGCTACACGTTTTCCTGTAAATTTACATATATATATATATGTAGTTGTGTAGTCCACATTACATACAAATATGTAATATTTTAAACAAAAAAATGTAATTTTTCAAAAAATATGTATAAAATTTCCTAACCCATACCCTACAATTTTACATATGTTTATGTAATATTTGTGTAAAATTACATACTAGAAGATTTTTGAATATAATTTTAATACTCAGTACTAGACAGCAGAAAATTGAGGGAATTTTACTTTAACTTTCAATGTAATTTTACAATCATTGTTTACAGTGTATGTATGAATATGCACCTCATAGTTGTTTGACGAGTTAGATAAGTATGCGTTGTTGCCAGATCGTTTATCGTATAACCTTTCCTATGCTGAAATCTGGTAAATTTTCCATTATTATTTATTAAATATCTCTGAAACTGTGTAGTAACTGTTAATGAGACTATTTTTAAAAAAAATTTTAGTTGTTAGTTAAAGTTACTTTAGTTTTTCAAAAAGATCCTAAGAAAATTTTCTGAGATACAAAAATATTTGTCGGTAAATTTTGGATACCCCTTATACAGTAATGTATAAGAGCCTCAAAAACTCGAACTTTGGAATTTAATATCTCTGAAACTGTGTAGTTCAAAAATTTCATTCTGCGCCAATCGATGCAGAATTACATAAACATTATTCTGGCTAAATTTCAAACAACTCCTAAGAAAACGGGTGTGGCGAGTGTACTACCTTAAGCAATAAAATGTATTTCTATTTTATTCTATTCAATTCACCCTTACGTACGTTAAGAATTTTAACTTCAAAAATAAACAAATAATTATGGTAAGATAATAAAGGAAAATCGACACTTACAAAATACACAAAAAATAATTTCCATAAACGACCTGTGAGTTACCATTAGAAATATAATATTTATAAACAACCAAATAGATGTGAAGTGTGATCTATCAAAAATATTAAACACTGAAAATTAAATGAAAGATAGCTGATTTCTAGGGGGTACGTCACGTACTGCTTAGAAATCAGCTATCTTTCATTTAATTTTCAGTGTTTAGTATTTTTGATAGATCAAACTTCACATCTATTTCATTCCAGATACGCACTACATTTTCTGCACGTACCGTCCGTGCAGAAAATGTAAAACGTAACTCGAACGAAACGCTATAATAACTCGCGCGACTGTTAAACTCAATTACTCTCGTTTTTCCATGTCGCAGCTCATATCATAATAACGTTCTTTACGTTATAGATACATAAACTACTGTTAAGTTTCTTTTACACAATCCTGTACACGTACCGCGACAGTGGCTCATGTTAGATACTACAGTACTGTTACTAGGTACTACATTCCCAACGCGTTGCTAAGTAATCATGCGGAAAATATTTTGACACCATTTCGAGTAGAAAATATTAAATTGCATTCGTGTGACAGGCTTACAAAATAAGATTGAAATGTTTATTCAACGATAAAATGTTTTCACTATCCAAAATTTTATACTTAAATGATCAATGCGAAGATATGAACGGGTGATATGAAAGTTGGAGAACAACTCAAGCTTGTCGTCCACTAAAAACTAATCTTTCGGAATTAAGACTAACTGCTGAATAAGATGATTTCACTGTTAATAAAATCTTAGGAAATTTTTTTTAAAGACAAGCTTTTATTGCAGTATACTAAAAAGGGTAAACATAAGTTAGTCTTAGGGCGTCTACAATAATGAATTTAGAATGACACCACACAGCTTACTGTATTCTACTTGTCATACCCTTTCATTCAATACCAATATCGAGGGAGTTGTAAAGAAAAAGTTAATCCGCCATTTTATTTTGGCCACCATATTGAATCTTAAATGACGTCACACAGCTTACTGTATTCTACTCGTCATATCCTTTCATTGAATAGCCATATCGATGATATTTTACAGAAAAAAGTAATCCGGCATTTGGTTTTGGCCGCCATATTTGATTTAAAATGACTTCACACAGCTTACTGTATTCTACTTGATACCCATATCGAGAAGGTTGTAAAGAAATAGATGATCCGCCATTTTGGTTTTGGAATGAAGTAACACTATTCATTGTATTCGACTTGTCATACTCTTTAATTTGATACTCATGTGGACAGATTTGTAAAGAAGGTAATCCGCCATTTTGTGGCGGCGGTCATACTAGATCTACCACAATATTCAATACACTATATTGCATTGTCTTCAGAACCAAAGGCGTGTTCAAAATTTCAGCATGATCGGATATATCGGGAAGTGGTCGGAAAATCGACCGCAAGATTGGTCCCTGATTGACAGATAGACAGACAGAAAAGCAAGTTAAATAAAAGCTTGTAATAAGAATAAAAGGGCAGCAGATAGGGTATAACTGCGAAGCTCTAGTGGCATTTTTGAATGCGTACAGTTCAAACGGCTTAGCCGATTAAAAAAAATGTTTTTTCGTTCGATTCGTCTCGGAGTTTGTTTGATCCTAACGTAGCCTGATTTTCGAATTTTGATCCCAGAGGGGAAGAAATAAAAAAAAAAAAATAAAGTTAGTGACGTTTGACATTTACGGATATAACATAACGTACCACCTAATATCTAGTATTAAAATTAATTTACCATTTATTTATTGAGAAGAATAAAAATATTAAACCGATAATCTCTAAAACAGGGACGTTTTTTACTATGATTTCTGAAAAACATGTACAAAACAAACTGCAGCCGCGTTTATAGATACACTTATTCCTTTATAGACCAGGGTAGATAGCTTTGAAAATGGTAAAAAGTAAAATAAAATTATAGTAGGATGAAACCCATTGCAAAATGTAGAGAATATAACAAAAATGAAAGGAAAAATAAATTACGGTCGATCTGTGGTCGGGAAGGGGGAGGGGGTGAGTTTTTAAGGGTAAAAAACGGTTTATCTCGATTTCTGGCAAAACTACAAGTCCTATGAAAAAAAGTTAAATGGCAAAGTTGTAGGTAATAAAAATATCTACAACTGTTGTTTTTACACTTTTTTCACATAACCTCAAAATTTATGTGAAAAATTCAAATAACCAAATTATTGGTTTTTTATTTTTACCTTTTGCAAAAAAATTTATTTTTTCACGAAATTTAGTGAAAACTTACCTTTTTATGTCCCAAACACACAGTAATTTTTTTGATTTAAAATATTCATTTTTTCACCTTATTTTGACTTAATATCGAAAAAGCACCCTAATTTTCAATCGAAAATTCTCACGTCAAAATATCTGCTTTTTTTAAAAAGTCGGTGGGCTTTTTGTTCCTTGAAATATCTACTTTCTGATGGTATGAAAAAAACTATACATTACTACGGTAAATGTTCTCAGAAAAGGCAAATAAGTTGTCTTAAAAAGGCATCTATTCATATAATTTATAAGATTATATGCGTAGATTTATTACTATTTTAAGATAACTTATTTGCATTTTCTGAGAACATTTACCGTAGTAATGTATATTTTTCTTCATACCATCAGAAAGTAGAGATTTCAAGGAACAAAAAGTCCACCGACTTTTTAAAAAAAGCAGATATTTTGACGTAAGAATTTTCGATTGAAAATTAGGGTGCTTTTTCGATATTAAGTCAAAATAAGGTGAAAAAATGAATATTTTAAATCAAAAAAATTACTGTGTGTTTGGGACATAAAAAGGTAAGTTTTCACCAAATTTTGTGAAAAAATATTTTTTTTTGCAAAAGATAAAAATAAAAAACCAAAAACTTGGTTATTTGAATTTTTCACATAAATTTTTGAGGTTATGTGAAAAAAGTGTAAAAACAACAGTTGTAGATATTTTTATTACCTACAACTTTGCTATTTAACTTTTTTTCATAGGACTTGTAGTTTTGCCGGAAATCGAGATAAACCGTTTTTTACCCTTAAAAACTCACCCCCTGCCCCTTCCCGACCACAGATCGACCGTAATTTATTTTTCCTTTCATTTTTGTTATATTCTCTACATTTTGCAATGGGTTTCATCCTATTATAATTTTTTTTGCTCTCAAAAATTATCGACTCTGGTCTATTAGCTTAAAGTTCAAATATTTTTCAGAGGCTTTTGTTGTCGATTTACATTATATTTTTTAGATGAAATCAATAAAATTTAAATTGAATTTTTTTATATTCACCCAGTCATACAACACAATGTCATTGAAGATTTTTTTATTATTTTTTTCACTATTTAATTCGTCATACATATTTCAGTCATTACTTGTTGACCGATTTGAAAAAATTCAAACCATTTCAGAATGTTTACCGATTGATACCATATATTTTTTAAATATCGGTTCAGTCGTTTTTAGCTGATTTAAAACAAAGAGATTTTTTATATTTGCTACCTCCTACTTCCAGCATTTGTAAACCAATTTTAATGAATCTTTTTCTATTTAATAGAACATATATACATTCAGTTTAGTAATCAATTATTAAGGAAAAAGGCCAATGAAAACGTGCAAACTACGTATTTCAAAGCCACTGAAAAGTAAAAAATAGAATACTTAAAAAAATGTATAATCTTCAAAAAATGTCACTAAAAAGCGTAAATAACAAAGTTTTGAAATTGGCGTCGACTCCAAAATTTTGGTATTTTACGCTTATGAAGGAGGTTTGTCTTTTTAAACATTTGACATAAGTGGTCGCTCCAGGTGTCCGACCCGGAGAGGCGTAAAAAAAAATATTATTATTATCATTCAATCGCTCTATCCGAGACCGCCTCAAACTTGATTTTTGTTTTTCTGATGAAAAAAAAGGAAGTGCCGAAATGAAACCGGTATAGGTTCATCCTGAAAATAGTATTAAAACCGCGGCTCTGTGTGTAGAAAGACATTGCTTATCTGATCTCAAAAAGATGTCAAGTCAGTCTGCTACTCCACATCAATGTACAAAACATTAATCACTCCACTTTTTTTAAAACTCTGAATATATATCAAATTATCAACTATTTATACCTACATTCCCATCCCTTGATGAAATATGTTATATTACCCGGGCGACAGACATAGCAACAATATTTGAACACTTGTTTTAACTAGGGATGGGGATTATTCGAAATAATCGATTATTTTCCTGCCAATCGATTCCGCTTACTTCGAAAAACCGATTGTGGGGAAAACCGATTATTTTATTACCCTAAAATAAAAGTTTTATTGTTCTTTTAAAACTGTGGGAACGAACAGGTTCGTTCCCACAGTTTTAAAAGAACAATAAAACTTTTTTTCTTCTATAAAATCAGGAAAAATATTCTTTTTGTGATTATTTCGAATAATCGATTTATAATCCCCATCCCTAGTTAAAACAAGTGTTCAAATATTGTTGCTATGTCTGGCGCCGGCATTATTGTATAACCTATATAATAGAGATGAGTTTATTGGTTACTTTTACGCATTCGGTTCTTTGGTCACAGCGATTTTCAAGTAACGGTGATTTTTATCAGCAATCAGCGATCACCAATTTAATATAGCGACCAGCGATCACTAGTAAGTATATGTATGAAGATTATTGTGTCTTACTGGTAACTATGAATGCGTGTTTGTCCCATAAGAGTTCATATTATTTTCATTGTTATGTAATAAATAAGTTTACAAAATTTCATTTATTACTCGGTGATTTGAGATACATGTGATTTTTTTTAATAAGGAGGAAAATCCATTTACGGACACCCACTCTACGCAATATCCACTAACCTCCCCCCTCTTCTTTCCTTCTTTGCTGTTTGACCCGGGACCGAGAAAAATACATGTGATACATCCTTTGAAACAGCGCAAGATAAAAGTAGCTTGTAGAATTTCGAACTGTTTAACTCAGTAGAAAGAACTGAAAAAAAGTTCTTTACTTAGTTTGTTATTTTACAATTTTTTCGGTACATAATATGTCTTGTGACGATTATTTTTTCTGCTATAGTCGCATTTTGATCACAGATAACCAGTCACCGCTAGTGAAATATCGATCATCTCTACTACGTAATGTATATTTAATATGTTGTAAATGAAAGGCACTATATGGGAGTGAGCAAAGACTTTGAAATACAGTATAATTAACAGAAAGAGGTTGCAAGACGGATAATCCGCAGGGATTCGTTCGCAAAACAAACAAACGAACAAATAAACATTGCAGGATGCCTAAAGAACACCAAGTGAGCTGTTATTGATCCGACACCGAACTACCGCTGCTTACAATAAAAATCGGAGCAAAATGTGTCAAAACTGAAATACTGAAAAAATAGATTCGTCACGAATTGCGACTTGTAGATAGAGTTCTAGTTTGAGAAAAAATAAACTAAGGCTATGGGTTTTCAATTGCAAGCTGGTACAGCTCGGATGTACGTAGAGAAGATAGTAGGCGTCATTTCTGCGCACAAACGAGTTTGGAGTCGGACGCTTTCTAACAAGGGGACCATGGACAAGGGACCATGTCATTTTAGTTGTTTGGCGCTAGTCGAGACGCATCGTTGACAGTACAGGTACCGGCCCACGATCACGCCGCTACTGATCGCTTTTCTTACTCTTCTTATTACGCACATTCCTCATTTTGCTACTATCTTCTCTAAGCGATACTACTCTACGTATTCGTACAGATCAGGCGACAATTGCTGTTTGCAATTTTCAGTTACAACAATATAGGAGTTATTATGAACTCGAATCAATTTAAAAATGGTTCCAGTTAAAACAGAATCTCCCATTTTCGAAAAACTACGGTTTGAATCCATTTTTTGCAAAATTAAACTATATATAACTATTTGTATGAGTGACACTGAGCTCTGGCGGCGCCCCAAGCGATAATAGAGCACACGCAACTGGCTTAAATTAAAATAATAATAGTTTCGTCTGTATATTAAGACACATTTTGGACCAATCTACTTCCTCTACAAATAAACTCTTTAAGATGAGAATTGAGAGAAATGTCGTTTTTAACAAACTTCTTTTTAGAAAGAACCGACTGTAATATTAAAGGTATAAACAAAAGTTTCTAAATAAGAGTAAGCTTCACAGCGAGAACCTTCTGTTGAGATGTCTTGTGCAGTTTTTATTAGAAAACTAATCACGCTGACATTAAATTAGAGTCAAGACTAAGAATGATGATCAACCGAGCTAATTACAACGTCTACGTTGTAAAGTTGTGCTTAATATGTATAACACACGATGCTGAGGTAACTGCAGTAGCGTAGCAAAGAAGTATCGGGAAACTAGACTTGAGTAGTTTCGGACATGTATAGCTCCAGGAACCATGTTCTCTGTCGGAGGTGTTTCCTATTTTTTGTTTGAACGCATTTCAGCACGCCCATATTTCGGCATATACAAGGTTTGTCTGTAAAGTAATAAGAAAGGAGGCATACAAGGTAATTCGCTTGATTATAGAGACCAAAGAGAAAGAAGAAAGAGAGCTCAGATAGCCTAGTTGAAAAGACAGGCCCCACACTGAGGTAATGCTAGCGCGGTTCCGGTGTGGTCGGCTTAGAGATAGGGAGAGGGGTTTCAGCTGGTAGGTCCTCTTCTGAGGGAATCCAGCACTACTAGTCAGCACGGGCAGGCTTGTGTCTTTTGAAGATTTCCTCTACTCCCGAAAAAAAAAAGATTGGCCGCCGCGCGTCACTTCATAGTCGCCAACAGCGCACTCTCATTTGTTTTTTTGAGAGAGGGAAATTCTCATGACTTAGTGTGGGACTCGGACCAAGGCCCCCTACCCACTAAAACCACCTCTGTCTTATCCGAATCATCACACTGCAGGACTTGCTTTTCGGCATACAATCAGGTTGACGTCTGGTCATTGATTCGTCGGAAGAAAGCTTTCTACTGACCACCTCTTCTCCATTCCTCATCCTTCTCCTTATTTCTCATTATTTTATTCATCAGTCCACTTACTGCCTCCCAAGCTGTTGTCCGGTAAGTCATAATTGGTATTTCGTACCTGCAATTACAATTCTAGTCCACTGTACATTTCCCGTCTTGCTACCTCCCACCTCGGGCAATGGAAAAGGGCGTGCACTTCGTCATCTACTTCTCCATAGTATGCACACTCGTCACTATCTATTTGCCCTATCCTCTTCAAGTAGCTATTAACACTTCCATGTCTTGTTAACACCTGCGTAATGTAGTAGTCCACATTACGATGCTCACATGCCAACCATTTACTTATGTTGGAAAAAAGTTCCTTAATCCATTTTAACAGCGCACTTGCTGGCGAGGCAATGTTTGTCACGGCAGAAAACGTCCAAAATAGAGCGTTGGCTGGAGCACCAGTCCATACCACCTTCGTTGATACCGCCTATCAGACCCGGATAGGGGTTTCAGCCACCGTACAGCCCCGATTAGAGCACGGCAGACTTTTTAGTTTTCCCTGTTTCCAAAGCTCAAGGAAGCCTGAAAGGTCACCATTTCGAAGATGTTCCCGCTATCCAAAGTACTGACACAGAGTCTCTGAAAAAGTTTACGGCAGCTTTTGCAGCGTGGAAATCGCGTTGGCAGCGGTGTGTCAACACCAAAGGAGACAATTTTTTATTACCTTTACGGAGAAAACCTTTAGTTCGATTTCGTTACGAGATCTGTCGGCATTCGTCAAGTTCAACAACGGTATGATATTACGAGTTTCGTTCCCGAATGAGAGTGGCATGTTCGGGTACCCTTGACATTTTAATTTCTGCTAAGCATATTTCTGATCTCTTTTTATGCCTGTGTACCAGCCCGGAAAGACGGCAAAAGGCTACATTTTTTTCTTCTAATCGCGGATCAAAATCGTTGGCAAAGACAAATGTATTCAAGCCGCAAGTTGTTTTTTACTGTATCAGCACATAATGGTTAGACTTGTATCATGATCTCAATTTTTAAAAAGGAAGTTGTCGATTGGATATATTGTATACAGGGTGTTTCATTTTTATCAAAATGGGGAGATATCTCGGTAGGGTCATATTTTCAAAAAAAATCTCTCATACAAAAGTCGTTTCGTTTAAAGGGGGACATCGTTTGTGTAATGCAAAAGAAGCATTCTCGCGAGAAAAATGTCTATTTTTTACAGGGAATCGGAATCCACGAGAAAAACTACATGGTTAGAATTAAAAATCCAGAGTTACCACCCTCCCACCGTATGGGGCAAACGATGTCCCCCTTTAAAACAAACGACTTTTGTATGAAATATTTTTTTTTTGAAAATGTGACCCTGTCCAGATATTTTTCCATATTTGTTTAAAATGAAACACCATATAAGTATATCTTTTTTGTATTATATTTGTTCAGCCATAATCGGGGGATTAACTGATTAAAATAATTTTGATGCCTATTTGTTCAGAATACTTACGAAAAGGTTCCAAACACATTTTTTAAATTCGGTTCAATCGTTTTTAACTGATTTCAAAAAGGTGGTTTATACATATAATTATTTAACTTCCTTATATCTCCAGCATTTGTGAACCGATTTGGATGATTTTTTTTCTGTTTAATAGGCAGTATCTTCATAATAAACCAACATAAATTTAACGTAAATCCGTTCAGCAGTTTTGTTTCTAGCTTAGTAATACAATATTAAGAAAAAAGGCGATTAATAAAGTGAAAATGACATATTGCATAGCCACTAAAAATTAAAAACAACTCAAAAAAACCATTCAAAAGAAGCCATTAAAAAGCGTAAAACAATATAGTTTGAGAATGAAAGTACCTATATAGGTACCTACATAAAAAATAGTAATTAAATTGGCGTCAACCTCAAAACTAATTGTTTTACACTTTTTATTAGCTTTTTTTGTAGGGGGTCGATTTTTAAAATTTTTTTTTCTTTAATCTCTTCGAAAGATAATTTGTCTGTTGACTTCATAAACGGCTCTCCTAGACCAGTTAAATGACTAAAACAAGTAGCAAATAACAAATATTGTGTACACTATATACACTACAGAAGTATATTGTCGACGGTCGGTTTGATTTTAAGACAAGACGGCCTATAGGGTATCACTATGAGTATCAACGACGCTAAATAATGAGGACTCGGCTCTAGGGTGTTCAACGTCAACACAGGTTCCCGTCGCGCGTATCGCCGTCACTGTTTATAGTGGAATATGTAAATTTCCGCAGTTAATCAAACCGTATAACTCCTTTCCATAAGCTCGGAAATTAGTTTCCGCTGGAAATTCCTATTAAACTAGCATCTGAATCGATTGCAGCTGTACACTGTGGTTATAATATTATGTGTAGTCACTATAGGTACCCACTACCCATCACCATGCAATGCCAGAAAAGCACAAACTTCTTAAGAGTTAAGGGTAGAAGCTTTAAAACTAGAATTAACGAACATATATCAGACATTAAGAATATTAACAACCATAAATCGAGTTTTGCTTATCATCTCACGAATAATTCACATAATTACGATTCTACAAAGTTCATAGATATTTTACATATAAAAAACAAATCATCTCATTTAAATGAATTAGAAAAATTTGAAATAATGATAAATAACTTAAAAGTTAGTTCGGATTTGAATTTGAATAAGATTTTCAATACGGTTGATCAAAATAATTTCTATAAAGATATAATATTACATTTCCATTTGTGATCTTATCACATTTACAGAAGCACCTAACATGTATTACAGATTATATCTACCTTTTCTTTTCATCAGTTCATATTGTTTTTCGAATGAACTCATTTGTAGTTGAATTTATTACGACGCAATTTCTCTTATGTTTGACGTTATTACTTATATTAACAAAAATGTTAATTTTCATTAATTTGGTTCCATTTTATGGTGATACTATGACGTTTTGTTCTAATTGGTGTGGTTTTCAACTATAACATGATATTTTGGAATCTTTAAGCCATTACGGCTTCATTATATATTACTAGAGTTAATTTTGAGTAAGTACATAATTTTATAATAAAAAAATTTTGTATTAGAATGATATTCATTAAATTTATGTTTTTTGTAGTTTCTGATGATGGGTTAACCCCGAAAGCGCTTAAAATATATTACATAATTGCATTTGGAAGTGTTTTATTTTTTATACAATATTCTTAAGAGCATTGCCAGCGCCGAATTTATATTTGTACGGACCCTGGTCGTACGAGGTGCCCTTAACCTCAGAAATAATTCAATCTAAGCTAAGCTAATCCTAAAACCGATAAATTAAATATTTCGACATTAATTATTTTTCGATATATTTAAAAAAAAAGGAACAAGTTCAAGTAACCTGCGGATAAAGATGAAGGATTGAGGAAGTGAAGGAGAAAAAAAAGTGAACGAACTCTTACTTAACGAAAATTAATAGATTGTTAGTTTTAATTTTAAAAGAATGAGCGGTTTGAAGTGATACAAAATTGCGTACAATTAGTAGGAATAACAATTTATATGTGTGCTCGTAACGTCTGTTCTCGACTGAATGCCCAAAAATCTAAAATGAAAAATTCAAATTAATGAATGTCAAAAAAACGTCTATTGTGAATCCAATAATACTCACTATAATATTCCATAATCATTAATTTTTACAAACACAAAAAAATATTAATTACGGCGGTAGGCTACCTACACAAAAAGTTACTTATGCGACGCTTCCCTGTGTGTACATCTACGAATGCCTTATGTTTGTTAGGAAAAATCCTTTGGTTTTTGATAATTATAAATTAAACCATGATCTTAACACTAGGGGAGCCAATAACTTCCGTTTGCCAGCTCATTCCTTAACTTCCTTTGAGGGAGGTGCACTTTATAACTGTTTAAATATACAGAATAATTTACAAGCAAAAATAAAAAACATTGAAACTCTTCCTCGCTTCAAGGAAGTAATAAGGAATGAACTGATAACCGAAGAATTTTATAAACTAAATGAATTTTATATGTAAATTATAAATTACATGTTATAAACATAATGTCAATTGTAACGAAATATATTATTATTATTACTTAGGATGGTCAAGGCTTATCCTGGCAATTGTTCAGTATCATTACAGTAAAATATATTATAAGGTGGGGCCTTAAGCAACTGCTTGTTTTGCTTATGAGTAATTTCGGTTCTGAGCATTGCATATACCCGTAAATATGCTCTTCACTCCTCACCTCAAATTCTTAAAAACGGTTATGGCTTCCCCGGCGCTATTTTTAAAGTTTAAAGATAAACGTCAAACGAAGGAACAAGGAACACACATTACAGATCCAAAAGTTAAAAACAATTTTTTTAATTCTGGAAAACCAACTTAAAAAATTAAAAATCACACGGAGCCAAAATTTTGTTTATAATTCGTTTGTATGATCTTGGTCTTTCATTGGCTTTTATCCAAGTTAATGTCGGAACAGATCTTACAACTTAAAAATGAATAAATTGGAAAACTTCCACAGGTATCGGCAAATTCTTTCAAAAAAATACCTGTGGGATTCTCCGTCTTTCATTTACTGTCCGTTTAAACCTCCTAGTTAAAAAATACGATCCGGACGTTCATAGCGCTAAACCTCATTTTTTGAAAAATCTACATATTCTAGCGCATATGTGTCTGTTTTGAATGTCTTTTTTGTTTCACTGACTACAAATCTACATATCTAATACGTTTGCATTTTTATGGTAGGTGTATGTATAAACATAACCTACAGTTAAAATGTCAAGTAACATTTAACGCCTATTTATGCCTCCATTCTGCGTCTCTTTGATTGCAATTTGCAAACAAAAAACATTTTTGTTCAATAATATGCTTGCAATTTTACGGCAGGTGAGTGTTTTAAACATAACATATAATTACAGTGTCTAATTACACTTAACGCCTCTGTATTCCGCACGAATGCTCCTGATTTAACGTAGTGTAGCCAATGGATTTGTTCCATTGATCGTGTAAGATTACAGCACAATATTGTACATAATGTAACAGATAATTATTACGTGAAGGATGAAATATCATTCGTCCAATTCTGTTCCTTGTGGCCGAATAAAAAACGTGATTATTTAGTTATATTTACAGTTGGTTTCTATGGGTAAACAGTCATCGGTTTGTAAAAAAATCATTCCAGTGACGCGTAACTGTTTTCCTTCAGAGAAACAAACGGCTAGCCTACGCGACTAGGGTTGCCAGGTGTTCGGCTTTAGCCGGACATGTCCGGCTTTTTACGGTCGTGTCCGGCCAAATATTTATATGTCCGGCCTGTCCGGCTTTTGTTAGGCTTTTTGTCTGTGTACCGAGATCTCAAAGAAGAGAAGACTGTGATCCTCGTAGCATAGAATCAAAAACAAAAGCAATACTATGATAGAAATTGCATTTTATTATGCTGACGTTTCGACAAGTATTTTTGTCATCTTTGGAGGTCAAATGCGATAAAAAATAGTATTTTTGTTAACTGTTATAAATAGAAAATAATACGTGATTATAAATAAGATGTAAATGTTACAATATCACTAATTCTTTTTATAATATTAACTACTGACTCTCACTCTGATTTTACCAGAGTAAGAGTCAATAGTTAAGCATAATAAAATGCATTTTCTGCCATAGCATTGCTTTTGTTTTCGATCCTTGCTACGAAAAAGTTCTTCATCCAAACATCATGTTTGTTGAATGTTGTTTATTTTGTAACAAAACCGTGATTTACTATTAAATAATAATTAATAAGCAAATTTAATACGAACCTAACAGAGTTTTTTATTATAAATGTGATGTCCGGCTTTTAAAACGTATGTCCGGCTTTAAAAAGATATGTCCGGCTTTTAAAACAGATATGTCCGGCTTTTAGGGCAAAATGTTCGGCCTAACAGAACGCCGAGTCCGGCTTTTGTATTTTAGTGCCTGGCAACCCTATACGCGACGCAACACTGATCCCTACATTAAAGTTGTAAAAATCAATGGAGTACTAATCCCACCCCGAGTACGTTCTTTGGGGAATTCCCCTTTTTACCTCGCAAAACGCCGCAAAAGCAATTCAAAAATCGTTAGCTTAGTTTGATTGTATGAAATAAAGGTGATATAAAAAAACCGGTCAAGTGCGGGTCGAACTCGCGAGAAGAGAGTTCCGTAGTATCCGTACTATTCCGTTTCCCGTGAGTACTTTAAGATTTAAGGTTTTCGTTTAGGTTTTCCTGTGAACTATGGGTGAGACCCGACATTGCCTATTTTTGTCAAAATTTTAGACTCACTAGTCTCGGAGATATGTGGGGAGGGAACGGCAATTATTCATCTATTTTCTTAAATAACTTTAAAACTATTTATTTTAAAATTATAAAAAATATATATATTTGAGACCCTTACGACAATCTCTTTCATTTGATATGTAACCATCTGCCAAACTTTTTTTTTTAATTTTCTAATTTTTCCCCCAAAATGACCCCTATGTTCAAAATTTATTTATTTACGTTACACGTCCGTCTTATGGTCACCGACTTACATGTGTGTTGGCTGTGACAGGGTGCCAGATAGACACATGAATGATCCTATAAGAGTACCGTTTTTTCCTTTTGAGGTACGGAACCCTAAAAATGAAAAATATACAAATAAATATCAACTAGAATATTGCATAGTTGCAAAAAAACAAAACAAAAAAAATATCCCGAGCGGAATCCAATCTCCGGGTTCCGACCTCCTGCGGACCAAGCATGAATATTATGGGATCGGTATTGCATCCTGGAGGCTAGCCTCTAATTTTGAAGAACAATTAAAAAACTATTCTAGTTTGAGGGAACTGGATATTTTTTACATTGTTATTTTTTCTAATAACATAGCATTTGCTATTCGTAAGGAATGGTTACTATAAAATTGCAGAATACTGTTAAAATCAACTTAAGTCAACACACAATCCATGACTGTCTCTAGACCAGTGTTCCTAAAATTGTAATCCCACAGAAGAGCGTTTGAAGTTGCAGACAAAGTTGCGAGACATTTTATCATTACCCATTAACAACTTGTTTAACATAGCTGTGCAGGTGAATGGTGTATTTTTGTAACTGATTAGTATTTAATGAGGGTTCGTAGTCATTTCGAATCTTTATCTATAGAAAAATGGGTGCGTGTCCTTATGTATGTGTGTTAGAAGGGATACTTCTTTGACGTGATTAAAAATTAATTTTTAATATGGATGCAAAAAATTTATTGAAATAAAATAATAAAAGAACTGGAGTGAAATTAACATAAATACAGCTACCTATTAGACGCTACACGCATATACGGCGAAGACATGTTCATTAGTGTAGGGTAATGGTTGTTATCTCTATTCTATTGGTAGCTTCATCCTCTTAATTTTGATATTACAGATATGTGTTACATTGTGCGCGCGCTTCTGTGAGCAATTTCATCCTGTTAATCTTGATGTTGCAACGTAAAAATTCAATCTCATCATCCTGTCATAACACACCAAAAGAAGTATAATTTCATCATGCTTTGATTTGTAAGGTATGTTGTTTTCCAATAATTGCAAATAATAGCTGAGCTTGATATAATTATATATGTGAACGTGAAACGAGGCCGTTCACGGGACGCAAAAGTCTGACAAATCGTTAAAACGGATCTTCATCAAAGACAGTACTTAGTTGGCGACTCCTGGTCTAGACCATGCGTCAAATTGTCGAGAATGACAATTTGTGCTCTAGTTTTAGGAGACATGAGTACCTGTTCGGTAACTGTTCCTTGCATAAATAACGTTATAATGAGGGTAATCGGTTCCGCTGTGTTCCGTTTATGACCTCACAGTCACATGTCGTTTACGGAAACCACCGCTAGCTGCACATGCGCGTATTTAGTATCTAGTGTCGTCTTCGCCACTGAACGTCCCTCGTATTAATAAACAAATTGAAACTTCGCAGGTAAATTGACAACACTAATGTTTGATTTCTGATAGAACTTTCAAAGTAGATTTGAGATAAAAGTATATATTTAAAACAAGATTAATAGAGCAGATGTTGCCTTGTTCCATTGATTATTAGTGGGAGGATGACGTGATCCAGTGGACATGGCAAATGATTGAGAGGCAACGTCTGTTTGTACACTTTAATGGCAGTCTTTAACAAATGTCAAAGAAATCAAAAGATAGAATACTGGCGACAGAGAATATTAATTCGTAGTAAATTTCTCAACATAAAAATAGAAGAAAGAATAACAATAAAACCGGCCAAGTGCGAGTCGGACTCGCGTACGGACTCGCGTACGAAGGGTTCCGTACCATTATCTATAAAAACGGCAAAAAAATCATGTCTGTTGTATGGGAGTCCCACTTAAATATTTATTTTATTCTGTTTAAGTATTTGTTGTTATAGCGGCAACAAAAATACATCATCTGTGAAAATTTCAACTGTCTAACTATCACGGTTCATGAGATACAGCCTGGTGACAGACGGACGGACAGCGGAGTCTTAGTAATAGGGTCCCGTTTTACCCTTTGGGTACGGAACCCTAAAAAGAAGGAAAAAAATCCGAAACAGATGGCGGAGAAGTATATAAATAAATTTTAAAAATAGTTAATCATGTTTAAAAATTCTTGAACATTATTTAATTTTTGTTTGTTAACATAGATATTATTAAAACCTAAATATTGTGATAAAAACAATTTTTTTCCGATTTTTTAATATCTATTCTTGTCTATGTTTGTACTTCATTTGAACAGTCCGTTAGTTGACCATTCCCGCACTTTCGTAATCAGATGAAACGAGGCAGCCTCTATCTACTAAGTGCAGAAAATAAGTCGTACCAAAAACCCGGCGTTAACATTGAAAGTCGAGCATAGAAGGTCTTACCGGTGTAATAGAATTCATTAACTTATGAATGTAGCGTCAAGTTATGACCTGTTGGTTGGATTGTTTATTTTGAGCGAGCACAGGACTGGTGAAAGCGTTATAATGACATAATGATGAAAAAAAAAATTAAATTTTAAAATTCTGTCGATTTACAGTTTGTCTGAAATGATTTAGGGAAATGGACATGAAAACAAATGAATGATTCGTATAGCCAATATACGGTAAGTTATACAAAACAAGCCTGATATCATATTCTGACATTCCAGTATTTAAATGGCAACCTGACGAGTTTCTTATGCAATATCCAGCTGTGTCAATGTCAGATGCTGATTCATTGATGCACATTTAAGCGAAGTGTCGTCAGTAGCGTTACGGCGTATGAGTTAATCACCACAAAAATCATTACAAAATATATGTTACGTACTATTACCGAACACTCAAATAATTTATGAGCTTTTAATAATCATCAAATGCTTTAATAACCTAAATTATATTTTACGCTCTTTTTAAAGTAATTATGAAAAATAAAAAAAAAAAACATTTTTATTAGCTACAAAGACGGTGCTATACGTGCGTTTATATTAAGCAGGAAATAAAATAGCACCTCGAAACCAACCAGTCATAAAATCTTCAATTCAGAAATTAATTACACTTTTTTTAAGAATGACAAATTTTAAACAAGTTTTATGAAGCCAAATTAAAAATAATTTGTTTTTAATTCCTTGAACAAGAACATGTTAAAAAACATACATGGAACGTTCACGTTATGCAAAAATTTTTGGTTTCTAAATTAAAAAACCGAAAGATTAAATTTATTTTTTAAAGCTATAACTAAAAGCTAGAATTATTAAATTATTTGCTTAGCAGCCTCTCGTATTTTAATTAATTATATTTTAATAATAAAGTGAAAATTCAATTGTTATTTTTACCAGCTCTCCTCCGGTTAGAACCTGGGAACTGGGGGCTTGTAATAGAGGATCCATGGCAACGCCATATAAACAATAGCATTGTTAGTGTATTTGCCATATGGCAACATACACTATTGGCGTCGGTCGGATGGCGGGACCTAGGGGTCGGACCAAAATTTCTCGACGTTTCATAACCTCCTAAACACTTTGGCACCATTTTTAAAAATGTTTATATATATATAGGTATACAGGGTGTCTCACCGAACGTTGGCTAACATGGGTAACTTTGTTATTAGTGGAGATAGAAAGTCGGTTAAATGGGCAAAGTAGTGTAGAAAATTGGGCTCATTAACATCCCGTCGAAAAAACAATTGAATTTTGACACCCTATGAATTTATTCAGAAAATAGTGAAAATTGCCATTTATGAAAACTGGCCATAACTTTTTTATTTATGAAGATATTTGAAAATTTCATTAATCATTTTTTGATAACTTTTTAAGGTCTTTTCAGTGGCGTAGGTTTAATTTTTTTATTTCCACTACATAATGAGATATTGACATAAACTTTGGTTTTTCTTATGGACGGCATTTTTGATTTTCAGATATTCGAATTTTACTTATTTTTCTGAATAATTCGACATATCATATCCTATATCTAAACCAATCAGAAGCTACAAAACTGACAAAAATAGCTTTTTGGCGTTATCAAAGTGTGCCGTGTAAAACGAAATTTGTTGAAACAAATACATATCGACAGGTTAACAATCTGTCGAGCGATCGCTACAGTTTTGCTAATTCATTTTGTTTGATTTACTCTCTAAGATGGCTCAAGCATTCTCAAATTTGAAGAAACAGGCTATTTTTGCGCATACATTCAGCGTAACAAAAATACCACGTGGGCTCAAGCAGAATACTTGAACCTTTATCCAGAAAGGCGACAGCCGTATTCAATAACTTTTAGGAACTTTTCTCCATTAATTTCAACGTTTGCTAAACCTAATTCTTATTCACAGTGTTGAATGTTGCCTTTTTTCTTTGAAAATGAACCGTATACCTTTAAATTTCTATTTAAGTTCCTAAAAGTTATTGAAAAAGGCTGTCGCCTTTCTGGATAAAGGTTCAAGTATTGTGCTTGAGCCCACGTGGTATTTTTGTTACGCTGAATGTATGCGCAAAAATAGCCTGTTTCTCCAAATTTGAGAATGCTTGAGTCATCTTAGAGAGTAAATCAAACAAAATGAATTAGCAAAACTGAAGCGATCGCTCGACAGATTGTTAACCTGTCGATATGTATTTGTTTCAACAAATTTCGTTTTACACGGCACACTTTGATAACGTCAAAAAGCTATTTTTGTCAGTTTTGTAGCTTATGATTGGTTTAGATATAGGATATGCTATGTCGAATTATTCAGAAAAATAAGAAGAATTCGAATATCTGAAAATCAAAAATGCCGTCCATAAGAAAAACCAAAGTTTATGTCAATATCTCATTATGTAGTGGAAATAAAAAAATTTAACCTACGCCACTGAAAAGGCCTTAAAAAGTTATCAAAAAATGGTTAATGAAATTTTCAAATATCTTCATAAATAAAAAAGTTATGGCCAGTTTTCATAAATGGCAATTTTCACTATTTTCTGAATAAATTCATAGGGTGTCAAAATTCAATTGTTTTTTCGACGGGATGTTAATGAGCCCAATTTTCTGCACTACTTTGCCCATTTAACCGACTTTCTATCTCCACTAATAACAAAGTTACCCATGTTAGCCAACGTTCGGTGAGACACCCTGTATATGTGTACGGGCAATAACTTTCGAAGGAGTTAATTTATTTTAACGAAATTTGGCACACATGTTGGAATCCATCACCGCACGAAGCCTATTTAAAGTGGGTCCAATCGGGTCATTTTAAGGGTGGTTTTTAGGGGATGAAAAAAGTTTTTGGGCCCAAAAATACCTAAAAAAATCTCAGAATCGTTTCAAAATTAAAATTTAACCCTTTAATAGCAATTAAAAAGTGTTCCTAAAATTTCAATAAAATCGGCCCGACAGGACCGGATTTAAAAATTTTCTGAAAACACTAGTTTGCAGATAGTGAGTTATTTCCTGAAAGGTGTTTTTAATTTTGGTGTAGACGTTTGATCGACAATAATGATGTAGTTAAAAAAAGTGTAATTTAAAGGGGTGTATTAAGGAGTTAATTTTTTTATTTTGCCCAATAATCACCTTAAGTTCACATAATAAAGCCACAAGGCCTGATGTATTAGCAAATACACTATATTGTCGGCAGGGTTTTGGCACTGCGACCCGGGTTTTTTTCTTATCTATGATTGCTACCACACAGCTAGTCCAAGCTCGAAAGATTAAAATGATTTGCTTAATTTTCAAACACTTTTTGCGTTTTTAACCAATTTTAAATTTAAAACATGTAGGTGCGTATTTATTTGTAACTAAAAATTCCCTACATGCTTTCCAACATTATTAGCCCCATAATATAAAACTTCTTCGTGTTATGTAGAAAAACGCAAACTGGCTAATGCTGCCAAAACCATTAAATTTATTTGAACGCAAACTACGCTTACAAACAAGAGGCAGTTGAAATTGGAAAAATCGATTAATCTAATCGATTCGTTTCCAACGTATAAAATTGATGCGATAATCGGGTAATATGAATCGATTTTAAAAAAGATCTATTCGATTTGTTTCTTGAAAATATAATCCATTTTTTTAATTTAAAGCAGATACCTTTCACATAATTTTTATTGAATTAGGAAGTTTCCAATTTTTTCACTCTTAATCATAGTCTAGAATTATAAACTTAATTGTGAAACATTTTTCTTAATCTAAAACTTCTTGGTTTCCGGGCTTGTACGCTGTGGTCCATTGGTATTTCTACCTGACGTTTCGTCTACAACTGCGGTAGACATTATCAAAGGCGTTGTGGTAACGGGCGAATTGTCAAAGCAGCCAAGAACGACACTTCGCCCGCTACCCCATCGTCTTTGATAATGTCTTCCGCAGTTGTAGACGAAACGTCGGGTATCTTCAAAATTTGAATTTAACAATTTCGCGGGACGTCATAATTGTTGACCAGACGTTGATCAACCTCGTTTGAGACCACACGTACAAAAAATCGAAATAATTCAGCATTTTTATTTTCCGTATCATCATTATATGACTCTAACATTACTAGTATTTTCGTCAGTGGAAACTTCCTAATTGCGAAATAAACACAAAAATTATTCAATAAAGAAAACTAATAAAATAACGAATAATGTACTAAAGAAACGAAAATAGTCATTTTAAACCACACAAAATAGATTTCAGGAGCTACAAACACAATTTTTGAGGCCCGTATTTTTCTTTTTTTGTAATAGTAATTGACGGTGCACCCGCAGCATGACGACTGACGAATCGAACAAAATAATCGAATTTAAAAAACCGGTACATAAAAAGATTGGAATCTGTCAATGCATCGTTTGAAAAGAATGAATTCAATTATGGATCGAGTATATTATGGTCATCCCTATTTTAGAGTACATCGCATAATTGACGGAACAGGCAATACATAGCTATAAGCAAGTATCATTAGAGTTGGTTGCAGACGACCAAGATCACTGATCTCTAATTAATGTATAGTGAATACTGAATGACGGCCAACCTGTGCATTGTGCAACGCTAGAGTGATATTTGATGAGTGATTTTTGACTTGAATGCATCTTTAAAACAAAAAAACCCGGGTCGCAGTGCCAAAACCCTGCCGACAATATAGTGTATTTGCTTGTATAGGGCCGTGTGGTTTTATACTTTTATTATGTGAAATTAAGTTTGTTTTTGGGCAAAATAAAAAATTTAACCCCTTAATACACCCCTTAAAATAACATTTTTTTCTTAATTGTAATATTATTATCAATCTAACGTCTACACCGAATTAAATACACCCTTCAATAAATAAGTCACTATCTGCAAACTAGTGTTTTCAAAAAATTTGTAAATCCGGTCCTGTCGGGGCGATTTTATTAAAATTGTGGGGAAACTTTTTAATCACTACCAAAGGGTTAAATTTCAATTTTGAAACGATTCGGAGAATTTTTTCGGTATTTTGGGGCCCAAAAACAGTTTTCAACCCCTAAAAACTACCCTTAAAATAGCCCGATTAGGCCCATTTTAAATAGGCTTCTTGCGGTGATGTATTTCAACATGTGGCCCAAATTTCGTTGAAATCAATTAACTCTTTCGAAAGTTATCGCGCGTACACATATATATATATATATATATATACATATATATATAAACATTTTTAAAAATGGTGCCAAAGTGTTTAGGAGGTTATGAAACGTCGAGAAATTTTGGTCCGACCCCTAGGTCCCGCCATCCGACTGACGCCAATAGTGTATGTTGCCATATGGCAAATACACTAAAAACAGTACTGGAGGAGCATGCACTAACAGTCGAGAGTTATAGAAAGTGAGTGATAATACTAATATAATAGGCTTTGAGCAATTGTAACTTCGGATTGCGACGATTGAGGACGACGATAATGATGTCTTTTCAAAGTTAACAAAATACGCCACAATTCATGTCCATATAACATGAAATTTTAGGTTAGATTGTCGTGCGAAATACCGAATGTGGACACAATTCTGAATAGGAAAAGCTTATCCATCGTGATGGATTCAAACCAACTTATTCATGGTGGTTTCATTACTTCGCCGAATATGTAAAACCAATCGAAGGATCCCTAGTATTCTTGATGGCGTTACAGTCATATAAGTGTACAGAGGTGACAGATAAATACCAATATCCCAAATTACCCGCATCCTTAGTCAAATCACGCTCTCGAAGATTTTTTGATTTAAACAAATTTTGAGAAGGTTCCTAGTTTTTGTACTTTTTAATTGTTTGCATCTTTAAAGTTCATTAATTTTCTAATAATCTCACGCAGTTTTATTTGGATTAACTCTTTTCCTTTTCCACTTACTTCCCAAAAAACTATCTGGTATTCCGCAATTAAACTTCGGGGTCGAATAGACACATCAGAACTGCTGTTTATTTAGAATAATTTCAATTTTCTCGGCATGTTAAACAATAAACATACCTACGTTATCTACTGGTAATAGAGTACGTTAAATCAAATTTAAAATTTCTCTTCCACGATGCGTCTTGTCCGTCTCCTAATGCTTCTAAGAGGTTAATGGTGTTGTATAGCGTTGACCTATTCTCCTGGATGTGCCCTAGCAGTGCAAAAAGTTTCCTCCCCCGAAAGGAAAGATGGTGTGGCCAATTATCCTCTCTAAAAATTGTACCTTAACCTCAATCTTACGTGTAGAGGAAAGAATAGAGATGGTCATAAGCTAACTGAAAAAACAAACAACGATATATGGCGGAGGCGTATCCAGGAGTAAGTCTTTGCTGTAAAGCGACTAGCTGTCTATCCACGAATTTAAGATCGGTGAGAAAGGCGCATAAGCAGCGTTGCCAACCAACAACCGTTTAAACGTGGAAACGTCAATGTTTGAACGTATTTTCCATCAAATAAACCACCTGCTGTGTCCATTATTCGCTTAGGTGAGCGTGATCTTGTACTTGTGCGCGATCACGACACGAATTCAGGGCTGTCCACTGTCATTCACATCGGTGCTTAATGTTGCGAAAAAAACACAAAAACCTAGGTACGTATTAAAATGTGTAACTTCGAATTGAATAAACATTTTTAAAATTCGGACTTCGCGAGCCACTATGTCGGTTTTTGTGCGGTAACTTTATTTTAATCCAAAATTGATTACAAAAACGAAGAAGCGTACAGCGGGGATTGCTGATTTTATCGCATTATGAACTCCAATAGAAACATTACCAAATATTAATTATAAATTACCATCTCTATGTAAATATGCCTTGTTGGATTAATAGAACCTAGACAGTAATACGCAATTTGAAGACCTAGATTGCAAATACGAAATTCGGTTTTCTCAGGGCAATCAAGGAGTGTGGTGCTTTTCAGGCGATTTTTTTTAGTGCTATATACTCCCTCATAACAAGCTTTCGAGAATGTGACTAGGAACAAATTAATTTGTAAAATCTGGAACTATTTACCTATGCAAAATAAGCGACAAAGTTTTAATACAAAAAAAAACTAAAAACACTATTTTATTACTTTGCCAACTATAGTCAATCTGTATGGACGTCGCACAATCCAGCAAACAGTGTTATGTTGTTGTTTACGTTACACACTACAGAAGTGCAATTTGCTTATGCAAAATCTTCATCTGTTTACACAGATTAATATATAATTTGTTTTTTGTTGCCATTACACCGTTAGCGTCAAAAATTTACTGCAAACGTTAAACGACTCAAGTTCGTATAATAATTTGTACTTTAAAAAAATATATAAACTTGAAACCTTTGAAACCCTTGAGCTGCCCTTCTGGTAACGAAATGAATATCTTAACGATAGTCTGAATATCTGCCATCAAACACAACACATAAAATACGCAATCGGCAAGTTTAAGGCTCGTTTCCGTATCGCCTCTTCCTCCTCCACCCCCGTTTCGCTCCTCCTCTCTGTCTCCGCCGTCATTCCGCACAGTTCCCACGTCTATTGTGAGTTCGATACAAGGTAATGCTTATGCTCTATGTATACTATTATAGGTAGGGACAATGGCATTCTGTTCTTCAAGTGTTCGCGGCATAATGGCTTAATGGAGACCTGAGAGGCGCTTGCTTTATCGATATTTCCATAATTCATAAAACTTGTTTTTTTTAACCGCCTACAATAACACTTTCATTCGATTGCCAATGTCAATTACACTTGTCGCAATATTTTTTTTGTTTAGTATGTTTGCAATCTGTCGGAAAAGTAAAGATGGATTTTAAATTCATAAACATTATAATAGCTATCGTCTGCTATAATTGTTAAGAGACATCAATTGTTGCAATGCTAAATTTTTCTAACATAGCATTGCAACAATGGATGTCGAGTACGAAGCTATAACGTATGAATATTTACTAATGGATTTTAAAGTACAGTTTTTAACCCGAAACGTAAAAAGGAAATAAGAAATAAATACTTAAAATAGTTTAGAGAACAACATAGCAGAAAAATGTCTCGTACAAATGAAGACCGATCGATTAGTTTTTGATGTCTTCAGATCACCTTAATAGTTCTTTGCGAAAACTACCCCAATAGAAAATCTTAAAGCTGTTAACGGATATTTTCAAGTTTTTTAAAAGAGCCCCACCTACTTTATCTACGGTAGATACTACAATTTATCGCGATACTGAAAGTGAAAAAGGAAGAGCGACCCCGAACGAGGGCGACAAAAACGGGCAAACCCGGAGACAAAGGTCAGGTTAATTGTACTACAAGCGTAATTTTTAGGTGTTCTAAAAAAACATTATCTGAAACACTTTAGGATTTTATACGTAAATATATTTAATTATTATTTTTCCTTTCCTCTGCAAGTGAACAAAAAGAAATAACGATAACTATAAAAAGTGTACAAAACACGTTACATTTATTTCTTCTCTCAATGTATTGGAAAAAAAAAACTTAAACTGATTCGTTTTGCAAGAAAAACCAATTCAATAAAATTTAAAAAAACACAGTTTTATAATTTATGAAAGGCTTAAAATATACTTAAAAGAAATCATTAAAATAAGTCATTAAAATGTAGATCTTTATTTAAATGTTACGGGTCTGGCGATTTTTATTTGTGTAAAAACTGAACTTCCAAAACTATAGAAAATGTTAATAAAATCGTAAAATTATTATAGGTATAATAAAAGTAGATACGTTTATTATAAAGTCGTAAATACTGAGTCGATGATTCGACAGGGCTCAGTGGATTTTCGTAACCACAAAATTACTGTAGATCTATATTTGGTCGGCTATAGTTGGTAACACGTAATAAATCTCAATTTTTTATATTTTTAAGTTTACAATATATATTTAAAAAAATGTTTAAAACCACCACGGAAATAAAAAAGAAATTTAATTTTATTAATATTTGTAAAAAAACAATTTCAAATTTCATATAAAATTGCTGTGACTAACACTTGCAAACAAAGACACTTGAAAAAATTTAATAATAATTTTAAATATTACGAAAGGAATAAAAATTCGTCTGGATATAACACAAAATACTCATGAATGTGTATATGTAATATTTAATTTTCACAGATTAAAAGTTATTAATAACTAATGGCTGATTTCTTTATAACTTCCGATAGTTGTATTTCAGATAAAGATATCTAGCACATAAAATAATTAGAAAACAAAGTTTTGATACTTTTAATACTTCTTTCACAATTTAACATTTAGACGTTTTAAATTTCAGAGAGTTGTTATATATATTATTTGACAAAGCATTTTCCACACTGTAGAAAAGTCAGGCGTTATTCATTTGTTAGCATTTTATCAATGTCTAATACAATAATCTTCTGGACAATTTTAAAATACCATTTGGGTATCTCAGCGGCCTTTAAGTACATTATTATCGTTATTTGCTACAACATATGATCTGCCCCACAAATTTTTGTTGACACCTCTCCAAATGGATACATGGTCAATATATCTGTCAGGTATGTAAAAAAAATTACAAGGCAGACGATGATAACTGTAAATAATAATCAATTAATACTTCTCTACAATCTGTTTAAATGCAGTCATCAAGTCAGTTTTTAACATTTTTTTGTTGTCAACATTTCGAATACGGTTCAACGTATCAGAAGAAGATATATAAACGCTCAACAGCTGAGTCAACGTATTCGAGCTACTTCGTTATCAATAAATAATTTTTTTGTAGTCTTGCCCAGTGGACTAGCAGACTTTTGTACGGTCAGGACTTGGACTAAAATATAATTAAAGGACAAACACGAGAATCGCCGAATCGATTTTAAGAAATCTTTCAATATTTGAAAGCTTGCTTCTTAACGTGTAACATAGGCTACAAATTACAATATATTATTGTGAAGCCGGTTGCACAGTAGTGATGTGGACTGATCACTAATCTGAGAACCCGCTTTTACCGATTACTTTGAGAAAAACCCTTTTTTTAAAATATTTTTAGTTTTTTTTTGTTACTTTTTAAAGAAAGAACAAAACATTGAACATTTTTACTTGACCTGATAACAAATTTAAACTTTCTGAAGAAACTCGAGAAATAACCAATCCCACGCAAGAGATCGACAGAACTCAGTGAAGTTTGTCAATAGCGTTACCTGACGGCCGGAAAAGGTCCGATGATTTCCCGATCAAAGACAACATTTTGGTCTGACTTTGGTGTTCGGATACACACGAATAATGAAACACACGTGAGTCCAAAAGGAATCGGCTTTAGTAAACAAAAACTGGTGTTTATCGGTTTTTACAAAAATGTTTTTTTTAGGTTTTTCTAAAACCGATTTACATCACTGCACGGTGGTCTTACTATAAATTAAATAAATCCACATGTACTGCTTCAGTTCGACCAGTTTCGAACGATCGGATCGTCTCGGAAGGGAAAAAAATTGCCGAATGTTCCGACAGTTTCCAACTTTTTAAGTAATATGTAAATTGCAGAACATTCGCTATAGGTACGTCGGCTAAAAACGAACTGCACTGAGCTGATGAAAAACGGAATTTGCTGAATCGGCGCACAGTATACGCTGACGATCTGATTGCGATCGTACCGTTTCGAGTCGATTCAGTGTGCGTGGAGCTAAAGCTAAACTTATACAAAGTGGTGTAAAAGTTGTCACCCGATGTTCTTTGACTATAATTTGCCTGTTTGATCATCAATTCTGGCGTCGGCGACTTGGCCGAGATCATTTCTTGACTTAATGAAGAAAAAATTAAGACATCAAATAAACATCAGTCAAATAAATAATAAACACAATCCAAAAGCAGAACCAAAGTTTATCATTCATAAAACAAATTAAAGCCAAAGAACATCAAATGACAACTTTTGCGCCACCCGTATATACCGTGAATTTATTTTAAGATGAAACATACAAATTTCCGTTTACATGGTTACACAATAACATTTCAGACAGCAATGTAATTCGTGTTTATTTTAAAGTTCGAAATAAATCGGACACTTGCCTTAAACTAAAATTTTGATGACACTAATGAATTAATTTGATTTTAAAGTAATATTCCAAACCACTGTACTCAATGTAATAGCAATCGAAGCTTATCGACGGTCATTATTCTTCCGAATAGACGTTATGTTCTATTTTAAAATAAACGCGTAATTACATTGTTGTCAGAAAGGTTATTGTGTAACCATGTAAACGGAAATTTGTATATTTCATCTTAAAATAAATTCACGGCATACATACAAATTTATACAAATGCAGTAAAGCATTAATAGAAAAATTAGACTGAATCTGACGCTTCTTATTTTCTCACGGAGACAGTTCCGTTCAAGTTGTGAAAATAATAGCTTACAAAAGTTGTTGGAGTCCAGGTGTTTAACGATCCCTGCAACTACAACATTAATTTGCAACATTTTTTCCGTTAAAACTTGTGCAATGCATTTAACACGGCTGCACAAGTGTTTGGACATATTTATGTACATTAGTGTAGGTAAGTACGGGTATTTTATAAAGTGAACTGGGAGGCAGTCGAGAGAATCGCGCGATAACCGGTTAAAAGATCTCCAACAGGGAGACGGGTCTCGTGTCGCTGTTCAATGTCCTATAAATTACGCTTTACAATCACTTTACCTGAACTATCAACATGCTTAAGTTGGGAGTTTCAGGATCCAGTTCCAGCGGTGGCATTTTCGTTTCTGAAGTAAAACTTCTTCAATTGATGTGATTTCAAAAGGATATAGATAAAAAAAAACCCGGGTCGCAGTGCCAAAACCCTGCCGACAATATAGTGTATTTGCTTATACAGGCAGTGTGGCTTTATTTTGGGAGCTTAAGTTGGTTTTTGGGCAAAATAAAAAATTTTACTCCTTAATACACCCCTTAAAATAACATTTTTTTTCTCAATTGCAATATTATTATAAATCGAACCTCTGTACCAAATTATATACAACTTTCAGTAAATAATTCACTATTTGTAAACTAGTGTTTTCATAAAATTTGTAAGTCCGGTCCTGTCGGACCGATTTTATTTAAATTTTAGGGACATCTTTTAATTACTACTAAAGGGTTAAATGTCAATTTTGAAACGATTCTGAGAATTTTTTCGGTATTTTGGGGCCCAAAAACCGTTTTCAACCCCTAAAAACTACCCTTAAAATGCCCCGATTACGCCCATTTTAAATAGGCTTCTTGCAGTGATGAATTCCAACACGTGGACCAAATTTCGTTAAAATCAATTAACTCTTTCGAAAGTTATTGCCCGCACACACACACACACACACACACATATATATATATATATACGTATATAAATATATATTATATATATATATATATAAACATTTTCAAAAATGGTGCCAAAGTGTTTAGGAGGTTATGAAACGTCGAGAAATTTTGGTCCCACCCCTAGGTCCCGCCATCCGACCAACGCCAATAGTGTATGTTGCCTTATGGCAAATACACTAATAACGGTAGTAGACGTTTGATGAGAATAGTCGAGAGCTGGCAGTTTTTGAAACTATGCTTCTTAACGCAGGTTTCGGATTGGACAGTGAATGGGAAAAAAACGAACGTGCGTCACGAAACAAGAGCACACCTACATATTTGTATTTAGATCATAGTTTAGACAAGGAAGGACCATAGAATCAAGGCACGGGTATACATATTATGTCGTTGATATTAAATACTCAATGTATTCAGATCGACCTATTATACTTGTGAAGGGGTGCATTTTGTATACCTGTTTTAAGGTCACCACCCAAAAAATAAGCAATAGTCGTGGTCCTTAAGTCGTTAAATAACTATTAGAAATGGATTACTTCCTCACGCAAGCACTTTCGGGGCACGGATGCTTCAGAAAGAGTCTGTTTGATCATAGCAGGGTTGAGAGAGATGGATGCCTCTACTGCACAGAGGTTGACGAAGTGGAGCATACATTCGTATACCCAAGATGGGCGAGTGTAAGGGTTGACTTCACACGGGCAACAGGCCAGATTTTTAACAAACATAAGATGATGGCTAGCCTGGTAGCCACAGAAAAGTTCTGGCAACATGCATATTACACTCCTAGACATATTATAGAGTACAAAGAGAGGGTAGAAAAAGAGAAAGAAGAAGCCAAAGAGTGGTGTAATGACGGCCTTCATACTGAAGAAATGTGTAAATGGATTCCAGTGTGAGGTGCGATGGGAGGGGTTTTAGTCGGTAGGAATCCGACACTCCCTGCGGGGGTCTGATGTAAGATTTCCCATCCTCCGATAAAAAAAAAATAAAATAAAAGCTATTAGATATGTCACATCTCAGATTCAAATCCAAATTAGCATACATTATTTTTAAATTGAAACTTTTTAGCTTGCAGTAATTAGTGTATTTGCCATATGGCAACATACACTCTTGGCGTTGGTCGGATGGCGGGACCTAGGTGTATATATATATGTATATATATATATATATATATATATATATATATATATATATATATATATATATATTTATATACGTATATATATATATATATATATATATATATATATATATATATATATATATATATATATATATGTATATTTATATGTGCGGGCAATAACTTTCGAAGGAGCTAATTCATTTTAACGAAATTTGGCATACATGTTGGAATCCATCACCGCACGAAGCCTATTTAAAATGGGCCCAATCGGGTCATTTTAAGGGTTGTTTTTAGGGGTTGAAAAAAGTTTTTGGGCCCAAAAATACCGAAAAAATTCTCAGAATCGTTTCAAAATTGAAATTTAACCCTTTAGTAGCAATTAAAAAGTGCTCCTAAAATTATAAGAAAATCGGCCCGACAGGACCGGACTTACAAATTTTATGAAAACACTAGTTTGCGTATACGAATTTACTTACTGAAGGTCGTATTTAATTTGGTGCAGATGTTGGATTGATAACAATATTTCAACTAATAAAATTATTATTGTAAGGGCTGTATTAAGGGGGTCATTTTTTTTTATTTTGCCCAAAAACCAACTTAAGTTCGCATAATGAAGCCACACTGCTTGTATTAGCAAATACACTATATTGTCGGCAGGGTTTTGGCACTGCGACCCGGGTTTTTTTTTTAAATTGAAACTTTTTAGCTTGCAGTAATTTATACTTTTTTGTCACGGAAATGCGGACGCGTATGCCTCATTCATGAGGCTACTCAATCATTTACATATTTATGTGCTATATACAATTTATACCGTTTTAATGCTAAAATTCCAAATTTGATAGAGAAGTTAACTGACAATGCTCTATGAGACCCAATTGATTTTAAAACAGTCTGAATGGCGTCACGTTAACACTACGGTAAGTCATTTTGAATCGCATACAGCGTATGTGCAATATAATATGCAAGTGCAACTATCGAGTCCGCTGTGCCAGGAAACGACCGCTGTGACGCATTGTGTAGTAAGAGATACGCCATTTATACAGAGCGATCGAATAACTTCGAAAACCTTCAGCACTCTCCGCAGCTGCACGCGTGTTCTAAGAGTCTTTCTAGCTCTGTAGGTGGCTTATGGAACGTGCAACGCATGTCTATTATATACTGTCTTCGTCAATCTTACACAAAACCACAAAAATAATGAAAAAGCAGAAGCATAACTCGGAGGTGGTGCCTTTGATGTGTCTAACCGACGGTTACGTGGCCTTGGTTTCAAGTAAAAGATGAAACTTTTTTGCGTTTCCATGCGCGCACTTAATTAATTTATATATTTTCGGTTTTGTTTAAAAGCAGTACGGATTTGTTCTTGACAATTTTCGTTTTTTTTTCATTACAAATTAGCTAAATATGATAATTAAAAACCAGTCTCAAGCTGGTTTTCTGGGACTGGTAACGACAGTACCTACTCAAAAAAAAAAAAAAACTAAACAGATAACCTCAAAAACGTCTGTCGAACCGTCTACAATTGTGCGCGCTCACGTGCAGAAAGACAATTTGACATGGTCGCAGGGATTATCTAATGTACATGTCTCTGATTAAAAATTCGATTATACTAAACGCAAACTTTTTTAACTGACAGCAAACGTGACACATCTGTTGGAGCTGACTAGTAATCAGGGTTTTGGAAAAGATGACTGTTGGAACAATAAAAATTTCACTGCGGAAACTCCTGATATCCCAAACTATTCTGAAATTTTGTGAGAACATATTTTATTATTTTACATTCGTGGTGAAACTAACACACCACTCCATTTTTTTGTGTTAGAATTATTAGACTGAAAGCACATTTTGTTTTCTTGACTACTTTAAAATCACTAGATGCTTATGAACAAGTATATGACGAAGATCTGGAAACAATTTGCTATCTGCAATACCTTCGTAAGGGAGTCATCAGGTATTCTTGAAAAGCATGTGATTCAACGCCCGTACGGAGACATTGCAGGATGCAAAACTTTCTTCAGATCTTCGCTACGTTCGTTCACGGTCGTCTGATGGTTTCAGTCATAGAGACTAGAAGAACTCCATATATGCAAATAGTTCCCTAAAATAAGAGGTCACTAGTGTTATGTATGTACCGAAACCATGGAGAATTTTTCGAAAATTAAATAGATATTTTAACCTGCTTTAAAAATTGAAATGACAAATGGAAATAATTTATAAAATGCATTCGCGTCAATACAAAAGAGAAACTAGCGACGCAAAGGGTATTTGTGCGATTTAGTGGGCAGATTGTGTTAATTTTTCTCACTTGAATTCGTACTCCTTGCATTGTCTTCATGGTTTAAAGCTTAACCTGGTTTCATCAGAAAACAAAGTACACTCATACCTCGCTATACGGCCGCTCTTTATACGGCATTTCGCTATAACGGCCCTACTATTCAATTATAACACGTTTTTGATTTACGGCCTAAAATGTTTCGCTATAACGGCAAAAAAACTTTTTTTTTCGATGTCGATATATATACATATTGCCAATCTTGCAATTTAGAATAATTTATTCCTTATACGACTTTTCGCTTTGCGGCCAAGTTTCGTGGAACGTATCTCGGCCGTAAAGCGAGGTATGGGTGTATTTCATGACCAATTATTCGTTGAATGCTAAAAATATAACAAATACCGAGTGGTGCATTAGTTTTGGACCAGGAGTTTATTAACTTTTCTGACAGACATGTTTAATATAGAGTTGGGTAACTCAGATCTGAACCGGTTCAAAGAGCCGACTCCGACAGAAGATCCGTGAGAGCTGACTCACTTGTTTTTGAGCCGACGGATCAACGGATCCACTTAACACACAGAAGCACATTTTACACTTACGTATCAGTTCTTGCTTTGATGCATCTGTCAGCTCAAATGACTCATGCATCACATGTTTGGCTATGCATTCTTGATTCTATACAGGTCGTGATATGGTTGACTGAACTAGGTAACTCAGTGGCAGACTGCAGTAACATATTCAGAACTCGGCTCTTTTTGAACCGGTTCAGTGAGCCGGCTCACATACGGGATCCAGATGCAAAGATGCAGATCACTAAAAAGACCCGTTTTTCCCATCTCTAGTTTAATAATCAGCTGTATATATGAGAGAAGTTATGCAGAGAAGAGTAGAGTGTTGAAACCGGTGACCGGTTGATCATTCTGTTGGGGCCGTGTTTTTGTCAACTCTAATTCTCACAAAACCGTCTGCTGTCCGAGAGAACACCGCAGTACTGAAACATGTCAGTCACAGGAGCACAGGAATAATCGGATAAATACGATTCAGACAATAATTTTGAGAAATAAGAATGGTTTAATCGTTTAAAGTTAAAAATTGAATCAACGTTTTAAATGAGTTTCCAGTGTCTGGGGTTTTGGATGTGCAGCAAATCTGTCGTAGAATACGCCCATCAAAACTCTGATTGTCTGAATTTTTTCAACATCCTCTATCAAATTCGACCCCAAACATAAAATTAAAGTTCTTATAAAATGTCAAAGATTCATTACCTATTTGGCTAAAAAAATTAATCTTCCGCCATCTAACTGTCGATAAAATCGAAAGGTTCGTCAAAATAGCCACAAATTGGTTATAAGAGTGCAATGGGTAATAATATCCTCAATTGAAATTCTCTATAACAATTCTACATTATGTTTTTCTTTTTCTATGTGTTTCAATTTAAATATGGTTTTCTCTTCTTTCACTAGTAATTTCATTTTTGCAGTGCATTCATTCTAAGTGCATCATTACATATAAGTTTTGTTTTCGTACAGGAAAGTTGGTCAATCACACAGAATAAAAGTCGCGCATGCATAGATCAAAAGTAAGGTGTTTTCATTTCTTGAGAAATTCTTTTCGGATCGAAAGTAAGCGAAAGTGGCGCCATCGTACACGATAATTGTAAACTATATCTGACAGTCCACAGCATCCTTTTAAAGTATTACTTGACCAGAAGGTTGGTGCGATTATCACCCTCACTCTGCACATGTCATAAACTTCACTACTCGTCCTAGTAATCCAATGTACTATTTTCACGTGTTTCTCTTACACCAATAAACAACGCCGAAGACTAGTGGAAATTGATTATCTGTCCTAATACTGCCATTGCCAAGTTAGGTATTTCAACTAATAATTTTTATCTGTAATTTTTTGTGAATGTTATAAACAATACAAAATTTAATTTAAAAAATGATTCAATTATAGAACTTTTCCCGTTTAATTAACCCAGGGCATTGTTAAAATTTATTACAGCCATAAAAGTGAACAATCAATACGGAAACGTATCATAATAATTGTCCAAGCATCAACTCAGCAGTTCAAAATATGGCTGCTTTTTATCCCAACACATATAATAATATGTAATATACAAATTTTGAACATATTTTTTAAACTCAATTACATTATTTTTTCAGTAGTTTCTTATGTTCGAAATTCTGTGGTTTGTATGGGTCAAATTTAGTGATTAAAATTTGACCCACTTCCCGTTATTTCACACAGCTGAAGTTTTGTGCACAGCTTTGGTTCTGATGACAATACAAAAATCTAAAATAGCAGACGTCCCATGACGGCGGCTTACCTTTTTTTCTTAAGAATCCCCTTGTCATTGGTATCAAATGAAAGGTATTTTTCCAAATTATTGTCAGTCGGTTGCAATACTACTATTTTTAAATACAAAATAACTCTATTTTCCTCAAATTATATAAGAAAATCGCAAAATTTCTCCGTATAAATTAAAAAAAAAAAAACGGTCAAGTGCGAGTCGAACTCGCGAGAAGAGGGTTCCGTAATATTCCGTATTCCGTGAGAACTTTAAGACTAAAGATTTTCGTTTCAATTTTCCTGTAAACTATGGGTGAGGCCCGACATTCCCTATTTTTTTCAAAATTTTAGGCGCAGTAGTTTCGGAAATAAGAGGAGGGGAATGGTCAATTGTTCATCTATTTTCTTAAATAACTTTAAAACTATTTATTTTAAAATTATAAAAAAAATATATTTGAGACCCTTACCACAAATCCTTTCATTTGATATGTCACAAGGTACAGTTTGCAAAACGTTTTTTTTAATTTCCTAATTTTCCCCCAAAAATTACCCCCATGTGCAAAATTTATTTATTTACTACATTACACGTCTGTCTTTGGGTCACCGACTTACCTATATGCACCTAATTTCAACTCAATCGGTCTAGTAGGAGACAAAGGGGGGGGGGGTAAATAGTAAATTTTCATCTATTTTCTTGAAAATTATTTATTATCAAATTATAAAAATATATATATTTGAGACCCTTGCTACAAACCTTTTCATTTGATATGTTACACGGTACAATTTGCCAAACTTTTTTTTTTTATTTTCTAATTTACCCCCAAAGAATGACCCCCATGTTAAAAATTCATTTATTTACTTTACACGTCCGTCTTATGGTCACCGATTTACATATGTGTACAAAATTTCAGCTCAATGGGTCCATTCGTTCGGCGCAATTTGGCTTTAACAGTAAGACGGACAGACACACGAGTGATCCTTTAAGGGTTCCGTTTTTTCCTTTTGAGGTACGGAACCCTAAAAAGCAAACGAAATTTCTCTCAACAAAAATGCAATTTTTTTGCCCAATACGGGGTAAAATAAAAAGAATTATATCAGCGTTCTTTGTCAAAGTAATGTTTTCAGATAACAGTAATCCAAATATGCAATCGAAAAATCGTCAGTGTCGTATTAAAAGGATAATATGAACGACGGTATCGTCAGACTAGGTGCTGAGGATAATCCTGCTATATTCAGCAGGAGTGGAAACTTACATTTGTATTTACAAGTAGTGTAAACGCGATTGTCATTTATCACCGCGGGACGCATGCGCGTGTGCATATAGCCAACAGTGCGACAACATAGTCCAACTCAAATTACAATGTTATTGAGTACTTTCGTACGTGTCTGGATTACTCAGTGGCGTACGAACCGCCGCTTGTCGTCGGGGATATCTCAATTCTCAATGTAGTCAGTAAGCTTTAATCATACTGGACAACACTAGTAAAATTTTATTATTGAATTTACCAGACAGAAAAATGATGAAAAACATCAAATCGGCAGCAACCTAAATCAATTTTTTTTATCATTTTTGGTGAAATTTGTACAGATTATAGAAAAGTATAAATTATTTTCAATTATCCGCGTCTGCGTTGGGTACCTGGCAGACTTCATATTTATACATTTGGAGACAGAAATGTCCGATATGCAAAAAATGGGAAAGGGTACGTTAGGTTACATAAAGAGAGGGAGGGGTTCCAGAGAGGCTGAAATAGGGTTACGTGGTTTATGGACGCTCCTCAAGCAGACGATGATAATTTATACTTTTCTATAATTTATTTAAAATTCATCAAGTATAGTTTTAGCCGTATTCGAAATACTGACAAAAAAAATGATTAAAAAAATTGAATTCATCTGCCATCGATTTGATGTTTATTGTTTGTTAAATCGAATAATACAATTTTATTAGTGTTGTTCAGTAGACTTTTGTACGGTCAGAACTTGTACATATGTAAATATTACACTTCGTTAATCCGCAAAAACTTGTACATCCATTTTACCAAAAGACTATTTTATGTTTACTTTGTACAACAGTTTCTGTTTATTTTCAATTACCTTTTAGCCGCAGTTTTACCAGCGTCAATTTTGCCTGCAGAGTTCCTTGCGTTAACGCCGATTTTGACGGGACTTCCAACCGAATAGTCAGGTAATACCGTTTTGGCTATAAAATTTAATCAAAATCATCTAGCTATTTTTGAATGTAGTCGGTACGCACCGAAAGACAGATATACATTTTGGCAACATGTTTTCCTTAGGATTTAAAGGCTTGTACAAATATGGAACGAATATAGAACATTTCCTTTGTTGAGTGGGCATGTTTCACTTTTGTTTTGGCGTTCTAGGAAAGAAATTATATGAGCGTCCAAGTAACGGACTCTTTCCACTGTTTCACTGAATGAAACAAATGCGTAAAATAATACTCCATAGAGTGTAAAATGTCCAGGCTAATCGAACACACTACAGGATGAGTTTTAAGTTGATGCTTTTTTTTTACAGCGTGTAAAAATCAAATAGACGAGCAAATATTTCAAATAGTTTTTTTATCAAAACTCAAAAATAAGAGAGAACCTTTCGAAGTTTAAATAAATTTTATTAAATTTTCTTTAATTTTGAGGTCGGTCCTGGGGTTATATTATGTTACTATGGAAATAAGTTGTTATTATCAAGTATGTTGGTGCTTATTTGAAACTGACATGTGTATTGTTCTGTTTTTGAGAGAATTGTGTGTGCCTTAATTATTTTTGAGAATGGCTCATGTTTATAACGATAATGAACTAGTGGACATGTTATTAATTTACGGAGAGTGTCGTCAAAATGCCGCGGGTGCATCGGGATTGTACGCAGATCGTTTCCCCAACCGGATTCATCCGAACCCTCGTACAATTATGAATGTTGTTCAAAGGTCTAGGGAAACGGGTAGTTTACGGGAGCATCGTGGAGGACGCGCAGGACGACCAAGGCATCTTAGAAATGCTCAGCGGGAGGAACACATTCTGGATTTAGTGCATGAGGATCCAACGACAAGCACTCGTGTAATCGCTTCCCAGGTTCAAGTAAGTCAGACGAAAGTTTGCAATACTAGGAATATCCAGTTCGGATTATTCGAAGAGTTCTGGAATCGTTCACGGACAAAACAACTAGACTTGGGAATAATCGAATGATCTTAATAATCGATAGGTTGCTATTCGAATGATTTGTATAGGCGAATGATTTATTCGAAATGATTCCACCACATGTATCATAATATAATGAATGTCTCAACTCTCGAATGCATTTTGCTCTCGGTTTCGATTGTCAGTCTTGAGAGAGTCACCTGCATACACTGCTCCAGACAGACAAAAGACGTAAGAAATCATATTCAGTACTGTTTAATGCAGTGAGTATGCCAGTTGATGAGAATTTGAGGAAGGCACTTATTTGCCGTTTTTCAAAGAGCAAAGAAAGGGCGTCATATAATAATTTATTATTGTCGTAAACTCGTAGGTATAAAAATCATTCTAATAATTTTTAATAACCTCTCGAGATATTTTAATAATCGTACAGTTCGATTATTTTCAGTCGAAACATTCTATCTCTTAACACGACTTTTTCGTCTTTATAATATTAGTTATAGAGTTAGGAAATTTAATGGTGATAGATATACAATTGCTTACAGAGAACAGACACCTTATTGTAGGAATATCGGAAGTATTTTTTTCAAGTATCGATATCGGTACCGATATATTTTTTACAAAATATCGATATATCGGTACAATTTGAAAGAGAACATTGGCACTCGAAGAAATTTAGTATACATATTGGCTTGCTTAATATAATCTTAACTAGTAGTTAACGGACATTATTTCTAATAAAACAAGAATAAATAGTTATCTGAAATCAAAAAAACGATACGATTTTTGTTAATTTATTAATCAAACGTCTAATACATTTAGGAGCAGATAATTTTAGAGATTAATCGAACAATTACTTAATAAAGCCAGAGATGGTGAAGATGGATGCGTGCCACAGGTGACATTCGACAGATTGTTGGTACAGCATGAATTGAGGTGTAAATCGAAATAAAAAAAAATACTCTCGATGTTGTAGAAATGAAATGAAATATTGCATGAATAGCTATTTTGACTATTTATTATTCCGAAAATATCGAAAAATCCGGGAAAAAAGAAACGTGTTTTACATGTGAATTATTCAATGTTGTTTTTGGAACGCACTTAAAGTCTGTTCCAAAAACATATGAAAAAACACAATATGCTCCTTTTTCAGTGGAGTTTTCGATATTTTCGGAATAATTAACATCAAACGGCCATAGTCAGTCGCGGTAGTGCTACTGGAAAAAATATCGGTTTTCAATAGTCGGAATTTTATATCGAGATATCGATTAAAAATATCGATATATCAAATAAAAAATATCAATATATCGATATTTTTTCAACATTCCTACCTTATTGCCTGGTTGTAACACCTATGGAGAAGAAGTACAGGTATGTATGTATGCATATATGTTTTGTACTACTAAGCCGTACCTGTCACTTGAAAGCAAACAAGTGTTAAAAATACGGCACACTATTATTCAAATCGTTTCGCACGTGTCAAGTTTAATTTACAAATTGCACAATCTGCCACGGTACCACGCACACGTGGTACCTGCACATTATTTATATGTTTAACGTCAATATGCGGAACAACACCTGGTACCAGACAAAAAACTCAGTTTTCTAAAATAAATATTAGTTATTGTTTATTGATATATCCAAATTTGCTAACTAGAGACCGTAAAAACTATGTATTTTGGAAACTTTTATTCTAAAATGAAATATGGAATTATTTTTTGGGGAGCTGCAAACACAGAGTTGATTTTTAAAGCTCAAAAAAGTTGCATCCGTATCTTAGCTAAATTAAATGCTAGAGAGACGTGTAGAGGATCTTTTTCTGCCCATGGGCTCTTGACACTGTCTTGTGTTTACATTTACGAATGCGTGTGTTTTGTGAAAGAACATTTTAAATATTTTACTTGTCATCAAATGTTACATGTACATAATACTAGGGAAAACAGCGACTTTCGTTTGCCGGATCACTCTTTAACTGCTTTTAAAAAAGGAGTACTTTATAACTGTGTTAAATTTTATAACCATTTGTCACAAAATACTAAATCATTGCCACTTCCAGCGTTTAAAAAGAAGTTAAAGAGTCATCGGTAAACAGAGAATTCTATAATTTTATTGAATTTTTTAATTACGCAATTTAAATGTTGACTTGTCATATACCCTGTGTCAATGTGGCTAATAAATATTATTATTATTGTGGAGCAAGTTGTAACTGTAACCGCGTCTCAAACCATGAAATGGGCGATTACAGTGAGTTTGGGTCGTGCGCACGGAGTACACGGAGCGACCCAATAAGCACGGCCTTTTGCATACGGCAAATTAGTGACTCAGCAATACGCTGACATGCCGGAATAGTTTACATACTTGCCAACAGTGACGGTTTTGCCCCTCCAAGAACACCAATTATAAGGACAATTAATTTAACAGTATACTCTGGGTACTGCTTTCTGAGCTCAAAAAGAAGATCTTGATATTTTGTCCGCTTCTCAGTCTCCTTTGCGGCTATGTTCGTTTCAGCAGGGGCTGAAAACTCGATAACATATTATATTATTAGTGTATTTGCCATATGGCAACATACACTATTGGCGTTGGTCGGATGGCGGGACCTAGGTGTCGGACCAAAATTTCTCGACGTTTCATAACCTCCTAAACACTTTGGCACCATTTTTAAAAATGTTTATATATATGTATATATATATATATTTATATATATATATATATTTATATATATATACAGGGTGTCTCAGCGAACGTTGGCTAACATGGGTAACTTTGTTATTAGTGGAGATAGAAAGTCGGTTAAATGGGCAAAGTAGTGCAGAAAATTGGGCTCATTAACGTCCCGTCGAAAAAACAATTGAATTTTGACACCCTATGAATTTATTCAGAAAATAGTGAAAATTGCTATTTATGAAAACTGGCCATAATTTTTTTATTTATGAAGATATTTGAAAATTTCATTAACCATTCTTTGATAACTTTTTAAGGTCTTTTCAGTGGCGTAGGTTTAATTTTTTTATTTCCACTACATAATGAGATATTGACATGAACTTTGGTTTTTCTTATGGACGGCATTTTTGATTTTCAGATATTCGAATTCTACTTATTTTTCTAAATAATTTGACATAGCATATCCTATATCTAAACCAATCAGAAGCTACAAAATTGACCAAAATAGCTTTTTGGCGTTATCAAAGTATGCTGTGTAAAGCAAAATTTGTCGAAACAAATACATATCGACAGGTTAACAATCTGTCGAGTGATCGCTACAGTTTTGCTAATTCATTTTGTTTGATTCACTCTCTAAGATGGCTCAAACATTCTCAAATTTGGAGAAACTGGCTATTTTTGCGCATACATTCAGCGTAACAAAAATACCACGTGGGCTCAAGCAGAATACTTGAACCTGTATCCAGAAAGGCGACAGCCTTATTCAATAACTTTTAGGAACTTAAATAGAAATTTAAAGGTATACGGTTCATTTTCAAAGAAAAAAAGCAACATTCAACACTGTGAAGAAGAATTAGTTTTAGCCAACGTTGAAATTAATGGAGAAAAGTTCCTAAAAGTTATTGAATAAGGCTGTCGTCTTTCTGGGTAAAGGTTCAAGTATTCTGCTTGAGCCCACGTGGTATTTTTGTTACGCTGAATGTATGCGCAAAAATAGCCAGTTTCTCCAAATTTGAGAATGCTTGAGCCGTCTTAGAGAGTGAATCAAACAAAATGAATTAGCAAAACTGTAGCGATCGCTCGACAGATTGTTAACCTGTCGATATGTATTTGTTTCAACAAATTTTGTTTTACACAGCATACTTTGATAACGCCAAAAAGCTATTTTGGTCAATTTTGTAGTTTCTGATTGGTTTAGATATAGGATATGCTATGTCAAATTATTCAGAAAAATAAGTAGAATTCGAATATATGAAAATCAAAAATGCCGTCCATAAGAAAAACCAAAGTTCATGTCAATATCTCATTATGTAGTGGAAATAAAAAAATTAAACCTACGCCACTGAAAAGACCTTAAAAAGTTATCAAAGAATGGTTAATGAAATTTTCAAATATCTTCATAAATAAAAAAGTTATGGCCAGTTTTCATAAATGGCAATTTTCACTATTTTCTGAATAAATTCATAGGGTGTCAAAATTCAATTGTTTTTTCGACGGGACGTTAATGAGCCCAATTTTCTGCACTACTTTGCCCATTTAACCGATTTTCTATCTCCACTAATAACAAAGTTACCCATGTTAGCCAACGTTGGTTGAGACACCCTGTATATACGTATATATATATATATATATATATATATATATATATATATATATATATATATATATATATATATATATATATATATGTGTGTGTGTGTGCGGGCAATAACTTTCGAAAGAGTTAATTAATTTCAACTAAATTTGGCACACGGGTTGAAATCCATCACCGCAAGAAGCCTATTTAAAATGGGCCTAATCGGGCCATTTTAAGGGTAGTTTTTAGGTGTTGAAAAATGTTTTTGGGCCCCAAAATACCTAAAAAGTTCTCAGAATCGTTTGAAAATTGAAATTTAACCCCTTAGTAGCAATTAAAAAGTGGTCCTAAAATTTCAATAAAATCGGCCCGGCAGGACCGGACTTTCAAATTTTTTGAAGACACTAATTTGCAGATAGTGACATATTTATTGAAGGGTGTCTTTAATTCGGTGTAGACGTTAGATTGATAATAATATTACAATTAAGAAAAAAAATGTTATTTTAAGGGGTGTATTAAGGGGTTAAATTTTTTATTTTGCCCAAAAACAAATTTAATTTCACATAATAAAAGTATAAAACCACACGGCCCTATAAAAGCAAATACACTATATTGTCGGCAGGGTTTTGGCACTGCGACCCGGGTTTTTATTATTATTATTATTATTATTATTATTATTAGGTTCGAAACTGGAAATAAGAATATTATTTTTTGTAAAACACCTTGTCTGAAGTTGTTAATAATATAGGGCACAACGTTTCTTGATTTGTATAGAAAGATAACTTTTTAAACGAAGAAAACTAGAAAGACAGATATTATGGATAACCAACGTTATTGGTCTGAAATATTTATTTATTAAAAAATGAGACAATTAATTACTATAAAAATAATATTACTTGTGGGCCCCTTACGGTAACTTCACTTAGATTGTAAAAATGCTCTCGCTGAATTAAAAAACCTGTTGATTTGGCTTGTTGCTTAAAATTTTTCCTAAAAATTGTATCAATAAACGTGATATTTGTCAATATTTCTTTAGAACACGACATGAGATTTCAAATTACGGGGAGCTAATTAACATTTTTAACTTTCTTTTTACAAATGTCGGTATGTTAAAAATATTGAGAAATTTAGCTTCTTAAACAATTTTTTTTCTGTAGATAAACAAATTTGTGTTAAGTTTATGCTATTTTCATCATTTTTACCTGATTTTAAACCATTTAATTTAGTACAAATCATATATAAAAATCTGGCAAAAAGTCATATCGCAAGAATGATACATACTTCTTGTTTATTTTGAAAACATCGTCATCAATGCCTAAATACGGTTTTCTATAGAAATTAGAGATTTTTGGAAGTCTTTTTTGTATGCACGCTCGTTACATAGAGTCATGCGGGTTAATAAGGGGTCATATTGAACAGCTGGTGAAATCACCTTAAAGATATCTCACGGAAACGCTTCTTTAGGAGAAATGAATAATTATATTTATTTTTTTAATGATCAACGTTCAACAAAAATTGTGTTTTCTTCAAGGCCCTTAAAATTAGCAAATCGTTCTTTTGTATCCATTGTCTAAAACAATTTCGTATTTTGTAATATTATTAGTGCAACATGTGTTTTCATTTTTATATGGTTACACAAATTTGCACATTTTATTATAATGACCATAATATATATTTCATTAACAATTTTTTGCACGACTCCCTATGCAATTTTTTAGGGCGATATAGCGATTTATAATAACCCTTTTTCGCAAAACAAAAGTAATTCTATTTTATCAATCTAACATTTCTGTCAGTTACCATTTAAATTTATATGATCAATCTAGAGACAAGCATAAACAGTCTACATATTATGTATCCAATATGGCCGAGCTGAAGTGTCAAAAATATTCCAAATATACTTATTATAATGTGAAAATTAGCTAAAAAACGTAATATGTATCTTGTTTGTATAATGATATTAACAAGCTCGAGTGACCGTTTACACTGGTTAAATCACTCGTGTTAACATTATGTTACGTCTAGTGATAATACCTATCATTACAAACGAGATACATAAACTATTATAAAAAAGAGAATTAATATAGGTATAGAAAAATAAAGATCTTAATTTTTATGTCACATTTAAAAACGTATTCTAAAGCCAATCATCATAAAAACCTGAGCATATAAAATTATAAAACTAACTTTCCCGATTCGAGGCAATTTCCGTATAAAATCGTATTTTATCAAGATTCAGACTAAAGTTTGAATTTACTTCTTTGTGCTTCGTACGGTGATTAGCAAGCGAAACGAGCAAGAAGTGAGATTCTTTAGTAATACAATAAAACAATTCTTAGTCGCATAAACCATACAGGATGCTAAGCAACATTGCCTTGCATTATTATAGATAACGCAACATTAATCTAAGTTTGCAAGAAACGTACCGATAAAATACTTTATACAATCTTCTATGTTACAGTGAAGAGAAAACCTGGTTTACATAGGTGAAGTAGATTAGCATTAAAGAAATTATTGAAGTAAAAGCGTCGGTCGGATGGTGAAACCAAAAAATCTCCACGTTTCGCATCATTCTTAGAAAACAATGTTTAATTAATGAAATTTGGTATTCATTTTGAAATCCATTACCATCATTGGCGCCTAACAACTTTTTTGAGGTAACTATAGGTTACGTATGCATTGAAAATGATATTTAACATGCCTGTTTAAAATTTGCGCGCAGGCGGTGTCCACTACCTCGAAGCAACATCCAAAAGATAAATATAGCCTACCGTAGACAAAGGATTCCGAACCTGCGATGACCTTCGGACCGAATGTACAACCGCAATTCTTCGGTGCCCGGCGGGCTTTGGGCCAGTGTAACTTCGGATTGCGTCGAGTGAAAATTGCGAAAGTAATGTCATTCTAAAGTGAATGAACTACGGCTACAGTAATGTCTTCGTTGTTCATTTAACTAGCCAACATCATAACGACACAAGCTATCCGATGTTTTGCATTTGTTTATGATGCACCTGTCAATTAGAAAACTGTAAACCCGGCCGAAATGATTCATCACCGGTGTGCGTTGTAATTTGCTTATTTTAAACGTTCGATGGCGATAAATTATTTTTAATTAATATTATAATAAACGCTAGACTTTTACGGCAGCGGAGCTTTATATTGGCGTATCAAAACCCCGTCGTTAAATGGAACGATCTCGTTTTGTTGCCCAATTTACGGTGCGCTTCTCTCTAACGTATTTACAACGCAGTAAGTTTACGGTCTTGAAATCTCACGTTGGTACTCCCTAGTGATGGAAATAACAGTTTTTCTCCAAGAACAGCAGTTCTGGTTCTTTAAAAAGAACCGCGCCTATTTACCTACTATGAAACAACAGCTTTTTGTTATAAAAATTTGTTCAGAAAGAATGTAGTAATTTTCATTCATAACTTTCTATTAGCCTGTATTCATTATCATAATAACTGAACAAAATGTAACCGTTTTTTTTTGTTCTTCATTTAGTAAGCGTTCTTTTTAAGATGTTTTTCGAGGAGATACTTAATTGTAAAAGTGTAGGTACACAAGAATTTTGTCTTCTCAACATGCATCAGCACATGTAACTAACGTCTAATATATAACAGAACTCGTTAAAAAGACAAATGGAATTTTTATAGAAACCAACCAAAATATACGAAGAATTTCCAGGAAATTATCATCTTCCAGTTTATTAAAAGCTTGTATAAAACATAGTTCCTGAAGAAACAATTTTTATGAACAGCATCATTCAAAGAAGTGTTACTTTTAGAACCGTTTTTTTTTCGCAGTAGCAGTTTGTAAATACGTGTTACTGTTATTTCGTCTTATCCAGTGGCGGATTTACCAGTAGGCTGAATAGGCTTGAGCCTACGGCGGCAAATTTGGGGACCGACTTTTATTTCCTCTTCCCTTTCATTGCATATTCAACGATGAATTATTGAGCTCTCCGAGCTCAAAAATTTAACTTTTTATAAATCTAATAATTTTTCGTGAAATTTCAACCAAATGGTTGGATTCTAAAAATTATTTAGGAACTGACAATTGTAGAGGTAAGAGCGGCAAAAATGCAACAGCCTGTACTTGGGAAATGTGTAAATAAGCCACTGGTCTCATCACAAGTACCTATACTCTCATTTGTTATAGCTTAATGTTTAACTTAAATGTTTAAAGAGCTACAAATATGTTACCTAATTAAATCACTGTTTAATTTGTAAAATAATAAGTCGAACCCCAAACAAGGAAGGTAGGGTCAATAAGTTTTGGATATTTCTGTGTTCATTTTTTATTTAAAGATTACTAAGGGCTATTGTAATCGATCTTGAAATGCAGTTACTCAATTAAAAAAACTTTCTTTTTTTTTTGAAAAAATAAGTATAATTTAATTTTTCATGCTCTTTTTTATAGCAATAAAAACAAATAGAAGTAGTCTAGGATTCGGATGAAGGCTGTTGATAGTGCATAACAAATTTTCGGTGAATTTTTTTTTGCTGATAAACGTGTCCAGTAAGGTTGGAAAAAATAACAAAATAACTAAATTTACATCAGTTTGAGACTTTGATTGCAAAAAAAAAACAAACACAAAAACGAAACAGCTTCGAAAATTTTCATAGCTCCTTCCATGTAAATGAAAGTTACTAAGGCTCTTTAATTTTGAAGTCAGACACTACAGAAATCATTCACTTTCTCCTGACATTATATTGCATGAAAAACGCTAAAAATGTTATCCTTCTGAATCTTAAAAAAAATTGGGTGATATTTAAAATAACAAAGTTGTGTGAGTCGGGGGCGGTTACGAGTGGTGCTTTAATTACCTACATACCTCCCAAAGTTTCCAATTTTTAATTCAGAACACAAAATTAAATTTGTGGAAAGGGTTCGCGTGAACAAACTAAAATGTTCATCACTTTATTGTCTCTGAGTATGGTTTTTTGTTTCATATTGTTCTCCTACAGGCTATAAGGTCTTTGCGTAATCTTTTCGCGTTGATTATCTTACTGTGTTTTGTTTTCCAATATTTAATCGTTTGAGATGTGCTTATTGAACTTTCGATGAATATTTTTTAACACCTTCAAATCAATTATTTTTATTACCATAAACAATTCCGGCCAATTGTTGTCGGCTAATTGGCTGGAATTTACAGCATTCAAAACATTGAGATTTGATACTATCACAAATAATATAAAATTTCTGACAACTAGTAATAAATATTATGAAATTTGCTATTCGTTTGCGTGGTTACATAATATGTTTTTACATGAAAAAATTAGGCAAAGTATACTTGCCAGCTACGCAATTAATTTTTTTTGACACAGCTTTAGAACAAAAGAATATCTAATTTTTTTTTATTTACAAATATTTTCGAAATTAAGAAGCTTAAAAAAAACATTTTTTACTAAACTTTCTTGGAAAAATAAATCCAATAATAGACCGTTATAAAAAGTATATTCCATCATAATATGAAAAACAACGATATAGTGTCCATATCTTCTGCGCATGCGCCGATTTTCCCCAAAAATAATAGGGCCATTCACATATATTTACGTATATTGAACATTCTCCTAAAATTTGGTTTTAATCCGCTCATTCGTTTGACCTGAATCATGCTCATAATAATAATAATAGTCTAACAAGTAACAAACGAATAAGCTTTCCAAAAAGATGTTTTTTGCATTCGGCGAACCTCAAAACGAAACAATATTGCAAAATTTTGAAAATTGTGTTTTGACCTGAATTAGTGTGTGGATATGGTCTTAAAAGTAACTAGTTTTGGAAGTTGATATGAATATTATAGACTGAGTTCAATACGACTTTTGTACGAATTTGTTTTCGTTCTATTTCCCTTAACAAAGTTATCTAGCTCTGCAGGAAAATATAACATTAACATTTACATATATTAAATAGTATGATAACTCCGCTATAGGTAAGGCACGTACATTACATCAAAAGATGATAATCATTCCAACAGCAGAATGGTTTTAACGGTTAAAACACACAACGTAAATAATAAATTAGGTTATTGTAGGTGTTGTGTCATGTTATATAAATGTTAACAAATACAACCGTATACCTAATTATACGAAGTGTCGTATTGCGGATGCATCGTATCTTCTATAATAAAAATTTCGTCGAGAGGTACCGTAGACATAATTAAAATCTATTATAAATTATTAAAGATAAAAAATATTAATTTCGAATTGACAGCCTATATCCACAAAATTCGAATAATCACGTTATTACAATAATAGTAGTAATGAATGGCAATTATTTCTTATAATTACAGGCCCGTCTCTGTCAATAAAACAACTTACTGTCGAATGCCGTTTTGTCCACTTAAGTTGTTGATAAAAAGGTTCATAGAACACGCTTCGGTACCGTAGACTAGATTGAAACGCCATGACAGATTGCCAGTCTCTATCAAAAAACTGTTTAGTGTCGAATGCTGTTTTATCCCCTTAAATGGTTGATTACGTAATTCATACATGACGTTTCGGTACGGCAGACTTGAATGAAATCTATCAGAAATTAATGTTCTCTTTGGCAGTAGTTTACTAAGATTATTATATATGGTGCAATTAATTATTTTTCCTCGTTTCTATAAACTGAAATATTTGCTTTTTAGAAGCAACCGTTATACACAGTGAGTACACGATGTCTGGAAGACCATTAAAGAGGCGGAAATATCCTACTCGATTTAGTGTGAACTATTAATCCCGCTGGACTAGCACTACTTATATTGCTATTTGTGACACGACTTTAATTGCCCACAGAACTTGACTTGAGCAAAGCCGGGTTCGCAGTTAGTAACAAATAGAAATAGAAGTTATAAATACAACAATCGGCAATTTGAGGCCTGCAGAACCAGAAGGGGAGCAGCCTACCTAACTGTCGAAAACAAGTCGAAAACATTAGAAACATTTCTGATTGTGTATTGGCCTAAAAAGGCAGAATTTTGACCTAAATAGTTTGTGACAGGCGACATACATACCACCGCAATTGATTGTCGATCTTTGAATTCAAAAGCAGTGTATGAATGCGATTCGCACCGGTTGAAAATAGTAAAGCGCAATAGAGGAATGCTTAAAAACGTTAACTTAACGAGCAATGACTTAAAGAGAGACCACTGTCCCTGCACACCTGAAAATTAACATGTATCTTGGACATCTGTCGAGATTTGAACCACCAGTATACAAACCAACAGGTGAAAATGCTTTTCGCTCTTTTACAAGTATGCAGGTATGTTGCGCGGTATAATTTAGAAGCAAATATTGTACGTATTTTGCAGAGACCTGCTTCTGCGGGATAATTCATTATGCATTATGTTATTATCGTTGTAAACTACAAAACAACAACAGAATTATTTAACAATGAACCCTCTCGACTCGACTGTTGCCCCTTTCTGCCCCCCTTTTGTAGTCTGCAGTAGCTTTACCTATTCATTATAGTATGTTCGCTCGCCAAAGATTCCATGCGGCATTTTTTTTGTAGAACCTCAAAGTCAAATTTTGAGTTGTCGAGCGTCTTTAATCTACAATCTCTTTCTCAAATTTCGTTGTTTGATAATCGTTACTGCCACTGCCAGATAAAACAGTTGGACAAACTCACCGGTAATAGTGAAAATTATCGATATCCAAAATATTTATGAAAAAAGTAATGTTTAAAGAACTAAAACCCGACTAGCTAAAGGAAGAAAACAAGCAAATCAAAACGTGACATAGTATTTTTTATTTTATATAAGGAGCCAGGGATTTGTTCGGTAGCTGAAGAAAACATTCCGGTATACAAGTCCCCGGCTAGTGAAATAAAATAAAAAAATACTTGATTTGCTCGTTTACTTCCTTGACGTAGTCGGGTTTTAGTTTTTTAACATTTATATTTACTTTGTTTTTTCATTTATTTATTAATATTGAAAAGTTACTTCTGCATAAGGATATTCAAAATACAAGAAAAACATAGCACAAAAACCCAAATCATTCTAATTTTTACATGATCTGAGACAATATGGCGAGTAATGGACGCCATATTGTATAACCTACGACAGTAGGCGTTGCGACAATTCCACGACACCTCATTTACCAAAATCAGTTCATTAAGTTGGTGTCTAGGATGGTACATTTATATACCAACTCACATAGATAACAGACTGATAAAATCATAACCTTTTGTTTTGGCGTTACCTGCACAATCGGGTAAAAAATTAATATTTTCTTAGAAGCGTTTTGGACAACAAAATTAATATTCATTCGAAAATCGATGAATAATGGACTAAAAAATAATTACACGAACTAAAAAAAATACTCACGTACTTGCGGGTAAATTAGCTGTCAGATGCATAAATTAATTGAAGAAATCGTACCTGAAACAAAAATAAATGTTAGATACATCCGAAGTTAGTGAAAATGCTTTATTTATCCATACTAGTTATAAAAAGAATACAGTTTTTACAAGGCGGTAGCTTATTTTTTCGCCCTAATCGAACTGATTCCAAGTTGTATTGAAATCAAGTTTATGTCTAAAGCAGTATGAAATGTAATGTTATACCCAATAATAATAATAATACGTCGCGGGCAGTGAATTGTGAATTCAAATGAACGAGCGAAGTGAGTTTGTATTAATTAATTATAAATATCCTCTCGGGCGAAGCCGCACGGGAATAAACTAATATAAGTTGTAACTTATGCAGGAACGGGTCGCATTTTAAGGAAAATGGGGGTAAGCAGTGCGCAAAAATATAAATCAAATCGAGGATCCCGCATGCGAATTCCAAGCTAAATTGATCTACCTACGCTGACTAAATTATCAGATACAGTAACGTAGTGTATAAGAAACTGATTGTTTCGTTGCCAAACTAATATCTACTTGTGCCAAAAAACTAATAAATAAATATGATCATTAAAAATATAGACATTATTTTCAAAATATACACACTGTTTTGTTTTTTCTGCTTTTTTTCTGTCAATGAATACACTATAACGCAGCACTCGCTTGGTATACTGCTAATCCCCAACTCTTCACCTACGGAGTGATGTATAGCCTCTCTAAATCCACGCACAGTATCATTTTGCGGCTTCCTTAATTTTGCATAACAAAATCTGTTTTTCTTTCATCATTCATTAATACGTGGCGTGCGAGTACGGTATGTAACTGTGTCGTATCCAACACAATTGGATTATTTAATGGATTTTTGAAGTAAAAAAATCTTTTGGCACGGTAGGACAAAATTAATTATTCTTGAGTCTGAAATATAGAACATTTAATTCCCTAAATTAAGTCCTACCTGAGAAATTTAAGTTCACGGAATTTCAATGAAAATTTGCCAAATTAAAGAAAAAAAAATGATAGAAATTTCGTTTTTAAATGCTTATAACTTCTCAATTTATCGAGATCGTTAAGGGCTTGCAGTGGTCGGCAACCTAAATGCATTGGTGTGCCACAAAATAGGTAATTTATATACTGGACACTCAACGTGCCACTAAAATTGTAGGTAAGATAATTTTATTTAACTATAATAATACGCGTTACATATAGAGATTCAGTTTTGGAAGCTAACACTTCAATATTTGGTTCATAGTTTGAAATTTGTAATTTTATGCACATTTTTTTCGCGTAACGAAAATATTATTTACTTGTCAATTTCGAGGCGTGCCATCTATTGACATGCGTGCCATGGGTTACCGACCGCTGGTTTAAGGCATTATATTTGCTATGGGTTCCTAAATGGATTTTTTTTTTATTCAGTATAGAAGATATTCAATGCAAAAAATATGTAAAACTCTATGACGTTTTCAACTTTGACTGCCTATATCTTTTCAATTTTTTAAGATATCGATATGGGACAAAAAATCCGGCTTAGGGCATTCTTTGCTTTATGAATACACGTAATTTCAATTTACAGCGAGCACTGAAATTTCTGGCCCTTTTTCTGGCTATATCTTTTCACATATCCGAAAATGTGTAAGAACCAATTTTTTTTACAATCTAACAATGGAATAATTTTTTGTTTTAAACTTTTTATGATATATCTAATAGTTTTGAGATTTTTGCACAAACCAATCTATGGGGGTAATTTTATTGACTTCAGATACTAGATCTCATCTTTCAACCATATAAAGATATTCTTCTAGATGCCAAATTTCATGCTTTTATCAAAAAGTGCACAATACTGCTACCTCACAGACGAAGCATATATTTTCTGGTTTTTAAACATATTGTTTGCAGTTTTATAAAAAAAAAATACTAAATAAATTATTCCATAAAAATACTGCGCTTTCTGAAACTTATAAAATGTTCACTTAATATAACATCAATATTATTAGTTGTAACTTGTAAGTAGGTATAACTTACCACAATTTTATAAGAAATAAAATTTTAGTTTAATACCTTCTTTTTTCGGAAGGTATGTTTTTTATTGTAAACTATAAACAAGAACGTACATTTCCCTTTTACCTGTATCATTTTTTTTAATAATAGAAAAGGTGCAGACAGGAAAAACGTATGATATTCGAAAACTGTTAAAAAATTCAAGAAACAAAAGACGAATAATGCGGAGATAGTAAATTGTACAACCAATCGTTGAAAAAATATATAAGCGCAGTGCATACATAACATTTCTGTAGAAGTGGCGGCAAGAAACAAAAAAACTGAAACAGGTAGCCTAGTCCGTAATATCATACTTATCAGCATTTTTAGTGTTACACGCAAAACGGAACACTTATGAAATCACTTCGGTGCCTCCGGCCGTTCATTTGTCACAGGCAATTTTCTACTATTTTACGTTACCATTCGAAATCTGGCACAGAAATAGACTATGGTAAAATTTTCCATGAAAACACCATTCCTTTGAGGTATTTCTAGCTACCAGACTTTTTGAACACCGCGTATATCAAAAGATGAAGAAGCCAATAAACCGTATATTCAAAGAAATCGTAATCTTATAATGATATGGTTGTTATGCGGCACAGCTGGACTTGAGAGCTGAGCAGTTCATTAGTGTATGGTCGAAGAACATAAAGCAAATAAAAAGCGTCCAGTTTTCTTGTCTGCAAACGTGATACAAATATTGTAAGTGACCAGACATTAATTTCACAGAATAATGTAAAAAACTGCCTACGCCATATTTATAACGCCTGCGCCTAAAAATAATGTACTATAAATTTCAAACATTTCTTATTCACCCCCACGCATTCACACGCGCATGAAGACGTATCTCGATTTATGCGAAAAATTGTAAGGCCACCCTAATTATTCACATCCGCAGTGAGTTTACAGTCACTTTTCTGTCAAAGTTACCTCTTGCGGTTACACACATAAATTCAACGGCTATGTCCGACACTGCAGCAGCACAGAAGTGGCTAGCTTTTTTTGTTAATTGTGTCGAATTGGAAAACAGATTTCATGATATCTATAAAAAAAACGGTCAAGTGCGAGTCGAACTCGCGAGAAGAGGGTTCCGTACTATTCCATTTTCCGTGAGCACTTTAAGACATAAGATTTTCGTTTCAATTTTTCTGTAAACTAATAGGTGAGACCTAACATTCCCTATTTTTTTCAAAATTTTAGGCACAGTAGTTTCGGAGATAAGGGGGGAATGGTCAATTGTTCATCTATTTTCTTAAGGGGGTATTCTGGTCTAGAGGTATGAATTTCAGGTAATTTTTGAAGTGACGTAAAAAAAAAGCAATAAATATTTTTACTATCCATTTTTTTATCAGTTGTTTATTAAATTCATTACGAGAATACAGAAAAAAAAGTACAAAAAGTTAAAAATTCAAAAAATTAGCAGCTGATGAAGTGGGATGTCTCAAAAAATTGGCGCGTGACCATACCCACGATTCCAACTCTTCTAGCAATCTTAAAAAAAAAAGATTATCAATCTAGAGTAATGTCGCAATGTCCGGAACTACGGAAAAGTCAAAAAAAATTTTTTTCACAAAATGGCGACTGATTGAAAAAAAAAAAATTATTTACCTCTTTTTTTTTGACTTTTCGAATTTTTTTAAAATACTAAAACTTTAAATTTGGGGATGATCGTAGTTCCGGACATAGAGAAGGCTATAAAGAAGACTCTCAAAAAATTTTAAGTAAATCGGTCCAGTAGAACCTGAGAAATCGTGGGTATCGTTTTGAAAAAGACAGTTTCGAGAAAAACGCGTTTAAACTTTCGCACCAAGTCGAGCCGGTTTGGATGCCGCGTCAGCAAAATACCTGTATCTCCGAAAATAATTTGAATTTTGAAAAATCCTCTTAAGGACATATTCTTAAGTAGTTAAACTTTGAAAATATATAAAAAAAAGAATCGATTTTTTTTCATTTCTACACCAGAATACCCCCTTAAATATCTTTAAAACTAAATATTTTAAAATTATACAAAAAATATATTTGAGACCCTTACGACACGCTCTTTCATTTGATATGCCACACGATGCAGTTGGCCAAAGTTTTTTTTTTTAATTTTCTAATTTACCCCCATGTTCAAAATTCATACGTTAAACGTCCATCTTATGGTCACCGACTTACATACGTGTACCAAATTTCAACTCAATCGGTCTAGTAGTTCGGCGCAAATTGGCTTTGACAGTGGGACGGACAGACACACGAGTTTTTTACTTTTGAGGTACGGAACCCTAAAAAAAACAGTGAATGCTTGGTACCTCAACTCTCAAGAGATGTGTAAACATTTAGTTTCTAATACGTTAACATTATTTTAATCACATCTTCCGTGACATTTCACAGAGTTCCTCTAGCAGAAATTTGTGGGTTGGCGTTAGTATCTAAAGATTTTTACACATAAAAATTGCCTCTTTTTAGACAAGGTAAAATTTTATTTTTAAAGTTCTAAAGTTTGTTATGGGAAAAGAGTTTATGAAATGCATTTTTAACCCCTGACGTAAAAACAGGGGTGTTATAAGTTTGACCGCTATGTGTGTGTATCTGTGTGTCTGTCAGTGGCACCGTAGCTCTTAAACGGGTCAATCGATTTGGATGCGATTTTTTTTATATGAAAGCAGGTTTTCTAGCGGTGGTTCTTAGACATATTTTATCAAAATCGGTTCAGCCGTTTCAAGGTCGTCAGCTCTTTTCTTAGCTGCGGTAGGGATCTTAGAGGCATGACGGGTATTTTGTTTGTAACTAAGTTTAAAAAGTTTATAATAAAAATAAAATTTAAAAAAACACAAAAAAACCTATAAAAAGTTAAAAAATAAAATTTCTGCGCCTAGTCCTATTTGGTGATTTAAACGTCGTCGCGCCGGGGGACCGCAATTAAATTAAATAAAAGTTAGAATACAAATAAAAAGAAGCTTTAATGTTAGTACTCTATCTATGTTCTCTGACGCGACGACGTTTGAATCACAAAATAGGACCAGACCCAGAAATTTTATTTTTTAACTTTTTATAGATTTTTTTGTGTCGGGGGTTTTTTAAATTTTTAATTATTTTTAACTAAAATAGTATGGTTATAAAAAACGGAGACGTTACTATGCATAAAAAATCAAATAGTTGCCATGAAAAATCACGTTGTAATTAGTGCTTTCTTTTTTTTACCAGTAGCGTCACGCATTTTCGTATTGTACTGACTGAATTTAGATATCATAAATACATGTGAAGTAAGCAAGCAAGTAATATATAAGTACGCTATCAAAGTATTCACTGGATTATAAAAATTTTATACTAATAAGTGACTGATTACAATTTAACAATTAATTTTAACCTTCAAGCGGGCGCGCAGCGATTTGTAACGGCAGCGATCGTGCGGAACCTAAAAGACCCCTGGGATATTTTAGTGATTTAAAACATTAATTAATTAATAATCATTTTTTTTTTTGTACAGATAAATTATCATTCTGTTAGGACACAATTTTAGGGAAAAAAGAAACAAACTCAAAAAGAAAAATTATAAATTCAAATAACAGATGACATTTTCTTTGGATCAAAAAGTAATTTGGCAACATAAAGTCTTTTTATACAGGGAGAAAGATGCGCAGGATTTGGGGAAGATAGTTTGCCCAAAAATATGAAAAAAAGTTTTTATAAACATGGGTCCGCGCACGCACCGTTTTCGAGATACAGGGGGTCAAAGTTGAGAAAAAATACTTTGTGTTCATAAACTAGTTGTTTCCATGTTAAAATAAATTTTTGGTAAAAAAGAAAAATTTTATGTTTTTGATCATAAAATGCCATTTTTTTCGAAAACGGATCACTTTAGAGCAATGGACCAAGAGTACCTTTTTTGCTCAAAAAAAAAAAAATTTAAAATTTAAAAAGCCCCCGACACAAAAAACCTATAAAAAGTTAAAAAATAAAATTTCTGGGCCTGGTCCTATTTTGTGATTCAAACGTCGTCGCGTCAGGGCCCAGGGGACATAGATAGAGTACTAACATTCAAGCTTCTTTTTATTTGTATTCTAACTTTTATTTTATTTATTTAGCGGTCCCCCGGCGCGACGACGTTGGAATCACAAAATAGGACAAAATAGGTTCTAAAGATATTGACAAAAAACGATTTTTTTCCTCAACTTTGATACCCTGTATTTAAAAAACGGTGCGTTTGCGGACCCATGTTTATAAGAACTTTTTTTCATATTTTTGGGCAAACTATCTTCCCCTAAAGTCCTGCGCACCTTTTATGAATCACCTTGTATATCTCTAACTTTATATAGGTATATAATAATTCCATGTTACGATGTTCGGCCACGCTAATCTTCGAATTTAATGAAATCTTATAAATGTGTATTGTTTGGTCCAATTATCCTCTTGAACTCCGCTACAGATGTCGCTGCATAGTTCATCACACAATTATGGTTGATATCGAGTGAGGCTCATGTAAGATAGATAAACGGTAGAGCCGAAGACTCAACTACTGTTGCTGATACCGAGTGGGCGCTGACCCACGAGGTAAGATAGTAATACGGTTGATCCGAAGGCTCCACTATTATTGTCGCTGCCGATTTTCATATCAATCTCGTGCGAATCTCTTGTTTTAAAAAGCTTTTTATATATACGTGGAGTTCGTAGTTCCTGTACAGTGTCCATAGTCAGAAAGTTGGTCATTTCTACTATAGCAGAGGAAATCTAACGTAATACAATGTTTAAGTTGTCGGCTCAAAACATGCGTTATGAGTTAGCTACTACTTCAGTTCACTATAATCTTGAAATGACAGAGGCAGTGTAGTTGTCAGCGCCGGACTGCAGAGATTGCGCCCCTATTATTTCTACATGTCACTTGAATATTGATCTCTGCGACGTGTCTATAAAATATGGTACATTCTCTTGCGTACAATATGCACTGTGCCAAAGAAGTTATGAAAATTGATGAACTATGGCATTTTTGAGAGAAATAGAAAACCAGTTTTCTACATGGACAAAGAAAAGTTAATTGCTTCTTTAATTTATGGAATACACTTGGTTCATTCCAACAATAATCGAAATCAATAATGAAATTTAGGAGTACAATAATAATAATAATAGTCGTTATTTATAGGATGTTTCCATGGCATCTCTAAATTACAAACCCCCGATTCCCAGATTATAACCCGAGAATGGGTAAAAGTCAATTTTCCCTAAAAACAATAGGGTCACTTCCTATTTACATCTAACAAAATTATTTAGATCTGCTCTGCCGTTTGAGCTGTATCGTGCACTGACAGAAAAGCAAGACTTTTTCCAAAACACACAAGATCATCAAAAAGAAATAAAATATTGTGAATTGTGAAAAGTGATTTTTGACCTAAATTAGTGGCATTTCTCACTTGTGGAATTGGAATATCAAAATCAAATACCACAGACATAAATAAAAAATAATGACATCTATGGGCTCTGGTTGTGTACGGTCAACAATAACAATTGTTTACATTGTTTCTCCGTTTCTCTAATGATATTATCTAAATGCTTTTCAGTAGATACGTGGGAAAATTGAAAAAAATCAATCCGCTAATTACACTACAATATTGTTTGTCGTATTTGACAATATGCCAAGACTTTTTTAGCACCCCAATCAATTTTAAACCAGGTATTCTAAATGCATCTTTCAATATTCAATACGTATTTGAACTGACAACGAATTAAAGTGCATCAGACTTGTACGACTCTCCTTTATTTTTTTTGTCCACACAGAACGCGATGAAAGCGACTATACTTCCACTTCCTCACTGAGATTACAGATAAATCCACTAGCAAGACCTTTTCTACTTTTCTTTTTATCAGAAGCAAACTCAATTTTTAATGGCACTTCTTCAACTGAAAAGTTCTGCAGCTCACTATTCTAATACCTTTATATTTAAAAAAAAACATATAAACACGAACAGTTTCTATGTCGATCTTTTTTTTTTTTAATTGTAATGTTATCCATCTGCTGCAATCAAATCATATCATTGAAAAATATCATGTCTTTTAAAAAAATTCAACACTTCACTTTTTTAAAACTACCAAATGCCACCGTTATCTTGGTCTAGTACGAAATCATATTTTGTAATTCCTATTATTCGTAACAAGAAACTGAAAATTCAATTTAGGCTTAAGATTGACCGAGCGATGTTTATAGGGCGTTCCCATGGCTTCTCTTGCTATCAAAAACTCAGTTGATACTTTTGGCTGTTCTCGATTAGAACATGGGAATAAATTAAACATGCTGTAGAAACAATCACTCCGTATAATTAACAGTACATATTGCTATACACGCTTGGAAATTCTCAAGTCCTATTTCACTATTATAATATTCAAAACTCTTTGCGGTCATTTTTTATTCAATTTTAATTTTCGTTCAAATATTAGTTTTCAAACAATAAGAAATTAAAAAAAAAACACATTAAAAAGTAAATTGCCTCCGGTAATTATTCGACAATTAAAATTCTGTACGTATAATTGTAATTTTGTTTTTATAAAGTAAACTTAGGTACCATCAGATCCATTGTTTAAAAAATATATATCAGGCATTTTATCAGAATTATCACAATATGTTAAGTATTTAATCGCAAAATAATTTGCGTAATATTGCTACAGATCACGAAAATGAAATTTTTAATCAATAATAATTAAACTTAAATGTAGTTTAGTTTGCAATAATAGGTTAGACTTAAAATTAAATTAATATTCATTAACTAAAAGCTATTTTTCTTCTCGAACTCTATGTTCTTTGTTTGAAATGTTTAATCAACCCTAAACCTATTTGATATTACGGCATTTTATCGCGTCGTTACCAAACTTACTTTATTCTTTATTCAAACAAATTGATAATTATAATTTAATTATTAGTTTCTGGAGACAAATACTTGGTATAATAGCCAAAAGACCTTTCCCTAAAATCTTTACATCAATTCATAGTGAAAATAAAAACGACACTTTTTGTTTACTTTCCTAACCTACCTTTTCGTTAGAGTCTAAGCAACTAGTCATATTACATTCCTTCTTTCCAGCCTATTCTCTCACTCTAATCTTTCATTTCTTCTTTTCATCACACATTCAATGTACTTCACTACTCCCGAATCTCCGCTGTCCAGTATCTCACCAATTGTCTAATTTTCAGTGTAGGGAAGAATGTGACCAGTAGTGCAGTGTATATAGAAATAGGAAGATTTCCTACCTCAGCACAAATAAACAACCAAATAATACATTATTATACAGATACCATGAGAGATGAAAAGAGATTGTAACAAAAAGAATGCGCAAAAATGCAGAGTAATGTGAATGAAGGTTTAACATGGGGTGACATGATAAGAAAAAAAATGAAAGAAATTAAGATAGAAGAAGAAGAAGAAACTGATAACATGCGAAGGAAAATTAAAGAGAAAGTAAAAGAGGAAACGTACAAAAATTTATTTGAAGAGATAGAAAGTAAGAAATCGTTAGAACTATTTAAAAGATTAGCACACTATAAAAAAGGAGCAAAATATATTGAGAGAGTAAAGGAAAACCACAGAAAGATAAAAGCTGGTTTTAGATAAGGGGGATGGATTTATAAAGCGAAAAAAGATGAGTATGGTGGAAGGACTATGCAATAAAGAAGAGAATGAACATCATTTGATTAAAACTTGCAAAGGAATGAATATAGAAAGAGAAAAATACATGAAAAACACTGAAACGATCTGTGTCAAGAATTTGCAAAATGACAAATTCTTGACGTTATTCGGACGAGGGCCATCATCACGGCTATCAAATTTGTGTACTCTTCGGCTGACCACAGGAGAATTTTGACTTAAATCCTCGAGCATACATCTGTCAAACCACGTGATTCCGGCTTAAATTTTGATGGATGGCAGCACTATTAACAATAGAAGCACAGCTAAAAACGACCAGTCATAATCTTACGAGCAACGGAGTATACGTCAGAGAAATGGACATTTGCTTCTCACCAATAATAACATAACAAACATCATATTATTTCTCCGGTAAGTAACTAATAGATAAATATGGTAATTTAATGAATGGTTGTGGTTGTTGTTGAACAACTTTACGTGGGCCGTTAATAGCAAGAATACACAAACTATCAAAATGTGATAGCATAATCCATTATAGAGGTGCATACTTATACATTGGTTAGATGTATTTACATAATGGCCGATGAGCGACTATTACTGTTTGTATACTGTATTGTTTTGTTTGATTCATAAGATAATTTGCATAATTTATTTACATACATGGGCTATAACAATTATCTGTAAATAATATCATATGTTCTCCGGCCGAATTCTTCTGAAGTTTCCGCTCTTGTCAGTTATTATTATACAGTCTGGAATGCGGCTGATCGAATTTACTTCTCTCAATGTTTAATTAATAATAACAATAATGTGGTTAATGTCCAATTTAATGACAATAAGTTATTTCAGACGCCAGTTGTGCCGTTAATATTATACCATTTACCAATTTTTACTGTCATTAGTGTATTTGTCTATTTGTCGTAATATGATAAATAGACAAATACGCCAATAGTGCGTCGGTCGAATGGTGGGACCTAGAGGTCGGACCAAAATTTCTCGACGTTTAACACCACGCAATTTGGCACCATTTTTGAAAATGTTTATATATATAAATTATTTGTACGAAACTTAGCCCATATGTCGGAATCCATCACCGCACAAAGCCTATTTAAAATGGGCCTAATCGGACTATTTTAAGGTATGTATTTGGTGGTTGCAAATTAAATTCTCGGAATTGATTCAATATTCAAATTTAACTGTTAAAGCATCATAACAAATAATGTTCTGCCGAGTGAGAAATCAGTGCAAATTATGTTAAGTATCAATTAAAAGGTATCAATTAAAATTTTAATCAAATTGGCTTGACACTTGCTTAGGAAAGAGAATGATACTACTGAAGGCTGTATATAATTTTGTGCAGATGATGGAATGATAAAACAGATATACGAAATATTGAAATTAAGAAAAACATATTATCTTCAGGGGTATATTAAGGGGTTAAATTTTTATTTTGTCCAAAAAGCAACACTACTTGTATTAGCAAATACACTATATTGTCGGCAGAATTTTGGCACTGCAAACCGAGCTTTTTTTAATTTATATACTCGTAGAATTTCTTGTCAGGTTTCCAGTCGATCTGACTTTTAAGTTTTAATGAGCGACCTATAAGCAGATAACTTGTTTTTTTTTTTAATTTTCCCTCCTCTGAGACAAAAATTTAATAAAAAATCAAGCTTAGTAAAACCTAATGCACTAGACCTTGGACGTTTTTGAAAGACGATTGAATCATTTGGGCTGTAAATACTCGTAACATAAAAAAGCGTGACTAACACACAACTAACAGCTAACGCTATCGCGACTAAAAACTTCATGTTCGCTGGGAATCGAACTTCTTCTGAAGGCTATGTGATCTACCATTATGCTATTCGCATATAAATCTAGTTTGTGAATAAGCTGTAGTTCAGTCACATATACAATTATTCAAAATTTTTGATTTCCTTGGAAAATAACCGACTGACTGAATTCAAACCATTAGTTTCAATTAAAATCATACGAGGTGTAACAGAAATATTTTGTATACAAAACTGCCAGGATAAATTTCAGGAATAAGTATAAAAACCGGTTTAGTGCGAACCAAATTTACGTGGAAGGGTTGCGTACCATTCAGTTTTACATGAGAACTTCTATATTCGCTATTTTTTCCCAAATTTTAAGCTTAGTAGTTTCGGAAATAAGAGGGGAAATGCTCGATTCACGTATATTGTCTTTAATATCTTTTACACTATTTATTTAAAAAATATATATTTGTATTTCTCATACCGAACCATTTCATTTGATATGTCAAATGGTGCACATGAAATATTTTTTTTTTATTTTCTAATTTTCCCCCCAAAATTTGAATTCGTTTATTTACGCCATACGTTCGTAATTAGATCATCTAACTATATATGTATCATATTTCAACTTTTTTCGTCCAGTAGATTTAGAGAAAATCAGCTGTGACAGACGGACAGACAGGCAGACACGAGTGGATTTTATGGGGATTTGTTTTTATACAGAATCCTAAAAAACTAAAAAGTTATGATCGAAAGCTAGTCTTAACTAAGATGTGGACAACAGAAATCTCTACATACTAATAAGTGCGAAAAAATCGAAGCAGCAGAGGTTGGGATAATAATATTTTCAATAACTAGAACTTATGGCTCAAAAAGTTCGGGCAATTCGCCTCCAGCTCTGGAGAATATCATCAATGCATTGCTTTTACTTGTTTTTGTATAATATCTAATTTGGTAGCAATTTTGCATCCACGTGTAGTAATGAATGGACGTGAAACTGGTATATAATAATATCGGGCGATAATAGCTATCCTGAATTTAGCTCAACCGATAGAGCATGAAACTCATAATCGTATGGTCGTGAGTTCAAGTTTCGGGTTGGATGAAAATATTTTTAGTGTATTTGCCATATGGCAACATACACTATTGGCGTCGGTCGGATGGCGGGACCTAGGGGTCGGACCAAAATTTCTCGACGTTTCATAACCTCCTAAACACTTTGCCACCATTTTTAAAAATGTTTATATATATGTATATATATATATAAATATATATATATATATATATATATATATATATATATATATATATATATATATATATATATATATATAATATATATATATATACGTATATATATATACAGGGTGTCCCATAAGTCGACGTCCAAACGAAGTGAGGTGATGGGGGAGGTCATTTCCTATCAAAATAACCATAAATGTGATTATCCAATTGTTTACGGTTCGAAAGTTATTTCAATTTTTGTATTTTTCTCTGAAATCGTGTAGTGCTTATACTAAAAAATTAATTTAAAAAAATCTATGAGTTGTTTGGTTGATTTTTTTTTTAATAGGATCCTGAAGGGTCTGCCTTTCCAAAAAAAAATAATTTTCATGAGCTCTGTTATCATCTGTCAAATAAAAAAAATGGTTTTGTAAACACTTTTCGGTGGCAAGAAAAATATATTTGATTTTAAATTCACGTTGACAGAAAAAAAGTGTTATAAAAAAAATTGACCAATTATCAGAAAAACTTGTCCACTTAATAGAGATTCTAACGCGGTATAGTACAACTCGTTATTCATGACAGTTTTTTTTATAACAATTTTTTTACATGCAAGTCGTGTTTGTTAAAAAATACATTTTCGAAAATTTCAAAATCTAAGTTGGCTAGTCTAACACAAATGAACCAAATTTTATTTAAAGTTACAACAAATGTTCGAAATTAGTCGAAACGCCCGTATTTTTTGCCGCAGCTGATGTTCGTTTTGGTTTTCTGTCGCGTAGACCAGTTCTTTGAAGTAACCCCATAAAAAGAAGTCTAGGGGGTTTAGGTCAGGTGACCGCGGTGGCCACTGGATGGTTCCTTCCCTTCCAATCCAGCGATTTGTGTATTCGGTGTTGAGGTATCGTCTCACTACTAGAGCATAGTGACAAGGAGCCCCATCGTGCTGCAACCACATGTTTCGGCGTGTTTCTAGCGACACGTGTTCCAGTAAGTCGCCCAAATCATTTTGCAAAAAATAAAGATATGCATCGCCCCCGATCCTTCTGGGTAGCTCAAGGGGCCCAATCATTATGCAAAAAATAAAGATATTCATCGCCCCCGATCCTTCTGGGTAGCTCAAGGGGCCCAATCATTTTACCTTCAACAATTCCCGCCCACATTTTGACCCCAAACTGATGTTGAAAATGGTCGTTTCTTATAGCTCTAGAGTTTACATAATCATAACAGTGAAAATTATGGATGTTGAATACTCCCGTCCTTCGAAAGCTCGATTCGTCACCCCACAAAATGTTATTAAAAAACTGAGGATCTTCCCTGTTCCGACGTAGAATTTCTCGGCAAAATTGCACCCTTTTGTTATAATCAGCGGGTAAAAGTGCTTGCACACGTTGCACATGGTATGGATGTAACTGATCCCTTTTTAAAATACGGTGCACTGTGGACCTCGAAACTCCCGAACGTCTTGACAAACGACGAACACTTGTAGATGGGTCCTCTGTCACCATTCCAATTATTTCATCTTCGTCGATGCCAAGTCTAGGTCTTCCAGCTCTTTGCTCATTCCCAGGGATTTCACCTTCTATGTACCGCCGATGTATACTTTGGAACACCCTGTGGTCAGGATAGTGTTCTTGGTTGGGATATCGTGCCCGATATTCTCTTGCAGCAGCCCGAGCATTCTCGTCACAAAACCCATAGACATTGTGCATTTCTGCATACTCCCGATGGGAATAAATAACCATTTTGATGCCTCCAACGTGAAAAGAGTCCAAATCACAAACAGGATCGAAGTTCAAATTACCAAGCGCAGGTCCAAATAACAAAGTACAAAATGAAAAGTCAAGTCGGAGGTTTACTAGTAATAAAACGAATAGCGAGCATACAGTAGAAGTAGTGAATGAAAGAGGAACGGATTAATTTGTTTAAGTCGTTCCAGCCAACTTAGATTTTGAAATTTTCGAAAATGTATTTTTTAACAAACACGACTTGCATGTAAAAAAATTGTTATAAAAAAAACTGTCATGAATAACGAGTTGTACTATACCGCGTTAGAATCTCTATTAAATGGACAAGTTTTTCTGATAATTGGTCAATTTTTTTTATAACACTTTTTTTCTGTCAACGTGAATTTAAAATCAAATATATTTTTCTTGCCACCGAAAAGTGTTTACAAAACCATTTTTCTTATTTGACAGATGATAACAGAGCTCATGAAAATTATTTTTTTTGGAAAGGCAGACCCTTCAGGATCCTATTAAAAAAAAAAATCAACCAAACAACTCATAGATTTTATTAAATTAATTTTTTAGTATAAGCACTACACGATTTCAGAGAAAAATACAAAAATTGAAATAACTTTCGAACCGTAAACAATTGGATAATCACATTTATGGTTATTTTGATAGGAAATGACCTCCCCCATCACCTCACTTAGTTTGGACGTCGACTTATGGGACACCCTGTATATGTGTGCGGGCAATAACTTTCGAAAGAGTTAATTGATTTTAACGAAATTTGGCCCACGTGTTGAAATCCATCACCGCAAGAAGCCTATTTAAAATGGGCGTAATCGGGTCATTTTAAGGGTAGTTTTTAGGGGTTGAAAATTGTTTTTGGGCCCCAAAACACCGAAAAAATTCTCCGAATCGTTTTAAAATTGAAATTTAACCCTCTGGTAATAATTAAAATGTGTCCCTAAAATTTTAATAAAATCGGCCCGACAGGACCGGATTTACAAATTTTATGAAAACACTATTTTGCAGATATGGAATTTTTTACTGAAAGGTGTATATAATTTGGTATATAGGTTCGATTGATAATAATAGTGCAATTAAGAAAAAAAAATTTCATTTCAAGGGGTGTATTAAGGAGTAAAATTTTTTATTTTGCCCAAAAACCAACTTAAGTTCGCATAATAAAGCCACACTGCCTGTATATCAAATACACGATATTGTCGGCAGGGTTTTGGCACTGCGACCCGGGTTTTTTTTTTGTTTATTCTTTATTTTATTAAATATTCTTAATATTGCCAAATTTGAAAGACTATAAAAAGAGCAAAATAAAATACTTGGCCCATACGATGTAGTTTTAAAAATAAACCTAAAATCTCATTGACCATCTTCACCTATACTCTCAGTTCAAATACGGCACCTGAGAATTTGCAAATTTAGACACAATAATTTTAAAGTTTAATGGGAATTATGGACAAATTTGATGTGTTAAACTTTTAATTTATTGCCAACGTTTCAACAGTCTTTGCTGTCTTCTTCAGGGCTCAAATTTTGCGCTTTACACATAAGTCAAAATCATTTAGACACAATACTCAAACACAGATTTATTTTCTTCCTTCAACAATTTTGAAACAAGCAGTAACGAAGAATCACTAAAAAAAATGTATACAAACTCCACGTTTTGTGGATGCGTAATAAAATGTTTAAATCATTTGGGGAAAAAAACCAACGAGCTGACCCCAGTGTATGTCCATGTTTACAGCAGTGGCGTCAGGTCGTTTATTAAATTAGCGTTAATTAATTAACACCATGTGCCGACCATTCAGTTTGCAATCCTCAATCATCTCATCGGGCGTCCGCGCCGTCGCCAACGACGTCACGTCCGAAAGCACAAAATAACACATTCGTATAATTGTATCATCTCACTTCTGTATGCATGACGATTTGACGAACCGTTGTTTCGTGAATTCGTCACAAAAAACATGTTAACAATATTAAGAGGGCGATATTCCATGTGGAATAGAAACAAAACAGCGAACAGCTCTATAATTTTTTATGAAATTGTACGAAAAAGACATGTATCATTGAAAATTTTTATACCTTTTTGGCCAATTAGTTTAATTAGTGTATTTGGCAAATATACACCTTCAGATTAATATACAAATTTATCTGTTATAAAATTAGCCCTGAGCTTATTTGCACATTGTGTACCATGAATTTACAATTAAATACATTTTGTTATGGAATGTCCGATTTAGTCGCCAATATTTTTTATATAGTGTTTAAAGTCAGACAAATAATTACTAAAACCTCATATTATATTTATTTACAGCAGAAGCAATGCCATTAAGTACTGCCATCTTTTGGAGAATTATTAAAAACTAGAAATTGCATTATAAACCATACATAAAACATAAAAAACCTACATAAAATGTATTGTATCGTATAATAGCATGTTCCAAGATAATATTGATATTTTGTAATATTTTGATCGTATAGCTATGTTTTATTTATTTATATATATTATTTATTTATATATATATTAAATTTCACTCCCCTTATAATGACAAACGTTTTGATTTACACAACAAAGTTCTCTAATTTAATTTAATTAATATATAAAAGTTCTACAAATTTTTGTTAATCAACATTAAAAAAAATATCCAGCCAATTGGGCGACAAGACCATCCCAGCATCAAACATATGACATATTATAAAGCGTTTCCCAATAACGGTGCTCGAACTTTAACAGTGCATAGCGGCCATGTTGGTAAAGCTACAGCTGTCAAATTTGAAAGTCATAACAATAAATGTTGGGCAAACCACTACGGAAAATTAGTGTTGAACAATGCGTGCAATCATTATACTTTAGAATCAAAACGAGTGTTCAATTGGATTTTTTCGGTGCACACGATCGTCCTGTTGACTGAAGGACTATTCGTCGTTTGGTGGACGAATTCGAATCAACCGGTTCAATCAATCAAACGTCGTAACGTGAGGTCTGATGAAAACATTGCTGCAGTGCACAATTGTGCAGGATAACCCAAGGCAGTCAATTTCTCGTCAAGCCCAAGAACGTGGCTTTTTTCGCAGACCTCAACTTGGCGCATTTTGAGTCGGGACTTGGAAGGTATGGATCTTAACGACATGTGGTTCCAACAAGACAGTCTTTTTCTGTGGAGCTGCGTAAAATCACGGGTCTATGCGAATAAGCCACAGACGACTATTGCCTTATAAGTCAACATAACCAATGCCATCAATGACATCGAGTCCGATTTATGCGGTCGAATCATCGAAAATTGGAGATCTCGGATACACGCCGCTCAGCGATGTCGCGGCGGTCATTTGGTCGATATTATATTCCATACATAATGTAATCTTACAGATTAAAAAAAAATAACATACCTAATTTGATTTATTTAAATTCGAGCGCACTTGCTGGAAAACCCTTCATAATAAAATAAAATTTTTGTTAAGGCTATCGGAACGCTCTGAATTTAAGCCAAAAATAGAGCTTCGGCTGTCAACTGATTGTAGACTTATTCGTCGACATTTTGCAAAAATTCTTTCTCTGTAAGGAAGATAAAGGACTACTTTTGTAATTTATGTACGATTTACTAGAAAAAAGTTGGCATCAATTGTGCCAAAAAAACGCACATTTTCAATGTCACACTACGACCTTATTCGTAGTTATTTCACAAAACTGTTCCATCACAAACCTAAAGTGACTCTTTCTTTTTCGGAAAAGTTTTTTAAACCTTCAAAATATTTCCAAAAATTAGAGTAATCAATTGACAGCGGCACCCTTGCAATTGCATCTTTTATCCTCGTAGTTGGCACCAGCCAAAAATTGAAACGTGCGGATGATTTGAGCGAGACAGAGCTAAAGAAGGCCACACCCACAATATGTCTTTTGCCTACCTCGCCCCTTACCGCTGGGTCTCAGCACAAATGAAATTCAGAGCGTTCCGACAGCCTTAAGGCGTACGGTGATGTAGAACACGACTAGATAATATTAAATATTATGAAATTTCCCGCATTCTTTTGCATGGTTACATAATGTGGTTTCACATATAAAAATTAACCAAACCATGTTTATCAGCTACCTCTCTTTGAAAAATAAATAGAATAATCAACCGTTTTTAAAAGCATAACATTACAAGAGAAAAAACAGTATTATGGCCGATTTTTTCCAACAATAATAGAACTTTTCATATTGGCATGTCAAACATTTTCCCAAATTTTAGTTTCAATCCGCTCATCCGTTTGACCTGTATCATACTCGTACACAAGTAGACGAACAGAATTTTCCAAAAATGTGTTTTTTTTTTATTCGGGGTACCTTAAAACGAAAAATATTGTAAAATTTGAAACGTGAATTTTAATCTAAATTTGTACTACCATCCCTCACTTGAGTAGTGGAATTATATAGGCATGTGCTTAAAAAATTATATATGATTGATTGCGAGTACTGGTGAATATTATTGCAAATGTTTGGCAGTATTGTGAACATTATATAGTGATAATATCTCACTCCAGTCCCTTTATTATTTTATTTCAATAAATTATTTGCATGCAAATTAAAAATTAGTTTTTAATCACTCCCAAGAAGTATAACTTCTAAGGCGCGTATAATAAATACGCATTTAGAAACGTTTCGGCCCATGGGAGAATTAATAATCGGAAATTACCATATCAACGAGAACAGACTTTGTCAGTCAGAAAATTGGACTAGAGCTCTCCGTCTATTAGTATAGATGAGACAATTCCCAGCAAATTTTCCTCGCACTCTTTTCTTTGCTCTTTCAATTCAATGGATAAAAATAATTACAATGTGTATTCCTTTCTGTGCGGCGGTGCAATTCAAACAAATGTAGGTATATTTTAATTGTATGTGAAAAATGCAGCTCCAATTATACGACGCCGCAAATTGGTTATTTGAACAAACCATTTGCCTTGACGAACGTGCAATTTTTAGTTAATAAGTAATGATATAATAAGCAACCGAAAGCACAGATTCGCGTGAATTATTCGCGAGAAATATTTGAAAATAAAAATAAGCCGTGAGTGAGAATAGCCGGGCTCGTAGAGATGGCGCTGATTATATGGTTCCGTTTCAATCATTATTTCCCAGTTTAATCTGAGAACATAAAATCCATCAACTTCCAATTTATTATCAAAAATAATAATCAATTGAAAGTACCATCTGCTTTTCTGTGAGCACAATCTAATGCTCTACATGACATATTTCGCTTATAACTACGAGCTGTCTACAGATACAAAATTCCTAGGCTTAACGATAAATCAGCACATCAAGTGGTCATCGCATTTTAGTGACTTGGCTGGGCAATTGAGCAAAATTTGCTGTTCTTTGAGGCATATGTCACGTACAGTAGGCACTAACACGCTAAGAATAATGTATTTTGGTAGCTTTCTTGCCAGACTTAGATACGGCATTATTTTCTGGGGAGCTGCAAACACTGACGTAATTTTTAAAATACAAAAATATGCTGTAAGGATATTAGCGGGCTTAAGAGCTCGAGATTCCTGTAGAGGGATATTTAGGAGACATGGTCTTATGACGCTTCCCTGTGTGTACATTTACGAATGCCTTATGTTTGTTAAGAAAAATCCTTTGCTTTTTGATAATTATAAATTAAACCATGATCTTAACACTAGGGGGGCAAATGACTTCCGTTTGCCAGCTCATTCCTTAACTTTCTTTGAGGGAGGTGCACTTTATAACTGTTTAAAAATATATAATAATTTACAATCAAAAATAAAAAACATTGAGACTCTTTCTCGCTTCAAGGAAGTAATAAGGAATGAACTGATAACCGAAGAATTTTATAAGCTAAGTGAATTTTATATGTAAATCTGTAAATGACATGTTACAAACATACAGTCAATTGTAACGAAATATATTATTATTATTATTATTATTATTATGTGTCATTTCATCCGAATCGGACAGACGAATGGACGTAACGAAATTATAAAGGATCGCTTTTTGTCATTTGGCTACGGAACCATAAAAATGTTCCTTTGTAATACTAGTATGATAATAATATGTACTTATGAACTATACTTATAGAATATAAGTTTTAACGACCTTGTGACTATTACTGTCAATCAGTTAACGAAGTCAAAGTTCATTTAAAATTAATGAAATAGAGATAACTTCACTTTAATCAAACTCTTATTAAGACATATACTTAAATTATAATATGCATATGAAATGATACACACTTATGGTGGCTATTCTGTATGGTCAGTGTTTGAATTTACAGCGCTGTTAAATTTTTCTCTCACTTTAACTTATGTAATGTTGAATTTGTTAGAAAGTGACAAAAAATAAACGACATTGTAAATTCTTGCATTGACCATACAAAATAGCAGCATTAAATAGTCTCTAGTAACACATTAACAATAAAATATTCATTCGCTTGTTTCTAAATGCACTGCGCTTATTAATATTAATTTTGTTATTATTATGTTCATGGGATTTCCTTAAAAAAACAAATGAAAAAAAAAACTAAAAAAGATATATATCAACAAGGTTTATCTGCTTGGTAACATCAACGTATAAAATATTTTTAAAAGTTTGTGTTGTGTGGAGGGCATGCTTGTTTGGCTAAATCTGTGAAACGAAATCTGGCTCAGATAATTACCTTCTTATTGCCTTTTTTCCAATACCATCTTTTTATACACTATGAAATTATTTTTAATAAAGTCCTAAAATCTTTGGGAAAGCTAAAAGTGCACCCCACGCTATGTTCGTCAAGTTATATTGTAAATTGGAAATTTGAAATGATTAAATAACCCATAAAAAGCACTTTAAAGAGGTTCGAGACCGATTTACAAAATAATACCAAAATTTTGAAATTTATATCATCAAACGATGGATAAATATAATGCTTATTGCCAAAATTTCAAGTTGATTACACTAAATCGTTTTCGAGAAATAAATTTTTGAAATTCGATCTTATCCACAGGAATAAATGGATAACAATTTTTGAGCTAATAAGCTTTTATCAAAATATTAGCATTGCATTGTAATGAAACTTTTGGTATTTAGTTTTTTTTAAATGCCCGCTAAGAAAATTGGGAAGTTATTGGTTTCAACCCGATTTTTGAAATTTGAGTTTTCGTCAGATCTCGACGTTTTGAGATCCTAGGAAGCTATTCTGACCATTTCCACGATGATGTGGCGTATGTGTGTGTGTGTATGTAAACCTCTCATAACTTTTGAACGGGGGGTGGACCGATCGAAACGCGGTTTGCGACATCTGAAAGGGCCTTGCTGAACTTACAGTTTCTGAGAGGGGTTAAATTTTTTTTATTTTCTCCAAAATCAAACAAATGCATATAATAAAGTCATGCTGCCTGTATTAACAAATATACTATTTTGTCGGCAAGGTTTCGGCACTGCGACCCGGGTTTTTTTTTAATTTTTTGAAGACAGTATAATTTTTTTATAAAACGTTTTATTCTTCTGCAGGTCTGTGAATAACGTATAGGTACAGAATAGAGCTTCCAGTTTATGTACAGATGCTGATGACCTCAGCGGTTGAGCGTCTGTAATCTATGATAAATTTATCTACATATATATTCAGTTTATGTACAAAACACGTATGATCTGATCAGAATCAACACCATGAACAATAAGGCCATTATAAACTGCAGTACCTACATTTAATAATAACAAATTACCAGTTCTTTTTTGCAATAAAACAATAAGTGTATCCATTCTACACCATCTATTATTTACATCAGTGCTATCAAATCGTCTTGTAAGTCCAGTGAAGGTCATAAAATGACTGAACTATCAATTACCAATTAATTGGTTTGTATCGTACATTATTATCAGTAAACAAAACTCGCTTTTTATTATTATATGAGTTAAAATATTTTTAGGAAAAAATGTTTAATAACTGTATAATTTTTCAACTATTCATACATTAAAAGCCATAAATCTTAAACATTTTAATAGCGTGCTACATTAATAATTTTATACATTTTGAACAAAAAGAGCTAAATTACTTCTTTCTGATTTCTAATGGATTCAAAAATAAATGTTGAATTATTTGTGTAAAAAAAATGCTCTTTTTTTATCAATTCTGAAGTCACATCTTTTAAAAACAGGACGTGCGTGTGTGCGTTTACATTATATTATCTAAAAGTAAGAAAAAAGAACTTAGTCCAATCAGTAGCAGGTATAGTTTTGATTTTTTGATGTTTCAGTTCACAGTTTTAAGTTTTCAACTTTCGTGTGTCGTCGCTTGCGCCGGCAATTTGGAGAATGTGGACGAAAATTCTGCTTTTGACTTTGTCTTTAAAACTGCTCATTTTATAAAAAAAATCCAATTAAAATTGTTGGATATCTAATTTACCTGCGGTTTTAATTTTTTTTCCAAAAATGGTAATGAAAAAATTGTTAATTCATTGTTTCAGTGTGATATTAAAACGGCTCGACCGATTTCCAGGATATTTCATAATTACCTTAAGAAACTTAGCTGCTAGTTACAAATTCCAATTAGGAGAACTTATACCATTTCAACCCAGTAGTGGGGAATAGTACTATCATACAAAAATCACTTTTCAAAATTTTGCCACATTTTTTCGTTTTATATGGCCTGAGTCCAAAAAACATATTTCTGGATAAAGTCTGTTTGTTTGTTGGTCGGTTTGTCTGTGAACACGATGATACCGGTCAAATGGATGAGCGGATTGATACCAAATTTTGGCATGATATTTAATATGCAAATATGAAGAGCCCTATTGTTTTAGGGGAAATTGACGCATGTGCAGAAGAGATATATACTATAATGTTGATTTTTTAGATAATGATGATATACTTTTTTATCAGTTTATTATTCTATTTATTTTTCCAAAAAAGTTTCGTAAAAACGTTTTTTTTTTCTAAGATTCGTAGTTTCGGCAATATTTTTAAAATAAAAAAAATCAAATTTTCTGAAGATCTGTCAAAAATAAATTAGTTAGGTAGCTGCTTTAGTTAATTTTTACATGTAAACCCGTATAATATGACTATGAAAATTAATAGCAAACATACTACAACGCTCGTTTTAACAGAAATTTTATTTTATTTTTTATAATATATCAAATGTCAATATTTTTGAAGTTGGAATGGTTCTGTTGTCCAATTGACTGGATTTTTTTAAAATAATATGTTCATCGAACGGGCATTTCAATAGAAAATAAATAAATACGCCTGATTTGTTTTCGAGAAAGTTCTTTACACACTGAAAAAACCTTCTATATGATGCAAGAAATGAAAAAAGTCGTACTCACATGTGCAAATTCTTTAAGTATATTGAAAAACATACCTGAAACAAAATAAAAAAAAGTATAATTTAAACGATTCACAAAGTTCCTATCTCTGGATCACTCTGCCAATTAGTTTGACGAAAAATATAGTCAAATTATTTTTTTATTAAGGATGATTTGTCGGTACAATCGGAAACAAAAGTTAATGACATTTGCACCAAATTCATATCTTTTAATATCTGTTGAAATACATGATTTAAATCAACCAATTTTTTTTATAATTTAAATTTTGATATTAAGTTTCCAAAAGAATAAAATTTAGAGGTCATTTTAATAATATTAACATAAAAATCTCAATATAAGTGAAAATTGTAAAATAACTATTGTTTGTGACTGTACCTTGAATTTAACTTTAAAAAAATAAAAACTTAAATTTTTTTGTCACTGATCATCGTCACAAATTATCCCAAAAATTAAAGTAAAAAATTAGGAGACAAATACATACGTTCGTAAATTTCCAATTTAATTTAATTTTATTTAATTAAATAAAATAATTCTTGTTTTTATTCAGGAAAGCGTGACAACACCTCACCATTTTAATAGTTGGTATTATCTAATTTTAGAAAAACCTGACAGACAATATCGATGGAAAGGAAAAATTGTCAGCAAGAAAATTTATTTATAACGACGTAAACACACTGAATTACCACAGAAACGTAAACTTGATGTTTGCGACGTTGCGACGTTTTCTTGTAATTCATACTGCTTATTCAATAATACGGCAAATATCACTCATTTTTATTATTTTTCTCTGTAAATAATATTGAAACTACCAATTATTAATCGCTTTTATGTTTCTTGGATATTTAATCTATTGATTTGAAATTTTTAGTTTTTCACATCATAATTTCATTATTTTTTTTTTCATTTAAATAGGTCTGATAGCATGTTTTCCATTTAACTACGTGTTAATTTGTTGCAACTAATAAATGTTATAACTTTTCAATGGGCTTGTACAAAAATCCCAATTTTTTTGAGGAGCTTTAGTAGACTTGCCAGAATAGTATTTTTTTTTTTTCAATCGATTTTCATCATTTTCAGTATACCGACAAATCATCCTTAAATACAAAATGTCCTTAAAATAATAGTATGTTACGGAAAAATCTGTTTTTTTCACCTCTTATCTTCTAACAGCGTGTTACTTTTCATAATTTATTTTTTCTAATTGTATCAAAACTATATGTTATTCTGGAATTATTATGAAAAGTATCTAATTAATTTGAATACTTTTTGGCGCTACACCATGTAAAATAATTTTGTATTCACTAGTACGGTAGGTAAAGTAAAACAAAACTGATCGCGATATACCATAGTAAATTTTGGCAGCCTTTTTGTAAGTATTTAAAAAAAATTTAATAACCTTCAGAGATGTGGCGTTTGCACACAATTAAGTGAAAAGCAGCTATTTCATAGAAGGTATGTGCAACAAATACGGTAATATATATCTCGTACGTAATGGCATTACGGCTTGTGTGACTGTTAAAACTCGCTGACGCTCATTTTGCACATAATATAACTTTACGACACTAGATATACAAACATTATATTAGCTTCACTTAGGCACCTTTTCAGTTAAGACAAGTTTTTCAGATATTAAATCCATCACTGCTGGTTGCTTCATAAATTAAAATGATGATAACTAACATGTCATTAAGCGATATTAATATTATTTTATGAATTTACGATTAAAATACATGTGGTATCTTATATTCCTCGCTCGAGAGTTGCGAAACGAGAAGAGTAAAGAATTGATAACACTATATACTCGTGCCCATTTATTTTGTTACATAGGCCGTTCAATAATATAATACAATATAGAAAATTATTTGTAATCTATTGACACCAAAAATAACTAAAAAGTAATTACAAAGCGAGTTTAGTGAATAAGTGACTATTAAATTGACTTCACACGATGAGTGTTTTGAAGCCGGATTTGTACATGATTTTGATGCGCGCGCAATGACAGTTCGAATGCTAATAAAATTTAACATTTATTGTCTTTGAACAGAACACACATTATATGACGCCATGTATGTTTATAACATTTGTCCCTATCGTCCCCGAATATACCATTTTCTGATTAATTTTAATTTTGAAATCCAGCTTGTGAGCACGCAGCGGAGCCCGCAGTGACGTCATTTCCATCTCCGCAGCCAGCTCAAGTCCCAGCAGCGAATTCAGCGGCAAAACCAAAATCGTGTGCAACAGTCTTTAGTTGCCATCATCCGACTCGCACGATAAATTATGCAACATCTGAGGTTGGACACACCGTATAAACTTAAAGCTAGGGGTCTTGACATTTGTTATCAGTCATATAAGAAGATGACGCACAGTCGACTGCGAGCGGCGATATGCAAAAAGACGAATTACAACACATAAAACAACTGAATGTGCATATACAGCGTCTCGCAAAATGTGTAACGAATGTTCACAAAAAGAACTGTTGTGTTCGCGCGACAATTCTCGAAAGATTTCATCGATTTGAGAAAAATTTAATATATACAATTTTCTTAACATCGCCGCACGATTTCAGTATAAACTATTTTAAGAATTGCATTAAGAAACTAAAATTTTTGTGGTAAAACTTCTCTTGGCACGGTTTAGTAAAATCGTTCATATTGACGTGTCGCAATGTACATACATACTATAAAAACAGGGTGCAGAACGTTAAGTTGGCGACGAGGTAGAACACTTGGTTCGTAAGTCATGTGTTTGATCTCGGCGGTCGATGTCATTATTATTATTATTTTTACAGTTATACTTATTTTATTTCTGTAGTATGTAGTGTAAAATGCAGTCTCTTTTTTAGATGCAACAATCGATAAATTTGTAATTTGACAGTTAAAAAAATGTGCTCCCAATGTTTTAAGAAAATCAGCAAACAAGAACGTATTAATAAAATTTACGAAATTTGGTGTAGCTGTAGGGTTGTTATGTTCTACTTGTCGAATGTTTAAACTGATAAAAATTAAATTATTTTAAATAATCTATTAAGATACATTTTTGATTTTCTTCAATCACAAATGTAAGTTTAATGACACATTTAAGTACCTCAATGCAGTACAGCCTCTTATATACAGTATGATTTCGCTCTAACACCAACCGCCACTTACAACGCGGTTTCGTTTTAACACGATCAGAAAATCCTCGTTTAACACCGCATGTCTATTTATGTATTTTTTATTTATTTTTATTTATTTATTTTATTTCCTAGAACACAAGGCCGCGCATTTAACATGGTTTCACACAACAAGGCATTTTCTAGAAATCTTCTTTTTTCAGGTGGTCTTAATTTATTTCTTCATTGAATAAGTTTATCCAGTTCGTCCTAGCTACCCTTTTTTCGCTGTACCGAATTCTTAGTCAGCCAACATTCTCGCAGTTCATTCATTATTCCTCCGTACATTCACTTTGTGAGTTTATGATTCGTGCCTCACTCATTCTTGACACCTTGTATGCAACAGTTGTCTGCGAGAGAACAGATAACATAAAACAAGACGTAGATATAAATATTTTGGCTCATTTATTACATTTAAGAAACGTATAATATGCTGGTGGAGGCTTCTCATTTTTATGAGCGCCAATGCAAAAGATCTCTGGCTTGTACAGGGTATCCAACATCGCGCAATATTAACGATGTCTAAAACGAGAAGAATGCATCGAACAATGAAATGATTCATTTTTAGTAACATTTCCAACTGTTTCTGTTGTTTGAAATTAATCAGGTCCATAAAAATAGGCCTAGCGGCAAAATAGCTCCTTCTGTTATGTTGGCTTTGAGTCTGCAATTTTCACTAACAAAGTTGACCAGATGATTACTAGATAACGATCCATTCATTCATCCACGATAAGCTGACACGATAAACGTTTACTTGGATCAAGTCAACTTGACTCTGGGCGCGCATCCTTTAAGCACTACTTAGGTCGTGTCCAAGGTTAGTATATTCAGAAGGTTGCCTCGTTCCATCTGACCAATCGGCATAATCGCGAGTTTGAGGTCAGCTGGTGGATCATTCACATTTTTATCAGTCTATAATGACAATTTCAAAAATGTCATTTATATTTAACTAGGACTATGTAAGTCCCTTACCTTAAAAATGCAATTTATTGCAAATAACAATAATATTATGTCTTTTGATTTCTTTGGCATTTGTTAAATATTGCCATTTAAGTTTATAAACAACAGTCGTTGCCACGCAATCAATTGACAGGTCCTCCAAATGACGCCATCCCTCTACTACTATCCAACGAAACGAGTCAACTCCTGTAATCTACTTAGTTTGGATTGTGTCAACATTTCATCCCAGCTTACTTGTTACGTTCAAATTAATTAGGACGGTGGCCTATTCACTTGGAACGAAGTGAAGTCGAAATAAATAACCATGTGCCGCAGATAACAAATTTTATTGCGATCGGCGTTTCGTTTCATCAAAATTCGTCTCAAGTATTCAATGGCAATTAATTTTGTTGGGAAAACCAATGTTACGTTTTTTGTGTCGATTCAGTCGTATTTCCCAGAAAAGAAATGTGACGAGTTTTTCGATTTGCATTTCACAAAAAAATATGTCTTCGGTGTTATTTTTGGGACGCTCTGTATATTTATTAGTTAAGCATATGTCTTATTCGGTAAACGACGTTCCACAAGGCAAAAGCGAGTGGGCGGAAAACCGATAACGCACTATTATATGAACAAAAAAAACAAAGAACCATTTTCCAATATTCAACGGTAACCAAATTTATGTTGTTTTAACTTCAATACAAGAACTTTTGAACAGCACGTTTTGTATCTGTATAATTTAAGCTAAAGTCGTATTAAGCACCCGCCGTTGTCCGCTACTATGGTAGCGAAATGAAAAAATTGTTATTCCCGGGAACTCTGATAAGTACGATTAAAATATGAAAGAATATTTTACAAGAACGTAGCAAACAGGAAATCATGTGTTATCGATGCCCGTTGACAACTATAGCAATAAAAAAATCAGTCATGTGCAAGCCAAACTCTCGTGAAGAGGGTTCCGTATCATTTCGTTTTCCGTGAAAATTTTAAAACTTAGGATTTTCGTTTAGGTTTTCCTGTAAACTATAAGTGAGGTCATATATTCCTTTTTTTCAAAATTTAGTAGTTTCGGAGATGGGGGAGATCCTCGATTTTAATCTACGCATTTTAGAATTATAAAAAAATATATTCGTATTTCACACAATAAACCCTTTCATTTGATACGCCACATGAAGCACATGAAAAAATATATTTTTTAATTTGCCCCCTAAAATCGGAATTCGTTTATTTACCCTATATGTCCAATTTTTTCGACCAGTATATTCGGAGAAAATCAGCTGTGACATAGACGAACAGATAGACACGAATAAGAGTTCCGTTTCCTAATCTGATGTACGGAACCGTAAAAAACGTCGACTGTTGTCAATAGACAAATTTTCATTCTCTTAAAATTAGACGACTTCTCAATTCTTTCAAAGTTTGTCGGTGGGCTAATAAATCAGTATAAACATTAAACAGCTATTAGATTTTATAAGTCGGAGCAGAGAAATAAAATGGTGTATATGTATTAGGAAAAATCAGGTCTTGAAATAAATTAAATAAAAAGATCAGGTGAAAAGACCAATTTTTAAGTACTTTTTTATTCAATGTACGACGTTTCGTCGGTTTAATTCCGACTTCTTCATGTACCTCGAAAATTTAGTTAAAATATGTCATACCAATATTTTTTTTTTAAATAAAATAATGAATTACAATAAAATTCAAAATATTATTAGCGTCAAATGATGAAATTTAAAAAAAAAATATATTATAAATTTCATCATTTGACGCTAATAATTTTTTGAATTTCATTGTAATTCATTATTTTATTTAAAAAAAAATATTGGTATGACATATTTTAACTAAATTTTCGAGGTAGGTACATGAAGAAGTCGGAATTAAACCGACGAAACGTCGTACATTGAATAAAAAAGTACTTAAAAATTGGTTTTTTCACCTGATCTTTTTATTTAATGGTGTATATGTTTATTGCACCACCCCTTATAAAGTAATTGCTCTACATGCATGCATAAAGGCATGTAAAGTGACTCATTACGCACTAGTATGGTAACGCAAAACAAAACTGGACGCAATATACCAATTCCATAGTAAATCACAGTTTGTCAGTTGCTTTTTTTATAACCTTCTATTAGAAATGACGTTTGCTCAAAATTGAACTGTGAACCTTTTTTAAATTAAGAGAAACCCAACGATTTTTACGGTGTAGGTGAAAAATATCATGCATTTACCTCGTGAGCCATGAGTAATGGTATTATGGCTCGTGTGACTGTTGATACTCGCTAGTGTTCGATTTTTATCTCGTCGTAGTATGATCCATTACGACACTAGGTATACAATCTACTTATATTTTGTAGTTCCTTTACTATATAGATTACTGGTCAGGTTAGTTGTAGATCACTTTGTAGATAAAAGAGGCTAAACAACCGAGAGGTTACTTACAAGCAAATACCACACGCTATAAAACATTTTGTTATACAAAGCTTAGATTCTTTGACATAATTTATTTAAAACCCATGCAGACGAGTATTTTACGAGTCACAAATATAACACAAAACCGTCTAAAGATAATTTGACACACTATCAGAGGTCCACTTTAAACATATCACAGTTGAGAGGATTTACAATTCACAGAGTATGACCCAAACTTCCAAAAAGCTTTTAATTTTTTTTATACTGGATATTTTATTTTATTCACGATTGGTCTATTTACTCATAATGATAGCTTTATGTTAACCAAACATTTAACTACATAACGTGTGTTGTAGTATTATTATAAATATATATTGTATTCGCCTAATTCTGTTCAAATTCAGAATAATTTTTTTGAATTAATCTGAAATTAATCTGAAACAATGCACTGGTCGTGTTTTTAATTAATATAAATATGTATAATATATATTTATCGATCTATTAATTATTTTGGCAACAACGGCCAGATAAATTATTTGAAAGTCTAAATTTTGAGTCCCACCCACTACATTTTTAAAATTTTTTTGTCAATTAACAAAACGTTCAAAACAAAGCAGCTGTTTTTCTTGTTTTTCCACGTCTTCTGAAGCTCCAAGTGGGCGTTTCTTGACCTTAGCATAACTCACAAAAAAATTCAAGAAAAATTTACCCAAAAATATTAAACTTTAATTTTCGTGTAAATGTATTTACCTATTGACAATTTTTTTCAAAAACAGACAAGACAAAAAAGAATAGTATATATTATTACACCATACGGCCAGAAAGTTGAAAATCCTGCACTGTGGCCGAGGGCATCATGTTACGCGCAGTGCAGGTATTTCAACTTTCTGGCCGTATGGTGTATACTTACCATTTTTCTTCATACCTGGTCGAAAGTACGTATACTTTCGTATTAGTGTGCACTAGAAAACTGTTTCGGCCCGCCGTTACAGACGACATGCAAGTAATTTATAGCAGTGCATAAATTCTGCCTTAAAATCGAAGTCGAAAGTACGTGCTTTCGACAGGGTATGAAGAAAACAATTTATTATTATCGTGGATAAAAATTAAAAGCTTCAAGAATGTGTGTAATTGTGGAACAGAAAGTAATGTTTATTATATATACCTATACATGAAACAGATAAACCGAAAAATTCAGAGCATTGCAAAATTTTGTTTATTAGCAAGATAAAATTCTCGCCGTAAAATACATCCCTCGCTAAAAGTGACGGTAAATTTTTCTGTAACACAATTTTGTCTTCCTATTTTTGAGAAACACCAGTTTGTATGTATCGTACAACGATTTATGAATTTTACAGATTGATTTTTTAACACATTCGGTGCTATTAAGTATTTGTATTTGTGCTTAGTAATTATGTAGCTATACGATACCATCGCAGGGTGAGAGAAGAACATTAGAGCGTTCGACGTTTTGTACGGATCATTACAAGACATGCGGATATGCGCACTTTCAGGCAAGAATAACTCCTCGGCAAACATGAAAAAATGATCCCTTGGACATGTATTCAATTTCGTCACGGCTCTATCACATCTAAGGTGCATGTCCAGGAAATTATCACAACAAAATGACGGGCGCTCAATTGTAATTCCTAAGTGATTGCAGGAATGAAGAACACGGCGTCGATCGTCCGTATAAGCTGTCAATGATTTATGCACAATTTTGTTTCTTTAGCTAACTATATTTCTTGGCTAGATTATAGGTTATAGACGCTCGACAACATTCGTTATAAGCGTAAAGTGTAGTAAATTATTGAGTTCTTCATATCCGGTCGAAAGTACGTACTTTCATCAATATATAAAAAGACTAATTACTGTCAAGTGAGCAATTTTGAGGTTATACGTAATGATACATGGATCCAGTAATCTCCATGTAATAACAGCAGTTGGCAACTACTATCTATACTGGCGAACACGTGACCTGGCAAACGGCAGTCTCACGTATCAGTGCGCAATGCGTATCACAAAACTGTTTCGGCAGACGGTATACGAGTAATTACAGCAGTGCATAAATGTTAGACATTCTGCTTTAAAATGGAATCAGAACATATGTACCTACTTTCGGCATAGTAAGAGGAAAAAGTGTAAATTATGGTGAAATGGATTTGATACGAAAAAAACTAATTTTTTTAATACATTATTCATTTGCCAATCTTTTACTTGAAAAATACATACAGTACCTGCCTGCCGTGTTAAATATCAATTTTGAAAAAGCAAGCGTTAAACATTCATAAATATAGCATGATTTTTTAACGCTGTGTGTTAATTTCTTTAGATAAATAACTCATTGTGTGAGCATACACTAGTGTTTTGTTGACCTTTTATTTGTTACGGTCAAATTACTTTGTTGAGAATGTAACCGCTGTTTTAAACTTTACGTCTGTGTAAATTGAATTTTGTGGTTCTCGAAAGGAACGAATTAAAGCATGGAACTAATTACCAATATTAGTAAATATTGCATTTGCAACTGAAGCGGTTTTTATTACTGCATGTAATATACAGGCCGCGTAACGTAGCTTGGACACTTAAAACTTGCGATACGCACAGAGCTCGCTGTGAAATAGTATTTCATGCAGATCTTGCTGGAGTATTCGTATTTGTATAGTTCGTAAGTAATTTTTTTTGGCAGTTTTTCCATTTTACCACTTGGTAATTTTAAACAAAATTCACCTTCAAAATTTTATATTTTTCGTTTTGAGATCTCCCGAATCCAAAAAAACATATTTTTTTGGAAAAAGTGCATTCATCTGTTTGTGAGCACGATACAGATCAAACGGCTGAGTGGATCGAAACCAAATTTGGGTAGGATGTATGACAGGTAAATATGATAGGCTCTCCTGTTTTTGGGGAAATTAGGCGCAGAGGAGATGTGCACTATAACTATATTATTATGGTATACTTTTCATAATGGTGTATTACCTACTAAATTCATTTTCGCAAGAAAGTTCAATAATTTTTTTTTATTTTATAGTCTCATATCTTGAAAATTAAAAAAAAATAACAGTTTTTTTGTTCTGAAGGTCTGTCAAAAAGAAATTAGTTGGGTAGTTTAGAGGCATGCTTTGGTTGCCCACGTCATCGCACATGTTAAGAGAAGTTTTAATTATTATAAAATTATAAAATCAGTATTTTAGAAGTTGGGATGGTCCTCTCGTCCATTTTGTTGGAACTTTTGTATTATTATAGTAATACCCACGTATTTTCCACGTATTCTCACTTCATGGTAGTCATAGACCAATAAAGAAAACATTATTAATTTGAGGTTAAACGTTGTTAAACGTATTTTCCCATTGGCTGAGCAGCGTAGGAGGAGGCACTTTGCGTGAGAACTGAGGACTCAAAACTTGAAAATACGTGAGTGAAATCAGTTGAAAATAGATGAGTCCGACTATATCTATTTTGTGATTTGAAAATACAACGGTTTTTTAAGTAGAATTCAGACTAAAGTTTTGGGCGGGCAAGCTAAATCACACCTAACGAATTATGAGTTGTGTTCTCCTAAACCGTATCTATCTTGAGTTACGTATTTTTGGCAGCAAACGTGTTAAATGTAACTTGTAAGATCTAAGACTGTGAGTGAACACATTATATAGGTATAGGACACAGGCAAAGACAGATGCGCGTATAATACATAATATATTCAGAGTAGAAGGTTGGCATTCAGTTGCTGCAAACATTCTGTGTAATTCATCTGAGTGATGCGCCGTGGATATGAAAAAAGACGCGAGAAAACTCACCTCACGCATCAATAAACCTACAGCGAACGCGAAATACTGAAAAAGTTGAAAGCCTGGCCTAATATCATAAGTAACATATTCTCTACCTTGAGTAGTTATAGAATAGCAAGGTTAGTGGAATATCATAGGTTGGGCGTTAGTATTATTGAAAGTGTAACTAGGCGTGACAGATAAAAGGGCGGGGGTAGCAGGCCTTGAGACCTTTTTCCCGACTGTCAAACATTCATTATAATAATGAAAAATCAAATTTTTTGAATGGTGAGAGCAATCGATTCAACCAATCACATATGTTGTCACTTTTATAGCCTCTTACGCCCAACCCACAGTACTCTATTAACATTGATAGAATATAACTTACAGCGCCAGTGATGACGAAAAGCGGAACACTGACAGACTATGTATGTGAAATTTAAATTGCAAAAGTACAGTTAAAAATTCTATAATTTGGTTATAGGGTATAATGTATTTTATATTTTCATTTCTAACCGACTCAAAAAAAACAGAAGGAATCAATTCGACGTATAAGTACCTATATTTATAATTTCTTTTTCTTAAATGTTAGTTCAGCGTTAATTTCTAGAGGAGTTAACTAATTTAAATTGATCCATTATGTTCATCAGAACAATGTCGAGGTAGTTCTATATCATTTTTACGTAAATCGGTTCAGCAGTTTTTTTCTAGTTTAGCAATAAAATATCACGAAAGAAGTCTGACATGACATTTTTTTTACATTTCTTCTTAACAAAAAATTATAATTTAGTTATTGTATTTTTTTTTTTTGTTTAGGTGTATACGTAAATATGAAACATTAATTAAAATGCCTAAGGAGCATAGTTTCCATCGTGTGTTCACGAATTGACGTACCTCTTTTTAGTGTATTTATATATATATTTATAATATACACTATTGGCGTTGGTCGGATGGCGGGACCTAGGGATCGGACCAAAATTTCTCGACGTTTCATAACCTTCTAAACACTTTGGCACCATTTTTAAAAATGTTTATATATATATATATATATATATATATATATATATTATAGAATGCTAATTCCCGTCGTAAAAGCGAGGTCTAGACTACCCGGATCCATAGCGACAACTCCCGTAACTCTAGGACAACATTTGGCTTCAAAAATTGAAAAATAAAAATTTGAGCGTGTATGACCCCCTTTAGTGTTTGAATTTCATTATACATAAGAATGCAATACCGGATTGTTTTTGGTTTTCATGAAAATAAAAAGAAACATTTATTGCGTATCAACAAAATTAAAGCAAACATCTTTTATTACATTAAAGCGAACGCACTATAAAAATTATATTACAAAAATTTGTGTATAATGACAGATAAGACGGCGTTTCTAACAGTAATACGCGAAGGTCCGTCGACAATTTGTTTCATTTGGACAATGTTGAGACAGAGGATTTGTGTTTTTGTATAGTGAGAGAGAACGGATAAGATAGATACAGAATATTCTTGTTTAGGTACGTTTTAGTTTAAGCCGGTATTTTGTAGATAATTGTGAGAGAACATTCAACGGCTGGCCTCTGGTCTAGCTAGAGATTGACAGAACAGCGTGTTATATTGGAACACAGCAAAAATAAAAATGATATATTATTATCGCCAATAATCAATTATTTTTCTCGCAAATTTCGATTGTTATTATCTGTCGCTAACCTGGAGGTGTATCGTCCTAGTTTTCGTTATTGACTCCCGTTTATTCGTATCTATCCAGAGATTCTATCCCGTTTATCGTAATTCCCGTATTTTCCTGATTTCTGGATTTTTGGATAAATTCAATTGTTGGTTATTGTTGCGAGCGTTGTTAGGGAGTGTAAGCTTTCCGTATTGCCCATTATATACCTGGATTTAGGAGCGTTTTTCGAATAGGGAATATATACCGTGAATTATTCATCAAGGATCTTTTAGATTTTCGTACTTGTGTGGATCTGGATTCTGGAATACAGGAATACATTCCACAGTTTTCTAAAACTGTGTTATAATTCTACTTTACTTCGAACATTCCTGTGCATCGGTTCCGTTTTGAATAAAATTTATTTGGCGATCTATTCCAGACTGTCCTGTCGGATTAAATAAAATTTCAGTTCGGGATTTAGGACCGAGAAAATATTCAAGGAATGTGCATTAAGTTCAGTTAAGCCACCATTCTACATGCTGTCTACCTTTAAGAATTATTACGTGATTTTTCACAATCTCTAACCTGCCAGGGTTATCCCGTTGGATTCAGCTTTAAGTTTTTCCAGGATTTGTTGCCTACAGTTTATTGATTTGGTACCTGCATTCCTTATACGTTACGATCTTACGGTTAATTACCGGATTTATAATTGGATGATTGTTACGTTTATCCCAACCAAGATTAACGTTCCTGTGACGTCGCCGATGTCATATACAGGGTGTCCAAAAAAATTACGTGTTTAGTTTTGCTATGTTTTTTTGTTTTTTATTTCTTTGTGTCGTTTACGCATATCTCCATCAGGATTTATTCCAGTGACGTCAGAGATCTTATATACAGGGTGTACGAAAATTTACGGATTAATTATCGCCCTGTGAACTGTTTCTATTTATAGCAACCCCATCTTAAGTGTATCTTGACGTTAAGAATTTAAGATACCGGGTGTCCGATAATTCCCGGATGAAGTATTTTGTAAGATATGTGTTTGCGTTCTAGTCAAAAGTTTTTAACGTGTTATTCTTAGTGTTTCGTGTACTGTGTCTGGTGTCTTGCCCTTCCAGGGTTGTAGTCGAACCAATTGGGTATAAGCCTCCTAGTCTGGACTATCTAGGTGTGGCTATTTACGATTCGTGTCTTGGCGCCCTGGTAACTCAGTCGGAGAATACGTAAATTTTTTATGAATATCAGAACCGATTTTGGTCAGCTACGTGTTTTCGTGTCTTGTGATTGTTAATTTTCCGAGTGGTAGGTGGTAGGATTGTTCTGGCCGTTTTATGGTCATTCCGTTGGGATGTTTTTTTGAGAACTCATCATTTTGTGCTGTCTTTTGTGTCGTGTGGTAGGTGGTGGATTTTTAAGCGCCTTTTAAGGCATTTTGTTAAATATAGTCTATTCGCGTTTCGTATTGTGTTTGGATATTTTTTTATGCGATTATTTTCTGAAATTTTTTAAACTAACCCCCGGCCCAGCGCCAGCTGAAGCTAGCCGCGCAACCGATTAAATTCGGATTCAGTTTAAATGGTTCTTCGGTGCTACAAATGAAAGATATTAACCCTACATCAAGTTTTATTGAACTTAGAATAATTTCGAATAAATTCGAATATCTCCGAATACTTTCGAACAACGCCGAACGACGCCTATAAATTGGCGCCCAACGTGGGGCCTTTTGTTTTTTGTTGTTTCGCTTAGCAAGACCTTTCGCTTTTCCTTACGGCCTTTCGTTTTCTTTTTTGGCCTTCTGTTTTTTATTTTGGGGTTATAAATTGACGCATAGCAGCGTGGGTCTGATTTTTAAAAAAAAAATTTTTTTTCGATTCGATTTACCTTTAGATTTCGGATTTTCTAATTTATTAGCTGCTATCGTTCCGACTATTTCGGTTGCAGTTAAAAGTTTTTGCTCTCGTCTTACATTTTAAAAGAAAATGGCGGCATCCGGTCTCAAGCGAGATGAACTGTTGTATGAATTACGATTACGTCACGTTCGAGGGGTTGATCACATGACTTTAAATTTATTACAAAGCGCATTATCGCCGTTGTTGTCAGAAACGGTAGATCTAGATTTTCCTGATATAGAGTTAAATCTGGAAGATGAGTTAGATATTTGTCAGAACAAACTTGTTGAATTACAGGCTTTAGTTTCTAATTTCTCGGATGGTCCGCAAAGTGCTGCTTATTTAACAATGGATCACCGTATTCTACATGTGTTGAGTCGATCCCGTCGTCTTGTAAGGCGCGCACATAACGAGTTGTTGACGCGTGTTAATAATCTCTTAGAGCAAATTTTAGAATTGGATGAACAATTCAACATGCGTTGTCTAAATCACCGTTCTGAAGCTATTTCGCATTCATCCACTCCCATGCCACCTAACGTAACTGGTAATAGCGGTGATGTCTCGAATATCACTGTCTCTAGTGGTTCTCAACCGGTTAATAACTCTAGCTGGCCTAATACGCTTCCGGTTTACAAATGGGGCATTAGCTTCGATGGCAAGCAACCAGTTAATGAATTCCTTATGCGGGTGGAAGAAATGCGTGTTGGCAGGCATTGCTCTAAAGAAACATTATTTCATTCAGCTATTGATCTCTTTGTCGGCGATGCTCTAGTATGGTATCGTATGGCCTTGTCAGATGGTGTTAGCGACTGGGATTCCCTAGCCGCTGCTTTGCGAAGACATTTTTTAGGTCCCGATTTCAACCACGAATTAAGCCAACAAATTTACGCTCGCGTTCAGAGGCCTGAGGAAAAGGTCACTTTATTTTTGGCTTCCCTTCAACGCATGATGAGTCAATTGACCATACCCCTTACTGACACTGAAAAAATCCAAATTATTAAGCGAAATGTACTACCTTTTTATGGCCCCCAGATAGTTCACGTTAATTTCAACACCGTGTCTGAACTTCATGAATTTCTTGTTACCTTGGAACCGGCTGTCCTGAAGATTCAACAAACTTCTAGTCAATGTAGTGAAGTTAAATCCGTCAAACCCCCTGCTGGTATTCACACTGGCATAAAATGCTGGAATTGTCTAAAACTGGGCCACGTACATGCTAAATGCAATGAACCCCGAGTACGCTTTTGCTTTCGCTGTGGAAATCGGGAGCATTTCGCCAATTCCTGCCCAAAGAGAGTATCTCAGCCTTCAGCCCTTTCGGGAAACGTAAACGACGCGAAATAAGGAGGAGTCGATATTTCCGTTTGCGTTGGTCGACTCCGCCCCCTAACTTCAATTGCGAATCTTGGAAAAAATGGCTCGGTGTAGTTTCTAAATTTTGTAAACCTCCCACCAATCTTGATATAGAATCTAACGTCAATCCTGTTTTAGCATCTTGCCCTGGTGATAACCGTCCCTATATAACTGTAAACTTATATGATAGAGAAGTCTTAGCCCTTGTGGATACTGGTGCTAACCGCACCGTTCTGGGAAAATTTGGACTGCCGTTTGTCGATTTATTGTCTCTAAAGGTCAATCCCGTACACTTGAACGTTACTACTGCTGATGGTGTTTCGCAATCTGTCTCCGGATCGGTGCTATTGCCGATGGTCGTTAATGGAGATGTTAAGCTCCTGGATGCCTTAATAGTTCCTTCTTTGCAGACTACGCTCATTTTGGGGATGGATTTCATACATGATTTCAATTTCATGGTTGATTTTCATAATAACTTCTATTCTTACAATACTGGTCAGAATTCGGACGTCACTTCACAAGTCAATATGGTTCAGGCCCTTCATGAACGTTCCGAACTAACTCTCACCCAACAGCTTGATCTGTCGGCTATAATCGACTCTTTTCATTGTCTATCCTGGCAGGAGGGTAATAAACTCGGTCGCACTCCTTTGGCTGAGCATGTAATTGATACTGGTAATGCTACTCCTACTAAACAACGTCAATACCCTCTGTCGCCTTATATGATGGAACATCTGAATAAAGAATTGGATCATATGTTGGCTTTGAATGTGGTTCGACCCTCAGTCAGTCCTTGGTCATCGCCGGTCTTGCTCGTGAAGAAGCCCTGTGGAGAACTTCGTTTTTGCTTTGATGGTCGTCGACTTAATGCTGTCACGAAGCCTGACGCGTATCCCTTACCCCGTGTAGACCACATTTTGAGTATGCTCTCTGGAACCAAATTTCTTTCTAGTATTGATTTGAAGTCCGCATTTTGGCAGATCCCGCTCTCGCCGGAATCGCGAGAGAAAACTGCTTTTAGTATCCCCGGAAGAGGCCTGTTTGAGTTTGAAGTGATGCCGTTTGGTCTTCGTAATGCCCCGCTGACCCAGCAACGATTAATGGACCGTGTTTTAGGACCTAAATTGGAACCTTTCGTCTTCGTGTATTTAGACGACATCATTATTGCTACCCCTACCTTTGAAAAGCATATTGCCGTATTGCAAGAAGTTTTGTCCCGCTTTAAGGAAGCTAATTTAACAATCAATCTATCGAAGTGTGAGTTTTGTCGCCCGTCTCTTAAATTTCTCGGGTTTGTAGTAGACAAACTTGGCTTGCGTACTGATCCTGACAAAATCTCAGCCATGCTGAACTACCCTCGACCTACTACTACTACCGAAATTAAAAGATTCGTGGGCTTGTGTTCTTGGTATCGTCGGTTTATTGCTCATTTCTCTTCTTTGACCGCGCCTATCACCGAGCTTCTAAAGAAACGTGTAAAAGGTCAGTCGATTTGTTGGAATGATGACGCAGAACGTGCCTTTGTGGCCATTAAACAAGCCCTAGTTTCGGCTCCAGTACTTGCCAGCCCTGATTTCACCCGTCCCTTTACCATCCAGTGCGATGCTTCTGATTTGGGCCTAGGCTGTGTCCTTACGCAACCCAACGACGAACAGATTGACGTACCCGTAGCTTTTGCTAGTCGCACTTTAAATGTCCAAGAACGAAAATATTCTACGACTGAGAAGGAGTGCCTTGCGGTATTATTTGGTATTGAGAAGTTTCGTCCTTTCATAGAAGGCGCCCGCTTCAAAGTGTTGACCGATCACCATTCCTTGTTGTGGCTACAGAATTTGAAAGACCCGTCCGGTCGTTTGGCTCGTTGGGCTGTAAAAATTCAGCAGTATGATGTCGAATTTGAGCATCGAAAAGGTTCCTTGCATGTCGTCCCTGACGCTCTCTCACGTTCTCCTGTGGAAGTCTCTAATCTTACGTTTAATGATGAAGTCTGTAATGCTGACCCGTGGTATCAAAGGATGATTCAGTCTGTTTTACAACACCCCAACGAATATGATCGTTGGCGAGTAATAGATGGCCGCTTATACAAGCGTTTCTCTCTTGCTATTGACCAAGGACCAAATCGAAACGAGTGGAAGACGGTCGTCCCTAAGCGTGCTCGACAAAACTTACTGGAACAATTTCATTCTTCCCCCACTGCTAGTCATTTTGGCATTTTAAAGACCCTTTATCGTTTGTCGGAACAACATTATTGGCCCAAAATGAAGGTCGATGTTAGCAAGTTTATTTCTCGTTGTCGTGTTTGTGCTGCCCAAAAGGTTTCGAATACTGCCCGTCCTGGATTTATGGGGCAACCAAAACAAGTTAAGTTCCCTTGGCAGCTGGTTGGTTGCGATATTCTGGGACCTTTACCAAAAACTAAGGATGGTTACAGTTTCGTTCTAGTAGTTGTCGACTGGTTTACGAAGTTTTCATTGTTAAAGCCCTTAAAGCAAGCTGATGCCCGATCAATTGCTTCCTACCTCGAGAACGAAGTTTTCTTAATGTTTGGGGCTCCACAGATCTTGCTGACCGATAATGGTACCGAATTCACTGCAAAACTCATCCAGCAACTTTTAGAAAACTACGGCGTTAAACACTGGTATGTTGCCAAGTATCATGCTCAGGCTAACTTCGTGGAACGTGTTAACCGCACTATTGGAACAGCTCTACGATCCTATTTGTCGGATGTGACTCATCATGAGTGGAATAAGGTCCTTCCTCACATAGGTTTCGCTATGAGAACGGCTGTCCATGATTCTACTGGCTTCGTACCAACCTTTTTAAATTTTGGGCGATTCGTACCCATTAACGGAGGATATTATGGTGACTTGGGTGATCAAGATACGGTTGAGCTTGATTGGTCTTGCGATTTCTATGCACGGCAACTTAAAGAGCATCCCGCCATCTACCAGCAAGTGCGGCAACACCTGGCTGATGCTTATGAACGCCAGGCTGTCGGTTACAACAAAGACAAGCGGCCTGCTGTACAGTTTGCGGTGGGCGAACGTGTGTGGAAGAGACATTATATTCTGTCCAGTGGCGCACACGGGTTCACGTCCAAGTTAGCTCCCCGGTTTATCCCTTGCCGTATCACCAGGAGGGTTTCGTCCCTCATCTATGAATTGGAGCATGATGATGGCCGCCCTGTTGGCAGATGGCACGTTAAGGATTTGAAACCTTATGTTGAAGAAAGTGCATCTGAGGCTTCCAGCGAGAATGAGGCAGTCGAATCAGACAATGAGGCAGCCGACGAACATAAAGACGTTTCGGATCATGAGGTTGCTCAGCCAGACTTTGCCAGTGATGACTCAGTTTGGGATCTTTTCGACTAGAGCCTTGACACTTTCCCTTATCTGTTTTGTCCCTCATTTCGTATTACTGTCAGGTTTTATCTCGCTCCTTCTGAGTTTCATCTAATGAAGCAGAAACAGCAATTGGGTTGTCGTTATTTTGAATTAGTTAACGAATCACAGTAGTGTCCACTAGTGAAGCTTTGAGTCCGTTACAGGGATTTATACTCAATGTCCAATTCATGAAGTGTGTGCTAGGGCTGTGCAAACTTTAGCTCGGTCATTTTTGAAATTTTGTTTTAACTTGTCGTCAGTTTTCGAGGTTTTATCTCGGTCAGTGTTTCATCTAAGCAAGAAAAGGTCTGCGTCCTTTTCTTTTGGAGGAAGAGGGGGTGTATAGAATGCTAATTCCCGTCGTAAAAGCGAGGTCTAGACTACCCGGATCCATAGCGACAACTCCCGTAACTCTAGGACAACATTTGGCTTCAAAAATTGAAAAATAAAAATTTGAGCGTGTATGACCCCCTTTAGTGTTTGAATTTCATTATACATAAGAATGCAATACCGGATTGTTTTTGGTTTTCATGAAAATAAAAAGAAACATTTATTGCGTATCAACAAAATTAAAGCAAACATCTTTTATTACATTAAAGCGAACGCACTATAAAAATTATATTACAAAAATTTGTGTATAATGACAGATAAGACGGCGTTTCTAACAGTAATACGCGAAGGTCCGTCGACAATTTGTTTCATTTGGACAATGTTGAGACAGAGGATTTGTGTTTTTGTATAGTGAGAGAGAACGGATAAGATAGATACAGAATATTCTTGTTTAGGTACGTTTTAGTTTAAGCCGGTATTTTGTAGATAATTGTGAGAGAACATTCAACGGCTGGCCTCTGGTCTAGCTAGAGATTGACAGAACAGCGTGTTATATTTGAACACAGCAAAAATAAAAATGATATATTATTATCGCCAATAATCAATTATTTTTCTCGCAAATTTCGATTGTTATTATCTGTCGCTAACCTGGAGGTGTATCGTCCTAGTTTTCGTTATTGACTCCCGTTTATTCGTATCTATCCAGAGATTCTATCCCGTTTATCGTAATTCCCGTATTTTCCTGATTTCTGGATTTTTGGATAAATTCAATTGTTGGTTATTGTTGCGAGCGTTGTTAGGGAGTGTAAGCTTTCCGTATTGCCCATTATATACCTGGATTTAGGAGCGTTTTTCGAATAGGGAATATATACCGTGAATTATTCATCAAGGATCTTTTAGATTTTCGTACTTGTGTGGATCTGGATTCTGGAATACAGGAATACATTCCACAGTTTTCTAAAACTGTGTTATAATTCTACTTTACTTTGAACATTCCTGTGCATCGGTTCCGTTTTGAATAAAATTTATTTGGCGATCTATTCCAGACTGTCCTGTCGGATTAAATAAAATTTCAGTTCGGGATTTAGGACCGAGAAAATATTCAAGGAATGTGCATTAAGTTCAGTTAAGCCACCATTCTACATGCTGTCTACCTTTAAGAATTATTACGTGATTTTTCACAATCTCTAACCTGCCAGGGTTATCCCGTTGGATTCAGCTTTAAGTTTTTCCAGGATTTGTTGCCTACAGTTTATTGATTTGGTACCTGCATTCCTTATACGTTACGATCTTACGGTTAATTACCGGATTTATAATTGGATGATTGTTACGTTTATCCCAACCAAGATTAACGTTCCTGTGACGTCGCCGATGTCATATACAGGGTGTCCAAAAAAATTACGTGTTTAGTTTTGCTATGTTTTTTTGTTTTTTATTTCTTTGTGTCGTTTACGCATATCTCCATCAGGATTTATTCCAGTGACGTCAGAGATCTTATATACAGGGTGTACGAAAATTTACGGATTAATTATCGCCCTGTGAACTGTTTCTATTTATAGCAACCCCATCTTAAGTGTATCTTGACGTTAAGAATTTAAGATACCGGGTGTCCGATAATTCCCGGATGAAGTATTTTGTAAGATATGTGTTTGCGTTCTAGTCAAAAGTTTTTAACGTGTTATTCTTAGTGTTTCGTGTACTGTGTCTGGTGTCTTGCCCTTCCAGGGTTGTAGTCGAACCAATTGGGTATAAGCCTCCTAGTCTGGACTATCTAGGTGTGGCTATTTACGATTCGTGTCTTGGCGCCCTGGTAACTCAGTCGGAGAATACGTAAATTTTTTATGAATATCAGAACCGATTTTGGTCAGCTACGTGTTTTCGTGTCTTGTGATTGTTAATTTTCCGAGTGGTAGGTGGTAGGATTGTTCTGGCCGTTTTATGGTCATTCCGTTGGGATGTTTTTTTGAGAACTCATCATTTTGTGCTGTCTTTTGTGTCGTGTGGTAGGTGGTGGATTTTTAAGCGCCTTTTAAGGCATTTTGTTAAATATAGTCTATTCGCGTTTCGTATTGTGTTTGGATATTTTTTTATGCGATTATTTTCTGAAATTTTTTAAACTAACCCCCGGCCCAGCGCCAGCTGAAGCTAGCCGCGCAACCGATTAAATTCGGATTCAGTTTAAATGGTTCTTCGGTGCTACAAATGAAAGATATTAACCCTACATCAAGTTTTATTGAACTTAGAATAATTTCGAATAAATTCGAATATCTCCGAATACTTTCGAACAACGCCGAACGACGCCTATAATATATATATATATATATATATATAAACATTTTTAAAAATGGTGCCAAAGTGTTTAGAAGGTTATGAAACGTCGAGAAATTTTGGTCCGATCCCTAGGTCCCGCCATCCGACCAACGCCAATAGTGTATATTGCCTATGGCAAATACACTAAAAAGAGGTACGTCAATTCGTGAACACACGAAATTTTGCCCACATGTTGGAATCCACCACCGCAAGAACCCTATTTAAAATGGACCCAATCGGACCATTTTAAGGGTAGTTTTTAGGGGTTGAAAAAAGGTTTTGGGCCCAAAAATGCCTAAAAAATTCTCAGAATCGTTTCAAAATTGAAATTTAACCCTTTAATAGCAATTAAAAAGTGCTCCTAAAATTTTAATAAAATCGGCCTGACAGGACCGGATTTACAAAATTTATGAAAACACTAGTTTGCAGATAGTGAATTATTTGCTGAAAGGAGTCTATAAGTTAGTTTAGAGGTTCGATTGATAATAATATTGCAACTGAGAAAAAAATGTTCTTTTAAGGGGTGTATTAAGGAGTGAAATTTTTTATTTTGCCCAAAAAACCAACTTAAGTTCGCATAATAAAGCCACACTGCCTATATTAGTAAATACACTATATTGTCGGCAGGGTTTTGGCACTGCGACCCGGGTTTTTTTTTTAATATTAACATTTGAATAAACTGGCCGACATTGGAGTTAAATCAAGAGTTTCGCCTTAATGCGTGTACGCTGTGCTGTGCGCGTAACATAACTTTACATATTATCTTCCCGTATTCCAGCGGGAACGCGAGTAACGAATTCAGGGTTATATTGTCTTATAGTGAGGAATGGCTCGTAAAATGTTTCAATTCAAATATTATTTGCCTACCCCTGCAGTACGTCTGTTTGTTTTTATCTGCACTTTGCTAAAATTGTGTAAATTAAACGTGAAATTGGAATGGAAACCTCTCTGCAGACCGATTTCATCAAAAACGCTTGCGTATAATATTGAAGGCTCTCGCACTCGAAAACATTTTCATTCATTTAGGCTTATACAGATTTTATTCTTACAGATCGAGTAGCTCACGAAAATGTTCATTTGTTTCTTATTCAACTAGAATTTTTACTTCTATGGCTTGAATTCGGTCCAGAAGAAAATGTTTCCGATATAAATAAATAAATAAATCTTTTTCTCTCTTTCTAAAACAAAATTGAAGAAAACATTTATTTTCCTAATCAAGATGGTCATGTTTCTTTATATTAAGAATATGTATTATGAAAAGAGAATTGTTTCATTACGAGCGATTCTTTATTAGATGGGAAATTATGGGAGTGGTTATACCGTCGCATTTTTTTGAGTATTTTTACTTTCTTATATACGGAGTAAAGTTATAGGGGAACTCTTGTTATCGCTCAAAAAATCGATTTGAAGTTTTTGATGAATTTACACGTTCTCAAGTGCCTTTACCCAAAAAAAATATTCCATATATGGAGTACAGGTTTGAAATTTTCTTAACCTAAAAAGAGTTCTAAAAAATGGCAATTTGTGGCTGTAGATAGATAGATTGTAAATTATAGACGCTCAACTTGTGGCTGTACGTACACCCCAAATCGCTTGATAGATTTTGCTGAAATTTTGCATCCGTATGCAAGACAACCTCGTAAAATCGGTTCTAATTCAAAATATATGAGAAGTGAACCAACAAAAAAATCGCTAATAATATTTTTACTGTCTATTTCTACTCGATTCGATGACTATTCGAACCAGTACACGATTTTTCGAGTGGTACTGGTAGCATATCTCAACAGAGTACTTACTACTAACTTAAATATAATGTTTAAAATCTCATTTTCTTTACCATTGTAAATATTTCTACTTCTTTAATTCTTTTATTTTCAACTGTAATTATCGTGATCTATTTGCACGTTTTCGCAGTGATAAAATCTGCAGTAGCTAGCCAGCCCGTACAATATAAAATAGAAGCTACACTGACAGCCGCAGCATATAAAACGTTTAACGATATTTTGTCGCAAATGTGAATATAATTACATGTAATTACCAACTGTAAATCAACATGATTAAAATGCAGTTGTAAATAATAAATATTCACATGCATATTGCACTGGTGTGGGTGCAAGCATTTCTGTGTACACCTCAAATACAAAACCAAGTGGTTTATGTCAGAATTTTGAAAATTTCCTTTTGTGTCTTCAGATATATTTTCCATTCTTTAGTTTATGTCATAGGCGACAAGAGTCCGACTAAACCTTGGACTTCGGTCGCATTCGACAAAAAATTGAGCCTCCGATATAACATTCGGCTTCGGCCAAAAGTAGGCCGAAAATTTTGTCGAGGTCGAATATTGAATTTACTAAATAATCGAGCGAATAACTAGAAATAAAAAAAAGACAGACAAGTGCGAGTAGCACTCGTACCCAGACACATCCGTACCGTTATAACAATTTAATATAAAAATTAACAATCCCACATAGGAATAGAATATCAACAACTTTCGGATTTTTTCCTTTACTTGTGCTATGGCAGCGCAGACTTTACTATTTGAACTTAATTTAAACTTGATAGATCTAGCCGTTCCTGAAAAAACGGATCTTCACGAACCGACAGACAGACGGACAATGAAGTGATCCTAGAATGGTTCCGTTTTTTTCAATTTGAGGTACGGAACCCTAAAAATAAGAAATTAAAAAAAACCCGGGTCGCAGTGCCAAAACCCTGCCGACATACAGTGTATTTGCTAATACAGGCCGTGTGGCTTTATTATGCGAACTTAGGTTGGATTTTGGGCAAAATAAAAAATTTAACTCCTTTATACACCCCTTAAAATTACATTTTTTCTTAATTGCAAAATTATTGTCGATCGAAAGTCTACACCACATTAAATACAACCTGCAGTAAATAAGTCACTATCTGCAAACTAGTATTTTCAAAAAAATTGTAAATCCGGTTCTGTCGGGCCGATTTTATTAAAATTTTAGAGACACTTTTTAATTACTATCAGAGGGTTAAATTTCAATTTTGAAACGATTCGGAGAATTTTTTCGGTATTTTGGGGCCCAAAAACATTTTTCAACCCCTAAAAACTACCCTTAAAATGGTCCGATTGGGTCCATTTTAAATAGGGTTCTTGCGGTTGTGGATTCCAACATGTGGGCAAAATTTCGTTACAATTAATTAACTCTTTCGAGGGTTATAGCGCACATATATATATATATATATATATATATATATATATATATATATATATATATATATATATATATATATATATATATATACATACATACATACATATATATATAAACATTTTTAAAAATGGTGCCAAAGTGTTTAGAAGGTTATGAAACGTCGAGAAATTTTGGTCCGACCCCTAGGTCCCGCCATCCGACCGACGCCAATAGTGTATGTTGCCATATGGCAAATACACTAATAATACCTTTCAACTGCAACACACTTGCGTTCAGCTTATACAATATGTATAAAATATTTTCGGTCAAACAAAATCCGCGGTTCGACTTCAACCAAAAATGTCGGGCTCTAGCTACTGCTACATGCTGTCTCTTTCCATTATAATTAAAATCCGTGCAAGCACCCAGATGCTTAACAAGACGTTATGAAATATTATTACCAGGATGCGCGTTTCAAATTAAGCAAGGTAGGCTAGGCAGAAAAGTACAATACTTGAAGGGTGCCGAAGAAGCGCGCTTAAACCCGAAGAAAACTAAAAGTAAGTAAAAACTTATTATGTAATTTTATTTTAAATTTGCTACAATGTCGTCGTCTCAAAGGTCAAAAATTAATAATTTTGAAACTAGGGACTTTTCTACCGTAAAAATAAATGAAAATTTTCTTGAAAATCGATTTTATTCTGTTTCTAAGATTCCGTTTTTTTCGCTGAAATAGTGACTTGAATTTCAATTAATCGTATGAAACGGTTTTAAAGGGTTATAGTTCCGGTTTCAATTCTAGAAAAAAATATTAAAAATTCAACATAAGCTACTTTTCCTTGTAGTCACCGAGAAAATTCCACCCTGTGAAATATATTCCCTCTCTCAATAAATCAATTCGTTCGATTTATAACTTTTGAGTTTTTTATTTGTCCCTGTCGACTGATATTTATTATACACAGCTGCAGTACACACGAGTATTGTAAAAATTAAAATAAGTGTTTGATCATTAGATTTTCACGAGCTAAACAATATTAAATAGTGAACAAGTAGCAACATTTCACAATAGAAAAAAGCATAAGAATCAATTTTTAAATTATCATCAAAATTAATGTTTTTAATTTATCGACTATTAAAAACAATATTTTGATTTCATTTCATTACAATCAAAGAATTTTAAATTAAAAAAATATTACTTTCTTTCTTTATGTGCTAGTACATATGTTGAAATGCTAAATAAAGTTGCACAATATATGTGTCCACTTAAATACAAGCTTGTATTTTATCATTTTATTGATTTTATAAACATAAAAGACTATAGAAATACAAAAATAATTATTATATTTTTCTAGTTTTGCCAGCGTTTCGCCAATTCTAAATAATGAAGTAATGCAAGAACGGCGAGAGGCTGGGCCATTCCGCTCTCATAAGACTTTTAGAATATTAGTAAAAAAGATACGCTTTCATTGCAATGTACTAAAGAAAAAACAGTTTTTTTTATAATTTGGGTTCACAATTTATAAAAGCGTGGATCGTGAGTAATGAACTATCATAGAGTTTATAAATCCATGCCTTTATAATTTTAACTTAAATTATTAAAAAATATTTAGTATTTTTTAGTACATTTCAATAAAAGCTTATCATTTATTACTAATATTTTTTGATGTTTTCAGGCTTTTAATTTTTTGACTATGTATAAAAATTATTTAATACAAAAAAAATAATAAAAAAAAATGCAGTTGCCAACCATTAATTAATTAAAAACAAAAACATTAATTTATTAAATTTTATTGGTAACTTAATTCCAATAAAATCAAAATGTATTGTAATCGTAGGTGCATGCAAAATTTTAAACAAATTGGATCCGGAAATGCGTCATAATCGACTTGCAAGATTTGTACCAGACAAACAGACAAACCAAGAATAAAAGATTATTTAAATAAAGAATTATATATCTTTTTTACAGAAAGTTCAGCTCAGAATTATATATCTTTTTTACAGAAAGTTCAGCTCTTTATTTTTAATTAAAACAAATAATTCAAAGGATATTTTATGGAGCAGATAAATTAATTAATAATTATTTTGTTTAACACGACGTTTCGTAATAATTTATTACTTCTTCAGGTGCTCTATAAACAATAATATAAAATATAAAAATATATTAGAAATACAAATAAAGAATTAACAATAATATTGACGCATATAATTGTTTATATACATACAGACCATATAAACAATAATATGCGTTAATATTATTGTTAGTTCTTTATTTGTATTCCTAACATTTTTTATATTTTATATTATTGTTTATAGAGCACCTGAAGAAGTAATAAATTATTACGAAACGTCGTGTTAAACAAAATAATTATTAACTAATTTACCTGCTCCATAAAATATCCTTTGAATTAGGTATTTGTTTTGAATTATATATCTTTATTTTTAAGAAAAGCATTTTTGGCTGATTTCATAGATACGCGCGTATAACCGCAAAGAAAGTTTCCGCCACCGTCTTCACTTTTAAAATGCATGTTTAAAAAAAATTTTCGTACATATCCCTGATTTTGATAATGATTACCTGATGTCCAAATTCACAAATTTATAACTCAAACGGTTTGCATTGTAAAAAACTGCAGTGCTAGTCACTGTCTACAATTTCCGAATTGAACTACAGTAGTGTAACAATAGATTAATTGAATCCAAGCTCAGCAACCGGCATGCTATTGTCACATAATATACGCATAGACCACAAATGGACACAGCTGTGTCGTGTATTGTTTTGCAGTACCAATTGCTTGCAGCCAGTTGAACCAACACAAAAACGGTCTCACTAATATTATGAGAAAAGTTTCCGCCATTGTTGTTTCGTACAAACGGGAAGACCTTGTTTAATTGTTAACACAGTATGTACAATTAATGATCGAGCAAAAAATAGAACGGTTTTTGTTCAACCATAGTTAAGTGGAAACGTTTCAGACTGGACCACACATAATGTCTTGTCAATTATAATTCAGCCTCTAAATTTTTACTCGAATTTGGGAAACGCTAAAAAAATGAGTTTAATTAACGGTCGGGAATGTATAAATTGCTGCAAAGCCTGTACGAAATTGTTCTGACTCTATACATAAGAGCAAAAATATTGTCGTTTTCCGCATTGAAACAGTCCTAACGAAACAGAAAAATTCTGTGACTTTGGGCCGTATTAATAATGGAAAGTTCATCTTTGATTCATTCTAGAGCCTTCGCTACTGTGAGAGTTAATGTCTAGCTATAGCTAAAAATAATTGGCTCTCGCATGTAGTGAATTTGAGTGTTGTATATCACTATATTTGAGGGATTAAAATGTTGAATTGTGTGCACCGTAGAGTAACTGATTAACTCATTCCGCCGCGAAAGTGGAAAGATTTTGGTTTAAATCCAGACGGTGACGTGTTGGAATAATAAATTTTTCTAATATGGTGCTACAACAATGAATGTTTCTTAACAATTATAGCAGGCATACGCTATTATACTAAATTAATTCAGCTGGTACGTAGCTACAAGCGTATGTTAAAATATCTACAAAAATATTTCGTCAAAACAATTTTCTTGGAATAGGATAAACGGAAGCTGATCAATGTGTGTCTTTAAAATGGCTTTTTAATGCCATTTCAGTTCTGAATTTATAAGGGCAATTACCAAAACATTCAGTCATTCAAATCGAAGGTCATTAAATTGAATAATGAGAAAAAAGTAATAAAAAAGCCCCATTTATCTTATACTTCAATAAAGCATATTTTGAATCGCATATCCAATATTGTCCAAAGTCGATGAATAAAAGGCTATAAGCATCAATTCAACGAGTTCGGAGATGAAGAGAACAGCACCGCGAATATCTCGTGAAACAGCTGAAAAGCGAAAACAAATGCGTTGTCGACGCTTAGCACGGACGATCCCGTACAGTTCCGTTCCTTTCAAGTTCCCGGTTTTAAAAGATACGACCTACTCCTCACTACCGTATTTAAAATACGACTGTGGTTGATCGGTTACATATTTTCTGTAACGTCATCACTAACTAGTACAGTAAAAGTTTACCTCCAGATGGATTTAGTTCGACAACTGGGAAATTATTTTTTTCTTATTTTTGCTTTGTTTTAAAATAAATAGGTATATTTACTATAGTAAAGCGTATTACATTTTTGTCGTATCATATTTTGTGGAACAATAAAATTCTAATTCCAAAAAAGCAAAACGAATGCGTATGTTGTACTCATATTGACATATAATATAATATATTGAAACTATCTCCGTAAGATGCTAATTTTTTCTTCGACGAAGAATAACTTTTTTTATTTTTTAAGTTATGTTTGCAACGTTGAACACAAATTACTATAAGTCAGTGGCTAACAGGGATAATTTATCGCTCAGATATTTATATACGACTTTTAGGGTCGTTTGCTAGAGATCACCGCTACGATCAGTTAAGATAAAGTTTCTGTCAAAACCGACTTTTACAGGATGGAAACTACGAAAAAGGCTGCTAGATGTTAGGGAAAATTCAACGCCTAGATGTTTATATACGAGTCTTAGAGATCATTTGCTATGACAAGGTTTCTATCAAAACCGACATTAAGACACCCGTCTAGCGGTTCATCGCACATGTCTTATCGGCCAACTTCGATTGCCTGCACACAACATACACTTGTTGTCTAGTACTGAGTACTCGTGGTATTCTAAAATAAGCTTGCACTGCAGTTAACATAGATGGACGAGTGGTTTAACGCGTGTGCATTGTTTCATACCTAGATGTATATAATTCGAATCCAAGGATCGGCGATGTGTGATTTTTGGTATTTTTCCAGCTGTTCCATTTTTTACATGATATTTATTTATATTATTTTTCGATTTTCTTTTATATAATAAAAATAGATCATTTTCTTATTTTAGTAATTAGTGGTGACCGCTCAGAAACTGCAATTTCACTTTTGTTTTAAAATAGAACACACATGCAATATTCATAGTTTACCGCTAATAACCTGCATTGTTTTTTATAACGAGAATAATGTTTCGTGATTTATGTATCACCTAGAAAACGGCGATATTAATGTTTAATATATCTATAAATTTTTATTTTCAATAACATTTTTATTTTCAATATAACTCAATGTAATATAATTATTTTTACAGGGTAATAGATTTTAAAAATAACAATATATCTATATAGATAGTATAGACAAATATGTACAAACAAAAAACACATGACAAGAAACGCAATTCGTAAATATTAGGTAAAAGACGTATCATTTTAAAGCTCTTGTTTTTGAATAAAATATTCTAAATTTTTTATAATTTCTTAACGAACCGTGAGAATTCAAAAAAGATTAATGATCCCTTATTTTTTTATAAAATTGTATCATATTTATTAAATGTAAATTGTCGTACGATCATTTCCACAGGAATCACAGTATTTTGTGCTGCCGGCGCTGGCTGAGCGACATGGCTCGAAGTTAGCCGATAGGATATGTTTCATGAATCGCTAGACGCTTGTAACATTAAGGGCATCCGTACACGAGCCCACATGAAAGCACTTCAACAGCAATATCCCTTCCCTGTCACTTCCTAGATAAAGGAGTAGGAACTCACCAACGTGATAATATAAAAGTAATCTATCAGCGATATATGCGACTTGCATGATCTGAGCTATCCGGGCGACCTGCAAAGAAGCGCGATTTAAGTAACATGTTAATAATATCATCCGTAAATATGGATGCGTTTAATGTTAAATTCACGGGTGCTGTGTTTTATACGATTTCACTCTCATGGAGTAGTCGCGAAAAGATGTGACAAATAACTAACTAAATAAATGATATTAACTATAGGGGAGAACCACGTACCTTGAGACAGTTCGTACCTTGGGACATTCTAGTTTTAAACCACTCTCGACCATGCTTTAAGCTAAAAAATCAGTGATAGAACCATTTTAGGTAGATATCAATTAGTTCAGTTTGAGTGTAGCTATAATAAGAAATTTAGGGGCAAGTGATAAATTTGTATTTTTGAAGTGTCAAAGTAATTTTTAATTCCCAGACATCAAAACCAATTTCTATAAAGGTAAGCAGTTTATTGTTTATATTTATAACTCACATTGTCAAATGCAAGACGAAGCAAGTATTTTCTTTATTCTGAAGTTTCTTAATCTATAATTTTATAATTTATAGTAAGTGATTAGTAACATTCATTAGGTACGTACCTTGGGACATCTGTCAGTTCGTACCTTAAGGAAACCTGGAAGATGTCGTATCCAGAAAAAAATGTAATTGAAATGCAACAACTTGCCAGAAATAACAAAAAAAAACGCATAAATTCCAAAATAGAAAAAATAAAAATAAATTTAAATAAAGATGTTAAATCCTAAGTCTAGTAGTAGTACGAAGCGAAAAAATAATCAGCTTGAGTTTGAAGTTGATTTTTCAGCTTATAGTGTTGCTTAATTATTATAAATAGTATTGTGTTGTTACTGTCCTAAGATAAATACCGCCCTGTCCCAAAGTACGTGCAGTATGTTGTACCTTAGGACAGTTTTTTCTTTTTCTTTTTTAATTCAGAATATTGTTTATTTTTTTTTTAAGTTTGTGTAATGGATTTCGTTTAATAAAAACATATGTTTCGTTCTGTTTAATTGCATTATCGATTTTCCCAAAACTATCTTGTTATACATACAAAAAATAAAAAGTGTCTCAAGGTACGTGGTTCTAAGTATTATTGGAGAAATTTTGAGTAATCTTGATAGATTTAAAATTACGGTTGCTGCAACAGACACAGAAAGAGCTCATATTGTTCTTGCAAAGCTGATCTTCCCGGCAAATGTAAACACATATTTGCTTAATTTCAATCGGTATTTATCTACATACAGGTACATAAACTCACCAAAAAGTGATGAGTTGAAAATGCACCTAGTGTATCTTCTCTTTGAAATGCACGAATTGACTGTCTAAAATGTTGCCTCGTGTGCGGGTACCCTGTAGCTCAGATGACCGATGCCACCTTTATAATCGACATCGCCATCGATATCGACCTACTGACTTTAAGTGCTTTCTTGTTGCCATGTGGCCTAAAACGAATGAAGGTGCGGATAAAAGCTGGTTACATAATAAAACTGACTCTGAAAGTATCTCACTTCTGCAGAATACGTTTGACGTGACGTCCGATAACAAGTGAACAATGCGTAACGCCCGATTGCACACTACACGCAAAACTCAATGTTATGTTGTCAGCGGAGCGCCGAAGAGAAGAGAAGCAGTCAAGTGAAGTATGTGTACATTCCACTTGAGGCAACACGTAAACATTATTAATTACCGGAAAATTAATCGGGAATCGCAAATTGATACCCGCCCATCTCGTCTCTCTTCACGACACGAACTGTTCCCGTAGCCTCCTCCCCCCAAATCCTTTTCTACCCTGATGGTGGTTGTCTACTGCGTCAGTTACCCTCTTACTTTCTAGTGTCTACGCGGCTGTCATCTTGCTTGTAAAGTATGTTCAAAAACTTGTCTGGGTTTCTTAAATTCTAACAGAGTTTTTTACTTTTATTCCCATCTTATTCCCATCTTATTTTGGCTGCGTTCAAATGACAACTGTTGACGCGCAAGAGGATCGTTCCACGTATTAGAATTTGATAATTTTGAACAGTGCGCTGTGCGTATTATCCCTCATAAATACATAAACAAACAATGCAAACCAATTTTTCCTTCTTATATCCTTCCTCTTAATTGCAAACAAAAATTAAATTATATTTTTTTAAACGTTATGCATGCATCGCCTTAATTTATGATGACGTAGAAACGTAGTCACAAAATAAATGTATATGAATTATCGTCCTTGTGGTTGGCACAGATCTGTGGACATGACACAGTAGATCTATTCAGTCAATCACAACTGAATCATATCTACGTCATTTACAATTATGTTTATGTTTAATCCATTAAAAACACATTTTTAGAAATGTTTATATTATAGAAAAAGCTTTCGAAAAATGCCCAATATAATTTGTAAATTGATATATTAGCAGTGATTGATTAGCTTGAAAAATCAAATAATATTATCAAATCCGAGATGCAATGTGTCAGTTTTTACAGAAGTCTGTGAACAGACTATATTATTATTACTATCAGCTTTAGTACACGCGATATTTAGACTATTGTAGTCAAAACACCGTTGAGTTGTTTTGAATAAAGATAAAGAAAACGTTTAGTTAGGTGATGATTTAAAAAATTAAATGTTGATTTTTTCTTGATAAATAGATTGTTATTATCCATGGAAAAAATTGTTAACTTCGATAACCCTATTTCGGCAGCATCGTATAGAGGGTGGAAGGTCCTTAGGTCAGGATGATGAAGACTTGAAGAACCTTGAAAAAAAAATGCAATATCTCTTCTCATTGTCTTTTCTTAAAATTTCTGACACTTCCGTCGATTCAGGATTTTCCAAAAGATGAAAAGAAAATATTTTTGTGAGTTAATTTTTTAATTTTATTAATTTTTATTATGTGAAATTTAAAATTTATTTTTAGTAACGCACATATTTTCAATTTCGTAACGCTGCCCCTCTCAAAAATTAGTGCCGAAAAACCAAGCGTGGTACTGGAATCTACATAATTAGTACAACTGATAGTTAATATTTCAAAGGTTTTTCCAAAAACCGTGAGGCGGCCAGCGTGACGTCACGTTGGTCGTCACACTTTGTCACAAAGGATCAATTTGATTCTTTGCATCGATATGTGAAGGATATATCTAACAGATTTTTTGTTTTTCTTTAATGGAAAAATAAGGGTTCCCCCCTTCCCAAAAAAATTGGTAGATTTTTGAAAAATAAAATCGATCCGTTTCGTTTGATATTAAGTATATTTATAGACAAAATCACGATGAATCGATCCCGATCATCCGAACCATCGTGTCTCTTTTAGTTTCGGAGACATAGCCGTTTTAAACTATTTAAATTTTTATACATTAAATCGCCATAGCTGCTAAACTAAACTTGTTCCGGAGTTGCACTTTGACCTAAACGATTCAGTGCACTTTTTTATCCAGACACGTTAATGTTAAGCATATCTGAGATATTTTTCCAAATATCGCATGTCTTTTCATGTTTCGATGGGTTTTGAAAAAATACAATTTTTGACACTAGGCGCATTTTATCCTGTTTGATATTAATCAAACTTATAGAAAAACTCAAGCTGAATCGTTTCCGACCATCCACAGCCTTGTATCTTTTCTAGTTTCAAAGATATGAGCGTGTATATACATATTTTTTCAGAAAACTTAAAACGCCATACTTCTTAACGAAGAAAGATACAGAGATATGGGAGTAGTTGGATTCGAATCAGCGCGATTTTTTTTTAACCTCAGTTGTTAGCCATATTATACAAACAATATCTAACAGATTTGTGAGCTTTTTTTTAAAAATAAAATACTGTTTTTTTTAAGACGTTCTCGCGTAATTTTGCAAAGTAGTATTATTTATGCATCTCCATTACAACTGGATCAGCTGATGCAAAACTAATCGAAGTATATCGGGTCTGTCCGAAACGCGGTGCCGAAGCAGTTGACGCATGCGAATGGGGTATCTAAAGAACACTTTATGTTTGTTATTTTCTCGCACGTGCTGACTACACCTCGGCCTATGGGAAGGTATCCATTATAAAAGTTCCATTGGTTCGAATAGCCTGTACATTGTATTTTGTATATAACTTCCATAGTACCTACCCAGTTTTATATTATATTTTCCAGTAAACACATCTTTTATCAACGACACAGAATGCGGTTCGCCGCACGTCCTCGTGTTCCCTACGCTGTTGTTGTTTTGTACCTATCTAGATACTGAAGCAGTAACTCTCAATATGTTATAAAATATCAAAGTACTTAAGTGCCTACTTTCAAAGGATCAATAAGCCTATACAGAATTTTTTTTAATTAAAATCATAGAAACGAATTAACCTAAATTATTGTTTTTTTTTTGTTTAGCACAACGGCTTCAATATTGTTTTCTTTAAGTAAGTAAAAACAGACCGCACCTCTGTTCTTCCTTTCGAGAGGCCACACACAGGATATTTAAAAATGCATGGATCACAATGCGCTATGACAAAAATATCTAATGTGCAAGTGAGAAGTGAATAGCAAAACTTCAAGTTATACATTTACCAAAACGACCGTAAATAAACCAACAAATTAATGTAACCATAGCTTATTTTGATCTATTCATTTTGTAAAAAAATACCTAATGGATGAGAGAAAATGAATACAAAAACTTCAAATAATTAAAAATTACCATAACGACGATAAATAAATAAATACTAATATAGTCATAGCTCATTATCATCCATTCATTTTGTCCCAATGTTAAATTCCCTATGCACATCGCTTACATTCAGTATAGTTGATTCATGAATGATGCGATCTAGGCGGTATGGTTATACCTACAGTCTTTTGTCGAAATCTGGAATTCAATTTTTTTCATCACGACAAAGCTTTCTCCAAAACAAATACTTGAGTAATTACTGAACGGACGTTTCGCAATATTATTCCATCGTCAAGAGCATGAACACCCATTATACAAGGACCACGAACTGTATGTATATAAAGAGCTTTCTAAAATAAGAGGTCACTAGTGTTTTATATGCATCGAAACTATGGTTGTCTATAATCGAAACGGTAAAGGCGGTCGTGCTTTTCACATGAGTCAAATGAGCCACCAATTAGAACACTATAATTTTCACACGAAATAATTGTATTGATATACTGAGTCAAAGTTCAATTAAAATATTAATAATAATTGTTAAATTGTAATCAATTACTTATAAATACAAAATTCTTATAATCCAATGAACATTTTGACAGCTTACTTATCTAATACTTGTTTGCTTATAATACGCGCCACGGTTCTAAAAGGTTCTGAAGTTAGTCCCAAACAGCGTCGCAAATGCATATTTTAGAGCCGTCCTGGTTGTTTTGTAGGGAAGGAAGACTCCCACCACCTCCCAGTTACCGGCACAGAACGTGCGCTCATAGGCGATTGGTTATCGCTGGTTGTCTTATCAATTGTCGCTTTCTTGCTATAAAGTACAGTCCAGGACGCTATTGTTAAGTTGTTTCTTTGATTGTTAATTGATCAAGATGTCTAATACAGTTTTGCATAGACAAGCACGAAAAATAATTTTTGGATGAGTTTATGCAAGGAATCAGGTCTTTAGATTAAAAAAAAAATTAAAAATAATATAGCGCAAGTTTGTAGTTTTTCAACCGACTGTACCTGCGCAAGCCTCCATTTGCATCTAACTTCCGAGCCTTTTAGATCCATGGCACGTACTATACTTTATATGTATTTATGATACCTAAATTCACATCAATACAATAGGCAAATTAGTAACGTTAGTGGAAAAAAAAGAAAACACTAATATGAATATTGTCAATTTCTCCCATATGAGTTCGTGATCCTTGTATAGTGTCCATGGTCAAGAGCATAAAGCTGAAATGGTCGTTCACGTTCACCAAATAAAGCGAGTTGGCAAGCACTGAATCTGGGCCAAAGGAAGGAAAACAACACCGGGGACTTAGAAGGAGTGCATATTCTCTGTCACGTCGTCACGTTTTCCGCAAAATTCTGCATAAACATAATATTACACACAAAATATACTCATACCTATAATAATATATTTACATATCTGTGCAGTTTCCGTCAATTTATTAAACCAACTATAAATGGCACATACTGAATTACAGTAATTACTCTTGTGTTCAATAATTTATATTATTGTTCGTTTGTGGATTTAACAGCAAAGCTGTCATTAAAATACAATATCATATATCTACCAATGAAATTTATCGAAACAAAACAACAAAATTATATCCGCGGTCACGGTTCTAAACAGTTCGGAGGTTGTTGCACTGGGTTCTGCCAAGTCGGTTAGAATTTTTCCAACATGAAAATACATACACATTAACATGTATATAGATTAAGAAATTGAAAAAAAATAATAAAAAAAAATCATCTTTAAAGTTCAATTCCAGATATATGTTATAATAGAAAACAGTATCACGGGTAATTGGAATAAAAATAAATCAATTTAAACACTCATTGATTGCAACGTTTCATCTTTTATTAAATTAAGACTTTTTCAAGCTCTGAAAAATTTTTTACAAAAATTAACATTCATATAATAAAAATATTAAACATTATGGATTAAATAATTTACTAAAAAGAAACAATGGTGTGAATCAGTGAGTGTTTAAATTTATTATTTTTATTCCAATTACTCGTTATACTGTTTTCTATTATAATAAAAAAAAATGTTTCACCAGTGCTTCAAACCTAAAAATTAGCGCTATATGGTAAATAAGTTACAATAAATCGATACTATTGTGTTTATAATACTTGAAAAAGATAGTTAAAAATTTCTGTCATACGAAAAAAAACTGTTGATTTTTTTTTAAATTTATTTTGAATGATTTATAGTAACGTACATAATAGGCTTTAATGTTTAAGTTAATTTAAGTTTTAATGAACTTTTCTGATCACCGTATAAACAAGTAGATTAGGATTTATACGACAAAAAAGTGAAAAAAGGTTTTTTTAAGTACGTGACCGATTTACTTCAAAATCTCAGTCGGTTCATTCGCTTTAAAAATATCGTACGACAAAAATTTGTTTACACGCACGCACGCGTAGGACCCTAAAACGGTTGGTTTTGATGAAAATTCGATTTTCGAAAATCAGACCGAAAACAATATCTTCCCGTTTTTTGAAAAATTTCAATAGCGAGAAGTTAAAAACTTGTACAGATAAAGGACACTGTTCACTTCATTAGGAAATTTGGTCCACATGTTGCCCACAAGTGAATTCTATTTCGACGCGTTTCTAGTGTTGTCAGATGTATATTTTAAGAACCACTGTGAGTAGCATATATATTACAAGCTGCGAACCCGGCTTTGCTGGAATCAAGTTCTGTCCGAATACAATCTTTCAATAGCAGCTAGAGAGTGAGTGTATTAATATTACTATAGAAAACGTATTTTATGACACAGAGAATAGTAATCTGTGATAGATTTCAATTAAGTCTACCATACCGAAACGTCATCTTTATCAACGACTTGAATGGATAAAACAGCATTCGATAGAGACATTTCAACTGTCATGGCGTATGTATATCAAATAATTACCATGCGGTGTTATTACCTATGTGAGTATACGAATTTTGCGGATATATTCTCGTATTTTGTATTTTAAATTAATATTTTTATGCTTAATAATTTTTGACAGTCTACCGTCGTATCCTTGACAAAATTATTAATATAGATAGATTACGTTATAACAAAATGAAAGTGATTAGTGAGCGAAAACGGGAATTTGCACCCGAGCTAAGCCGGGTTGGACAGCTATAGCTGTCCAATTCAACTAATCCAATTCGGAAATACGGTATACTAGTATTCCATACTGATACCTTAAGATACGAGTTTTATTCGTTCCGTAACCTTGCTGTATCTCAAAGCAAATGTATCTATTTAAATTAATTTAAATACCACTAATCCGTTCCAGCCCCCCCAAATGCGTCCCCAGTTGTTTTTGTTACGTGTTTTTGTAGAAGAAAAATGTATCTATAAATGACGAGTTTACGAAAGATGCTGCGGGAGCTGTTAATTTTGCTTAATTTTCGTCACTGTTTTTCTCTACAATGGTCTTTGTCTTTTCGCCATGCTTTCTTCACTTTCACCTGCAGGCCGTTTAAAAAAACCCTGTCAAAGGAGGTTTGTTTCTTGATCCCTTTCAGAATGTTGCGAAAATGAATTAGACAAGTGTTATTAAATAGCTTCGACCAGTTGCAATTTTCTCGGGGTGTTTCTTTTCCACGGACTGTAAAACTCTCTCCTATATTCCCAAGATCTCCTTTATCTCACTTGTAGAGATAATAACCTCTTCCACCTCTGGTTGCTCCTCGAAACGAATTTCTTGCAGAACTTCCGTATGCTGCTGCGACTGTAACTCTCGGTCGTCTGAGAGTGCTCGTATGTTAGGGCACTCGTATGTCGAGGTACCACTGTATTTCTACTGTAATAGAGAGATATTTCCCTTCAATGAAATGTCAATCATTAGTTTGTTTGTTCGTTTTTTAACGGTTGTAACGGTTTATAAAAGTTTAAATTTAAGTCAAGGAGACAAAGCAGTATTTATTTAGTAAAAAGCTAAATAATAACTGCAATACTATAGACGAATTCATTGATATGCTTCAATTCAGGACGCAGTGGATCGAATCAAGACTGTAAAGCAACAGCAGGCCGACTGTCGCTTAACCATAAATGAATAACTTAACTCATCTATGACTTAATACTTCGTTGATTCTTTGAAGTCCGTCAAGTCAAACGTGACGTCCAGACTAGCCATTGTCATTTTTTACTTTTGTTTCGTCAAATAAAAGCAAACGCTTTCAAAGACTTATTTTAATAAGTATACTGTAGGTGATTTTAAAATTCATTTTAAAAGTGATAGATTGTGTATCAAGGGCATAATTAAGACGATTTTCGAGTCAAAATCGCATACTACCCTTCAACATTTACAGCACTCGTTTTTTATTTTTCCACGACTATTTGACATAACTAAGTTAACTACAATAATGAATTAGAACATTATTAATTAATTACACGTTCTTTAAGTGTCCATTGTTATATTGCTTCATAGGTTCTTCATATCTCTGTTATATAGTTCACAAGATCACAGATTCGATCTCAGTTAAAGGAATATGAAATATTATTAAAATTATTGAACTTTAATTTTTTGATTATTATGAGCGGGTGAGTCATTAGCATGCATTCAAAGAAGTTATAAAAATTTGGACGAACTCTTCTCACTCTGCCAACGCAGACAGTTCGCTCTGCAATAGATACTCTGTTCCCTATGCATGCTGAAATAAGCTACCGGGAAATTGCTGTGACGGACATTCCATTTTTCACCGAACAAGAATTGAAATGTGTTTGGCGCAGAATGAAAATCAAAAAGAGTCCTGACCCAGATGGCATACTCCCAGAAGTAGTTAGACTTGCCGCTGAGGTGCAATCCCGAAAAATACTTGAGGCAATGAACTATACCCTAGTAAATGAAGAATTTTCGGCCAGTTGGAAGACGGCTAAGCTGGTTCTGCTTAAAAAGGAAGGGAAGCCAGATGGTATACCGTCTTCATGCAGGTCACTGTGCCTACTGGATACTTTTGGAAAACTGCTAGAACATTTGCTTCTGGCAAGACTGAAAGTGGAACTGGCCACAATAGGCGGACTGTCGGAAAATCAGTTTGGATTTAGAGAAGGTCTTTCTACAGTGGACGTGATTGGAAAAGTGATGAAAATAGTGGACAACGCGGCTTTTGGATCTCGACAAACGCGCCGTATTCCCGCAGTAATTGCACTAGACGCGAGGAACGCTTTTAACAGTGCTCCATGGAAGCATAATATCCTCGACGCGCTGACTAGGCTTAATATCAGCTCATATTTACAGAGGATGTTACAACAATACCTGGGCGACCGAAGGATCATAGTAGAAAAGGAGGGAGCCAGGAAAGAATTCTAGATGGCTAGCAGAGTTCCGCAGGGATCGGTGCTGGGACCTAGAAACTGGAATATCTTGAATGACTGCGAATTCCTCTTCCGGTAAGGGTCCACTTAGTTGACTATGCGGATGACCTCGCCCTTATTGCCACCGAGAAAAGTGACGGGAAATTGGTAGAGCTTGCAACATGGACTTGAACTGGCTCCAGAGAAAACTGAAGCGATGGTCATGGCCGGAGCACATTCAGTGTGAACGGCCTTGCCATACAATCGGCTGACCGTATCAAATACCTTGGGGTCTGGCTTAACCGAGGACGCACCTTTCAAGCACATGTTTGAGAGGCGACAGTCAAGGCGGGAAGAACAGCCTCAGGCTTTTGTCGTTTGATAGCTAGCATTGGAGGGCCGAGTCCCTATAAGCGGGAAGCGTTGTCCTCTGTGGTCACATCCATCCTGCTATATGGCGCATTTATATGGGAGAAAGCAGTGGAGATGGCTCAAGCGTACGACTGCCTAGAAAGAGTGCAACGGAAGATGTCGCTCCGCATCTGCAGCGCGTACAGAACAGTGTCCGCTGAGGCAGTTTTCGTTATCACCAGCACACCCCATGTCATTGCTTGCGAAGGAGAGATGCGCAATCTTGCGAGGGAAAGAGAGCAGTGCTGCAAGACAGGAGCTTTTAGAGGCATGGCAAAACCGATGGCAGCAAGCAAAAATGGGGCAAACGGCTGATTCCGAAGATAGCGGAGTGGCTTGAAAGACGGCACGGAGAGGTGGACTTCTATATGACGCAGTTCCTATCTGGGCATGGTAAATTCAGAAACTACCTTCACAGCATGCTGCGCATATTGCGGCGAAGAGGACACGCCGGAGCACACTGTGTTCAACTGCGGCCGCTGGGTGAAGGAGCGCTCAGTATGTTTTGCCCAGGATGGATGGCTGACGGTGGATACCGTTGTTCCAAGGATGTTGAAAGATGAGGTGGGCTAGAGAACGGTGGCGCTCATGCTCTCATCCATCATTAAACAAAAGTATAATGAGGATGAAAAATAAAAGGCACCTGCTGGTCGGAAGAAATGTGTAAACGGTCCCGGGTCAACAGTAAAGAAGAGGAGGGGGTTTTAGTGGAGTCTCACACTACCTGCGGTTGCGGGTGTCCGTAATGGATTTCCCCCTCATTAAAAAAAGAAGTTATTTTATAGATTAGTAGATTAGAGAGGTGGCTTCGTTCCATGTGACCAATCAGCGTCTATTTAATAATTAATAGATAATATTATGTATTCGTACTACGTTCAATCTAGATGTTGATAGCCTTTAAAAAAATAGTTTTTTTTAAATAGCTACACTTTGAAAATATCTTGTTTCTATCAGACTTCAAATGAAGGCAAACAATGGTAATAATAATTTACAAAATGCAAGAGCAGCATTATTATTATAATAAATTACAATTTAACAACGGACTGAAATTTGCTTTTATGTTGCGTAATGCTTTTAATTAACGACGGATGTGTATACGCTTTTTACTATCGCCATCGTAATATAAGAGCTTTTGCCGGAAACATTCGAGTCGTTAGCTTTCATTCAAAACGCCACGGTAGTGCCGCTATCCGTTTGCCCTCATCCTAGTTGCAGCTATACATATATTATTTATTAATAATTGCATCATACAAGTCCACGTAAAGTAACTGTTCAATATGACTCTTTCTTCACCAGCATAGCTCTATATTACGAACATGTGTGTGTTCATAGGAAAAACCGTTACGGAAATCTCTAATTTCTATGATAATCTTCTTCAATCTTTATTGATAATTTAATGCTTTCAAAATAAACTAGAAGTAAGTATTTATTTCCCCATATGACAGACAGACTTTTATAAATGATTTGACCCAAATAGGCGATTTAAAATCAAGTAAAAATGACAAAAATAGAATAAGTTTAACCCAAATTTGCATACATACAGACATAAATTTCAAAAAAATTGTTGAACTAGCTTAATTTCACAGTATTCTTTAACACATTTGTAAAGAAAAAACTTTAAAATGTTACTTAAACTTTCCGTAATTTGAAATTTCACGTTGTGTTGTAAAGAGTTATTGACAAATATCACATTTTGTGATACAATTTATAGGAAAAAATGTTTTTTTGGAAATTTTTAACAATAATCAAAGTTTGTAAAGCTTCACGCTTAATCACACCTAAACCAGTAGTTAAATGACTTTTGCGACAGCATTTTAAAATCTGTTGAGTGCATTGTTTTATAATCTGAGGAAACAAACCTTAAAACCAATTTTTCGATAAGAATTCCTGTTGACAGCATTGATGTAACCAGGATTTAAAGATACGAGGCCGGATCTCAGTCGGTCTATTTATTTGATCAGTTTTTGTTGATAATATCATTGAATATTAAAATGTTACTTAATCAATGATAATATCCTGAAAAATTATAGCGTGAAAAAATGCCTATTATTTTCTTAATAATCCGTATTTTTAGGCGAATCAGTACAATGGGAGGATTCGTGATTAGTTGCGCCTCTGATAAACCAAGTATCACATTTTCTTGAAAAACAACCTCCAGTGATAGTTTTTCGCCATCTACTTAGAAACAGTAAATATTACGAAAAAACTATTTGTCTTAAATTTGAAAAAAATATCTTCTTCACAATTTACATTATTCTAATTGTAGACCTGCAATATAAGCTCAAAGTTCGGAATGTGCAGCCAAAAATACGGTTCAGTTTAAAATCGCATTATGGCGTCACTCGTATTTCAAACTTTGGGAATGTTTGGTGTTCTGTGCTGCATCGCTATTTCTTTCAAAACGCCTGTTTACAATAATTTGTAAATATTGTTCTGTAATTTTGTAATAATATATCACAAATTAAAAATGTAAATCAATAATTGTTGTAGTATCCAGACTATTTTTCTGGGTTCTAAAATTTTAGAAAAAAAAAACTCTCAAACGAACCGTTACAGGCATTCATGTGTTATTTAACTGCGCCTCGGTAACTCACACGTCTCACAAAATGTAGTATTTTAATTCTAAATTGACTATTCAATATCACATGTAACGTCGTGGTCGTTCAAAAGAGCTATAGGAAATACTTTTGACGTACCTACACTGTATATGTAAGTTAAAAAGCGCACAACGGCAACAAAACGTTATTCTGAAGTGAAACATCGGCCGCTAAGCATTTGTGTAAATATTTTAAATGCGATAAAATTAAAATTGAATCTCCTTATAGTACAGCGTCATAATTTAATAATTCCTCGCAGTTCAGTCCATTAAGTAACACACACAAGGCGGGACGACACAATTTTATATTTATTTTTTTGTGTTTTTTTATTAAAAATTAAATGGAATGTAAACAATATAGGTACTAAAAGGACGCTATATAATTGTATTATAACGAAAAAATATATAAAGAATGTAAGTACTGTAGAATTTTGTGATTTTTTTGTGCTCTAGATCTTTTATTAGAGCTAATTATTTTTGTATGACACCGGGAACGCTTTTATAGTATACCGTTCGAATGACCGAATAATGCGAATTATAAATAGATTGTACATCAATACCACATATTTAAAACTGGCCACATTTTTTCAGTCAATGTTTTTCTGTATCACTCGATACTCGCCGTAAACAATCGTCCTCTTTTTTATTGTAAATTATGCCATGTCTAAAAAAATATAAGTAAAAAATCTTTTAAAAACAAGCCTTTATTAAGGTCTAGCTTCACCAGACCGGGCTAATTCGGTGGCACGCGTCGCCGACTTTTCCCGGAAAACATTGAAATCACAATATCTGTTAAGCTGACGGCTGATTTATTCTAGTGACCAAATGTCGGTAAAGGTCGAAGAAATTTCCGCAGCTTAGGTGGGCACCCGCTTTTTGAGCATTGCATTTTTGTAATTTGTAATTTCGCAGTTTTTAGTCCCCATAAATGAAAATCAACACGCTGCATAATATTATAGAATTAGTAAAAACTACTTTATTTTATGTAATAGAAAACTGATGTTTGTAAAAAAGAAAAAATTTCACTAACAAACAAACAAAACTATTTTGATAATAAAAGTATTTACAAATGTCTGATATTTAAAAAATCGCCAATATAAAACTTCATAAACTATTGAAAAACCTTATTTATAGTTAAAACATTCACAGTAAAGACTGAAAAATTGTAAAAATGTTTTATAGTTAAAATATGTCAATGAATAATATAAAGACTATAAAAATTGTCAGTTTTTAAAGTCAAAAATAACTAATTTAAACAATTGAAAAAATATATACAAGAATATTTTATTGGTTCTACCGGGTACCACTCGTCTATAAAATCTAAAGGCTGACTAAACTCAGTGTTATATAAAATTTTATGCTGGGTTCCACAAAGTATTGTCAACAAATTTGATGTGACAATGATTTTAAAGATCGCTTTTCAAGCTAAATTTTGCTGAGGCGTTTTCATAGCCTCAAATATAATTACCTTTTATAATTTAAATATTTTTTTTTTCAAACAGTAGTGTAATTTGCTCCCAATCGGTTATTTCATCTTTAAAAATACAATTTTTAGTATCATTACCTAATTATCTTGATTCCTTACATAATTTCAATTTTTAAACATTTTTGTGAGAAATAAAATCTAAATTTATTGATTACTTCTTGAACTGAATTTCTAGAGACCGGTCGCTTCACTAGCTATTTGGGGACAAATTACTTTACTCTTAAAACTTTCATTTCACCTTATTAATCGGTTATTTCATTTTTTTATCTTTTCTTGGTGTTTATTGGTTAAATTAATTTTATTAATTAATTTAAGAACCTGCATTATAAAGAACAGGCGATTTTATCGTCAGGGTTTTTTATAATCAGGAGTAGTGTATTTTTGGTGCTTAGCTTCCTGTTTCATAAGTTTAGCGAGGCTTCACCTCGCCCCACTTCTTGAAACTATCAGGAACTTTGCGTTTAATTTTATGTATTCTGTATTAAATGTATTAATTTAAATATATAATTTGAAATATCAAATTGTCATTATTACTTTAGTTTCAAAATTAAGCCCGACTTGTGGAACTAGGTGGGCCCAGCGGTTCCGAATTTACTTAAACTTAAATAAAATAAATAACTACTTAGATACAAAAAAAATTAGCAAGTGGGTTTATTGCTCAGCATGTGTATAGAAAAATGTTATTTGAACTGAAAATTAAATAAAATTTTTTTTTTTTAATTTCATACACAGCTTGAATCGAATGTCCTCTGTCCGAATTGATTAGATTACTTTGACGCAAAAATCCATCTCAGGATCAAAATTACGTTTTGGAGCGTGTATTAGTCAGGAGGGGAAGGTAATAGTATTCAGTTTCAGAAACCAGATTTTTTTTCATGCGGTTTTCATAAATAGCTACAGAAACTATCTAGGGGAGTTTTAGAGTATATTTCATTACGCTATCATAACATGGGGCTGCAGTTTCAAAATTCCTGAGATTATTTCAGTATAGATCTATTTTTCATCTTAAATTGTTTGGAAATTTATAAATATGGTTGAGAAAGGGGTCATGCCACCAACCAATGATTTTTTTCAGTGGAAATAAAAAAGACGTGTCGTGAAACTAGTTATGTATAACACAATAAAATCAGTCTTTGTTTATTATTATTTAAATAAAAAGAAAACAAGTTAACCACTATTCAATTATTAAAAAAAAAAAAAAAAAAACAACAACAACAACAATATAATTGCCAACGAAGGAATCGAGCTAGAGACCTTTGCGTTATTAGCATAACACTCTAATCAATTGAGCTAAGTGGCCAGTTCGTACCCCGTATTCTCATGGAAAAGACGTCACTCATTTATGAACGCATTTGTGTCATTCTTTTATTTTTCGTTTCATTTATTTTACTCCCTAAATCGTCGAGGTGGCACATAAGAAGTTTCATTTCAAAAACTATCTCTAGTATTATTTTTATTTTTACCTCCTATATTGTGCCAAATATTAGGCAGAATATATAAGTTTACCCGGCCCTATACCACATACATAAATTATTAAACGTTTAATGCCTAGCCTCATCCGTATTCATATTTTATTACCAAACATTTGCTATACCCAATAAAAAAGAAATAAATGCATCGAACAAATAAAAAGTATCTCTCAATACTCATTTAAATTCAATCAATACAAACGTACAAAATTCTTCTTAATTCCAAAACACGTTAAATTTTTTTCGGTATTAGCTACGAGTAGTAAAAGTCTCATTTATAATTAAGACAAAGCATAATTCTTGATTTCTATTTCTTTTACATGATTATCAATAACTAGCGACCCGGTCCGTCTTCGCACGGGTAGCACTAATTGTCTAATTTTCTATAGGCATAAAAGATAAGAATCATTATCATAAAATTCTCAATGTGTATTGAATTCGCACTCATTCAATCGCTTTTAATAGTGAATGTTTAAAAATTGAAGAAAAATCAAAACTGCCAAAAAACAAAAAATAATTATGTTGATCAGATCGCTATCAAACTTCACAGGATCACTCGCTATTCTGAAGATTGCTTAAAAAATTCATCAAAATCGGTCCAGCTGTTTTAGAGTCCATAGGGAACATACATACAAACATCAATTTTAATATATATTGATAGATATTGAAAATTATCCATTTGTATAAAAGTCGGCCAAATATCAACTCTATACAGAACTATCTGTAATCTTAATACAATACAACCATCTATCTATCTATGCGCTATACACAGAAAGTTCCATACCTGCAATATATAGGTACTACTAATTTATAATAAATTACTTAGCTAGTGAACTCGCGTTTATCTCAGAATCCTCTGGAAATAAACTTATTGTGGCAAATTTAATGCTGGGTTTATGACACTAAACTAAAACTAAAAGTACTTTTAGTTCTAAATTAACATAGAAATCGCGGTATATTTAAATGCCAACTGTACTTTAAAAGTAGTTTTATCTTCGAAAACTACATCAGAAACCCAGCATTAATTGTGAAGCCAAATTTCTAAATCTGATGATTCTAGGACACTTACTTTATTCCAATATCTGTATATAATAAAATTTAGTTTATATATATAATATTTTTATCGTACTCAGCTGAAACCACCAATAATATTCGTACTGATAACATTTTTAACATCACCTCTTGAATATCACGTTCATTTTTCCCATACTGTATAATAAAAAGTGTCGAACAACGCTGAACGTGACGGAAAACCATTATGTGACAATTTTGAAACAAAACTGTAAAGCCAACAATAAATACGTATATTCGTGAGATTCTCAAACCGTGTTACAAAATACACGAGAAATGGGTATTTCAATGTCTATGTTTACTCACAACTATTAAGAACGATCTTAATACCAATTTTTCAGCGCATACTTGCACACTTTAACGATACTTAGCTCAGCATTGTTAAGCCTTAGTTAACACATCTAACTAAGCCGCGTAAATGCTTTATTTGACTTTAGTTTAGGCTACTACGCAGGTTTAAGACAAACACGAAACTTAACCGATAAAACGCGAAGTATAAAAGCAAGCCCCCTTTAGATACAACTAACCTCAGTAGGGGGGGTGCCGTCATCCGGCGGATCTGTCAATTGATCACGTGCAGGCAACGGCTGTTGTTTATAAACTTTAATGACAGTATATAACAAATGTCAAAGAAATCAAAAAACTGAATATTGATGTTATTTGCAAGAAATTGAATTTTTAAGGTATAGGAGATTTATACAGGAGAAAACCGAACGTGGGGAAACCTCCATTGTGCAAATTAGTTACGATCAACGATTACTTTGGCCACATATGAGACTAGGTGCCATGGTAACGCTGACTAACCATTATTTAATAACAATAGCTAGTAATGAATAATTATAAAACCAGTTAAAATAAATTCTTTAATATTAAATGAATTTATTTTTATTAATGAAACAATGTTTTATTAAGAAAATATTTTTTTTAATTAGTAATTAATTAAACGAGACAAACAGTTAAAATAAAACATTAAAGCAAATGATCAAATAAACCTCCATTTTGAATTAAGCAGTGGCTTAGTCGGTTATAAAAACTTTGTCACACTTTGTCTAACATTAGGTACATGAGTCACCGTCTCGAATAGATTTCATTATGTAAATAATCCCGAAGAAATATTTCGTTTGGAGCTAAATCCTACCACCACGGTCTAACCAACTGATGAAGGTTCGATTCAAAAGCTGTCTAACATCTGCAAAATAATGAGCATGCGCACCATCTTGTGAAGCCACACAGAATCAACTATGTCATCTTATAATTTTGCGAGAACAGGACAAATTTTTTTAGCAGCAATGCTAAGTACACCTGATCAGTTAGAATACCTTCGATAAAATGCATTATTAGTGTATTTGCCATATGGCAACATGCACTATTGGCGTCGGTCGGATGGCGGGACCTAGGGGTCGGACCAAAATTTTTCGACGTTTCATAACCTCCTAAACACTTTGGCACCATTTTTAAAAATGTTTATATATATATATATATATATATATGTGTGTGTGCGGGCAATAACTTTCGAAAGAGTTAATTGATTTTAACGAAATTTGGCCCACGTGTTGAAATCCATCACCGCAAGAAGCCTATTTAAAATGGGCGTAATCGGGTCATTTTAAGGGTAGTTTTTAGGGGTTGAAAAACGTTTTTGGGCCCCAAAATACCGAAAAAATTCTCAGAATCGTTTCAAAATTGACATTTAACCCTCCAGTAGTAATTAAAAAGTGTCCCTAAAATTTTAATAAAATCGGCCCGACGGGACCGGACTTACAAATTTTATGAAAACACTACTTTGCAGATAGTGAATTATTTACTGAAAGTTGTATATAATTTGGTATAGAAGTTCGATTGATAATAATATTGCAATTAAGAAAATAAATGTTATTTTAAGGGTGCATTAAGGAGTCAAATTTTTTATTTTGCCCAAAAACCAACATAAGTTCGCATAATAAAGCCACACTGCCTGTATTATCAAATACACTATATTGTCGGCAGGGTTTTGGCACTGCGACCCGGGTTTTTAGTGTATTTGCCATATGGCAACATACACTATTGGCGTCGGTCGGATGGCGGGACCTAGGGGTCGGACCAAAATTTCTCGACGTTTCATAACGTCCTAAACACTTTGCCACCATTTTTAAAAATGTTTATATATATATGTATATATATATATATATATATATATATATATATATATATATATATATATATATATAGGTATATATGTGTGCGGGCTATAACTCTCGAAGAAGTTAATTTATTTTAACGAAATTTGGCACACATGTTGGAATCCATCATCGCACGAAGCCTATTTAAAATGGGCCCAATCGGGCCATTTTAAGGGTAGTTTTTAGGGGTTGAAAAATGTATTTGGAGCCCAAAATACCGAAAAAATTCTCCGAATCGTTTCAAAATTGATATTTAACCCTCTGGTAGTAATTAAAAAGTGTCCCTAAAATTTTAATAAAATCGGCCCGACAGGACCGGACTTACAAATTTTATGAAAACACTAGTTTGCAGATAGTGAATTATTTACTGACAGTTGCATATAATTTGGTATAGAGGTTCAATTGATAATAATATTGCAATTAAGGAAAAAAATGTGATTTTAAGGGCTGTATTAAGGAGTAAATTTTTTTATTTTGTCCAAAAACCAACTTAAGTTCGCATAATAAAGCCACACTGCCTGTATCAGCAAATACACTATATTGTCGGCAGGGTTTTGGCACTGCGACCCGGGTTTTTTTTATTTGTAACTAAACTTCAATAACTAAACTGTCAAATGAACAGCAATATGCATTTGTTACTGTATACGTACACCATGGTAACTATGGCAACGACCTCTGAATAGAGGTAAAAGCAATCTCTGATCTTAACTAATTTGCACTGTGTACTTTTCCCTATGTTCGGTTTCCTGTGATACACCCTGTATAGTTCTTGTTAAATATAAATGATATTTTTGATATTGTAATTATAGGTTGATAATAATACGAACGGTCTGCCAGCTAACGTCATTTCCGCACTTACTTGGCCAGATGGTACGAGGAAACCTCTGTAATCTACCAGCCTTGGGTTATAGCCCGGTATATGTAAACAAAATTCACGTTCAAGCGAGAGAAAACGCGAACAAAAATTACAAAATTTATAACACAGCAACGCAGTTACTCATGGCTGCGAACTATTATTAGGTAAACATGTAGTGTGTGACAATAGGTCTGACCTTGCCCGAGGCAAATCAACCAACCGCGATGATGATGTTCACTACATCTGATCGTCTAGAGTTGGGAAAAGTTGATCTTTTTAGTGATCTGCGTTTTTGCATCGGGAACCGTGTAAGATCTGACTCCCTGAACCGGTTAAAAAAGATCTGATTTCTGAATATGGCACGCGGTATGCTTTTGAATGACAAGCATTTTTACGTGTAAATTCTAAAATACATTTTTCATTAAAAATTAATTTATAAAAAATGTTTCAAACATTCTCATTATGTTGTCAAAGAGACAGATGTAAAAAGATGCAACAAGCAAGGATTTGGTATACCTCAGAATAGAACACAGCTGTTTTCAGACTGGTACAGAAGTGTCATGTGCACAGAGTATATGCTTCTGTGTGTTAAACGTTTCACTCGGTTACTGATCCGTTGAACTGTCGGGTCAAAAAAAAAGGGAATCGGTTCTCACAGAGTGCGATCTTTGAACCGGTTCAGAACTGAGTACCCAAACGTACACAGTTCGCGTATCGAGGAGTCACCGACGATCATAATTCTGTCTGCTCTCCCAAGTGTCGCTAGTTGCCATGCATGTACAAGGAAATTAGAAACATTGAACTGATTCTCGAGACCATTTTCAGCAGAATTTTTAGTGTATTTGCCATTAGCGTCGGTCGGTGTATGTGTGTGTGCGGGCGAGAACTTTCGAAAGTGTTAATTGATTTTAACGAAATTTGGCACACATGTTGAAAACCATCACCGCCTATTAAAATGGGTCCAATCGGACAATTCTAAGGGTGGTTTTTAGGGGTTAAAATTTTTTTTTGGGCCCCAAATACCGAAAAAATTATCAGAATTCTCAATATATTTACGTCCGTTATAATTAATAAGTTTTTTTATTTTTTAACGGGAAATTGGACAATTCAATTGTAATATAGTTAATAAAGTTAAACTAAATTTAGTTTAACTATATTAACTATATTACAATTGAATTGTCCAATTTCCCGTTAAAAAATAAAAAAAAATATCAGAATTGTTTCAAAATTGAAATGTAACCCTTTACTAGCAATTAAAAAGTGCCCCTAAAATTTTAATAAAATCGACCCAACAAACTGGACTTACAAATTTTATGAAAACACTACATTATAGTTTGCAGAATTAGTGAGTTTAGTACTGAAGGGCGGATTTCTTTAATGTAAAATATGTTCGATTGATAATAATATTGCAATTAAGAAGAAAAATATTATTTTAGGAAATGTATTAAATGTGTTAAATTTTTCAATTTGCACACAAAAAAACCACACTGCGTGATACACTATATCAGCGTCGGACTGGCCATATAGTTGAGGTGGCGTTTGCCAGCCGGGCCCCAGCCTGCGCGCGCCCCCCAAGCCCCATAAGCCAGGCGGTAGGTAGGATAGAGGACCCACGCAGGCTAGGTCCCAGCTCTTGCGACCTAAATGTAAACTAGATCAGATAATTCGTTCATACAATTAGAGAGAAATGAAATAGAAAAATATCCCATCTACCATTATCCAGTCTCGGGTTCCGGGCTTATGGAGCCACCTGGGCCTTTCCGGCCCTGTCCGACCCTGCACTATATTGTCGCCAGGGTTTGTCACTGCGACCCGAGTTTTTTTTCTTATTCTTACTGAATAAAACAATTATATCTAGTCGTGTGTTAAATTTCAAGTTGATCGAGCATAATTGTCAGGACACTCAGCACGTGTTGCTGGTAATAGATCATCTAGATTCCAGCATGGTTCCTTTATCCTAAATGGATATAATAAGATTATTTTGTCGAAAGTAAAAAAATAAATGTACATTTATTTATAATTTGGACATAGCGTTCTGTTAAACCACAACATTGTTTTTTATGTGTTTTGTATTGAGTCTTTGGATTTCTTTGTTATTTGAATTTTCCTTAAAAAAAAAACCAGATGTAGACTATATATTATTACGTTACAACAAAAAAGTAATGAGCAGAAAGTGAAAATAACTATTTGCTCTGTGCAGTTATATAATTATCTCTCAAAATTTTTAGTTCTCTGAAGTGTGGTTCTTACACGGGGTCAAGTAGTTAAATCTATAACTACCCAAATATAAATAGGTATCTTTGAACTATTCTTGAATTTTATAGCAGGTTGTTTCAAAAGATGAGATTCAAAATTTTAATGAGAAAAAAAATTCGATAAGTTAGCGAACGTTCATATTATTATGATAAAATTTATAACGCTCTCCTCGTGGAACTCACTATAAAATGAATGTCGTTCAAGTACGTCATATATATAGAGTTAAAAATAAAGATCGAAAAATATAGGCGTGTACAGTATAAAGTTAAATGAATTGTTACGCAATAGTTTACAGTCGATTAACAAAATTGTGAAATATTCTTAAAATACATAATTATATGTTTTAAGTTTAAGCAGGGATTTCTTATTTTCATAGTACTCCTAAAGCAAAGTTTCCCAAAGTGGGCGATATCGTTCCCCCCGGTCGGCGCTGGAACCATCCATGAAGGTGGTAGTATTTTCAGAAGCACTTGAAGAACATTGCATAAAAAGAGGGGGGCAGCGAAAGCATAAAGAAAGAAGAAAATGTTTTTTTTAAACCTTCTGAACATGTTTCATCTTGTGTGTACGTGTATAATGCAATTAAGTTCGGAAGTGATTACATTACTTGCTAACTAAACACATAAAATAAGTTTGGAAATCCCTGACCTAGAGAGAAAAATGGACGTGGCATCGAAGTAAAAAATAGTTGCTCAACAGAAAATCTATTCAAGTTATCAATATACCTTGGACGCTGATCTAGTAGCTTTATATAAGAGGCGATGTATGTATGTTATCTATGAACTCCAAAACGGCTGGACCGATTTCGATGAAATTGTCAGGTAATCTTTAGATGAACCCAACGGGTGATCCTGTGAAGTTTGGTAGCGATCGGATTTTTCTCCGATTTCTGAACAAGAACATTCACGTTTAAAAGCGATTGAATTCGCGCAAATTCAATACACGTTGAGAATTTTATGATAATGATTTTCATCTTTTATGGCTATAGACAATTAGTGCTACCCGTGCGAAGCTGAACCGGGCCGCTAGTAATTAGTAAAGGACGATAGGAAATCACATTTAAATTTAAAATAAAGTTGAAATCATCATCGAGTTTTAGCACATTTTTGAGACGCGTTACGAGTACGTTCTGTATCTAATAAAAAAAGGAATTCATAGAAATTAAAATACTCTAAACGAAGCTTTTTGTCGATAACTTAAGAAATGTTTTGAAGTTAGACTTCTTTTGGCGCATTATGAAAAACTGATTAGTGTAAGATTAGAACTAACAGGATGAAGTTGCTCACAGAGAAACGACACCATTAGAATAAAGATAGAGACCATGTTCACATGCGTGTAGCGTCGAATAATTGTATTTATTCTAAAATCACTCCAATCCTTTTATTATTTTATTTCAATACATTATTTGCGTCCAAATTTGTAATCGCGCATAAGAAGTAAATTACTTCTAACAAGCGTACGTAAGTAGGTACATTTTTTATATATTCAAAATCCCCCTCCCGTTTAAATTGAAAATTACATCATTCCAAATTTTTTCACCGTCATATTACTCATAAATATCTGCGATTAACACATATTACATTAAATAAAAAATGGAACTAATTACTTGTTAGTGCATAGGCCATTCAGCTAAAAAAAATGTATAGTTATTATTATTTGGTATAAATAGTCCCAACCCTAGTATGAATGTACCTGCAGATGTAAAGGTTACACGGACATGGGATACTTTACCTTAACACATTTCTATTGCAGGAACTGTTAAATGATTCAAGAGTGTTCGAGTTCTTGTTTACACACTACGACACGGGCTCACATAAGTCGCCGTTAATAATGTAGACGCACCTTTAGACAAGAAGCAGTGTCGGGAACGAACTAGCCCACAATATAATCTATAGTACCTATATTATACAATCGGTATTAACATCGAACTAACAATAAGTGGTTAACCGTCGACAATATTTATTTAAAGCGTTAGAAATATATACTTTTATTTTGTCCCTCGTATGACGTAAGTTTGCAGTCATTTGGTATATTATCAGTCAACTGCCAAAACGATCGGGTTACTGTCCAGAAACCTTCACAAACATTTTCATATTGAACTAATGATGAGCAAAAAAGCAAGAACAAGACCAAGATTCTGTTTACACTAGCAAGACCAGGACCAAGACCGAGTATGCAAGACCAAGACCAAACAAATAAGGACAAGACCAACACCAAGATCGAACAAATAGCACGACCAAGACCAAGACCGAGTATGCAAGACCAACACCAAATATGCAAGACTATTGCTAAATAATATAAATTTTAAAAATGTTGCTTGTTTTGTCTTCTTACTGACTTTTGGGGGAAAATTAAATAATATTTCGGTTAGTGGAAGTGTAGTTTCTTCTCTATTTGAACAAGAAAAATTGGCAAAAAAAATCTAGTCATCTAAGACGATTATAAAGTGTAAAAATAGGTTATTTAAGGTGGGGAAAGGATTTTTAGTCATATTAAAAATAACGCATTTTTTAAATGAACAAAAAGGATACCTACATATAGACAATTGATTTTTAAAATGTTCATGATTGCAATAAAATAAATTGATCTATTGGTTAATTATTATTAATTGTGAGTTATATATAATTTAAACCTTTAATAGTCTTTTATAATGATAGTGTTTAAAAAATTAATAAAAAAATGTACCAGATCAAATGAGCATGATCAAGACTTAACCTGCAAGACCAAGACCAAGACCGAATAAGCAAGAACAAGACCAAGACTGACACTCAGTCTTGGTCTTGTTTTGCTCATCACTATATTGAACATTTGTAGGGTGCTCGGTAGTGAGTTTTCGATACGGGGTTACCCTCATTCGGCCGCATCATGAAAAGAATCGTGCAATAATTTTATTATGTATTTCCATAACCGTGATTCCCACAAAAATTTGGGGATAATAAAATTCCCAATTATTAAATTTTTGACGTAGCAATAATATTAAAAAAGTTATTAAAACTTATATTGTATAATTTAAATAAAAACATTTTATTACTAACAATATCATGTTATCTATAAATGCCAGCAATATTTTATCATTTCATATTGAATGTGTAATTTGTCTTTTGTATTGTATTCTTTATTTCTTCATATAATAAAGAAAATCGCATTAAAATCAGATCACTTATTGAAGATTCATGATGTCACAGATACAACAAAAATAATACACTTCTTTTCAAGATGACGGCCAATTGGGAGTATACCGTCCGTTCCGAAAACTCAGTTTTAAACTCACCTCCGAATCCTACCTACCTACGATTTCAAAATAAAAAATCGCTGCCTACCCAAAACGCACACGCGAATCACGTCCTACGTCCCACGCGTGATTCGCTACAGTTTAATTAGTCCTTACTGTATACCCTGTATCTTTAATAGTTTAGAATCGTTGTTGTACGAAGCCAACTTTCGGTAAATGAATAAATCATAGTCGATGATAGTTTTGAATAACACAAATAACAATGATATGGGACCGGTCCTGCTAGGTATATGGTTAAGGGTTAGCAGGAGAGAAAATAACGTGTGTGTGTGTGTGTGTGAAAGAGAGAGAGAATTGTGAGTCGCGGCGCACAGCAGGTGACGATGGTGTCGAGGGGCGGCGGCATCACGGACTATGCAAGGGACGGTGGATCACGCGGTCTGTCTGCGAGTCGGTCGGGCGCGGTCAGAGGTCGAAGTAATTACCTTCCATATACACATAAACATTACACTACAACAGCGTACGCATACAAAGCCACAGTTGTGTTAGTCTTGCGGACATGACGCAACGCCATGCTACTTATAATAATCTTGCTGTCATTACGTAGGTACACTAGCCGTGTTTATCCAGCGTCGTCCGCAAACGACAGTCTCCTGTTATCATAGAGTAATGAGATATAGCCAAGAACCAAGGTCATTAAATACACAGGTCACCTCGTTAATGAAGGACGTCAGCTAGAAGACCGTTCAATATTTTTATCGACCAAGCAATATCAATTGACAGTCCACCACTATCCAACGGAACGAGGTCACCTCTGTTCGCCAAGAATCTTTTCAATTTCAACTGAGTTTAATATATGAGAACCATTTGCAACAGAAATGTCTCTAGGTCATTTAGTTTTAAATAACAAAATAACACCTGGCAGGGAAATTACAAATGGATTGGTAACATTTTTTCTTTTGCTTTTCTTACTAATGCAAAAGGAGTCATTTTACTAGCGCTATATAGAAGTGACAAGCAGCTATTTTATAAGGAGTCTTGCAAAAACATATTTTTGCACACCGTTTTAAAAGAATTGCTTTTCATACCTGTATAGCAGTCATCAAATGACACATTTAACACTAGTATGATGGAAAATAAAGAATTATTCTCTAGTAATAGTGATATGCAACACGAGACACAGTTCTTTATTAGGAGTTCCTCAGCACAGGCTAACACTGTATCAAAGTAGTGTATACTACAACTGTGTTTGTTTTTATAAGCTGCCTATCTCCCTAAAAAATATTAAAAATATAAATAGCTTCAAGCGAGCTGTTGAACCCTTTTTTATTTCTAAATCTGTTTATTCTATTAATGAGTATCTGTCGCAATGACAATGACTGTGAATTTTTTTAAATTTTCAAATTTGTATTTTCTTAATTTTTTAAATTGTTTTGTTATATTCAATTTATTTACAACTTATGTACCAGACGACGTGCCTCCTGTTTCTACAGTGTTTTTATCGGTAAATATATTATTATTATTACTAAGTAAAAGAAACCTAATCGTATTACCATTTCCATAATTAATCATAGTTCAACCGCATGCGATTACAACGCAGTCTGCAATTAGAAGTGAAAGTATTCAAAATTGAACTGTTAAAAATGTAGTGAAAACCAGCTGTTTTATAGGGAATACGTGCATAAAATGTAGTATGTACCCCAAACGTAATGCTGTTATGAGTCGTGTTCTGTCACAACTCGTACATAATAACTGCATTCATATTCTAGATACAAAAACTTTGTATAAATTTAAGAAATTCCCAAAAATATCTTGGTTATAAGCATGTTTCTATAAGACGAGATACGATTCGGTCAGTCCATGGGTGTATGTTCGAAGGTGTGTTATACTGTATTAATCGCACACAAATTCCAGAAGCAGTTCTTGCACATCCATCATCACGAGTTGCACTAGCTAAGCCAGGTACCTTACACTCGATCAATTTTACCTGTGCTTATTCACAGTACGTTCACTGTACATTAAAATGTTCACTCCGCTATCGATTTTGACAAGTGATCATCAATTTAGCAACATTCCGACAGTTCTTAAAACATGTTTCTTTAAAGGCCAACGCACACATGCTACTTTTTTGTACCACAATCGTGCATTTCAATCGCTCGTAGATGGTCATATGCAACAGCCACATTACTCGCTAAAATACACAACTATGAAAGGTGAAGGTAAGGAGAACTATCTCAATGTTAGCAAAAATGTTCCTCGAATACCAGAAAATGAAGATGGCACTGCTGTTCCAAAAGGAAAGAGACATCAAAGTTGTTAGAGCAGGAACATACTAAAAAAACCCGGGTCGCAGTGCCAAAACCCTGCCGACAATATAGTGTATTTGCTAAGACAGGCAGTGTGGCTTTATTATACGAACTTAAGTTGGTTTTTGGGCAAAATAAAAAAATTTACTCCTTAATACACCCCTTAAAATAACATTTTTTTTTAATTGCATTAATATTATCAATCGAACCTCTATACCAAATTATATACAACTTTCAGTAAATAATTCACTATCTGCAAACTAGTGTTTTCATAAAATTTGTAAGTCCGGTCCTGTCGGGCCGATTTTATTAAAATTTGAGGGACACTTTTTAATTACTACTAAAGGGTTAAGTGCCAATTTTGAAATGATTCTGAGAATTTTTTCGGTATTTTGGGGCCCAAAAACATTTTTCAACCCCTAAAAACTACCCTTAAAATGCCCCGATTACGCCCATTTTAAATAGGCTTCTTGCGGTGATGGATTTCAACACGCGGGCCAAATTTCGTTAAAATCAATTAACTCTTTCGAAAGTTATTGCCCGCACACATATATATATATATATATATATATACGTATATATATAAATATATATATATATATATATATATATATATATATATACATATATATATAAACATTTTCAAAAATGGTGCCAAAGTGTTTAGGAGGTTATGAAACGTCGAGAAATTTTGGTCCGACTCCTAGGTCCCGCCATCCGACCGACGCCAATAGTGTATGTTGCCATATGGCAAATACACTAATAAAGAAAGATGTACATCCGCCTCCTGAAGGCGCCGTTTTTTAAATATTAAATACATAATGGCCACAAATGCCTTAAGTGGTTTCACAATTAATTTGCAATTTAAATTTTGATATTTCACTTTTTTAACTATTTATGGCTCTGACTCGTCTTTGGCTAGTAGCATTCTTAACTTTGCCAACAACGGCTAAGTTCATATTGAATCCCACTGGTTCAATAGTGTCACTATTTTGCTGCTTTTAGGTGACCACTTTTTCAGTGTAATACCCATAAAATATTGTTCCACTATCCATACACAAAATTAATGAACACGAACGCCCAATCGTCGGTTGCAAAAAACATTGTCAGACTATCTTAGAACCCATACTATCTCACTATCTATACATATATAAGCGAAAAATGACTCACTGACTGACTGACTCATCACGAAATCTCCGAAACTATAGGTCCGATCGACTTGAAATTCAACACAGTTACTCCTCTTACCATGAATACGCGTACTAAAAACGGGTTTTAAGCAAATCCTATCCCAAATAAATTTTTCATAATTTTTCATTTTTGCAGGTGACGTCACGTAGTATACTGTGAGCCGTGGGTTGCATGCATTTCATACAAACAACTGACTTCTGCTTAAAATGCTATAAGATTAGAAATTAATATTTCTCTGGAGAAATGACAGATTCGTCGAAATAGTTCGAAATGAAATCAATATCACTCTAAATTCACGAGCTTGATGTGACAATCAATTAATTGTATCCACTATTTCTTTTGTAGCCGTAACGACTACACCGTATATAATTAACTATTCAATCACAGCACGGTTGACCGATTTTCAGCAGTTACTATAACATTATGCTATTTCGTGCTATAAAAAACTGAATTCAGAGTATTTCGATTTTAATTTAGTCAAGGACACACGCAGAAATAATGCACTGCAGTATACTGACAAAAACAAAAACATTTTTAACAAAGAAAAATATGTTGTTTATAAACAACGATTAATTTTTTCATGATCCACATAAATACTGTTGCCTAAATTAAGCAATAAATATTATATTATGCAATTTTATTTTTGTGTTATTGTGTAATAATAATGCTATACTGTTTGCATACAATTCAAAAAATATAACGTCAACTGGCCAGAGAGAAAACATTCATATTTATAAGTTTCCGGTCCGGTTTTACCGGGTTGATTATGATGTGGCAACGAAATCAAGAGTAAAAAACTTTAAAAAAAATTGAACCACCCTCAAAAAAGGCCTCTAATAAGCATAAAATAACAAAGTATGAGTATTGAGGTATGAGTATGAGGTCGGCAACTATATAATAGAATTAAGTACATAAAAAATTAAATTGCCGCCGACCGTAAAACTTGGTTATTTTACGATTTTAGTAGCCTTTTTTGAAGGAGATTCAATTTTTTTTTAAGTTTTTTTATTTTTTACATTTTAGGGGCTTTGCAAAACGTAGGTTACGCGTAATTAACAGTCTTTTCCTTAATATTTAAATACTAATTTAGAAAAGAAAACTACTAAAACAAATTAAGTAAAACTTATGTCAGACCACCCCGAAGGTATTTCCTATTAAATAGAAAAAGAAACATCAAAACATATTTATAAATGCCGGAATATGAGGTAACATATATCAAAAACATGCTTTTACAATCAGCTGACAACGGCTGAACCAATTTAAAATAATTATATGGTATCAATCGGTAAACATTTTTCTAATCAAAATATATAAATATATATTATACATGACATGTCATATCATGATGAAACAAAGTGCAGAGCTCGATCGCAAATTTTGAAAGAAAATCGATCAATTAGCTTTTAAATTAACTGGTAACAAACAAATTAAAACGGGCAGACAAAAACTTTAAAATCTTCTGAAATGGAAAAATGGGCGTTTTACAACATTTGTGTATTGCCTCAAAATTTTGTACGTGTACCTTTTGTGAAGAGTTACGTTTTCGATATTTTCACAAATAATCACATTTTTTTTCGAAAATCAATTTAAAGGATTTTATATTCTCGCCAAATTGTTAATAATAAAGTAAGTTGATTTTATTTTAGTTTGAAGCAGAGCTGATTCGCGAAATCAAATTTTTGATAGCTTCATAAATGAAAGTTCTTTAGAGTGCACATTTCCTGGAACTCACTATATATTCAAATATCTACAGTCTACACACTATATAGCGATGCACATCGTAAAATACAAAAATTCAATTCTGAGTTCAATTATCGATAGTCGGAAACGATGCAATAATGTGAGGTAATACTTAATTGTGTTTTTTCTCTCCGCGCATTTCGATTAAACTAAACGCCATACTTTATAGTCCGTAATTTAATTATTACAAAACGAACTCGTTATAATACAAACGTGCAATAATTAAATAGTTGAATATAGTGTCGTAATGCATTATATTCTATAACGAGCTGTGCCATTATGTTTAAAATGAGCCCCAGTGAGTATAAACAAGCAAACGAATATAATACCATTTCGCACGAGTTATATATGTCAATTTTTGCACGTATCTCCTATAAAATAGCTATTTTTAACTTCATTTTTAAAATTTTCGTCAGTTCATTTTTGAGCAAACAATATCTAATAGTAGGTTATAAAAAATATACTGTGTATTTCATACTACACACTACAGTATTTTTGTAAAAAAAAAACAAAAAAAAAAGTAATGATAGCACCGACCACCGTGATAGAACCTACCACCCTTAGGTTCTACCTCGCAGTCACCTTAGCGCATTCTTCTACAGTCGGTTTATATAGTATAGGGCAGGGGCTCCCAAAATTATTCAGTTCGCGGCGTACTTACAGGTTTAGAATTTTGTCTCGGCGCCCTAGCTAGTCGAAATAGCGTAAAATGATACTACATGAAGCTGAGTTTTTGTATTTATATTGACACACAAGTATACATTTATTACTTAAGAAAAATTGTTTATTTTGTAGCCGCAAATACAAGTTTAGTTTCTGGAGAATGGTAAACAGGAAGGCCTCGCGGCGCCCCTCTTTACTCACTACGGCGCACGAGGACGCCGCGGCGCTAAGGATATCGAAAAAATATCGATATATCGATATTTTTTATTTGATATATCGATATTTTTGGACGATATTTAATATTTCGATATATCGATATAAAATTCCGAGTATCGAAAACAATATTTTTTTCCAGTAGCAACACTTGTATGTACTAACGCGACTTACTATTGCCGTTTAATTTTTCCGAAAATGTCGAACTGAAAAAGAAACAATGTTTTTGGAACATACTTTTAAATGCGTTCCAAAAACAACAACTGTGAATAAAGCACATGTAAAACACGTTTCTTTTTCACCGGATTTTTCGATATTTTCGGAATAATAAACAGTCAAAATAACTATTCATGCAATATTTCATTTCATTTCTACAACATCTGGAATATTTTTAATTATTTCGATTTACACCTCATGCTGTACCAACAATTTTCTGTCGAATGTCACCTCTGGCACGCATCCGATAGGTTCACCTATCACCATCCCTGGCTTTATTAATTATTCGATTAATCTTAAAAATTGTCTGCTCCTAAATGTATTAATTAGACATTTAATTAATAAACAAAAAAAATTCTTATCGTTGTTTTTGATTTCAGATAAATTTTTATTAGTTGATTTACTAGAAATAATGTCCGTTAATTGCTATTTGAGATTATATTAGGCTAGACAATATGTACTTATACTAAATTTCTTCGAGTGCCAATGTTCCCTTTCAAATTGGACCGATATATCGATATTTTTTTAAAAATATATCAGTACCGATATCGATACTTGAAAAAATATCGATACGATATATATCGATACTTTTTGGCACTTCCGACATCCCTACGCGGCGCACACTTTGGGAACCCCTGGTATAGGGTATATTGCGACACGCTCGTTACATTTTCCATCTCAAGAATGAATTTTACCTTACTGTGTCAAGTTTACTTAAAAAAACAATTGACAGACAATGATTTACTAAATATAGGGCGACCAGTTTTGTTTTACTTTATTGCACTAGTGCGTAATGAGTGACACTTCATACCTGAATGTAAAGTAGCTATTTTATACAGGGTAGTGCACTAAATCCGTCAAGTACCAACTCCGTTTGCATACAGGGCTCCGCCGTATTTGTAGCTATTATATTATTAATTATATTATACAAGTTTTTGGAGCTCGTTTCTCAAAAATGTCCGAACCGATTTTTATGAAACCGAACGATTTGAATAAATAGAAATAAACGGGACTAAAAAATAATCGATCAGGTTAATTGACAATGAAAACAATGAAGCGTGGCGAATCGACCCCGCAACGTCACTGAGAATAATATTTTAATGCTTTGCTCTGTGTCGTTCATTAATCATGCACACAACAAATCCTGTTTGTTATTAATTAAGTGTTTAATAATGACTGTTAATTTTGTACACACCTGTCATCGCGCATTAAATTCACAGCCGTTGTTACATAAAACGTTGTCATTGTACTGTTGGTTCATCAAAAACCTGTGCCTCAGTAAAAAACTTTTTAATGATAAGCTTTTATATGTGCAAAAACGAAATTTTTGATTAACTACTTTAGTGACGTATCTTTTTGAAAAATTTAAGAAATCGAGGGGAAGTAGAGTAAACAAATAAAGTAGACTGAAGTTTATAGTGTGTTGCATTCTGATTCGCAAAATAGTAAGACAAGGATGAACGGCTTGAATCTGACGTTTAAAATTACGAAGAATTGAAATATAAAATAATTTATGTAATTTTTGATAAACAAAAGGTAGGAACTTATAATATATATTTCATGTAAATTCAGAAAGGAAAATATTAAATATAATATTTTCTATCTTCAGATATCAAAACAATTTTCGGATTAAACATTTTTTAAATACAAGTATCTGCTGAAACGTCACATAATGTGAAGGTACGATATTGATATACTACAGACAATTCATATTAAAAATGTTTTTCTGTAGATTATAGTATGTAAATAAAACTATGGTATGAATGTGACGATCTGTCCATGTGAGAATTTTCACATGACACAAACATCAAAGTGTCCTTAAAATCTGTAATAATTTCGCCGTAATTATAATATTAAAGAAGCTAAACTTCTTACGTGCGCTTATGAGGGTGAGGCTCATTATAATTTTTTTATAATTTAGGTTCATAATTATAAAAGCGTGGGTTGAAAACTCTATGATAGTTAATTACTCACGATCCACATTTTTATAAATATTATGAATATAAATTACAAAAAAATGATTTTCCTTTGTAGAACATTTCAACAACAGCTTATCTTTAAAAAGTATTTTACTAAGATTTTATTTTGTTCTTTTTAATCTCAATTTTTTTTATATTCAATACGGTCGTGTGAGCTGACTAAATTATAAATCGACAGGCAGAATAAAGTAATATATTGAGAAATTTATCGTTTCTAATTTACTAAAATTTTAAATCATTCTTACGTGATTAGAGTCATTAAATCTGTTTCTGCTTACCTGAAAAAGAAATAAAATATAATTAGATCATTCGCAATTATTAGTAAATACTGAATAGTATACGAGTAGTTAGGAGCTTAGTTGTCGAGTGTCCATATTCTACAATAACTATAACTTTTATTAAATTGTACTAAAAAAGAAAAAATATTTTTTAATAATTTAGTTTAATAATTATAAAAGCGTGGGTCGTTACTATCATAGAGCTTAGAACTCATGTTTTTATAATTATGAAACTAAATTATTAAAAAATATTTTTCTTTTTTAGTACAATTTAATAAAAGCTTGTCTTTAAAAAGTTTTTTTTACTAATATTTGTATTAGGTATATCAACAGTGAAATTTGAGTTTAATTTTACATTTTTTAAAGATCGGAATTTTATCAACATAATTCGGACGTTTAGCACTAGAAAATGGACACAGGTAAGAATTACCAGTAGTATAGTATAGATTATTAATAGTAATAATTTCTTTACTAGGGTTCGGACAAGCCAATGTGGCTATCTAGTCTTAAAACATTTAAAACACTTTAAAAATCAATATAGCAGACATATTAAAATTAAAATTTTTAACACCAATGCCCATAAATCAACACAAAATAACAGTAATAATGACAAAGTAAAATATAACCAACATAATCAGTTCAGTGGTTTATAGACGCTCAACAGCTGAGATCATCAGCGTCTATGTGAGAGATCTGCCAGCCAACAGACACAAACCGGCTGTTACTAGCTCAGGTTTCTGGGAGTGTTAATTCTCATAAAACTTTGGAATGTTAACTACATTCCAATGTTTCTCTTGAGGTGCCGAAATTTTGGGATTAGAACGGCTAGTACTCATCGAACGACCTGTAAACGCGTGCATCGCAGCTGATTTCACGCCGCGTCACTGAAGACGTCGACCTACCTGAGCATACGCAGACCCACTCTAAATTAATTAAATCATTTGTTGTAAAAATTACACCTCACCTCTGCACCCGTAAACGAGTGGCATTACCCATAAGCCCGAGGCGAACTCATCTAATGATGTTATTATCTTGTGTTTAGCAAATTAACCATTTCCAGCGCGACCATTGTATGAACACAGAGTACGCGGTTCATTTGTTTCTGGAATTAATGTGACGTAGGCATGTGTTTTAAATTCATTTAAATTGATAATAACATGCGTTCAAAAAGTCTTTAGTCCTGAGCGCCTAATAATATAGATCGTAAAATCTTAAACGGCACTTCGAATGACTAGTGGGTTAAATATAACAAAAGCAATTCGATTTTATAATACAATAGTTATAACTGTCAATAAGCTACTATTAGATCTTAATTAAATTAGATCTTAAATTACTATTACCCAATCTTGGATTGTTTGATATATAAAGTGTTTTGTTTAATATTTTCATAATGTAGGTACTTTCAAATTGTCTTGTTCTTAAAAGTCCTATAAAAGACCAAACAAAGTTTTAATATTGCACCTTTTGCTTAATAAGATCAATAAACATATGTTCATTTATCTGTCAGCTGCCATTTAAATCCATATAAGCAACAGGGAAGCAAAGTAGGCGCTGAACAGTCTACATAAATACCCAATATAGCCGAACGTGAACTGTCAAAAATATTACAAATATACTTATTCTGATGTGAAAATCAACTAGTTTATTGGATGTATCCGTGAAAAAATGTATAGTATGTATCTATATAGACTGTAATGCTTTTATGATTCGTGTGATTGTTAAAACTCACTAATCGCTCGTTATACTACAATATCACAACTGGTGTTAAAATACTGCATTACAAACTAGATACATAAACTGCCATTTTGCACAACCCCCTATAAAATAACTGCTTTTCATGCGTAGATACATTTAACACTAGTGCTGTAAAGTAAAACAGAAGTAGTCGTACTATCTTCCCATATAGTAAATAAAAAGAATTAAACGCTGTCAATCAGACACGTGAGCTTACTCAAAATTGAAAATTAGGAGGTGGGTGCAAAAAATACTATCTCACGCGTGATTATTTTATCCTATGTGACTATTAACACTCGCTGGGCTCTCCTTTTACCATAATGTTACACTGCGTCATAAAATAATAATTCACGCACCAGATACATATTCCCTACTATTTAGTACTACCCCTTTATGTGGCTCGTCTAATCTCATAAGGCTAACGACTGTTTATAAGCGTATTAAATAAAATCGGTGGATTCTCATTAAGTATTATCTTATATCATTTCCATTCTTAAGTGAACATCTTATATAATTAGTTAATTAAACATTGCGCTATAAACGAGCGCAAACAAAAATTAATTAAATTAATTTGTTGCAAAAATTGTTTTAAAACCGTCTTAATATTTCACGTAATTAAATTGGCCATTGTTAGTTGAACTTGTTAACTGAGTATTTATGAAAGATAAATTATTTTGAATTAATTAAAGCAATTGTAAAAATTATTTTAATATAAACTGCATTCTGACTTCTGAGGTAAGCAACCAGATAACAGGTCTTATAACTTTTCATTTTCATAATACAAAATAGCTGCTTCTCAGGCATTTATACAGGTTGTGAAATGACACACTTCAGGTCAAACTGAAAGGACTAACTGGGCGCTAAATGATTTATTCTCATATTACTATCATTATTAATGAATAAAATCAAAATTGAATATTTCATATTAAAATATAGATAAAAGTATTGTTACTTCTTACCACAAGAGTGTTATTAATGGATGTACATTTCGAGAGCTAAGCTTCCTCAGCAATACACTAGTATTGCTGAAGATGAGAGCTTTGCTCTCGAAATGTACATCCCCTAATAAAACTGTTGTGGTAAGAAGTAACTATACTTTTATCTTTATTATTGTTACAACCACCGTGTTTAATGTTTTTTTATATTTCATATTTCTTCATCTGGACGCGAACCTGTGCTCTTGTGAACAGTATGCAATACACTGAAAAACGATAAGTTCTAATTTGTTTCATATTTAGCATATAGTAGTAATTTTAAGTTCAGTACATTTTCTGTTTCACAAATACTGAAAACTTTCCGGGAAAATTTCTTTCAGTTCAGCAAAGATGTTGAAAGAATGACATATGATGTTTTCAGATATCAATCATATCCATTTAACAATAGTATTTCTTCGACAAAGCTTTTCTATTTGTTTGATGTATCATATTTCATACGTGCTGTTTTAGCGACAGCATAAAGCATAACAAAAGCTCATACTTTAAAGTTTCTACTTACTTATTTCATAAAAAAATGTATAATCAGATCCTTTTGATGTTAATAAATTATAAATATTTTAGAGGAATTAGGATCAAAGAAATAAAAGACAAATTATTATTTCACAACGTTTCGTATTAAATTAATACTTCATCAGGTGATCTTAATTAATTGTCTCAATAACTAAATTTAATTCAATTATCTTGTTATATTATTTTAAATTATCATAACAAATCAAAACTTTAAGATATTACAATTCATACAGAGTGACAATTATGAATTGTAATATCTTAAAATTTTGATTTGTTATGATAATTTAAAATAATATAACAAGATAATTGAATTAAATTTAGTTATTGAGACAATTAATTAAGATCACCTGATGAAGTATTAATTTAATACGAAACGTTGTGAAATAATAATTTGTCTTTTATTTCTTTGATCCTAATTCCTCTAAAATATTTATAATTTATTTCATAAATTATATTTTTTACACTATTCACTATAAAATAGTTGCTTTACATGCATGTATACAAGTATGCGAAGTGACTCATTACGCACTCGTGCAAAACAAAAGATTATTTTTTATTATTTTACAATTTTCAGATTGATCAATCTAGATTGAAAAAACCATGCAGATTGTGAGACGGCATTTTTCCAGTAGTGACCTAAAGCATCTAGATTAATGCATTTAATTTATGAAAAAAACTATTGGGAATTTTTCTTGTATTTAAAGTATCAATAAATAATGTGTAACAAATATTTTGTCTTATTTTTAACAAAGCCAATGCCTTTTTAGTTACACCCCGTAAAATATCAGGCGCCACTAATTAATGATCTTCACGTCATAAGTCCAAGGCCATCTTCTAATTAGTTATAATAATTAACAACGCCGTTTGTACATAATGCATGTCTATCTATTCGATATGGTACATGTTTGATTACTGAAAAGGTGCTGGGTTTTTACTTGTTAACTGTCTGAATGGATGGATTATATTAGTTATATATTAGTATGCTTACTGTCTGTCCCAACTCCAAAGTATCTGGAAGAGTTAACTGTAATATCTAAAAAAACCCGGGTCGCAGTGCCAAAACCCTGCCGACAATATAGTGTATTTGCTTCTATAGGGCCGTGAGGTTTTAGACTTTTATTTATGTGAAATTAAGTTTGTTTTTGGGCAAAATAAAAAATTTAACCCCTTAATACACCCCTTAAAATAACATTTTTTTTCTTAATTGTAATATTATTATCAATCTAACGTCTACACCGAATTAAATACACCCTTCAATAAATAAGTCACTATCTGCAAATTAGTGTTTTCAAAAAATGTGTAAGTCCGGTCCTGTTAAACCGATTTTATTAAAATTTTAGGGGCACTTTTTAATTGCTACTAACGGGTTAAATGTCAATTTTGAAACGATTCTGAGAATTTTTTCGGTATTTTGGGGCCCAAAACCATTTTTCAACCCCTAAAAAACACCCTTAAAATGGCCCGATTACGCCCATTTTAAATAGGCTTCTTGCGGTGATGGATTTCAACACGTGGGCCAAATTTCGTTGAAATCAATTAACTCTTTCGAAAGTTATTGCGCGTACACACACATATATATATATATATATATATATATATATATATATATATATATATATATATATATATATACGTATATAAATATATATATATATATATATATATATATATACATATATATATATAAACATTTTTAAAAATGGTGCCAATGTGTTTAGGAGGTTATGAAACGTCGAGAAATTTTGGTCCGACCCCTAGGTCCCGCCATCCGACCGACGCCAATAGTGTATGTTGCCATATGGCAAATACACTAATAATAGTTTTTAAATGCCTCAAATAGTACAGAGCGATTCATCGTTATCGTACGGTTCGTTTAATGGAGAAACGAAGCAATAAAACAATATAATCCTACCCCACGCATAAAAACTGTGCTGCTTATCGTTAGAAAAAATTAATCATTTCCATTGGCAAGATAACACGTTTCGCTAGCTAGGTCACACAAGAATGTTACATCACAATAAGAACGTGCATGATCTAGAAATAACATATAAAAATCAAAATAGATAGTACACAGAATATAAAACTAAAACTCCTTTTAAACCTTTGTAAAACCATGGTGAAAATCCTTGGAAAGAAGAAATTATAGACGTTAAAAAATTAATACAAGACAAGCATTTTGTCAAGTTTTAACATAAAGAAAAGAAATAGTACTACTTACTAACCTGCCTTGATACAGAATAAGATATATCAAGGAGAATTGTTATGAAATGAGAAATAAATAACACAACCATCCACGGTATCATTTATGGAGTTTAAGAAACAGAGCTGAAGGCATGTTTAATCTCTAAAGTTCATAAGCATCTACCCAGTAGTCAGAATCTATAAAGAGGGGAATATAAAAATCAGTGTGATTGAGAGAACACAAATGTTTACCAAAATTGAAGTAGGTATAGGTTTGATATGTGCTCTTTCACACTCGTCTTAAACTTCCACTGAGTTTTGCCAATATTGTTTTGTAAGCTATTTGATAATGTCTTGCTGCAAAGCAACTGAGTTTGAGTTACAATTGAAAAATTTAGCATTTTTAACTAAGTAAATAATCTGATTCAATTAGTAACACTTACGTGAGTTAATGTCTGGTTGAGAAATAAATTTTAGATCTTATTCAGAATTTCCATTTCATCAACATTAAATGTCCCATAAGTTGAATGAGTACGTCAAAAAAATTTCACTTATCCGATTAAGTGGGGTGTCTTTAGGTTGGTCTTCTCAAATGCAACAAAACCTTTGATTTTAATCCTTCGGTCACAAGACATTTGCTTTCAAAGCCGTTATGAAAGCCCCTCCCCGCATCCTTTTATTTCTAAACTATCGATGCAAAAAAAATTGCTGAATGTAGTCCTTAGTTAGCACCGTCAATATAATTTTAATGAACACACTAGCAAAAATAGTTCATGTAAAAAAAAAACGGTCCTAAGGTAGGATTTTTGAACAAAAGCAAATGAAATATTTATGTCCACACAATATTTTCATCAATACTGTTTATTAGATGCTCCCACACAAGTTTCATCTTTACGAAGTACACACAACGGCACATGTGTGTGGTCGGCCTTAACACGCGACTGCAACATAATTGTAGGTTAAAATACTCGAAGTTGGTTTATAATTTTAGCGAATCGCCGGAAGCGTAATATTTCAACTATTTATAGTTTAACAAGGCTATTTAAGAAGACCTCTCTGTTGTGAGACTGGCGTGATGTACAAGTGCGGAAAAATCAGTTCAATTTTGTATTCTAGCGTTCTGAAATGTTGTCCCTGTGAGGCTTGCGGAAAACTGTTTCGAGGGATGATGGAACCAGGTCGCAACCAGGAGGGAAGAATTATTATCTTTCATCCAACAACGCAAAATATTTTCTACGTCTTGGTTGTTTTATTCGACGCTATCTTATTTTTGAAGATGTCGAGGACTTTCATGAGGGAATTTTAACTTTGGTCACAAATTCTCAATTTTTTCGATAACAAGCAGTGAACTCGTTTTAAACGTATTACTTCGCAACATAAATGCGGGGAGATTGCGTATCATAAAACTCTTGTAGCTGTGTTGAAATGCACTTGTCTCGTCAATTACTTCATTATTACAATTTTTAGCACAACATTCGATTTGTTTAGACGCAGTCATCTCGTATGGACGTAAATAAAACAGAAAGTGCAGATATTGCGCCATTAACGGTTGTTTTAGTTAGGCGGGGTCAAGTACACAACACGTCGAAATATTGCACATATAAGTAATGAGATGTAGATACGGCTGCGCGAGTGAAATGAGAGAAAGAGACAGCGATAACCGAGGTAGTCATTCCGTCTTTGGTTGACAATATACAACAAAACAGGCCAAAAAAGACATATTACATGTACCGAGTTCTCTTTCCTTTCGGTTTGTATGCGCAGCAATACATTAGCGCTCCATATCTACAAAGTCAATGATTAAACTATGCATGAAACGAATACAAACACCAACCTTTGTCCGCAAGTGTACACCGCATATAATGGCAAGGTATCGCTCTTTCTCTGCTCTGCGTATTATAAAAAGTGGGTTAATTTAGCTCGCACACAATAATTATTCATAACACACAGCGAATAGTAGGAACAGCTGTACAGATAAATACGATCGCATTATAACGCTGATAAACAAACATTCCTCTGTGGAGTTGTAGTGATGAGCCAAACTGCTACTTTTCAATCACAACGTGATTCGTGATTGCTACTTTCGAATATCAGTATATTACTGATTATAAACTGTACCGAGGGAGATCACAGTTTGTGTTTATTATGTCATTCATATTTCATATGAAAATATTGGGTCGCATACAGCGAATGTTACTATCAACTGACGGACAAATTTATTTTCACGAACTAGATATAATTAAATATCACTGATAACCATTTTAAAGTCGATTTATTGCTTTTCTCTTAATTACATCGAGCGATATGAAAGTTCAAAATGTTCAAATACATTAAAGGAAAATTAACAAAACAAAATAAAATAAAACATAAGTAAATAAAAACCCGGGTCGCAGTGCCAAAACCCTGCCGACAATATAGTGTATTTGATAATACAGGCAGTGTGGCTTTATTATGCGAACTTATGTTGGTTTTTGGGCAAAATAAAAAATTTGACTCCTTAATACACCCCTTAAAATAACATTCATTTTCTTAATTGCAATATTATTATCAATCAAACAACTATACCAAAATATATACAACTTTCAGTAAATAATTCACTATCTGCAAAGTAGTGTTTTCATAAAATTTGTAAGTCCGGTCCTGTCGGGCCGATTTTATTAAAATCTTAGGGACACTTTTTAATTACTACTGGAGGGTTAAATGTCAATTTTGAAACGATTCTGAGAATTTTTTCGGTATTTTGGGGCCAAAAAACGTTTTTCAACCCCTAAAAACTACCCTTAAAATGTCCCGATTACGCCCAATTTAAATAGGCTTCTTGCGGTGATGGATTTCAACACGTGGGCCAAATTTCGTTAAAATCAATTAACTCTTTCGAAAGTTATTGCCCGCACACACACACACATATATATATATATATATATATATATATAAACATTTTTAAAAATGGTGCCAAGTGTTTAGGAGGTTATGAAACGTCGAGAAATTTTGGTCCGACCCCTAGGTCCCGCCATCCGACCGACGCCAATAGTGTATGTTGCCATATGGCAAATACACTAAAAACATCGAAAAATATACCAGTTCGTGAAATATCAATTTGTCAGCGTTGTTGATATGGATATCAAAAATCATAACTTGGTCTAAATATTGTAAAGTAACAACCGCAGATATATTTATCGACAAGTAGCAGTAGCACCTGTATTTTCTAGTTGGTGCATCGTTTTTTTATACACGATGAAAGAGGGCTAGAGGTAAATAATTAATTATGAAACGGACATTTGTCTTTAGGGGCTAAATCAATAAAGATTATCCCCGATTTTCGGGACGTCTCCATTGTACAAAAATCGGACTCCTTTTCTCTAGTCTCTACGGCTATAATAGTCTACTGTAACGATAGCTTTAGACTGATAATGCCGATCTCGGTTTGTTCGCAAAGCATTAATCAAACAATAATAAACGGCCGTGCAGGCTTGTCGCAGATTCCACTCAGTCCATCAACGGAACTAATGCAGTATCATCTTTGAGCTCGTGGGTGGTCCGCGGTCCGAGGTCAGGTCAATAGAATTTTCACTTTCGAGACAATGTCTGTATCGAGTTTTATGACACCGGTTGGTAGAAAAATCACGAAATATTAAATTACTGATGACCAAGTTACTACTAAATATAGAAAGATCATTTAATGAATTTGACAAAAAATTTCAAACAAGTTTCAACGATTAAAACTACACTGAACATTTATTTTTTACCATTTTTTCGAAACCAATATTATTTATTGGATAGAGGAAAACATAATTAATCATAAGATATTAATTATTTGATTTCGACCAGTTATATTTACTTCCGTAAACCTTTTTTAAAGAATGGCTTGTCGTTTTCAATTATTTTTTTTAAATTTCAAATATCCTCTAGTTTATTTACAAAACATTAGTCGTTTAACGGTTGATTTCGATTGACATGTACTAAACTATATACAAACCGAAATAAAATGGCAAACCAACCAGGACTTTTGACCGTACCTTGAAACTTACACAATTCCGGTCAAACCAGGATGTATGGTAAACTTGCTTATGCTGAAAGTACCAGCAATGTAATTAGGCTATACATTTTGAAAGCAATCATAAGTTAATGTTGATATGTAAAAATAACGGGCTGCCTAACATAAATTAGCGTGACGATATTGGCAACTTACGTATTGTATCACAAACAATATTTATAGTTTCAAAAACACGCTTATATTAACGCACTAAAAAGTAGAAAATACCTAAATATCTCTCTTCTATAACATTTAGAAGCGTGAGACACTCGATGAAATAAATGAAATATAGGTACACCTCTAAGCGTTATAGAAGAGAAAGAAATTTATTTTCTACTTTTTAGTGCGAGTTTCTTTTTTTAAACTAATTTTTTTAAATTAAATATTTGATGGTGTTTCGACATTTCTCATTAACACCCATAAGTTAGTGACATAAAATTTGTTTTTTAGCTCTTTAGTCTTTGATAAACAAAAAAAATCAGAATATTACATTGTCATCAAAACTACATACAACTGTAAAGTTTCACGTCAACTGGACATTCAAATGAGGATGAAAATCAAGTTGTAAGATTTTTTTACATACAACATAGAAGCTAACCTAATATAAACTGCGTCATTCTAAGCAAACTTTCTTTAAATCTATGCACAAATTATTTTAAAAATACCTAGTATATGCACTCTATATAGCAATTTCAAAATTAACAATAGAAACATTCCTACTGCAAAATTGAAAATAATTCAAGAAACATTTTTTTTTCAAATATTTGTCTAAACATTTTTTACAATCCACAAAATATTTGACATTTATTTATATTTAAGTATCTTTTAGTAGTCGGTAAATATTGACATAAGTATTGTTAAATATGCAAATATTGATAAATGTACGTTCTAAATCGACAACTATTTTTTATTTAAATGTTTTAAACAGTGTTAATCTAATATCTTAAGTTCAAAAGACTTTTTTTAAGATCTAAGTGACAATGAATTATATGACGCATGTCTAGAATTTCTGAAAGTTATTCTATCATCATTAGAATAATATTAAGATAACAATCTGAAATTTTAATATATTAATTATCCATGGATCCCTTATCCACTCACCTAATTTTATTAAAACGCTGAACGCCTAGTTTTCAAGTGGGTAATTATTAAAAATGTAATTTTTTATTACATGTTAAACGAGAGACTCGTCTGAAATGATCATTATTAAAATTAAATCAAAGGCTCCAAACAAATTTTTGAGAAACTGATTATTCGGACTCTTTTAGATAACGTAAAAATTAAAAGCGACGCAAAGACGTCATATTTTTTTTTTGTAATTCATCTTCAATTCCAGATATATGTTATAATAGAAAACAGTATCAATCAATGAGTGTGTAAATTGATTTATTTTCATTATTCCAATTACCCGTGATACTGTTTTCAGTCATACACTTTTTTTAAATCAGTTTAGTCGTTTTTAACTGACTTCAAAAAAGGAGTTTTTTCAACATATGTTACCTCATATCTTTGTGAACCGAATTTGACGATTCTTTTTCTATTAATGAGTCATACATTCAGAGTGGATTTACAAAAAAATTACTTAAATCGGTTCAGCACTTTTTTCTAGTTTTAGTAATAAAATATTGATGGCTCGTTATTGCGTCACAGCTTCCCTGTGCCTCACCCATTTTTTAAAAACGTAAATGTGTTCAGGAATTTAGGCGCTATATGCGTGCATAGTTATGATGTAAGTACCTATGCTTACTTATTTTACATCAGACTTTATTATTACACTGAACCAAAAAAATATACGTTACAATTTATATCAATGAAACTTTAAAGGGGAGAGGAATGCCTTAAAAAGTGTGCAATCTGCATATCTCTGGGGTACATAATGTATAAATACTGAAAATTATGCTTCGGAATACACGTTGGGAATCGCTGCACAAATGTAACGGTAATGTTACGTTATGTTATGTCATGCATATTTGCAACAAAACACACACGTTCCAAATAAAAACAGATAAAACGTACTTTTAATACTCTTATGGGACTTTTTTTTCCTTTTTTCTTTTATTCATAATAAAACTAAATGTGTTTCACGGCCATTTTTATTTCTTTGTATAAATATATACATAATATAACAGTTCATGTGACATTAGCCAACAAGTGGATATTTGATCTCGAAAAAAATACAAAACTAGAATGCAAGATTATCGAAACAGAATATATGGTCGAGTCACAGTATACTTGCACCTAATAGTGTTGAACGGACACTTTCCTACGTGTGTACGTATCAATTCGGTGACCTTAAATGATAACGTAAACAGTTTATTGTCACTTTGAAAAGAAAAACTTTCAAATTTTAAAAATATTATATTATTAGTGTATTTGCCATATGGCAACATACACTATTGGCGTCGGTCGGATGGCGGGACCTAGGGGTCGGACCAAAATTTCTCAACGTTTCATAACCTCCTAAACACATTGGCACCATTTTTGAAAATGTTTATATATATATGTATATATATATATATATATATATATATATATATATATATATATATATATATATATATATATATATATGTGTACGGGCAATAACTTTCGAAAGAGTTAATTGATTTTAACGAAATTTGGACCACGTGTTGAAATCCATCACCGCAAGAAGCCTATTTAAAATGGGCGTAATCGGGCCATTTTAAGGGTAGTTTTTAGGGGTTTTTGGGCCCCAAAATTCCGAAAAAATTCTCAGAATCGTTTCAAAATTGATATTTAACCTGTCAGTAGCAATTAAAAAGTGCCCCTAAAATTTTAATAAAATGGCCTCAACAGGACCGGACTTACAAATTTTTTGAAAACACTAATTTGCAGATAGTGATTTATTTATTGAAGGGTGTCTTTAATTCGGTGTAGACGTTAGATTGATAATAATATTACAATTAAGAAAAAAAATGTTATTTTAAGGGGTGTATTAAGGGGTTAAATTTTTTATTTTGCCCAAAAACAAACTTAATTTCACATAATAAAACTATAAAACCACACGGCCCTATACAAGCAAATACACTATATTGTCGGCAGGGTTTTGGCACTGCGACCCGGGTTTTTTATTATCTCTATTATTGCCAATCAGGCACACGACAGACAACAGTGCAATGCATAGGCATTCTGTGACAATATTAAAAGCGAGCTAAACAATTTTAAAGACGCCTATCAAATCAGACCCGACACCGGTATCCTGTGACCCTGTGAAGCGAACACTCTAGAGAGTGTCCTCCTACTCCCCGGATAGCCGCGGTCGACAACGTTCTGTCGAGCACTAGTATACAACCACGCATAGCAAATATTTTCTAAACTGTCACGACTAACATCCCTGGTTGAGTTTTATTATATTCAAGGTTGGATTTGTCTATCTGATCATGTAATTAAAATAAATGCGGGAAGGACCTCTTGTTTCAATGTAAAACACGTCAACTGAGTCTGATAAACAGGTTGGTACATTATGGATAAATTCAAAATTTAATGAGTCAGTCATATACTTATACCTCAAAGTGTAATACAAACGTAATAGATTTTATGTATGGACGCCAGGCAGGTATACTTTGCGTAGTTTCATAGTTTTGCCGTTTCATTAAGCGAACCGTACATTTTGAAGATTAACTTATATAGGGAAAAAATACTTAATTAAAATATTGCCTGCTAGGTAAACGTTAAAAACATGTTTAATGTTTAAGGTAAATAATAATCCATAAATTAATTGTTTGTTTTGATAGAAAACAGTTAAGTCAACCAAAACTTGTAACAACAGACAGGAAAAATGTTTCACCGAAACGGATCATTAATATTTTAACATCGTTCGCAGAACATGTCCCAATTATCAATTACAAACATTTCAATTATTCATACGAAAAATAAATTAATAATAATACTCTTTCCTGCACCGTGACTAGACATATTAACTGAACATACCTGTGAACTATAATAATATAGGCACACAATCGCCCGTATTCCGTGCAAAATCGGTTAATTTTATCAACACGATTACGACCTCACTTGTCGAGCGTCTACAATCTACATCATTCACCAACAATTTTATTCACTTTTATTGACACTTTCACTCGATTCCTTCGCTATAGCATAAGTTTTAAATAACTTTATCTGAAAACTATATTTAAGAATTCATTTTCGTCACTTCCAAATAGTATTTATCCCACAGATAAAGTTATCAGCTAGTTAAGGTAATAGGTATCACGGATTTTTATATAAATGTCCTCTGCGCATGATTTTTGAATACTGACAGCTGCATTTATAAACCACATATAAAGTAAAATAAGTACGTGAGGTTGATAATTAATAATGGAATTATTTGCCAGAGGTGTGGTTAAATAACGAAGAAAGAGACGAAAATTTAAAATGCTTTAGGTTAAATTTACTTTGCGCTCGTAATATTAAACATAAAAATTATTACGAATTACACTTGAAGTCCTAAATATCTGACTAATATAATACATGCCTAAATGGAAGTTTCACTGATGAAAACAAATACCATACTTTTTATCTCGTTTTTATACCTGGAAGACTGATGAAATTATAAAGAAATCATGCAGTAACTTATCGCTAATTAATGCAGAACGATTGGCGACCTTTATGCAAAACCAACCTGAGCAGCGCCATCTTTTAGTTTTTGATGGATGACTTTTTGCCGGGCTGTTTGAATACTTATTCAGTACGAACACTTATTCGAAATATTTTCAATGAGCAGTACATATTCCTGCACTATATAGGTACTTTGTAAAACTGGCACACGATATAATAAAAAGAATATTCAATGAGATTCTTATGAAAGTGAATTGGCAATGTGTTCGCTCAAAATTTTGTTCTCGTCGTGTAATTCATAAAATTATATATTTATCAACTTTTTCACTTTAATATATCAATCTTTAATGAAGTGTTAAAGAAATTCGTGTTACATATTTTTGGGTTAGTTAACTACCTTAACGTGCTAATATTTTGCTGTTGTTTCATGCTGCATTATATTTAGAATAAGTTACGCAAGTGTATATCAACTATTATGCAATGTAATAAAAATTGTATGTTATTTTAATAACTTGATCATTAATAAAAATTAGTTCTATGAACATAAACATTAAATACAGAACATTTCAGAATAAAACATATTAGCGAAACGACGAGGATTTATCAAAAATGTAAGAACTGTCTAAACCCGACAGTCACTTCAAAAAAATCCCTCGGATAAAAATTTTTATTTAATCAACATTCAATATAAAGTAAGTTAATATTAACTCTGAACTGCTCATCTTCTGACAAATTAGGTAGGTACCTATATAACTTCATGACGGTATACCAATCATAAAATTATGGTATAAAATTATGTATAAGTGTCCTTTCAGAAGACTTATTACCTACAATGCTGTATCAAAAACGAATTACTTTTTAATAAATGCTAAAATTATGAAAAAGTTTCATCGTAAGATATGGTTTTTAAAAACAATTTCTTTTTGAGAAAATGTTTGAAATTGCAACGTAATTTGAAAGACCAAAATAAATTCATACTTTTCTTTTTCTGCAAAAACTTTAACTTTATTCCATGTTATATAACACCGGGGAGACATATCCATATCGGACGTAGGTTAGTGCAACTCCCGAAATGCTTGAGCGATTTTTATATCAGACGTGTGTGACTGCAATATTTCTATACTGTGGTTGCGGTCACAGTCCTCGATAATATATGCAATATTAAGGAGCAAATAGCGAAACCTAAAATCATTGTTTATTCTTTATCGAGGAAAACAGTTTATTTTTATACTAATGACACACTGTCATTAAGAAATCGTAATAAAACAACAAACCCAGATTCAAGGTAGCTACGTAAATATACAGCACACAACAAAATAAGCAAAAAAAACGCGCGTAATCATTATTTCAAAGTATGCTTCTGCCAACAATATGGAGGTTACTTTAAGCAATTACTATGAATTTTGTATCGCACGCCTCTCGGTAAATACGAGCTTTTTTTGCTAGAAAGATGTTCTGCAACTTTGAAACAACCTGTATATTTCGATATACATTACATAATTTGAACATAGAAAATACAATATGTAACTTGGATTGGCAAACGTATGATTTTAGAAATAGTAAATTGTGTCTAACAAAAAAAAGAATACAGTCCATTTATGAAGCCAGTTGGAACAGTCACGAATCAGCTTCATACATTTCCAAAAATAGTTTTAATTATAGATATCGAGTACCTAAATTTCCGCTACTGTTCTGTCACATTTATCGCTTTGGTCAAAGTATCTGACGTTAGTCTGGTAAATGTATTCTTATCAAATAGATTACTTTATACAATAATTCAACACACAAGAAGCATGCAATATCATCTGTACTTTTTTCCCGACGGATACCCCGCTGAACATTTTGGCATCATCGAGAGATGTTTAAAAGTAAGTTCAGTTATAATAATTTAAAATGACTCTAGCATAGTCTATTCTATTGGCTATAATTCTGATCTTACCAAAGAAAACAAAGATAGCTTTTGAATTTTGAATATTATTTGCTCGATTATAATATTAGCTTGATACAATCATGTAAAAAATATATCTTTCTTTTTCAAAGTCAAAGGCCATTTAGGGTCGGTTAAGTGAACTCAGTTCAAAATTAAGCTTAGTTTGTATTACTTTATTATACAGTCGTACAGCTCAAACAGTTCAAACGATTTCGAAAACGCTTTTTTGTTCGATTCCTTCCGAGATTTAGTTGTGCATTATGTCGCCTGATTTTTGAATTTTGATGCCAGAAGGCAGGATATTTTAAAAAAGCAGTGATTTTTGGCTTATAGTTCTGTCAATTAGTCAGATAGGCTCGAAACCTATCCTAAACGAAAGACATTTCTACATGGATCAAATTAAAATGTAGCAAAACAGTTTTGTTACACCGATTTATAACTAACTTGTTGACTTCTCAGTATATTGGGAAGTTACTCTAAGATATTCGAAAATCGAAATTGAAATTTTAAAGAAATTTTTATGTTTCAAGACTATACTATTTTTATACTATTTTTAAACTATTTTTGACAAGATGTCTGTCAGTGTGTATGTAAGTACGTATGTGGTCATTTTTTACTAAGACGAAATCTCGAGAATAAAAAATGATATCGACTACGTTAGGATTCCAATCGACGTGTATTACCGTAAATATATGATCTGAAAGATTTTTCTACAAAATCTGTCCAGCCGTTCTTTTTTTAATTAACCGAATGGACACCAAAAAAGTAGATTTTATATCGTGAATAAAAAATTAATCGACTTCATTAGTGGGTCAATCGAAGCGTGTTTATGTCATTTTTATCAAAATCCGTCGAGCCACTTTTTTTGTTAAAACAAAAAGACTGCATAAAAGTGGATTCTAAATGAAATCTCGTAAATAAAAAACGATATAAGTACTTCTTTATGATTCCAATCGAAGCATATTGACGTCAATACGATCCAGAGTTTTTTTTTTTTATAAAAATCGGTTTATTCGGGTTTTTTTTTTTGTTTGGTGACATCCCTCAGATGATATAAAAATATAACTGTGGTCGCAAAATTCATTTTACTACTGTTTTCATCAGCTGCGTGATCAAGCGTTAAGCTTCACAAAACTTGGATTTCAAAAAATATATTTTTTTGCTCGAAAATAGAATAAAAAAACGTGTATTCATCAATATTAATTTCTTTAGAGCACGTCATGAGATTTCGAACTACGGGTAGGCAAATTTTTACAGTTTGAAGTTATTGCCTTACTTTATGTTAAAAAAAAATATTAACCTCCTTCAAAAAAATCACTAAAAAGATGAAAATAATGAAATTTTGAGGTCGGAGCTAATTTCATTACAAAAACTTTTAATTACAATATATCTACTTTAATTAAATAGGCGCCGACCTCAAAAATTCATGTGATTTTTTTTGTAATGAAATTAGTTCCGACCTCAAAATTTCATTATTTTCATCTTTTTTGTGATTTTTTTGAAGGAGGTTAATATTTTTTTTTAAGTTTTTTTATTTTTTACTTTTTAGTGGTGGATTTGATTTCGCACATTTTTAAAAACTACTGAACCGATTTAAGTAAAATTTGTGTGGGATCACCCTGACGATGTGCCCTATTAAATAAGAAAAGAATCATCATAATCGCTTTACAAATGTTGGAGATATGAGATAGCATACATTAAAAAATATGTTTTTTTGACGTCATTTAAAAATGGATGAACCGATTTTAATAAAAACTATATGGGACCACTTGGGATGTATACCCTTTCAAACAAAAAAAGAATTTTCTAAATCGGTTCAGGCGCCTACGAGTAATCGGGGAACATACATAAAAAATAAAAAAAAAATTTCCCACGAATTGAGAACCTCCTCCTTTTTTTGAAGTCGGTTAAAAATACCGTAAAAAAAGTGAATTTTACACGAAATCTCGCGAATAAAAAACGATATCGACTTATTTATGATGCCAATCGAGACGTATTAACGTCAAGATAACCCAGAGTTTTTTTACATAAAAATCGGTCGCTTTTTTGTTTACATAGAAATACTGTAAAAATGGTGGATTCTACACGAACGCTCGCGAATAAAAAACAATATCGACTTTGTTAGGGTGCTTTCGAAGCTTTTGAACGTCAATATGATCCGAAAGAAATTTTATTAAAATCGACCCAGGCATTTTTTTGTTGAAACAAAAAGACTTCAGAAAAGTGTATTTTAGGATTTTTTGAAAAAATGCTTCGATGGTCCTGGGCTGTTGCACAGTAATATATTCATAAGCTTATAAATTTAACTTAGAAAGTTCAACAGTTAAACTGAATTTAACCCGAATATGTAAAACCGACTCTTAGTCACGTTTACTGTTAATGCACATTCAAGAGTTTTGTTATTATCGCCAATTTTAAAGAGACTTTAAGCTGAGACAAGCGTTGAATATAAAATATTTTTAAAATAACTGTTGAGTGCTGAGTTCTTAACTGCAATACAAAATATCCAATGTTACGTTTAAAAAAGTCAAACGTTATAAAAAAAGCCCAAAATTGATTACGAATACGGATAACATAATTCCTTAAATGGACCAATTACGCACCAGTTCACCTAGGTCGTAACTGTGATTCCCCAAACTCACTTTCTTTTGTTACTTAATGGGCGCTTTTATTTTTTTGCACGACCCACTATAAAATAAAAAATAAAATATAGCTGCTTGTGTGCAGGCCTGGAATTTCGGGGAAGGTTTAGGTCTGTAATAACCGTTCGGCTCGACTTCGTTCAGGTGAAACTCAAACTGAATACGCTATACTGACAGATTTGAATGCTGCTATTACCATTCGATAGCATATCGTATTTCTTGAGAAAAGTTTGTTTACTTTAGTTGCCCGGAACGGCGTTTTCCGGGTACAAATGAAAATGATTCTATAAGTTGATTTTAAATCAAGTTTATGTTAAAAGCGAAATGACATATAATATTACACCCAATACTATTAATACATCGTGGGTAAATTATAAAAAGTCGAGCGAACGACCGACGCGTATTTGTAACGTATTTAATTATGATTTGCTACCCGGACAAAGTCGGACAACGCTTCTATTATACAATATATAATGATGTGTTAGATGTTAGATTCAACTTGGCATTGTTATTATTATTATTTTTCAACACATATTCTGTATGGAAGTGATTCATGTTTTTAAAAATGTCAATCAATATTTTAGTCATGATATCTCATTTGCTTGCATTATAACAAATCTAATTTACGTATTTTACATCAACTTAGCCGGTCAGTAACTATTAAACAATAAATTATTGGCATACCCAATTATTTTATTTTTTTCCCAAGACTCAATACACTAGTTTGAAAAAATACGTCCGTTTCGTAAATTATTTTAAATTCGCTATGAAAATTTAAAGAAAAAATTTAATATTATATTCTTTTATGAAATCAAGGCTATTGTATGGTTACTGCTCAGTATGTCGAAATGTATTTCATTTTCAAAATTTCAACGTGCATCAGCTGACCATTCAAATAACATTCTTAAAACTAGGCTAACGTTGCGGTAGACTCAGGTAAGTTGCAGATACAACAGGTGAAAGTAGTAAAGATGCTAATAGGCATTGTAAATATTAAATAACATTATTAACAGCAGCGAAATAAAATCTCATCAATATAATTATTCACCTTGACTTATTCCATCATTACGTAACGGAACAATATAAAATAATAACCTTGGTATTTTAATTTTTCGACAAGAACTTGAACCTGCCGATGCATTCTACATCTGTCAGGTATATACAAAACGTAAACAAAACCAAATAACCGGAATGTTTATTAACAAATACCTTATTTGGTGCGCTGAAAACTAGCGACCTGCATTCTGCAACTGCTGAATCTTCAATTTCACAACACAAATTCACAAACACAATTCATAAAAGACGAGAATTGAATGAAACACCATAGACAAACGTCAAAGTGCGTCTACTCCATGCGCCATGATCTTTCGAACTGAGAGACTTGTTTTCACAAGCATTCGGTTATTTCCGTACATGTGCCTATGAATCGATAATGCTACGAGCGGTACTTTCAAACGCACGAGTCGCGACGAACATATCCAAACACAGCGTATTTTATACAGGGACTAATTAAAACAGGTGATCCGGATTGTTAAAAAGTCCGGATTACTGCAAGTGCTATTAATTATTTACAAACCAATAGAAAACACGTTCCTATTCAAATAAATAAAACATACTATATTTGTAAATACCTTCATGCTTTTTAACATGCTTTTATTAGCTTCACCTATACGTATGTATCAATGTAATGGAATCTTTCAACGCAATTTTCACCGACTTCAAGACGTCCGATTTATTAAAAATTTTGCACACGTATTCAGAACCAATGACAGTACAATAATTTGATAACTTTGTCCTAATGTCCTGACCAGGATCATCAAGATAAAAAATAAGACTAAAAAATAAAAAACAAAAATTGCACACGTATTAAGGATCGATGACAAAACATTAATTTGATAACTTTATCTTATGTCGTGACCGGACACATCGGGATATAAAAATAGGACTAAAAAATAAAAAAATAAATAATAGTTTAAGAAAACTAAAAAAACACACTTTAGTAGTAAACCAAACTATAAAGTAAAAATATTTTCTAATTATTAGGATTTTGTTTATCAGCGATAGAAAGTCCACTCACTCTTACAAATTCTATCGCTGTTTGACAAATTCTCAATAATTAAAAATTATTTTTGGGATTCCGTCCCTCAAAAGGACAAAAGGAAGCCTTATAGGATTACTTCGTTGTCCGTTCGTATGTCTGTCTGTCTGTCGAGATCCTTTTTCTCAGGAGCGCGCAGAGGTATTAAGTTGAAATTAATATCAAATACTCAGGGTTGCAATTCTTTGAAGCTGTCAAACAATCAAACTTCCATGATAACGCGATAAAAAGATACGGCCGTTTTTGCCGCATATTTTGACCCTTGCAAGGGAATCAAAATCTATAGGGTATTTCCCGTTGACCTAGAATCATGAAATTTGGCAAGAGCAAAAGTAAAGGAAAAAATTCGAGAATCGTAAATTTGCAGTTAAGTACATTACAAAAAATTTTTTTTTTTCTATAAATGTCAAAATAATACTAGCGACATTGGACGGAATCACTTAAAAGCTATTACTTCAGGCATGTCTGCGCCTTAATGTGTATTTCTATGGCCGCTATAACAACAAATAATAAAAATAAAATATATTGTGCTTCGTGTGCGAGTCCGACTCGCACTTGGCCAATTTTTACTTTTTAGTTCGGTTCGCTATTAAAGCGTGTTTTTTTAGTTTTTTTAAACTATTATTTTTTTATATTATAGAATTGTTTCCAAACTGTACGTTACGAACTAATGCCTACGGCGCACGGTGTCAAGTAATGAACGAGCGAAAAACCACAAAAAAGTCTGTTTATGTACAATTACTTTCCAAAAATTCTTTGCAGCCCACCCGTCTTATCAAAATATTTGTACTTTGTAGCAATTATATTTTAGAAAAATATATCTTCTTTTCTTAATGTCTTCTCGTATCTACTATTTATTATTTTGTATTCACTGTAAATCTACATTAAAAGCTTTTAAATTGCCTCTGTCTCCCAAGACAATTTTTCTCAGAAAATATATCTCTATAGACCATGGCGGCGGTATATTATAAATAAAATCGAAAGTCACTACACTGCACTGGACAGGTAAATCAACAAAGAATCAACAAGAAAATCAACCCGAACGAAAAAAATAATTATTATATTATATCAAACTAACAAAGTATTGTCAGCACCTAACGAAAAAATTAAAATTCACATAAATACATTTGAATATTAAAGTGCAAAGAAAACAGTCTCCTCATTGATTACTTAAGTAAAACTTCTTTTGGCACGGTAGGGTAAATTGATTTATGTGATTAAAAATGTAAGGAACGTGTAGCAATTTACGTTACCATTTACTATAAAAACCGGCTGAAGAACACTAAGATAGCGGCGAGATATCACAGTTGCTTCTTCACTTAAAGATCATCTGTTTGATCCTAGTGGTCGGTGCCAGTATTGTTTTTTTTACAATTGTACCAGTTTTTCTTCTTTAGTGTGTATTATAAAATACGTTGTCCTTTTTTCTTTATCACTTGGTTAGCATGACTCTAAGTGTGACATTTGTGGTGTGTAGAGTGTAGACAACTTTTATACAGTACAGGTGTGCGGGTTGCCTGTTTAAAGGGAATTTAATTTATTTTTTGCGCATTGTGTAACAATATCAGATGTGAATTCACGTTAGGTTTAAACGTGAATATAGTTCAGCGTAAAAAATGGACATATTGTGTCAATGATATTATACATAATACAAAACAACAGAGAAATGTGTTCACAATAAATGGATTTATTTTAAAGCATAAACTATAATGGAAACGAATAAAATTATTGAAAATAAAATTATTATGGAATCATCGATCTTGAAAATTTTCAATCTCTGTATAATATTGTTTTCCATTTGAGAATCTGTAGATCTGGCAATTCTTCCGTATGTTTTAGTAATTGGCGGATAGGAATCAGACATGTGAAAATATAAAACATTTCAAGAAATTATGTAAGACTGTTTTATTTTGTCTTAATGCGTATATTTTAGAATACATAAAATAGTATTGAGATTGGTCTTTAATAATCGCGAGACTTAATTACAGGAAAGTAGAGCAGGATAAAAAAATGACAAATAAAACATAGGTAGTTAATAGGTCAAAATTTAATATTTTAATAAAAATAGAATTACTTTTATTAGTGTTGCATTAAAGTACAAAAAAATATTTTTTAAGGCACTATTCAATGCATTGAAATAATCGTAGCTACCAAATCTATATTAAAACTTATGTATAGTGTAACAAACAATCATTATGCATTTTGTTTACATCCAGTCTTATCACATCTTAAGCCCTGCTAGAGTAGTTGATCATCGAACCATGTACACAAACTGCTCAAGCGGTCACTGTAGATTGGTCGATCAGTCATTGTCAACCGCTCGAGCAGTCAAATCAGTCGTACATGGACTGCTTGAGCAGTTGATCGTCGAACAACATACACGATTCGCATAGACCAGTTCTGAGTCGCGTTTCCTGGATAACTATCCTCACGAGTAGCCAACAGCTTCAAGCACTCCGTGTATGTGTTGCAACCGTTCGACTGCATGGCGAAATTTCGCAAATTCGCTGTGCCGCGACTAACGTATAATTCGAAAGTTTTGGAAAAAAAATCACCTGGTTTGATTGAGTGACAAAATGCATTTAATGAAGTAGGTCAAGAAAATGAAATGTCATCAGTCATGAGATTTAAATAAACAAATGAAAAGATTTTGGTTTCTGCTTCGCAAATTGTCTTTTAAAATTGATCAATTTTATAAGACAATTTGCGAAGCAGAAACCAAAATCTTTTCATTTGTTTATTTAAATCACATGACTGGTGACATTTCATTTCCATGACCTACTTCATTAAATGCATTTTGTCACTCAATCAAACTAGGTGAATTTTTTCCCAAAACTTTTGAACCATACGTTACTCGGGCAGTCGAGTGTATGTCACTGGAATATTTTCTATGCAGATTTGTAGTTCGTCATGCAAGTCGTTGCTTGAAACAGTCGTTTTCAACTGCTAGCAGTGAAAAAAAAACATATCTAACAATAACTTTAAAAACAACAATTTAGTGTTCTGTACAGATATATATTATAAATTAATATAGACATTTAATAGTTCTAGATACTAATTACAATATATTTATTTATAGAATATATATTTATAGAATTGCGTGTAGTGATGCAACACGGCAATTATTCGCATTAACCGACAAATTTGATTTCATTTGAGTTGTTTCAGTTTTCAAAAAACTATATTAAGATATTATTACCAAACTTTTTTCTCAATTTCTCACACTAACCAAAACTATATACATTTTTGGTCGAGATCTCATGCATGGCACACAACTCAACAAAATCATAACAAAAAAAAGAACAGTCGTCGCCTTATTTCCTTTTCTGCGATCTGTCAGCAAGCTCTCGGTGCACATACTCTATAGTAATACTACTATGTTATGAAGCTGAAAACATTGACAAGACCATATGCATAACATTTATACCAAGCATTGCCTATTTACTCAATGTGCGTTAAGCGCAGGCAATACAGAGCGCAAAAATATATCTCCGACTTTTTTTCGAAGTAATTTCCTGCTTATTCCGACAATATATAATTGTCTTTAAGTTCTGTGTGTTTATCTATGACAGTAAACTATCAAAACCAAGAAACTATTAGCAAGAAAAAAGACAAATGATTGCACCCCAATCGTGCAATTGTGATTTTCGTACTATTCGCAGTACATATTAATACGTACATGGCAAGAACCTCTGTTGCTTTGTTTCATATTGCTTATTAGGTATAAAAAAATGTTTCATTTTATTAAAAACACGTTAAAAATAAACACGGAATACAAGCCCGTACTCATTGGTTTTGGTCCCTAGAATGCTAATACAACCATAGCTAGAGAACGTTTAAAGACTAAACTATTATTAACTTAGAATATTGAAAAATAATCATCAAGTGATTAGAAATAATTGCTTAGTGTATATATATGGTAACCGAAAAATCATGTCGGGTCTTCGATTCCAAGGCTGGTCAAATGTTACAATAAAAAAACAATTTGTTTGATGCTGAGCCGTCACAGAAAAGGACCTATAAAACGTTTATTTTTGTAAATTTTATGTTCAATTTAAATATTGATATATATTATATATAGTATATTTTTCGATTTTTTTGTAAGTCAACTTATGACTTTTTTAATATAAAATTAACAATCACGCAAAATTCTAGTTCTAAAATTAAAATATAAATGTTTGAAAAACAATATAATTAAATGAAATTGCTTTCAAATATAACACTGAAGTTTGTACATACTTATGAATAACATTGAGCGAAGTACTTGGAACCATATTTTTACGATATTTAACAAACCAGATTACGTCACGGTTAAGAAATAAGAACGTAACGAAAAGTGAAATATCTATACTCGCCACGCAGTGCGTCCTTATGAAGTAAATCGCTAGTAAAGTAAAACAGGCATATTTCAAATTTCATTATGCTCTTAATTGTGAAAAAGCATCAATAAAATGAGGCTCTTCAGCTTAGGAGTTTCACATCCAACGCGCGTGGCTCGCATCGCTCATTTTTTAAGTAACCATCTATATATAGTTCCGAAGCATTAAAATTAAAAATTAATTACTAAAATATGGCTGCAAGTGTAACATGTTTAAAATTTATCTTTTAAAATTGCACTCTTCACTTCAAATGCACAGTGATTATGAAAATATAAACCTGGTTTGGAACGTATTTCTTTTAAGCCTTTGTAGTGAACTAGGCGGCATAAAACACAAACAAAATAGAAATATCTATGTACAAAATAATGAGCTTTCTATTTTGTTGTCTTTTCGGTTTAAAAAAAAAGCGAAACGCGAATTTGTGTTTAAATTGCTCATTTGAAAGAACCTAGATTGTGTTTCGCTACTGGCAAAGTAGTAATCTCGAATTATTGCTATTAGAGACGTCGATGATTTTTTACACCAATTTTCGCTTAAATATAAAATATTTTACAATTTATTTAATTAGTTTAGAATATTCGAGTCTAGTCAATCATTTCGAATTTACTGTGTTCAGTGGAACATCGTCTGTCGGATCGATGACATCATCTTCAGGCAGTGGCCTTGCGAAAAGTGTTTTGTAAAATACAGCTCCTGCCACTCCGGAAAACATCGGTCCTACCCAATAGATCTAAAATGAATATTAAGATGTAAACATTTGAAACAAATAATACAAAAATAAAATATATAAAAGATAGTTCTAAATGCAGTCGCTGTAAATATAATAATGGAGTAAAATATTAGACAAGAAAAATTCGTTATTTCGGCAGCGGTCCAAACTACTCTGATTTGAAATATTTGTTTGAAATTACACTTCTTTTGGCGCGTTCTGAAAAATGATGAGAGTGAATTTTTCCGATGCACGCGCACATTGTAACATGATGTGTAACGTCAAAATTAACATGATGAAATTACTCGCATAAAAAAGCAACGAACAGAATAGACGTAGAGACCATTTTTTAAATGTTGGAGAGATAACTTTACCCTCAAAAATGTGTTTTTGCAAAACATTTCAAGAACTATTAGATAGGTATACAAAAAAAGATTTAAACAAAACTTCTTCAATATTTAGAAAGTCCTGGTCACGACATTTATGTCAGTTCTAGATTTAAGAATAGCATTTGTTTTCAAAGGAGATTTCCATTTAGTTGAAAACAAGTGACGCTCTTAAATCTAGATTTAAAGCTGGAAGATGGATTAGAAACCGAGCATGAGTCTTTTAGTGTTGTTTTAAGTTATTCGATTTAAAATTTAATTGCTTCACATACCCAATGTTGGTCCCAATCTCCGTTAAATAATGCTGGCCCCAACGTTCTTGCAGGATTCATACTGCAGCCTGTGTATGGTCCCTAAAAAAATCGCAAAAACAATTTTCAGGCAGGCGTTATGACATTTATGAATAGTTACAGGTTTCAAAGCATTTTGAGAATTGATTCCAATAGAACATTTGGTATATTCTAGTTTAATCAGATGTCTTTGGCAGTAAATAATAGTAGTTTATGTATCTAGATTGTAATCCGGTATTTTATGTGCTAGGTTGTGACATTATGTCAAAACAACGACCAGCAAGATTTAAGTAGCACGGTGCATAAAAGCATTACAATCGAGATACGTATAGATATTGAATATTTTGCAGGTACTTCCTTCCTGTAAAATGGCTGATTTTCACTCATAATAAGTATATATTTATATATCTGGAAATTCAGATTTGGTCACACAGGAATTTATTTGGATTGTTTACTTTGCTGTCTCTGTTGCTCATATGCTGTTAACTGGCAACGGACAGAGAAATTACTATTGGATTGATTTATTTTGTTTTACTTTACGTACTAGTGCGAAATTTTATAGGGTAATTTATAGGGTAGACGTGCAAAAAATATTTTATATATCGTGCGTGATTATTTTTTCACTTATGTAGCTGGTAAGACTCGCTAGTTCTCGTTTTCATATAATGTCACACTTCGTTGTAACATAAGCCATTACGACGCGATATAATATACAATCTCATATTATAATGAAAATTACATATAGTCTGAAAATTCGGAAAATATAAACGTGTCAGTGCATTATACGATATAACCAAAAATATGCAATCAGAATAATTTTCAACTCTTCAGAACCAATATCGTGCAAAGAAGTCTTTATAAAACATTTTCAAGCATTTTTTCATTTTAGTGTAGATAGCATGTAAAATTAAATTGAATAGTTTTCCAACTAATCAGACGATACATTATTAAATGTAAGGCAAAATACACAATGTGTGATTCCTCAACAATGACTATCTCCATATATAGTAAAGTCAGTTTGTTTTGGGATCAACATTTTCAAAAATTTGCCTGTCGAGATAAAAATCAAAACATCAGTTTATATTAATAACTTCATTAAAAAATTCTCAACCGAGCAATATTGTGACAATCTGTGAAATTTCAATGTCATTATTTTTAATACTTACAAATATTAAAGCAAGTCCGGTAATGGTGAGACCAAATCTAAGCGAAACGGAGTCGTGTTTAAGAGAGTTGCGATGGTCCCAAACAGCGGCGCAAACGAATATCAGAACCATCGTTGCTAAGATCTCAATAGCCAATGCCTGAAAAAATCATGTTTTCACTAAAGTTATCGCTCATTCTGGGTTGAAGGAAGTACATCAGAAAATCGGATTTAAAGTGACCTTAAATTATGACCACACACAAATTTCCCCATAAGAAAACACAATAGAATTTTATATGGTTTCTGCCTGAAATATTATTGATCGATTGAAAGGATATTTTTTTAAATGTCTATTGTTTTTATACAAATTAAACTGCGAAACAACAATTTTCCAGCATTTTGATCAAATTTTAAGAATTATCATACTTTTTTTTTAAATATGGTTTATGTGTTTAATTTGAATAATTTTTGTTATTTCATTATTTTTTTCTTGTAAACGTTGGACATTAAGAGAGTCAATTTTGTGGTAAAATGAAGGAAGAAAAGACGTGATAGACAAGTTGGCGCACCACTATCTTTTTGAAACCGCGGTGAACCCAAGTTATTAGTGTATTTGCCATAAGGCAACATACACTATTGGCGTTGGTCGGATGGCGGGACCTAGGGGTCGGACCAAAATTGCTCGACGTTTCATAACTTCCTAAACACTTTGGCACCATTTTTGAAAATGTTTATATATATATGTATATATATATATATATATATATATTTATATATATATATTTATATACGTAATATATATATATATATATGTGTGCGGGCAATAACTTTCGAAAGAGTTAATTGATTTTAACGAAATTTGGTCCACGTGTTGAAATCCATCACCGCAAGAAGCCTATTTAAAATGGGCGTAATCGGGGCATTTTAAGGGTAGTTTTTAGGGGTTGAAACATGTTTTTGGGCCCCAAAATACCGAAAAAATTCTCAGAATCGTTTCAAAATTGACATTTAACCCTTTAGTAGTAATTAAAAGGTGTCCCTAAAATTTAAATAAAATCGGCCCGGAAATTTTATGAAAACACTAGTTTACAAATAGTGAATTATTTACTGAAAGTTGTATACAATTAGGTATAGAGGTTCGATTTATAATAATATTGCAATTAAGAAAAAAATGTTATTTTAAGGGGTGTATTAAGGAGTCAAATTTTTTATTTTGCCCAAAAACCAACTTAAGCTCGCAAAATAAAGCCACACTGCCTGTATAAGCAAATACACTATATTGTCGGCAGGGTTTTGGCACTGCGACCCGGGTTTTTTTTTAAATTGCGAATAATGAATGACAATTGTTTCTGTTTTGGTTGAAATCGCGCTGTCATAGAAAGCACGGGTAACGCCATTTGTAATTTCATTTTATTGTATTTTCAAACGTTGTTCCGAAATTGTTGTACCACCATCATTCGAGAATGGTGGACCGATTTTGATTAAAGTTAGTACCCAAACTTAAAGTACATAAAGTACTTTTTATCAAAATCGAATTCAACGCCGGGCGAGCGAAGCAGTAAATTAAAGTTAGTATATAAAATATTAAAACTGATAATGTTAATGAAATAAATACATTTTGTAAAATCACCTGTAAAGTAGATACATGCGGAGACGGTACAGTTGAACATAATCCAGGCTCCGCGGTGCTATTCCAAAAATGCATTGGAATTATTACCTAAAAAGATTCCGGTTGACGATTAAAAAAAATTAAAATATTAGTGCTAGACACAGCGTCAAACTAGGGATTGGCGGCGGGGGAGGCTACCAGGGGCGCAAGCCTTAAGGCGGGGGCATTTTAAAGTTATTGTATTGTTTTTCTTCCTACAAAATAAGTTTTGGGAGACGTAAGATTCAAATCTTGCCTTGGGCGCTCATGACGTTAGCTACGACATTGGTTAGACAAGAATAAGATTAGCCTGAAAAATAGATTGTACTATAACTAAAAAAATGCATATAAAAGTGACGATTGCAATGATATTTGAAAACGAAAATGACGATTTGTTTTTCATATTCAGAACATTTCAGAAATATCAATAATATTAGAGTTATATTAAATACAATATAGGAGAGTATTTCCGTATGTGGGATATATTATGGTACTAAATATATTTTTGAGTTCATTTTTGATATCATATCAGTAGATATACATTATTTTTTGTCCTATATTCTGTAAAATAGCGACTTTTCACTTTATTTCCAATGATTGTACCTATATTGTTTCATGGATACCTAATTGGACAAAATTAGTGAATAAAAATAGCACTACATATTACTATGAGCAAAGTTTCGTGTTATATTTATACTACCTAAGACTCTAATATATTCAACATTTTTGGCATTTCACTTGTGTGACATACTTAACTTCTAATAATAGGTATGGGTCAATAGGTACTGTAGTTGTAGGCACATAGTCTGTATTTTATTAGTAGTCTGTTTAAGGCTGTCGGAACGCTCTGAATTTTGTTTGTGCTGAGACCCAGCGGTAAGGGGCGAGGTAGGCAAAAGACATATTGTGGGTGTGACCTTCTTTAGCTCTGTCTCGCTCAAATCATCCGCCCGTTTCAATTTTTGGTTGGTGTCAACTACGAGGCTAAAAAATGTTGTTGCAAGGGTGCCGCTATCAATTGATTACTCTAAATTTGGGAAATATTTTGAAGATTTAAAAAACTTTTCCGAAAAAGGAAGAGTCACTTTAGGTTTGTGATGGAACAGTTTTGTGAAATAAGTACGAATAAGGTCGTAGTATGACTGAAAACGTGTGTTTTTTTGGCACAATTAATGCCAACTTTTTTCTAGTAAATGGTGCATAAATAACAAAAGTAGTCCATTAGAGACCTAGATTTGTCCTTTATCTTCTTTATAGAGAAAGAATTTTTGCAGAATATTGACGAATAAGTCTACAATCAGTTGACAGCCGAAGCTCTATTTTTGGCTTAAATTTAGAGCGTTCCGACAGCCTTAAGAAGTCGTAACCGATCTGTTATCTGTTTTGTAACCAAGATCCCTGGTTCGCACACAACTGAAGTAATATGAAATATTAAAATTGTTGAATTTTTCTTTATTTTTAATCAAAAATGATAAATTGAAAAAAAACAGTTGTTATCGAATTTTCCTTTACCGCTCGGGTTTTGTCATTGGCCTGAAATGGGTCATTTGGTATATAATTATAATACATGCATGAAAATCAGCTAATAGAGGGATAAAAAAATTCAACCTCACAGTCGCCATTGCAAGTTCAATTTTTTATATTAGTCATACATTACTGTCAGAAACAATACTGACTTACCCTAATTAATCCAAAACCTAGAACACCACCAATAATCTGGCCTGCCATATAAATAGGAGCCAATGGGTACGCTAAAACGTCCAAAAATACAGCTGCAATTGTAACTGCGGGATTTAAATGTGCTCCTGATATGTGTCCAAAAACCTAAAACAAAATCACAATACTTTTATTTCTTAATGCTTATTCGATGCTTATTAAACTCTGAAAATAATATTAATAAGACAATCCTAAACCAGCATTCTCGTGTTTAGAGATCTATCATTCCTATTTGAAAGTTTTTGGTGAAATAATACATTTGAAAATTGTTAGTTGAAAAATTATTAAAGATATGAACACTGAAGAGGGAAATAACTATTTACATTTTCATTACACTAGAAAATTCGACTGTTTTGTAATTTGAGTTTCAAACCGGTTCATTCTGTGACCTTTCGTACGTTCGAGAAACACGATCGCTTTGACACTAGTAACAACCTGATCGTATGCGATTGTTTGCAGGTCGGGAAGCAATTTTAGTTGCATGGTCGTATGTTATAGCGAAATTTTTTTACTGTAAGGTAGGAGGAAATTCAGATTCAGTCTCGTACGTGTGCGTGCAAAGAACCTCAATCGATTTTTAACCGATTACGCAATAGTCGCATTCCAAGCCAGTTTAAAACTCAAATTGCAAAACAATCGAGGGCCTAATGTACCTTTAAAACTGCTCCAAATAGATATGATCACACATGTGAGTAATTAGTTTTCAAATAGTTCAAATAGTTATATTATACAGAAGTTTATTGAAATGTTTGACGCATCATTAACATAGGCCTTGTTTTCAACATTTTTCTCCTCATTCTGTTTCAACCCCAAAGAGATACCGTTAACCTGCTTTTAATTAACAATGAAAATATAAATTACTCTCGATAATTGTATTTTAAATCCCAAAGTGCAATGTTTATCAATCTCCGTGTAGTTAAGTACACGCCAATCAGCGAAACCAAATAAAAATATTGTAATTATTATTCAATCACTCCATATTGATGATAATGTAACGCATAAACAGGCGAGGCCACTGTAAAACTTTGATTAAATATTTCAATGACATATTTACAATAACTAATTTATGGAAGTGTATTCTTGGATTGATAATGACGTCGGTTTATTGAACTAGAACCGTAAAAGTTACCCAATTTCTTGATATTTTCATTTTCGTTTTACAATAAGCAAGATTAAAATGTGCGATAAACATAAACATTTATTATCATTATTTAATTTGTTACTTCATAAAAAGGCGCGTTATTTTTGCAAACAGAATGATAACTACATGAGTAATAAATATTTTCAAAATTCAAATTACTGTTGCTGAGTTGCAGAAAGCATTGTTAAAAAAATTAATTTGACAATAACTTTAGATTGTGATGATATAATTACACTTATCATACGTACAGAAGCAATTGATGTCGTTGTAAACTCCTTGTCAAATAGAACATTAAATTGTACTTACATAAAAACAAATAACTGCTCTACATAGAAAAAAAAACATCGTTTCAATCGGTCAATTATTTTTCGAGCAAGATCGATTTAAAACTCTACAGGAGATAATATGCGAGGTCACAATCTGAGGTCATTGTGAAATCAAAATTTTTGACAATGCTTTCTGCAACCCAGCTTTAGTATTATGAATAAGCAAATATTCAATAGAAAAAATAATGTGTTTCTGAAGGACATCTGATAAAAAGTACGACAAAATAAATCAATAACACTGACCATGATAATGACCATGATGGTAATTCCGAAGGCAAATGCAATATTGAAGAATGGCGTTGTCGCTCCGATGCACCCTGTGCAGCCCATAAATACAAGCATTGCGGTGCCAATCAGTTCAGCAGCGAACAGCGTCAACTTTTCTTTGTTGCTAGGCAACCCGACCATGGCCTTCTTGATCCCTGCAACCAAAAAAGAAAACAAAACCATAAAAATCAAAATACCTATGTATAGTAAAATTCACTTTTAACAATTAATATCTCAGGAACTGTCGGTCGGTGCAAATGTCAAATAATGGCAAGAAATTAGAATTTGATAGTCTATTCAAATCTGAAAAAAAAAATTGGGGGAGAAGGTGCCATTAAAAAGGCGATGGCATGATTCCGGAAAAGGACAGGATTAAATAAAAACGACTATCAAACAAGAAGCTCATTAAAAAATAATATTGACGTGTCCGAGTATTTTGACCACAGATGATCTGGGATTTTTGTTTATGGACTATTTTAAGCTAACTAGCTGTAAATCTTGTTTTTGTTTCACAAATGTTTAAAAATAATTACATAACTATATTTAAGATGAGATGACATATAAAGAGAAAGCGGTTCTCATTGCTGTATTCATCCTAATTTCGATCATCTTCAAATAAGGAAACTAAATTGATTTTAATTCCATCTATTATTGTAAATAATACTGTGTGTAGGCAAATTTATATTACATTTGTTGATTGTAAATTATAGTACAGTAATGCCCCGACTTACGCTACCCCAATTTACGCGAATTCGGAGATACGCGGTTTTTCTTGATCAAGACATTGAACAAACTGATTCGTTAGACCCAGTTGAATCGGAAAATCAAATGACGATTTCAAACTTAACAGAAGGCCTCAGTACCTACAATGGAAAAGGGGTTACAAATTTTATAAAAAATAGATTCCAATGAAAAGCGCGTGTCTACTACAAAACGGGAAATAAAAAAGTTACTGGCATGCTACGAAGAAATTTTACTTGAGAAGAAGGAAAACTTCACTCGTCAGGCGACATTGTTAGTATGTAATATAAAGCCTTCGACATCAAAATAACTTTGATTGGCGTTGTTTTATGCCTACTAATGTAAATTGTTTTAATTATCTAACATTTTATTAAACATGTTTCTTCTAAATTACTGTTTTCTTTAGACTCTGGTCCCGATTGCACAAACTTTATATGTATTTATATACAAGGTTGAACCCCGACTTACGCGAATTCGACTTACACGGCTATCTCTTGGTTCCACCTATCGCGTAAGTCCGGGGTATTACTGTATATTGATTTTACACATGATAAAATAATCACGTTTTATGCATTTTTATAATTATTATTAATTGTTTGCTCTTTTGTACTTAATAATTTTAAAAATGTGTCTGAATAAATATGGAATGTAAATGATGTAGTGAAAGGATGGATAATTCAGGGTTACAGGCTTTTTCAGAACCGGCCTCAAAGATATATTGGAATCAGATTACATAGCCCTCAAAATGATGTTTTATTAACAAGATTAAAATCATAAATCGACTTTAACTTAAATATTTGTTAATGAATAATGCGGCTAAATTTTACAAAAAAAAAAAATATTTATGAATATCAAGCTTAATAATCTCAGTTTTAGGAATGAATAATAAACAGTAAATATATAAATAGATCGCTTTGTAACGTCTTGTTACGATGAAAATTAAAGGAAAGTCACAAAATGGAAAATAGGTATTTATTACTTATAACTAGTGGTGGGTCATTGGCGATTTTGGTGTCAACGAAAGGAAATCGTTAACTGTACCACGTTAACTAACTGAAAAAACGGTTGATTTCGTTAACTAGTTTACGCATTAACTATAAAGAACTCTAAACCGGATAGCTGCGAAAAACTGATTGTAGTTCGTTAGTTTTAAATAACACAATAAATAGGGTTGCTAGTTATTAGCTTGAATGAATAAATATTTTTCCTTTAAATGTCCGGATTGCACAATCATTGCTGTGGTTCGTGTATAGTGACGGTTTCATTTAGTTCGTATGGAGAATAGATCTATTAGTTGAAGGAGTTCTTTGCGTTTTGTTAATGATGATGAAGCAAGTTAAACCGTCAACTAGTTAATTAAAAATTGTAACTTCAGAACGCAAAAATATAAAATTATAAATTCGACTCTGCCTTTTTATCTAAATCTGTGAAGCACTTATGATGAACTGATTTAAATATTATATCACGTAAGGCTTTTTAAATGAGATATAGTGCGCAATTAATTTAATTTGATTTCAAGTATATCATGAGTATAAGATAGTTACCAGTTTTTCAACAATTTGTTATCTATCAACAAACCTATGATAATTAATAGATTCGGTTGTTACTTGATATAAATTAATGTTATACATTTTAAATTAAATAATAACGCTTTATTTTGTTTACATTATTATGACCTTTATAACATAATTTTATAACATTATTTGGTGTTTTCAAAAATTCATTAAAGTAATTGCTACTAGTGTTGCACTAATACAGTTTAGTAACAAATGTGATGGAAGTCGACATGGACAGTACGTAGTCATTGAGAAGTAGTGACGCTGTACAGTAAGACCTCGATTAACCCTGCTCCGCTTAACGCTGTTTCACGTATTAAGCGATTCCTAAAAAAAAGTTTAGCCACTATAACGTAAATTATGAATCAGTTTATATAAAATGATTCAAATATTGATAAAAGTTCAAAGGCAAGATGAAGTGCCATTGTTGCAATATCTTGACTATCGACAACAGTTTGGTGAACGAAACAGAAAAAAGGCAAACGACATTAGATGACTTCTTCACAAAAAACAAAATATGTCAAATGAGGAGCCTTCCTCATCACAAACATAACTGCTTACGATATATTTGTAATTAATTTGTTAAAAAATATTTAACAATAAATGTTACAAAATTAAAAAAAAAATACTTTCAAATTTTCCTATCTTATGCCTATTATCTACGTATTAAAATAACCTCGTTTAGCACTGTTTCGTATATCGCAGGAACATAATATTGGAACGTATCTCACGCGTTAATCGAGGACTTACTGTATTCATATAAATAGGTGACTACTGAGTTGAACGGCACCTCAAATATGCATTGAAGACCAACAAAAGCAGCAAAAATTCTTCCTCTCCATACTGATTAGGGTGAAAATTATATTCCTTAGCTCTATAATATGTAAAAAATAAGATAACAGCAGTCCGAAATGCACGCTAGCGTAGGGTAGATTAATCAAACCTGCTGAGAAATAGATATTGTTAAGCGAATTAGTAACTGAAAAGTTGAGCTCAAAATTATGTTTAATCCCATTCAAAATAGTAAACTTTTTAAAGTTGCAATTTTAAAATTTAATCATATTATAAAAACAGCATCCAGTTTGCTTGACTGTTTAAGATTCTAGGTACCTATAAAAATACGAGTTTAAACTAACATAAATTAATTATATATTGTATAAAATTTCATAGATAAAATAATTTAAACTTTTTTTACTAATGCTGTAGTTGCGCAATGGTAAAAATAACAAATTTTTGATTTCTTGTGTCTTGCCACTTAATATATAAACCTAACTAATATTACAAATGCGAATGTGAGTTTGTTTGTTTGTTAATCTTTCACGCCTAAACCGCTGAACAGATTTCGATAAAATTTGACAGAGATACCTTCCGGAACTATTAGATCTCCAGACTTGAAATTTGGCGGACATGTTTCTTTTGTCAAGTAGAGATACTAAAATAGTCTTCTAAGGTGTGGAAAGGTGGAAGGTACAAGGGTGTCAATGATTTTCACAATCTAATTTTTAAAATACAGTTTCTGTGGACTGAAAATGTATAGCTGTTAGGTCTTGATGACGATTCCACTACTGTTGTTGTCGTGTATCATTACAATCGCGGGCGGAGCTGCAGGGAGAGGTTAGTGCAGTATAATACTTTTCTAAAGATCGTCTAAATTGTGTTATTTATTGTGATTAGATGTTACTAATTTTGTAATAGCTATTAGGTTTGTATTATTAAAATAGTTAAAGCGTAAAAACTATCTCATTTTTTGTGTAACCTTCTAAAAACTTCTAAGAAGTCTAATAAAATATGTAGTAACTTAAAAAAATGTACGTGACCTATTATTATTATACACATATTTTAACAGGGATATGCGATTAGTGAATTTTCTTTTTCGAATCGCATCGAGTCAAAATTGATTTTCAAGTACAGTTGAGTCCCAATACTGCAGGCAGTAAAATCTATATTAAAAATTATTCCAATAGGGTATTTGACTCAATTAAAAATATGTTATAAATTGTTGTCATTCTAATGTATTACGGCGTAAAAAAGCCTATCCACTTTACTTTCAGGATAAAATATGTTTATTTTCTGAAAAAAACTTGAATAAAATTTTAATTTTTCTGAGGTTTTATCATGTGATCGAAAACGCTCTATGACGTCACACTACGGTAAACATCGCAAGTGTTCTATGGTAAACATTACAGAACACGCGGTCATTTGTGATACACATATCGCATTATAGTTTACTAAATACGTGAATTCTGACAATTTGTGGTGTCATCGTGTGATTTTTGAGTGCAATATACATATTTTTCTCGTAAATATTTCAATCTATCAAGTTAACTGCAAAATGGAAAGAAATTTTGTACAAGCGGACAGTGGCAACCTACCCAAAGTAGACGCACTTATGGTTGGATTGTTCTTTAAAAATAACCCTGATTTTTATGCTGCTGAGCTGAAAACGTAAAAACGCTAATGTAAGTATTATTTTGAAGTAACTTATTTATAGAAATCACTCGAGAGCTGTACTAAACATTTTATTAAAATCATGTTTTAGGTTATGTTGACATTTTGTACAAATTGTATGTAAAGTAAAGTAAACAATTTCTTTGGTTTTCCAGGTCTACAAGGGAATGTTATGGAGACGATGCGATTGGCTATGTACAACTGCATCGGGACTCTGGTCTTTGCACAGTAAAATGTAAAATGTGTCCAGAGCATAAAGTTCCTTTGGAACAGAAACAAACAGTTTTTCTGGAGTTTTTATGGATGTACTTATACATTGGGGCACTATGCACCATTTATAAACCTTAGTTTATATCAAATTCAAGAAAATAAACAAATCTTCATTTACTTACTATATGTCACAAAACACGTGCTTAATGTTTACTGAACTGTGACGTCATGTATCACCTGACTTGCAAATCGCGTTTTGGCGCGTTTTTTTTTAATTCAAATTTTTAACACTGAAATTTACCGAAAATACGACAGATTTTCACGAAAATATGAATATATCGTGCATTAAATGTAATAAATAATAGTATTAAAACAATTCACAATAGTCGTCAAATACCCTATTACGACTTTGATTAAACTTTACTCATACATACTCCTTTAGTACCAGTATGACCCAGCATGACTAGTGCCACCTAAAAAATGCGGGGAGGGAGGCTGTAGGAGTATAGCAAATTGCAATAGGCCTACTCCTATAAATATATATTGTGTAGAAGCTATCCCGAGTTGTGCCAAATGGTTTATTGAATTTCATATGCGGCTCCTTGCCGAGCTGGAGGGTAAATTGAATGAAACCAAAATACTGACACAAATTAGTGACGATGAAGTCATAGAGACGATATATACAAAGGCATAAATAAATTTTGAAAATAATAAAAATAAAATAAATCGCAAAATATGGATTATTCGATCATAAGAAGTTTTACACACGTCTTTTTTTTTCTACTTAGCTAATCAACTTGAGTATGTTTAACGGCGATTTATTATTTAATCGCACATCCTTGTCTTTTAAAATGAAATAAAAAACTTCGTGTTATAATATTATAATATGAGAGAAAACAGAGAAAAATCCAGTTATTTTATTACCAAATCAAGTTGAAATGATTAATTATTTTTATCTATATTGTTATTTCCTTATTTTACTACAGAAAACGTGATTTTGAAACCATTGATTATAAATTATAATTATTGGTTTAAGATTTTCTTAAATAATATTTATATATTTCCGCGTATGATATCAAGGCCAATGACAAATCAGAAAAACAATGATATTTATATTTAAACAAATTTTACTCTACCACACCCACAATATTTTTTTATTTTCATCAATTATATCAGATAAAATAAATCAAAAAATATATTTAAGATAAACATGCTTAATTTGCTAGTTGTATTTGCTTCGTTATTCTATCAGCCTACCTAAACATAGTAATGGACACACATCCACTATTGTTGATTGGATAGCGGAATCTAGGAATCGGTTAAAAAATCTAACTGTTTTTTCACATTTCAATGTCTCAATTTGTAATTTAATTAATTATTAAATAAAACGAAACTACTTGCGTTTACTGTTCAAAATATTTTTTTATTTATAAAACGTTTCTACCAAATTTTTGGTCCTTTTCAATTTTTCAAAATACAAAATAAATTATAATTGTTTATATAAAAACAAAACAGTTAAGTACTAAAATTTTAGTACTTAACTGTTTTGTTTTTATATAAACAATTATAATTTATTTTGTATTTTGAAAAATTGAAAAGGACCAAAAATTTGGTAGAAACGTTTTATAAATAAAAAAATATTTTGAACAGTAAACGCAAGTAGTTTCGTTTTATTTAATAGTATATTACTGTTGGTAGAGTCAATATTATTAATTAATTATTGTTTATTAATGAATTGAAAATTTAATTGATATTTTCACCAGTTCTGAAACCTCATTTAAATAATAACATCGCTACACACTTAGCTATTCTCAAACAGTTGTGAAACAGAATGAAAGATTTTCAATTTTGAATTGATTTTCTTTTTCAAAATGTCGTCGAATATACAGTATCGGCACCTGATATCTTATCGTTGCTTTTTTAATTAATTGTCAGTTATAAAACATCATAGTGTAATGTGACATAAATATATTTATGTTTGTATCCACCACACATGGAAGTTAAATCCTCCACGTTGGCAACACTGCGCACGTGTTCTACAGAGATTTATAACTGAACAAATATCACCTCCATTGTTTTGACCACAACAAGAACAATACTTGACGACTTTCTTTTGTTTTGATTTGTTATTTAATAACGTCAACACTGTCGTATCTTCATCGGAATCACTCTCCATTTTAAACAATACGCGACTCGGCAGACATTTTACTATCACACTAAACTGTATGCAGTCAATAAGTTCAACGACGGTTGCCAGTGAATTATAACTATAAGAGCGTGGAACTATTTTTAGTCTGTCAGTTGCAACGTGGGCCCCAGGTGAGAGGGAAAGTATTTACCTAGATTTTAAATCAGTGTTGTTCAACCATTGATGACTGCGTACTGCGTAGTGATGAAACTTCACTCATTGCATTTTGCACTGGATATGTTACTACTGTTTACTATAATAAAGAACAGAGGCATATTCATTATACAAATGTCAATGAGAGGGAAATAATATCGATAACAGTTTTAACTTTTACTATTAGTGGGAGCGACGACTGTAAAAAATGGTTTCGATTTTATAGAGACAGTACATATAGTGACTTCGACCACTTGCCCAGGCAACCCTGCAAAGCCTGACTCGACAGAGGGGAAACACCACTTCCGGTAATCATTTTGATGTAGCTAGTAACTACATCAAAATGAATAGCGGAACTGATTTTTCCCCAATGCCGGATCAAGTTCTCGCAGGGTTGCCTATAGACAAATGATTGAAGTCACTTGTAATATCTTTTCTGAAAGTTTCATCCTCTAAAAATCGGAAACATATTTTACGGTCGCCGCTTGGATTATATAATATTTGAAAATAATCGATTAGTCTATTTTCACTGGCACGCGACTGGCTAGTCGATTCCTGGACACAGGTGATACATGTTCTAAAAGAATCAGAGCTATGTCAATATTGAAGCTGAGGTGCAGAATGTTTTGTCAGAAAATCTGATCTGACAATGGTCTTAGACGGTGATTATGTTTACAGTTTTTATATATGCAGAAAGTAATCTATAGTGTCGTTTTCAAAGCCTTGTTATATAGAACAATAGAACAGACGATCTACTAAAAAGTTTTATTTGCAGGAATACAAATACATTTTGGCTTTTTATTTTTACACTGAGAGATGGCATTACTTTGCTCATTTTTACATATCATCATAGTACTAAACCTTATTAATAAAAATGGAAATATTTGCTTTCCATTTTGTCAATGTTAATTCACTATACAAGTAAATGCTAATCAATGGATCAACTGTTTCAAAGGCTATTTAACCTTTTATTCTTAAAGATAATTTGAAAAATTTACACAGGTACTTGTACGAACATTTTAGAAACTCTGGTTCAGTTGCATTATAAAAATAACCTTTATACATGTTTATCACGTGTGGATCCATACTTAATGGTTAAATCGTGGTTTAAAATGATTGGTGGGTACGGTGCCCACTTGAAACAGGTTTTGAATTTATATGCGCGAAATTCAATTCAAATAATTTGTTAAAAATGACGGAACATCCAAACGGGGAAGTTCACGGTTTCATATTTGAGGTTGAGTGACCTACAACTCACGTATAGGAAATTTTAGAAAAAATATTATGACGTACAATAAAAATTTTATCATGAAATTATAAGGAAATTCAGTTGTTTAATATTAGATACGTAAATCTTATTAATTATGTTCTGAAAGTTGGGATTTATCAATGAAAAAGGTAGTAATTACAAAAAACGTGTTTTAATGAGATAATTGATGGTTTATTTCAAACTAGCTGTACCCGAGGTTTCGTACGCCCTCGATTTGTACATAGCGGGATTCTGCTGTTTCCTGCTGTCCTAATATAAAGAGCTGTAGGTACCTTAATGCATTAGTTGTCGAGCTATAAACAGACAGCAAGACAGTCAATTTTTTTTTAAATCGATATATCTTCTTGACATCAACTTTATTAAGACTATCAGTTAAAGAATTTTGTGAAAAATTGAAAATTCCAAACTTTCCCTTTACAGTTTTTTACCATTAGATTTAAATAATCTCTGCTATTATAAAATACAACGTCTCTTTATCTATTTGTCTACGGTTTTCATTCCCAAATAGGTATACCTACATAATCTGACCAGGTTGTAAGCATTGTTTGATAAAAATTGGTTCCATAGATCTCGAGCTATGACAATATTAATTGTACAAGCGTAAATAAGTAAATAATGCAAATAGAATAATCCACGTGGGTGAGGGCGCAGGCAAAATTTATTTAATACTAGCGGACCCGGCGAACTTTGTTCCGCCTTATTAAGTTCAATTTTTTATTAGGATTTTAATAGTTAGGATTCTTTCATTACTCACCACTCCGTTCGTTCGCCCGAGTTTATAATTATTTGTTTCATTACTCACTCACTCACTCCGTTTGTTCGCTCGAATTTATAATTATTTGTTTCATTACTCACTCACTCACTCCGTTCGTTCGCTCGAATTTATAATTATTTGTTTCATTACTCACTCACTCCGTTCATTCGCTCGAATTTATAATTATTTGTTTCATTACTCACTCACTAACTTCGTTCGTTCGCTCGAATTTATAATTATTTGTTTCATTACTACCTCACTCACTCCGTTCGTTCGCTCGAATTTATAATTATTTGTATGATATATACCGGTAAAGTTGTTGTCGGGAGCTCACAACACGTGTTGATTTATATCTGATTTCTTAATCAAATAGAAGTGAAAACTGTCTTTATTAATGATTTATAAAATGTAAATAAATAATAATAGCACTGAGAAATAATGATAAATTCACTATGAGAATAAAATTAACTTGAGAGTTGCACTGAAAAATTAAAATGATAGGTATAACAGTCACTGCTACGATCGAGACACAAATAAAACAAAAAAAAAAATGAACGAAAACTGTATAGTGACTGAGAGAAAGGAAGCCGGCTTCGTTCTCACCCCTACTCCATGATATTTGCTGGTTGAAAAGTGACAACTGGAGACACCTGGCGCGGATAACTGATTGGTTGATAGAACTATACATGAAAATTATAGTATACTACAATTATTATATTCGATTGCCATCTTGTGGATCTGTGGATGGAACAGAATAATATAAAAATCGCGATTAAAAATCAGGGGTTGATTGTATAAGGGTGAAAATTTAGAATTAAATGTATTTTTCAATGCTGAATCATGAAAGAATAAATAATTTTGTCCAAAAAATAAAAAAAAAAATTTTGGGGTGGACCACCCTTAACATTTAGGGTTATGAAAAATAGACGTTGGCCGATTCTCAGACCTACCCGATAAGTACACAAAATTTTATCAAAATCGGTTCAGTCGTTTCGAAGGGGTTTGGGAACAAACAGCGTGACACGAGAATTTTATATATTAGATTGACCTATTCATTTATAAAACTCTCACCATATAAATTAAAAAGTTAATTATTGTGTATTGAACCAACGTACACTGATATCTTGGTAACGTATCTTCTGAATTTAAACATAGATTGTGTCCCGTCTTTTATCATTAAAATATCTCTAATCTGCTGACTCACTGATTGTGTCTCAAAAGTAGAATTTTGGTTGTCATAAAATCACCTATTAGTTTATGTCTACGTAACGTCATTCAAAAAATAGTATGTGGGCGGAATTTTGACGCAAGGTGACGTTCGTTCGTTTACGATGCACCGCAACTACAGTTATTTACAATGTATATAAAGTACAATATAATACCGTAGTCGTACGTCAGCACAGGTGATAATGTTAAATATTTGCATATACTTACTACACAGGTCATTAGTACTCACAGAACAGTTACGTACCTATTGTCGTTATCAAAATAAAATCAATGTCTGTTTCCTATTTATAATGTGTCAAATTGAACGCTATTTCATTAAATACATTAATAGAAGTATTGTCAACGTTTTAAAAGCGTATTTAAATTTTTATGCTGAGTTGCAGAAAGCATTGTCAAAAAATCTGATTTGACCATGCGGCTCTTAGATTGTGATCATAGCTGATATACATGCAGGAACAATCTAATGTCGTTGCCAAAACCTGTCATATAGAACAAATGTAGAAACAAATGATTATCTTTCATCAAGCTAAATTTTTATCAAAATGCGTAGAAAAATGTTTTTTTCGAAGTAGAAATTGTAAAACAAACTATGTTAAATATTACATGTGCACACAGTTTAAAAAATATACAATATCGTTTCAATAAATTAATTATTTTTCGAACAGAAAATCCATTTAAAATTCTACAACGCCTTTCTTATGGAGAAAAAGATTACAATTCGAATTATTTAAACTCTATGGCTCGAACTAAATATGATCTCCCTACGAGATACTGTGAGCACATGTTACATTCCGTAACTCGAAATTTGAGTTTTGCGAATTCTATATCTCGACGTAAATGAGGTGATGGTGTATACAGTTTACAAAACTGTAAAGTGTTATTCAACGTCACCTCATTTACTTCGAAATATAGAATTTGCAAAACTCAAATTTCGAGTTACGGAGTGTAACATGTGCTCACAGTATCTTGTAGGAAGATCATATTTAGTTCGAGTTATAGAGTTTAAGTAATAAACCAGGGGTTCCCAAAGTGTGCGCCGTAAAGAGTAAAGAGGGGCGCCGTGAGGCACTCCTGTTTACCATTTTCCGGAAACTAAACTTAGGCATTTGAAGCTACAAAATAAGATTTTTTTTTAATAATAAACGTATTCTTGTGTCAATATAAATATAAAAACTCACTTTCATGTAGTATCATTTTACGCATTTTCGACTAGCTAGGGCGCCGAGATAAAATACTTTAAACCTGTAAGTGCGCCGCGAACTGGAAAAGTTTGAGAGCCCCTGTAATAAACTTTGACAGCCTCTTAAGTCAAACTTTATTGACGATTCGACTCCTCAAACTAGAAGTAAGCAGAAACATCCATAAACCATAGCTAGAAATCGAAATCTCAGGTTTATAAATAATAGCCTTACTACGTTTGCATGAAAGCAGCTATGATATAAGGGAGTGTGCAAAAAAATTTTTAATTTCAAGATAATAATTATCTTTACGTAATGTCAAGTAGTATAAATATAGAATGTTATTAATTACTTTTATTACTTTACTGTTTTAAACGTCTTAATAAGCAACAATTCAACAAATTTTACTATTTATAACTTTATTTGAGACTTAAATATTAGTATTTAGTCAATTGTCCGAGGTGCGTATATACAGGTGTTCAGTAAACTTTTTCAAGACTTTAACCCTTTAATCAAGATAACAAGGCATAACCCTAAGCGATTTAAGTAAACGCTCGGTCATAAAATTGAGCAAGTTTTGATTAGTTGGTAATTACTCAAAAACTATACACTGTCCAATTGAAATAGCAATATCTTTTAATTCCAAAAAAAATTAAATTTTTTATATAATTTCAGAATATGAATCAAATATTCAAGTTTTTTAGATTATTGGCAAAACATTAATTTAAAGGCGTTTAAAAAGTTTAAATATGTATCTCGAAAACAGTGAAGTTTTTTATTGGGGCCATATTTTATTATTTTGATAGATATGGCTTTATCATCGGGCAAATATTAAGAAGATTTACTGGACACCTGTTATATTTTTAATATATAGACAAGTGTTCGACAGATAAATACTTAAACATTAACTAATATAAGAATGTTTGTACAATTGGTGTATTGATAACGTGATAAAAAATTCAGAAAAGTAGTTATACGCTTAAATAGTTCAATAAATAAGGCAATAGAATAAAATGCCAATACCTGATTATTTAAAACTAGCGCATTACCCGAGACTTAGTCTGCGTGGTCTAGTTAATTTTTTTTTATATAAAATCAATCCTCAACCCATTCGGGTAGTTTGTTCAAAAGACCGTCAACCATGTATTAAAGTATTTCTTTATTTTCTAAGAAGTGTTTTTCCGAGACTCAATTTTTTTATTTCAGAAATACAACGTGTATATTTAATGAAGGTTTATTTCTCGAGTGATGTTGGTGCGAACAGACAAACAAACATACAGACAAAAATTCTAAGGAACGTCTTTTCACGCTTGCACGTGTCACACAAAATACTCAAAAACTTCATAAAACTTTCAGCAAAACGACATTATTACCTGATTTGTGTGTTACTTACTGATTGCAGCAAAGTTTTTATTTTAAAAGATTTAATTAAACTATAAGAGTCTTAATGCGCAGACTCTTGGAAAATTTTTGCAGGAAATTTTGTGTAATCATTTCAATTTTTTCGGGTTTTAAATAAATAAACATCACAAAAAACCTTTAAAAATTATTAACCTCCTTCAAAAAAGTCACTAAAAAGAGGAAAAGAATGAAATTTTGAGGTCGGCGCCAATTAATTAATAACAGTAAATATGTAAAAAGTTTTCGTAATTAAATTAGCTCTGACCTCAAAATTTCATTATTTTCCTCCTTTTACTGACTTTATTGAAGCAGGTTAATATTTCTTTTAAATGCATTTTTATTTTTAGTGGATTTGATTTCGCACATTTTTAGTAAGATTTCGTACTTGCTCTATTTATAAATTCTAAAATGTCAATATAGGTAGTTTAACAATTATTCAAAGATTGTAAATTTCGGTTCACAATTGGCTGATATCGTGGAACATACACAAAAAACTTCTGAATCGATTTAAATAAAATTTATGTGGGATCATTCTGAAAGTATGCCCTATTAAATAAGAAAAGAACCATCAAAATCGGTTCACAAATACTGGAGATTAAAAAACGGATGAACCGATTTTCAGAAAAACGATATGGTACCAATTCCATAACACTCTGAACAAAATAGCACCGACATTTTTCAAATCGGTTCACAACTGGCGGAACCATCAACAAAAACAAAAAATACGCGTCGAATTGTATAACCTTTTTCTTTTGAAGTCGGTTAAAAACTGGATCTTCATTCCCATACAATTTAAAGCTAGAACTTTTCCACATTTCTTGTTTTTTAAAGAGATTTCTTGAAAAAATGTAATTTATCTTATTTTGTTACTAGTAATACATCACGTGCTGTGTAGGTAAAAGTACCTGCTTTAGGTAGATTCTTTACGCGTATGGGAAAACCGCTTGGTAAACGATGATCAGTAAAACCCAGTCCCAACTCCTCTGGCGATTTACTTTTATAAAAATCTTATACCTATTCTTCAATTTATCGACATAAATAAATGTAAAACTTCCGTGTTACAAATAGAAGATAAATATAAAAGGAACATAATATTACGGGAAAAATGCCAGTTTAATCACACGTCCAGGAAAAAGAATATTTTGATACAGATATGCAGTATTTACATCGGAAACTGTATTATTTAATTATTGTTACTATTGCTATTTAAAAATCGAACAGTAAAAAACTTTCGGAACAAAACCTACGCTACATTTTAAAGAAACGTTTTTGTACGACCCCCTATAAAATTGCTGCTTTTCATGTGACAGTGTCAATTGAATTTTTAATTTATTATTAAAAAATACATAGCTTAAAAATACGAATTGGTGCTATGCTCAAATAAGCTGCTGGTGGCTTTAAAAAAAGCTCAATACGGTCCTGTGGGAATGTCGAAGTCCTTGTATTTTAATAACCACAATTATTCAACAATAGAAAAATCTTTATTCCTTGAAAAATCAACAACATTATGTCCTCGAGAGCTAATGATTCTTATGTAAAATAATATGCACTTATTTTATTTGTTATTTATTAATTTTACCGATTATATGAGTACTCTATCGACGCGAATAAATATTAGAAAATATTAATTTTCAATTGAGTGCTTCGCATCGGTATAGTACTTTATTGATAAAATACGAACCTAGAGATTTTAATAACATAACGTCTAAACTTATTAACATTTGTCATATACATACCTATCTTGTTAATTTTTAATATAAAAGTGAATGACTATAAACGCTGGTAAAAAGCCAAGGTCCCCGGTTTCATAGTGCCCTGCGACAGTAATTAAAAAAAAAACCCGGGTCGCAGTGCCAAAACCCTGCCGACAATTTGCTGATACAGGCAGTGTGGCTTTATTATGCGAACTTAAGTTGGTTTTTGGGTAAAAAAAAATTTTACTCCTTAATACAGCCCTTAAAATAACATTTTTTTTCTTAATTGCAATATTATTATCAATCAAACCTCTATACCAAATTATATGCAACTTTCAGTAAATAATTGACTATCTGCAAACTAGTGTTTTCATAAAATTTGTAAGTCCGGTCCTGTTGGGCCGATTTTATTAAAATTTTAGGGACACTTTTTAATTACTACCGGAGGGTTAAATTTCAATTTTGAAACGATTCGGAGAATTTTTTCGATATTTTGGGCCCCAAAAACATTTTTCAACCCCTAAAAACTACCCTTAAAATGGCCCAATTGGGCCTATTTTAAATAGGCTTCGTGCGGTGATGGATTCCAACATATGTGCCAAATTTCGTTAAAATAAATTAACTTCTTCGAAAGTTATAGCCCGCACACATATATACCTATATATATATATATATATAAATATATATATATATATATATATATATATATATATATATATATATATATATATATATATATATACATATATATATAAACATTTTTAAAAATGGTGGCAAAGCGTTTAGGAGGTTATGAAACGTTGAGAAATTTTGGTCCGACCCCTAGGTCCCGCCATCCGACCGACGCCAATAGTGTATGTTGCCATATGGCAAATACACTAATAAGTGGTTTTACAGCGCACGTCTCTAAAAAGTATTTATTAATTTCAAATCTACCAAAATCAGCTTTATTTTAATTTAACCATTTTCAAACTTTTTCGTTGTTTATTGTTTTCGTTTTAGAATTTACAAAAATGGGTGGAGGTGGTAAGGTCAACGTGTCTTTTTTTGGAAAGTTAAAACTAATTTTCAATATGAATCCACTATAAAAATGTAGCCAGGGCCCCCTTTCTAGTTACACCACTGACTACTAGACTGTGATAAAAACCGGTGCCTTTACCCTATCGCTCAGGTTTATATGTATTTTGTCATGGACAACACTGTTCTTATTAGTGTATTTGCCATATGGCAACATACACTATTGGCATCGGTCGGATGGCGGGACCTAGGGGTCGGACCAAAATTTCTCGACGTTTCATAGCCTCCTAAACACTTTGGCACCATTTTTAAAAATGTTTATATATATATGTATATATATATATATATATTTATATATATACGTATATATATATATATATATATATATATATATATGTGTGCGGGCAATAACTTTCGAAAGAGTTAATTGATTTCAACGAAATTTGGTCCACGTGTTGAAATCCATCACCGCAAGAAGCCTATTTAAAATGGGCCTAATCGGGCTATTTTAAGGGTAGTTTTTAGGGGTTGAAAAATGTTTCTGGGCCCTAAAATACCGAAAAAATTCTCCGAATCGTTTCAAAATTGAAATTTAACCCTCTGGTAGTAATTAAAAAGTGTCCCCAAAATTTTAATAAAATCGGCCCGACATGACCGGATTTACAAATTTTATGAAAACACTAGTTTGCAGATAGTGACTTATTTATTGAAGGGTGTATTTAATTCAATGTAGACGTTAGATTGATAATAATATTACAATTAAGAAAAAAAAATGTTATTTTAAGGGGTGTATTAAGGCGTTAAATTTTTTATTTTGCCCAAAAACAAACTTAATTTCACATAATAAAAGTATAAAACCACACGGGCCTATACAAGCAAATACACTATATTGTCGGCAGGGTTTTGGCACTGCGACCCGGGTTTTTTTAATTTCTGTAATGTTTCGCCAATTATTGAAAACAGGATGCTAAGATTAAAGACGAGCAAAATTGATAATTGACGTTCATGAACATTAGCGTCAATTAATTATTGGACAGTTTAGCAAAAATAATGATAAATTAATGTTCTTTCTTTGACCTTTTTAGATAACGTTAAAATTGCGTGAATAAAATACACACACTTATTATAGACCATATTCTATAGTCAATACTTTTTACTAATAGGCACCCAACTTTTCCTTATTTTTTTTTTTAGTTCGAAACGCATACATCTACACGAGATTTTTTAGTTTTTTTTTTTTTTATTTACAGACAAATAACATAAACCAATTTTTTTGTTTTATATCTTTTCTCTTATTTGCCAACAAAAATTAATGAAATATATTATGTATGCATAATGTATATGTATATATGTTTTATTTTTTTAATGCTGAGCACAACATCATACGATGATGTAGAAAAGGGTCACACTTCTTTATTTATTGAAAAAGATGGATATAAAAAATTATCAGTGGTACAGTTCTATGTTTAAAATTTAATTGAAAATGTACACTTTTATTACAGATAAAACTTACAAAAATTTTTCGAAGTAAACATTTCATGTGATGTCATATTTTTTAACTTCCCACTCTAAAAACTGAAAATTTTTCGAAATTCCAGTTTTCGTCAGATCTCGACGTTTTGAGATCCGTATTTTATATATGTATATATGTGTGTAAAAATATGTGTGATGTAAACCCCTCAAAACTTTTGAATGGATGGACCGATCGAATCGCGGTTTGTGGCATCTGAAAGGACCTTGATTCACTTAGATCTGAGAATTGGAACTAATTCGATCCGATAGATTTTGAGAAATCTCAAAAATAACACTTTTTGGAAAACAATTTTTTTGAACTGTCTTCGAAACTACTGTACCGACTACTTTCAAAATCTAATCCGTTTTATTCCTCATAAAACAATGTCAACTGCTGCAAGCCGCACCAAAATCGCATCAAATATCGTAGGAGAAAAATTTTGAAAAAAGGTTTTTTCACAATATCTTCTCAAATGTTTATCAGATTGATTTTTTTGTAATAAATTATTTTTTGTACTTAAAAAACTGCGTCGATTGCCGTAAATCGCATCTCGATCCGTTAATTCGTTCGAGAGATATCGTTGTAGAAAAATTTTGAAAAAAATGTTTTTTTCAAAATATCTTCTCAAATTTTCGTTAAATTGATTTTTTATAATAGATTGTTTTTTGTGCTTCAAAAACTGCCTTCGATTTCCGTAAATCGCAATCAGTTTATTCGTTCCAGAGATATCGTTGATGAAAAATTTTGAAAAAAATGTTTTTTCAAAATATCTTCTCAAATTTTCGTTAGATTAATTTTTTGTAATAGATTGTTTTTTTGTGATTAAAAAACTGCATCAAATGACGCGAAGCTAATTAAAATCGATTGATTTTTTCGAGAGATATAATTTACGAAATATTTCTAAGAAAGTGTTTTTTTAAAATAACTTTTAACAAACACCGAAGGTAAACTACATCTCAATAGATCGAAAATAGAGGAAGTTCCAGGGCTGGCCTGCAGGATCAATCGTTTTTGAGATTTTTTAAACAATCTTTACAGCGTTTCAACATATATATTTTCTTAAAAGGGGCCTCGTAATAAAAAGTCGACCCGGGTATCAGTTATTGCTAGTCCGCCATTGAATATTGCCTAACAAATTTGATCGTAAAATTCAAAATCATTGTTTCCATCGATAGTCTGCTGTGTCATGGTAATATAATGTTATGTAAATATTTTACAAACAATTGTCAAGTGTTTTTTTAATACGGAATAAATAATTATTTTTTGTGTTAGTTTTATACGGCGATTAAAACCGATTTAGTAGTTTTTGAGTTATTCGGAAACAAATAAACTGACAAACAAACAGGCAGAAAAAAACTATGAAAATGGCTAATTCCGTTTAGATATCCTATAAGCTCGTCGAAGTCGAAATTTATAATAATTATAATGTTGTTTTTATTTATTTGTTACTGATTAGACATTTAGAGATAAATTTTGAATTGGATTATATAATTATGTAAATGATAATTAATTCATAATGAACATGCATATAATCACTATTTTGATTATTATTTAACTATTTAACTACAAAATATAATATACATCATTATTTGTTTTATATAGCTTCTCACATAAAGAAAAATGACAGCACAGTTTTAAACATATTCTTTTTTTAGATAGTAGCCGAATATACAAATAGTATAAAAGTCAAAAAGTTTATATATATATAAAAAAATAGATTCTTCTTATGCAATTAACATATTTCCAAAAACACTAAGCGAAAAATTATAGCAAAATATTGTCAGCTTTATTGTTGTGTGTTTCGACAACTCATGAATATCTAACGCTGCATGATTTGTACTTGATCGAATAGTTGGCACTTATGGCTGTATTTTTCAATGTATCTAATGTTTCTATTACTTTCCGACATGGATTCGTCTACATAAGCCAGATACTGGAACTGATTTTTTATCGGGTGCCCTTGTGGCTTCTTATGATATTCATAGTTCAAATTTATCCGATACAAGGGCCCCGATATAAAAGTGATTCTGGCATCCGAATAATATGAACGAGCTCTTAGTTAAGGAAAGTACGCTTATAACCAGTTAAAGCATGTTTGAAGTTGGTTCAGTAGTTTCTGAAATTACTCGCGACAGACTAACAAACAAAATTATGTGTGTAAAAATCTGCTTTTCCGCATATCAGATTCGACAACAAAACTATTTTTGTGTTGTCTTAACTTATAGTTTCTATAAAAATTAACAGCAATTACAAAACCATAGCGAATTACAAATTATGTCTGTAATGTCACTTGCATTTGTTTTTCAGACATTTTTTATTTTCACGATAAAACACGTCTTGTGTTCAGGGAGGAGCACGCAGAGATACCAGTTTATATGCGTAAAAACTCCTAATAAATATTTATCATATACTTTGTATTATTGTGACAATACGTTTGTTAAAGATTATTGATTGCTATGAATTTTTTGTCATATTACGTCTCTTGTCAAGAGTGTAAATATTACCATAAATACAGTAGCACTGAATATTAATTTATGTATTACATAATAATTAATTCAAACGATGCGAAAAATTTAGCATTGAAATAAACAAGTCAGAAATACATCGTTTTATTTAGAAAAATATTTAGGTATGCCAATATTATGTAATATTTAGTACAGTTTTGTAATGTTTAATGTAAGTTCCACAAAAAAGGGATATGTTTGTATGGCTGAGCATCTGTCTATCCTTTTCAATGAATGGGTCGATTTTTTTCTTATAATTAGCTATGTAGGTATAATACATTACCCAAAGATAATAAAAAACTAGAAAGTATTTTTTTATAAATGTTAATCATACCATTATTGATTAAACGCAAAAAAACTATTCACAGCTCAGTTTCTAATTGTCTATTTTTTTCAACTTAATCTTTAAATAAAACATCGAATTTATTATCAATTACATACAACAACTTGCTCTATAATGACCTGATCTGTCGGGCGTCTATAGTTCACAAATTATAACAACTTGTTAACATTTATCGAAAACTTTTTTGCAAAATAAATGCTTATAATCTATTTTTATAATACTTTGTAATGATAATGGCAACATAGTTGTCTGGAAACACATTGTAAAAATGGGGTTATAAAATGTATCATTATGAATACTTAATTTAATTTTATTGTTTTCCATATTTCGGCATATATAATTAAATATTTGAAAAAAATCGACTGAGCGTGGAAATGACATAGAGTCAACAAACTTTTTTGTAAAATATTCGATTTCCCTAAAAATAAATTGTAGCGAGTTTTTCAATAGATATGCAAAAAAAAAGCAAAAAAAAATTGGACCTCTTTCAAAAAGAGCCACTGAAAATCGTAATAAATAAACTTTTGAAGTCGGCGTCAATTTAGTTATTTTTCATTAAATTAGTGCTGACTTAAAATCTTTTTATTTTTTCGTTTTTAGTGCCTTTTATTGATGGAGGTGAAATTTTTCTTAAGTATTTTTATTTTTTATATTTTAGTGGCTTTGCAGTAAGTAGGTGGCGCGTTATTGAGCACTTTCTTCCTTAATATTTTATTACGGAACTAGAAAAAAAAACTCTTGAACCGATTTATAAAATTTATATGAGACCACTTGAAGGTGTGCTCTGTCAAATAAAAAACAGACGTCAAAATTGCTTTACAAATGCTGCAGATATTAAAAAAATGTCCTTTTTTAAAATCCGTTATAAACGACTGAACTGATTTAAAAACAATAATGGAGCTAATCCGTCAATATTCTAAATGAAATTGTGTTAAAAAATTTTAAATCAGTTAACCCCTCGAAAAGTACTGGCTGAACAAACATTAAAAATATATGTATATACATAATTGTGTATGACGAATTGAAAACCTCTTTTTTTTGAAGTCTGTTAAAAAGAAGACTGGCATTAATGCTTACTTTTATCTTTCGAATTCAAAATTTGAATTACTTCAAAATTTGTCCCGATTTAAATTCACGGGCGACTGCAGTGTAGATAATTAAGACTGGTGTCAAAAGTACATTATTTATTTTTTTTAAATCAGTTAAATTTCAAATTTAAATAAACAAACATAAAACGTTTTGAAAAAAATAAAATATTTTAAAACGCACTGTTTATTATTAAACTAAATATATATTTGCAGGAAACGACCACCTCGAAGAGTTAATTTTAAATATTTCAATCAACACATAAAAATTAATTATAGTTTAAAATTTATCTAATTTGAAATCAGTCATCGGAATTACATTTAATGTAGAGCATATTTGTTGAGCAATTAGAATTAGGATAATATTCTGCTGTAAGAAATAACTAAAATTATGTCACATATGCGTTCCATGTGATAACAAATCGAGAAAAACCAAGATAAATAAGTTAAATAGATAGGTACGTTAAATTTAAAAGTAAATTAAATTACTGATTCAACATAATATTATTATCACATACCTTTAGTTGACATAATGTTTGAAAAAGGTTATTGCACAATACAAGTTTACCAACAATGTATCCAAATTTCAAATTTAAGCGCGAATTGTACAACAATGTCTAAGTGAAAGGACCTTGTTCAAAAGACCACGGCACTAGTTGACACCACCACTGCCTATATTGGAATGAGCTAATTTATAAAAGTGCTATCATACTTGAATCTAAAATACATAATTGTATTAGGGATTGTGGTAGTTCAGGTGTGGACTAAGTTGTAATTGTAATTATTATTCTTACGCGCACTTTGTTATATTTTTCATTTCACAAGACATAGCTTCGTAGCTAACGGTAAATAATTTACAAAATAGTATGTAATCTATTTTGTAAATTATCATTACAAAAATATAAAATAAAAAAAGTTACATCCAATGTCGGTTCTTCTTTGCAGATTTTTATTTATTTAAAAAAAAGAGCGGATTTTCTGTGTTGATTATTTTCATTATATTGAATAAGAGAGCGAATGTTCCCAAAAATTCCTTACTAATTATATTTATTTTTTTACGTAAAACTTCATTAGGCACGATGGTAAAATCAATTCATGAGATTGAACATTTAACAAATCGTTGCCATATACGTATACCATCTAATATACCTATAAAATTCTCGTGTCACGGTGTTTGTTCTCAACTCCTCCGAAACGGCTGAACCGATTTTGATAAAATTTTGTGTGCTTATCGGGTAGGTCTGAGAATCGGCCAACATCTATTTTTCATACCCCTAAATGTTAAGGGTGGTCCACCCCAAAAAAATTTTTTTTATTTTTTGGACAAAATTATTTGTTTTTATTCTTTCATGATTCAGCATTGAAAAATACATTTAATTCTAAATTTTCACCCTTATACGATCAACCCCTGATTTTTAATCGCGATTTTTATATTATTTTGTTCCATCCACTGATCCACAAGATGGCAATCGAATATAATAATTGTAGTATACTATAATTTTCATGTATAGTTCTATCAACCAATCAGTTATCCGCGCCAGGTGTCTCCTGTTGTCACTTTTCAACCAGCAAACATCATGGAGCAAGGGTGAGAACGAACCCGGCTTCCTTTCTCTCACTTACTATACAGTTTTCGTCCATTTTTTTTTTTTTTTGGTTTTATTTGTGTCTCGACCGTAGCAGTGACTGTTATACGTATCATTTTAATTTTTCAGTGCAACTCTCAAGTTAATTTTATTCTCATAGTGAATTTATCATTATTTATCAGTACTATTATTATTTATTTACATTTTATAAGTAAATATAAATTTTATAAAGACAGTTTTCACTTCTAATTGATTAAGAAATCAGATATAAATCAACACGTATTGTGAGTTCCTGACAACAACTTTATCGGTATATATTATACAAATAATTATAAATTCGAGCGAACGAACGAAGTGAGTGAGTAAGTAATGAAACAAATAATTATAAATTCGAGCGAACGAACGGAGTGAGTAATGAAACAACTAATTATAAATTCGAGCGAACGAACGGAGTGGGTGAGTGAATAATGAAACAAATAATTATAAATTCGAGCGAACGAACGGAGTGAGTGAGTGAGTAATGAAACAAATAATTATAAATTCAAGCGAACGAACGGAGTGAGTGAGTGAGTAATGAAACAAATAATTATAAATTCGAGCGAACGAACGGAGTGAGTGAGTGAGTAATGAAACAAATAATTATAAATTCGAGCGAACGAACGGAGTGAGTGAGTGAGTAATGAAACAAATAATTATAAATTCAAGCGAACGAACGGAGTGAGTGAGTGAGTAATGAAACAAATAATTATAAATTCGAGCGAACGAACGGAGTGAGTGAGTGAGTAATGAAACAAATAATTATAAATTCAAGCGAACGAACGGAGTGAGTGAGTGAGTAATGAAACAAATAATTATAAATTCGAGCGAACGAACGGAGTGAGTGAGTGAGTAATGAAACAAATAATTATAAATTCAAGCGAACGAACGGAGTGAGTGAGTGAGTAATGAAACAAATAATTATAAATTCGAGCGAACGAACGGAGTGAGTGAGTGAGTAATGAAACAAATAATTATAAATTCAAGCGAACGAACGGAGTGAGTGAGTGAGTAATGAAACAAATAATTATAAATTCGAGCGAACGAACGGAGTGAGTGAGTGAGTAATGAAACAAATAATTATAAATTCGAGCGAACGAACGGAGTGAGTGAGTGAGTAATGAAACAAATAATTATAAATTCAAGCGAACGAACGGAGTGAGTGAGTGAGTAATGAAACAAATAATTATAAATTCGAGCGAACGAACGGAGTGAGTGAGTGAGTAATGAAACAAATAATTATAAATTCGAGCGAACGAACAGAGTGAGTGAGCGAGTATTGAAACAAATAATTATAAACTCGGGGAACGAACGGAGTGAGTGAGTAATGAAAGAATCCTAACTATTAAAATCCTAATAAAAAATTGAACTTAATAAGGCGGAACAAAGTTCGCCGGGTCAGCTAGTATACTATAAAAACTGGCTGTATTATAAACTAAAGGTCGGTGCTATTAATTTTTATATTGTTGTTTTTTTTTTTACAATTCTACTTCTTTAGTGTGTAATGTAAAATATACAATTTTTTTTGCGAAACGATACATGCCTAAATATGCGAACTTTTTCAGACACAAATAATATATGCGTATCAACTACAGTAGGTAAGGGAAACAATACAATTTTTACGTTGTTGACCAAGAAATTTGAATAAAATTGTGTAAAACTGCAATGTTTCAATTTTAATTATTGTACTATTGAAATTTCTGAAGTTAATTGCAATACAATAGTACTGATTGTCATTTTATGATATTTTGAAATAATGTTATTTAGTACCTTAATAAATCCCCTAAAAAGATATAGGTACTATAATTTCTCACCCTTTTTGGCAAATACACTAATAATACGTCTTCGTTACACAAAAAATCTGGAAAATTTACATTGTTAATTTACAGGGTATTATTATCTCAACATTAACTGGCAGTTATAAAAATCCTGCTAATCATACATATGAAAAGATATTTTTTTCACGACCCCCTATAAAATAGATGCTTTTCATACCTGTATAGCGGTTGTAAACTGATCCTTTTTCGCAGTAGTATTTAAAGCAAAACAAAAATTATGCGAATTTATCAATCCAATAGTTGGCATTTAAATTCAAAAGAGCAGCAGAGACAAGCATAGTAGGCGTTGTAATTGAAAATAGTCTACATATAATGATATTGAACTGTCAAATTTATTACAAAAATACTTATTATGATGTGAAAATCAGATATTTTATAGGAGGTGCCTGCAAAAATGTAGTATGTACCTCGACTGTAATGAATGGTGTGACGAGAAAAACTCGCTAATCACTCGTTTTATCATAGTGTCAGCTTACGTGTTTTAGTAGGTATTATAATATGAACATTATTAGATCCGTGTGTCATTACGTATAACCTCAATATTGCTCACTTGAAAATTAGTCTTTTTATAGAAAGTGCGTACTTTCAGAATGGTATGAAAAAAAATAGTATATACACCAGACGAGCAAAAAGCTGAAAGTCCTGCACTGCGCGACAGTGCAAGAAATTCAACTTTCGGCTCTTGTGGTGCAATATACTATTTTATACATCTTTTTGTAAGCTGATTTTCAAATTATAGTAACTAATAAATACGAGTACGTACATCTTTAATATTTTTGATGTCCATCCATTGCTTACGAAAACTACGCCTGTTTTGCGACCTCTGGTCCTGTTATTGGGTTAAATTGTAACTGACAAGCAGCTTTTGAAATTACTGTTAAATTGGTAAGATAGCATTTCAATATTTGTTTTGGTTCACGGCACTAGTGTAAAGCTGATCATTTTACAACCGCTATATGGACTGAAAAGCAGATATTTTATGAGAGGGTGCGAAAAAAGTTATCTTGTCAGATTTCGTAATAAAAAATGTCGTTTTTAAGATTTTAGCAGCTTTAACGGAAATATAGTTGCCTTTGATGCATTACCTACAATATAATATAGCAATGTAATATCAACACACAAAAGACTATGTTATCGTATAATCAATACTTCAGGTACCAAAAGTGTGAATCATCGTTACTTATTTATTCACTTCATTATTAGCAAGCGTGTTGAAAAATGACTCACAAGTCACGATTGTAACACGATTTAGAAATACTGTTATTTTATAAAGAAATAAATCCGGGTCTGTGTTCTTATGTGTTTTACTGTAGCAGTCAACAGACAATCCCATGATCGACGATTGACAATATGAAAATCTTAATATATATGTAAACATACTTCTTTTAATCTATGTTTAAAGTTTTGTCCGGTCAGTTGATCAAGGTTCAAGTTTTTTACAACTTTATGATAGTATTGTTTTCTTGGTATTTTATGTAAAAAGCCGAGTACATTTAAACAATTTATTACAAATACATAGTAAGTAGGAAATCTATTGTATCTCCAAGTTTTTTTTTTATCGCTAAGGTTAAAACTCTAAGTCTTCCTGTTCTTTTTTTTGTTTTACATGATATTATTTTTAATAATAAAATAAAATTATGCAATCATTTTTATTTTCTTATTGAAAAAAATGTAGATCATTTTGTTTGACAAAATAATTGTTTTTAGTTTAACGTGTTTTAAGGCTGCACGTTCACTCCCTATAAAAACTAATTACTTTAGCCGTTTATGCATAAATATGTAGGTAGTTTCTCGTTCGTAAATAAATGTATTATGCGAGAAAAATTATGTTAAAATGAATGACCAGCGAGTTTTCCGAGTCATATTATCGTTACGAATAAGATACATACTGCATTTTTTACACGTACTTCCTATAACATATAGTTGATTTTCACTTCATATTTATATTTATACAGGTGATTTTTAAGTTGATACTTCTTTTTTAACAGCGTGTATAAATCAAATAAACGAGCGAATATTTCATGTAACTTTTTTAACATAAAAAACTTTAAAAAAATATTAATCTCCTTCATGAAAATCACTAAAAAGATGAAAATAATGAAATTTGGAGGTCGGAGCTAATTTCATTACAAAAACTTTTAATTACATATCTACTTTTATTAAATAGGCGCCGACCTCAAAATTTTATTATTTTCATCTTTTTAGTGATTTTTTTTTGTAATGAAATTTGCTCCGACCTCAAAATTTCATTATTTTCATCTTTTTAGTGATTTTTTTGAAGGAGGTGAATATATTTTTTTTCAGTTTTTTTTATTTTTTAGTGATGGATTTGATTTCGCACATTTTTGAAGATTTCCCTCGATTTCTCCAGGGTTCCATCATCAGATCCTGACCTGATACCATGGGACCACCTGGGATGTATAGGTACCCTTTCAAACAAAAAAAGAATTTTCCAAATCGGTTCAGGCATCTTCGAATAATCGGGGAACATACATAAAAAAAAGATTCCGACGAATTGAAAACCTCCTCCTTTTTTTTAAAGTCGGTAAAATACTCAAAAATAAGAGAGAAACTACCATTCAAAGTTTAATAAAAATTTTTAAATTTTATTTAGTTTTGAGATCTGTCCTGGCGTTATGTTATGTCACTTTGGAAATATCTAATATCATTATCAAGTATCTTGCGGCCTATTTGAAACCAAACGTGGGACAACTTCGAACAATTTCTGTAAATACTTGATAATGACAACATAACGCCAGGACCGAATTCAAAACTAAATAAATAAAAAAAATAATTAAACTTTGAATGGTTGTTTCTCTCTTATTTTTGAGTTTTGCTAAAAAAGTTACTTGAAATATTTGTTCGTCAATTTGATTTCTATACGCTGCTAAAAAAGGAGTATCAACTAAAACATCACCTGTATATCTGACAGTTCGGCGACATAGAAAATGTGGATTGTTTATGAAGACAAAGCTCACTTTGCTTCTCTCCCGCTCATATAAATGACAACTAACAGAGACATACATATCTGGTAACCCGGAAAATCACATTACTTTTGTTTTACTTTATGCACGAGTGCGAAAAAGGGTCTTTTTCAACGCTATACAGGTATGAAAAGCAGCTATTTTGTAGAGGGTCACGCAACAAAATATGTATTGACTTTATACATTTAGGTTACATATCTCATTTTTTATATGTCTTTATCGATCAAGTTCTAGAATGGTTGCATTACTGGACTATTAGAACCAAATTAAAATTGTTAGTTGTAGTTGGATTTCTGTTTTCAAACAAAATTATTTATTACTGAAATTAGTTATGAGTGTGCGCTCTGCCTATGTGCATAATAGCTAGATAAATTAATTTAGCTGTGATGTATAATATTATATACATCACTCTATCGGTAAAAGTTGATTTATACTATTCACACAATCACAGCTCGGCACCGCACATACTATTGATTAATCTATTTGGATTAGGAGCTGTTATTATCAGTAAATTCCTTCCGTTATAAGATAGGTGTTACTATAAACCACTTGGAACGACCACATTTCTCTTCTTTGTTCTGAGCTAAGTAAATCATGTTACTTGTTAAGAAGACGAAAATCAATTATGAATATGGGAAACAGTACTTTTAGTTTACAATGTTCATTTTTTGCCGCACATGTCTCATGGAATAATTGTCTGGGAATCGATCCAAAAAGATGCACTTTGTTTATGTGTGGAGTAACAAGACTCACCTTATAGCTCAGCGTTATTTGCTGATCTATACAAGTCTTTCCTGTGGCATGTATATACATTCACAAATCATAAACTTTTTATAAAATTTGTTGTCTTAGATAATACTTAATGTAATGATGAAATTCATAATTACAATTATACTAGGATCAAAGAAGAGATTCGTGTATCTTTTAGTCGGATTAAACTAACAAAAAATGGTTTTCTGTCTTTGGTGATCTGTTTATATAAAAATTAAATTAAAAATTATGTAATGGTGTTATTTCTGTTTCATAAATTCAAGGTAGGTATAGCTACAAAGTAATCAATGTGACTGGGTAATAAAAGTAAACTGCACAGCTTTGTTAAAAGTGTGTGCTTCAGGAACACGTTGCCCGAGAAAACGGTTAGCATACCGTCTGCGTGCTTCTGCAGAATTTCGGCCAGTTTAACCGTATAACAACACCTTGTTCGTTTTTTCAATAGTCGTAAAATGTGCATACTGTTTCATTTTATGATCATCACGTCAGAGCAATCGGTAATAACTCATTATAAAATTACGCATTGTTGTAAATTTTGTAGCAGTTACATAATCAATGATAAAGGTTTGTATCTTGAAGTCCTTACGAATGCAAACTATGAAAATTAATTCTTCAGTGGCGGATTCAATTTTTTAAATAAAGGTTAGTCATTTTTTTCCCAAAAATGAACCGCCCGATTTCTTTATCATATTAGGATACTGATTTTTAAAGTCTACGTATTTGATTTGTGGAATTTTTCCCGCGTCTATTTCTGAATCAACTAGTATATTACAGTTTGTATAAGGTGTCTGAAGTACTATTTTATCTCAATTTATGTATATCTAACCCTAGTTTTACATGCAGTGACGGCCTAACACTCAATAACTGACGCATGGGGCAACCTTATATTTCGGGACTCTTTAAAAAATGTAAAAGTCTTCGAAGGCTCCTATACTACATGTGTCATCTGCGTTGTCACTCATAATTCTTTTAAGTTTTTAGTCATTTTTAGGAAGTTTACTTAGTTTCACTAGGCCATATGTGCTTTTTTTGATATAGTTTTGGGTTTAAATTTTATTAAGAATCTATAAATAAATAATAAATAAATAAATCTATAATACACATGTTACGTATTATAAAGCAAGACAGTTGGGTCTCGAACAAAACGTAAGAGGACAATCTGTATTACTGAAAATAATTTCGATATAATATGCAACATTGATTACCAACAACTTTTTTCAATTAAATTTTTGTCTGTCCTTCATAATAAACAAACCATTGAATAAGGGCAGAGTTCGTAGCATTTAAAATAGAGAAATTTAAGTACATTTTTTATAAGAAGACTAAAAATATAGGTAGTGCATCAACATTATGCAGTTAATACATTTTTTACAACAGAAAAATAGATAAGATGACTGTTATCCTATTTGAATAACTAATAATTTATCAACATGACATAATAAATAGAAATAATTAACGTACAAATTAACGTAATTCATACGTTAATGTTTTTATTAGTATTATTTTAAGGCAGAATATTTTATCATTAAGAATAAACGTACTGTTGTAAAAAAATTATTTCTGAGTTAATTTCCCTTGTAATTTGAATTTACAAACCGCTTTTTTTTAGTTTTTCTATAACCGGCTCACATCACTAGTATCACACATTTAGCTCAGGGTTGTGTATTAAATCCTCGTCTTATATTTTCTGTCACTGCTGTTTCCCTTTTGCCGTAGCGTAATAATAACTCGGGACGAAGTAGGAAGCAGTGAAAGAATTCTTTGCACGAATCCCTATAAGATAGCTACAGGCATGTAAAGTAACTCATTACGAACTAGTACAAAATAGTAAGATAACACTGGTTGCGCTATACCAGTTTCATAATAAATCACTATTTGTCTGCAAGTTTTTTTAGAAACTACTATTAAGAGTGACACTTGTTGAAAAGTGAACTCTCAAAATTTTTAAAAGTGAAGTGAAAACCAGCTATTTTGTAAGAGTTACATGCAAAAAATGCCATAAATACCTCGTACGTAATGACATTAAGACTCGTGTCACTATCAAAATTCGCTGGTATTCGTTTTAAACATAATGTCACATCACGCCGTACTAAAACATTAAACAACATTTTTTTTAAAGTAACAAACATACTTTGAGTATAGATTTAAAAACCACTTTGTTCTAATCATCTAATGTAAAGTAAATTTGGAAACTTTTAATCATGCACTTTTTGTGAAAGAAAGGTTGAAGATTATAGACGCTCATTAGTGTGTATTCATGCATTTTTTAATTACTTGTTTGATGTGTTTAAAATACGTTAAAAATTCCTCTATCTTGTTAGTGTATTTGCCATATGGCAACATACACTATTGGCGTCGGTCGGATGGCGGAACCTAGGGGTCGGACCAAAATTTCTCGACGTTTCATAACCTCCTAAACACTTTGGCACCATTTTTAAAAATGTTTATATATATGTATATATATATATATATTTATATACGTATATATATATATATATATATATATATATATATATATGTGCGGGCAATAACTTTCGAAGGAGTTAATTAATTTTAACGAAATTTGGTATACATGTTGGAATCCATCACCGCACGAAGCCTATTTAAAATGGGCCTAATCGGGTCATTTTAAGGGTAGTTTTTAGGGGTTGAAAAAAGTTTTTGGGCCCAAAAATACCGAAAAAATTCTCAGAATCATTCCAAAATTGAAATTTAACCCTTTAGTAGCAATTAAAAAGTGCTCCTAAAATTATAAGCAAATCGGCCCGACAGGACCGGACTTACAAATTTTATGAAAACACTAGTGTTTGCGTATACGAATTTACTTACTGAAGGTCGTATTTAATTTGGTGTAGATGTTGGATTGATAACAATATTTCAACTAACAAAATTATTATTTTAAGGGGTGTGCCACAATACCTATATTAGCAAATACACTATATTGTCGGCAGGGTGTTGGCACTGCGACCCGGGTTTTTAGTACTTGAAACTGAAAACGCAAGAAAATGCACTATTTAACCTTAAAGTTGAATGAGTTGTGGAGATAAGTTTTAACATATGCTAGCTGTCAAGATAATTGTGTTGTTATTATTCAATTTACTCAGGAATTACTTACTACGTGTATAAAAATAATTCCTATATCTTGAACTTGTCAAAGTCAGGAACGGATTTAGACTTGACGAGGTAAAAAGGGAATTTCGCATAAAAACTAAATACGTTACAATTAGTTGACACTATTGTGTTTATGCGACAAAAATTTGTTTATACATACATCCACACACAGTGCGGGACGTCAAGCCCGAAATAGTCAGAATGGCTTCCAAGGAATTGAAAACGTGGAGATCTGATGAAAACTCGATTTTAGAAAAAGTAGCTGCCCCTTTTTTGAAAATCATCGGTTTTCAAAGCGGGAAGTTAAAAATCCAACCTTTATCTCATCGGCAAATTTTTTTGGAAGAGATGAAACTATCCTCATAAATGTGGTGTCGCAAAAATATATGGAACTATTACGTGTATTTAGTTTCATTGTCAAGAGAAAAAAAAATATATAAAAAAGTGATATCTCATCGTAAAAAAGCATAGCCCTCGAGATTTGTCGCTCTACACTCTACAGTGTTGCCATAATAGGAACTGATATTCAACGATCTGACGCTTAGTACTTTTAAGTAAAAACAGATAATTTAAAAAAATCAAATATTTTTTAGACACTTTTTTATTAGTAAATATGTGCATATTTTTTAGTCAATTATTTCTTTCATACTAATGGTATAGGCTTTTACTGCAATGAAAGTTTAATGAGTGTTTATTGGCTAAATGTTTTTTTTTTTTACGGTAGACATAAATATTAAGGCGCACACCCCCTGGCTCCTTTTGTTCCTAAAAGTTTATTAGATTTTTATTTGATATTAATTATTAAAAAGACAAATCTTTTCTTGGCATTCGACAGGTCAAAATTAATGTAGAATTTTTTATTGTACAGTGTTCTTTCAGATTTTAAGTAGCGTTCAGTATTGTCTAGCTCTGTGTATTTATTTGAAATGGTTTAAGTACTGATCAATCAGTCATTCATAATAATGTTTAATTAATCCTCTTCACATATCAAAATGCAAAAACTTTTCAATTATAATGTTCCTGAAGTTCGACTGTTACATCATAGAGAGTGAAAGAGAGATTGCAGATTAAAGACGCTTGACTCCCAAGAAGCATAGAATAGAAGATAATAGAATTTTATTATTTTTCTATGTACATAGAAACTACGTTATTATAAAAGAAACATAAAAAATCATTGAGCGTAACTAAGAAGCGTACACATAGATGAAGGTATGAAAATTTTCATTACAATTGAAATTAAAATTGTTGTAAAAAGACGCTAGTACAATATATGTACAGAATGAGTATGTTTCCTGAAGTTATTTTAAATTAAAAAAAAAGCTACAATAGGTTTTTAATCTATGACATGAATATGTATGATACATTTAAAAAGTATATATAAGATTAACATAAATTTAAAATAAAAGATTGTGAAAAGTTTTTGAGATCTTTAAAATGATAAGTCACGATGGGAGTAATCAGAAAAATATTACGATGAACATAATATGATTCGTCTTAGATATACAGAGGGTTAAAATGATCCACTTGCATTCAGTAAGTACGACTATGTCTAAACCAATCATATGTTAAACGTAATATTTTTCTATAATTATTTCCAGCGCGACTTATCATTTGTCATAGTATATGATTTGGTTCTAAATTCGAATGCCCGAAAATTGGCATTTAGAGACACTTGTTTATCAAAATTGAAGATATTATGCGTGTTCGACTAAATGAAAACGATGATGGAGACTTTCTTTGATGGTTTATGCATCTCTGAAACCACATATAAGTAATTGAGACGTAAAATTCTTCTTAAAAAAGATGAAATACATACCGATTTTATTTTCAAAAAAACTACTTGATCAGAGGAACATAGAGGGGATGGATTTTCGAAATACTACCACTATTTGTGAATAAACGAAATGCTGGCATTTTAGATTTAATTCGAGTGAAGTCGGGCCGAACAGCCAGTAAATCTATAAATTTCATAATTTCCATAACAAAATTAAAACGATAATTAATAAATTGTATTGAAGCTATTAAATTAAAAATAATCACAGTGATTATTTCGCCGTCATATTGATTCCCATTAGATTTTACTGTATTTTGAAAAACTCACAAACACCGATTTTTAATAACAATCAAAGAAAGCATAGTTACTTCTTACCACAACAGATTTATTCATTGAATAAATCTGTTGTGGTAAGAAGTAACTATGCTTTCTTTGATTGTTATTGTTTCAACCACAGTGCTCATAATATATATATACCGATTTTTAAATAGATCGAATATCTTTAAAAAAATATCTAAAATGACAGCATCGGAATAAAAATTAAAAAATCGGGCGATTTTAGGATCAAATAGACCTCGAGACGGAACAAACAAAAATGTTTTTTAAAATCGGTTAAGCCGTTTGGACTGTATGCCGGCGACAAGAAGTAAATAATACGACAAATAAATTATGTTTGATAAATGAGAAGGCAAGTTATTTATGGTTTGCTAATATTTTCTGATAACCTCCGTGTTATGACTTATAATTTCAATCATTTTTTCTCAGAACGATAAAGCATTTTGTACAATAAAATTACTAGATATATAATAATAACAATAATATGATTTATTTTCATATAGCCAAAAAGGCTAGGAGTTGTTATGAAATAAAGCAATGTATCGACGCATTAATATTTAACCAAAATAGTAACAAGACTTCTGTTTTGTTGCCAGTTTTTTTTTTTTTTTTGAGTTTTGACAATTTTTGTCTGTCTTGTATGTACGATCACATTCGTGAATGACTGGATGGAGTTAAATGAAATTTGCACCCGGCGCTACCGGTATATATATTATATATATATATATATATATATATATCTGATTTTTGCCGTTACAAAACATGAAAATTAATTTTGATTAATGATTCAAATGCAGCACTTTATGCAACAAAACTTTTATTTGAATGTTTTTTGTCTAAAATATCATTAGGGAAACAGAAAATTAAATTAACGTAGGCGTCACAGCTTTAACGAATAAACAAAGTGCAACTTTAACAACAAAATCTAATCAATTCAATGTTTAAATTATTTAGTTTCTTGTTACTATGCAGTATATAAGCTTGCTACTGATGTCGCCACTTGTCATGTAGATAAAAGAATTTAATATTTTTTATCCAATGACGAACTGGAACGGTTTGTATTTAAAGTAACTATCATTGAAAATCTTTTAAAACTCTGATAGATGGAGCTCTCTTTAGACTTTTTTGTATATAAATATTGAATCCATTTTGATTTGTTTATTTTTTTAAAGCTACAATCAGCGAAGAATATTTCTTTCAACTTGTTATCATTATCATCTAATAATTCGTTTGCGTATGAAGAAATTACAGCAAAGCCCGGAATGAACCGTGCCCTTTTTGTCTGAGTTTGCAATTTATCGAGGTTTAAAAAAAAATATTTCAAAAAGTAAAAACCAAATGAATCGTAGGAACCGGTTCAAATCGTTTTTCACGAAAATTGTATTTTTTTATTTTTACGATAGAAAAGTTCCTTATTTCGGGAACAATAACGATTTCTACGACAAATCGAACTCGAAAGTAAAGGGGAGAAACGTTTTTGTTTTCGCGCCACTCAGATGGACTCAAGTCAGGGCCCCACTATAGGAGAATAAGCGCGATTCAGGAAACGTAATAACCGACTTTGTCATGAGTATTCCTTTTTAAGAGTTTGATTGTTTGTATTATTCAGTTTTTATTTTTTCCGATATTCATTAAAAATACTTATAAAATTTTTATTTCTAATAGAAATTTGGATACCAACGTTATTTGGACCTGGTTTCGGTTATTTGGATTTGGATAATTATTGTGCCCTTCGTTTCAATCAACTACTCTAAAAAAATATTACGTCATTATTTTAGGGTTATAGATTTAATACGCTACTGTAACGGCTGGGACCTTATTATTTATTTTTTTACGTACGACAATTTCAGTTTAGAGTTTTTTATAAGAAGATTAGAATAATTTTTACAAGTATAATTAAATGTTAATTTCTAATTTTCGTATTTTATAATTTAATGAATTAAATTTGGTTTTTACGGATAATTCTTCTAGTCAACTTAATGTATGTAATCGTCCAATATTAACTATTAATATTTTAGTGTGATCAACGAAGTAAGTTAATTAGCCCGTGTACAGGAATATTAACAAAAAAACTGCTTAAATGATCCTTGGTTTTACAAGTAAGGAATCTAAGCTAATAATTACTGATTGCAAAAGTCCAACGAAATGCATTATTTATTAGCCGATTACATAAGTTGTTAGAAGAATTATGACGTAAAATGGTATAAAGTAGGATTCACAGTGTGGTGACAAGTTTCACTTCGCCACACTACTTTTCTGTGAATTTATGTAAGCCTGGCTTGGACCATATAATTTATAAATACAGGATTTTGTTTATCAAAAGATTACAAACATAAAATTAATCTCATAAAAGACAACTTTTTAACCCGATGACCTACAATGAATTTATGTTTAAAATAATTAAAATTTGACCTGTTTACAAGCATGCAATGAGAATGCTTTATTGCAATCAAATTATATCAATTATCCCATTAACTGGAAGACAATTTATAACAATTAAAATGTCCTTTTTTAATTACAGGTATAATAATTGCAACAATTAATAATCTGGTTGACAATGTGTTTGTGATTTATGAATAATGTCAAACAAATTATAAGAATAATAACAGAGTCACACAATATGCTACTGTTTTAGCTAACGAAAATCATATGGAACATAAATATAAATTTCTTGTTCATGAGAATTTTTTTGAAATTGGTACAAATAAACAAATAAATGAAGTTCCTCAAATTATTGGCGAAAGTTTCGTATGTTACAATTCTTAGATCACTGAATATTCACACCGAAACTGAAAGATACAAAACAGTGTGTGCTTAAAAGGTCTCTAGACTTAAATAAAGCACCGCACTCGCCTCCCATTTTGGGTTGTACGATCCAATTAAAATATATAATAATTTTCGTAACCAAAGGAAAAATAACAAGTTCAATAAATATCGATGACATGCCTATCATTTTCATATTCAAAAATACAGAAATTACCCAAACTATACAAAACTAAAACTGCGAAAATGTAATGATAAATTGTAATTTTTTGAATTGCAATCTAAAGTAAAGTCGTCATCTTGGATCGATTTCGTTATTATTCCTCTCTAGAACATGGGTACAATTAGGGATTGCAATGCTGAATCCAGAAATCCAGCAATCCAACTGGATCCAGCATATTTTTGGCCTTGCTGGATCCAGCATCTGGCGCTGGATCCAGCGATGCGGATCCGCAAACAGCTAAAAACAAGTAATTAACTGGGTCTGAGAAGGATTATGATAAGATATTAAAGAAAGAAATGGCACTTTATGAAAGTGAGGGAGTAAGAGGTGAAAACCTAACTTTAATTTATTTAATCTATGATTATTTAATGACTCTCAAACCAACCAGCGTAGAGGTAGAGAGAGCCCTTTCTGCAGACGAGTATATTTGCAGTTCTTTAAGAAGTGGGAGATAACACCATCAATAACATTTCTTTTTCGAGATCTTACTTTAAAAAAAGTAAAAAAAAAACTGTTACATAATTGATTGACTTTATTCTTTGAAAGACAAGTCAAATTATATAATATAATTTATATTAAAGTTTGGTTCCTTTTAAGAATTAACTAGACATTTTATAAGCGGGAAACGCAATTTTATTTCTAAAATTATTGACACTGAGAAACTGAGACTACATAGTTTTAAAATAGGTAAACGAATAACTATTTCAGATATCTAGAATATCAATTTAGGTGATTTAAGACTGTATTGTGATAATTAATAATTATTTCCGGATACTCATAACTATTACTAACTATTAGAGTACTTTACTAACGCCAAAAAACGAGTATTTGATGCAAATGTAGATAAATAGTTATTAAAGTTTCTAGAGTTAAAAAATTGTTACATTTATTTGAAAAATCGATTAATGCTGGATCCAGCTGGATTTGCTTTAAGCCAGCATAAATCCAGCTGGATTGAAAATGCTGCCGGATTGCAATCCCTAAGTACAATGACTTGCAGTACTTGGTAATCCTGTAACTATACTTAAGACCACAGCGCTGAGATAGACAGATTGTAGATTATAGATGCTCAACACGTCTATAATAATCTACAATCTGTCTATCTCAGTGCTGTGGTCTTAAGTATAGTTGCAGGATTGCAAATCTTCTTGATTTCCGGGCTTGTACGCCGTGGTCCATTGGTATTTCTACCTGACGTTTCGTCTACAACTTCGGTAGACATTATCAAAGGCGATGTGGTAGCGGGTGAAGTGTCCTTCTCGGCTGCTCACAAACGCTCTCACTTAAAGACAGGGCTGAATAACAATGGATACACTATGCGAGAAATTGACAGAGCTCTACGCCCAAAAATACCATCTGGTAAAAAGAGTGCAGATCAAGGTGAGCCAATAGGTAGAGCATATCTACCATATATCAAAAACACGACGGACCGCTTACGTAAGCTTCTGGAAAAATACAACATAAAAACTATATACAAACCAACCAAAAAGATTCAGGAGTGCCTAAGATCGGCCAAGGATACTAGAGACCCTTTGGCGACACCGGGATTATACCGCGTTCCTTGCACCTGTGGTGCAGTATATATTGGGACAACAAAACGCACTATAAAAACTCGTATAGCGGAACATAAAAGAAGCTGCAGACTGGGCTATGTTGAAAAATCTGCAATAGCCGAACATACATTAACGCTGGACAACCACAAGATCCTTTTCGAGGATACAGAAGTAATAGACAAAACAGTGAGTTCCACGCATATTCAGGGAAGCCATAGAAATACAAAAACACACGCACAATTTCAACCGAAAAGAAGAAGGTCTGCACCTCAGTAAAACTTGGACACCAGCACTGAGGCACACTAAGCTAATGAGCCCAACGACCAATCAGAGAGGAGCAAACTACGACCGAATAGAGAACGACAATCAACGGTGCATAAAAGAAGAGGGAGCAACAGTGGTCGACACACTTGCTTGTGAGCAGCCGAGAAGGACACTTCGCCCGCTACCACATCGCCTTTGATAATGTCTATGGCAGTTGTAGACGAAACGTCAGGTAGAAATACCAATGGATCACGGCGTACAAGCCCGGAAATCAAGAAGATTTGCAACAACGCTAGCCGTGAAAGCCTACACAGTTACAGGATTACCAAGTACTGCAATTCATCATCAGCGTCTATGTGTGCACTAGTGATCAGAGAATCAGACAGCCAACATCTACAACCCCACGTATGAGCTCGGGTTCCTGGAAGTGCTAATTCCCCTAAAACATTGGAATGCTGTAACTACATTCCAATGTTTCCCCTGAAGGAATCGCACCGCCGAAGTGAAAACTTCTATGGCGATTGTAATCGATCCGAAGTAATTTAAAAGTAAAACGAAATATGAAATAATGTCGTTGTCATCGTTGTATATCAATATTAACCGCTCTGAAAGTCAATCTGACAACCATAGTTGCTAAACACTGTTGGGCACAGTAGTAACGTTCTGCTTGCCGTTTCTTACTCGCTCGATTAAACTTGGTTCCGCCGAGTTCATCCATAAGATCGCTTCATCTCGGAGCCTGCGTGCACGGTGCGCCTAAAGAAGTTTTCACTTCTACAAATAAAACAATGATAACAATACTTACCGCTGAGTATTTCTGGGGATTCCTCAGGAACAATTGCAGCCGGAGTCCTTCCATTCGTTCCATTTTCACTTACAGTTGCTACGCGTGTTTCACTCACCCCAACTGAATTAGAGAACATTCTTCGATTAGCTGTTCACAATGCAAATTTTTATTCTTATTTCTGTTTAGCAGATAAATAACCGCACGACTGAAACAAAACACAAAACGTTACCTCAGATAGTAAAATATTCTGTCTAGAAATTTCGAGCTGTGGTCACAAAATTCATTTTATTACTGTTTTTATTAGCTGTGATTAAGCATTACGCTTCACAAAATATGGATTGCTGTTTAAAAATTTCAAACATATTTTTGCCTTAAAAATTGAATAAAAAAACGTGATATACGTCAATAATTCATACAGCACGTTAAGAGATTTCAAATTGCGGGAAGGCAAATTAACATTTTGAAGGTTTTTTTTAACAAACTTATGTTAAAACTACTGACAAATTTGACCTACACAATATTTTTTCTTCAAATTTAATTGTTTCTGTACAAAATTTCGTGTAAAACTTATGCTAATTCATCTTCAAAGTTCAATTCCAGGTATATGTTATAATAGAAAACAAGATCACAGGTAATTGGAATAATGAAAATAAATCAATTTAAACACTCATTGATTGCAACGTTTCGTCTTTTTTTTATTAAGACTTTTTCAAGCTTTCAATATGCTTAAACGATGCTTAAACTATGATGTAATATACAATTTGGCATTACAAAAACAATTATTAAAAATTGAAAAATTGTAGATAATAGTATGTTCGTCTTTTTTTTTAAAGAACATTATACTATTTTCTACAATTTTTCAATTTTTAATAATTGTTTTTGTAATGCCAAATGCTTCAAAAAGTCTTAATAAAAAAAGACGAAACGTTGTAAACAATGAGTGTTTAAATTGATTTATTTTCATTATTCCAATTACCCGTGATCTTGTTTTCTATTTTAATTTATGGTAATTTTTTCGTTTTTATCTGATTTTAAATCGTTTATTTAAATTAAATAAAGTGTAGAAACTTGGCTAAAAGTCATATAAAAAGAATGGTACATATTTCTAATTTATTTTGAAGCATTAATATCAAATATTAGATATGTTTTTTCATAGAAATTAGAGATTTCAGAAACGTATGTGCATTTTACAAGCATCCGACTGCTCGTAAGATAGAGCTATGCAGGTGAAAAAGGGAGCATTTTGAACAGCTGTTACTCAGTAACCTTAATATATATTTATATATTATATTGTCTAGGTAGGTATTTGTATCGGCTAATCTTGAGAACTAATCAGTGACGGATCTAGGATCCAGGTCCGGGGGGGGGGGGGGGCTCGAGAGTTAAAACCTCAAAAGTCCAGTTGAGTTGATTCATTGCAACTACTCATTAAAAGTTTTCAGTGCAAAATTTTTTCTTCGGTAAAGTTTGTGTGAATACATATTTGAATTCATTGGACAGAATTTTTATTACAAATGCTTTATTATATCCTATTATAAACCATTACAATATAAGTATTCTTGTCTTGTTTGGGGAAAAATTTATCCTGGGATTTCTAGAAATTATTTTTTTTTACTGTGGCTCTGGGGGGAGCTTTAGCCTCCATAACCTCCCCCTGGATCCGCCACTGGAACTAATGAACCGATTCGAATGCGGCTTTTACCATTCGATAGCTCATTTCTTGGAGAGGATTTTGGTTTATAATATCTGTGAGGCCCGGCTTCGCTCCTGTGAAAATCGAATTGAATCCGCTATGCTGAACAGATTTGAATGAAGTTTTTATCATTCGATATAGTTTATTTCAGGAGTGTTTTAAGTCTATATTAGCGGTCCGACCCGGTAATGATTGGGTTTGATTTCAAGTTAGATTGAATTCAAATTTATGTCAGAAGCGCGCGGTGTGAAATAGAATATTTTACCTACGCCGTGGGTGAATAATCACATATTCGAGCGAACGAGCCAAGCAACTGAGTAACGTTTTAGATAATGATAAATTAGAGCAAACAAGCAAATTATTAATTATGAAATGCTCTCCGGACGAATCCTACTGAAAAATTCGCAAAAGAATCAACTCAAAGACTGAATTGCTTTTTAATATTCAGCTTGAAAAAAGAAACATCCTATTACACAACACTGAAAAGGATTCGGATCAGTGATTTAAAAAAAAAATAAGTAAACTGTCCACTTCTGCAAGGAAATGTCTGTTTGTAGATTATAACTAACTACATAATTACGTATAATCAAATATGCACAGAAAAGATCTGATATTATTTTATATTTTTAAAAAATATTAAACAAATGCTTCCGTTCTTTCATTACTTATTAGTTATTACTTTGCTTATTGCGTTTATATGTACAGGTGTCCTGAAAAAGACCGACGTTTTAAGTTTGATTCATTCAACAATATATATCGTTTCGCAGATACAGTTATTTAAAGTTGAGGTTGCAAAAACAAAAGCACTTTGAAAATAGTTTTGTTGAGTTACCTATAGTTACTGAAACTAAGCTAAGATGGCAAATTATAAAACAAAACATGAATAGTATTTATCGTATCTATAATTGAAAGAACTTACTTTATATTGCAAGATTTTAATTATTTGGCAAATTATTAAAAAAATTTCAACGGCTGCTATGAGCATTAGTAATTTTTCAAGCAGCATTATACGGGTGGCTTTTTAAAAACCGAACACCATTCTTATTCCTTCAAATTGCATCCTATGAATTTTTACCCCCTTGGATGATCTTCAGTGTTGGGGGGGGATTGATTAGCGGATTTTTTTTCACCTACCGCGTTCAGGTGCAGAGCAACGCATGTCAACTTTATTTTTTCAAATAGGGTCCCAATTTTTCTCTTGCAGGTTTTGATTCTTCGTCAAAAAATAAACAACTTTTGTACCAAATTTTTTTTGTAAGACGCGAACATGAACCGCGAATCGCTAAAAATCATGGGACGCGCGCAGTAGCATTTGGACGCGTCCCATGATTTTTAGCGATTCGTGGTTCATGTTCGCGTCTTACAAAAAAAATTGATACAAAAGTTGTTAATTTTTTTACGAAGAATCAAAATCTGTAACAAAAAAATGGGATCCCTATTTGAAAAAATAAAGTTGACATGAGTTGCCCTGCACCTGAACGCGGCAGGTGAAAAAAAATTACGGCAATCAATCCCCCCATCTCCCCCAGAACTGAAGACCATACAAGGGGATTCATAAAATGCAATTTGAAGGAATAGGAAAGGTGTTCGGTTTTTAAAAAGCCACCCTGTATGTAATAATTATTAATAACCAGCAAACTGGCCCGGTAATAGCCGGGTTTTTGATATTTACTTACTATGTAGGTATATATTCCTCTAAAAAGTTATGGGCAATTTTTTTTATTTTGCACATTTTATAATAGTGGGGATATTTTCATTTAAAGATGAAATTTATTCCTCAACTCTAGTTCCCGAATTATTTTGAATCAAAAAGATAAACGTATTTTTTTTCAAAAAAATTAATTTTGAGCTTCTATTAATGTATATGCATTGCAAGTTAAACTGATAAATATATCTATATTCGTCTATACAGAATGTCCTACAATAAGATATATATAACTTAAGCACGTGCTTAAGACATTGTTTTACGTCGGACAGTTTCAATAACATATTCATTTGTTATAAAGTTATTTAAACTTTTAAGTTAAAAATAGCATATTATAAAAACAATCCAAAGCAAAGAGCTGCAAAATATCCTGCATAGATTGTATTAAAACCGATGTTTAATATAGAATTACTCTACAAACAGTTGAATACAGAATTCTTTATTTTTTGTTTCAATGATTAATTAAAATTTTCCAGAACAAAAAAATCATATCTGTGACTAATCAGAAAATATTTGTTTTTAGATAGATTGATCAGATAGAAATAAATAAATGAAATTTAGACGAATAGGTACTACACTTATCTTAGTTCGTTGAATAGCCTAAAATAATCGGTTATATAAAATCCCATTTTCGCGTCTTTAAGTCTGTCCGTATGTTCGAGGTAAATTTGAAAGCCGCCAAACCGATCGCATTTTTTATGGTTGTATTATAGAACATTATCCTGGTAATACTTTAAAATATCACTGGAGTATCACAGGATTATAAACATTGCGAAAACATTCTTTCGACTTTTCCAGATTTTCCATGATTTCTTGGAAAAATACAATATTCTCTTTATCTGATTCCATCAGAAAATGTACCGTTAATATTTTTTGATAAACGAGCAGATAAAATTTCAATAGAAATAATAAAAAGCAAACAAAACAATTTACTAAATAGTGCGTCAACAGTATTTAAAATAATTTATAAAAATGATAAAAAATAATAGAAGAATGCAGCATATAAAATGCATGATATTTTTATGTGCGAAATCTTGTTACAAAATTATGGTTCAAAATTACTTTTCGTATTTTTTAGTATATGTAGTATAACAAGTGTATGCAAGTTTTGAAAATATAAAATTGAGTCTTATAACTTATTCTAAATCAATACAGAAGATTTTACAGATAGTTTAAAACTTTGAGTACAATATATATTTTTTAAGGAAATAGTTTATTTTAAAAACAAAGACACTTGTATTTTATGCAACTTTGAAACAATATTAATATGTATTGAGAAACACGATTAAATATAACTAAATAAACCAAAGTCTAAATTCACACTTCGATGCATATATAAATATTGCAGCGCATCTATTTAAAAAGAAAACTGTTTCGTTTGGCCAAAAATGAACTAAAAATCGCTACAACTAAAAAAATAATACTTGATCCTGGAAAACAAGTAAGGTGCAGGCAGATATAGAAGCAAATAAAATATTTAATGACTTGAAAAGATCTTTGAAAGGAGCAACTGGCTCAAAATTAATTATAATAATTCTATAACAACTGTTTTTTGTATAACAATTCTATCTAGTGCTGAAGAAATTCTTTAAAAATGGTTCCCTAAACACTCAATGATTAGAAATTAGAATAGTAATTAGCTTTGACAAAAAGATTACTGACTATTGTGTGAAACTGTCATAATAACTTTCATTTATTTCACCATCTAGCCACACAAGAAGGGGAATTTATATTTAGGTCAAAATTTACTTCTCGCAAGTTCATAATATTTTCGCCGCAGAAAACACATTTTTTCGGACCCAATACTAATATATTTAAATTGAATGTACTGAAGTTGATTCACTTACACTATTCACTTTTTCTAAATAAACGAGATCACTGAATTCCAATCGAGTTACTAGAACAAGTCATCGAGTCAGTGTCACTATCATTTGGCAGTTTAATAGACGTATGATACTGGTAGTATTTAACAGGTACGTATCTCTATATATTAGTATGTTACTGCTTTTTATATACCTATCTATTATTAAATAATATGAACTTGTCATCTATCTATGTTATACCTCCCACTAAGCATATGTGTGTACAGTACTGTGGAGAGGAAAGATTATGTTTATTGAATTGTTGCTCTTCTGTAATACACGCCACTTATTTATAACCTATACAGTGCCGAGTGCGTTAGTGTGGAACAATTCATAAGAAGAAAGAGATGCGTCGGTTACGCATTTTAAAGATCATACACGTCTATCAAGAACGACTAGCACAACACGGAGCAGAAACGCCTGTTCGGGAATCGTGTTATTTAACGAAGTAACGCACATTAGACTAGCACCTGCAGCCAGCAACGACCGTCAGTCGCTCGCTTGCAATTTCTGTCTAGCCGTGCTGAACCGTGATGTGTCGTTTTCATTAATGAATTTGCATTGATAAAATAACTTGAAAACTGCGAATTGTCTACCGTACATCATGAAATCTGCATTAAAATTAACTGGTTTATGCTTATTTCTCCTGGTTTAGTGTGCGATATCATGCAGGCTGCAGATTTGTGCTGTGCTGGTCGTGCAGTTATGCTTGACAAGTGTAGGTACGCGTTCTTTTATATTAATGTTTAAAATGTACGTATGCACAAAAACACAACAAAATTATGAAATTTTAATTTTTAGTGTATTTGCCATATGGCAACATACACTATTGGCGTTGGTCGGATGGCACCAAAATTTCTCGACGTTTCATAACCTCCTAAACACTTTGGCACCATTTTTAAAAATGTTTATATATATATGTATATATATATATATATATATATATATATATATATATATATGTGCGGGCAATAACTTTCGAAGGAGTTAATTCATTTTAACGAAATTTGGCATACATGTTGGAGTCCATCACCGCACGAAGCCTATTTAAAATGGTCCCAATCGGGTCAATTTAAGGGTAGTTTTTAGGGGTTGAAAAAAGTTTTTGGGCCCAAAAATACCGAAAAAATTCTCAGAATCGTTTCAAAATTGAAATTTAACCCTTTAGTAGCAATTAAAAAGTGCTCCTAAAATTATAAGCAAATCGGCCCGACAGGACCGGACTTACAAATTTTATGAAAACACTAGTTTGCGTATACGAATTTACTTACTGAAGGTCGTATTTAATTTGGTGCAGATGTTGGATTGATAACAATATTTCAACTAATAAAATTATTATTGTAAGGGGTGTATTAAGGGGTTCATTTTATTTTTATTTTGTCCAAAAACAAACTTAATTTCATTTAATAAAGCCACTACCTGTATTAGCAAATACACTATATTGTCGACAGGGTTTTGGCACTGCGACCCGGGTTTTTTTTTTATTTATGACAATGACCTTAGATTGTGATAACATATTTACAGTTTTCACACATGCAAGAGCAGTCTAATGTCGTATTCAAACTCCCTGTCATATACAAAATTAGATTGTTTTCACACAAAAACAAATGCTTGATCTACACAAAAAAAGTTCGTTTTTCAAGTCAAATTTTGATTAAAATGCGTAGAAAAATATCGTTTCGAAATAAAAATTATGCAAAAAGACTATGCACAGTTTAGAAAAAATGTCATTTCAATCGATCAATAATTTTAACAGAATCGACTTAAAATTCTACAATGCTTTTCTTATGGAGAAATATATTGTGTGTTCACAATCTAAAGTCATTCTCAAATCAAAATATTTGACAATCCTTTCTGCAACCTAGCACTAATAATATTGTAAGCAGGCAAGACATTACGGCTGTAGTCGTAATATCGGATCTGTTTACAAACGAAAATTTGTCAACTGAAAACTTGGCACCTCCTTAGGTCCTACTTTTTTTTCACCAACGCCAGCAAACCCACGTGTCCTTTGTATTGAACGTGGTCCTTTTTTCACATTTATGTTTTTGGTGGAATTTCAATACTTTTTGTAAAGTTATATTTTTACTTATTCTATTATATAATATAATCTAGACACATAATATTATAGTTATAAACCACATTTTATTATATCATAGTTATATTACCATACTTCATTATATCATACGTCATTCATATCCCAGCACAAACTAGGCGCGAATAGTCTTCGGACGGCCGGTTGATGTATTCGGATCGATGCTCCAAGCACTGGCCAGATGCTTGTGAATTATGACCTATCAGTTAGTCATTGAATGCCCAAAATCGTGATTTTTGAACACTCGTATTTTGGATATTTTGCACCTAGAAGTTTGAAATTTGGAAAACTTGTTTTTTTATTGTAACCTGCCCTAAAAAAATTCTGTACTGTAACGTAACTAGCCTCGGTTCGTGTAAATATAGTGCACAGTGCTTTGCGAGAACTTGACAAACGCACACTATGCGCCATGATAATCTTTTGCTAATAAAATATGTTTTTTAATGTGTTTAAAAATCGTGACAGAGGCAAATGTTTAAAATCACAATTTATTATAAATGTGCACTAAACAAACACAGACACTTAATAAACATTTATAGAGTAAAAATAGTCTTATAAAACAAAGAAACAACAAAAAACGAACAAAGTCACACAGAAATATAGATCTAACGTGGGTTATTTTGCAGAGACGAACCACTTGGGGTAGTGGAAACATCAATTATAGATTGCAAAAAGTACTGTCAGAAAATCTGATTTGACAATGACCTTAGATTGTTACCACACATTTTTCCCCATAAGAAAAGAATGGTAGAATTTTAAATCGATTCTTTATGAAAAATTATTGATTGACTGAAACGATTTTTTTAACCGTGTATATATGTTACATGTATAATATAAACATTAAAGTTACTTCTTACCACGACAGTTTTATTCTGTGGATGTACATTTCGAAAGCTCTCGAAATGTACATCCACTGAATAAAACTGTCGTGGTAAGAAGTAACTATTCTTTTATTTTTATACATGTATAAATTTAACATAGTTTTTCTGTATAATATCCTATTTCTAAGCATTTTGATTAAAATCTAGCTTAAAAAGTGATATTTTTCTTTGTATATTAAGGATTTGTTTTTTCGTGAGTACAATCTAATAGTCTACTTAACAGGAAGTTTCACAACGACTTTAGATTACTCCTTCCTGTATAAAAACTGTAATATATGATCATAATCTAATGTCATTGCCAAATCAAATTTCTGACAATGTTTTGTGCAACTCAGCATAGGCTACGATCTTAAATATTTTTATTTCTTTTCTTTGTCGTGAGTCCATTAAAATTGCACTGTATTTAAATTTCAATTCAAAATTATTCTTTTTAAAAATGATTTTAAATGTCGCAACTTTGTTCTGGAATCAAAACTCAAAAATAACATCGCAAGGATGATTAGTTGCAGTGCTTCGTACACAAGGCTAGTAACTTAACACTATGGGCCTCACGGGCTTAGTCTAAATCATTCTCTGTAATTATGGAATGTAACTAAATTAAATACAGATTAATTACCTAATTAATGTAAAATATTTGACTACATAATTATAAAGTCAAATACTTAGTGTACTAACTAATAGAGTTTCCATAAAACGGGCAAATAAATTATTTCAATAATACTAGTATACTGTGCGTATTAGTGTGGAACAATCCGTATAAAAAAAATTGAATCTATTTAAAAAAAAACTCTAAAAAGGAAAAAATAATAAATTTAGATACTATAACTTTTTATGTATCTATGCACTTACTTTCATTAAATTGGCGCCGATCTCGAAATTTTATTACATTGCGCTTTTTAGAGGCTTTTTTTGAAGGAAGTTCAAATTATTTTTAACGTCTATCTTGTTTCGCCCATATTGATTGATAATCGTATTTTTTTAGGCACGTCCTTTTCCAGAATTATATAGTCGCTTTTTTAACAGCATCTCCCAATTTTGCAATTTCTGCAATATGATATTATTTGACATTTGCACCGACAGTAAATAAGTTCCCGATATATTGGCTATTAAAAATTAACAAAAATTTTCAGCAATCTATTTGAAACAAATAAATAACGGATGCACGAACTTCCAAATAAATTGTTATTGAAATATACAAATACTGTTCTTACAGAGCTGAATTGAATAGCACAAAAAGATCTGAGAACCAGGAAGTTAAAATAAATTATAGACAGTCTACTGGCACCAAATGTAATGATGTAAATATTGACGTCCTCACTGCGGTAATTTATTTTAAACTACCGTGTCCATTTATTATTATCATTATTATACAAGGCTCCGCAGAAAATTTTGCGTATGATTTTAGCTTCTGGTCCAGATTTTAATTTTAATTTTATAACCAATATCTACCTAAATATAAATATAATTACAGTATTTAATTAAATCTTTCAATCCAGTCGCAATGGTTATTATATCATAAATAACTGGTAATTTTTCATCACTAATGCCAAACCTGCAGGTTTTTCATAAGTATTGAATATATACATAGAACTCCTACCTTACGCAAATTATAGGCAATATTTCATCACCTATAATTATTATCATTTTTTTATCAACTGTGAGCAAAAAAATATTATTGCTCTTATTTCCTGTTTTTCTAATGCAAATTTTCAGTTGCGCTTTGTTTAAAATATTCAATTACGCATCGAGCAGTAAAACTGACTATTATGATACGTATGTGTTGTATTTTAAATCGACTTCAAGAAGGAGGAAATTATATGTTTCACCCGTGTATATTTAGGGATGAACACATATTTTCATTTCGGCGGTGACAAGTTTTTTATAAGGAATAATAAAAAATAGGAGTTTTCTTTTTAATTTAAGGGGTATATTAAGTGGTTATTTTTTTATTTTCTCTAAAAACAAATTTAAATAACTATCTTAACATGTTACCATCTTAACATATTAACATCCCAACATCTTAACATCTCAGTATCTAAACATCTTAACACCTTAACATCTTAACATTTTAACATGTTAACATCTTATAGCACTTCTTAACATCTTAACATCGAGAGAGGTGTGTATAACAATGTACTCACTTATAGGTATAACACAGCAGCAGTGAAACAAAATTACAAATTTTGCCATTTTGCCCATATAATACATTGAAATCTAGAATGAATATTATTAATGTGCGATATGGCAAATTTAGTAATAACGGGATCTCTACTTATAGCCTCTGTCAAATTTTGTTTTCTTGCGTTTTTTCTTTTGGATATTTTATCACACGTAGATGAGAAAACGCCTCTTATGTCTTTTTGTCACTATCAATTTAATTAAAATGCCGTTTACCAAAATAATAAATACTTTTTAGCACAACCTCCTTAAAATAGTTGCTTTTCATTCCTATATAGCGGTTGTAAAACGATGCATTTAACGCTAGTGCGTAGGCCGTAGAAAAGAACAAAAGTAGTCGCGCTAACAAATTCGACAATAATTTATGCTTATTTTTGTGCTACGTACGTGCAATAGCCTATAATCTACAGTAAAAACTGTTATAAGCATTTACTTTATAGTTTATATAAAAGAAAACTTTAATATTAAATTATAAATAATTCGCATTTAAATGTTTTCTCAATATAATTATAGGACTAGCGGTTTACCCGCGAGTTCGTCCACGTGGCATAAATTGTACCCGCAGTTCTTTTTTACAAAATCCACCCCCACCCCGTTCGGGTGGATGTGACAGTCGAAAATGTATTTCTTTATTTTCTAAGAAGAGTATTTTTTCCCGTTTTCAGTTTAAGCAATTTCAGAAATACAGACAGCGTATCTTTTATGTTAGACCCCCCGCCCCACCTCTCAACCCATAACATGTATTTCTTTATTTTCTAAAAAGAGTATTCTCACGTTTTTAGTTCAAGTAATTTCAGAAATACAGACAGCGTATTTTTTATGAATGTTCCCCTACCCTCCCCAATATCCAAACAAATAAGTCCGCTGTAATTTGAGGTTCAGTATTCCCTATATGGATACAAAATTTCATTTCTATCGGATATACAGTTACTTAGTAGTATTGGTAGAAATGGAAAAAGGGCTATAAATTTATATATTAGTATAGATTAATTTTTTTAGAATGTTATGAATATCGACATACAATTGTCCTGTGTTTAAAAAAAAAATAATTTAGACAATACTACTACACTACTATACTTACTAGTACACTAATAATACAAGTGAAGTTTGCTGCATAAGTGAAATGCCAAAGATTTTGAAAATATTGAAATTAAAGTGAAAAGCATCTATTTTATGGAGGGTACGGGCAAAAAATACTATTTATATATCTCGGGCGTAATTATATTATGGCTCCTAAAAATTGTCAAAAGAGGGCCAGCGAATCTCTCTCAGTATACGTCGTATTAGATGTATTTATTATATTAACGATAAAATAAAAGAAATAAAAAAAGAAATATTCAAAGTATACGTAAGTACGCATAAACATGATCGATATAGTAGGTTAGTTTTGTTTAATTAATTAAATTGCAACTATGAACATTTTCTTTTACGAAATAGAGCAGACCACTCAAAACTACAACCTTCCTAACTCCTTTAGCATATTTTCGGCAGAACTATATGCAATTTTAGAGGCACTAAAGGACATAAAAAGAAGAACACCCAACAAATATTTAATCTGCACGGACTCCTGCAGTGCTGTCAGTTTTAAAGATACTAGAAGATAAAGACAATCCAATACTATCGGAAATTCTGAATTCCGTTCTTTCTCTTAGCAACCAGTTTTCTATCATATTCATCTGGATTTCAAGCCACTGTGGCATTCTTGGGAACAAACGAGTCGACGAAGAGGCCAAAAATGTTTTATTACGAAAAGACCCCCCTGCCATTATAAACATACCACTACCCGATGCCAAAAACATCCACAAGAAAAACATAATTGCAGAATGGGAAAATATCTGGCTCAACAATACTGCAAATAAATTCAGAAAAATAAAACAACATACAAATAAAATGACTAACTCTTCACAAAAACTAAGAAGAAATGAAACAAGTCTAACCAGATTAAGAATAGGACACACCAACGTTGCTCATTCGTATATAAGGAAAAAAGAAAATCCCCCAAACTGCGAAGAATGTATGGTACTACTTAGTGTAGAACATATCTTAATAACGTGCCCCAAATATAGATATGAAAAAAATTGTGTAAACTTGCCAAATTCACTTGAAGAAATACTAATGGACGACGATTCTAGTGTATCAAAAGTGCTGAAGTTGTTGGACCTTTGCTACCTAAAAGAAAAAATATAATTCACATATGTGATTAGGGGCCATTCATTAATTACGTAAGGATGATTTTGACGATTTTTGACCCCCCCCCTACCCTCAAGTATGGATACAGAAGATTTCTCGAACCCCCCTCCCTCTTCTTACATAAGATTTAATCTCGTTTTTCTAAATAATAAAACGTTGTTAGAAAAGGATCAATTATACCAAAACTCACAGTTTGACGTATAATTGAAGATTTTTATTTTTTAGCAGATAATTAAGGTTATACTTTATCATTGCTATCAGATATAGATTATCTTTATATTATTAGATAACTATCTAGTCTTTGGAATATTATTATGGTAATTAAAAGTACAAGTTTTTAAATAACCTTTAAACGAATAAAACAATCTTTAAAATTAATTTTTATTTTCCAAATGATCAAAATAAAATTAATACTCGAGAAGAACTCACTATAATATAATTATTATTTATGACAATTAAAATGGATGAAAATGAACATATTTAAGATTTTGAAATTTTAATAAACAATAAAAATTTGTAAAATAAGATGTAAATCGAAGTGCACATTATGGAATGAAGAAAATCATTCAGCATCCGAAATAGAAATAGATTTTTAATAATAAATTTCGACTTATAAAATATTACGTAAGAATGGATTTAACCCCCCCCCCCTCCCCATGGAGATCATTACGTAATTAATGAATGGCCCCTTACCAACTAACTAGTTACAAATATTAGAGACATTTGTGGAAAATCCGCCTGTTTGCTGTACCTACATTTTGAAACTGAAGTAATGAAGTAATATGCTTACGTAACACGATATAAATTTATAGATATTTGTGTTAGATGTGTTCAGATAGAGATTGAATTGAAACGTGTACGGGTTCGAATATTGTATTTAAATTAATAAATATAATTGTTTGATTTGAGAATTTTGTGTATTAGTTTATTTAATTGTATAAATTTCCCACAGATTATACATTATACTTATAACTTAGACTCGTGCTGCGCACGTTATTATAAAAAAAAACATTTTCTTTAGAAAAAATTTACAGCTAGTTCTATTTTCGATAATTAAAGGGTACTCAATCGTTTGTGTGCAATTGAGTTTTTTGTTACGTATAGGAAAATTTTAATGATTTTATCTGCATAATGTATTATTATAGATATTAGTGCGTTGTAATAGTTCATTAATAGAACAAAACAACCTGTTTTTTTTTAATTTAAAACAATGAATTAAAACAAAGTATTACAATAATACAACACTGGCATACCATAAAACGTAATCCGCGTGTCTATTTTGACAGAAATAACCTGTGACCTATCACTATGTAAAAAAGCTGCTTATTTTTTTATATATATAACTAGCCGCTCCCCGCGTGTCACATACTTGCTTGTGAGCAGCCGAGAAGGACACTTCGCCCGCTACCACATCGCCTTTGATAATGTCTACCGCAGTTGTAGACGAAACGTCAGGAGAAATACTAATGGACAACGGCGTACAAGCCCGGAAACCAAGAATTTTTCTTACATTCACATTTATAATATTAGTAGGAATATATAAATAATAACATAATGGTAATAATTAAATATGTTGGTATATAAGTTTGACGCATTTTCCACCAAATGTGAATGGGTTCGTCCCCTAGATATACGACGCCATGTAAATTCATTATGTTAAAAAAAATCCAAAAATATATAAAAAAGCGACACATTTATTAATTATTAAAGCAAAAAACCCGATTACGGCTAACACAAAAGTATAAATTGTTAACATCTGTATTTATTTAAAATAAATAAAATTAAACGACTAATGATTTTACATATTATGTCATAATATATATTTATTGTATTTTTTTAACTTTTCGCTAAGAAAAATGAACATTTTCAAAAATTGGGAATTATTGGTTTCAACTCGATTTTCGAAATTCGGGTTTTCATCAGATCGTGACGTTTTGAGATCCTAGGAATCTATTTTAACCATTTCCAAAATGACGTCGCATTAATAACTTTTGAACAGATGAACCGATCGAAACGTGATTTGCGGCATCTGAAAGGGTCTTGCTGAACTTAGATTTCCTGAGAATTGTAAGTGATTCGGCCCGTTGGATTTTAAGAAATCTCAAAAATAACAGTTTTTAGAAAAGAGTTTTTTTGAAATATTTTGAAATATCTACGAAACTACTGAACCCATTAATTCCATAATCAAATCAGTTCTATTTCTCATAAAACAACGTCGACTGCCGTAAACCGCAAAATCAGTTAATTCGTTTGAGAGATTATTTTTCTGTGCTTCAAAAATGCTCCGATTGCCGTGAACAGCACCTCGATCGGTTGATTCGTTCGGGAGATATCGTTGACGAGAAATTTCCAAAAACGTGTTTTTTCAAGATATCTGTCCAAATCTTTGTCAGATTGATTTTTTTATTATAGATTAATTTTTTGCGCTTGAAAAACTGCGTTCAATATTGCAAAGCTAATTAAAATCGATTGAATTTTTTCGAGAGATGATATCTTTCGAAAAAATTCAATCGATTTGAAGAACGAAATATTTCCAAAAAATTGTTTTTTTTAAATAACTTTTAACAAACACCGTAGGTAATTCACATCTCAATAGATCGAAAATAGCGGGAAGTTCCAGACATGGCCTGCAGGGTCAACCGTTTTTCAGATTTTTTTCTTTAAGGTTATTGATTTTTAAATTACTTTTTCTATATTTTTCTATTATTTTTCAATTTTTTAATTTTTATAATTATTTTTTTAGAACCTGAAATTCGGACGAGAACGTTGTTTACTATTAAACTTTTTTAATTGTCTGTCATTAGTCATTTAATTTTATTTATTTTAAGTCTAAAACAAGTTCCAATGTAAAAAATAGTCGGGTAAAAAAATAAATCAAACTATTGCGACTATTTTTCATACTTGAATTATTTTTTGTTGTTTTATGTCTGTGTAGTAGGTAGTAGTTTTTTGTTTTTATTATAAACTAAAGTCGTTTGAGATGAAATCTCAAATCTGTAAATGGGTATTATAAAAAACTGTTTTATCAGTCTAAAGAAGACACAAAAATCAGGATCTATAACTAGGATTAAGTCATTTTTATGTAGATTTTAAAACACTAATATTTTTGGTAATGTGGTTCCTATGACTATTGCATAGGACTATTTTATTAAAACAGGCAAAAGGAGTAATATAAACAAAATTTTTCAACAACCTTGAATATTATTACTTAAAAAAGGAGCGTAATTACTAAGTAAATCAATAATTAACAAATACATTATTAAAAAGTATATCAGTTATCGGATGCTGATCTGGCAGGATGTAGGGGTCTCCATCGATCACGGAGGCCTGAGCACTTGCCCAGAGAGCCCAGTGTAAAAGGGGGGCCTGCCCAAGTTTCCTGCATTGTTTGCATCCTTGTGCGTAGAGCCGATCTCCATGATTCACGGCAACAAGGTATTGTTTACTGTCAGTTAACCTGATCGATTAATTCAATTTATTTTTATTTTTCAAAAAAATCAATATTCAAACCGTCCGGCACTTTACTTGGGGTCTTATAGCTTCAGCGCATCTACTGCCGGAATAGGAGATCCCGTTTTTCTCACTTCTTAGAGTACATCGAATGCATCAGATTAGTTAGGTTTCTTTCTATCCTTCATGGCTCGAATTTTTGAATATTTAATGTGACTTGACGTATGAAGACGTGTTGTTTATATTTATAGTGGCTGCCACGATTTGCAACCATAATCATTATTAGTTACAATCAAATATCCATCTCTGTAATTTATTTGTTTTGAACTTCTAAGATTTTGCATTAATTTATATTATTTTAATGTGTATGTTTCTTTGAAAACAACGTTTATAACTACATATATTAACTCTATTTAAGTCAGAAAATGTTTGACTAAAATTGGATCATTTACAAAAATATTTTATTCATCTTTATGACAAATAGGAGACTGGACACTTTGAAGATCTACAAAAAGTTTTAAAATTTTAGCCTCAAATATATATCACACCTTACATAATCACAATATTAAACTTTACATATTCACGTTAAATTGTAAAACTTTAAAACCTCATTAATAAATCATACCATTGAAAACTTTCTAGCACTGTAAATTGTTCGGTAAAATTGAAAGAGTATCATATTTTACAAATTGCAAACTTTCACAAATAAAGTTCATCATTATGGCAGCAATAATAAAATGTCATTATGTTTTATTGTTGTACGGCGAGAGACTTAGAATCGTTGATCTAATTTAGAACGTATTACGTACATGTGTTGGTTTGTAAATAAAATGAAGTATGTTAAGTTTATAGTAGTTTTTACATTAATCTACATCGGCGATGGAGATACTATATAGGTACTAAAATATTTAGACTTATTGAAAATCGGCTTTAAAAAGAATTCAACATATTCTGGTGCGTTTTTTATTACTGTACTGTACGACTCGGTTATTCAGTGTAGGGACTAATAAGTAATACTTCAGAATATAATATAAGCGACACAGCTTTTATACGTGGGACGAGTATGATTTACATTGCTTTATGCTTCGCCACTCCATTACGCAAACCGTACTATAATGGCGAGTCACTCTCCACTATTTCAAAGGGTAGTATAGATGTCACGTCTGATTTCGAATTTTTAACTATAATAGAAACTAATAGCAAAAACAAATGCTTGATCTAGAAGAACATTTTTCAATCTAAATTATGATCAAAATGCGTAGGAAAGAAAATATTAATTCAATCAGTCAATTTTTTTTAGCAAGATTGATTTTAAATTGTACAGTGCCTTTTAAAACAGATTTTATGACAATATTTTCTGCTGCCCAGCATAAAAATATGAAAATGAAATTGTTTACTAGGTGGGGTGTATAAACAAGATTAAGGCTGACTCCCCAGTCGATTTTTTTCTGATGAAAGAACTTTTCATGTTAGTTAAAGAAAATGCTTTCTGAAATATTTCCAATCGAGTGATCCAGAGTAGGTACGCAAAATTACTTCCATATGGTAAACAGTATGATTATTAATAATATTGACTCTACCAACAGTAATAGAATATTAAACAAAACGAAACCACTTGCGATTACTGTTCAAACCAATTTTTTATTAACAAAACGTTTCGACCAAATTTTGGTCCTTTTCAATTGAAAAGGACCAAAATTTGGTCGAAACGTTTTGTTAATAAAAAATTGGTTTGAACAGTAATCGCAAGTGGTTTCGTTTTGTTTAGTATGATTATTATTATTTTAAATATAACGATTTATATAATTATTAAAATATTATTACTGCACGCAAAATTTACACGTTGACAGCATTACTAAATGACTTCCTATTCGGGAATTTGTTGTCGCTCGTTGACATTGTATTTTAATTGTTCCATCAATGATAAAACCTCACGTAATAATGTTTAACAATGATGGACAAGTTAGTGTTTACGACGTGTGTTAAAAATAAACAATTTTTTTAGCATTAACTTCATCTATGACATTCTTATCAACTATTTTTATATCAACCAAGTAAACTTTTAATAAAATAACAAACAGTATGGAATGCAAGTGATTAATTTTAATTTAATAATTAAAAAAAGAGACTGTGTATTTCACACTAAACTCTACATACTGGTTACACACAGCCACCCACACGCACATATATACAGAAAAAATTTTAAAAATCCTAGCAATTTCAGATACGTTTCAATCCTCTGTTTTCACCTCTTAGAACGCGATTGTAAAAATGTTGTCTCATGTCAGTAACAAAGAATACTCATGTCAGTTTTAATTACAACAAAAAATGGACGATTTTAAATAAAACTTTAAACAACTTCCGTAAAAATTCTGTAGGTATGCAAGTTCAGTCTACTGTATAATCGGTGAATTATAATCATATGTCCTGATTAATAAATAATATAGGCACAAGTAAAGTATGTAAATTCTCTTATCTGGCCATCTTTGTAACATTAAAATATGATTTTTTTAATATTAATAAGACTAGTCATTTAATTACCATTTACATTTTGAGTAAATAAATTTTGTTAGAAGGATATTTTGCCGGTCCTTAAAAGCTTTCTGATTCTTTTTTTGAAATCGTTTTTTTAATTATTTATTTCGTTCTCTATATTCAAGACGACAAATTCACAATAATTGTCAGTGACCTTCGCCTTTGAGTCAAATGTAAGTTTTCTTCATAATATAAGGTGCACTTGGCCTATACCCAATGCCGCCTGAATGTATCCTTTTATATTAAACAATGACTATGCGCTAACAATGCCAAGTTCATTACACGGACATGAGCGCGTTAAACAACAAAACTAATTACATATTGTTGTGTACATATGTAATTTGACAACTTTGGACAAACTTTAGATACCAGTTACCACAAAATACATCTATTACATAGTTTACTCAGTGAAGGAACGACTGTAACTTAAAAAAATAGAAAAGTTTTGGGTATTTAAACGACCTTTTTATTGGTTTGAAAAGAGTCCATCGTCCATCGATACATATGCATATGTTACGGTAAATGTACACTCTTGGAAAATGTATACTTTTACCGTAAAATGTGTACATTTCCCAAAAAAATTAGGTAGGTATATGTGAACTGAATATAATGTATATGTACATTTCCCGGCAAATGTGTACTCTTGCCTTCACGTTTTGGTAAATGTATACTCTTACCTTCATGTTTTAAGAAAAGTTGGAATACAAATAAATTAAAAATGTTGTTGCAGTAAAAAAATATTTATTTAAATAAACATAATACAAAAGGCTTTAATAACGATTTCGTATTTTGTATGCTCACATTTACCAAAACGACATGGTCATTGTGAATTCAATGTACATTTCCCTTCTTTGAAATTGTAAATGTTAGTTGAATGCACATTACCCAAACGAGGAGGCAAATGTGTACATTTACCGGAAAATGTGTACATTTGCCGCAATATCTACTTTTACCGTAACACATACAATACATATATTTACGAGTATAATGATTACGTATTTATACAGCAAGTTCATTTTATCAATAATTTAACTATAGAAAATGTTTATACATACAATATGATGAGATATTTTATTCGTAAATTCTGGATTTATGTATATGCCATTATAGATGGAGAGCCCACTGTCAGATTTTTTTAAGCCAAAATTGCGTTCTTATATCCTTTCTCTTCATTGCAGATAAGAATTTAAAAAATATATTCATTTCCAAAAGACTGAGCTTAGGCGCCATACGATGTCATCACTTTCGCGAATAGATAAAAAGAGGTCATATACCAATTGTCTATAGACTATACTACTAAAATCTAAAGAACCAGTGGGAGTGATTAAACTACAGGTGGCTAATCAGCTGTAGCTGACGTACTCCGTAGCGGGATTATTAGTGTATTTGCCATATGGCAACATACACTATTGGCGTCGGTCGGATGGCGGGACCTAGGGGTCGGACCAAAATTTCTCGACGTTTCATAACCTCCTAAACACTTTGGCACCATTTTTAAAAATGTTTATTTATATATATATATACAGGGTGTCTCACCGAACGTTGGCTAACATGGGTAACTTTGTTATTAGTGGAGATAGAAAGTCGGTTAAATGGGCAAAGTAGTGCAGAAAATTGGGCTCATTAACATCCCGTCGAAAAAACAATTGAATTTTGACACCCTATGAATTTATTCAGAAAATAGTGAAAATTGCCATTTATGAAAACTGCCCATAACTTTTTTATTTATGAAGATATTTAAAAATTTCATTAACCATTTTTTGATAACTTTTTAAGGTCTTTTCAGTGGCGTAGGTTTAATTTTTTTATTTCCACTACATAATGAGATATTGACATGAACTTTGGTTTTTCTTATGGACGGCATTTTTGATTTTCAGATATTCGAATTCTACTTATTTTTCTGAATAATTTGACATAGCATATCCTATATCTAAACCAATCAGAAGCTACAAAACTGACAAAAATTACTTTATGGCGTTATCAAAGTGTGCCGTGTAAAACGAAATTTGTTGAAACAAATACATATCGACAGGTTAACAATCCGTCGAGCGATCGCTACAGTTTTGCTACTTCATTTTGTTTGATTTACTCTCTAAGATGGCTCAAGCATTCTCAAATTTGGAGAAACAGGCTATTTTTGCGCATACATTCAGCGTAACAAAAATACCACGTGGGCTCAAGCAGAATACTTGAACCTTTATCCAGAAAGGCGACAGCCTTATTCAATAACTTTTAGGAACTTTTCTCCATTAATTTCAACGTTTGCTAAAACTAATTCTTCTTCACAGTGTTGAATGTTGCCTTTTTTCTTTGAAAATGAACCATATACCTTTAAATTTCTATTTAAGTTCCTAAAAGTTATTGAATAAGGTTGTCGCCTTTCTGGATAAAGGTTCAAGTATTCTGCTTGAGCCCACGTGGTATTTTTGTTACGCAGAATGTATGCGCAAAAATAGCCTGTTTCTCCAAATTTGAGAATGCTTGAGCCATCTTAGAGAGTAAATCAAACAAAATGAATTAGCAAAACTGTAGCGATCGCTCGACAGATTGCTAACCTGTCGATATGTATTTGTTTCAACAAATTTTGTTTTACACGGCACACTTTGATAACGCCATAAAGCTATTTTTGTCAGTTTTGTAGCTTCTGATTGGTTTAGATATAGGATATGCTATGTCAAATTATTCAGAAAAATAAGTAGAATTCGAATATCTGAAAATCAAAAATGCCGTCCATAAGAAAAACCAAAGTTCATGTCAATATCTCATTATGTAGTGGAAATAAAAAAATTAAACCTACGCCACTGAAAAGACCTTAAAAAGTTATCAAAAAATGGTTAATGAAATTTTTAAATATCTTCATAAATAAAAAAGTTATGGGCAGTTTTCATAAATGGCAATTTTCACTATTTTCTGAATAAATTCATAGGGTGTCAAAATTCAATTGTTTTTTCGACGGGATGTTAATGAGCCCAATTTTCTGCACTACTTTGCCCATTTAACCGACTTTCTATCTCCACTAATAACAAAGTTACCCATGTTAGCCAACGTTCGGTGAGACACCCTGTATATATATATATATATATATATATATATATATATATATATATATATATATATATATATATATATATATGTGTACGCGCGATAACTTTCGAAAGAGTTAATTGATTTCAACGAAATTTGGGCCACGTGTTGAAATCCATCACCGCAAGAAGCCTATTTAAAATGGGCCTAATCGGGCTATTTTAAGGGTAGTTTTTAGGGGTTGAAAACAGTTTTTGGGCCCCAAAATACCGAAAAAATCCTCCGAATCGTTTTAAAATTGAAATTTAACCCTTTGGTAGTGATTAAAAAGTGTCCCCACAATTTTAATAAAATCGGCCCGACAGGACCGGATTTACAAATTTTATGAAAACACTAGTTTACAGATAGTGACTTATTTATTGAAGGGTGTATTTAATTCGGTGTAGACGTTAGATTGATAATAATATTACAATTAAGAAAAAAATGTTATTTTAAGGGGTGTATTAAGGGGTTAAATTTTTTATTTTGCCCAAAAACAAACTTAATTTCACATAATAAAAGTATAAAACCACGCGGCCCTATACAAGCAAATACACTATATTGTCGGCAGGGTTTTGGCACTGCGACCCGGGTTTTTTTCTATGTTTAAGATTACATTGAAAATACACACTTTTGGGGATTATAAAGCTTTGGAAAATTTGACAAAGAAATGGTTTTATTGTCTATTTGCAACGTAGAGTCCAACGTAAAAATGTACGAATCCATTATTATTATTTTTATACTGCCTGATCATGGGATGCTGACGTCAGTGACTACAGAAATAAAATTGACGTCAAAATGTCGGTCTCAAGGAGTACTTTCATATCATGGGGTATCAGAGTTAATTCTGCTGCAGTTCCTTGAGAGCCCTAATTTTTCAATTTCCGGCAGAATAAAAATAATGATAATTGCGACTCCCTATTTGTCTGTCCCAATGTTATCTCACACAGTGACTTTGTCTCATGTATATTCTATAGCTAGGTAACCAACGGTCGGCTCTGGAACTATTCGGAACAAAACTTTATGATTTCGATAGTGGTACGTAATTTTCATCTTCTGAATATACCCTTATAACGTTAATGTTTAATTGCATACGTTTACTACTTTAATAATTTAAGGCTTAGCATTTTAGAATCAAAGCATAATGAAGACTGATACATATCCAGCGCCGGATTTAACTTTTGGGTACCCTCGATTTTTACAGTGAATGGTGGAATGTGTGTATAGTGGACGGTGTTACGGTGCCCTAGTATGTGTAACATCTCTGCGTACGTAAATGGGTTCCTTTGCTTTGGACTTGACCCGAAACATGCTTACATACTATTGTTATTATTATTAGTAACAACATCTCAATTAATAGAAAATATTGTTTTCACCTCGTTTTGCATATATTGAAATCAGTTTTTATCATAATTATTATCATTAAAAAGTGCTGAAACCATAATGAAATGATCTATAAGTGCTATGCAAACATAATTTTTAATCAGAAGTTTAATAACCGAAATAGTTTTAATTATAGGAAAAAAGGCAATCTCTATTTGTGGCGCTTTCTCTGTGATGATGCCTTAGGCTGGTGCCTAGCGTGCTCTATTATAAATCCAGTACTGCACATACCACATATTAAATAAAATACAATCCATGTTAGGTTCATCACAAATTTATGAATTTGGAAGCATTTGACCTTCAATTTATTAAACAAGTGAAGTGTAAAATATGCAACAGTTAAATAACAATTAGGTGTACCTACTGACAAGTGACAGCGATGTTCACGTGTATAATACTTGATACTAATATGTATAATTAAATTCATATTAATTATGTAAATCTCCCACACAAGCACTCTGTTCATAAAATTATATACAGGGAAACTTGCTACATACGGAAAAGTATTTAAACCAAACAGAACAATGAAAACTTTTCGTTAAGAAAATTGAAAATTTTCAAAAATTGGAAAGTTATTGGTTTCACCACAACTTTAGAAATTAGAGTTTTCGCCAGATCTCGACGTTTCAAGATCCTAGGAAGCTATTCTGACCATTTCCACGATGATGTCCGTGTGTGTGTGTGTGTATGTAAACCTCTCTTTTGAAAATTTTGAACCACGATATTTTTTGAACGCGTCGTTTGATTTTAATCTGCTTTACGCCATTCGACGCGGTTTTCAGGCCCAAAAAGATATTTTGAAAAAACGTTTTTTTGGAAATTTTCAAACTGCGATATCTTTTGCATGCGTGATTCGATTTTACTACGATGTGTGGAATTCGACGCAGTTTTTAAAGTGTAAGAAAATAATCTATTACAAAAAAAAATCAATTCGATCAAAATTTGAGATGATATTTCAAAAAGACTTTTTTTTAACTTTTCTTTTTTGAATATCTTCAGAACAGCTCGACCGATTGATTTCAAAATCTAGTCAGATCTAAGTCTCGATGAACTCTTTCAAACGCCATGTTGTGGATTTCAACCGGTTGATTCGTTCTCGAGATATCGTACGACAAAAATTTGTTCACACACACACACACACACACACACAACACGGCCGGACGTCAAACCGGAAATCGTCAGAATGGCTTCGCAGTACTTCAAAACGCGGAGATCCGATGAAAACTAGATTTTCAAAAATCGAGGTGAAAAAATAACTTCCCCCTTTGATTTTCAAAATGGAAAGTTAAAATCAGCTGTTCTTTTGTTTTGAAGATCTGTCAAAAAGAAATTAGGTGTAGTTGACAAGCATGCTTTGGTTAATTTGTACATCTCAAACCTATATTATGTAACCCATGCAATCAAATAGCAAATTTCATAGTATTTATTCTAGTCGTTACCCGCGTCACCGCACCACAGAAATTTTATTTTCTTTATCATAATATGTCAAATGTCAAAATGTTGGAATGGTCCTGTTGTTTAACTGGTTGGGTTTTTTTTATTGTGCCAACCAACGTAATATAATATAATCTATAATATCTCAAAATTAACTGTTGAGATAGGCGGGTCTTTGTTACAATAATGGTAGTTAAATATATGATACTGAAAAAATATTAAGCTGCTTTATTTCTTTGTTTTGAATTTAAAAATTAAATACAATATTTTCGGTTTCCGTATACAAAACTATATATTTTTTTAAATGCCTGTAAATCTTCCGATGAAAAGTGTCGTTCCAGTAGTTTTCTGACGCAACAAAAATAAAAATGGATGATCGGCGATAAATGTAATTGGTTCGCCGATAAATCCTGATAATGGAACTCCTTTAACTAAAACATTATTACAAAATAAAATTGATTTGTCGGGAAAAAGGACTTTTTAAGTAAACACTTATTTGTTATTTATAGCTATAAATAACAAATAAGTGTTTACTTAAAAAGTCCTTTTTCCCGACAAATCAATTTTATATTAATTACCAAGGACAAAAAAGAAAAAAAATTATTACAAAATATTAAAACACAAAAATACAATTTGCTTGCTTTTTTATTCTTTTTTTTTTTTTTTTTTGTTAAGGGTAGGTGTTAATCACTTCATTTTTTAAATTTATTTTTATAGCAAATTGAATTTTCAATTAAAACTTTTATTAGTTCGAAGATTAAAACCTGGAAACTGGGGGCGTGCAATCGAGAAACTATGGACGCGATATAAAGAAAGTTATTGCTACACGTTCAGCTATTCTTGAACTCATCTTTGTTTTTAACAATATTCAATTGTTTTATAGATATTTTTATAGCCAATAGAAGTAAATTATTAAGAATGAAATAATATACAAACCAAAAGCTGAAGCTGCAGCTTCAGTGCCTTTTTCGTTCACATCTATGAATGTCTTCTGTACAACCTCGTCAATTTTTAGAGGAGAGCTGCTGATTCCTGAAAAGTCTGCTCCGTCGCTGAAAGCTTTGTTCATTCCAAACTTAAAAAATGAAAAGCAAAAACAATAAATAGTTTTTTTTTATAATAATAGTAGTTTATATATTTCGTTCGTAAATTATTGTATTTTATACGGAAAAATGGCATTATGTTCAAATGAGTAGTACCAGCGAGTTTCAACAGTCGCCCGAGTCATAATCATGACAAACAACATACATACTACATTTTTGCACGTAAAATTGCTGATTTTCACTTCATAACAGTTTGACCATATTGGAAATTTGAATTGTTTACGAAACTAAAGCCTACTTTGCCTCTCTGTTGCTCATATAGATTTAAATGGCAACTGACAGAGATACTCGTAAATAACTATTGAATTGATAAAATTGCATTATTATTGTTTTACTTTACGCTCTATTGCAAAACGGGTCATTTTACTACCGCTGTACAGGCATGAAAAGCAACTATTTAATAGGAGGTCGTACAAAAATATTTTTATCCGCCGTTTCACTGGGCAATTTTGTAGGGTAGTCGAACAAAATGCACCTTTTATTTTGGCTGTTGATCGTGTCCCAAGTTTCATAAAAACCGAGTTACCCGTTCTGAGAACAGTTCCAAGATGACAAAATTGAAAACGCAGATCTCGACTACTTTCTATTTTGCGATTGATTATTTATTCTGGAAACTGTTTTTTTTTTCAATCACTGTTTAAGGATGGACCAGCACGGCCAGCAGAGCACGGGGCAGAAAAGTCTGTTCGTGAAAGTAGCTGTCATTTAACGGAATATACCACACATTAGATCACAATCTGCAACCAGCAGTCACTAACAACCACCAGTCGGTCGCCTGCAATTTCTGTCTGTTTGTACTGATTTATGCTGGTCTAGTATGCGACATCATGCAGACTGCAGGTTTGTGCTGTGCTGGTCGTGCTGTTCTATGCCTGACAAGTGTGCGCAGTCTATTAAACTGAGATTTTTGACAGATAGGAAAGTCAGCACGATTAAAATCTTTTTAATGACTGAAAAACTGAGTTATTAAGTATTTATTGTAAATTCAACTTCTAAGTAAAAAGTCACTTACTTTTTTGAGAATAGGTACGAAATCAATATTCTGAGTAATTTTGAACTTGGGAATAATCACATTAGCTCTGACTGAGTTGACACTGAAATTTTTGACATAATCGGGCTTAATTTTCTTTTCGAGTGTCGCCAAACCGTCAACTTGATTTGGTAGAATTAAGGTAAAAACATAGCTGTTATCAATGTAAGGATAGTCAATAAATTTAGCATCAAGTTCAGAACTTTCTCCATATGACAGAGAAACAAAATGTGACGACATCATCGGAATATTTGCTGTCTTTTCTTTGTTTAGATGAAACGTTGTACGTTCCTTTTCTGGTATCTCTGTGAACAATTGATCCCATCCTCCACGAAAGTATATCGTATTTACTAGTACCATTGCCGTATCTGGTCTCAAACTAGTCGGTGATATTAAATTTTGTATTTTATTATTAGTTTTTGATTCCACCCATTTATTAATACTATTGGCAGCAGCATCAGCGTCGCTGAACTTTATTGGCTCTATTTCAGATAAGAATGCATCGGCAGCGGTAGTTTTAAATTGATCCAACAATGGCGCATTCGAACTGGAGTAAACTTTATTCGCTATCTGAATATTTACGTCATATTGAGTTGTAAATCCAAACGTAAGATCATGGAAACTTTGCGCAGTTGCATCCGGAGTTGTTGGTAATCGTAAAGCTTGACTCATTTCTTTCGCTGTATCACCTTTCGCTCCAACGTATGTTAAGGCAAGTACGCTTTCAATTGAAAATGGACTCAGTAAAATATCACCGCTGGTTTTATCGCTCAGTTCCTTAAATTAAATTTTAATAGGCCTTTCAGTTTGAAAAAAAATATCATAACCATATTCCATCAATGAAAGCTCATTGAATTAATGAAATTATGAGGAAGAAGAGTTCATTTTAATATAGAAGTGTGAAAAAGTGATTGGCTAAAAAAGTTAATACATTTGAATTATGAATTTGTAGTATAAGAACTAGCAACGTCGTGAAAGCAAATATTTTAAGAAAGCTGATTTTTTAATATATCCTCTCTCTCGGTCAGCCTGCGGGGCATTTGATTGCCAGTTGATATTTTACTTCTGGGCATCTAACCTGTTCAGGAAAAATTATAACTTTTGAAATCATTTCAAGAAATTTATTAGTGTATTTGCCATATGGCAACATACACTATTGGCGGGCGTCGGTCAGATAGCGGGACCTAGAGGTCGGACCAAAATTTCTCGACGTTTCATTGACGACAACATTTTTGAAGAAAAATGTATTATTTTCTCGCAAAAACCTTCCCATACCAATTTTTAAATAAAAACCCGGGTCGCAGTGCCAAAACCCTGCCGACAATATAGTGTATTTGCATGTATAGGGCCGTGTGGTTTTATACTTTTATTATGTGAAATTAAGTTTGTTTTTGGGCAAAATAAAAAATTTAACCCCTTAATACACCCCTTAAAATAACATTTTTTTTCTTAATTGTAATATTATTATCAATCTAACGTCTACATTGAATTAAATACACCCTTCAATAAATAAGTCACTATCTGCAAACTAGTGTTTTCATAAAATTTGTAAATCCGGTCCTGTCGGGCCGATTTTATTAAAATTGTGGGGGCACTTTTTAATCACTAACAAAGGGTTAAATTTCAATTTTGAAACGATTCGGAGAATTTTTTCGGTATTTTGGGGCCCAAAAACAGTTTTCAACCCCTAAAAACTACCCTTTTAAATAGGCTTCTTGCGGTGATGGATTTCAACACGTGGCCCAAATTTCGTTGAAATCAATTAACTCTTTCGAAAGTTATCGCGCGTACACATATATATATATATATATATATATATATACGTATATAAATATATATATATATATATATATATATACATATATATATAAACATTTTTAACAATGGTGCCAAAGTGTTTAGGAGGTTATGAAACGTCGAGAAATTTTGGTCCGACCCCTAGGTCCCGCCATCCGACCGACGCCAATAGTGTATGTTGCCATATGGCAAATACACTAATAAATATATAAACATTTAGAGAATTGTGTCCGCCATATTGGATTCGGCATTTTAAATTTCGCAATTTTGAGTTCAGATTCGTAATCAGCGACCCCAATGGTATTCTATCTCTTACCGATCAGTCTATTTTGCAACTATCTCTCTAACTGCCCGCATAATACTGCAATACTTTTCAGTTTTAAATCGGTTGCCTCTTGGTTTAACAATCGAAGTCTGACAAATTAATTTTTGATTTATTTGTATTTAAATAACATAATAATAAAATTACAGACGCACTAAAATGATTTGAATTTTTTTTTCTTAAATAAAAAATAGCATCTGGCACATTATAAACAACTAGAAAAATGTCTGGCATTAATAAATTTATCTTTCTAAAATGAAATTAAAGTCATTAAAAAAAAATAAGTTTCTTGAAATGATTTCAAAAGTTAGAATTTTTCCTGAACAGGTAAGATGCGCAAAAGTAAATGCAACATCAACAGGCAGCCCGATGCCTCACACGCTGACCGAGAGACCGAGAGAGAGGGTAAAAATCAGCTTTTTTAAAATGCTCCCTCGAAAACGTTGCTAGCTCTTGCTCTATTACTTAATGCACTGTCAAGATGATTATATACTCGTATAATTTTATAGTTTGTTAACAATCCTGAATGAAATTATTGCATCGGTATAGGTTTTTTTTTGCTACATTTTAAGTATAAAAGGAAATTACTGGATTGGAACGATGTTTTTTAGTGATGAAATCACCATAAAATAGTCGTAAACGAGTGCGACAAACATGTTACCGAGTAGATAAATTAATATTTTCATTAAATGTTTTTATGTTAAACACACCGCGATAATTTATTGATTTGTTTTAACCTTTCTGTATTTGAGTTAATCTACACGATGATATATAAAAACAAAGTGATAATATAATAGATAATTTTTAAAAAATACCAGCTGTACAGTTTGACCTCGCTCAAAAAAATTCAAACAAATTCATGGTGCTATTATATATTATATAAAAATTCACATTTCTGTCAATTTTTTGTCTTTAAATTACATAAGTTAAAGTAAGATAAAAATTTAACAGCACTGTTAATTTTAAAATTAACCTTACACAATAGTGCTATCAGTGGGAAGTTAGAACTAACATAGACACAAACTAAGAAGCTTGTAAAAAGATTTTACAAGCTTTTGTTTAACTTGTCATGTTTGTCAGTAAGTCAGTCTGTCAGTTTGGGTCAAAACTTACAATCAAAATTTAGACTAGATCTTTAGTCAAGTGTATAATTTGTATATTAGTACAAGATTTTTCCCGCGATCAACTGCACGCTTTGGGCTGTACGGAACCAATTTTAATCAAACATAGTTCAAAAATGGGTTCAGCGGTTCTCGAGCTAGAAATCCACAAACAGGCAGCGTGACCTTGTGTTTCACAAGAACAGAGAACAGAGATGATCGACGAGATGTTATGGAAATAACTATTTTTTTTTTAATTTAATGAGTATCTTTACAAACTAGACGTGTGCGATGTTGATGCAGGATGCTTCTTTTTTATAATAATGAATAAGTATGCGACTAGGGAACTGCAGAAGTACGATCACGCTTATGCTTACCGTGTGATCCCTCCTTTGATTTCATTCTCTTTCCAGTTGCAACTTAAATAGTCGAAATTTTTTTAAGTAATAGTTAGCGCGTGTTATGTACACTTGAAAAAAAAATTAATGCTATTTTTGTTGATTAATGTTTGTTTTAATTGAAAAGTGTGAATTAAAAATAAAAAAAACCCGGGTCGCAGTGTCAAAACCCTGCCGACAATATAGTGTATTTGCTAATATAGGTATTGTGGCTTTATTAAATGAAATTAAGTTTGTTTTTGGACAAAATAAAAAAAAATTGAACCCCTTAATACACCCCTTACAATAATAATTTTATTAGTTGAAATATTGTTATCAATCCAACATCTGCACCAAATTAAATACGACCTTCAGTAAGTAAATTCGTATACGCAAACTAGTGTTTTCATAAAATTTGTAAGTCCGGTCCTGTCGGGCCGATTTGCTTATAATTTTAGGAGCACTTTTTAATTGCTACTATAGGGTTAAATTTCAATTTTGAAACGATTCTGAGAATTTTTTCGGTATTTTTGGGCCCAAAAACTTTTTTCAACCCCTAAAAACTACCCTTAAAATGACCCGATTGGACCCATTTTAAATAGGCTTAGTGCGGTGATGGGTCCCAACATGTATGCCAAATTTCGTTAAAATGAATTAACTCCTTCGAAAGTTATTGCCCGCACATATAAATATATATATATATATATATATATATATATATATATATATATATATATACGTATATAAATATATATATATACATATATATATACATATATATATAAACATTTTTAAAAATAGTGCCAAAGTGTTTAGGAGGTTATGAAACGTCGAGAAATTTTGGTCCGACCCCTAGGTCCCGCCATCTGACCAACGCCAATAGTGTATGTTGCCATATGGCAAATACACTAATAAAGACAAAATATTATTCTTTCAAAACAATGTTCCTATGTGCATTCTAAATGGGTATAGAAAATAATTCCTCACAATGATTATGGTGTCCGGTATTTTTCTTTATGGTATCTGGCAGCCCTGTGTATATTGTGTAGAAAGAATGATTCGTGGCGATGAGAAGTGGGGACTTGTGATAGTTAAAAAATGCAAGAGGGGAAGTTCCGGCTGATAGAGCAAGCACTTACAGAGATTGATACTGTATAATATTTTCTTATACAGGTGAAGCACTTAAAGTGTTACAGAAGAATAGCACTTAAACTATTGATGATATCCAAAAAAGTTTCAGACAAAAGTTGTTCAGTTTGAAGGGGGGCATCGTTTGGAGACAAATGCCATCCTCCATCTCCAACCCCTGCGCAGGGACGGGGGTGACTTTGACATTTTTAATAGGAACACCTATTTTTTATCACAAATCATGATTTTTCGATAAAAAATATGCAACATTTGTCTGAAACAATTTTTTATCTGATGCCTCCCTCAATCCCTAAAATGCATGTCCAAAAAACTCCATTAAATTTTTATGCTTAAACAACAACCTTGCGCATAATTACAAGAGGTAAAAGTTGTTTGGTTTAGGAAAGAACATCGATTAAAAATAAAAATAACCCCCACCCCCGCACAAAAAGAATCCCCAACCCCTGTGCGGGGGTGGTGAGTTCTTTTTATGTTTAATCGATGACCCTTCCCAAACCAAACAACTTTTACCTCTTGAAATTATCAGCGCACGGTCGTTGTTTAGGAATAAATATTTAATAGTTTCGGGAAACCGATATTGGACGCGCATTTTAGGGATTGAGGGAGGCATCGGATGAAAAATTGTTTCAGACAAATATTGCATATTTTTTATCGAAAAATCATGATTTGTGATAAAAAATAGGTGTTCCTATTAAAAATGTCAAAGTTACCCTCATCCCTGCGCAGGGGTTGGAGATGAAGTGTGATATTTGTCTCTAAACGATGTCCCCCTTCAAACTGAACAACTTTTGTCTGAAACTTTTTTGGGTATCATCAATAGTATAAGTGATATTGCTCTATAACACTTTAAGTGCCTCACCCTCCATAATGTCTTTATACATATTAAGTTATACCTTGTACGCAGCAAAACCTAATTCTTCATTTGCAGTGACCGCTTCCTGAAGTGTTCCATTCGCTACATGCTGTGTTACTATCATGCCTATCGCTATAAAAATATACTTTATCTGAAACATTAGAAAAATTAAAAGTATCTACGGTGTAATAAAATCATTTTCGACGAGGTGTGACATTATGCTAAGACGAGAGCCAAAATAGCTGCTTTTCACTTAATTTTTCGTAGACTCTTTAGCCGTTGCACACACACTCAACATAAATTACTATTGAATTAGTTGGCGCACAAAACAAAATATTTTTTATTCCTCCTCTCCAACGTTATATTTAAATATTATGTCCGACGTCACTCCCACACTTAAGACGAATCTAACGACACCTCGTATGCTAAAATCCATCGAGCCACTTACAAAGAAATAGACATAATATGTACCTATACACTCGAAACACATTACCCTCCTTCTGGGCCAGTTGGGTAAAAATATTAACGTCAGAGAGAGAGAGAGAGAGTATAGACGCTCAACAAGCTAACACCAAATGTTATCAAATAGACAAGTCCGATAAGAAATGTCATGCAGCTTGGCACTACTTTGCAGGTATATCCTACGAAACATTTATAGTATACAGATATTAATTTGAAATCAAATGTCTTTACCTTGTTTTCCATTTTGGAAGAGATCAGTGTGAATTAACACTTCTTTTCTGATCAGTAAACGTATGAAAAATAATGTCTGACTTCAGCGCTTATAACTATTTCCTGAATCATTGTTAAAACAAGTGGGGGACAGTGTAAATAAACATATTATTAGCTATTCTGATAATACGACAAAAATTACAGAACCGGTTTAGTTATTATAAAGTACGTTGATCAATGCATACAAAGTATGTACATGTCGTAAGACAAGTTTGTCTTTCGGGTTTGAGAATTTTTGAGTGTTTTTAAAGCGTATCCTCTATTACAAGCCTCAGGGTTGCACGTTCTACTTCTAATCTAAGAACTGGTAAGAATATCGCTTGGACTTTTAATTTATTTTTGAAAAATAATAACTAAGTAATTGAAAATATTAATTGGTTCCAGATTAAGATGACCTCGTTCCTTTGGATAGTAGTGGAGGGATGACGTCATTCAGTGGACCGTCAATTCATATTGCGTGGTTGGTTAAGATATTAAACGGTCTTTCAGCTGACGTCATTCATTAACGAGGCGATCTGTGTACCTAACGACCTAGGTGACAGATAACCCTGACAGTTAGTGACATCCATCCAATAATCAAGCATGTGAGCACGTGTATGCAATCACCGATTCTTTAGTTTTTCTTTTTAATTTTATATCTTTGTTAATGTCAAAGTTAAGTCATATGCTTAAAAATACGAGACAGAGCCTTTCACAAGTTTTGGTTTCCTAAGATAGCTGTACAGCAACATAGCGCTCGTTATATGACGGTGAATGGCGTAACAAAAATCGAGCGCATATTAAATGGATTACGTTACGGTCGCGGTATTGCCACCGCTACTAAGAAAACCACATTCGCATGTTTTTGTGACGTCATTTCACCGTCATATAACGAACGCTAGATTACGGTTTAATTAAATCGGATCTTATAGCCGCAGACCTGGCTATGAAAATTAAAAATGATAAGGTGCAGTGACAATTTTTATATGAAAACGCACGTAGCACTGCGGCTGCAGCCAGAAGTCGCTCTGGGGAAGGGAGGCGGTAGTGGTCGGTCAAACGCGTTTTGTTATCGAAATAAAATCTTTGATAGCAGCTCTGAAATTTTATGTGGTTATACTTGTTAACTATAGTAATATCGTAAAATTATTGCCAAAAATCTAGGTTGAGGATAAAGCGTTTCCAGAAGTCGGTAAAGTTGTAAAAAAATTGTTTAAATTTTAATCACAAGGTGCAGTTCTGGCCTTTTTATTTTCCTATTATTTAGAGCTTCAAAAAGTTGGATTTAAATTGCCAGAAGCCAAAATGATGGCTAAGTTTATGAAAAATGTTAATATCGCCAGAAGTTGCTGAACTGGTACAACAATTTTTTTTTGAATTGAAAATAATATTATGCAGTTTTGGCAATTTGTTTTTTTATTATTTAATGTTTTAATAAATTATAATTTAATTATGAGTAGAAAAAACGAAGAATAAGTATAAAGATCTTGTGTTGACTCGTTTTTATACATTACTTAAAAATCAATTTAATCTCTCTGCAAGGTAAAAATAGGAATGGGATTAACATTGACAATCTGACAGATCCCTACATCCTCATCACTGATATAATCAATATTTGTTTCATCATCTACAACATAATTAAGCATTTTTACAAAAACTGTTACACTTTAAATAATAATAATGTCTTTATTGATATAGAAAATAAAAATTTTATCAAACGGCGTGGAGTTCAGCTTAAAGCTGATTTTCAAGCCAAAGCACAATAAAAAAACTCGGGTCACAGTGCCAAAACCCTGCTGACAATACAGTGCACTTGCTAATACAGGCAGTGTGACTTTATTACGTGAACTTAGGTTTGTTTTTGGACAAAATAAAAAAATAAACCCTTAAGGTAGTTGTCGTGGTACAATATTGTCAAAAAGTTATAGATTATACGCGCCACAAAAGTATACTAGCTTGTAGCTAAGTGATCCATAATTTGTACGCAAGACTGTACCCGTGGAAACGTAACCCATACAGTATTCATATGCATGTATACTTTTCTATAAATTGTTGAACATTAAACCGTTGTTTATAAATAATTAGACGGTCAAAAAATGTTCTTATTTTTTTAAACTCATAACAAATGCATTGACAGACTGTCAGTTTTCGGAAAGTTTCTGACAGTTAGTTCTTTTTTTATAAATAAGAAACTGGTTCAGAACTACAGAGATCGTATACAATCAATGCTAATTTTCCAATTTTTATTTGAATTTATCTCGGATTATATACGGTCGATCGACTTAAAATTTTCAGGGTAATTGTATTATCATGTCCTTAATAAGTATACAAAAATTAAGGATTTTCTGACAGTGTGCCTTAACCACGACAACTACCTTAACACACCCTTTAAAATAAGTTTTTACTCAGTCATCAATTCAGAATTTAAACCAAAGAAAATATACCCTTCAGTAAGTAAATCCTTATATGCACCAAACTAGCGTTTTCATAAAATTTATAAGTTCGGTCGTGTCGAGCCGATTTTATTAAAATTTTAGGAGCATCACAAGATCGCACATTAGTTATTCCAAAAAGTAAAAAAAAATGTTAAATAGTTATAATTTTGATTATTTATTAGTAAGATTACAGAAGTTGAATATTTTGTTATAGATTTTATAGACCTTTCGTAAACACCTAACAAGTTTCAATTATTGTTTGATTTTTTATTGTTTTTTACCAAAATATAGTAATTTAAACATCACTTAAACTGATTTCATTCCCCAAAAATAAAAATTCATTGAAATTGTAAGAATTAAACACTGTTTAAAATCCGGGTTATATTGACCCACCGCATACAGTCCTTGTACTGATTTTCTACCATACGGACGCCGGGTTAAACCGTATATATATTTAACTCCGTTTTTTTTTTTGTACAATTCTCACTTCGAAACAACTTTTTTCTATGTTTGTGATTTTTGATTCCGTAAACAGACACGACTAATGATCATCAAAGTTTGTGACATTTTTTAAGGTGAAAAAAAACCCGGGTCGCAGTGCCAAAACCCTGCCGACAATATAGTGTATTTGCATGTATAGGGCCGTGTGGTTTTATACTTTTATTATGTGAAATTAAGTTTGTTTCTGGGCAAAATAAAAAATTTAACCCCTTAATACACCCCTTAAAATAACAATTTTTTTTTCTTAATTGTAATATTATTATCAATCTAACGTCTACACCGAATTAAATACACCCTTCAATAAATAAGTCACTATCTGCAAATTAGTGTTTTCAAAAAATTTGTAAGTCCAGTCCTTTTGAGCCGATTTTATTAAAATTTTAGAGGCACTTTTTAATTACTACTAACGGGTTAAATGTCAATTTTGAAACGATTCTGAGAATTTTTTCGGTATTTTGGGGCCCAAAAACATTTTTCAATCCCTAAAAACTACCCTTAAAATGGCCCGATTACGCCCATTTTAAATAGGCTTCTTGCGCTGATGGATTTCAACACGTGGGCCAAATTTCGTTAGACTTGTAACGAATATTCGGTTACTATTCGGTATTCGGCTGCTTTTATTATATTCGGCCGAATACCGAATACTTAAGTAATATATTTTGTTATAAGGAGATAATTGGTAAAAAGAAAAACAAAAAAAAACATTCATTACGTGTATATTCATATTTTCATTTCTCTTATAATCATTTAAGTAGTCATTGGTACATAACACAGGTACATAATCATACAATTAGAAAAGTTAAGGATTCTATGTATTTGAATCATTGTCGTAATCAAAATTTAGAAGGGTAAGGTTCTCATTTCTTTTATAATCATTTATTAAGTAGTCATTCGTACATAAAACAGGTACATAATTTAATCATCTTCTGTATTAGAAAAGTTAAGAATTTTTCTATGCATTTGTATTATTTTCATAATCAGAATTTAAAAGGGGAAGGTTATAGTGCAGAAAGACTAATTTTTCTGCATTTTTAGGAAGTAGTTTACTTCTTTTTTTCTCGTAGACCATCCCAGCTTCAGAGAAAAGGCGCTCTGAATAAACACTACTTCCTGGCACCGACAAATATTTTGCTGCAATCTTGATCAAACACGGAAATTCAGCAATATACCGCGCAGAGCAACTGCGGGCGCGCGGGCGGTGAGTAAATTAGAACAAACGAGCGCGAAACAATCACGTCTGTACAAGTTTTGGCGCTAAAATCCAGCCGAATACTTTTGCCTTTTGGCTATTCGGTCAGGGAGCTCGCCGAATATTCGGTATTATATATATAAACATTTTTAAAAATGGTGCCAAAGTGTTTAGAAGGTTATGAAACGTCCAGAAATTTTGGTCCGACCCCTAGGTCCCGCTATCCGACCGACGCCAATAGTGTATGTTGCCATATGGCAAATACACTAAAAACGGAACCCTTATAGAATCACTCTCGTGTCTGTTTTAAAGTACAATCCTGTATTACGCTCTTGGCGGATCCAATATGTTTACAGGTAATCACAAACACATTACAAAAACATATTTTTATTTGTTTTGTTCCATTGATTTATTTTTATATAATTTAGAGATTATAGTGGCCGTAGCATAATATGCAAACCTTGAAGCATAGCCAAATTGGATGACGATTTTTGTAATTACTCTTTTATAGTCTAAGAACTCATGTGATAAGATTTCGAAGGTTTAACAGTTTGAGCATTCAAATCTATAGTACTAGCTTTTACCCACGACTCCACTAATGTAAAGTATGCGTAGTCTACAACCTAGTCAATTTAGCATCCAATTTTAACGGATTTTGATGTATTTGGGCTCATTCCATGGAACTAACGATCAAGATGATAGCTCCCAATTTTTATCGTTAGCTCCGCAATAGTTTAAAAGAAAAGTAAATAATGAAAAGTCATTTAAATATAACTTAAATAAGAAAATTGTACGTTTAAGAATGATCGGCACTGTGCATGCATAAATTCTCAACAAAATTATTTTGTTGAGAATTTATGGGTACTTTTTTTACAAGAAAAAGTGTAGTTCTCGCTGATAGATATGTCATCATTAGACGTCATCATATGGCGCCTAAGCTTAGCCGTTTGAAGCAGGGGCGTAGCTACCGCCGTATATGCCGTATCAATTATACGGGGCCCCCAACGTGCGTAAGCAAAAATTAATAAAAACTTCCCAATTTTTTTGTATTTCAGAAATGACAAAAGTCAAAAAAGCAATTTTTTTTTCCCGCGTAAAGATTGCGTCCAAAATTGGCAACACCCTACATCGGTTATAGCGGGCTGCGGGATTTCCCCGTTTAAGTCATTTACTTCAACGGGGGAAGGGCCCCCAAACAAATTTTTATACGGGGCCCAGCCAAGGCACGCTACGCTTCTGGTTTGAAGTGAATACATTTTTTAACTTCCCAGTCCATAGCGAAGCTATTGAAATCGGTCCGATAATGAAAATCGTGTTTTTCAATTTTTTTTTAAAACTTTTAGTGAGAAATAGCACTGTAACAAAATTCTAAAAAGTCTGTGTGTGCGTTCGTGTGTTTGTACGTACGTATGCGGTAACTTTTTTCGTCTCCATTATCTCGAGAATAAAAAATGATACCGACTTCGTTTAGTGCCAGTCGTCACGTATTAACATAGCTAAGAGTTGATTAGATTATGAGTAAATTTGGCTCAATATGGCCGCCACCACAAAATGGCGGATTACGATCTTCTTCACAACTTCCTCCACATGGTTATCAAATGAAAGAATATGACAAATAGAATACAATGAGCAGTATGACTTCCAATACGGAGGCCAAAACAAAATGGCGGATCACCTTTTTCTTTATAAGTCTTTCGATATTGGTATTCAGTGAACGGATATGAATAGTAGAATACAGTAAGCTGTGTGACGTCATTTTACATTAAATATGGCAGCCAAAACAAAATGGCGATTACTTTTTTCTTTAAAATCCCCTCGATATTGTTATCAAATGAAAGGGTATGACAAGTAGAATACTGCAAGCTGTGTTCAATTGCTTTTTTAAAATATATTTTTATCATAAAGCGGAAAACTCAACGGGATGTGCACTTTTGGTTTTGCCAACTATTTTAGAATTTTTCTGAAAAAGATTTCTCGGGTCTAATTTGTTAAGATCATATTGGGAAGTTGATCGTGTGGACCTCAAGGGTCGCTCTTATAGAGTTCTAATTTACGATCATCTCACGGCTTGTTTTTTTTTTTAAGTTATAGTGTTTAGTGTAAAAGTATTTTTAATAAAGTTGAATACCACAACTGTGTAGTAAACAACAATAATACGTGTAAAAAAATAATACATATTAACACAAGAACATAATAAATTCTGTACTTTATTTATTATTAATAATAATATAAACATAAATTTAATTTGTTTTTAATACAGTTAATAAAAAATCAAACTCATTATTCAAGTATGTGAATTACATATAAAATTAATTTGGTAGTTCTTACAAACTACCATAAACTTATTTCTTTTACTGCGTTACATTTTTAAACAAAGCCAAATTTAGAACTCACATGTGTTGCGCTTTTAAAACAATTATGAATGTTAATATTTTCTTATTCGTCAGATAGCGCTACTGGTAAGTAAGGTATGCGTCAAACTCTTTTAGAGGCTAATTTTTGTGTTTGTGGAACGGTTTTCTGTAATGCTAATGCATAGCAATAAACCGTTCCACAAACACAAAAATGTGATTTCCATGAAACTTACTGTCTTTATAACCAGTATTAACATTTAAATGACTTTAGACCTCACTTGTCAGAGGCGCTCTCAGATGGAGAAAAAAGCCTGCTAGCTGTAGAGTGACTATAGTAATGCATCCGATCGCCGCCATATTGAATCGCGAGTGGTGGTGTGTGTAGCGCCTGCGCGGTCACAATACTGAAGTAGCTGACAGCTGTACATATCTACTATATCCGTGTCTGTCATGAATCTAGTAATTGTTTCTTATGTCCATGGTGACTGTACACTGCATATAAAATGGTTCAATATGGCGCAGCCAATCCGTGTTCTTGCCAGGTTAAGTGACCTGTTGTACACACTCTTACTATAGTCACTCTACGTAGCTGTCATTCTATTATTGTATCTAGATTGTAACAATGAGGTGTAGACAGCGACTGATCAAGAGTTCTGACCGCCCTAGGTTAATTATGAGGACGCGCCCCCGCCAGGTGTGTTACGGAGTAACAAGTCAGTGTTTGTTTTACGAGCGCTTTTTAAAATTTCAAAATTTATTGTTAAAATCAGGGACTCTCAAGCGCATTTAGTTTTAGTGTTTTGTCTCGGTCTAGTTGAAATATGTAGGGTAGATGCAATGATGCTAGATTAGTGCATGCGAAGACGCGATTTTAGCGCGCTCCCCCCGATCCTCGCGCCCTAGGCTGCAGCCTAATTAGCCTAAGGATTAATCAGGGCCTGCGTGTAGATATGGAGCGTTAGTCTGGGCTGTGCGAGCAAAATGACTTTTTCGGTGGTCATTCCGTCTTTGCTGAACACACAGCAAAAGACGGATCAGAAAGAAACGTACATTTACCGTATTTATCGACTTCTATATTAGCGCTCTGGCTCAACGGATTGCAATGCATTATTTTATTGACAAATTGTGACATTATATTCACAACGAGCGGCCAGCGAGTTTTAACAGTCACGCGAGTCATAAGCATTACATTTGAAATATAAACTACAGTCAAAACCGTTTACGACGACATCGTTTAGAACACCATCCCGGTTATATTGACCAAAATCATAGGTCTCAGCTGAATTCTATATGACCACCTTAGAAAAAACACTGCTTTTTGCGACATTGCTTATTACGACATACTTCATTAAGCGACTTCATTTAACTAATATCTTCGGAGGATTATATCTGTTAGAACGACCAGCTGTATTGTAAACAAAATTCGTACGCACAGAAGTGTTCCAAACAGACTAAAATTACAGATTTTAAGAATACAGAAAAATGATAATGATAATGTGAATATTATTCCGATTAATATATATGGATTTATATGTACCTACACATCCAATAATACTACAAACTTAATAAAAAATTACTTTGTACTTCGAAAACATCACCGGTTGTTACGACTATCGGTTTTTACGACCAAATATGAGTAGTCCCTTCGATGTCGTTATAACAGATTTTGATTATACTATTTTTGCACGTACTATAAAATAGCTGCTTTTCATTCAAAATATATAAAATATTATTTGATAATTCTGTTCGGTCATTATTAGTGATGTTTATGAGAACAAGATTTGGTTTATGTGCGTTATCTCTGTTTCTCTTATAGTGATAATTTTCAAATGACAGGTCCCTTTTGGAAATTACCGTTAGATTGGTATGATCGCATTTTTTTATTTTAATTTACGCACTATTGCGAATTGGATCACTTTTTTATATTTTGGGATTCGTCTTATTACCGGGAGCACTGCCGCCTTTAGGGCTTATTGTGCTATCTCCCAATCTCTTATATCACCCGATTTAGTATGCCCGTTCCTTGTATTAGCAATGGGTCAGTTTACTATCGCTATGCAGGTATGAAAAGCAGCTATCAGGTGTGTGCAAAAACAATATTTTAATTACAAAAAAAAAAAAAAAAAAACGTCTCTGGAATTTGCCAGGAGAGATACAAAACAAAAATAAAACTGCGTAAATTTGCAAAATCTCTGATTCAATAGGGATGTTGACTGTATTCAAATAAAAACATAAATTTAACGTTAAATTGGTAGTTTCTAAGATAGAAATACTAAAAAACACATTTTCTTTATTTTTAAGGAATGTGATTAATATTTAATAAATAAAACGTAATTAAATAACTCTCAAGTCACGTGACAAAGAACACCAATCAGAGTGCATGATGTCACTCAGTCATAAACATTATCAGACGCTGCCAAAAGGCTTCATTGTTTGGTTAATATTTAGTGTGTAATTTATTATTATTATTATATATTTATAGGAAATGTTAAATTATATATGACTATAGCAACAATTACGAAAAAACCTGTCATCACCTCATCAGTTTACCAACGTTTATGACTGTATGACGTCACAGCAGTCACGTGACAAGTATTGACGTTTTGGAGGGAAATTTGAAACGGAATTTAAAATATATGATTTTTAAAGCTTGAGCCGTATTTAAACAAAAATAATAAATATTTGTGACTATATTAGGCACTTATGCACGATTTAAAACACTTTCCCAAAAATAGTCAACAATCCCTATTGGTACCAAAACCAATAGGCCTGCAGTCTTTATTGAGATTAACATAAAAAAAATATTCTGACATTATAATTAAAAAATATCCACATACACATACAGCCACTATACGGAAAACTACGATTCTTTGCATTTTGTGAGTAGCTCAATCACATTTTTCATACACGATTTCACGACTTTATCGCCATAGTTCCATTTCCTCGCGACACATGAAAATCAAAATGATAAAAATCATAGTGTTAAAGAAACTGTTTGTGAAAAAAATTGTAGTTATCCAAATGTGTAGACTTTCACGACCGACGTTGTTCCAAATTGTCCTGATTTTCGGCTTTGCACGCTGTGGTTCATTGGTATTTCTACCGGATGTTTCGTCTACAACACCGGTAGACATCCTTGGCGATTCACTTACCTGTGAGCCGCCTAGAAGAACACTTCGCCCGCTGCCACACCGCTTTTGATATGCCTATCGCAGTTGTTAACGAAACGTCAGGTAGAAATACCAATGGCCCACCGCCTACAAGTCTGGAAACTAAAAGATTTGGAAAATTGTAACTGCTTAATATAGAAAAAAAAATAGAAAATAATTTGTGAAAAACACGTTAACCACAGAGGCTATTAAAAATGGAAGGGGGTTAAGTAAAAATAAAAGTTAAAAATCGGCTCAGCCGTTCTGGCTGAATTCATGAATTAAAATTGCGTGTCACAAACAAAGCGAGTATGACATATTTGGTGTGTTTGATATCGTGCGCCAGTGCCAAAAGTGTTAACACTTTTGACACTTGCGTTTTGTTGTACTGACATGTTTGGTGTTTCAGTGTTAGCAGTCTCGACTCTTGTGCAGGAGAGCGTAGTGCATAGTAGATCACGTGATAGATGTTTGAATTTAACAATTGCACAACAAATCGATACTTTCGGTAAACCTAACGTACACTTTTCAAAGTAAATTTCACTGATTTATCTACTATAAACAATATACCAAACACACCTATTATCGAAGATATATAAACTGACCAAAGCATGATTTATAAATAAAATTGATGAATTAAATAATGATGATGATGATGATGAACTTAACACGCAGTAATTGAGAAATATTTAGTTACTTTCCTGAAGTCTCCAAAGTAATGCATGGATATACTTTGGCTTTCTTTCAACTTTATGAAGCACGCGGTTGGGGTTTTAAAAAATTCAAATAAAAACATATTTTTTCGACGTTTTTGTTAATTCACATAAAAAAATCAAATGAGAAAAACGCTAATAACGGCAATTTATGTTGCGTTAAGAAAGCATTATTTATAATATTTACAGGGGGCACCAAAATCAGATTGCGTTTGAGGCAAACCAAAATTTTCTGACCAACTACAAAATAATAATTCAGACTCAACACTAATTAATCCTCGGTTTCTGATACAACTTTCAGCTTTAAATCTAGATATTATATATTTTTAATACTAACAAATAATTTTATTGTTACATAGAAATGTCCTTTAACTCCACTAACCATTCGAACAGTTGACTAAGGAATATTATTTTATTCTTAATCTATAGGTACAAGTTCAACATTGATTAAAGATAAGTCAACCATTTTCCGTTGGTATTTTGAAAAAAAATTGTGAGCTGAGAGAACGTTTTTGAATTTTATTGTTGCTTGCCTGGTAGCGGGAATCATTTCAATGTTCTGCAAAAAAAGAGAAAATTCTGTGTAAGATGAACGAAATGGTGAAATTTTTATTTTAAAACATTTTACAGTAGGTACATTTTTTGTTCAATAACTATTATTTAAGTGTTAAAAAAAATTGACTGTTTTTAAGAGATCTCAAAAAGTAATGTACATATTATTTGCGAGACGTAGATTTTTTTTTTCATTTAAATAAATTTTGATGAAATGCCAAATAAAATTGTCTTACCAAATCCTTGAAAGGTCAACATTCAAAATCGAAGAAATCTTGAGTATTTTCTAAACCACACTATAAATTATAAAATATAAATTTTGTAAATATTATCAAATAATAAAAAAATAATCAATTTGTATACCCCACATAAAATAGTTTGCAAAAATATGTACCATCTAATAATTTTTTTTTCAGATATAGAAAAAGAAAGAAGACTAAATACAAATATCATACAAAACAAGACATTTTCCTTTACTAATCAACTATCATCATTGGTCGTGTTCGTTGGCATATTTTTGGTCCATTTGCGCATGCGCTTTCATGCAAATGTGTCTAATTTTATTTATTGCGCACGCGCAGTAATTAAAATTGGCCGCGTTTGCATAAGAGCGCATGCGCACATGAACCAAAAATATGTCAACGAACACGACAAAATAAATAACAAAGGTTTACAATCTCAGACTTTTTTACTTATGAAGCATAAACGATACAAAATTCGCTAATCAAAGTTTAAACACAGACGAACCTACATAATTTTATGGTACACTTTAGTTTGGAAACTGTTCTCAACGACCAAGATTAGTAGATTACAGAGGTTGCCTCGTTCAATACATAGGTCACCTCATTACTGAATGACGTCACCCGGGAGACCGTTTAATATTTTTATCAATCTACAATGACAATATCAAAAATATCATTTTAACTAGGACTATGCAAGTCTCTTATCTTAAAAATTCAATTTATTGCAAATAATAGCAATATTCTGCCTTTTAATTTCTTTTGTATTTGTTAAATTCTGCCATTAAATCATATAAACAACAGTGGCTGGCATGACAGGTCAGGCAGATGACGTCGTCCCCTCACTACTATTCAACGGAACGAGCTGACCTCTATAATCTATTACCCTTGACCCCAGTATGGCTTTAAAGTACTCTCTATTTTAAGGTTGGTTTAAGCGTAGATGAACAAGATTGGTTTGCATTATTTGTTTACGAATGTGCACTATTTTCTATACAGAGTTGGCTGACAGTTTTTGGGAAAATTGGACACTCAAAAATGTCTGAGCACTACCTTTTTTATATTGTTACCGAGTAACAAATAAGGTATAAATATTTAACACAGCATGCAAAAAATGAGAAAAGAAGTAGAAACCAAAATAACTAAAAACTTGAAATCAGGGTTATGTTGCCATTAAATATTAATTACATGTGTCAATAAGCAGAGAAGAATGAATTTTTGAATATTTTAAATTATTTCATCTCATAATAAACGCTTTAAAGATAAATCAATACGTCAAATTATCAGCTTTGTGGCTTTTATTAATAAAACAAACAGCTAACATTCGTGTTCTATACAATATTTACAAGATTTTTTACAACAGTTGCTGTAGAGTGTAGACTATTTACCAAAGCAATCCAAACAAACTACTACACTGAAAACATCTATTTTATATGAATATCATTTTCAATTAAATATCAAAAACGTAAAAAAAAAATAAAATTTGAACATAAAGAATTCAAACCAAAATCAATTTTTAATTCAAAACAAGTTAAACGCGATATCTATTTATCAAAAATTTTTTAATCAAATAATACAACTATCAAAAATAGAGTAGAACAATGTTATCCACCATTCAAATAATAACAAAATAATTTTGTTTGAGTTTTATACAAAGATATTTTTTGATGACTATGGCATGCAAAAGGTCTAATCACAAAATTCGATTCATGTAAAACATATTTGAAACTACAATTTCTATCAGCTACAGCAATCATGTTTTGAAGTGAAGAGATCACGTCTTACCTGTATTCGACCGACTCCTTTGCACATTTGTCGCAGTTTATTTTCTGAAGTCCCTGCAGCCAGGTTACTTATTGAAACCACAGCTGTCTTCACCAGTGGAACAATAGGCGAGCCCGCAGTGATATTGCTCAGTGGTCCGTTGGTAATAGGTGTTTTAGGTACTACGATTCTTGTACTTAAGAACGATGAGGTAAGATGATCTTTGTTTCTGACTTCGTTTGCTACATTGCTTCTTTTTACTACACTTACTGTTCGTGGGGTGTTGGGCTGTGTGCTCGACACCTGAGCGTTTGCTTTAAAAACAACTGTACGATTGGGTGTGTTCAGAGCTGCGACGTTCTGTCTGTTCGCAATATTAATGGCATTTGATTTCAGCAATGTTTGAATTGGCTTTGCTATATTTTTATTCACAATATTATTCTTTGGTCTTATAATTCCTCTACTACTCGATGCGATTGCATCTGGTTTTCCCGACACCACTTTTAAATTCTGTCGATTTATCGCCTGATTAACTTTTGCATGCTGAACATTTACGTTTTGTCGAGATACTGCAAAGGACTGTGTTTTTGATGATGAAACTGGCGTTGTACTATTTACAGTATTTTGTTGTCTATTTACAATGTTTGTTGAACTCGATTGAGTAACATTATTTATAGACTCGCTAGATACTTGATTCAATGTCGTTGCTTTTCTAATCCTTCTTTCTTCTTTTTGGCGAAGATACTCTTCACGCTCTCGTTTCTGTTGCTCTATTTTCATTCTATATTCTCTAGTTTCTTCATCCTCATTTTCAGGAGCTCTCTCTTCAACTGTAGTCGTAGTGTCTGGCATATCTACAGTTGGAACTTCTTGCAAGTTTCTAAAATCTGGCACACTTTTCTTTTTCTTATTTTGAGTCTCATTTATTGCCGTATCATTATTTCTCTTTTGTGGCGACCGCTGCTGATTGTAGGGACCTTGTTTTCTATTGAGATTTCCCCGATTGAAAGATTGATTCACATGACTATTCTTAGGCGATATATTATTCTGGCTCAGATTATTTCTCTGCTGATACTGTTGATGAGGTCTGTTCTGATTTGGCCTGAACTGGTTTATTTGCTGTTGATGCATCTGGACATTTTGATTATTTGGGAAAAACTGAGGCCTTTGTTGATTTGGCATGTTTTGATTATTGAATGGAATATTGCTTACTGTTTGAATTTGATTTCGGGGTATGTTATATGGCATATGTTGTTGCATTGCAGGTTGGAAAGGTTGGTTTATTGGTTGTTGTAATTGATTTTGAATCATGGGTGGTTGTTGCTGTTGTTGTTGATGATGCTGTTGAATCATTTGATGAGGCATATTGCTACCTTGGTTAGGAATATTCAAACTAGGAATGTTTTGATTGATGTTCATTGGTTGAGTTTCAAATACTAAGTCCCGCTTGGGTGGAAAATTCGGATTTACAAGCACTTGATTATTCATATTTAATCCTTGATTTTGAGGAAATGGAAAAACCTGTTCTCTTCTCATGAATTCGTTTTCATTTTGTAAATTAACATTTATTCTAGGATTTACTGCATTATTTGCTACAACTGTGCGAACTGCGTTCCTTTGTATACCACGGAAACCCGACTGCAAAAATAATAAAACAAATTATTAATAAAAGAGCGTTATATTTGTATGTAAAACATAGTAAAAATTAATGTAAGAATAGAAAATTACATTTTCGATTACAACAGTAAGTCTCAGGTGCTTTCACAAGAGATGTATAAGCATTCAGATTTAAATACGACGACAGAAATGTATTTCTCCACCCGTTATGAATTCTTAAAATGTAGTATTCATAGAAGGAAGGTAAACTTGAAGTGATTAACTGCGGTTTACCAAAACAACACAATGAACAATTTACATCAAAATAAATATTTGCACAGAGGTTAAAAGACTGAAGATTAAAACAAATAAAAGTGGTTCTACATTGGTCCAATCAAAGGATTTTTGTGCTTCCCTTTTTTGTGTTGGATCTAGTCGGCAAATAATCTGGCTCTTCTCAAATGGTCCAGAAAATTGGCCACTAGATTATTCTGTGGAATGAATTTGTCCTTATCTATGTATTTGCTGAGCGAACAAAGCTAAATCAAAGACGAAAAACAATCATGACCTGTGGCAATTTATGGTCGCAAACATTAATGGTATGAAAAAAAGTAAGGTTAATTTAATCATGCACAACCCTGATTGGTTAAATAAAAAAAAAGTTTGCATGTAATTTTTATGTAATTATATACAAACGAAAACATCAATTTAAAGAAAGTTTTGACTTCTGAGAAACATTAAATGCTCGGTTTTTGCTACTACTCTCAGCTTTAGATCTAGATTTAATAATGTCACTTGTTTTCAACTAAACTGAGATTCCCATTTAGTAGAAACCAAATGCAGATTTAAAGCTAAAAGTCTTATCAGAAACCGAGTATTAATATTCTTGTTCGAGATGTCAAAACTATTACATTAGGTCTACTTTTCAGTGTAAAATGGAGAAAAATAACTATTACAAAGCAAAAATAAAAATTCAAAACTAAAAAAACGTTTCCACTATACAGTAACTTTTTACCTGGGTTGGTATTTTGAAGTACTGTTCACCGGTGTTATTAGATGAAACAGTATCTGCCGCGGGTGTGTTGTACCAATCCATTTGATTAGAACAATCACCCTAATGACAACAAATTATAAACTGACAATCACATTCTTTTTTTTTCTTGCATTAAAAGTGAGATTATTGTTCTTAGCAAAAAAATAGTATATTACAGCACAAGAGCCTAAAGTTGAATTTCCTGCACTGCGCCACATGATGCCCGAGGTGAAGTCGAAGGCATCATATATCGCGCTGTGCAGGATCTTCAGCTTTCTGCTCGTGTGGTGTATACTATTTTTCTTTTTACCCGGTCGAAAATACGCACTTTCACCAATATATAAAAAGACTGATGACATTCAAGTTAGCAATGTTGAGGTTATACGTAATGACACATGGATCTAATAATGTCCACGTAATCACAGCAGTTGGCTACCTACTACTGTCTACTGGCGAACACGTGACCTGACAAACAGCAGTCTCATGTATCAGTGCGCATGACAAAACTGTTTAGGCCCGCCTATACAGGCAATATGCGAGTAATTCCAGCTGTCATTACAACAGTGCATAAATGTTATACTTTCGGCTTTAAAATCGAATCAGAAAGTACGTACTTTTGGCATGGCAAAAAGAAAAAAAAAATTTGAGCCGTTGTGGTACGCCCGACAGATGTGAAACATTACACAGATAGTCATGAGGAAAATACCGGCACACACCTAAAGTAGCGAGTGTGTAGTGTAGTAGAGCCAGAAAGCATAGTATTGAAAGTGGAGCGCCAAGTCAGAAAGAGCCGAGGAGACGCGAGGCTGGCCGAATGGGACGCCGTGTCTTGCAATTGAAACATTTTCAATCCCATTCAAGCCATTAGATATTTCACATAAAAAAGTTGAATTTTTATTTCGACTCAACAATACTATTTTTAACTCAACCGTTTTTATAACTATAAAGCACAAGAAGGAAAACAGTTAAATTGACAAAAAAAATTAGTCCAAAGAGAACTGTAAAATAAACTAAATAGCATTTGTTACAAATATGATTTTTATGAATGGCATTTCCAGTCATGGGTGAAGATCACTGGTTAGATCCCAATAACCTAATTTTAATTCTCACATAAATTAGTTATAAAACCATCTCCAAAGTGTTTATGTCCTTAACTGACAACTACAGATGGTACTATTACAATTATTTTCTACAAATATATTAAACCGAAAATCAAAACATGGAATACATCCATATTATCTAATTAAATATTTAATTTATTACATTTAGTACCATTTTTTTATCCATTAAAAATTTCTGAATTTTACAAATATGCGTCGTGACAATAAAACAAATACATTATTGTGCACAAACCTGTGGGAAGTTTGGATTGTAATGTGGACTGTTAACGAACATCGGACCCGGTTCTTGTACTGGATGCAGGACGTGTTCATGTTGTGGAAACTCCTCTTGAGGTGGTGGATTGTTAAACGTAACGACTGGAATAGGTAGTGTTTGTTGAAAATTTGAGTTCATGTCCTGTTGTGGGTTTGTTACGATCCACGGTTGGTGATTGTTTTGAACGTTCATTTGCGGTTGATTCATGAACTGATTCATCTGTTGCGAAGGCGGCCCAGGGAACTGAGGCTGCATTATTTGAGTTGGAATTTGTTGGGTTTGCGCAGTGGGATCCCACCGTAATCTAGCTGTACACAAAAATGAAATTATTTCAACGGAGTCTATTGTACAGGTGTCTAGTAAATCACGTGAGTCATATTTGTTATGTAGCAATAATTTGTTCAGTCAGAGAAAACTAACTCTTCGAATCAAAGTGATCAAGACGGATACAACTCAATGTTCAGTCAACGTTTTTAATCTTTCAACTTACCATCAGGTCTCGGTTGAATGTTTCCTCTAAAGTGTGGATTGATAAGAACTTTTTTCGATTCATGAGCAATAGGAATTGGCTGACCCTGACTCATGTTTTGATTAAATATAGGGTTTTGATTAAACTGACCCTGATTGACAAATCCCTGGTTTCTTTGCTCTTGATTAAATGCATTTTGATTCATATTTTGGCCTTGATTTATATTTTGTTCTTGGTACATATTGTTCTGATATTGTCTGAAATTATTAGGTTTTCCAACTCGGTTTTGAAAATTTCCACGTGAATTGTTGTTAACAAACTGCCTATTAAAATATCCTCTACCTCCTCCACGACCCCTACCACGAAATGACTGATTTCCAAATTTGTTCAACCGTTGATCATTTTTTGTTTGTTCTAGAACAACATAAAAAATAAACTCTTTATTAATAGTATCTAAAATAAAAAATTATTATAATTTTTAATAATTAATACGAACAATATCTTAGTATTTCATATTTGTTTCAACTGCTTATAATAAATATAATAAAAATAATAATATACATTTAACCTCAAAAAGCTACAATAGTAGAAGGTTCGTCAAAACCATTTTACAAAATTGTAAAGTACATATAATTAAAAAACCGGGTCGCAGTGCCAAAACCCTACTGACAATAAAATGTATTTGCTAATACAGGCAGCGTGACTTTATCATATGAGTTTGTTAGTTTTTGGAGAAAATACAAAAATTTACTCTTAATAGACCCCTTAAAATAATATTTTTTCTTAATTTCAATATTTCATTTCTGTTTTATAATTTCATCATCTGCACAAAATTATGTACCTACAGCCTTCAGTAGGTAAGCATAATTCTCTAACCGCAAACATTCTCATAAAATTTATAAGTCCGATCCTGTCGTGCCGATTTTATTAAAATTTTAGGAGCACCTTTTAAGTGATACTACAAGATTAATTATCAATTTTGAATCAACTCCGGGAATATTTTCGGTGTTTTTGGGGCTCAAAACAATTTTCAACCCCTAAACACACTAAAATGGTCCGATTAGGCCCACTTTTAACAGGTTTCGTGAGGTGTTGGATTCCAGCATGACTTAACCAAATCATTTGCCATACCTCTTATACCATATAATTGAAGTTATATCAAGATATGCATGATCAATAGTGTCAAAGGTTTTCGAGAGATCACAAAATATGGCCGTAGTTTTTAGGAAATTAAAGATGGCGTGTTTTCGTGGATTTATTTTTACAGAATCCATGCTGATTATCGCAAAGCAAATTGTTGAAAGAAACAAACAAGCCTAGAATTTATGACTGATTAAAATAATTTTGAGGAAATTGACTGCAGTGCAATAGGCCTATAGTTAATTTATGTCAGTTACCGAACCTTTCTTGTGTACCGGGATAATTCTTGAGATTTTTAACTTATCAGGAAATATACCACTGGTACGAGTTAAGTTTAAAATATGAACGAGATGTGGACTAATTATATCTTTGATATGTGCCAGAAGATTTCCAGGTTTTATACTGCATTTACTTGTATAATAAGAAACTTCCTCTATGGTGACTAGGGATTGCAATCCAGCGGCATTTGCAATCCAGCTGGAATATGCTGGATTAAAGCAAGTCCAGCTGGATCCAAAATTAATCGATTTTTCAAATAAATGTAACAATTTTTTAACTCTAGAAACTTTAATAACTATTTATCTACATTTACATCAAATACTCGCTTTTTGGCGTTAGTAAAGTACTCTAATAGTAAGTAATAGTTTCGAGTATCCGGAGTATAATTATGAATTACCACAATACAGTCTTAAATCATCTAAATTGATATTTTAGATATCTGAAATAGTTATTCGTTTACCTATTTTACAAACTATGTAGTCTCAGTTTCTCAATCTCAATGATTTTAGAAATAAAATTGCGTTTCCGCTTATAAAATATTTAGTTAACTCTTATTAGAAACAAAACTTTAATATAAATTATATTATATAATTTAAGACTTGACTTGTCTTTTAAAAAATAAAGCAAATCAACTATGTTGGTAACAGTTTCTTTTTTACTTTTTTTACAGTAAGATCTCAAAAAAGAAATGTTATTGATGGTGTTATCTCCTACTCTACTTCTTAAAGAACTACAAATATACCCGAATGCGAAAAGGAGTCATCAAATAATCATAGATTAAAGTTAGGTTTTCACCTCTTACTCCCTCACTTTCATAAAGTGCCATTTCTTTCTTCAATATCTTATCATAATCCTTCTCAGACCCAGTTAATTATTTGTTTTTAGCTGATTGCGGATCCACATCTCTGGATCCAGCATGGCCAAAAATGTGCTGGATCCAGCATTGCGATCCCTAATGGTGACGGTGTAAGTAAATGAGATTTGTAGAGGACAGGTAGTTTAATGGGACTATTAGTAGTATTAGAATTTATATTGCTAACAATATTTTCAACTGAACTTATAAAAAAAATTGATGAAAACATTTCGCAAGTTTAGGATCTTCAATTAAGTAACACTTAAACAAAGATTAATATTATTACTATTAGAATTGGAGTCACAATTTCCTTTAATTTACCATGAGGATTTGGAAATATTAGTAGATCTATTTATTTTAGTTAAGTAATAATTTCTTTCAGCCAAAATTATTTTATTTCTATACTCGTTTGTTTGCAATATTTTTAAAACAACAACAAAAAAATAAAAATGGTATAATTAAGAATATATATATATTATGAGCACTGTGGTTGAAACAATAACAATCAAGAAAGCATAGTTACTTCTTACCACAACAGATTTATTCATTGAATGTACATTTCGAGAGCAAAGCTCCCATCTTCAGCAAACACTACACTCATTTGTGTAGTGTTTGCTGAAGATGGGAGCTTTGCTCTCGAAATGTACATTCAATGAATAAATCTGTTGTGGTAAGAAGTAACTATGCTTTCTTGATTGTTAATTAAGAATACTTTCCCAATTTTAATTGTTTAAAAATTTACTGCCGTTATCATATACTTACCTGAGGCATTATCTTCACGATCAAAAACAATGGGTGTATGACCCGATGTATTAGGTCTTTCGTTTTTAAAACGATCCTGACGTCCTTCGTCCACAACATCTTCGCTGTCACCAAACTCTTCAATTGTCAAATTAGCTTCAATTTTATTTCTATGAGCTGCGAAAATTTACAAAAAATTACAAAAAACAATATATTAGTACTGAATGCTTTTGAAAAAATTACATTTTCCTCTATTCACAAGAGGGTATGAAACGTCGAGAATTTTTTATCTGGCTCCTAGGTTCGACATCGAATCGACGTCAATAGTGTATGTGCCACATGACAAATATAGCCTACAAATTGTTTCCACAAATTCGCGCTAGAGAAATTACAAATTATATTTCCTAATAAAAAGTCACCAATGAGCGACGCAGAGAAACAAGTGATGGCCTAAAGATACGCTTACTCAAGAAATAGCAGTAATAGTTTTACGTTTATCTTAATACTTTTAAGAGTAGATATGATTTACATATTAGTTATTCACATTAGAATGTCAGAACTAAATGCCGAGTTATGATGAAAATACACACATAAACATTTTTTGAGCACTCGGTAAGTTATTAAAAATAAAATTACTTAACTGTCAAAGACTGACAGTTCACTTCTTTAAGACTGATTTTTCAGAGTAATAATATATAATTTTTTATTGTAAAATTATTTTATATCCATAAAACAACTAAAAAATATGTACATAATACTTATTCAGTTTATTGTAACTGTGTACTGGTATTTTTTACAATTTAGATGACATTCGGGAGAAGTTGAATTGTTTAATATATTAATTTCCTCACATCACAGAACTAATAATTAACATAATTTTATTCGCAAAATGTATATTTATTTACTGTTTTTGTATTAGAATATATTCATACAGAAAATATTTTAGTGACTTTTGTGATGCCTTGTTTCATTCAGTGTATTTATTTTTGTTCTTAATTCGTCGCAACAACTGACCACTGCCAGTTTTTTTTTCGCTCTAAATTATTTCCTTTTCCAGGCATTTTGTAAAATTAATTATTATTTTACTTTAGTATGATATATCATTTTTTCGACACAATATTTTAATCAAATTAAATTTAGTTGTTCATTTACTCTTTCCATAACAATTTTGAATTTAATTCCTATGTATTTTTACCACCTATACGAACTGAAAAAAACTTAAAAATTTGTTTAATGCTGTCAACATAAGTCAGCATTTAGTTCTGACATTCTTTGCTGAATCCCGTTTAGTAGATTTACTGGGTAACAATTAATATCGCCGGATACATTTTCCGAATAAACTTTAAATATTATGCTTTAAATTGGTGCTATTTTCAAGAGATGCAATTTTTATTAACAGTCATAAATAAGAAAAAAAATTCAAACAATTTTAACATATTATTTAGTGATGCAACAAATACGAATATTCTTATTCGTCAAATATCATCCAATTACTGAATATTCGCTAAATACTTTCATGACATTCGTAATTAACAACCCATTCAGGTTTTGGCATGAAGACAGACATTTTCCTAAGTTGAAAAAATTGGCTCGAAAATATTTCTCAATAAAACCGTCCACAGTGGCTTCAGAAAGGCTATTTTCAACAGCTGGAAATATACTGACGGAAAAAAGGAATCGTTTGTCACCAAAAAACCTGCGACTGTTATGTTTCTTAAACAAAAATTTACCTATAGTTAATTTTAATTATTAAAGTACATGTAAATATTTCCATTGTTTAGCGTGTTTAATTTCCTTTCACATTCTTTGACTAATAATTGTGTGCAGCTATAGTAGAATCAGGTATTCGGCGAATAGTACAATCGGTATTCGTACTCGTAAAAGTATTATTCGTTGCATCACTAATATTATTATTAAATAATTCTGCATTTTAAAGTTCTATTGTTGTTTAGCTAAGCATAGCAAGTATTCAGCTAATTGGCTGATAGAAGCTGGATATTTTATGCTCGTTGGACATCTGTCATCTGGTGCATTCCAATAAGACATTAAAATGGTGCTTATAATTTAGCTTTACACGGATAAAATAAAAGGAAATTCTTTAATACGAAAATTAAAATAACAAACCACTCTTAGCTCTATTCTTTAAATTTAATAAGCTGTTAATTTTAACAAACACAGACCTTGATCGTCTTCGTCAAGCCCATCTATATCCGTATCGCCGAGATCAAGTACATCGTCTTCTGCATCTCCGCTTTCTGTCACAAGCTGTTGTTCTTCTTGCTGCTGTATTTGACGAGATCGGCCTGTGCTTGCCAGGTATGCTTCTTCATCTCCCTCAAGCAGTGCTTTTTCAACTTCTTCATTATAGTCTTCATCATCAATTTGCTCCCCGAGCAATTCGTCCTCACTGAATGTAAGAAAATATTGTTCGTGCTTAGTTTTGTTCCAACAGAATATCGATCGTTGAGGGAAAGTTTGCTTGCGGAACAATTTAAAAAATAAATTTTACAAATGTTTCGCTTGTGGTCAACGTTTCGAAAAATTAATTTTCATCATCAGGACATGCCTTGAAATGTTTAGCAAGCCCCGATGATGAAAACGTTGGTCACAAGTGAAACATCGGTAAAGCTTTTTTTAACTGTTCCACAGCTACACTTCCCCTCAACGATTAATAAAAAAATACATTAAAGAAAGTACATCAGTTCTACTGTCTACATGGTAAGTCAACTTATATCTTTTGGATACTGCTAAAATAAACGTCACATTTTAGAAGTTTGATCTTTAGCGTTTAAAAAAGGCACATTTAGGTCTATTTATGTATAAAAAATAGTAAATATTGTTAAAATTTTAAGCTAAGTAAAAATATAATAACCTAACATTTAAAGAACCTAATGTTATATTTTGAATATTTTTTAACCTACTTATCAATATCTGACATAGTAATACAGTTTTTTTTCAGTGAGAATCCGTTATATTTAGGAAAACTGTTTCATCACCAAATGTCACTTTCACACTTTTATTTCAGAAAAAAAGCCTTTTTGGAGACTTGGAAATTAGATTTTCAGAATAGGTTGTTGTCGTTTTTATTCACTTCTATTTCATTCCATACGCTATCAGCTATACCATTAAGAGCTATACAGTTCGTCCATAGATGTAGTTAGCTATCATAGAGCTCTATAGATATAGGTATTCTCAATTCTCATCCGCCATATTGTGTCCTTGCTTGTCACGCGTAGTACGACAACATATGACTAAAGTTAACAGATAAATTATATTTCATAAAAGAAAAATGATTTGAATGTTTGTCAAGATTTTTTAAAGGTCCTGCTGTTGTTTGTACGCGTTTACCCGTACGCAAAAGTGCTTTAAAGTGGGAATATCAATGTGACAACTGTACAGAAGTTGACAGAAAAAATTGCGGTAATTATTTATTTTTCATCACTGTACTATGCAGAATAGAAGAATTATTTGTTAATTGTAATGACTATTGTTTTTTTTGCGGGCTATTAAAAAAATGCGGAAATGTCAGAGAAGAAATCTGCCTTTGGCAACGACACTTCAATTTTATCAGCTGAAATACGAAACAAATTAAATAAAAAATATTGGATACAAGTTGAATTATTTATTATAAAAAAAAAGATATACATTAAATAAAATACATTATGGAGAAGCATTTCAATTTTTTTTTCTTTGCTGACGCCGTTCTATAAACTATTTTGCGAAATTTGCTATTTTCAATGAAGTTTTTCAAACAGTAAGAACGGACGTTAAAAAAATGCCGGATTATTCTCCCTTTCACATTGTAACATTCCGGAAAAAATATATCAATATTGTCCACTAAACATTTTTCCAATTAGAATTTCCGTTTTAAATTCTTCCATTCATCCTGTCGACGATTTTCAAATTGTGATTCTTCAAAATGTGTCTGTAAGAAAAATACGTTTAACTGTATTCTCAAAAAAAAAAGAAAAAAAGCGGCTGTAAGTGCGGAGACAGGGAAAATTCGAATTGGGAAAATGTTTAGTGGACAATATTGACATATTTTTTCCGGAATGTTACAATGCGAAAGGGAGAATTATCCGGCATTTTTTTAACGTCCGTTCTTACTGTTTGAAAAACTTCATTGAAAATAGCAAATTTTGCAAAATAGTTTATGGAACGGCGTCAGCAAAGAAAAAAAAAAATTGAAATGCTTCTCCATAATGTATTTTATTTAATGTATATCTTTTTTTTTATAATAAATAATTCAACTTGTATCCAATATTTTTTATTTAATTTGTTTCGTATTTCAGCTGATAAAATTGAAGTGTCGTTGCCAAAGGCAGATTTCTTTTCTGACATTTCCGCATTTTTTTTAATAGCCCGCAAAAAAAACAATAGTCATTACAATTAACAAATAATTCTTCTATTCTGCATAGTACAGTGATGAAAAATAAATAATTACCGCAATTTTTTCTGTCAACTTCTGTACAGTTGTCACATTGATATTCCCACTTTAAAGCACTTTTACGTACGGGTAAACGCGTACAAACAACAGCAGGACCTTTAAAAAATCTTGACAAACATTCAAATCATTTTTCTTTTATGAAATATAATTTATCTGTTAACTTTAGTCATATGTTGTCGTACTACGCGTGACAAGCAAGGACACAATATGGCGGATGAGAATACTCACATCTATAGTGCCTTAGCTATCAAAAGAAACAAGTGTTTCGTTTATGGTACCGACATAAAAAATAGTCTATATTCTATGCACAATCATTTGAAAATGTATATAATCTAAGATAATGACTATTTATGTGACAAGCGAAATGCAATAAAGCTACTGTCAGTCTATATTCTATATGCACACAATAGTTCCAAGCATGGAATAATCAGAAAATAACCTGAAGAAATAATAATTTTGTTTAGTTGCATAGTTTATTTTATATGTTACTGGTTATCTTATTACTAGGAGCACGAAGTATAGAATTAAAGGAGTGCAGGCGCAGTGTTAAAAAAGTAGCTTCGATTTGATAGACACATTGAGTACGCTCCTTTGCACGACCTACTCGTTTAAAACAATAATAATCACTGAGTAAATGATACACTTCATGACACGAAGTAAGATATAAATGAGGTGAAACTATATAGATTTTTTCATGATTTTTCCGCCCACATCAGTGATTATTGGTGGAAATGCCCGTCTACTCAATGACAATAATAATTGGTGGCCCGAGTACGTAGTGTACAGCAGAGTACAGAAGCGCACTCTACGTGTACATCAAATTGACGACTTTACGTTTCAGCTCCTGATTTCCAAAACTTCGTACTTACTAGGAGTATGGAAACACAGAACACGGAGCTCTATAGAATGTCAACTCCTGTGTAAACTTTTGAACCTCCTACATTCAGCTGGTAGACAAGGGGGGTCGGCCCAACGGGGCGAGGAATAACCTTGCAATAACGGTTGCCTATATAATATTTTCTTTCCTTTTCTTTTCTTTCGTTTTATATTTATGGGTTGTTTTGATTTAAAAACAAACAATTAATAAGAAATAATTTTATTGTACGACATATAATTACAAATAATATACAATATATATGATTAATATTAAAAACAACTGTAATATAATTATATTATATTACTATATATTATGTACCTAACTAATATTCGTAATTCCATTATATATTATTATGCGTTTATTTATTTTATTTAGTTAATTAACTAATTTTTATAAAACTCTTGTTCTTATAAAATAAATTTCAATTGTTATATATTTTGTTACAGTACTTGAAAAAGTCCCGAAATAAAGACGGAACGTCGCATGAAAATAAATAAAAATCATTAATTAAAAACTATATAATATATCCAATATTTTAAAAATCTGTGAAGTCTATTTTATATATTAAAAACAAAGTATATTCTAAAATAATAATTATAATTGACAATAAGTGACCTGTCATAACGTACTAAGTTGTGTTAAACTGTGCTCAGGTTGAACAGAATCAGAACGCAATTCTGAAACACAGATAGAGCAATTACCGAAAACATTTAATTTTTTTTACATAGCCAGCCACATAATTTAAATTATTTTTTGATACAGAGTTTATTAAACCTGTGTCAAATCCTGTTTATGTGGCTGACTATGTAAAAAAAATTAAAACAGAGTGAAACATATTTTCACTCTGTTTTCAATATCCGTCTCAGATATTGGTGTGGCCGTAGGTAAGCCAGTTAAAAATTCTTGGCCCAAGTCGATAGCACTAATTCCTTTATGCATTGATGGAATGTGGCGACGCGAAATTGTTTAAAATAAGCGTTTTGAACGAATTGCTGAAGTCAGTGGGTGTAGGCTTAGTATTGAATCTGTCTTGACTTTGTATTACTGCGAAATTTTTTTCCAAAGGATCTTGGATTATTTTTCGCGGTAATAAATACTGAGACCCCTCACTTCAAGTCTATCCATAAATTTTAAAATGAATTAAGTGTTATCTGACATTTTTTTAATGATGGGGGTATCTTATGGACTTCTTCCAAAAGACAACATGTTGAGAGGTGCTTGTAACGGCGCGACAAAGTGGTTTACCCGCAGTCATCTTCCTATTGGCAATTTGCCGAATCAAACAATTTACAAAAAATATCAGACCGGTAATCGTATCTTTAGCATCTCGATCAATGTGGCCTGCTCCTAAAATAAAAAAAAAAGAAATGTATTATTTATGAGGAAGAAACATTACGTATTAAAACATTAAATGGTTAATACTGTCTGTTACCTGTCAACAACTGCATGTATGAAGCAACCCGTTGACTACTTGAGACGCATATTTCATTTTCATTTTTTTGACTTTATTAGTAATCACATGAAAGTTTGTTATTTTTATATATTCGCTCACAATTACACTACACTAGACTCCAACTAAAATATTTTTTTATAAGTTTATAACTATAAAATATGAAGATTACTTTCAGTTATAACCTCTGTATTTATAACCTTTCTATGACAATTGACAGGTAATTATAACGTCACATCAAAATACCAACATAAACATCACATCTTGTTACCAACATGAATAAATAAATTTTCTACATTCCCCCGTCCTTCCTCGGCCGTTTGTCAACAATCTGAAGGGGTCACAGTCGCCCTATTAAAGTAACCACTCTATATATAGGTACTTTGTGTATGGAAACAATAAGTACAAATTGCAAAGTATTTTTTGCAGACGCGTAAGACTCGTAAGTTTAAAAGTAAACTTCTTATAAAAATATGTAACAACTTCATTTTTGCAGCTGTGTATATTCTGAAAAACAATATACTATAATAATTATTCTGCACTAAGAAAGTATAGAGGAAGCAAAGTGTTTTTGTGATCTTATTATTTTAAACGAGCAGTTCTTGTATATAAATTTATTTCGCGTATCTCGAAGCGGCTCTAACGATTTTAATGAAATTTTATGTTTAGATAAGGTTTTGATTTTTAAGTTTGCTGATATAGTTGTATTTCTTGTAAAAACACAATTTTACAAACACAAAAACGTTTTTTATAACTATTTATTCGAGCCTTCCATTCACTCTCATGCTGACAATTTCATTAGCGCCATCTCATAAATTTTTGTGATACTTGTAGTGTTGCCGACGGATGATAATCAACTGTTACCGCCAAATTTTGCGAGATGGTGCTATATCCGAATACGAATATGTTCGGCTTACATCCAATAGTAACAATGCAATTATTGTGTAACTGATAAACGTTTCGAACAAGTAACATTACCGATTTTTTTTTATAATGTTTCATAAACTTTTTTTTAGTGTATTTGCCATATGGCAACATACACTATTGGCGTCGGTCGGATGGCGGGACCTAGGGGTCGGACCAAAATTTCTCGACGTTTCATAACCTTCTAAACACTTTGGCACCATTTTTAAAAATGTTTATATATATATATGTATATATATATTTATATATATATATATATATATATATATATATATATATATATAAGCGTATATATATATGTATATATATATACGTATATATATATATATATATATATATATATATATATTATATATATATATATATATATATATATATATATATATATATATATATATATATATATATATATATATATATACGTATATATATATATATATATATGTGTGCGGGCAATAACTTTCGAAAGAGTTAATTGATTTCAACTAAATTTGGCCCACGTGTTGAAATCCATCACCACAAGAAGCCTATTTAAAATGGGCTTAATCGGACCATTTTAAGGGTAGTTTTTAGGGGTTGGAAAATGTTTTTGGGCCTCAAAATACCGAAAAAGTTTTCCGAATCATTTCAAAATTGAAATTTAATCCTATGGTAGTAATTAAAAAGTGTTCCTAAAATTTTAATAAAATCGGCCCGACAGGACCGGATTTACAAATTTTATGAAAACATTAATTTGCAGATAGTGAATTATATACTGAAAGATGTATATAATTTGGTATAGAGGTTCGATTGATAATAATATTGCAATTGAGAAAAAAAATGTTCTTTTAAGGGGTGTAAATTTTTTTATTTTGTCCAAAAACCTACTTTAAGTTGGCATAATAAAGCCACACTACCTGTATTAGCAAATACACTATATTGTCGGCAGGGTTTGGGCACTGCGACCCGGGTTTTTCTTACATGTCAAAAACTTTAAAACTTCCATTGACCCGAGCAAAGCTCGGTCTCCCAGCAAGGGCGTCACCAGCCTTTGAGCCAGAGGGGGACAGAAGGATGAGAAAAAAACAAAAATTTCAGATTTGTAAGGGTTAAGATATTAAATATTGACATATTTATTGAATTCAAAATACGGTAGGGACAACGCGCGTTAGTACAAAGAAAATGTGTAAGTTTGTGGCGGTAGTCGATAGTACGAGTATAGGTACATAGAGACTCATTTTAATTCTTTTTGATTTTAGTTTCAGAGTGATTCTAATGAACACTACAATTTATTACTTACTTATTCTGTGACATTAGACAGGAAAAGTTATAACTTAAAAAAATTCCGAACCTCTAGGGAGGAGCAGCAGCCCCTACCTGCCCCCCCTTGGCGACGCCCCTGTCTCCAAGGTACTGTTTGTAAAAGTGGCACACTCATTTAAAATCACTCACAGCACCAAAAATTATTATTTGTTTCCATTCCTCAAGGTTTGTCATTATTTCCGGACAGATTTGGTTGCAAAATTATTAATTAATGAAGAAGTACTCCAAAATTACTGATGTCTCTCATAATATATGCTTAATCGATCGTAAATTGGGCTGGTAGCTAATGTAAAAATTAAGTTGTATACATATGTTACAAGTCTAATCAACTCGTGAAATTATAGAAATAATGTTTTAAATCAGATAATTTAAATTTCAAAAGTAACTCATATTTATTGAGTTTACTGACTATAGCAACACACATTATGAAACTTAAAGTAGAGCACAGTGCACAACTGATAGTTAAGTTGTTAAAGACAAGTGACTGAAACATTTTATTGTAAATCTAAACGTTGTTTTGTTTTATATAATAATATATAACTAGCGGACCCGTGCAAATACTTCAGTGGTCAGTTACGTATTATAAATAGGTGGAAATAAATTTTATTCTATTCTGTTCAGAGTCTTCAGCGCCACTACGTCACTTAATACTACCGACAACTGTTAAAATAAACAGATTGCCACCAGATGGCGACATTTGTTTTTTCTGAAATGAAATTGTTAAAATTTTTAAACTGTAATTTTTTTTATGAAAACATTAATTTTAAAGTATTAAGTTATTTTTCGTCATTAGAGAGAAAAATTTAAGGGAGATATTTCATACCGACAAAAAACACCTTTGAGAAATAATATACATATATCTACCGATCCCTTATATATAAAAACGAATGGTTGTTTGTTTGTTTGTTCGTCTCTTTGGTGAGTTGTGCTTGCAGACGGAGAGTTTTCTGACCCAAAAAATCTTATTCTTATTAGATTAATGTTTGTTTGCGTCACTACTGTTGTCACTGCCGCGAGAGAAAATTAATATGGTTGTCGCTACCGCGAGGCAAGATTGTAATGCGATGAAGGCGAAGGGTCCACTTCTGTTGTCGCTTCCGAGCTGACTATCAAACATTGTTTCATTCAACGCATGTGGAGGCGCGGGTAACGGCTAGTATTATATAATACCAGCGGTTTACCGCGACTTCGTCCACATGGTATAGATTGTACCCACAGTTCTTTTATACAAAATCTACCCCCATCCCGTTCGGGTAGATGTGTTCAAAAGACAGTCGAGCATATATTTTTTTATTTTCTAAGAAGAGTATTTTTTCTCGAGTCTCACGTTTTTAGTTTAAGCAATTAAGACAGCGTATTTTTTATGAATGTTAGCCCCCCCCCAACTCCTTACAATTAACCTATAATTTAAGTTAGAGTAGTCTCTATATGGATACAACATTTCATTTCAATCAGAAGTATAATTAATTAGTTATAATGGAACAAAGAAAAACCTCTATAGATTTATATATTAGTATAGATTCACTTTAATGATAATAATCGAGAAATTAGAAGCTACTAATATTTTGTAATTTTCACCCATTCAAAAATATTTCATATAAACATTGCATAAGCTTGGTGACTCCTTCCTGTCCTGAAAATTTCAGACCTGAAGTGTTAATCGGGACCGAAGCTACGAGTGGTAAAAAATACGCCGAATCGCTTCGAGAAAAGATACGCTAGGCAGTGCTTGACTTGGATTTTGGAAATCGCAGATCTCCTATCGCTCAAAGGATAAGACAAAAGAAGATTTTTCTTGAACTACTCCCAACAAATTAGCTGCTTTATACGCATGTATACAGACATATGGACTCGCTAGTATGAAAAAGAATCGATGGGGCCCCCTAGTTTTTGCCAGATCAGCATTCGATAACCGATACTGCCGACAAATATCGTATATCGATATATTTTTTAATAATGTGTTTGTTAATTATTGATTTGCTTAGTAATTAATCTTTTTTTTTAAGAAAAAATAGTCTTCCGTAATAGTCATAGGGGCCCCATTATTCTAAAGTGCCCAGGTCTTCCGATAGGTTAAAGACGGCCCTGGGTCGCGGTATATTTATTCCCTAATTTGTGAGTTGTTTTTTAGGATTCTGTACACTCGATGAAAAAACGGACCCATTATAAGATCACTTTCGTGTCTATCTGTTTTTCTATCCGTCTATTATTAAAGCTTATTTTCTCCGAATTTATTGGACGAAAACGTTGAAATTTGGTACCTATAGAGAGTAAGACGACCCAATTAAGAACATATAGCGTAAATGGATAAATGAAATTCTATTTTGGAGGTTAATAAAAACAAAATTCAAGTGTATCATGTGACATATCAAATGAAAGAACTCGTTACGTAGTGGGATCGATCTGTCAAAAAAAAAACCCGTTTTTGAACTCGGAATAAGAATTTTTTTTTCAGTATTATAGTCTAGAGTCCCCTGTATCTTTTAAAAATATTTTGGGTCCAGAAGGTGGTGGGGGAGGGGGGGAAATGAACATGGGAAACATGGGAAAACGGATTTTTAGTGAATAACTTTCTTAGTTGAAGTCGGACGGGAAAAAATCAACGGGTGAAAACGAAGAGCTCAAAGAGACGCACAAACTGATTTTTTGTTTTTTAAAATCGGTCCAGCGATTTGAACCTACAAAACGGAGGCTGGATTTTTTTGTTGCGGCGAGAACGTCCGAGAGCCGTGTTGGCTTTTTTTGCAAGGAAGAAATCGACTTAGGGGCTTGATTTTTTTTTCCTCGGTAGAGGGTCGGGTCCAAAAAAAAAATCAAATCCCGTCCGACGTCAACTAAAAAAGTTATTCACTAAAAACCCATTTTCCCATGTTTCCCATGTTAATTTCCCCCCCTCCCCCACAACCTGCTGGACCCAAAATATGTTTGAAAGATACAGAGGACTACAATATAGAAAAAAATTTTTTTTTTCTGTGTTCAAATTTTGAGTTGGATCGATCCCACTAATGGGAAATACATATTATACAGAATGTTCAGAAAGTCCAGAAACGCTGAAATATCTCAATGGAATGGTAGTTTTCATGGAAAATGTACCGAGTAAAAATTTCTCAATTCTAAGCAACGCTTATTTTGGTGACAAAAATTTCACCCCTCAGGGTTGCCACCGCGGGAGGCTGCGGTCAACTTTGAAATTTCAAATGGCAAACTCTATTTTTCTCTACTAGATCGTATTTTCTAGACAAAAATGAACATCTCTTATCTGAAAAAACAATTTTTTCAAGCTATCGATCACGAATGAGGGGTGTCCGGTAACGCTGTAGGTAATATCTCAATAGAATGGTATTTTCATGGGAAATATTCCAAATAAAAAAAAATTCTCGAACAAAAGATGTTTATTTTTGTCTGAGAAATACGATCTAATAGAGAAAAATAGGGTTTGCCATTTGAAATTTCAGAGCTGACCCCAGCCCACCGAGGTGCACTCTCGAAAGGTGAAGTTTTTGTCACCAAAATGACCGTTCCATGGAATTGAGAAATTTATTCGAAACATTTTCCAAGAAAACACCATTCTTTTCAGTTTCCGAATTTTTTAAACACCTCCCCATTCGTGATCGGACTAAAGATGTTCATTTTTGTCTGGAAAATACGATTTAGTAGAGAAAAATAGGTTTTGCCATTTGAAATTTTAGAGTTGACTCCAGCCTCCGTGGAGCCATCCCCGAGGGGGGAAATTTTTGTCACCAAAATAAGCGTTGTTTAGAATTAAGAAATTTTTATTAGGAACATTTTCCATGAAAACGCCATTCCTTTGAGATATTTCAGCTTTTCGGGACTTTCTGAACACTCTATATATATAATTTTAAAATTCACAGTTTAAAAGATCCTAAAGAAAATATATAAAAATCTGGTCTTCCCTTCTTATCTCCAAAAAATTTTGAAAAAAAGGAAATATAGTCTCATTCGTAGTTTACAGGAAAACCTAAACGAAAATCCTGTTTTAAAGTTCTCACGGATAACCGAATGGTACGGAGGCTTCTCCACATGAGTTCGGGTCGCACTTAATCAGTTAATTTTATAACCTAATAGAAATGACATTTGCTCAGAGGTAAACTGTGAAAAATTTTTAAAATGGAAAAAAATCAGCTATTTTATAGGAGATACGAGCAAAAAATACAGTATAACCTTGTGCGTAATAGAGAAAACGTAAGATAGAAAAACGTAAGCCAGAATATTTCGCTCCCAGAACTGTACAGTTTTGAAACTATCCAAAGTCAAGATCCAACTTACCGCTATTTCTTTATGACGTGCAGGAGTTGGAGACTCGTAACGGTTAAAAACAGTATGGTGTAGGTATGACCAGAAATACTGATTTAACGAGCAACAACTTAATTGAGAGGCTGTTTTATTTATATTTTTGCTACCTATATCCCGTTTGCTGGCTGCAATTATACACAAGCCGACGTAAAAATATAACAATGCGAAATATATTATGAAATAAAATGCAGTCGTGTGCTTTCTGTCAAACTGTCTTTTGTACAAACATCTTCACAATGTTTGCACAAAGGAATAAGCGCATTACAAAAAATAAGGAAATTTTTGGTGCATGGATTTCTTTCTTAAGAAATGCATTTTATTGAATACAATGATTTGGCAGCTCGTGCGAGTTAGAGCCGTCAGAATACACAAATAGGTAACGACCCCGAATCTATCCGGAGCCGTTATATTATTTTAAAAGAATGGATGAATCCAACCTAAATAAAATCTGCAGATGTGCAATGCAGTCACTTTTATTCAGAACAAACTTTTTGTTTACCTGGAATTAATTCAAAATATTCTTATAGCAGCATGCAGAGAATTTCCTTTGGTTATACGTTAAGAGTGTGATCCTAAATAAATAAATATTAAAATTAATACCGTGACCAATCCTGACACTTTTAGTTTATGTAAGTTATATTATTGTGCTGGTCAGTGGTCAGTTAAAAATCTGTTTAAAAGAACAATGGCTTTCTTTTGGAAATAGCCCTTTGCTTTTCTTGCCAGAAACATAGTTTGAGATGGATTTCAGCGGCAATACTAAAATGGTTTTACGACACTATAGATATCTATACTAACGTATCGTAACAATCAATATCTCTTGATTAGGTAATGTTGATGATAACTACCCCCCCCACCCCCCAATGGGAAACGCTATGTAATATTTAAACGTTCCCAAATAACAGCCTTTTCTGTTGCATCAAAATTATTTATCCTATATAGCAAGGAGAACAGAACTATCACTTCACAATGTTTATGTTTTAATAAGTAAAACTATTAAATTAATAATTAGAGCTCAGCTTATAATACTGTTAAAATTTGAAAAGCAAACGCCTTGGATAGTTTTTTGAAATACCATCATTTTTGTACATCAGACATCACTACAAACACATACACCGAAATATAATTTACTTTTGCGCAGATTTAGACGAAAGTCGCTAGTAAACTGAACAATGTTCTTTTACAAAGTTTTTTTATTCAGTTTATAAAAAATAAATAAATATAAATAAATTATAATAAGAGTGAATATCGTTTGAAATTCCTTAATACCACATTCATAAATGATCTTTCGAATTATGATTCTATGAATAATGTAGGTATTCACTATCATTTTGACATAAGGGCCTATCAGACATATAATTTACGCGCTGATTAGGCTATGGTATAGAGCGGCAGGATTGTAGAAATGGTAAAATTCAAACACGATTTTCATCAACCTCAATATATATATGCTCAATAAATGCTGGCGGTGGAGGGCCGTCAGTTTCGAGTAGCCCGATACGGCAATAACATTAAATACGCGACAAAGTCAAATGGTTTTTCAATCATTACGTATATCAATAAAAATATAAAAAAATCTAACTACGGATTTAAATTCGGTGTCTTGAAATGTTCATTTTTAGCAAAGTTATACCGAGTTATTAAAGTCAAATAAATTTTAATTTCTGGATATAGCCAAAAGGATGAAACAAGTCACCAAAATTTTATTACATAATAAAAGAAAAATATACTTAAGGCATAGGTACACACTCGTATGTAAATTATTTAGAAATTATTTTAATGGCCAGTTTCTGAAAGCAAAAATACCCACTATAGTATACCTAACTATCACAAACGGAAATCTTCGTCAAAAACTGTATTTTTCATTATTCTGATTTAGGTTTACAATAGTAATGCGTTTAACGTTCGAAACAGACCTGGCTTGTACTTGCACTATCTTCCTGTTATTTTATACACTTTTTTAAAACTTCAACATAGTAATGTGTGAGTGCAAAAAAGATACGAAAAGGAATAAAACAAGTCGGAAAATAATCTCAGCACTCTCTCTAATGTGGTTACATTTTACGTAGTACAATTAATATATGAGTTAACTTCAAGATGTAACAGGCGGGCACCTATTCAAAAATAAACACAAAAAAGAGACAATTAATTGCTCTGCCTCTTGCACCTTGAACTTGACCGATAATCACAATAAAATCTACGTAATATGCAATTGCAATTGAAGAAGGTGTTAAGAAAATTTTCAGATTTGTTTTCTTCCTTTCAGTTAGTTTCCTAATTACGCAGTCGACTTTTTTGTTTTTTAATTGCATGTATGAAATACATTACAAGCAATAAAAAATATTACAATACTGAGCCACATTCTGGATGTAACTCTACATTAGGTTGGTATAGGAGGTGTGCATGAATGATAAATCAGTCAGCCGAGCGAACTGTCGGATAGTAAGGACAACAGTGGTATGAACCAATAACACAGGCGTCGCGCGTTTTGCAAATTCTTAGAATTGACTACTTCTCCCCGTTTGCCGTAACCTCGCTTCTTAGTAGCTTTTGTTTTAGTAGTAAAACGATCGTGGAAGTAACTATTATGTTTTTTGTTTCTTTCTAGATTAGAATTTAAGTAAAAAGTGATTTATCGTATTATTTGTGCAAGGTCTACTAAAATGCTAAAATAAGGATTTCGTATCAATTAAGGCTGCAATACTGTTATACTGTTTTTTTCATATTTGATAATAAAAGCTGGTTAAATGTACTTAATGTTTTTTATTACATACCAATGGTTAAATATCAGCACAATTTTAAAACATCCAAATTGATTTTTATAACAAAAATTGACTTTGAAAGTAGTAGCCTATTATAAGTTTTAAATTCAAATCAGCAATTTTTTTCCTAATTTTTTTCATTTTTGGAGTTCCTGGAAGAGCTCTTTGCAAGGAACAAATTGGAAGAAAATATTTTTTCCCCGGTTGGGGTGTTGCCTAGATTGCCCTTCAGTAATTTACATCCATTTTGTGGATGTTTTATGAAATCACTCGGGCAAATCGGGGCAAAACGCTGTAGCCGCTCAACGCAACGCGCCAGACTCAACAAGCCGGATTTCGAGGAGACTCGAACTATACAAAAACCTGCTTTTTTTTCGTTTGGGACTTGAAGACATTTCTGTCACCAAGGCCCTAACTATTATAGTGTTATAAATTTGTCATGTCCCCATTTAAATGTTAACGTACATGATTTGATCAGTCGATTGATACATCACCCATGGGCGCCTAGCCTTAACATCCTGGTAATTCTGTGGCTACAGAAACCGACCACGAATTATATCCAGGTGGTTTAGTAGTGGGGATACACAGACTATCTGACTGGCATAGGTAAATTGCATTAATAAACTCAGGTAACTCATATGTAGGTATGTGCGTGTGTGTGTCTGCTTACATATTATAGTCTAGTGTAGTATTGTGCCCCGTATTATTCTCTGGTATTCAGACAAGTAAACCCACATACTGTCGACCGGGGCGAACCACCTCCTCGTCTACCGGTGTGCGGGGCTCTCAGACGTGTTTGACAAATATCGTTTGTCGTTCAAATAGTAAGACTACCGGATCAGTTCTGTACCATGTGCGGCTCTTACCTTACATAAAATCGTTCTTTTACAATATTTTTTTTTAAATTAATTTTTTAAATTTTGAATGACAAAAACTCTTGTGAAATAAATTATTTGGTAACTTTTCGACAAGCCGTTTCAATGACGATAATTATTGCTCTCGTGTATAGCAATCAACAGTTGGTTGTCAGTTTCGTTTCTTAAATATTAATTGCTAAGTCAAATAAGAAAAAACTTAGATCAGCTCATTAACTATTAATTTTCTTAAGCATTGATAACTTTTTTATCTTTTTGTTATTGTTTGATTTTTATTATTTGAAAGAATTTTAGATATTAAAATTAAGTATTTTCGTTATTTTTAATAGCTGTTGACAGTTATTTTTTGTGTTAAATATTATTAAATTTTGATTGTTTAAATTCATAATTTTAAACTTAAATTTCGTTAACAAAATTTGTTGTAAAGGCTTTGTATTAAAAAATAGTGTGCCGTTTTGCGCTCTTTCAAACTTCTACATTATCAAGGATTTCGAAATGCAATTTTTACCTGCGATTTATGGATTTTTGTGTTTTTACCTGTGATTTAATCTTAAATGCAAAACTACAGAGTGAAGGAAAAACTGTGAATTTGTATTTTTAAATTTGTTAAAACGGTTGACATTCATAGTATTAAACGTTTCTTTAATCATGAAAGATATTTTCGATATAATTTTCATTATCTTAAATTGTGTGATTGCGTAACAATGTCACGATGTGTTACTTTAATTTGGCGGTTTTACTGACAATGTTTCGGACTTACTGGTATACTGAGCAGTGCTGCAAATTTTTATGACACTGGCGTGAAGAATCCAGGATTTTATTATAGAATTAATAACAGGTATTTAATATCATATCAAAATATTTTTATTTTATATAAATTATTAAATTATAAATTAACATTTTGGGACTGCGATCGAAATAATGTTTTTTAGACTTATTTTGTTACCAGGTCTGTCACAAAAATGACTTTACGCAAGAAGCTGTAAGTTGTAGTACAATATTACTCATATTGTAGGTACACAATAAATACTAAAAGTATAGTCAATTATACAATAGACAAAAAGTTGTAAGTAATTTACGAACGCAAAAATTTAATAAGCGTCTATCTTTTGTATAGGGAACATAAAATCGTCGTCGGTATGATATTATTATTGAGTGTAATACTAGACCAGAATATCAAGATGTAAAGAAAGTCCGTTCGATGGTCGAGGAGATAAGAGTTTCTAGGTTGAAAACGGATAGTTGACGGTTCGATCCCGGATAAAACCAGTATTGTTTTTGCATTTTTTTTACAACTTTTTAGGGTTTTCCATAGTGCATAGAATAGTCAGTACGCGAGTCTGACTCGCACTTGATAAGTCGATTCTTATTGATAACGAGTCTATTTTATACGTAACAACATGCCTGCTTAGTAGTTGGTGGGACATGCATATGCAAAGTTATTCATGGTAACACACATAAACATTTAACATACTGTTGTTTATGCTGTCACTCTATGCTTACTGCACCTGGACTGAAATTAATCCGTTGCTGTGTTTGTTAATTGCTATCTTTAACATCGTCAAACGGTGTGGCGCTTTTCAAAGAAGTTAAATATTGGGAGACAGCTTAAATCGTTGCTGCAGATAAACGCTACTGCAGTAAAATGTCAAGCGTCTATATTCTCTCTTTCTCTCTTAAATCATTAGTTCCCAATTTCGTGGTTACGAGCCAATATTAGATCGCAAGATATTTTGATTTGGTCAAGTATTGTCACCCGTTAGTTCGTATTTTGGTTGGGTCATTCTCTTGAAATAGGAGATTGTATATCTAGTGTCGTAATGGGTTATATTACGGCGAGATGTGTAAAACTAACGCCTGAGAATTTCAACACTCTCACAAGTCGTATTAATACCATTACGCACGTGGTAGAGAATGTATTTTTTGCACGTATGTCTTCTATAAAATAGCTGCTTTTCAATTAAACTTCAAAATTTTTTGTACGTCCACTTTTGAAAAAACGTCACCTCTATGGTAGGTTATAAGTAGACAGTGATTTATTATCGAATCGGAATAGCGTGACCAGTTTTGGTTTACTTTACCGCACTAGTGCATAATGCCACTTTACATACCTGTAAATCAGCTATTTTATAGGGGGTAGTACAAAAATACTTTTAATATCTGTATTTCAATTATTTTTTACTATTATAAAGAGAACAAGGATGTATATGTATACATAAGTGGATACTATGTCGTTATTACTCACCTACGAGCTTTCTGGCTCGGTGACGCCCGGGTAGATTTTGATTGGGCAATGAACTATTATGTAATCATGAGCAACGAATTTCTCATACATCACTTTACCTCTTACAGTTTAACTCAGAATTCGCGTGTAGGATCCCTAACTTGTTTTATATTTTCGCTCACAGTTCATCCCCCTTTTGTCTTAACGTAATAATATATAGCCTATGTTACTAGGCAAGAAATAGACTTTTATACAATGAAAGATTTTTTTCAAATCGGTTCAGTAGCTTCTGAGATCACTCGTGGCAAACAAACAAACTTTTCATATGATATTTATTTAACATCTTTTCAATACAAAATTAGGTTGTATTATATATTTTTTGAAACTATTATTGTTTTCAAATTGAAAAGTCACAAAACAGTAAATTTGGCTGTTTTTTCTGAATTTAAAATAAATTCGCGGCAAAATTCGACTGTAAACGAAAAGGTAAATATTCGGTGCTAAAGAAGTGCAGTAATATTTTACATCAAACAAACTGTAAAAAAAATAATGTTAGGAGTTACTTTATAAAGAAAACCAGTACTCGGCAGAGAGTACTGGCTTTAAGGTCATAACCGAACCGCAGAACATTCGTGTCTATTATAATATGTAGCTATTTTATTTTACTATGATAGACGTACCTATGCATATTCTAATATTCTAGTGCAGTGTTTCCCAAACTTTTTAGTGCAACGTGTCCCTAGTCTCCATGAGAAAAACTGCTCTATACTCGTATACCTAAGATTGGGAAGAAATTGTCAACTGGTATTCTTAGGCACTTTAGTGTAAGTGGAAAACTTTCGATAATCGTTACTATCGATATTTACCGATAGTCAGTAACTAAACTTCCGATTGTTATCAATAAGTTTCGATAGATAAAATTGGGATAATTGCCCCACTTTTTGAATTGGAAATTTTTATTGGAAGATAAGTAGGTAATTATTAACCTGTTTCTTAATATAATAGTCCTTTAGCAACTATGTATATATAGAGAAGATTAATCGATTATACAATCTTTTCTTTAGAGAGCTTTTCTGAAATTATTTGCCTGGTGGTTCTGAAAACCTCTCCGGTTTCGATAAATGTCCCAGGAATACCGTTAGGAATAAAGTCGCAAAATAAGCACAATCTGTTTAATCTGATGAAATTACTTGAAGAAAATTATATTTTATTATTAAAAATTAAAAAATAAAAAATCTCGGACACTGCCGATTTTTAGAGTTTTCTGACAATATCGATATCATTTAATAGGCAAAAACATCGATAATTTTTATACTTTTCTACCTGTACACTTTATTATGCCAGCAAATATCGAACGAGTGCCGCCAGACGATAAATTGTTGAGCATATTGTCGACCAAACACATAAACTTGCATTCCAGCTTTATCGACTATCGTGCTTAAGAATAACCAAAGGTGTAGCGCCGCCTTTGTTTATTTTCATGGCTCTTCCATACAAGCCCCCAGCTCTCATGATCGCATTAGCATATTCGCAATAGTATCAATTTAAATTTTTAATATCTTATTAAACAATAATACATTTAAAACATGGATTTGAACTTGGCCCGAATAATATTAGTTGTTGATGGCCCAAAAAAAAAAGTGTGTGTGTAACTTTTACACACGGTTCAATTGAAACATATAAACAGTACATAATATTAATATATTGTTAGAGCGGCAAGGAGTATTGCCGAGATATATAAAAATTATTTACTTCGGTTATTTCCGGTTCTTAGTCCGGCTCCCAGCTTGAAAATACTATCCTAAGCTCCATGCGCAACAGGCAAAAATGATGAAAACCGAAAATTCGCACTAGAAATCTTTATAGTTGTACCAATTACAGACTGAGTAATCCGTTGCTGTATGTACAAATCCAGTATAATTAGTGTATTTGCCATATGGCAACATACACTATTAGCGTCGGTCGGATGGCGGGACCTAGGGGTCGGACCAAAATTTCTCGACGTTTCATAACCTCCTAAACACTTTGACACCATTTTTAAAAATGTTTATATATATATAGGTATATATGTGTACGGGCTATAACTTTCGAAGAAGCTAATTTATTTTAACGAAATTTGGCACACATGTTGGGATCCATCACCGCACGAAGCCTATTTAAAATGGGCCCAATCGGGCTATTTTAAGGGTAGTTTTTAGGGGTTGAAAAATGTTTTTGAGGCCCAAAATACCGAAAAAATTCTCCGAATCGTTTCAAAATTGAAATTTAACCCTCCGGTAGTAATTAAAAAGTGTCCCTAAAATTTTAATAAAATCGGTCCGACAGGACCGGACTTACAAATTTTATGAAAACACTAGTTTGCAGATAGTGAATTATTTACTGAAAGTTGCATATAATTTGGTGTAGAGGTTCGATTTATAATAATAAGATTGCAATTAAGAAAAAAAATGTTATTTTCAGGGCTGTATTAAGGAGTAAAAATTTTTTTTACCCAAAAACCAACTTAAGTTCGCATAATAAAGCCACACTGCCTGTATCAGCAAATACACTATATTGTCGGCAGGGTTTTGGCACTGCGACCCGGGTTTTTTTATTTTGTTAAACGTATAGACAACGCAAACCCATCACATTTGTTCATAACAGTAGGGTTGTCATCTCTAAAATTTGGCAACCAGTACAAGACGCGTGAAAACCCCGGATTTTAGAACCCAGAACCCGGACATGTCAACAGGTTTTCTTAAACATAGTCAGTGTAATAAAAAAGAGTTGAAAATGTCATAAATCACCTTTTTATTTATTTTCACACCTTAAAATTGAATTTAGTCATCTTTTATCATCATTTTAAATGTACCTAACAAAACAGAATCTTATTACAGTTTGTTACAAATTGTTTTAATAATCAGTTAGAATTTTTTTATTCTTAAAATAAAACATCCGTTTAACTGTAACAACGTCTACACTCGTGTGTCGCGGGCGGCCCAAGACTTTAAATTTTTAAACCCGGACTACAAATGAAGCTTCGCCCGGACGCTCCCCGGATGCTCTCTAAACTAGGACAAATCCGGGGAAACCCGGACGGATGGCAACCCTACATACGGCAAATCGCCCGAGTTGCCCCTTCGCGAAAATCATAAAACGCGCCTAAAGAAGTTTTACTGCACAAATATATCACTGACTAGAATCATATTATGTAGGAGCTGGCCGAACTGTAAACTTTGCACACACACACAATAATTGATAACATTTTCTGGATGTCGCTTGTGCACCTTGTATACATTAGATTCTGTATTTCGGATGATTTAACTGGTTCTCTGGCACAGTATCGCGTTTAACCGGGGCATTACAAAACTCAGTTTGGAAACCACTGTTTAATGTGTAGATGAGGATCCCCTCTATGCGAATTAAAAAGGAATCTAACAAATCTGTCTCCCTTTACTCTAGTTTCAACGTAACCAAGTATGCTTGGAACAAAGTATCTTTTTCTGTGAGCAACGAGCATTATATTAGAAAGGCTCTGTATATGTATCTAATAGAATAATTTCTGTTAACTACAACTCAATAAAAAGATCTGTCAAGTCACATTTACTTCAAACTGGCCACTCATTCTTATCTATTTTAAGGGATGAACAAATAACAGTAGGTTATGTGTCTACTGCGTGATGACTATTATTTATGTGATAATGTATTTAAAACGAGCGCCAGTGAGTTTTAACCGTCGCATGAGTAATATCATCAGTCACGAGATATATATAATGATTTTTGCAATTGCCGATTTCCATTTGATTTTCAAAAATTTTTGGGGTAAATCCACTTCTAATTGCAGGCTGGGTTCTATTCTCATGCTATGATTTAGTATGAAAATCCTAGTACGGCTACGTTTATTTTTCTTACCATTAGTGTTAAAAGTGACATTTCACGACCGCTATACAGGCATGAAAAGAATGTTATTTTATGCGAGGGTATGTAAAAATGATTTTATATGCGTAATTTCAGTTATTTATGCGTTTAATATAGAGCTGTGATTCACGTAAATCATTAGAAAACAATAGGGCATAATCATTCCACACCAACCTAGGTTAATTTCATAACATTCCACGACTTATTGCTTACATGACTAATAATTTGCATTTTAGAAACGCAACCTAGCGCCATTCCTGTAATTATTTATAAATACTCTCTTTAGCGGTATTTTAATTAAAAAGTTTGGAAGGAAAATTATTTTATTTGCAGTTGCTTTTATTTTTTACAAATACTGAACTAGCATTTTTGAAACGAAAAGGAAATTTTTAAAATACCGATGTCTACTTTTGCTATTTCTACTGGTTACTGTATATTTTTTGGTATATTTATGGCAAATGAGAAACACAATCTGAACTTCAATTATAAATAATATTTAATCATAAAACCTAAAACACTCAAGCTGTTTCCATTGAATTGATTTAATTGAAAGAATTGTTTTGCTTTTTCAATAGTAATTAGAAAATGTTTGATTTCTAAGATTTCTTAGATATTATACCTAATCACTGATTAGTTTATTTCGACCGAAGACCAATCCTCTGATTGAATGTGATCCAATTGTAGTGTTCTGATTCTTATTTTAACTCGGTCAATGATTTTAAGTAATATGTAGTTAAAAAAATTATAAAAATGTTTAGAAACAACTACTAACATCTTTTTATTCAAACTTTATTATTTTTTTACGGTTAAAATAATATTTGTTTTATCGATTTTGACATTTATATTATCTAGTATCATAAATGAAAAAAAAATGTTTCACTTCAGCTGGGTCCATATTCAATCAATACGTCATAATATAAAAGAAAGTTTCAGTTCGCGTCTGTCCGCTAAAAACACGAGAACTACTGAACGGATTCGAATGAGGTTTTTACTCTTCGATACTATTCTTGGGGAAGGTTTAAATCTATAATAATTAATTGGCCGGCCCGAATTCATCCGGATGATAATCGGATTGAATTCGTTATACTGAACAGATTTTAATGCCGTTTTTACCGTTTGTTATGTTTGTTTCTTGGGAAAAGTTCAGGTCTATAGGCCCGGATTCCTTTTAGATTGATTTTAAATTGTAGATCGAACAACCGAAGCAAGTGTCTAGCGTAATAATTAATTATAATTGTGAGCGAACGAGCAAGGTATTAATACGATAGGACTAACGAAGTGAAAATCATGCAATCAAATACCTTATTTGAAGGGAGTCTTGACATGAAATTTAATCTACACGGAAAAAGCCGGGCCGGCCCGCTAGTTTATTATAAAGATATAAGGACTTAAAGCAGTAGGTACTAGGTTTAATGTTTTTGATATTCAGAAGATGCTTTAAAAAAGGTATCTAGATACAATAACAGATAAAATATACAAGCTAAAGTTTTTAAGTAAAAAAAAATAGATTTTAGTATTTTAGATACTTTTTACCGAAAGTAAGTCATCGAAGATATTATAATTTCAAAAATATCTTAAAGTTAGATTTATAAAATATCTGTTACTTTGTAAATATCTATGAGATACCAGACACCAGATACTTTTGATCATTATTTCCATATTCGGATATTGATACTTTAAAAAGTATTTAAGATAGTATACAAAAAATATATAAAATACAGCAGTCTCTTGATACCAGAGATTACCCAAAGCATAAAGCATTGTAGACGATATATTTTCCTTTAAAAAACTTTTGAAATTACAAGTAATGTCAGATATTTATTTGATCAGATATATTTCAATAATAACATTTTTTTCTTGTAATTTTTTATTGATTTTTATTACGCTAAACAATTATTGCTTTCTTTAATAGTTAACTTTCAATTAGGTAAATCGCACAGTATAATTTCGAAAATTTGGAGGCAGTGCCAACCCGAGCATTAAAAAAATTTCTTTTGATTTTGAATAAAATATGAATGCATTTGTTTTTAATATGAAAGCAAAATATTGTAAATAATAGTTAATTGAAATCCGGCCAGATTACTGTTTATGCGTCAACTTTTATTTAATATTAAAAGTAGTTGAACAGGTAGTAATTTGATCAACCCTAATAAACACTAGTTCAAGCTCAGTGCAGTATGAAATTTAGTCATGGTTTCTTCTATACGCGTATCTTGACAATAGCCATTTACCCCTTTGTTGTTTAGCAATAAGTTCTGGCTGCCATTGTTTAGATGAATTTATGATATGGACAACTTGTGACCATCTATGCATTTATGTATGTGATATTTGAACTGCAAGTAGTAATTTACAGACAGAAATTATTATTAAATCGACTCGTACAAATTTGCTGCGTAGTATTTTAGTATGTCTTGGTCGGGAAATTATGTGGCTGTTTTTTTTTATTAGCACTACACTTCAAATAATGAAATAGTGTCATTATTCTAAAAATTGATTTGCATTTCGAAAACAAATTATGATTGAATCGGTTTTATTCGCCTTGGAAATCCCCACATTAAAAATGTTTTGGAAATTAAACACGAAATAACAATTTCCAAAATTTCGGATACGTACTGATTTAGGGTAAGTCTACTGGAATTTCGAAAAAAACTAAAACAAGTGCTAATTTGGAATAATAAAGTAGCCCCAAAAATTGATTAATTTAGGGAAACTATTGACTGAATCGTGTTTATCGACCTTGGTAACTCACAGATGTAACATTTTCTGAAAATTAGTCGGCAAATATTAATTTTCGAAAGTAAACTGATTGGAATTTCGAAAAAATGAAATAAACCCTTGAGATTCGAAATTCAGCGCGATCGAACCAACTTTGTTTTTTGACCGAAAAGGTAAGCATATGGAGACATTTTGGGGTTACTCTTTGTCTCTTTTTTAAATTTACAATTTTTCATATCATTTTTGGCTTCTCTGACGTTAAATCTTCTGTCTCACCAAAAAGTACAAAAAAAAACAAACTCAGGAAACAAAAACAGACAGCTCATGAATTTTTGAATTACGCATATTTAAAGACTCTTGTCCATACTTAGACTACACGAAAACGTACTTTAAAGTCAAGTACATCATTCAGAAACGGCGCATTCAACCACGAATATGTCCTAGGCAACGTGAATGTGTCTCACACGCGCATAATTGTGCAACGGAGATACATTGTCAACTTTTTTGTATACATACGAAAACTTAATAGTTTTATAAACTTTCCAAATTTTGTTTTATTTTTCAAACTGAATTAAGCGAGGTGCTGACTTACAATAAATGAATCCCGCCTTATTGTATGTAATGCACACTGCATGTCGCAGTGCGATTCAATGTAGACGGGAGACTTCAACGCTCGAATAGCATTGTAACCTCGAAATTTCTTTCTGCACACTATACAGTATGTTTTTAAATGATACCGATCCACTTAGAGAGGTGATTCCTTAGATGATTTTGAGAAGAATATGGACGAGAGTTCTAAAATGCTTTGTTACGGAATAGCGATTCTATGACAATTTGAATTTTTCATGTTTGTTACCTCTACATTGAAGAGTAGTGAAGCCAAATGAGCGAAAAAAAATTGTTTTTGGGTAGGCAGCGATTCTTAGTTTGGAATACGTAGGGCGTAGGGGAGTCGGTGCTGAGTTAAAAATTGAAAAGAAGAAGTGGTTTGTTTTTTGCTGTAGGCATCCGTGACATAGCTCTTCAAATGTGTGGACTGATTTTGGTGAGGTTTTCTTTATGTGAGTAAAACAATGTTCCAGAAATATTAGAGAATTAAAAGAAAGCAGATAAAATACAAAAAAAAAATGCTATGAAAAGACAAATAACACATTCAATGTGAAATGATAAAATAGTATTTCAAATTAACATTCTTAATAACATTTTTATTATTAAGTTCCGAAATTCTAAGCAGTGACTAAGACACTTTTACTTCATAATGCAATATAAACGGCACCGTTTTTATGCATGGAAAATCTAAGAACGGGTATTATTTACTTTGTTTCATTGCTTTGCCGCTCCATGAAGCTTGTTAGTAACTGACTAGTCACTGATTAGTATTTCTGAAGTAAATTATAGTGTAAAATGTAAGAGCCGGACATATAATTTCGCCTCTAGTCGCTGTGTGACCGAATATAAAATTTCATTACTGTCATTTTCGGCATTATTCTCTGCGCCTTTATTCCTACTTCTGCAAACTTTTTCGAAGTAGGTACCTACATATCTGAACACCTTGTTTGAATTAAAATGTCATTATATTGTATACTGTTACAATTTATAAATAATATACGTAGGTATAAGTTACACCAGGGCAAGGCTTGATAGTTTTGTCATTTCGTTTCGAGTATGATATAGAAACACAAGTATAGACACGGTACAATGTCCAAACGAGGGGTCCCGTGGGAAAGCACGCTGTCTATGTCCCGTAACGGAATGCGTTTGCGTATGGGTGCCTCCTTATAAATACCGGGACATAACTTCTCTCTATGTACTTACAAACAAGATACGATGAACAATGGTTCAATATTATTTAAAAGATGGAATTGACCCGGTTTTTAAAAGTATATACAGCTGGCTATGCCTAGGGCATAAGTAAATGTTTTTATGAGGTAACTTCATCAGAAACAACGTGAAAAGCTCTCAACATTATTCGAAGATTATGTGATCTATGGATATTTCGTACATTCAACCACTTAATTTTAAAAAATGTTGGACGAGTAGTTTTCAAGTAATTAATTATTAAAAATGTGATTTTTAATACATGATAAATGAGAGACTCACCAGAAATGCCCATAATTATTACATTACTTACTGTTCACTACGGTATAGTTCGTAAGACTAAATTAATAACACCCATTGTTACAATGCAATATTAGAAAACAATATTTTCAAACTTAAAACTTAAAACCCTAATCTTTCCACTATCGCGGCGGAATGAGTTATCACTTACTCAACAGTCATTTTTTCTAATATTTAAAGCATATTTTATAACCATATAGCTATCTTACTGTTAAAGATTGTTGCAGTTAAACCATAATTGAAAAACTGATTATTCGAAAGTTTGATTCTTTTAGATTTGGGAAGGCTAGCGAATTATTATCGATAAATAGCTGTCGATTTGGCAATGGATTACGATGTGAGAAACGGCGATGATATTCCAGCACAACAGCTCTAGCGTTACCATTACAAAAGCCATAAATGAAATGAATATCTGCATATTCTTCATTAGTAAACGATAAAAAGTGACAGCAAAAAAGGAAAGTTTTGTATTTAGCAGTTGTTTTCAAAGACAACTCCTTACAATTTTGAACAGTTACTTGTTTTCTTCAACAAGCCATTACTCGCTTAGCTTTCCGATTCAGACCTATGTTGATATAATTTACCTAAGAAATACATCCTGAAATCATGTCAATTGATTCAATGTTATAATATAAATGGCTGTTTTTATTTTTCACAGATAAATGATAAAATTTTTACCGACTAGAGCTAAAAATTCATAATTAACTGTATTTGAGATGAGAGCTAAAAAATAAAAGACGTGCCTATTAGTTAACAAATAGGTTTTTTTATCACTAGATCTAACCAATTTATGTAAAAAAATTAGATAATCATTTCCTCTGTTATAATATTATATCACTTTTGGAAGTAAAATTTTTTGGGTACGCTATGGTGCAATCGATTAATAAGATTGAAAATGTAACGAAACGTTGCAATATACGCATAGTGTATAGTGTATACTATAAAAATCGGCTGTTGGCACTAAACTAAGTAGGCGGCGAATAGAGTGGCATCCTCTTAATCTAAAGGTGCTAGATTTGATCCTGGCGGTCGGTGCCATTAATTTTTTCTCATTTTTTTTAAAATCATATATATATATATATATATAAATGTATATCCCCTTTTTTGACACTAATCGTCTTCTTTTGACTTGTGTTATCATCTATTAAAAATAAAATTAGTAAACCGAAAACAGTCTGTATATACTTAATAGTTAGCTTTTGACATTTTCACTTATGAAATCTGAACGATTTTTGTACATTTTGATGTGATTTTTTATGCGTATTGATCATTCAGCTGTAGATAATTCTTATAAATTTCCTTTCCTTTTAAGGACAATACTGTCGGGGTCTCAATACAATTGTATGCTGTACAAAGAACATCTGTCCTTATTTTGTTCCGACCGGGCTTATAAAATTCTACTACGCAATTTAGTCCTTGATTCTATAGTAAAATTTTTACTTTTGATTTAATATAGTTGTAGTATAGTACCTACCTATTTTAAATCACTATCTTTTTTGTCATTTTTATATTTTGCGAGTTATAATTTCTTAAATTTTCTTAATACATAATATAGGCACATGTGTAAAAAAAATATTTGACACTATCGCGTTTGTTATACAAAAGTGTAACCATTAATTACATAACTAATGCACACTTTTAAGTGTAAATTACAGTGTGTTATCTAGACCAGACATTCTCAACTTGTACAGGTAAAATCTGTGAAAATTTGTATGAACAAAAAACATTTACTAGGTACTAGCTACTATATAAGTTATTTGTAACATTTTTTTTTCATTTACTTACAATAATATTTAAATGTAAAAATAAGTAATAATAATTAAACATTTGACTAAAATCACATAAAATTATTATTATTATAGAAAACAGTATCACGGGTAATTGAAATAAAAATAAATCAATTTAAATACTCATTGAGTGTTTAAATTGATTTATTTTTATTCCAATTACCCGTGATACTGTTTTCTATTATAACATATATCTGGAATTGAACTTTAAAGATGAATTATTATTATTATTTTTTGAATAAGACAATTTTTTAACGCCGACAAGTAAAAATTCTCCGCGGACCGGTGCCGAACCGGCGGTTGAGATAAACTGATCTAGACTATACTATATACCAAACACACCTATTAGTACCGTCGGTTTTCAATCAAAACACGTCAGAAATCTTCATTTTGAGGAAATTCATTTTATGCAACTACCGCACATTTTTCAAGCCTTGTGTGATCTGCGCAAAATTGATTATGAAAAATAAACCTTTTCTCTACTTTAAGAATCACATTTGAGAAAAACAAATACTAGTACATTGTATTTATTTATATGGACGTAAATTATTGATAAAACGGATACTCCGGATAATGGGGGAAGTAAAAGGGTGAAATTTAAAAGTATAAGAAGGCGAAACTATAAATATTATTGTACTTAAGCTGAAGCCCCTCAGAAATACGAAATATTATGCAATTACACTCTTAATATTAAATAATAGCGGCAATCGAACCGTGACCACACAAATCTGTCAATGGTGACAGCTCTGTCGATATTTATGAATGCGTAGACGACGCACGTAGTATTTATACTGCACCCTATTGACAAGCTACGATACGCTTCTTTGCACATTATTATTATCAAATTGAATGGCATATTTCCGTCTTTAACTTCTGTACTACTTATTATGTATTACCTCGTGACTGCTTTGCAGTGGGCTAGCTACTTCCCACCTTTACTACGCGCGCTCAGGAAGTACTGGATTTAGTTCGATTTTTTTTTGAATATTTAATATATAATATTTATAGATTTTAAGCGAAATTGATTCAGTGGATCTTGAGAATTTTAATGAAATGTCAAAGTCACGTGTTAACATATGTAAAAAAGAGGTGCGATGGCTCGTGGACACACGACGGAAACTAAGCTCGTTACGCATTTTATTTTAATGTTTTGTTTGCGTGTAAAATCAATATGCCTATCGTTTTAGTTAGTCTTTAATAGATCAATAAACAAATAAGATATCCATATTTATTATATTAAGAATATTAAAACAAAATTGCTTTGTTCTGGACATTTTTAGTTAGGAGCGATTGTTTGATAGGTGGGAAGTATATTAAATGAAACAATGTGTTGTTGATTGTATTTATTGTCAGTAAGAAGCTAGGCGTGATTTTTGTGTCAAATATTAATTTAGCACACACAAATTACGAATACACCCCTATATAATAGTGGTATACTAAACCCTTCATCGACAATGACCAACCCTTTGCCGTCTGCGGTCAGTCAATAAATGGACACTGAGACTGAGCAGGCAGATTAGCGGAGTCTCTTCTAAAAGACATGAACAATGTAAAACTTATCCCGTCTTCAAGTACCCTTGTTATGTGCAATTCGACAATTGGGTGTGTGCAGTTTATACTTTTTTTTATAAGAAAATGAATAAAAAAAGGAAATTCTAATTAAAAAAAACTTATTAAGCAGGAAAATCATGTTAAAATTATGCTGATATTTGAACGGTTCAGAACCCGACACCCGCCAATTTTCCGAAATGATGTCAAAACGCCGCAATACTTTAGGTATATCTTTCACCACACACAGCACATGTTAATAATTCTTTTATGAGTCTAACACTGATAGAGGTGTTCTTCTTAAGTGATCTTTCAGCTTACATAAACGATATTTTAGACTTTGCATTACGTCCAGTTCCCATCTTTTGCGCGATGGCCTGAAAAAATGCGTCTGCCTCAAAGGCCGGCCGTTCATGGACAGCATGAGCTACGAATCGTCGAACAACGTGTACGAACCGCTCAAGCAGTTACTGTCAATCGCTCGAATAGACATTATGTGTAGCAACTGCGCTCGACTACATGACGAAATAGCTCGGTGCGATCGTGATCACTCAGACGGGCGCGTGTATTCCATTGGATTATTTTTATGGTGATTTGCAGTTTCAACATGCAGTCAATTTTGAAAGCTTGATGTCCATGTACGGTCGATCATATTTGCCTGTTTGGCATTCTGAAACTTATTTTTGGTCTATTTTTACGATATCCGGTGGGGAGTTCAGTAGTTTACCTCTAGCGGCTCATTTCTTGGCACCATTCTCTCACCTGTCTTAAATGTTCTCAATATATATGTAGTTAAGTAAGTTACTAGAATTACTGTGCTTTTTTTATTTGCCTGTCTATTATTATAAACATTTTTTTATTTTTTAACGTTAAAAAATAAAAAAAAAACTTATTGATTATAATAGACGTAAACAATATTGAGAATTAATAATAATTAATTATTGGTCAATAAATTGTTGAATAGTTATTACTGTTTATTAATTTAGTCTTACGAACTATATCTTAGTGAACAATTAACTAAGATATTATTTTTATGTTAATTATTTATCGACCCACGCCCAAACGACTGAGCATAGTTCCGTAAAAGCCCAACCAGTAACTTTCCCTATAACAGGGGGTTGATGTCAAAACTAACTATAAAAAGGTTGGATATTAGATTTATGGTGAAAATAATGCTTTGAAGGGGTTGGAAACCCTTTTAATGCGTCATTTACATTATGCAAAAAAATCTTTAACAGTGTCAGTTCGTCAATTGGTTAAGGATGTATTTTTATTTATTTTTTTCAGCCTTATGTACTAATCTTAATTTTTTCTATCAAAAGATAAGCATAATTCGTTTACTTAGGGCTCAGATATGTAGAAAAAACGTCCTTAATGCAAGATGCAAGGAAATATTATTGTAAAAAAGCGTTTACTATAAATAAAATGCGCAGACAATTTCTTAAGGTTTGTACTCAAAAAAGTTCAACCTTTCACTGAAATTTATATTTCGGTTAAGCTAGTGATGTCTAATGAGTACGAGCTATTTATTCCCTTACGTATTATATATTGTATGTATTGAAGATGCGAGAAAATAAAAATATCTGTCTGCTAGTCGAAGTTGTAATGATAGATAGATTTTAGATTATAGATGCTCGACATCTGAGATCATCAGTTTTGAGATTGTAATGGTGCGACTCACTGAGAATATAATCAGATTCAGCAACAACCGGGAATACAAACGAAATCAACACTAAGTAGATTTTGGGAATGAAAGTCATCATATCGTGTTCGAATATGAGGCTCTAACTTACAGGAGGACAACCATCTTTGGTTACATAGATGAGAACGGAATCATTTCACAGGATAACTTAGTGACCGACCTTCTGGAACTCATAAGAAGATCCATTTATTTGCCGACTAGATCCAGCATAAAAAGGGGAAACACAAACATTTTTATGTTATGTGGTATTATCACGACTGGTGACATAGTGTTATCACGAGCGATTTAGCAAGTATTACTCGAGTGATAATATCATTACAAATAAGACACATGCTATATTTTTTGCAGGTACCTCCATTAAAATAGCTGTTTTTCATTTCATAATAAGTATATTTATAATATTTTTGACAGTTCATACTCGGCCATATTGATTATTTTGAGTACTGAGTGACATAGATATAACTAATTGGATAGGTAGTCTCGCATTACTTTTTTTTTAATTTATGCAGTAGTGAGAAGAAATGTAATTGTATTATCGCTATATAAGCATGAAAAGCTGCTATATTTATAGAGGGGAGTGCAAAAAATATTTAATGGTACTATGCTAAATAATTTTAGCAATTATTTTAAAAATTATAATTAATAAAATATCTATTAAATTAACATAATATAAATGATAATACATTACATCATATGTCCTTTGTTAAGGAAAAAAACCCGGGTCGCAGTGCCAAAACCCTGCCGACAATATAGTGTATTTGCTTGTATAGGGCCGTGTGGTTTTATAGTTTTATTATGTGAAATTAAGTTTGTTTTTGGGCAAAATAAAAAATTTAACCCCTTAATACACCCCTTAAAATAACATTTTTTTTCTTAATTGTAATATTATTATCAATCTAACGTCTACACCGAATTAAAGACACCCTTCAATAAATAAATCACTATCTGCAAATTAGTGTTTTCAAAAAATTTGTAAGTCCGGTCCTGTTGAGGCCATTTTATTAAAATTTTAGGGGCACTTTTTAATTGCTACTGACAGGTTAAATATCAATTTTGAAACGATTCTGAGAATTTTTTCGGAATTTTGGGGCCCAAAAACCCCTAAAAACTACCCTTAAAATGGCCCGATTACGCCCATTTTAAATAGGCTTCTTGCGGTGATGGATTTCAACACGTGGTCCAAATTTCGTTAAAATCAATTAACTCTTTCGAAAGTTATTGGCCGTACACATATATATATATATATATATAAATATATATATATATATATATATATATATATATATATATATATATATATATATATATATATATATATACATATATATATAAACATTTTCAAAAATGGTGCCAATGTGTTTAGGAGGTTATGAAACGTCGAGAAATTTTGGTCCGACCCCTAGGTCCCGCCATCCGACCGACGCCAATAGTGTATGTTGCCTATGGCAAATACACTAATAAGCGTGTTTGAATATTGAAGACCAAGATCTATGTTTTAACCAAGTTATGCCGATAGGCAAACCTGATTTATTCTGTGCATTATTGTGCAACTTATGCGTCTATTTTTGACTAGTTTTTGTTACGGTTTGGCGGGTTTTTGTCTAGATTTAATAATGTCCATAGAATGCGTATAATATTATACATAGGTAAAGTTTCTGCTGTGTCATTTACAATGGCCTAGATCAGCGTTTCTCAAATTTTTATCCTCTAAAAGGCCAAAAAATAAAGTAAAAAGTTTTATCACCCTTGCTAACGCGACGTAATGTTTGGAATAAGTGTCTAAAATTAGCGAGATGCGGCATTAAGCGCGTGTTTGGAACACTTTTAAAATCTCAACTGCCAATATTATCATGACCTAATACCAATAAGTCTAGAATTTCGGTTGCTATTTTTAAAGTTTAACTTCTTTAGCGACGTATCTGTTTGAAAAAAGTAAGAAATCGAGGGGAAGTAGAACGACCAATAAAGGGGAAGTTATTTTGTCTCCTAAATCACATGTAACTGACAAGGATATAAGTTTATAGTGTTGCATTTTGATTCGCAAAATAGTAAGACAAGGATGAACATATAAAGTTGAATCTGACGTTTAATATTACTAACAATTGAAGTAATTATTAAAATAAAATAATAGTAAAATAATTTCTGTAATTTGACGTACAAACGGTAGGCACTCAAAATATATATTTCATGTAGATTTATAAAAAGTATCATATTCTCTATTTTCAGATATCAGAACAATTTTCGGATTAAGCGTCACATGATGTGAGGTTATAATGTTGATATACTACAAACAATAGGGTATATGCATGTAACTTAAATTTAGTTCAGATATTATTTTTTGTAATCTTTATTGCAATTGATTAAACTCTAAATAGTTTTATCTTTTTAAGTTTTTGCTAAATAATAATTACCAATTAAACAAAAATACAATAAAAACGCACGAAATATAAAATATAAAATATGCTGGGTATGCTTTCACAAAAATCAATACAAATTTGTTTAAACAACATGTTTGGCATAGACTATGACGTCAGGCGCGTTTGAATAATCAAACTATCTTGCCCAAAGAGAATATTTATTTTTCAATTCAATAAGAATGCTTTCCTGTGGATGATAATTTTAAACTATTTTCAAAAATTATGCACATACCCACCCTATTCAGATTAAAAATGTAGATTAATAAAACTATGATATGAATGTGACGATCTGTCCATGTGAGAATTTTCACATGACATTAACATCGAAGTCTTCTCTTAAAATGTGTAATAATTTCGCCGTAATTATAATATTAAAAACTAAAGAAGTTAAACTTCTTATGTGAGCTTATGAGGGTGAGGCTCATTATCATTTTTTTTAATGAAAAATTGTCAAAAATGTTGTTTACTTTAGCTGGCGAAAATTTAGTTGCTAGGTTGCTAATGACGTCAGTTTTCGACCGACTGGTCTTGTTCATATTATAGGCTTCGTAAACCAGTGTCAGTACTTATAATTGTATTTTATTGTAACAAATTGAGGACAAGTTTCCTGTGATTTTTGGGTTGAAAATGTAATTATTTGTCTGTGAAGAAAAAATTCTAATAAATCTACCAGACGAGCACAGAATAGGACAAACCAGGCCTCGGAAGTCTTTTGGAGTTAAAATAAATTGGCATGCAATTTTTTTTGTATGAATTGTAATGAACAAACATGTGCACCAAATCTCTTCGAAAATAAATCCTTAAATCACTTTGAAAAGGGAAAAAAACGTTACATCTTGCAAAATGCGCCCTCCATTTCGTATTTGTGTGAGAAAGTTATTGGTTTCAGGACAAAACTAAGGATAACAATAAAGCGTATAAGAATTTTGTATAATAATACACATTGTTATATTTAAAATTAGATCACGTATTGTTCACCTATTTGAGTAGGGTATACACGATACAGTAAGGAAACATATCCGTATACGCCATGCCTTGACACAGTAATGTGTTAAGTTACTGTTTATACATAATATGAATCATAATGTATCAGTCTGTATTTGCACATGAAAAAATCTTTCATTTAATAAGTAGCGATTAAAATATTAGTTCGATGCTAACAAGGGAGAAGGTTGTTCGAATTTCCTGATATCGAAATAATATTAAGGGATAAATAATTTAGATGAGCAAAGATCGATGTTCGGCAAAATGTTATCTGATTTTTTCGAATTTGGAAAAGATTTACATATATTTGCACAATTTTATTTTAACCCATAATCCTGTCGTCTCTATGTTTGGGTTAAAATTTTAAATCAAATTTTCTCTCACTGCTATCGACACGATTGTGTTGAAATTTTGAAAAAATGTGGTGTACAGGAATTAATAATTACCTGCCTAATTGCTATTATTAGCATTATTATTTAGTATCAGTTAAAAGAAAAATTGAATTTGGTCCAATAAAAAATAAACGTAAATCAGAAGTAAATATTTTAAATTTACTTTTTCCAGTACGTAGCACAGTTTTTTGAAGCTGCACCGAATAATTGTTTTTAGGAGGAATAATCATTATGCTTGAAAAAAAGTTAGTCTTTCTGTTTTTTTTTATACAAATATGTTTTTACGGTACCCCTAATTTAAAAATCGAAAAATCTTATTAAAAATCAGTTATTGCAAATGCAAGCGGTAAAAAAATTACCTAATGTCAAAGGTAACGTTATACAATAAAGAACAGGTAAGATTTATTCTCTAAAAGGAACAGGATAAGCACCTGGATTTTTTTCTGAGACAAAATGTATTCCTATATTTATTTCTAACTGTATTTCCATAGTTGATGATACAGGGTGTTTCAAAACAAGTCATGGCTTATTAAAAAACTATTAAATAACGTTTTTTGTAACTTACAACATATTTTCTTTGAAGATCAGAATTCAAATTGAACATAACGGAATGCGGTCTATAGTAACGCATTACGAAACAGAGCTGACTTTCGCTCAAACAAATTGATATAGCTTTGATAGTTTTGCAAAAAATCGATTCATATTGTAGCTTTTTGAAAAGGGGAGATTATGTTCTATAAAGTGAAGTCATTTTTAGATTGATTCGAGTTCATAATTAATCCTACAATTCTAATTGAAAATCGCGAACAGCAGTTGTTAGTTGGTCTGTACGTACGCCCGAGCTGTCGAGCTTCTATAATCTACAAACTCTAGAAAATTTTCATGTACCATTATATATCATTTCCGCGATTGAAATGAACCTTTCAAAATCTCATAAATCAAAATTGTTTCAATAGTTCGTAAGATATCAGAGGAAAAAGATTACAAACAAATGTGGAATACTAACCACATAATCTTCTATTTGTTTCGCCGTAGTCAGGTAAAAAAATAGAAGATCAGAAATGATCGATATTTTTGGAAATGGCAATTGTTTTTTAATTGCTGATCACGTCCTCATGACATCTTCCTGGTTATACAATAAGATCGGTGATATTATAATCTTTAAATTTTAAATAGGTTAAGTTCATAAATTTGTGAAAAGCGTGCTTCCTTGCATTTTTTTGTATTTAAAATTCAACTTTATCTTTTCAATGAACAAGGAAGTTACAGTCTTCAGACATATCGTATACTGTTTTGATATGTACGTGTTGGATAAAAAGAGAAAGAAGGCGAACTGATTTGGAAACTGTTGGAAACTGGTCTACAAAAACCGGAACCTATATGCAAAGACGGAAGACGATGGGATGATGGGAAGTTGAAACGTTGTTAAAAATGCATGCATTCAAAGCAAAAAAAAAGCACTTCGTTTGTTATAATGCTAATTTCTGTGACCGTCTGTTAGTAAATACCTAAGCTTCTTGTTAGTCGTTTGTTAAAAAAGAATACCACTCTTTTCAAATATTTATGCAAATTAAAATATATCGACCCTGCGATATAATGATTTGCCTTCTTGATGCTTTATTTTGTCCATGTCAAGAATTTTTAATTATTATTCAATTTTTTTTTCACAGCATTGCTTAAAAAATTTTACCTGGGAGAATTTTTAAAAACTTTTGTTAAAAACTTGTCCACTTCATGTACTATATATGTTTCAGGGTTTCCATTTATATCCATGACTGTTTCGTTTTTTAGAAAGACTTTCTTAATGCTTTCCAATTTTATACTAGAAATAATTTATTGACCATTTGACGTTTCATTTAGAAAACAGACTTAATGTTTAAACAATTTTTTTAGTCAGTTTTAGCTAGAATTTTGTGCAGCTAATAAGACTCCATAATATTTTTAAATTCGTTTTTAAACTGCAATTCACTATAGAAACTGATAAAATTCATGAACATCATTTTGTATCAAATATCAATAAGGATAATTTCTTAGCAGGAAAATGGTTTCCACGTATTCCTACAAAAACTATTAATGATTGTATTCAGCGATTCAGTGCAAACTCATCTAACTAAGTAGTTTATGAAAACTAACCTACTTATAAATTGATCAAATAATTCATTTCTATGAATCAGTGGAAATCTGGCCGAAAAAAGCATAACAAAATAGAAATCGATACGATTTTTATGTAGAATCAGGTTTTTTTCATGACTGTTAGATATTTATTAAATGTGTTTGGTATCATGCTCCAGTGTAAAAAGTGTTAACACATTTGATACTATTGCGTTTGAAATGTTTAGTATTTTACTGTCGAACTAAAACGTGTAAACACTAGCTATTCCGACTCTTCGGCAAGGAAACGCAGTGTTGTTCAGATCACGTGACAGATGTCTGAATTTGCTAGAACAAATTTATAATTTTGGTAAACCTAACATACACTTATTCAGTGTAAATTTCACTGAGTTATCTACACTGCACTAATATCCAAACACGCCTATGCAGTTAAAGTACATAGACCACTTTTTATCCGTCGTTGAAATTTTTTTTATGACATCTGTAAATCATTAACTATGAAGCTGTATATTATAGTACATCAGTCAGTGAGTGCAAAATGTCAGTAATAATTTAACGTTATGTGTATAGTACTAAATGAATTACTATTTGCTGTGATTTGGCAAGAAAAGTCTGAGAGTAACTTTGGCGAAGGCTCGGGTATAAGCTAGTATTAATAAAATGGCAACATAATTTCATTTAAATTTGAGTAGATCAGGCATTATTATTAAAAGTGGGCAGGTTATTGTGTGACAAGTGTTCGATGATCGTTATGGGCCTATTGTGTCGTGTTTGTGCCGTACTTGTCCAGTGCAATATGTTCGCTGTGTCATGAATGCACCATATGCGTATACCATTCAAACGTATATGCAAATTATTAGTTGTATATTATACGTGCGTTATTATACGCCTGTGTGTTTGTCTGTCTGTCTGTTACTGTAAACGGTATGCTTCGGGCTGTTCGTCAGTCACGGCCATCTACTTCACTTCAAGAGTATATAGTATTTAAAAGCAATTGAAATTTGAAACAGTTCTAAAGAAATTATTGACATATCCTGCGCTCGATAGTTTTTAATTTTTTTTTATACAACTCCCTATAAGATAACTGCTTTTCATGCCTGTATAGTGCTCGTGAAATGGCATATTTAACACTAGTGGTGTAATGTTGCGTGACGTAAAATAAACGTAGTGGTACTACCATTTCCACAGTAAATAATAGTTTAAACGCATATGAATTAGGGATTGCAATGCTGGATCCAGCACATTTTTGGCCTTGCTGGATCCAGCATCTGGCGCTGGGTCAAGCGGTGCGGATTCGCAATCAGCTAAAAACAAGTAATTACCTGGGTCTGAGAAGGATTTTGATAAGATATTGAAGAAAGAAATGGAAGTAAGAGGCTGTAAGAGGTGAAAACATAGCTTTAATCTATGATTATTTGATATACCTGTACGCTGGTTAGCGTAGAGGTAGAGAGAGCTCTTTCCGCATTCGGGTATATTTGCAATTCTTTAAGAAGTAGGCTGGGAGATAACGCCATCAATAACATTTCTTTTTTGAGATCTTACTTTAAAAAAATTGTTACCTACATAATTGATTGACTTTATTCTTTAAAAGGCAAGTCAATTCTTAAATTATATATTATAATTACTTATTTTAAAGTTTTGTTTCTAACAAGAGTTAACTACACATTTATAAGCGGGAAGCGCAATTTTATTTCTAAAATTATTGAGACTGAGAAACTGAGACTACACAGTTTGTAAAATAGGTAAGCGAATAACTATTTTAGATATCTAGAATACCAGTTTAGGTGATATAAGACTATTGTGATAACTAATTAATTATTATACTCCTGATACTCGTAACTAATTAATTAATTAATTACTATTAGAGTACTTTATTAACGTCGAAAAAACGAGTATTTGATGTAAATGTAGATAAATAGTTATTAAAGTTTCTAGAGTTAAAAAATTGTTACGTTTATTTTAAAAATCAATTAATACTGGGTCCAGCTGGATTTGCTTTAATCCAGTATAAATCCAGCTAGATTGAAAATGCCGCTGGATTTCAATCCCTAATATGAACACAGTTTACAATAAGAAATTATCTTGCTTAAAATTGAATTGACAAAAATTTTGAAAATTATGTGAAAATCAGATATTTTATGAGATACGTGCAAAAATTGTAGTATGTATCGTGTTCGTAATGATATTATTACTCGAGTAACTGTTAAAACTCGCTATCATTTGTTAGAACTCATCACTTGCACGTCAAAATACCTTCATTCACGAATATATACATAAACTACTATAACTTTTTTGTTAATTATACTTAAACTAGAAAAAAAATAATTATTTATAAATTGGAGAGGGATAAAATTCTGGCCTGCGTCGCTAATATTCAAATTTGTTTCGAATACATATGCCGATTTATTTTCATCACCAGATGTTTGCGGGGGACTGCGTGCCGTGCATAAAATTTAACAGTAGTTGATTTTGAGTGTGGTAATATTTTTCAACAGAGAGGTCAACCGCTCATAAACTCTATACTTTACATAACTGTCTCCTTTTTATTTTGTACCAAATACCATCTAACAGAATATTATGAATCCTAAATATGTAGCATATGGCTTTTTGATAAATAAATAACCACGCACATTTATTTAATAAATGACGGTTACAACTTAATTAATACAATTATTTTTATATATTCATCATTTAATAGTTTTTTATTGCATAGAGGTGACTTATGAATATGTAATTATACTTTATAATTAGATTTACTCAGTGTAGCGTCAATGTGGTCCAATGTATTATAATTAGACGTTTCGTAGAGAGTTTGATCAACGTATTTACAACTGTTATATAAAAATGAAAAAAAATACTCGTACTTATAGGCACGCTGCTTCTCATGATTGTAGTAAAATGACCCATTTCGCACAAGTGTGCAAAGTAAAACAAAAGAAATGCGATTTGGCCAATCTAATAGTAATTTCTCTATCCGTTGTAATTTGAGACCATATGTGTAACAGAGGCATCGAAGTAGGCGTAGTGTCCGTTAACCATATAGATTCCATTAACTGAAAATCGACTATTTTACAAGAAGTACGTTCAATAAATGTAGTATGTATCTCGATCGTAATGATTTTATGACTCATGTGACTGTTAAAAGTCGCTAGTCGTTCAAGGTAAACTTTTTCACTGTTGATTTTTTAATACATTAAGTATTACACACCTATGCAATTTTATAAATTTAAGATTAAAATATTCAATTTTTGTAATTGAACATGGATTAAAAGTTTCTTTGTTGGTTCTTTGTATCCAAATGAAAATAATTTACACCCCCTAGTTAAATAGAATGACAGGTGTAACAGGTGATACAAAATCATTAATAATAATCAATGTATATAAAAACAAACAAGAAAATAACTATCCGTTACCTTAGAGGCATAGGTTCTTGGAAATTTTTAGATTTTTCACCTGAGCGCATAAAGTAAGTAATAGTTATTAGAGCTCTACAAAATATACATAACATTATTATTGATTAATCATTGAAAAAAACTGATAATATTCGATTAATTGTGATTTTGAATATCTGAAAATAATTTTGTCATAACTTTCTTGCGAAAAATATTTTACAAGGTATTTGTTATTTAGAAATTGCTGACTGTTATTTGATATTTCTAAATTTATTCTTTACCAATATCTTAGAAATACCTACTTATATTTTTTTTTTACAAAAATAATGTTAGTTTATTGATTCTAGAATTTAATTTAGACTAAAATGAAATTCTTAGAAATTACAAACAGAAGTTGAAAAGGATTAGTCAAAGAAGTAATAATTTAAAATGCATTTAAAAGGCAATGTGACTTATACTGTTTTTAATCGTTACTAATCTGTTATTTTCAAATAATAGTAGGAGTTATAAATCTGTTATAAAAAATAACAGTTTGATTTATCATTAATATAGATGGTTTTACTTGGCTATTTTGTTAGATGCAAGCATAGTTCTGTGTCAAGCAACAGGTGTTTCAGTAACGTTTATTTTTGTGGGGGTCCTCGATCTTTACAACGCCGTCCCTCACTCGGCTCGTGGTTAACACATGCTAAAGAGATCTTGGAAGACAGATAAAAAATGTTTAAATTACAATGCTTTCATGACTTATTTCTTGTTGCTCTAACAGTCTATAGGTATTTTGACTTTTTTAGAAATACAGTTACCATATTTATTATTAATGATTATTAGGGTAATATTTGAAAAATGTAGGTATTGAAAGTGAGCAGAGGCGCAACATTAAGAAATGCGGTGAATTATAATATTCTTTAAAATAAAATCAGTACATGGAAATTAGGGCCTTGAGAATAGCTAAGTGCGTGTAATAAACAGTAGAACGCGTTTCCAGAATTGTCTCGGGTTAAGATAAAGTTTCCATCGACACCGAAAATAAGTTGAGCATAGGGTGTCTTTTTAAAAACCGAATGATTCGGTGGCCAAACATTTGCGACCACACAACTAAGCAACTTTTGTCCTAAACTTTATTCTCGAAAACCACTCAAGACCGTTTTGAGGCGGATGAATGAACAGAATTGTAAAACGATTTTTGAATCTGGAGGGTCGGGGAGGATTTGGATGAAAGCATTTTTCGGACAAAATTTGTTTATTTTTTGACGAGGAATCGGAACCTGCAAGAAAAAAACGGGGTCCTTGTTTGAAAAAAATAAAGGTGACCTGAACGCCAATCAATCCCCCCCCTGAACTGAAAATCTCTCAAGGGGGTAAAAATTCATAGGATGCAATTTGAAGAAATAAGAAAGGTGTTCGGTTTTTAAAAAGTCGCCCTGTATACGTTTATAAATAAATTAGGTACATACTTTGAATCTCACTGACAATAAGAACTCTTATCTATATTCGATATTTCTTAAATACATTGGATATTTAATTTGTTGTCAGTAAGTTATTCTAAATTTATATATGACAAACTTAAATTATAATTCTCATATAGATATAAACATTCTGAACAACTTTAACAAAGCACTAACCAGGAGGTAAAAAATAATTTCCGATTCACAATCCCACCCCCCCAAAGTTTTTTCTGGCTGCGGCTGCACGTTTGCACTCTTTAGGCTACACCTATGCGTATTTCTCCTGATATGTGTTCAGACTTCCTATGTTGTCCATCGTGACTGCCTACACTACAGTCAAAGCCCTCTAAGTGCACAGCTCGGAACCGAGCCCATCCTTTAAGTGCACACTTCCCCTACGATCTTTTTCATCCCCACTCTTCTAACTCCTATAGCTATCTTTATTCAATCAGATGCTATAAACAATATCTCTAAAACTCTGTGAATATGATGGAAATGGAAAGTTTGAAAATAGCGCGCTTACGGTCGCACGTGATTGGTCGCAGATTATTCGAAGTGGGGGCTGGGGAACGTGCACTTAGAGGGCGAGTTCGTGTGCAGTAAGAGAGCGTGTGCATTTAGAGAGCGTGCACTTAGAGGGCTTTGACTGTAATTCCATTCGAGAAGCAGTTACAGTTGTGGTGTGGGGGGTTCATGAGTGACTCTGACGACGATTGTTTGTATTGGTTTCTGCTAGAGAAGGACGTCCTCCTTAATAAGAGACGTATAAAAGACATGTTTGATGAAAAGGAGACTTTTAAAAAACTCGTCGATCTATACGTAGTTACCCGAATAAATTCAAGAACTACCACCGTATGACTTATTCCTTTACAATATCAATCTACAACTCTGTGTCATTATATGTGCCGTCGGAATAAGATATCGGACTGGAAACTAACGCGTTTGATCGGCCAACCAGTCCGTTCGTTAACGACCGTCATTATTTATTGTCGAATTAGACTTCTGTCCGATGTCAACCGACATCGGATCAGGAGAAATATGGACCCAATGTAGGTGTAGCCTAAGAAAGTCAAACCATGCTCACTCTCTTCGTATATACATTAAAATGTTCAATTCACAGAGCGCGGGTAAAATATATTGAGATTCGACATAAAACGATACAACATCTGCGGTAACAACAATTTGAACAAAAAAATATTACATTCTACACGCTATTAGTACTATTATATAAATGAAAAATGGCGGATTCGACATTACATTTGGTTTAAACGCCACCCGTCAAATCCCAATACGTGTAAGTACAATATTTCTATATCTGTGGACTGTGACGATGCAGTCAATGCTCAGGCTGAAGAGATTACGTGCACTCAATTGGAGTGTGTGAGCGGAGCGTGCCCTACAGGGGTGAATACGTTCATTCACATATCAATGTTTTGTCGGAATCAAGCTGATGCAGTCAAGGAAACAAAAAATATGAACGTAATTTGCGAGTGTTAAATAAATTCTTAATAAGTATATATTCACAGTAGTGGCATTTTGTGAGTTCCACGGTTGGTAAAGTGCTAAGGGCACAAGCAGAAATTTTGTTAAGACTCAAATTGCGTACGACGTCGTTGATCAAATTCATGGTTGATATTTCATTGACATGAATGTGTTCAACAATTTGACCATCTCCAAATCCAATCACTGACCGTGCTGAATTCATGATTGTCACAGCATCGGACGTTACAAGTGCATGTTTTAAGTTCGCCTGACAAAGCTCATCATTGTAGTGTGAATTACATTGTATAATACACTTCATACGTACTGCGTTTTCTTTGTTGTACTTTACTAGATTTAATTACAATATTTCTTTATTATTTTTATTATATGTTTCGCCTCGGACATCGTGTGTCACGCAGTGCAGGAATTTCAACTTTCTGGTCGTGTGGTGTATACTATTTTTCTTTATACCCGGTCGAAAGTACGTACTTTCGTATCAGTATGCACGAGAAAATTGTTTCGAACCGCTGTTACGATGGCGTGCGAGTAATTTCAGTAGTGCATAAATGTTAGGCTTTCTGCCTTAAAATCGAGACCGAAAGTACGTACTTTCGACTGGGTATAAGAAAACATATTTTTTATGGGAAACGATCTGAATGAAAGGTGAAGGTGCACTTCACCTACTTCACCTGAATAGCCGCCACTGATTCACAGTAGCTTCAAATTACACTGACAGTTTTCTCGTCTTCTTCCACGCATCCATAATGCGTATCTATATTATAAATATAAACTAAAAACACCCCCAATCGACAGAAGGACTGTCATTAGATTACACTTCGAAAACCACTATGTTTCGTCACGCTAAATTAATATTCCTTAGCGCGTGCCGCATTCATTATACGGTCTTTTAGAACTTAGTGAACTTAATATCTATGTGCATAAATTAATTATTTACTATGTATTGTATGTCTTATGTGTTTGCGGTCAAGAGGTAAAAACGCTTATGTCGAATTTTCGAAAATTTTAGCATATTTAACAATAATAAAAATAATTCATCTATATTGTAAACAATACTATCCATCCTTTCAAATTTCTGTTACCCGGGCGCCAGACACAGACAAATATTTGAACAAAGACTTTGCTCACACATTTGAACACATGTTTGCTGCACCGGTCAGACATGCTTAGCAGACACTTTTAGCAAACTTGTCTGCAAAGTATTCAAATAGATAACAAACAAGATGGACGACGATTTTGTGGACGCGCTATACCTGTATTATTTAAGTATATGTAATTATTTATTTCATGTGCAAAAAAAAAAAAAAACTAAAATGTCTATTTTTATGATTTTTACTTCTTGGGTTCCATATACATAGTTCTTCTTCAAGTAACTCAATAAATTCAAAGACACTTTCGTTGCTCCAGTCCATCTTGCGACTGAACAAAGCGACCGTTCTACTCATGTCAGTGATTTACGAGTAACTGAACTTTGCGTAAGTGTAGCAGGCTACGCACACATTTGAACTTTGAACGCTTTGATGCGCGTTGGAAAAACCGATACCGAATGGCAAAGTGCAAATGTGTGATCAAACTTTAAACAAATCCCCAAATACCCCTGCCTCACAAGTGTTAAAACAAGTGTTCAAATATTGTTGCTGTGTCTGGCGCACAGCACCAATATTTGAACACTTGTTTTAACTAGGGATGGGGATTATAAATCGATTATTTGAAATAATCACAAAAAGAATATTTTTCCCGATTTTATAGAAGAAAAAAAGTTTTATTGTTCTTTACTATAAAACTATAAAACTTTTTTTCTTCTATACAATCGGGAAAAATATTCTTTTTTGGACCGATTATCCGATTTTAGGGTAATAAAATAATCGGTTTTCCCCACAATCGGTTTTCCGAAATAATCGAAATCGATTGGCAGGAAAATAATCGATTATTTCGAATAATCGATTTAAAATCCCCATCCCTAGTTAAAACAAGTGTTCAAATAAGTGTTCAAATATTGTTGCTATGTCTGGCGCCCGGATTAGAATGAGTCGATGACATACAACGGATGTTACACAATGCTCTGTAGCAGCGATTCCCAACCGTTGGGTCACAACCCACTAGAGAGTCGCGAAGGGTTACAGGTGGATCGCGACTCGATTCTAAAACTGTCAGAAACCATCAAATAAACCATCAGAAAAGATAAGATAAATCGAAACAAATCGAATTGTATTTTGATTGATTTCTTGGTTCTTGATTTTTGGAATCTGGGGCAGACAACAGAACTACTACATCCCTTTCAGATGACTCACACAGGTGACTCCACCATGGACCGATGGACCGTGGAGATATTGCGATAAGGAAAGGTGGGTCGCCAGCTGAAAAAGGTTAGGAACAAGGCCCTCTTTTCCACTGGACACTTTGGACACGTGCCCAGGGCCCCGCGATTGATGAGGCTCCCTAGTTCCAGATCAACATCCGATAACCGATACTTCCGACAAATATAACGATATATTTTTTAATAATCTATTTGCTAATTATTGATTTGCTTAGTGATTACGCTCTTTTTTTAAGAAAAAATAGTCCTCTTTATCCGAAATCCGCATTATCCGAAAGTGCCCAGGGCCAGGGTTAAAGATGGCTCTGGTTGAGAGCCACTGCTCTATAGTGTTGTCGTCAAGATGAGATTTTTCTATTGACCGAGTCATTTTTTTCTCTTCATTTTCCAGTCCTTATTGGAATTATTTTTTAATTGTAAACTGCTGGAGGACTCGGTGAAATCACGGAAATTTGCCGCAGAGGAGTCACAAAGCTCCTCCTTGACCAAGGTTATTAGATACAGAGGTTACCTTGTTCCGTTAGATAGTAGGGAGGGAGACGTCATCCAGTAGACTGTCAATTAATATTGCGTGTTGATGGAAATATTGAACGATCTTCCAGCTCACGTCATTCATTAACGAGGTGACCGGTGTATTTACCGGCAGTGATTCTTGGCTACCTGTCAATATTTTTGAGGTTATATGTAGACTGTAGCTGTCATCGTATTCGAATCTTATGCCTCAGCCACACACTCGACGAGTGGCATGGGAAGTAGCGAGGAAAAGAGGCAGAGATGTTGTGTGGCCGCGTTACTCGTCATGCCGCACGTCATGCTCCTCGTCATGCCCAGTGCTCCCTCGATTGTCGGTTTTTTGTGCGCGAGTCAAAGGACCGGCAATAAGAGCGCGAGTAAGCCGGCCACATACTCCCGCGCCACTCAGTACGCATCAAGCGGTCTAAGTGTAAAGGCATAGTGCGCACGCTGCCACAGTATCGACCTCCATTGCCGAAAGGCGAAAGCCGAGTGCGGAGCGTCGCGAGTACAGCAGTGTTTGGCCGCTTAGGGCAACATCGCGACAGCGCGATGAGCAGTGCGAGGAGCATAGTCTGGCAGTAGGGTTACGCATCTCTTGAGAGCATTGGAATTCACTTGTTTTCTTTATCTTCAAATTGTTTTGTGTAGCTCTCTTTTTCTACTTACGTTATAAATGCAGAATTATGTATTCCTGAATATAATTACTGTTTGCGGGACAGCGTTGATACATTTTTGCTGTCGTGACTCAAAGTGATTGCTTTTACTCATCTTACAAATTCAAATGCAGAACGAGAACACTGTTTGGCGGATGGCGTTCTTTGATTCACCTACAATTATTCCGAGTTTTAAATAAGAATCAGAATATTTATCTACTTTTATTTTTAAGAATAGACCTCGCTGTATTTTTGTCTATTCACCAAAATAGAGAACTGAATTATTAAATGAACTAATAACTTCATTCGCCATTATTTTTTTCTATAAGATTGCCATACGCGGTTTTATCATTTGGCCACAGAAATACTTACAGCTCAAGTCTTTTCCTAGTTATTAAGTCTACATAATAAAATGCTTGCAACTCGATAATAATATGGTCTGCATGTTTTATTTATATGACGTAACTGCAGGGTTATGGCCTATGGGTTCCTTCGTGGACCAACCCCCGTCCGCTACTCATTTTTCTTGCTTTGTAAACCGCTTTTTTTTTAGCAAAAATAAACAATAAACATTTAAAATACAACAGAATGCAGTTCAGTAATTAAACTTGATTTTTGCTTATAATAATTCTATTGAAACTAAGCTAATTCATTTCCTGAAGTCATTTTTAAAAATACATTACGTTTCGTATGTTTAGAGTTTGTATTGCATTTTATTTTTTTTCTGCGCCACTGTGAAACTATTATTGTAAACTCATACTTAAATACAATAGTACAAACCATAATGCTTTTAGCTGTCAAGCGTCTATAATCTACAATCTATCTCATATTCAGCTAATTAGAAACACTGTTTACAAATATCTTTTGACCTTCGGGAATAATAATATAAATACTTAAAATACAATTTGGGCATTTGAACGTCGGTGCATCTCAATTAGACAGGTGGATTGTGATAATGTAACTTAAAATATGTCCATCAAAATATAAAGTCGGTGGCTAATATATTTTACGTTCTTGTAACCTGTTTAACGTGTAGGCTTATAAATTGATTGCTCTAAAAAAATGGAATTAGAATTATAAAGGAAGTTAACATTTTTAATAAATAAAATTATTAATAATTTGACGCATGTCGGATGGTAATGCCTTTGCAATTAATTTTAGTCTATAAACTAATTACATTAAGAACCATAACCAAGTTCCGGTTGGGTTCTGAAAAATAAAAAAAATCTCATGTCGCATTTTACTAAATTATTTCTATTGAGTTCTGACACATATGAGTTCACCTATGATGTAATCAAATTAAAGCAAATTTAAAAAAATCCTATGGAAACCATGGAGCGGAATTTCATTGCAATTTGAGGTTTCCATGGTCAGATTCAATTTTTAAGCGAGAAACGATTTTCCATTGGAAGCCGCGTCTGTTGATACATTTCTGCCGATATTTCGTAAACATTGAAGCGTGTATCATGAGGGCTTAGAAGATTTCCAATACATCTTTCATTGGAATATTTGCGAATCGTCGGTAGACATGTCTTAACAGGCATGACTTCGATCCGAAAACCATTTTTCATTCATTACTTGTTTGGGATTCTCGGTTTAGAATTTTAGGTTACAAAACGTAAAAAATATATATGTCGTAGGATAATTAAAAAAATTGGATTTTCGCGAAAATCCTAGAATGTTTGCAAAAAACCGGATTCCAATTACCCGGTTGTTTGCAATCATCCTAGGATTTTCACGAAGATCCGAATCGCTGACGAAATGCTTTGCTAATGCCATGTTATTAAATTTCTTATGAATTTTTAAAGTAAAACTTTTTTTGGCACGGTGGCGTAAAATTTATTCTCTAAATTGAAAATGTAACGAACGTGTCGCTTAACTTAGTGCCGAGGTAAAATATTTCCTCGTTACCTTAAGGTCGTGCGTTCTTTCCCGGCGGTCGTGACATTACTTTTTTTATAATTATACTAGTTTTACATCTGTAATGTGTAGTGTAAAATACAACGTCTCTTTTTTTCTTAATTAGAGACGAACGAACATGTGTAGGTATATTCTTGTTGATGTGGGTAACAAGAAAACCGTTGAAAGTAATTGTTAATTTCCTTGTTAATTGAACAAATCGTATTTTGTCGGGGGCGTTGGAATTGGATATTGTGTAACATATGTGCACTCTAGCTGCATTTACAATCGTAGACAGAGAGAAAGTTATTTTTATTATCTGTTTGATTTCCTATAATAATGACTGATTTTAACGCATAATATGCCAAGCAGGTAGTTGCACCCTACAGTCGTCGAATTTTAGTCTGGCAGGTGGCAGGTGGTTAATTTAACTGTTTTGTTTTTAGTTTTTAAGCGCGCGTACCTTTTTGACGCCTAAACAGACTGTTCACGAGAATAATTTTCGATTTAAATGTGCATTCAACATTATACCAACATTATTGGCCAGTGCTATAATGTTCTATATAAAAAAATAAAATTTCGTGTCAAACAAAAAATAAAATAAAATAATAATAATTAGCTTAGCCAGAATTCATTTTTATGATCAGATCATAACATCAGCAAAGAAGCGATTAAAATAAAAATAAAATAATGATTTTCCCATAACAACCATAACTCTTTGTTGTGAAGGTTCCTGTCTAGCATTACTTAAGATAAAGATTCGCTCTCGCATAATGTTAAAAAACAATTACAAATATGCTTTAAATATGAGAAACAGCGACGGTTTGGAATTGGGATATGTCGGTGTCGAGTAATTGATAACTTATTCCGCCACGATAATGGAAACATTCAGGTTTGAATCCCGACGGCGACAGTGTTTTGAAATTTTTTTTTCTAATATAGCAATGTAACAATACAAATTTTTTAATATTTTATTTGCTTTATTTGTTAACTAATAGACCAGGGTAGATAGCTTTGAAAATGGTAAAAAGTGAAAGAAAATTATAGTAAGATGAAACCCATTGGAAAAGGTAGAGAATATAACAAAAATGAAAGGAATAATAAATTACGGTCGATCTGAGGTCGGGAAGGGGTAGGGGGTGAGTTTTTAAGGGTAAAAAACGGTTTATCTTGATTTCCGGCAAAACTACAAGTCCTATGAAAAAAAGTTAAATCGCAAAGTTGTAGGTAATAAAAATATCTACAACTTTTTTTTACACTTTTTTATCTTTTGCAAAAAAAATTATTTTTTCACGAAATTTGGTGAAAACTTACCTTTTTATGTCCCAAATACACAGTAATTTTTTTGATTTAAAATATTCACTTTTTCACCTTATTTTGACTTAATTTCGAAAAAGCACCCCAATTTTCAATCGAAAATTCTCATGTCATAATATCCGCTTTTTTAAAAAAATCGGTGGGCTTTTTGTTCCTTGAAATCTCTACTTTCTGATGGTATGAAAAAAAATATACATTGCTACGGTAAATGTTCTCAGAAAATACAAATAAGTTATCTTAAAATAGCAATAAATTGGGGTGCTTTTTCGATATTAAGTCAAAATAAGGTGAAAAAATGAATATTTTAAATCAAAAAAATTACTGTGTGTTTGGGACATAAAAAGGTAAGTTTTCACCAAATTTCGTGAAAAAATAAGTTTTTTTGCAAAAGATAAAAATAAAAAACCAAAAACTTGGTTATTTAAATTTTTCACATAAATTTTCAGGTTATGTGAAAAAAGTGTAAAAACAAAAGTTGTAGATATTTTTATTACCTACAACTTTGCGATTTAACTTTTTTCATAGGACTCGTAGTTTTGCCGGAAATCAAGATAAACCGTTTTTTACCCTTAAAAACTCACCCCCCACCCCTTCCTGGCCTCAGATCGACCGTAATTTATTTTTCCTTTCATTTTTGTTATATTCTCTACCTTTTCCAATGGGTTTCATTCTACTATAATTTTTTTTTGTCTCAAAAATTATCGACCCTGGTCTATAACGAGTTTTTCAATGTTATTTTTTCCCAAATTGAGTAAACTAAATTATATTATTTAATGCCGGGATGTATTATATAAATTTCGCCCCTTGTAATTGTTGAATTAGTTGCATACTCTCACTGTTTTTTTTTTTTTTGGATTGTATACTTTTAAAAATGAGACTTGCGCTAAATTGTGGGGAAGAGGAGCAACACCCAACTTAACAACTAGTTATTAATAAAATTAATTACAGTTCTGTTCTCATCGATATGCACAAACAAGTGCACTGTTTATAAGTATAAGGAAAGATTAACGGCTGTAGAATGTCAACTTCCTGTAGTAATGAATACAGCTACAGGTTTGTGTGTGTTTGTTACTTGTCACGTATCGTTGCATTAATTCGCGTGAGCGAAACAATGCTTCATTCTCTAAGCTTTTGTGTGCTTATCTTTCTTTTCTATAGACTATGACTGACTTCTCTTCGTTTAGATTAAGACAAATTTACTGATGTCACTTTTGATAATTTTGACTTGCTTTGTATATTATATAGTTTTTGTTAGAATCGTTATTTTTTCCTGTGGGAAATTCATTTCACCCTTGGCTATTACTATTGTTTAAATACACGTATTGTATTTTTATACTAGCATTTACACGCGGCTTCGTTCGCGTTAATGTCGCTTTTTAAAAGAAACATGATGGTATTTTAGTTTCGGTATTTTTGGAATTATAGAGATAAAAGTCCCGATTTTCTGTGAAAGTTGTATGTTTATAATGAAACTAGCCACTACTCGCGGCTCCGTATGCGATTTAGATGAAACGCGGCAGCGACAAAAGTAGTGGAACCTTCGGGACCACCGTACTATATAGTGTTCTGCCTCCCGACAGCGACAACAGTAGTCGAGCAAACAAACATGAACTTAATAAGAATAAGATTTTTTGAGTTAAAAACTTTCACAGACCCACGCAAGGCGACTCACAAAAGTTTCATCGTATTTGGATGAATGGTATAAGAACATATAAGAGACGAACCGAATAAGCAAACAAGCAATCATTCATTTTTATATATAAGAATGTAAATAATTACACTTATTTCTTTTATTTCTAAGATATTTTTTCAAATATCTTCACTCCGTATAATTCCAACGTTAGATAGAAATTGACTATGCAAATTTCTTTTTTATTGTAATTTTGTAATTATGTAACACCAGTTAAATACAGTGTTTAATTTTGTTTCAGAAATAAACCAGCATGTTAAAGTGGGCGGTCATAAGCAAGCGAGCGTCAACGGCGTTAGATGGCGCGAACAGTGCTGTCACCACTGCAAACGAAACAAATACGCTCTCAAACAACCAAAAACCGAACGATGAAAATGCGCCGGGCGGTGTTAGTACACAACAACAGGAAACTTGTTTAGGACAAACTAAAAATGACATGTGTCGGCGTCATAGTATCGGTAAAGAAATTAGTAGTTCAACGAAGGAACGTCATAAAAAAAGACGTCATAGTCACGGAAATGTTAAGAAAATGAAATCTTTAATTACAACAGATAAGGAAAATGATTATCAATGTACACCGCGGCCACTAATTAAAGATTCGGGGTCGTATTTTAGATTTGATACTATAGCGCTTAGGGATGTTAGCAATATAACTCCTACCAGTACCCCACCGAATAGGAAATTATGTACCTACGAAAGGTGTCGAAGTCAGCCTCACGAAAAAAAGAAAACTTTCTGTACGAAAAACGATTATGATAAATTTAATTTAACGCCACCGTCTACGAGGCCCTTAGTCAAAAAAAGATTCCTGATTAACGATCACGACGATATTGAAAATCGTGTTCCAGTCATCAAAAAGCCTAGGCCTTTTGATTTATATTTTGATAAAACAAACGAATGTCAGAAACCGAATCAAATTGAACATTCAAATAGAATAGCATCGAAAAAGAGCTGTAATAAAGTACACGTTTTGAAAAACACATTACCTTTGAGTCAGAATAGTAGCGAGAATTGTCATGAAAAAATATCGTTTAATATTCCGCGCCAAAGTTCACCTGAAATAGAACAAACTTTGAGAGAGAATAGGAGTCAAAAAACGTTTTCAAAGTGTGACTTTCCAGAAACAAACGCATGCTGTGAAAAATATCAACTGCAAAACAAAATTGTATATTCAGACGATAAAATTTGTCTTGAAGGGCCTTTAGCAAATAGTAAAAAACAAAATACAACTCACACGTCAGTTCTACCAACGTTTCAGATTGAATATTCACCGTGTCCAATGAGATCAACTCAAAGCGTTCTAGGGATGAGGCATACCAACCTTTCAAATATACCGCCTTATAAAAGCGTAGGAACACTACCAAATTTAAATTATTCTCATAACTTTAAGAATCTAGAAAATAAAAAAACTAAAATAGATCACGTCAATGACTTTTTGCATCAGATTTCTTTTACAACGTCCCCAGAGGATATAGGAATGCAATTTACTGGTTTTAAGCGGAAATATAACCCAACACCGGATATTATAAAAAGTTTACCGAAAGAAAATCATCTTTCTGTTGATGACTGTGGAAAAACCCCGTCGGGTGTTTCAGAGAGAATGAAAACAAATATACTGACAGAAATCAAAATGTCAGTTTCTCCATTGACAAATCGCTTAGCTGATTTAAAATTTAGTAAAATTTATAACAAAACACGAGACTGTAAGTTAAAACAGGTCACAGATGATGACTCGGATTTTGATAATTTATCATTAGATAAAATGGTTGAAGCTATCTTGGAAACAACTGAAGAACCAGATAATGCTTACTTCGATGTTACAAGTACACCCAGGCATAAAGAGAATGATAATCAGTGTATGGTACATAATTGCTGCTCTACTCCGCGTAATAATATCCATCCTATAATAAAGCATTTGCAAGAACGAGAAAATGATTTGAATCACACAAAAGAGGATAATTTTGTTAATTTAGAACAAGAAAAGAGAATGTTAGAAAATTGCGAATGTGTAGTAAATTGTCATAATTTAGTTAAATTGAACCAAAATAATTGTAATGATGTGATCACAAACTTTAACGAGCGAGAAGTAAAAACTCCGGAAACGAAATTAAGTAATAACGAGACCCTTGACTTTAATTTTGAAAACTGTTATATTTCATCTGAATTAAAGAGAAATAGTCGAAAAAGGACATCAGATAAAATTGTAAATAGTAATGAATCGACTAATTTGAGTATCGAAAGTTTAGAGCCTGGTGTTCATTTAAAAAGACAAAAATGTGTCCGAAGAAAAAAAAATACGTTAGAGGATAATAAAATAGAAAATTTTGGTTTAACACTAGAAAATGGAATTCCAAGTCCGAACTCAGCTTTGAAAGACTTCAATCGAAATAATTCAGGCACAAAAAGTGACAATAATAATTTGATAGTAATCCATCAAAGTGAAGATAAATTTAAAATCAAACGATGTGGTGTAATTTTTCCAAACGATATTCCATTAACTCCAAAAAGATCTATTAATATCGATGAACTATTAGAAAATCTAGAAGAAACACCTCTCCATTTTTTGCCAGGTTATCGGCAATCCGCAAATAAAATTCATTTCGGTTTGACATTGAAAAATGGCATTCCAAGTCCGAGAACGCCGATTATGGAACGCGACATTTTGGATATTAGTAAAAATGGCGACATGTCATCTGATATAAATAATAGTAATACATTTGGCTTAACTTTAATAAATGATAACACCTCTCCGTACCGTTCTTTGAGAGAAGTTGCAAATAAAAGCTCTGTAAAAAGGGTGCTTTTTGGAGCGAACAGTCCAGAAACTCCATATAGTGAGCCATGGACGCCGATCTGGGATGAGGATTCAAGGCAAATGAAGGCATGTAGTTCATTATTGAACATTTCCAGTGATGCGAAAGGTTTCTTGGAAATGACCATCACGCCGAAAACTAAACTGTCACGCGACAGTTTAGTTTTGAAAGGAACCATTGACTTAAATATCAGATATAATGATGGAAAATTACTAGTTCATGGTAAATATAATCTTTTATTTAATATTTCATATGCTCTCAAAGTGAATATATTGGACGACTCCGTATCAAATTAAATATTAATTTACTATTTTCAGTTTAGTGTTCAAACATTTGTTTTTATTTTTTATGATCTTTTTTTGCCCTTAAAAAGAATTTTAATATGTTTCTCAAAGAGAATTAAAAATAATGTATTATTTTTTGTTGCAGTAATTCGGTGCAAAGACCTCTACAGACTGGGAAATAAAAGCATCAATGCGTATGTCAAGGTAAGAGTCGGCATATTTTAAGCACTAATTATACCAAAATTCTTTTTTTGCTATTTTCCATTATTACCATTATAGTTTTAATTACCTAAATATTAACTTATTCATGACATCCAACAGCTACTGATAGAAACACGAATATTATAGCGGCTTCGATAGGTTTTGTATCAAATATATATGCAAAATTGACGTTCCCGCAACCGAAGTCACGGAAAAAATCTAGTTGTTTACCGTACGCGGAGTTAAGTGATAACACGCGTGAAATTTTTAACCACCTGCTTTTGTTTCGAATTTTTGGCGAGACATGAGAAACTATTTTGACCGACGTAATATTAATCCTTATCAAATTAATTTGCAATCTATAAATCCGGGCGAAGCTGAACCGGACCGCTACTTGTATATAATTTATGTGAAAAAAGGAGTCAGACCTCATTTTGATAACATCGACTTCAGTCGGTAGAAGTTTAGAACTTCTGCCAACTCTAGTATTTATATAACCTAAATATATTCACATTTACAAAAATCTTGTAATTTTTAACCACGATCTCTGGGACTAATTGTATAGTTATTGCAACGTGTATTTACATAATCTAAAGTGGTTTTGTGGCCTTATCAGATTATAAATACGGAAGTGGGAGTTTACGTTGATTACTTGTATTGTAGCTGTAATAATCGGTATTACTTCCGAAATAAGTTGTTCGCCTTGCGTGCATCGCTCACTGATAGACGCAGGCATTAATTTAATAGCAAAAAATGCGCTGACATAAGAAATGTTTTCTCATAAAATTAAATTTTAATTCCATTAATAAAAAGCGTGACCTACAGACACAGACAAAACGAGTGTTACGCTCTTTAGCTAACGCTGTTCGCACCTTTATTTATAGTTATTTATAAAGTTAACATTTTTAACTTTCCAGTACGTTGGGAAGTTATTGCAATGGGTCCGAAAATAAAGAAACAAAATTTAAAAAATAGTTTTCAATTTGCTGTAAATTTTAATTTTGTTATGTTCTTTAGGCGGCCATCCAATCCACTTACCCTCAAGAACTCGTTCACACTAGCTAGATGCAGGAACGATTTTTTATCGGGTGCCCTTGTGTCTTATTAGTTTGTATGACGTAGTTCACATTTATCCGATACGATTAAAATTCGTCTGCGGCACGTTTTTCCGGGTGGTTTGTCACCGCCTGCTGTCCGGTAAAAAAACGCATCGGAAGTCGGTTGCGTATAGTTTCTTAGTTCATACTTGCCGGGCAGACATGCACATATGTTGCTTTTATTATAAATGTGCTATAGTCACAAGGAAGCTCGCACGCAGAAAGGTTGTTTACCAAATCACGCACGATCGCCTGTTTCAGAAATGAACTTGAGTCAACGAACGGACCAGAATTTTATCGTATAGTGTGAACAGGAGGCGCTCGGTAGTCAATAAAAAATCGTTTCCCGACTAGTGTAAACAAACCTAAAACTGACACTGTATAATAATCTGAACTATTATTGTAAAATGACACTCCAATGCGTGAATGATATTGCCCTCGTTAAAGCATACTAATTGTTTCAGGTGGCTCTGATATCCGGATCTGGAGATGATAGTGTCTGCAAAGAAAAATCGTCCGGTGGCTTTCAACGAACGTCGGTTCATAAGGACTCGGCTAATCCTCACTTCGATCAGATGTTTACGTTCGACGTATCCAAAGCCGATTTGAACAAACGTGTTCATTTAGCAGTTTGGCATCGTGACAAAGAATGCAGGTAGGGCATTTTATTGATCAATAATATTCGAATCAAACTAAAATAAAGCCGAGTCACAGTACAGTACCCTGCCGACAAAGTAACAGTAGATTGTATATCTAGCATCGTCGACCCTGAAGATGAAAATACATTTTACGAAATATTAGTCACAAGCGAAACAACGGTAAAGCCTTCTTTTAAATTGTTTCTCAGCTCAACTTTCCCTCCACGTTTGATGTTTGGATTAATTTTATTATATGCATTTTTCTATAACTCGAATTTAAAGGTATAAATATTTTTCTTTAGTACAAAAACAATTTTATGTTGTTTTTTTTTGGGGGGGGGGGGCAAAATAAAAATGTATTCAGTTAATACATTCCCTAACACTAGACAATTTCTCTGTTTCAATATTTAGCATTCATTTTGTCAATCCAACTTCTACACAAATATAAATGTAGATTACAGTATCCATGTAATGCACTACCCGCAAACAAGTATTGTCATTTATCATAAAATTTGAAAGCTTGAACAGATGCAATCAGTTGTTAATAACAACGGAAAAAACTGAGTTACCATTATGTTTGATTATTTTTTAAGACGTCAACCATATATTTAATATTCCTAAAAACTTGTTACCGACCAGCAAATCCATAAAAATTAAAAGCTCTAACTTTACGGCACTATTAAAGAGTAAAACTACATCAAATTGAATACTGTAAGTGGTGTTTCCACGCTGTCGGATCAGGTTCTAGCAGGGTTATCTAGGCAAGTGATTGAAATCACTATTTGTACTACTTTTTTGCTGAAAGTTTCATCCTTTATAAAACCGGAACTATTTTTTACGGTCGTCATTTGGACTATTACAGTTGTGTCCTACTTTTAAGTATATACTCGTAGTGTGGTATCGAATTTACCTGTTCTATATAGATACAAATGTTCTGTTTTAACAATTTCTCCTGCAAGCATAGTATCTAGTTCTCGTCATTATATATTTATATTGTACAGTGATATGTTTTCTCTGCAACATAAAATTGTTCTCTCGAGAATAACATTTTATTCTCGTGAGATCACACATTTGATGGCTTAACCCATTCATACACTACAGTTTTCATTAATGAAAACGATTTCCCAAACTTGTAACTACGTAGTAATAAATTACACAAGCGCTTTTAACGCAATTAGAATTACGTAAAACCCAGGTTCTAGTGCAAAGCACTATTGACAAAATAGTGTATTTGCTGGTACATGCGTTTAGGTATTTAAATGTACCGTTTTGCAAGCCTACATTTGTTTCTGTACAACATAAAAAAATGTTTGATAATATTGACTCTACCAACAGTAATAGAATATTAACAAAATAAAATTACTTGCAATACTGTTCATATTTTTATTTATATAAAAAACTGTTGGTCGAAACGTCTTTTATATAAATAAAAATATGAATAGTATTGCAAGTAATTTTATTTTGTTAATGTTAAAAAAATGTTCATTACAATGATATCATATTTTGTCAATTCGACATTTACACCAAATTATATACTTGCTTCAGTAATTGACAATTTGCAAACTAGTGTTTGCGAAAATTTTGTACATTTGTCAGCTGTTTGGTCTGTTTTGTTAAATTTCTAGGGATTAATCTTTAATAAACAGTTCTGAGAATTTTTCTGGTATTTTTGAGAATTAAAAAAAACTGAAAAATATTTTTTATCATCAGAGTTCAGGCGTTTTATATAAGTTTTTAATTATTAGTCTATATTTAAATTTAGATCTGTTTTGAAAGCTAATTAAATTAATAATAAAAAGCGATTTTATAGTAGGTAAACCTCCTATGTAGAATGTAGGATTTATAGTATGTCATTTAAAATTTTAAAATTCATTATTCAAAACAGAACTAGCTAAGTGATCAAAAAACGAGAAAAAATATGTTACAAGGTTCAAATTACGTCCGGCATCAATTTTATTAAGACATGGAGCATTTAGGAAACAAACACGCTATCACACCATCGGAAATTCAACAAGATTAATTATTGCTTTTGTCGTTTGACAATGAATCTCTTGACAAGGCTCTTAGATTGAAAATACTGCACTTAAGCTCCATCATATATTTCGGCAACGGATTTGCCCCTTCGATAAATTCACAAAACGCGCCTAACGAAGTTTTACTTCAAGTGACAAAAATAATCTTTATATATTCTATCGCTTATCCTTCATTCCCCAATCATTTTTTTGCTAAATATATTTTCATTGTACAAGCGCGAAGTTTATCATCTATACGTATAAAAATGTATAGGTACAGATTACTAAACAAGCATATAATGATAAAAACTGAACATTCGCTATAGGAATCTTTAAAACTGTACAATTACAAAACTAAGTTATGATTTTATTTATTTGTATTAATTGAACTATTTTCTGTATAATTTTTTAAAAAAAAAAAGCTCTTGCAGTATGTGAACTTCATTACTCGTTGCTGTAGTTATATACAACACAGGGGAACCCCATTTTCGCAAAAACGTCACATTTCACCGAGTTGACCCTTCGGAAAATTCACAAAATGCGCTCAAAGAAGTTTTAATTAAAAAAATATTAGTGTTTTTAGTCCCTGAGCCGACCGTTGAATTTATGTATTTATGAATTAGCATTATTGAGGCAAAAAAAGTAGGGAGCCACAATTATTATAATTTTTATTCTGCCGGAAATCGAAAAATAGCGCTGTTAAGAGACTGCAGTATGATGAACTCTGGCACCCGTTAATAACGTTATTTTGTTGTCTTTATGTATGTATAAGACGCCAGTTCAAAAAATGACCGAAAGCGATATAAATATCCAACAGAAACGTCATGATCCTACAGAAAAAAAAAATAAAAAAATAGTCGTAGGTCCCAATTTGTCTGTCCCAATGCAAACTCATACAAAGTTATCTTTCCATCTTTTTGAATTTATTTTTTGTCATCTGAGAAATTTCGTCTGTATTGAAATTGTCAACCTTCAGGTCCCGTTAACTGCAGTCGACGGTCAACAGCGTTGTACGCCAATGAACAGCGTGCAGCGACTCATAGCTGTGCTCAACGCTGTGCTACGACCGTGCCGGTAGTTGCGATCGATTGGCTCGAAGCATGCGCTGATACCTACATGCACATACCCGTCGCCTCCACCATCGTAACTACCTACACCCGCCGTCATTCTAAGCAATAACAGATATTACGATTATTAACAATGATCCTTTAAGATAATGCGACACAACCAATACAGTGTACTTACTGTACTTATGTAGCCAATAACGTGAATCTTCGTTTGTGGTGCATTCATTTTTAACATTCCAACCCACTAGTGGGCAATGGTACTAGTTTAGGTCAATATTCACTTTTCAAAATTTTACAATATTTTTTCGTTTGAGGTCTCCTTAATCCAAAAAACATATTTTTGGAAAAACTCTGTGCGTCTGTTAGTCTGTGAGCACCATACAGGTCAAACGGATGAACGGATTGAAACCAAATTTTGGGAGGATGTTTGATAAGCAAGTACGAAGAACCGTATTGTTTTTGGGGAAAATCGGCGCATGCGTAGAAGAGATATATCCTATAATCTTATTTTTTGTATAATGATGATATACTTTTTATAACGGTTTAATATTCTATTAGTTTTTCCAAGAAAGTTTAGTAGAAAAAAATGTTTCCTAAGTTTCATAGTTTCGCAAATATTTTGAAAATAAAAAAAAAATCAGATGTTCTTTTGTTCCGAAGATCTGTCAAAAACAAATTAGTTAGGTAGCTGACAAGCATGCTTTAATTAATTTTTACGTTAAACCATATTACATAACCAGGGAAACAAATAGCAAACATCATATTTGTTACTTGCCGTTGCCCGCGTTACTGCGTGCGTTAACCGAAATTTTATTTTATTTGTTATAATATTTCAAATGTCAATATTTTTGAAGTTGAAATGGTCCTGTCGCCCAATTGGCTGGATTTTTTTAAATTATTTTAAGTAGAGATAATACAAGGTAAATGAAATTTAATAGATTCAAAACGTTACAGGAAAGGGGAAAATTCGTATCAATATCTATTTGAAAATTAAATTTAAATCATTTCCTATTACATCAAGCTTAAATTTTAATTTTTTATGCCGTATGCATGCATTTAATGGTACGTTAATTGTCAAGTACGTAATGGCCAATATTTTGACGAAGCGTGGCAAAATCATTGATAGGTAGTTAAATTTTGAGCAAGCTCAATGATAATTTATAGACCACGTTGAATTTTCATTATTATATGGAAATGATAGCACGACAGCGTTTATTTTACTTTCACATCAGTGCGAAATTACTAATTTTACTATCGCCATACAGGCATGAAAAGCAGCTATTTTATAGCGAGGGTGTGGAAGTGCTAAGTAGGTAGGTAATATTGCCCTGGATTTAAACAACTTTTTGAGCGCATGTCATATGAATATGCTCGCTATTCAAAGTTGTCTACCCACCTGCTCTGATTGTTTTTTGTTTTCATAAAGGAGCGTTTGACGTAAAATGTATGTACATGCGGCCAGTAGAAGGCTGAGACTTGTTTTTTTTTTAAATTTCTTTACAAATTTATTAATAACAAATCAATTATAATATAGTGAAAGTTCGATTAAGGTTTTGACAGAAAAGGAATAAAGTATATATACAATGATTCTCCCATTTTATAGAGTACGCTCTGCATCTCTGTCTGTTCTGTTCCATAGTTTTGCTGTCGCACATATTTCGTCTCACTCTCACAGAGGCATTAGGCGAAGGCGTCCCGGTATCCGTCGTGACGCTAATGTGTGTGTGTGTGTTGTAGGTATGTCTCTCTATACTGTGGATACCTCTACGTTTGCCATTGAACCACTAGTAGCTCCACACATTCTGCAAAGAACAGCGCCTCTAAAATGAAAAGTTATATTGACAGGAAAGCATTAGTCAGTTATCTAAATTTGAAACTTTGACGATGATATGATTCAGTTGTAGCCAGCGTTTAGTAAACGTCGTATTTCACTTTTTCAGACGTGAAATTGAGGTTTTCGAGCTCTCTTGTTTATATAGAGGGTAAACTGGAGGTTTTATATAGAAAATATGCACACGAACTTTCCTGCTCTACTGATTTTATTATAGCATAAATGCATTGAATTAAATTATAATTTTCTGTAACCGCGGTAAACAAAAATTATTTTTCTATAATAGCTGCTTTTCATACCTGTATGGCGGTTGTGAAATGACATACTTAACACTAGTGCTGTCAAGGTGCGTAAAATTAAATAAACTTAGTCGTCCTTCCATTTGCATAGTAAACCATAGAACCGCATGACAATCAAACGCACAATTAGAAGTAAGCTTGTTCAAAATTAAAATATCAAACATTTTAAAAATTAAGTGACAATCAGCTATTTTAAAGAGGGCACGTGCAACAAATAGTATATCTTATTAACGCGTGATATTATTTTGACTCTTTTGACAAAAGTAACTTTTAATAATGGCTTATAAGAAAACAAATGACAGGGGAAGTGATTTATTGTGGTTTTGCGACCAGTTTTGTTTCACTTTACCGCACTAGTGCGCGTAAAGAATAACCTTAGAGGCCTATAGTGCAAAAACTTTTTTCAAATTAGTATTTATGAAATCTTGTTCTCGTCTGTATGTTTTGATAATGAAAAGTTTGAACGTCGCTGTAAAAACGTGCCAGTATAGTACGGTGTAAGCGAGAGCAGCGAAAAGCGTAGCAGCGCGCGCTCGTTCACTATGGCCACCACACCGGCGTCCACATCGTCATAGCTCTATCCCGCGAAGAACTACTAGCTCCTACAGGAGGCTGTACCACTTACCCGGTACAAACACACTACAGCACACAGTTACGCGCGTAGCACGCACGCATACACAGACACAAAAATTTACACGCACATAAATGTCTGCCGCATCAGAAGATGCCGTTGTGATGGCCGCAACAACAGCACACAATAAAACATTCACTCGATTTTGGAACGGCTCTACGTAAAACGTTTATTAAGTGTATTATTGTTTTTTAATGGCTTCATGTCGGTGTGCAATTGTTCTTTGTGCATTTTAGTGCCGCTTAATAATAACGAAGTGCTGTTTATAAAAGCTCGTTGTGGGATTATGTTAAAAGCCTAAGTGATAGTTTCAAAATGTTCGGCCGGGGTTCTTTTTTTTACTTAAAAATATAGAAAAATTTGAAAATGTGATTGCGTAATGTAAATTATGTGTAAATTGTGACGGAATTATCGAAACATTTAATTCTTAAAAATTGTGTTTTTTGGGAGTATTGATATAATGAGAACAATTTTAGGATACCTGTTACCGATAAATAATAATACAATAATTCATAGTGGATTATTTCCGAAAATTCTAAATCTGTGTGATTATTTTCTATTTTGTAAAAGGTTATCGTGTTTAATTATCTGGTAATTTTGATTTGATCTTTTAGTTTAATTTTTTTACTACCCCAACATAAATTTTTTCAGCTCTGAAACGGAAAATATTTGTTTAGGAAGTGTGCTGCAAAATGTATGATATAATAAAAGTTAGGTTTTTTATGCATTATTGATTAGGGAACGTTTTTTTGTGTTTTTTTTTAGGTGCGGCCTATTTAATGTATATACATATTTAAATACATTCGGCGAGGCAACTTTTCCTTTACTAAAACATTTTCTTTAGGAAGCAACTATACGGGGTAAAACAGAAAATTATTGTAAATATTACCAAATATAGGTCGCCAAGATGGAGACAAACTTTGTATATTTTTTTTTCTTCCAGAAGGTTAAATATTTCATTGAGAAAAGTATATCGCCTTAATTAAGGGGTTATATACAAAGTTGGGGCTAAGTTCGTGATTTTTTAAAAGGGTTTTATGCAAATTTTATCGGAAAAAGCGAAACACAGTGTTCTAGTAGTACTATCGAAGAAATAAAAACACTTTGAGTTTCGAAAAAATTTTGAAAATTGTCGGAGTTATGGCCCATGCCCCGCAGCGCTTTTTTTTTGCAGAGGGTTGCGGTGAACATTCTCCAAGGGGAACCGCTCAACCGAAATCAAAAGAGTAAAAAAATTATCTAAGAAAAATGTATTGTGGTGTACTTGAACGATTCGGTTTCCCAAAAAAATTTTTTTTTAAATAAAAAAACCACGTTGACAGGAAAAATCGATTTTTTTAGTGGTCAAAATTTCAAAAAAAAATTCATTGCAAAAAAATAAAAATTTTCGGATGAAAAATGATTCGTTCAGGTACACGAGATCTTAAATACGAATATTTAAAAAAAAAAGTTTGAAAATCGGTTGAAAAGTTTTTGAGATATCACGTTCACCGCAACAGTACTTTTGAAAAAAACGCATTCCGAGATAATCGCGTTTAAAGTTTTGTGTCAACTTCATTCGTGCGAAACATTTGTTCAGTCAGATTTACAAAACTTGAAAACCAGTGATCCGATCTGGATGAAATTTTGCACAGATATTTTCGAAAGTATGTACTTTCAGAATATGCAAAAAACATTTTTTCGATTTTTCGAGCCCCAACTTTGTATATAACCCCTTAACACAGTTTGTTTTTGTAATATTGTGGAGTAGTACAGGATGTCCTGGAATCGCCCACGCTATATTATTCTTCCATAACGGTGTCATTAGCTGTGAATTATATGTCACTATGTACATGCAACAGTAATTCGGTTCACTACTAAAAATACCACTAAATAAAAATTAATTAGATAAAATCTGAACACAGTACATTTTACGTTGATTTTTGAGAACCATATGCTTATTGTTGGTGCGACATTTTCAATACATACTTTTTTGCACGACTCCCTGTAAAACAACTGATTTTCATGCATCTATAGTGGTTGTAAAATGACCCTTGTTCGCGGTAGTGAGTAAACTAAAACAAAAGTAATGTGATTTTACCAATCTGTTAGTTTAATCTCTATCAGTTGACATTTAAATCCATATGAGCGACAGAGAATCAAAGTAGGCTTTGTCTTCGTAAACAATTTAAATTACCAATATGGCCGAACTGTCAAATATAAAAATATCTACTTATTTTGAAGTGAAAATCAGCTATTTTAAAGGAGGTACGTGCAAAAAATACTATATATATGTATATCTCGTGCGTGATAATTTTATGATTTGTGTGACCGTTAAAACTCACTGAGTGTTCGTTTTTCCAGAATGTCACACTGCGTTTTAAATAACTAATAATTCACGCATTGATACATAACCTACTATTTTGCACACCCCCCTATGTTTTCACGTTTGTATAGCGGTTTGGAAATGACACATTCAACAGTAGTGTTATAAACATAAATTACGTAAACTAAAATAAACGTATGTGAGAAAATAAAACCATGAGATAACGTGACTTGCTTTTCTTAAAAAATACAGTAAGGGTGGCTGTGGGAGCAACCGTTCGTAAAGACTCATACGAAAAAGCTAGTCCAAGTTGTGTCGGTGCGTTTATTTTCGTCCTTCTTTTGCCCAGGAGAGTCTTATGTATTGCGGGGACTCATGGCACTTTAGGGTAAATAGAGTCTCTTTAACTGAAATTTGGCTTACGGAACCCTGAACTCAAGCCCAGCAAGCCCAATATTCGCACTGTTAGTGTACTTTTGCTTTTTCTTACTTTAAAAATTGGATTTACCGTGATTACTTAAACCTTCCATAGTAGTATAGAGAATGGATAAAAGCTCCGCAGGAATTGTGATGTATTTTCCAATGCCTATAATTTCTGAAGAGTCATCATCCTTTATGAATAATCATGAATAATACTGCACAGGGTACGTCATATTATACTTATATTTATTTAATGGGCTATCCATCATATCAAATTCTGACATGTTTGATATTAAATAAATATATTTAAGCTGTTAATAACATTTATTCATATTCTTTTCTCAGAAGAGTTGCATTGTTTTTATAGCGCTTTTTATATTTCAGTATTTTGTTGATAAGTATTTTCTTGCATGCTTCGCCGATTAATGTTCTATTTCGACGACTTTCACTGTTTATTGTAAAAAAGTGCCGTCGACCTTTGTTATTCTTACGTTTTCTTTTAACAAAAAGTATGAAAAACTTATGTAATACATAAGTACTACATAATGTACTTATATACAGTGCGTACGTTTAGTATGGAACAAGCCATATGAAAAAATCCCAGATCGTATGCGACGAACATCCTCGGATAAGTCTATCTTACTCATTAAATGCGCATTTTCCCGTTAATCGCCTTTATTGGTAGCCTCATCCTTTTCCGGAATGATACCAGCATTTTTTTTTTAATTTTTGCAAATTTGGATATATTGGATCTATCAGTAAATTCCAATTTTAAGAAAATACCATAATTAGTGTATTTGCCATATGGCACATACACTATTGGCGTCGGACACCTTTTAGTAGCAATTAAAAAGTGCCCCTAAAATTTAAAAAAAATCGGCTCGAGAACCGGATTAACAAATTTTATGAAAATACTAGTTTGCATATACGATTTTACTCACTGAACGATGTATTAATTTAGTACAGATGTTGGATTAATAACAATATTTCAACTAAGAAAATTAAGGGCTTCAATTTTTTATTTCGTTCAAAAACAAACTAAAGGTCACGTAATAAAGCCACAATACCTGTATTAGCAAATACACTATATTGTCAGCAGGGTTGTGACACTGCGATCCGAGTTTTTGACATTTGCACTAACACATTCACAAGATGTTAATTGTAAAAAGTGAAATCGAAATTCTTATATAGCTGCCGAGAAGTTGGTGGAACGCGATATGAACACTTCCTTTGATTTTTGTTTTTGTTTTTTGAACTGATATTTTATTTATTTACGGTCTATACATCCCATTGTTCATTTGTTTCAAATAAACGTGAATTTCTGTTCGTCTCTAACAATTAATACCTTAGGTACTGTCAGTTCAAATGTCAAATTATGGCATATTAGAGAATAATCTGACCAAAGCTGCAAAGTAGTTCTGTTAAAAAGACGATGGCGTTTTTCCATTAAAAGGATGAGGCTAAAAAAGGCCGCCAAAAAATGCCCGTTTAAAAATAAGGCTTACATGTCCAGGGATTTTGGCAGAAAATTATGTAATTTTTTATATGAATCGTTCCACACTAAACGCACGCACAGTATGGTATGATTACGTAGGTACTTATATGTGTGCTGTATCTACATCTCATAACAATAAACTTTTCAAGTTCATCGGCAAAAAGTTACTAAAATTATATAAGTAAACATGTTAAAGATTGCTTCAAAAAAGAAACTTTTTCAGTAGTAAAGCGTTCGATATCCCTAACGTAAAATGTCATTTTGTGCTTAAAAACATCCCAGTTGCCAGAATCATTTTTCAAAATGATCTCTAACATGAAAAATTATGATAGATGATATAGGTACAAAATGTCCACTTTTGCTTATTTCCAAAATAACTGACTAAAATCAATAGACAAGAAGTCCTTGCCACGAAAAATTAAAATAAAATAGGTAAAAATAAACGATTTTACTGGACAATCAATGATATACTAATTATTATGGGTCACCAATCTGGGACTTTGATCAATCGTGGGGCGCATTTAGTAATATTAAAGTCGAAGAAGACAATCCAGAACCAGTTATATTAATTTCCATGCTGCAGCAAATTAAGGTTTTCTACGAAACGCATCGATTTTAGTCTGATCGTAGCCCCAGATTGGCAACCAATAATTATTTTCTAGCTTTTAGTGCATCGTCGATTGTATAATAAAACCATTTAACTTAAAAGCTTTTTTACCTATTTTATTTTTAAGTTTTTAGAGTGGTTTATTTACTTACACCCGGACGAAATCCGAACCAGTCAGCTGGTTACCATAATATTGTATTATTGAAACGTGCAAAATTTCAATTCAGTCGGATAACGGAAAGTGGATAAAGATTTGAAACAAATATATAGAATGTAAATTTAAACAAAACCATTTAAAAAACGTTCAAATCGATGTATTTTTATAGAAGTTATTGTGAACGAAAGAAATTTCATAGGCACACGTGCTCACACTCGCCATGAGTAAAGCTAATTTTCATTTAGTTTTTTGAAGATAGTACAATTCTGACCTTATCGTGGATACCATTTCTGTATGAAAAATGGAAGTAAAAGATTTCTTGGGACATTTACACTCATTAATATTCATAGGCAATTTATGAAATTATATCTAAAAACTATATAATCTAGACAGTTATATTCTTTCATTCGTGCTCGTATAATATTGCATATTGATTATTTGGTTTTCAAACATTATTTGTTGTTTTATAAAACGTTCATTTATAGTGACAGTGAAAGCTCTCATGAACGGACAGCAACGGTTCCAACTATTTTATCTGCTTATAATACGAGATGTTCACTTAAAAAAGATACTGCATAAAAAAAAACAGGTTTTATATATTTAAAAATGGTTTAATTTATTTAAATAGAAAAAAAATTGAAATATTGGAAACTGGAAAGAGAAAGGTGTTGATATTGAAATGTTCTGACTACATATCCACAAAACAAAACAAAAAAAACACAGTTTATCGATTTTAAAGTCATCGGTTTAAAAAAAAAAACTTTTCTTTTGATTCACATTGATACATGAAGCCCGTTTTTGTCGAATGATTTTGTTGTTATGCCAAATCTTTCCTCTAGTTTACGCACTGATAAATTTTCATTTTGGAATACTTTCTCTACTTTCATTTTTTCATGTATGCATTTTCTGAAAAGTTGTCATTTTACATAGAACCGTCTTGTTTTTACCCACGTTGAAACAGTAACTACAGTAAAACTATAAAAACATAGAAAGGAGAGTCGGTGAAAACTAATCTGACGAATTACTGATTTTTATATATTACTAGTCACTACCCGCGGCTCCGCACGTGATTGAGATGAAACAATGCTTTGTAGTCCGCTTGGGAGCGATAACAGTAGTGAGATCTTAGGCTCCAACCATTACGGTCTTGCATAGCGGCAGAGACAACAGTAGTGGAGCAAACAAAAGTTATTTTAATAAGAATAAGAATTTTTTGAATTATAAATCTTCGCAGGCGCGCGCACAGCAACCCACTAAAGTTTCATCGTAATCGTATGAATGGTGTAGGTACACATAGGAGAACAGACAAACGAGCAAACGTTTATTAGTGTATTTGCCATAAGGCAACATACACTATTGGCGTTGGTCGGATGGCGGGACCTAGGGGTCGGACCAAAATTTCTCGACGTTTCATAACCTCCTAAACACTTTGGCCCCATTTTTGAAAATGTTTATATATATATATGTATATATATATATATATGTATATATATATATATATATATATATATATATATATTTATATACGTATATATATATATATATATATATATATATATATATATATATATATATATATGTGTGCGGGCAATAACTTTCGAAAGAGTTAATTGATTTTAACGAAATTTGGTCCACGTGTTGAAATCCATCACCGCAAGAAGCCTATTTAAAATGGGCGTAATCGGGGCATTTTAAGGGTAGTTTTTAGGGGTTGAACAATGTTTTTGGGTCCCAAAATACCGAAAAAATTCTCAGAACCGTTTCAAAATTGACATTTAACCATTTAGTAGTAATTAAAAGGTGTCTCTAAAATTTAAATAAAATCGGCCCGACAGGACCGGACTTACAAATTTTATGAAAACACTAGTTTACAAATAGTGAATTATTTACTGAAAGTTGTATATAGTTTGGTATAGAGGTTCGATTTATAATAATATTGCAATTAAGAAAAAAAATGTTATTTTAAGGGGTGTATTAAGGCGTAAAATTTTTTATTTTGCCCAAAAACCAACTTAAGCTCGCAAAATAAAGCCACACTGCCTGTATAATTTCACATAAAAGTATAAAACCACACGGCCCTATACAAGCAAATACACTATATTGTCGGCAGGGTTTTGGCACTGCGACCCGGGTTTTTTTATTATTGCAATCTTTTATGTCTTTTGTGTCTCTCTATCGGTCTGTCATCGACCAATTTTGCGATCGATTTTTCGATTACTTACCGATATCCGAAATTTTGCACACACCTTTGGTTCTGAAGACAATACAATGCAGTGTATATATTACAACAGATTCAATATGGCCGCCTGTATAAAATGGCGGATTGCCTTCTTCTATACAACCGTCTCGATATGGGTGTCAAATGAAAGGATATGACAAGTAGAATACAGCTGTGGGGCGCCATTCAAATCCAATATGGTAGACGTCCCAAAATGGCGGATTACCTTTTCATTATAAGAAATGCGTATGTTAAGACGTAACTAAAAATTTGGAAATAAAATAATAGAAAAAAAACATTTTAAAGACAAGCTTTTATTGCAGTGTACTAAAAAGGATAAAAACAATTTTTAATAATTTAGGTTCATAATTATAAAAGCGTGAACCGTGGCTATCATAGAGCTTACAACCCACGCTTTTATAATTATGAAACTAAATTATTCAAAATTATTTTCATTCTTTTAAGTATATTTCAATAGCTTGTCTTTGAAAAGTTTTTTTTTGTAGTATTTTATTTATATATAAGGATATACCTGCTGCATAGGTATTACGTTATATGCGTCTTTTATATGCAAAATAATAGTGGCCAATTTGCTTCCGCAATTTTGTTCATTCACTTAATAGAGTTTTCACTGTATACAGTGTTTAACTTCATATAGAAAGTCGTCGAGCACCAGCTGACTAGATGTTTATTGATAAAATATAAATCGTATATACATAATCTGATTATGAAATTTATCACGATTTTAATCGAAAAAAATTGTTATGTTGAACCATATTCTAACATTATTTTCAGAATAATTTTCAATAATAAATAAATAAAACATTCAATAGAATTTACCAGAAAACCCAATAATATAAATATTGTTACAAATGTTATGACTCGGTTGGCACTAAAATCAGTAGGCTTGATGAAAAACACAAAATAATGCCGATCAGTTCATTTTTGTAGTAAGTTATTGTGAATGAAAAAATGACAGTGCGGAAAACCACGTTTCCTTAAGTTTTGTGAGCATAATTGAACCAGAATCTGACCTCATTTCAATCACCATTTCTTTTAGAAACATGGAAGTAATAGTACTTAATGTATCTAGTGTTGTAATGTAGACTATTTTCGGCGAGTAAGTGACGTTATGTTGAAACAAGGGTTAACGAGTGTTAATTATCACATGAACAAAATATCATTACACCCGAAATATATACTATATTTTAGTACGTACTCCCTATAATATAGCTGGAAATTACTTCATTTTCAATATATTTTGAACCTTTTTGACAGTTCAGTTGTGAAGCAAACTTCACTTCTATTAAGGTTGCTTATGAGAATTATTGTTCTAATAGTACGCTTAGGTGTGATTTATGGTAATTACTGTTGAATTGGTTAGATTGCATATTTTGTTTCACTTTACGCACTAGTTTTAAATGTGTCATTTTAGACCGCTATATAAGTATGCAAAATGTGCAAAAATAATTTAACTAAAATCAGAAGGGGAAAAAACTTCGACACATTTGATTCGTAAGTTGTTGAAAATACGAACTATCTTTATTTGTTGAACATAGCATTATACATACTGCAGTGAAGTCAAGAGGGACGTATGTATATAATATATCATTACATAAGTTCTATATACAACAGAATGCATAGCATTGAATCAAAACGGGAAACTTTAAACTCTCCAACAATTTCGTGATCTTACGTTTTTTAATTTTAATATGAAAAATAATTATATGCATGCAATACTGCCGAATTTAAAATGCAATCGGGTAACCATTCTTGTGTATAAATATTTATATTTTTCACAATTTTAATTACAAAAATTAAAATAACGTTTTTTCTTGCTATTTTGCTATTTTTTATGTTATACAGCTACCCGATTTAGATTCTAGGATTCTAAAGCTAGTACCGGTTTATATTTTTAATTTATTATAATTTTAAATCACGTGATTCGCTAAACATAGCGACATATATCTGCAGTGACAGACCCTAATATAAGTATAGAATATATATAAATATATCTTATTCAAATTCGCCATATAGGTAACATAGGATAGCATAGATAGATAGCATAGATTGAAGCCCACTTTCTACATGACGAAATGATGCGGGGCCATATAACAGTGCCCGAAGCGCCACACAACGCTCCCCGAAGCTCTGAATTTTGTCGCGTTACTCGTACGAGAATTGTTGCATTTGAAACTATATATTTTTGTAAATATCATTTTAATGCATTGTGTCGTGTCGCCATGTAACAATTGACTATAACAGCAAAAGCAGCTATGTATTTTGTGCGTGAATTATTATTTTCTGACGCATTGCGACATTGTTAAGTCACACAAGTCATAAATAATCACTCACGAAATATATGTAGTAGCTTTGCACTCACTTCCTATAAAATAGCTGTTTACCACAATACATGATCAATCATTTTTAGAAAATAATCAATTAATTTCGATGAGGATGATAAAGATGATAAAGGGATGCGACGCGCCTTATTATCATTATTGTAGAAGTCAGGTTTCACGCTGACTAACTACTGGGACTTTTTCCTAATGCCTCTCGCCGAGAAACGGCAATTCGTGAATCGGTCAATCTTGTTGAGGTTTTCCGTGGTATAATTCCAGATAAATATCGAGATTGCTCCTTATTCAAGACCATGGTCGATTACCTGTCAAAATCATATGCTTACAAAGTTGCCTACGTTATCCTCTAAGTTCCGATAATTCCTTCATTCGCCCATTGCTACCAATTAAGTAGAATGTAAAAAAATAACATGAAATGTAGTAGTAAGAGAATAGTAATGGTGCGAATGGCGTCTGTTATGACGTAAAATTGAGAAGCGTGTAGTCATCTGGATTTCATTTGTATTGTTAAGCCTGCTATGTGCTGCTTTGTTACGTCTGTTCATGTTATAGAATTAAATTGTAACTGACAGGTTGCTTTTGAAAATTATTGTTGGATTGCCAAGATGGCAGGTATCATTTTACTAATAAGTAGGCATGAAAAGCAGCTATTTTATAGGAGAACGTCAAAAAAAGTGATTATTAGAGTTCTTTCGTTATCTACCCGTACATTGGTGGTAGCTCAGTAATGGTGAACCTATGACCCGTGGGTTACAGACTGACCCACGCCACGGATTTAAATGGCGCATGCTATATTTTAACCACTTCCTAAAACAAAAAAGGGAAATAATAATAAAATGCATACATGCTGAAGGTAGTTGTACCACCAGTGCCTTTTCTTGGGATTTTTTTTTTAATTTAGACAGATTACTATTTAGATTATTCTAAATCGAATGGCGTAAAAATGAAATATATGAAAAACTCAGTTTCGGAGATACTTGGCTTGATTTTTCAATCTTTGAAATTAAATATCTCCGAAACTGTATTGCTCAAATTTATTTCATTTTTGCACCATTCGATTTAGAATTATTTAAATAATAATGTTTAAATGTAAAAAAAACATTCTAGATTTACTGTTTACTTGATTATAAATCTAAATGTATATTTATCGATATAAAATTGAAATATTATTAAGTATTCAACCTTATTTTTTTGTCACACAATGTCCGACCTACTGTCAAATTTAAAAGTAAAATTACATAATACTGACCCATACGGAAAACAGGTTCGCCATCACTGGTCTAGTTGGTCATGGCACGATAAGTGGATTGCTGTTGAAATATTCATATGACGTGATATTTGTCTGACCCCTTTCAACAATTATATCGTTACATTGTAGTCGTGACTGTCAAATATACAGACAATTATATGAGCTATTCGTGTTAACTAAACAATTTGGAAATAGAATGAAAACAATAAAGAAATCACCAGTTTACCTTAAAAACATGTTTTTATTGACAACACTCATTTTTGAAGTGAACAGAACAAGATACTTGCATGACATTTTTAATCATATTTTTGTTACGCAGAATGTAAATATACTTGAGTAAAATTCATTTTAAGAAATATTTAATGAATCTTTGTGGCGCAATAATTGCGTGTTCTTCTTAACTTGTAGGTTGTGAATTACATGTGAACTGCGAAGAACAGGTGTTTTTACTAGTTTAAAGTGACCTTAGGTGTCAAGTATTTACAATTTCTTTCTACTGTTAATTTAGAACTAAAATTTTGAAGGAAGTTGCATTTTGCAATAACTTTTTTAGTTGCATTTGAGCAATGAACGATATTTAAGCTATTTTGAACTCTCAGAGGTTAATTCAAGTGGGAAAATCAAATCTACCATATTATTCTTCATATTTAAGAAAATACCAACAACTAAGCAATGCATTTTTTTACCTCTTAAACAATATCATGACGACATATTCTTTTTTATCTGTGTACACCACAATATAGTACGTATGGTGGACGAAACGGGTCGTTCCTAACTCTTAATATGGTGGAGTAGACGGGTCGTCTCTACTTGTATTTATGATATTGGATAGCCACTCAATACAAATCCATGTTGTGTTCTGTTTATATATTTATAGGGGAAGGTGCTCTAAAATGGGATACTTAAGGTATTACAAGTTCTGAAAAAATAATTACAGACAGTTAATTACTGCAAATTTAATACGTGACAGTTTTGATATAACTTTATTTTAAAAAAATACAAAAATGATATAAAGAGTACAAATTAAAAAAAAAATGTTTTTCTTTGTCACATGGTTATTTCCCATTTTAGCAACACTATGTGTTTAAAACGGGATTCATTATGTCGCTAAAATGGGATTGAGTTTAGTATACATAATAAATATTTTCTATTCAAAAAGATTTATCGGAATAATTGGTCCATATTTAACTGCCGACAGCTTTTGATTTCCTAGAGGAAACAAAATTAAAATTGATGTTTCTAAAATGGGATACATTCCGTTTTAGTAATATACTCCATATCCCATTTTATCAACGTATCTACACTATGTCAAAAACAGCATTCACTATTATAACCTACAATATTGGCGCGGAAATTTTATATACAAAGTGACACATTTTGACACTAAAACTGGTAAAAATATCGCCGTCATAATCTCATTACTCAATTAGGCAAAATGCTTACCTTATCATACCAGTATTCTTATAACAAAACTGTTGAAAACTTAAAAACTTGCTTAAATTTGACATTTGTAACACTATCGTACTGAAAGTGCTACAGATGAATGCTTAACCAGTGAGGTGTATTTCGTGAATTTTACAAAAAATGGCATTGGGTATATTTAAAAATAATTAGAGTATCCCATTTTACCTAAGTATCCCATTTTAAAGTACCTTCCCTTAATTAGATTTAGAATGGTTAAATGCAGTCAAGTTTCTAGTCCTCACGCAGTTGGTTTTTAACCAAAGATAATGAAAAACTAACGTAGGTTTGAATTTCATATTTCTAGAAATTTTTGTTTCATTATTCACATTTGAAAACCCTTTCAAAAATGTGTTCTTTTTTTCGTGGCACAAGTAATGTTTAAAAAACAGTGCACCGATAGTACAAATGCATTTTTGGTACAAAAAATATCTGTATGCCTTTAATACATGTTTACGTGTGTAAAAAAATTATGAAGTGATTTTTAGAAATGTAAGTAAACTAATACGTATTTTCGAAAAGAATATTAAAACAAAAGTTAAACTGAACTACAAGCATTTAATGTTTTGAAAATGTATCTTTAAAATTTTTAAATGTTTTGTTTTATAAAAGGTTACATGGAAGTGTTAAAAAAACTATAAGATTTTAATTTTTTTAAATGTGATGTAAAAGTGAAATTTACAGTTAACGAACAAAATGTCTAAGGAACTGTGTACATTGCTAAAAACTATTTAAAATCGAACAGTTAACATAGTAAAAATTATTTGCCTTTATTGTGAAGTTTACAAAATAAAGTAAGTATCAATTTATCGAAACAGCAAAGAGACCCTCAAAGAGTATTTTGATCAATTTGTCAGTCTATTTACAAATCTTTTTACAGAAAATGTTTTGTCACATGTGTCATTTCTTTTTATAACAAAAAAATATCATAATATGTTTCGATTTCCTAACTGTTTTTACTTTGTAGTAAACGACAGGCTCACCTACAAAATTATTTTCTTTTTTTTGATATGTAAACATCTTTAATGGCTCCCTCCCAAATTTCTGATAAATGTTCGGAAGCGGTGTGACGAAAAGGTCCACTGTCAGCTATATCATGAAGTAGAGAAAGTTTGCATTTAGGTTATAAAATTCAGTACAGCTATCAGTAGAATAGAATAATTTACACGATTCAATTATCCTTCAGTTTGATTAGTCAATGAAACTGTTTGGTTGAAATAAGTCTTTTGAGACTATCAATATTGTTGTATATCGAAAATAAATACTTACTTTGCTAATACTAAAAAACCAAAATAAAGATTATCCTCGAAACGTGAAGTGTTTAAAGTTGAATGACTACAAACTGTTCTTCTCAAAAGTGTAAACGTAAAGATTTAAATCAGACGAGCAAATGTCTTTCGTGTATCAAACAGCTGCATGTTGTGGCTCGAGCCGACGCTGTTCAGTCCCTTTGTTACCATCCTCGTCCCCCAGAAGTTGTTGTTGTCGGAAACATCAACACGATCATCACGGAGTATCGACGTCGTCAACAACAACTCAACAACAGATCAGACGATCGAGTTTGTCGGCAGTGGTGACCACAGCCGTGGCGCGCAAAAACAGTCTAGATCAGTTTTATTCTTCTTTTGAGCGCGACGTGCCTGAAAACGATCACGCCTGACAGCATGAACAGTAAGATTGTTGTTTTACTGTGTAAATAGTAGTCTATGTATCTAGAACCTGAATGCAGTCATTATGTGCGAGTTGTGAAGCTGTGTTAAAACGAACAGCCAGCGAGTTTAACAGTCACACGAGTCATAATGACATTTCGTTCGAGATACTTACTACATTTTTTGCACGGATCTTCTATAAAATGGGTCATTTTCAATTCAAAACAATATATCTGACAGATGTCATATTCTGTGTATACGGCCATATTGCATTTGGTTTGGGTTGTTTACAAGAATTACGACTGCTTTGTATCGCAGGCTATCTTTGTTCCTTCCATATAATTAAACGCTAACTGACAGGTTGCATTTGGAAATTACTGTTCAATTGTTAAGGTAGCATTTTTTTGTTTTATTTTACTTTACTCCCGAGTGAGAACTGGATCATTTTAATATCGTAGCTATTTTCTAGGGGGATGTGCAAAAAATAAATTACGGTAGATATTAAATATGTGAACTGATTCTGACCTGTTAAACGCTTGTGGGCAATACAGAACTTTTCTAGCACAACTGCGTGCTAGTTACATTTTCGAACTCTTCAGGTTATTTGAACTTGGTTCTAACAGTTATAGGCGCCTAGTACATCTGGTCCAGGTCCGAACAGTTTCTCCCTTACATAGTTTGTCCACTACTGATTATAATTGACCGAAATTTTATGGAACTAAGGATGCACACATTTCTTAAGATACAGATGCTCTCATCGACTCTTGCATTAACAGATCATCGATGTTTTACCCAATGCATCAGAAACTAAATATCGATGACAAAACATGTAATTTAAGTTCAGGAAAGTTTTAGAGGACCATGGAGAATTTATATATCCGTTGTGCGCTACGATACTGCCAATAAATATCGATATTGCACCTCCTAGGATTATATTATTGCTTGTAGGAAATGGCCGAATAATACTATAAATACATATTGAGAGGTTAAAGAAAAATTCCAGGTTCGTTCACTTCAAATTAATATGTAAAATTTTCATAATATAGGAGAATTATAATGCTAATACCTATATAAATTTTATTGGCAATTTCTTGAATGTGATGTGCATAAAATGAGAGATAAATGTACACTGTTCTGTGCACTTGTAGTGCCTATACTATTATCTTTGCGGTTGCCAAACGACAGAAACATTACTGAAACTTGGCACTGTAAACTCATTTATTAGTGTATTTGCCATATGGCAACATACACTATTGGCGTCGGTCGGATGGCGGGACCTAGGGGTCGGACCAAAATTTCTCGACGTTTCATAACCTCCTAAACACTTTGGCACTATTTTTGAAAATGTTTATATATATATGTATATATATATATATATATTTATATACGTATATATATATGTGTGCGGGCAATAACTTTCGAAAGAGTTAATTGATTTTAACGAAATTTGGTCCACGTGTTGAAATCCATCACCGCAAGGAGCCTATTTAAAATGGACGTAATCGGGGCATTTTAAGGGTAGTTTTTAGGGGTTGAAAAATGTTTTTGGGCCCCAAAAACCCGAAAAAATTCTCAGAATCGTTTCAAAATTGACATTTAACCCTTTAGTAGTAACTAAAAGGTGTCCCTAAAATTTTAATAAAATCGGCCTGACAAGACCGGACTTACAAATTTTATGAAAACACTAGTTTACAAATAGTGAATTATTTACTGAAAGTTGTATATAATTTGGTATAAAGGTTCGATTTATAATAATATTGCAATTAAGAAAAAAAATGTTATTTTAAAGGGTGTATTAAGGACTAAAATTTTTTATTTTGCCCAAAAACCAACTTAAGCTCGCAAAATAAAGCCACACTGCCTGTATAAGCAAATACACTATATTGTCGGTAGGGTTTTGGCACTGCGACCCGGGTTTTTATTATTATTATCATCGGCTGTTTTCATTCATTTAAGCGACTATTTTAGGTAATAGTTAATATCTAGGGAGCGAGCGCCTATAATCTGTAATATCTATCAACGTGCAGGACTATTTGAATTTTTCTCTGTACGATGCTACTTGTGTAATTATAATGACCTTTTCCACACCACACATGTAGTATTTTACGGAAATAAAGAAATTAATATTATTATTATTATTGGGGGGAAATCTCTAATATTTTGGAAATAGGTTGCTGTGGTTAAAATATGCAAAACAAGTTCAATCCCGTGAAAGAAGCGTGAATGGAAACATAAGTAGTGAAAAACTTTGTTTTCTATTATAAATTAATACATCATCTAAAGAAAAAAAAATTATGCACCACATCGTTTGTGGGCGTAATTGTTTTTTTCTTAGGAGTGCTGTATAATTGACAATTTGATTGAGCAGTGCCTCTGTTGTGTCCATGTTTGTTACGTAAAATAATGACTTTAATCGTCTCTAAAAACAGTAATCCAAGATATCGAGGTATAAATATAGAGTAGCAGTTTTATAGGTGGTATGACACGAAAAATCGGTTTAAGCTATTTTATATTCCGTGCCATCAGCCCTCTACTTGTGTCTTACATAGCTAGTTATAAAGAAATAAACAACTATACGGTTTATAACAATTGAGCGTGCTAGAATTTTTCATCCTGATAATTAATTTATTTTTTTGTTCTTTTTAGATTTGAAATTTTTTACAATAAAGAATAAATAAAAAAAAAAACATTATCACCTAACGTGAGATTCAAACCCACAACCCTGCGACTACAGATATTGCGCTCTATCAAAGAACCAAACTAGCTTTACGTGTCGCTCGATATTATTGTACACCAGTTTGACATCCGCTCATTAATTTGAAATATAGTGTCAATTAAATTTGATCGCGCTCAAGTTTTTAAATCCTAATAATTTTCGTTTGGCTTACGTCTAATTCTCAATATTTATGATTTTTTCAAATTTTACTGTGTGATTCTTTTGGTGATGATGTGGGAGGCAGCAATTTTTAAGAGTTTTTTCGAAAAAATGTTTAAAACAATGAAAAATAAATACATCATATTATATATTGTTGAACCCGTGCTTCAATAAGCTTCTGTTTGACACCCTACACGGCCTACACGATTCTCTTGATTTTTTTCATTTCCCAACTTACACCCTGAAATTAGCCCCCAGACTACAGTCTATCTTTGTACCAAGTTTAAAATTTTTACGTCAAATAGTTTCAGACAAATCGCCTCTGACAGACGAATAGACACCGCAGTGGATCCATAAGTGTTCCGTTTTGCACAGAACACTAAAAATTACATCTTTAAAGTTCAATTCCAAAATATGTAATAATAGAAATTAGTTTCACGGGTAATTGGAATAAAAAATCAATTTAAACGAAACGTTGCAATCAATAAGTGTTTAAATTGATTTTTTATTCCAATTACCCGTGAAACTAATTTCTACTAAAAATTACGTTATTGATAAAAAACGTTACAAATTTTTAACTTAACAAGTCTTAATCTAGTACGTGAGAACAAATGGCTTGGCACTGGTCTCCATGTTTAATAAAATTACAAGCACTATATCCGGCATTGAATATATGGATAAGTATGTATTATAGTATGTATACGAGTATATATTATAGTTTGTATATACAGGCCCGCCGCTGGCAGCTTCAGCGCCCGCGTGCAAAACTGACAACGTCGCCTCCTCCTCATGTTTTCCCTGACTAGGCTTCAGAAACAAATTTGAGTTTAAATTTGAGAATTTAAGTCTACATCAAAACTTAGATTTGCGTGCATGTACCTACAAAAATTAAACTTTTCTTGCTTTTACACAAGTTGCGAAATCAGCTATTATTATGTATATATTATCTTTTATATCTATTTAATCACAACATTTAATAGGTATGTATTATTATTATTTGTTATTTCAATTGTAAATTTTATAAATTGTATTTTTAAACAAAATTTATTTACAGTTATTAAAGCTTGATAAAGTTCCAAACAAGGAACGAAACGTCGCTAAAAATAAAATATTAAGTGTTTTACTTATAAATAAAGTCCTTTTTCCCGAAAAATCATTTTTATATTAATTACCAAGGACAAAAAAGAAATAAAGTCATTATTTGTCTAGTATCCAAACTATCATATATTTCAAATTCTATCGAAATAATGGCTGAATTAGTCAGTCGTGTTTGATGTATAGTTGACCTTAAATAATTTTTAATGAATTTTAACTTGGAAAAAGACCTGCATCCAGGCGCAACTAACTGGTAGTGTAATAAATATTATTAATGCTATTGATGTGGTTGGAAAAGTTGACATTAAATTATTTGTGTAAAGGATATTATAAAAGTGTATGTGAGTCATTGAACTGATTTTCTATACAAAGCGTTAATTTCATTGTATAAATCAATACCGTCAATGACAACTTCATTCTTTGAATTGTCTGAGTTTCAGATATAAATCTTTACAACGTTTCATCAATTCTTCTTTGGGGTTACTAAATAATGAATTACTGAAAAATCCAAACGCATTCTCTAAAGTTTTTAACTCGTCAGATCTATTTTTAAGGAATTTTAAGTTAATGTTTGGTCCAGATTTCTAAAGAAACTCTACTTTGTAATTCATTTTAGAGTCTAATAAAATTTCATAAATAAAAAAACATAGGTGCAAATGATGTGAATGAGCTCAATGACGAAATTTCTATGTTTGTCGCCCCCCACCCCTTCCTTGAAAGTGTCACCCGACCCGTGTGCGGAGCATGCTCTGAACGTCCAGTCCCAGCGGGCCTCGATACATACTGTAAGCTATGTTTCTGTTCGCCATGAACACTCTAGCTGAAAGAAAACAGTTGGCTGGAGGCTCCACTAGATTATCTTTCCACAAAGACACACTTTATAATCTATTCTGTATGCACTGGAGAAATAACTGAAACGTTTTTAAATTAACTTTGCAATTCAAACGGCGCAATAATTTAGTTCGAATGGGTAATACTATAAAATCGGGTTGGCTACATATTTTCAGCAATCGAAAATGACAACAGTTTTCTGTACTTGTCATTTAGATTTACAAGAAAGGGGTCGTCCATATACCAAGTTACACATTTAAGGAGGATGGGAAGCTGAAGCTCAAGTTTTTCATGGCGTTTAAAAAGAGAGGGTGGGTTATCTATTTTTGTTACGTCACATTAATTAATTAAAATATAAAGATTCCCTCTTTCTGAACTTTCATTGATATTTAAAATGTGAAAAGTTGTGTAAAAGAGGAGGGGATGTGGTTGTCAAGCTGAAAGACTACATTACGTTACATGGAGGACGAGGGTAAACCAAAGTAAGAACAACGTTACGTACCTTATGGACGACCCCTCAGTGTTAATTGGAATGTTATTTAAATAAATAGAATGATGTAGTTGTGTGGATCTGAATTTGATTTAATTTTTTTTTTCTTTTTGTCAAACATCCATACGCAAATATAATTGAGTATGAAAATAATTTTTTCATTACCGCCTACAAAATTGCTTCTTTTTATGCGGGTATAGCGACCGTAAAATACGTCATTTAACATCAGTGCGCAAAGTGTAATTTACTATTAATAACTATAGTAACATAATTTGCTACAAACATTTTGGAAGTTAACTAATAATGATGCCATTTTATACGTGGTAGTGTCAAAAAAGCGGACGCAAATGCAATGATATTATGACGTGTGACTGTTAAAAGTCGCTGACGCTCGGCATAACATAATATCACTTACTTGTCGATAATATATTTCATTACGTTCTAGATACAGAACATACTATACAATAAAAAACACTTTGACTGACTGATGTATGAATTAATTTATGTTATTAGGGATATGTCGAAATAGCTAATAATATCTATAAATAAAATTTTATATAATTCAACATCTTTTGTAAGTTAATATTATATAGTCTTGCACATAAATGAAAAAAAAAATATTTATTTTTCTTGTTTTGTTTCAGACGCAGTGAATTCCTAGGATGTATGTCCTTCTCCATAAAACATGCAGTTAAAAAGGTTTGTTTTTGCTACTTTCTTTGCTTTTATAAGATATCTATTTTTTATGTACTTTAGGAGAACTAGATGTAAGGTAGAATAATATGAAATAATTGGTAATTATTGCTATTATTTTGCCTTGTTTCTTGTAAAGTATATACACTTCAAATAAAGTGTTTTAAGAAACATAATACTTTTTTGCACAACCTATAAAATTTCTGCTTTTCATGCCTACGGATTGGTTGTAAAATGACCCGTTTTGCACTAGTGCTTAAAGTCAAACAAAAGTTATTCAAATTTATCAATCCAATAGTTTCCATTTAAATCGATATGCGCAACAGAGCCAAGCATAAATAGTCCACATACATATAATATATCCAATATGGCCGAAATGAAGTGTCAAAAATATTACAAATATACCAATACTTATTATAATGTGAAAATCAGCTATTTTATAGGAGGTACGTGCAAAAAATGTATTATGTATCTTACTAGTAATAATATTATCACTCAAATGACTGTTAACACACGCTAAGTGACTCGTGTTGACACTATTTCAGTTTTCGTAATAATATCGTTAATAGCGATGTTGACTGTATTCAAATAAAAACAATTTTAATGTTAAGTAGTAGTTTCTATGATAGAGATACTAAAAAACACAATATTTTTTTTTATTTTTATTTTATTTTATTTTATTTAATAAAAAAAACGACCCTTAAGTCACGTGACAACGAACACCAATCAGAGTGCATGACTTCTCACTCAGTCATAAGCATTATCAATCGCTGTCACAGAGAAAGACGCTGTTCACGCTGTCAAAGAACTTCATTGTTTGGTTAATATTTAGAGAGTATAATTTATTATTATCTGTTTATAGGAAACGTTAAATTACATATATCTCTATAGCAACAACCACGAAAAACCTTTCATTTCATCAGTTTACCAGCGTTTATAATTGTATGACGTCCCAGCAGTCACGTGACAAGTATTAGCGTTTTGGAGTGAAATTTGAAACGGAATTTAAAATACATGATTTTTAAAGCTTGAATCGTATTTAAATAAAAATAATGAATGTTTGTGACTATATTAGGTACTTATAGTCAACATCTCTATTACAAATGAGATAAATAAACTACTATTTTGGTTATATGTTAGTATTATAAGTGTACAAAAAATTTAAAACTTAAATTTATTTTATGATATTTTTATTTTAAAAGTACCTACACAAAAAAGCTTGAAGGTGAAAGTAAATTAAGCTGTTAAAAATCACAGCTAAATACTGGGGCTAGGCCATATATAATGGCGTGTACTATATACGAAAGTCGAGGAATATTTACATGGCTTCCTTTATGTAAAAGTCAGTACAGTAATTATGACGACCTTCAATTTATTTATTTCGTATTTTTTATACAAGTAACAATTACCTACACTGTTATATTGAAAACTAAAAATAAAGTGAAAATACACCTTCTGTAAGTAAAACAATTATTAATTCTAATTTTGGTTACTAAGTTTTGCAGACTTGCAGGATTTTTAGTGAGTTTTGAAATGTGATAATCACGATTTTTTTATAGTCAAAATAATTGAATTAAATTAGTTAACATGAAAATATAATGTCTAAAATAATATTAAAGTCATTATAGCTACTTTAATTTATTCAATTCATTAAAAATAGTTTACGACAGTTTTATGTGAGGCGTTTACTGAAAATGTAGCATAAAAAGTGCGATGTGTGTATAAGTTGAATTAACAATGGCAAAAATTGATTACCATTAGAGATAGTTAAGTTATATATATTGATGTTTGACTAATGCGTATATTCCTTTTAATTTCAGGACGTAGATGGTTCCTACAAACTCTTATCCCAGACAACTGGTCGCACTCAAAATCTTCCCGTTGTTGCATTACTTAACCAACCTCAATCTCAAATTGAAACCCCTCAACCATACCAAAACGACTCTTCTTCTACACTGTCAACGTTAAGCGGTAATAGTAGTAAGACAAGAATCACAGTAAAACCCGAAAAAGCTTCAGAATTCACAAAAAATCCTCAAAGATCATCATCAGTTCATAAATTATCTTCTAAGCAACAAAAAACTCCTACTGTCGGTTATCAACAATTAAAAGAATCCATAAGCGACGAACAATTATCCACAAAACAGTCCTCGTCCACAGTAACAACTGAAGATCTATCATTTAAACAGTCAGGCATCGAATCCAAAATGGGTGATAACAGTCAATCTAGTGTCGAAGAAATATTGACATTAGAAGAAATGCAAGACGTTGTTTCTCAGGATTTAAATAAAGTAACAACAAGTAAAAAGAAATTAAATCAGCAGCAAAAAGATGCGGATGAGAATTTATTTTTACGCTATTTAGAATTGGATCCAACAGAGGGTCCAGAAGCGATTCCAGCTGCAATGCAGAGAAAAGCTAGCGGAAACAAATGTGGAAGGACGCCGTTTACTACCACCAAAAGACTTGTTAGACCAAACAATTCCGGGTTTGGATTTTCGGTTGTGTGGACGCATCCTCCAAGAGTTGAACGTGTTGAGCAAGGTTTGCCAGCCGATAAAGCAGGAATTTTACCTGGGGACTATATTATTTTTGTTGATAAACACAACGTTGTTATGATGCCTGAAATCGATATTCTTAATCTAATTAGGTAAGCATTTCTTTTTTCTCAATTCTCTAGTTTAACGATAAATATTATCGATAATTTTAAGCGTTATTCGGTTAGTTTTAAAAAAGGTTTCAATCAAAACGTCATTATTGTGAAAATGATAATGCCTGACATGTTTAAGAATTGATTAATTTCGTGTTTTCTCAATTATCAAAAATATAGCACTAGAGCAGAGCATATTTTAAGTAATTTTCACTGAGCAGCACTACAGCGCAAGAGCCTCATATAGGTCCACTATAACAAACGTGACGAAGGAGCGAGAATAATTTCAAAATTGTCATATTAAAACATATTACATTTTATTATGTGAAACAATGTCCAGAGAACGGTTGTACTTATCATCTACAGGATGGCGCGAGTCGAGTCACTAGGTAGCACAAACTCCTGTCACTACTTACTAGACGGCACGAATTCATTACTAATATCGCCTGCTTTAAATGTTATTATATGCACTGCACTAGAGAAATATTTTTTATTGAATATTTGACACTTATAAAATATATAAAAATATATATAAAATAAATGAATAAATTATGTGAATACGATAATTTATCAAATAAAAAATCAGAAGTCAAATTATAATCATTATCATTAAAAATCATAGTCAAATAGCCTTTACAAATATTTCTCTACTGATTTTTTATAGTTTTTTATATATTTACGATCTATCATTTAATTATAAATTAAATAAGATTAAAGATAAAAAAGTTTTGAGTTGGTTATAATTGTAATGATTATTTCTTCAGATCATTCGGTAATACGTTAACCTTGGAAATCTTTCGTCGTGGCACAAATTCAACGTGTGCAACGTCGGGTATGTCGGCGCAGAATGGTTTGGTAGCAGGATCTCGGTCGGCGAGTGTGACAATTGCCGACCCTACTACTAGGATGACGGTACCTGTTAGGGAACAACTGCAACAGCCACAGCCCAGATCGTCAACAGCTTGTTCCACGAATACAGCATCGGGCGGCGATTACAACCGTCGCAGACTGCATCTACCACAAGTCACGTTCAGTTCTGAGGTGGGTAACGGAGTTATTGTCTAGCGATTGGTAATTTGTAATCGTCAATTATTGTTAACGGATATTACACAAAATGAGTCTGACTAATGTATTTTCAACTCCTACATTTTCAACAACATTAATTTTCAATTGATTTTACCCATGTTTTTTTTTAAGTTTCTTTAGTACTCTACGCTGCTCAGGTAATAGAAAAATACGTTTGACAACGTTTAGCCTCAAATTAATACAGTTTTTTCTGATTGATCTATGACTGCCACGAAGTGAAAATGAAGGACAAGGTGAAAATACATGAGTTAATTAGTCCCGACAGGTTGAAAATAGATCAGTTCTACAGTATGTCCAAATATCTTGTGAAAACAATTATCATTTGATCGAAATCACGCTTATAACACTTTTTTTCGAAACATATAATGAACCAATTGGAAATTTTTCGTCACAATTGCATTCTATATATTTTAAGAATATTAATTAGTATTGTTGCTAATTTACTATTGACAATGTGGCCTCTCACAGCAAACAAACAAATTAATGGAATATTATTTTTTATTACGTAAAATTTTGTTCAGTTGACGGTCAATATTTCCATACAAATCATGTATTTAATTTCTAAGATTGAAAATTAAAAAATACTCCTAATTGTAGATTGGAGAAACATATTAAAAAATATTATCCGTTAAAGATTTTGTTAGGTACTGTGAGTCCTTTTAGGTGCTGTAGGTGGTACTAAATACGAAATTGTTGTATTTTTTAATCGAAGAAGAACAACATTTAATTACCTTTAAAAATGTAGAAAATATAGAAGAAATGAGGAGCTCTAACATATAGGAAATTTAATTTATTAATATTGTTAATGTCCTCCTTAGCTTGCTCCGTATTTAATTATTATTTATTACAAATTTATTTTAAGTTTATTTATGTTTGACTAAACTTGTTGATATTATATTTTGTATAACTAGTTCACATAGACATAAAAAATAGACAGCGCATTCCGTTTGTGACGACCATGACTACTGTGCGCGCGAGATAAAATTAACATTGGCTATGAAACTGTGTAAACATCGAGTCTGATTCTCTGCTAATGCTATTGGTTCGAGTTTGATTAATAAAAGGTCACATTTTTTACTAGGTGACACTTTTTTGTTTAAATGACTAGTTCATACATATAATATGGAATATACTGAACCAAGTTCCAATTGCAGATAATTTTCGCGTCAATCAATTTTAGCTGCTTAGATTCTAGAGATTATAAATCCGAATTTGGAAAATCGCTTTTAACATGTTTTTAGAGTAAAATTTCATCATAATTAAGTAACGTTAATCAGAACAGCTCGAGCGTTACATAAGGAGCCATCCATAAATTACATCAGACGTTAAGAGGGGGAAGGTGGTCGACGAATTGTGACACTGTGTGACAAGGGGCCTCATGACGTCACTTGTCAAAATGAAAAGTATTAAAACACAAAACTTTAACTGTTAAACGAAAAACTTTAGAAAATATTCTATCTTTAGGCGATATAAGTTTTGTATTGTTTTGTTACTCAGTTCTAGGTGTAAATTTGCAAAATATATGACGTCACACCGCAGGGAGAGGGGTCCCACAAATATGACTACTTATGACAAGGACGGGGGGGGGGGGTCAAAAAATCATGAAATTCGTGTGACGTAATTTATGGATGACCCCTAAGTCTGCTGTAACAAACGTGACGAAGGGACGAGGATAATTTGAAAATTGCCATATTAAAATATAATAAATTTTATTATATAAAATTCAGGGGTTCCCCAAGTGTGCGCCGCGGCGCCCTGGTGCGCCGTAGAGAGTAGAGGGGCGCCGTGAGGTACTCCTGTCTACCATTCTCCGGAAACTAAACTTAGGTATTTGAGGCCACAAAATAAACAAATTTTCTTAAATAATATGTAAACGTATTCTTATGTGTCACCATAAATTTAAAAACTCAGCTTCATGTAGTATCATTTTACCCTATTTCGACTAGCTAGGGCGCCGAGATAAAATACTAAACCTGTAAGTGTGCTGCGAACTGAAATTGGGAATCCCTGATATAAAACATCGCCCAGAGAAGGAATGACGCAAGCAGAATCACTGGTAGGCGGCAAAAACCCGTCACTAGACGGCACTAGTGCTATTTTATGTACTGACATTAATTATTTTGTTAGACATAATATTCCTATACGTAACTTGAACGTAATGCAGTTGACAAAAATGTGTAAAGTTACGAAATACAGAAAAAGTTGAGTCTACGAACAGATACTGTAGGTAATAGATTCGCGGCAACTCCAAAATCCGAATTGTCGTTAAGTGCTTTCTAAGTATACATGTACGGGCAGACCTCATCTTACGTAAATCCAGAGTTACATAAACAATTAATGCTTGCAGAAATCAAATGAAATACACTGTACGCGCAACGTTGCACGTCGTCGTCCTGCGGTTGTGTCTCATTTTGTACAAACGTAATATACTTACTGCACACTGCACATGCGTGTTGTTTTTTTTTATCTTGCGTTTCACCTTTCAGTAAACTTCTTACGTTCTTATTGTTTAGTAGAGAAATATATCAATGATATATGTTTTCCATATCGTTGGCTTAGACTACAAACTAGTTAACTCCACTTTAACCGAATTTTATATTTTGATCTTATCTGTTAGAAAACAATCCTGCTCATGTTGTGGCAAAACAAATAACTCCAAAAAGTAACAGCTTTTCGTTAAATCGTACGGCACGTAAAATAACTAGGAAGTTATCTAATATTGAAGATTATTTCGTTTTTATACTATCCCCTATAAAATTAATAGTTCTGGAGTTACAAGGTTTATACTTTGTGTTAACGGTATGTGTTTTTGATATAGACTATTTTAAAAATGTAGGGGCTGGGAAGGAGACGTACATTCGAAGTTTTGGAACCAATAATTAACATAAGTCTAGAACTGTTTGTATAATACCTGAAAAGAGATTGAATTAAGAAATATTAAGAAAAATTTTTTACTAATTGAATTAAAACTAAAAAAGAGCTTGAATGGCAAATTAAATGCTATTAGATTAAACTGAAAAGAAATTACATTGACATAATTATTGCACCGTATAGCGAATTTATTAAAGTAAATGGAAATTAGAAATGAATCTGGAAAAAAGTAAGATATTCTTCGTTTATATACAAAAGAATTCGGTTCATAAAACAATTAAATGCTTATTTTTAATTTTTTAAAATGCGGTTAAAAATGCATGTTGAAATCGTGGTCAGCTGAATGAAAGAATAATTTCCTGTTACAGAGATATAAAATAATTTCACTTTTTCCCCCAAGACGCTAAAAAATGCAATAGCGTAGCGGTTATGAAACTTCAGATCTATAGTAAGAGCATTAAATTATGAATTTGTTTCATCATCCAGTTAGCTTTGGTAAAAACAATTAAATATTGTTAATTATTACAATACATTCTATTTTGAAATATTGTGTTCTAAATGTTTATGTAATATTAAAGTCGCGTTTCCTATAATTGCGCTATTATTGTTTTTTGAGTTATTGGATACTTCTAAATTTTATTTTATATTCTATGAAAGTTGAAGTTACGTTTTTATAACTTCAGATTTTAGTTTTTAAAACTTTATAAAAAAATTGACCTAAAAAAATATTCATAGACAAAAATTGTTCGTACAATTTCGAATTACTTGAAATAGATATATTACTTTAGCAGCACAATACGTTCCAATTTGATAGTTATTTGAGAAAAAAATTGTGGAAATATGTTTGAAGTCACTCTAGATCCGGTTATTGCTATTTTATAAGGGGTCGTGCAAAAAATGTTCTCGTATGATGCGTGGTATTCTTCCACTTTTTATTTCTTAATTATTGTTTTCTATCAATGCCAGTAGTTTTTACCAAATTCGGGTTCATGAAAGTCGCACATGATTTTTGCCACCCCTATAATTTAACCGCCCAATTAGCCACTTCGTAAGTATATATACGTTTGTGTCTCACTGTTTACTCGAGTGTCTGAATTTAAAAAATGTTTTATTTATTGTCGTGTTCGGGCACTTACCCCAGCGTGACCATTTCTCTCGTCGGGTGTCTTCATTTCCATTAATGATTTGCTTGTTAGAGATCTTACACATTTCTAAACTATTTGACTCTTATTTTTAAACTGTCATAAAATGCCCATATTATATCATTAGTCCACATGTCTTTTTATTTTGCTTAAATGTAATCGTTTTATAGGATAAAATAGCACTCAAATTTTAACTCTATTAGTTGACGCGAAAACACGAGCCAACATATTTGCCTGCCGTGACGTCATTATTGTAGTATACAAACAAGTGCAAATAAGACTCGTTTAGTGTGTGTCGTGCTTTTATATAAGTATATGTGTGTTTGTCTGTCGTTAGATTTTAAACCACCAGCATGTCAAAAAATTGCAATTTTAAAATTGATATAATAAATCAACCTCGTGTTTTTGTGAATACAAACCGGTAATTTCTGATTTCTTATTCGATAAATTATTACCGTATCCACATGATTTAATAATTTATTTTTTATAGTATCCAATAACATATTAGGGGTCATCCATAAATTACGTTACACGTTAAGAGGGGGGAGGGGGTTGCGAAGTGTGACATTGTGTGACAAGGATCGGGGGGGGTCATAAGCCTCGTGACGTCACATGTCAAAATTTAAAGTATCAAAACACAAAATTTTAACTGTAAACGAAAATTTGATGTTGATTTTATTAAAATTATAATAATTTTTAAACACTTTTTTCATTTACTCAGTTCTAGATATAAAATTACAAAATATGTGATGTCACATCAGGCAAGGAGAGGTCCTACAAATGTGACTACCTGTGACGTAATTTATGGACGGCCCCTTACAGCACTTTTTTTCGGACGGAGTGTATATTTTTCTGTTAGGCTATAGGTTCAATTTGCACGCACAAATAGACAATAAATTCATTTTAATATTTAATACCACATATTTTCAAAAAAAAATTGCACAATCCATATCTACGATCGTAGAAACTGTAACAAGCTTGCTGTCGTATTTTTAAACTTGAAGATGTGAAAAAGTTTAAAACAAAAAGTACATTTTGAAACATACAGACGGTTCATTCTTTTTCTGTTAAACAATCACAATTTTTCGAGTCATGTCTTATTTTTAACTCATAAACTTAATATCAGAATAAGATAATATGTGTTATTTAAAATTTAAAGATGCATCCGCATTTGATATTAACGTAAATGAGGTCAACTGAAAACGTATTAATATCTAAAGCAAGTTGTACAACTTACGTATAGATTCGAAACAGCAAAATACCGTCTCGCTGCCGCAGATATATTTAATCATTTGTTTATCCTCGGCTTACCTACGCCGTGTGCTCTTACCACAACTCCACAAATTAAACGGTGGTGTGAAATAATTTTCAAGAACTGTCACCAAAAAATAACAGATTTCAAATGAAACAATTATAAAAATAATGCTGCTATTTGTTGTTTGTCACCCTTTATTTATGTACATTTCTAACATTTTTGCTCTTCACTAAATATTTTTATTGTCAAAAATAGTGTTTTGGTTGCGAGTAACAGACTGTTATTTTTTGGCAATTACTGGTAACCGATATACCTGTTGTATATGTCATTAAAAAATAACAGTTTACCCCGGACTACTACGGTAGTAAACCTGAAAGTACGTAATAAACCTCTTTAGATACGTAGGTACTTACCTGCTTTATTGTATTCTGGTATAATTTAGTATTTTCGATACTTTATTATAGGAAACGATGCGTATTTATAATGAAAATGAAGTAACCAGTCAAGTAAGTTTCATAAACATCTAATTTCATAAATTAGCACAATATGTACAAATAGTTAAAAAGAAATTTAACTATGTAATTAAATTATTTTATATTAATATTTAAAACAAATACGTAAACTAATGTTCAAAAAATGATTTTTACTATTGTAAGATAACAGTAATTTATGTATCTAGAACGTAAATGCAGTTTTTATGAACGAGTTGTGAGACTTGTTAAAACCAGCCAAACGAGTCATAATCACATTAATACATACTAAATTTTTTGCACGCACATTCTATAAAAAGCTGATTTTCAGTTCATCATGAGTATATATCTGACAATTGAGTGTTCGGCAATATTGGAATATATTTGATTTGTTTACGAAAACTATACGTCTACTTAACTGTCCAAACAGTACATGAGTCGTAATACTATTAAACACGAGATATACTACATGTTATGGTATTTTTTTGCGCATACCTTCTATAAAGGAGCTGTTGTTCACTTCATAGGTATTCTAAATTTTTGAAAGTTCACTTTGGAAGAAACGTCAGTTCTAATAATAGATTATAAAAAAAAACACAAGGAGAGGGTTCCGCATCATTCTGTATTCCGTGGGAATTTAAAGACTTAGAATTTTCGTTTAGGTTCTCCTGTAAACTATGGATGTGGTCCTATCTTTCTTATTTTATTATTAGGTTTGCCAATAAAACTATGACAGGTTCTATATTCTCTACTTTTTTCAAAATTTTACGCTTAGTGGCTTCGGAGATAGGGGGGGGGTGTTCCATTTTCGTTAATTTTCTTTAATATTTAAGCTATGTATTTTAAAATATATTTGTAATTCTCATAACGAGCCCTTTCATTTGATATGTCACATGATGTACTTTAAAACTATTTTTTTTAATTTTCTAATTTGGCCCGCAAAAGTAACCTCCAAAATCGGAATTCGTCTGTTTATGTTCATCAAACTCTATATCTGTGCCAAATGTCATCATTTTTTCGTCCAGTAGATTCGGAGAAAATAACCTGTGACAGACGGACAGACAGACACGAGAGTGATCCTATAAGAGTTCCGTTTTTTCATTGGATGTACGGAACGCTAAAAACAACTGACAAACACTGATTTACTATGCCATTGGTATAGTGCGATTAATTTTGTTTATTTTACCGCATTCATGCGTAATGAGTCATTTTACAAGCATGTAGTGCGGCTATTATATAGAGGGTAGTGCAAAAAATAATATAATGATTTTTTGTAACAAAATATTTTGTGTATAATATTCGACTCTAACAATAATTGTAGACCACAGGTAAATTGGTCATGAATTGCTACCTTTACCCTACAACAGTTTTGTTATTTACGATCAAGATTGAGTCAAATTGTCTTCTCAGACACTGATCAATTCGGTAATGACAAACATAAAGCATTCTTTGTAAAAAATAATATCAGTTTGTCGGTATTGAACGATGCGTGTCTGTGTCAATTCCAGGTTATAGTTTAACCCGAGCTTTGTTAGTATATTGTTCATTTTTAACTGACTTCAAAACAAAAGAAATTGTGTAAAATAATGAAATGGTAAAATTTCGAAATATTAAACAAAAAGTATGTTTGTTTTAAACAATTGATATAAAATAATTGATCACACCTTTTCTCATTAACTTATAATGTAGTATTTAATTAAGGTGCATTTTAGCTTTTAAAAAAATCTATACAAAAAATATACAGCAGACGTAGAATGCAGCTAAGATAATGTAAATATTTTAGGGTTTTTTTTTAATTTTGTAATTTTTATATAATTATTTTTATTACGTTAAGCCAGCAAAACATTTTTGTTACCTGCTTCGCTTTTAGTTAAAATTTTTATTTTTATGCTTTTTTTTTAGAAATAATATAGTTAATACATGAAAAAGCATAATATTTTATAGGACCATGCATAGTGTTTAGTTTTTAAAAATATGGCAATTATTGGGCATTTTAGAAATAATTTTAATGAACTAAGACTATATTTTATTATTATTATTATTTTGTTTAGTGCTTTTTAGAATGAAACTGTTGCTGATTTTTGTAAAATAGACAGTTACAAATAATAATTTCCTTATTTTATATATTATTATGCTTCAAAATTTATCATCTATGTAAGAGACAAATTTTAAGGTCAAGAACAGTTTCAAGTTAAAAACAATATTTTGTTATTTTTTTTTCTCTTAATTGTTACTATTTAATATTAATTGTCGTTATTTTTTATGTATTTATTAACTTATATTTTAGTGTTAGCTTTTTATTTTTTTGTATGTCCTGTTTTTGTTATAGAAAGGTTTTTTTCTATTTTTTTTTGTAAATATACGTGTTTTGTTTTATGTTTTCTTATTTTTTATTTTGTATTCCTAGATCCCTTTTTATGGTATTATTTTTCATAGGCGTCGAATTTTAAATTTAGTCATGAGTACTCTAACAACATACATAAAAATAAATTATTTTTTGCAAGCAACTCATAAATGTTTAGAAATTAATGTTGCATTCAAAAATAATATTTAGGTATAAAAGCTACGAGGATTTGTTATTATAATTAGGTAGGTATTAGAGACCGCACATATCTATCAAACACGACCAGTACAGTACGGGGCAGAAAAGCCTGTTCGTGAAAGAAACCACGTTATTTAATGGTGTAGCGCACATTAGACTAGCACCTGCAACCAACAACAACTGTCAGTCGGTCGCCTGAAATTTCTGTCTAGTCGTGCTGGGCTGATTTACTGTGCTAGCGATGTGTCGTTTTCACTAATTAATTTGCATTGATAAAACTACTTGAAAACTGCAAAATGTCTACCGCACATCACGAAACCTGAATTAAAATTTACTGGTTTGTGCTGGTCTAGTGTGCGATATCGAACAGGTTGCAGATTTATGCTGTGCTGGTCGTACGTGTTTATGCTGGACAAGCGTGCACGGTCTTTTAGATTTTCGTATCACAATGAAAAAATCATATTCAGGAGCGAATTTATCTCAAATTATCGCCTATGTCCCGGAGATTGTCGCGCCCCACTTAATATAAGATACATATCTAATCACAAATGATGAAGAACTGAAAAGGACCTGAAATAATCAGTTGAATGCTAAAGAAAAAATAATATGGAGACAAATATTCATTACAGTCACTATACATACAGAAAAGGTACTCAACACATTTTTTGTAAGTCAATACTTAAAAATCAAAAAGAAGAAGTATTAATGTCCCTGATTCATTTAATTTTCCAGCCTGAACTTAAAAAAATTCTTTCTTTTTAATCATTAAAAAAGATTAAATTACTTACTTCCCTTATTAAAAACGCAAAATATCCGAATAGACTAAGAGATTCATGGCTTAATTTGATTTTCAAGCTACTTGACTTGTTTTGATCTGAAATCAAGTCAAGTATTAAAATCCAAAAATCAAGCCAAGTCAAGTAGTTATATGTCAAGTTTCAAGTCAAGTCAAGTAGTTATATGTGAAGTATAAAGTAGCTTAAAAAATCAAGTAGCTCTTCAAAAATACCGATTTTTTATCAATTTTATGAAAAAATAAATTGGAAATTATAGACGCTAAACAGCTAATGTTATTTTGTCAATATCAACATTTTAAAATTTTTTTATTATTTTTTAATTTCATATTCCGTATGTTTATTTATTTATTTGTTTGTTTGTTTGTTTCAAATCTTGTGACCAATTTTTCAATATATAGGTAGAAAAATGTTCATTATATAAATATTTCTCTGAAAGACAGTTACCTACATAATAATAATGCATCTTTTATAATAGGCGAAGCCGGGCCAGCCGCCAGCCGGTTATTATTTATAACATAATATGGTTTAAAGCAAAGTTGTACCACCTATCGAACAGTGACAAAAAATTTTGAAGTCGGCTAAATATAGTTTCTGAGATTTTTTCCGATTTTCACCTGGACCAAACTGGACCGGCCTATTATAATACGCATATCCTACTGCAAAATATCACCTATTGAACAATGGAAAAAATTGAAATCGCTTCAATATTTTCTGAAATTACTTCCGACGAAGCCGAGTCGACCAGTTACAATAGCCTATGTCCTGAAGCAAAGTGTCACCTATCGAACAATGAAAAAAATTGAAATTGGTTGAATAGTTTCTGAGAATATTTAATTTTTAGCCGGGCGAAGCCGGGCCGGCGAGTTAATAGCCTATATTTTAAAGTAAAATATCACCTACCGAACAGGGGAAAAAAACTGAAATTGCTTCAGTAGTTTCTGAGATTATTCCAGAGAAACAAGTTTTTGCTCTTTATAATGCTAGCCCACATTTCAGCGATTTCAATACATGGTAAGGACAGATAAAACGGAAATTATTTTGAAAATTTAAAACTAACACATTTAATAATAACATTTGAGGTTTCAACCACGCTTCCAATAAAAATTAAAAGAACTTAAAAAAACACTACAACAAAAGTGGATTTACGTAATATGTATAATTCCACAAAAACTTAAAAAGTTCATATCTCAAAACTGCTGTTAATTACTCTTTATGCTATTTAAAATCTGCACCCTGTAAACTCAAAGTATCTCTTGACATTTCGCCGTCAATATGCAGCGGGGGTAGTAATATTATGTTCATATTATTATGATGGAGTCAGAACTATAAAACGAATATTAGATGGGCGATGCAGTGACAGAGCGCACTATGAATGTAATGTTTACATTTTTAACATCCAATATGCATCAGCTGCTGTACCCACATATTTATCCCCTGCATCATTATGGTTCATTGTTATCAGAACGCTGCAATACAAAACGTTTAAATAAATAAACAAGCTGATTGAAACGAGACCCACTGCCCGTATTATCATTACTGCTGGTCATTTATGCAGAAAAAATATGTTATTGAATTTATATTTAAAAAAAACAGTATTAGATGTCAATTTTCAGATTTATGACCTAAATTATAACTATGTATACAGGATGAGTTTTAAGTTGATGCTTTTTTTTACAGTGTGTAAAAATCAAATAGACGAGCAAATATTTCAAATAGTTTTTTTATCAAAACTCAAAAATAAGAGAGAAACAGCCTTTCGAAGTTTAAATAAATTTTATTGAATTTTCTTTAATTTTGAGGTCGGTCCTGGGGTTATATTATGTTACTATGGAAATAAGTTGTTATTATCAAGTATTTACAGAAATTGTTCGAAGTTGTCCCCGTTTTGTTGGACACAAAGATGCGTGCGCCGTAGCCATGCTTCTGTACATGCTTGTAGTAGCGATAAGGGCCTTTCGCGAATTATTTGGGAAGCATTTTCGATTCGTGCTATCATTTCTTCGCGTGTATTAACCGGGCTTTTGAAGACTAAACTTTTCATCCACCCCCACAAGAAAAAATCCAAAGGGTTTAGGTCCGGCGATCTTGGTGGCCACGCGACAGGTCCTCCACGACCGATCCACTGGTTACGAAACTGTTCATCTAAAAAATCTCGAACTTCACGCCTAAAATGAGCCGGCGCCCCATCGTGCAATAACCACATGTTGCCTCGTACATTTAAAGGTACATCTTCCAGCAAACCAGGGAGAATATCTTGCAAAAAATGCATGTAGTTGGCGCCGTTTAAACGCTCTGGTAAAATAAATGGTCCAATTAACATGCCATTCACAATGCCTGCCCACACATGTGTTGCGGAAATTATTAATTCCATTGCGGGTAAACATAGCTTCATCCATCACCAAAGTCGATCTTAGAAAGTTGTTGTTGTTGGCATTTTGCTCTAAAAGCCAGTTGCAAAAATCGACTCCGCGTGGAAAATCCTCTGGCTTCAAAGTTTGAACCCGTTAAACGTGGTAAGGATGAAGCTGATTTTCGTGCAGAGTGTTGCAAACTTTCGTCTGACTTACTTGAACCTGGGAAGCGATTACACGAGTGCTTGTCGTTGGATCCTCATGCACTAAATCCAGAATGTGTTCCTCTCGCTGAGCATTTCTAAGATGCCTCGGTCGTCCTGCGCGTCCTCCACGATGCTCCCGTAAACTACCCGTTTCCCTAGACCTTTGAACAACATTCATAATTGTACGAGGGTTCGGATGAATCCGGTTGGGGAAACGATCTGCGTACAATCGCGATGCACCCGCGGCATTTTGACGACACTCTCCGTAAATTAATAACATGTCCACTAGTTCATTATCGTTATAAACATGAGCCATTCTGAAAAATAATTGAGGCACACACAATTCTCTCAAAAACAGAACAATACACATGTCAGTTTCAAATAAGCACCAACATACTTGATAATAACAACTTATTTCCATAGTAACATAATATAACCCCAGGACCGACCTCAAAATTAAAGAAAATTTAATAAAATTTATTTAAACTTCGAAAGGCTGTTTCTCTCTTATTTTTGAGTTTTGATAAAAAAACTATTTGAAATATTTGCTCGTCTATTTGATTTTTACACGCTGTAAAAAAAGCATCAACTTAAAACTCACCCTGTATTATATACAGTTTATGAATTTATCAGTACAATAATTTGTTGATATTGTCGCCAGGGCTAAATTAAAAGGAGGTCAAAAAGGGTTGAAGCCCCAGTGACCCACAAATCTTGATTTGTTCGAAAATGGTTTTTTACCCAATAATCAACTATTTGCTTCAAATCTCGTCCTACTCCAATGACATCAAGCTGGCTATACACTGGCCCAGCCTTGCATAATATTCCTTGCATAATATTCCTTGTCGAATATTTGTTTCCGGAACACTTAACCTCAATTATTTTGCAGTAGATGCTAATGACGCTATAATTTTTATTACCTTTCAATACTTAATCATTTCATCAAAGCCTCACCATGAAGATTTTGGATTAGAATTAATTACAAACAAACACATATACGAAATGTGAAATAAAATAAAACCGTTTAAATACAAAATTTGTAAAGGCAAAATACGTTTATTGATATAAAATACTTTTTGCGGTATTATGTATGTTATTTAACTTATTCCTTTGGCAAACAAGGCGGCTTCTTTGACTTGGGCTGGAAACTGGTCGGTATTTGTTATTCTCTTCGGCTAGTCCTACAATACCATCCAGCTTTGAATATTTGACGAGGATTGCTATTGGTGAAGCAGCCACATTATCGTTATTGGACGATATTGGGCCAGACATGCCATATGTGAAGCGGAACCATTAAGGAATAATTGAAAGTTTTGAATTTACGCTTTTTACGTACCTAATAATTAAACAGTGTACCCTCTCTTACACGCTATGTCAGTGTTTTCGTCTCCGACTGACGAAAGTCAACTGTTGCTTCTTAGAAATCAAGTGTCGGCTTTAGAATTGAGTAACTCCTCAGGGGCCTCTATAAAAATGTAAATATCAAAGACGAGTCTTAATCAATTCTCTACTGTTTTATTGCAATAAATTTCATAAATATTATCAGAAAGTTATAAATAGAATCGATTTTGAGAAAGGATTGCACAGGTCTACACAGTGTTTCGCTAGTACACTCACAGTATCAAGATCTATATAAATGGTGCTTTCTGATGATTTGAATTGTATTCAACTACACGTATATACATTTTTCTCTACTTATTTTGATTTTAAAATCTTTTTTATCAGATTTTATTCTGAATACTAAATACTAACCTCTACCGTGTCTTCGATCGCGTTACTGATTAACTGAAAATTCATCTTAGCCCGATTTTCGTTAGAAAATAGTACTTTATACCAGAAGCGGGTCTAGGTTTTTCGGGGCCTAGGGCGTATTGAAGTTTAATTTTTGTTAGATTAAGAATCTTTAAATTAGGGTTTAAAATTCATTTTCAATAACATAAAAATCGGAGTTGAAACTTGGCGATCTGATCAAACAAATGATATTACAAATTCACACAAAACATTGTCAAAATTTACTAAAAAACTGCCAATATTTGCCCAAAAAATTGTCGAAATTCTCCCAAAAAACTGTTAAAATTCATCCAAGAAATCTAAAAATTTACCCAAAAAACTGTCAAAATTCACCCAAAAATTGTCAAAATTCTCCCATGATAATAATAATCATTGATATTAACTATTTTTTACTGTGCCTACGATAAAGTGCTCTTGTTATCAAAAAGTATTAAATGATAGTAATTAAATTTTTGTGGGCCGTTGGAGTCCCAGAGTTTAAACCTTATTAATCTCTATGTATATTCATCCTTGTCTTATACCAGCTGCTTGTATGTCACGTTTGATCAAAATAGTTTCAGCCGTTCTCGAGTAAAAACCCATTTTGTTCGAGATAATATGCAATACTATACAAAAACCTCAAAAACTTGGTAATAAAACGACATTAAAGACATAAAAATAAGAATTGGTATTAGACTCAAATAGCCTAAGTTGGCGATAACCTTAGAAAAGATTCGTTTTTTTCGGAACGTTGATTAATGATAAAAATAATTGAGCTGCATCCACACTGGATCCGTATTTCTTCCGATCCGATGTCAGCCGACGCTGGACGACATCAGAAAAAAAACAAACAACAAGATTATAATGTAAGTGCCTATGGAAAGTAAGTCGGACTTCCCTTTTCAGTGTACGCATCTACATTATAATCTTGGTGTTTGCTTTTTTCCATCTCGTCCCATGTCGGATTGGGAGAATACGGATTCAATGTAGGTGCATCTTTAGTCGGAAGAGTTGTCTAAGAAAGCTGGTAATACAAAAAATGTATTTTTAATTAATAGAGTTCAAGTGCGAGTCCTGAGGAAGCGCGCAAGAGAGCGATGTATCAACTTATTCAGAGAGAGCAGCATTATTCGACAGCCATGCAGTTCGGTATTAACCGTTTTTCCGCCCCGCTTGCTGAACGGAAGGATTTGTTGTCGCCAACTGATCATCATATTCTATTTCAAAATATTGAAGATGTTAGTATAAAGTATATTTATTTTATTATTTACTTTAAACGGTGGATCGTTTTTATTGAGACACACAGCTAATAAAAACGGAACTCCGTAAACATCTCGACAACCGTTATTGATAATAAGTGTATTTTACACTACACGCTACAGAAGTAAAACTGATATAATTGTAAAAAAACAAAATAAAAGAAAGTAATAATGGCACCGACCACCGGGATCGAATCTACGAGTTTTAGATTACGAGGCAAGTGCTTCACCATGCCGCCAACTTAGTTTAAATATACACGGTCGATTTTTTTAGTATACGTACGGGTGTTGCGAACGTTCGTTACATTTTCAATTTCAAGAATCAATTTTACGTTTTTTAAAATGGATTTTTCTTATGCAATTCCTGCGTAAAGCGGTGAGCACGCAGCGTAATACAAACGCATTACGTATAACGCGTTATATAGTTTACTCTTACTCGTTTACCGTTGTCAGACAATGTCACCAACTGGCCATTTAGTTCGGTTGATTTGAGCGTCGTGCTAATAATTAGAAGGTCTCGGGTTCGATCCCATGTGTGAGCTATGTAGTCGTTTTCTATTTTAATTAGATAGTAGAGTAGATCCGTCCTTTTTTTGTTACTTTCAAAGAGAACGAATATGAAATGCATTAGCAAACTATTTATTTACCGTTTTGCACTAAAAGATACATGCGTATCAAATGCTGCAATTGTTTAAATTTATATACCATTTCCCTATCTCATTTATGCGCTAACAATATTTTCCAAATTATGAGAAATCAAATCATAATGTTCGTGTTTTTTTTCAGCTGGGTCATATAACGGAAGATATATTAGACAATTTAGTATTAGAAGATGGAGATGTACAAATACACTTAATACCACGCGTGTACTTATCCAAAGCCTCGACGATAACATCACAGTATAGAAAATATTTTAGTGGCCTGAAAAAAGCAGACTGTATATTGGCGAATAAAACGAGGAACACCAATTCGGAGTTTGTGAGATTTTTGCATACACCAATGATACCAAGAAGAAGGCCGGACATTACTAGTTTTATACACAAACCATTAGAACATTACAGGGAAATTTTAAAATTACTTCAGACGATACTTAGCCACACCAAATCGAATAGCGAAGATTATCCAGTTGTCTCTAAAGTCGTACACGAATTACAGGTTAGTGTAAATCGATGCCACTGTTTATATGATATTTCCATAGCCTCTCTACTACAAGCCCCCAGTTTCCATGTTTTAATCTGTGAACTAGTAGAAGTGTAAACTGGATTTTCAACGTGTTATTAAGAAACTGGTTAGATAAGCCAATCTTCGCCAGGAGCAATATCGAAATCCAAGATATGAAAATACAGTCAAAACCGTTTACGACGACATCGTTTAGAACAGCATACCGGTTATATTGACCAAAATCATATAGGTCCCGGCTGAATACTATATGACCGCCTTATAAAAAACACTACTTTTTACGACATTGCTTATTACGACATACCGCATTAAGCGACTACATTTAATGTAATATCTTCATATATTTTCGGAGAATTGTATCTGTTAAAACGACCAGCTGTATTGTAAACAAATTTCGTCCGCGCAGAAGTGTTCCAAACAGACTAAAATTACAGATTTTTTGAATACAGAAAAATGATAATGTGAATATTATTACTATTAATATCTATGGATTTATATTCATTCCATAATACTACATATTTAATAAAAAAATAGTTTGTACCTCGAAAACATCACCGGTTGTTACGACTATCGGTTTTTACGACCAAATATGAGTTGACCCTTCGATGTTGTTGTAATAGATTTTGACTGTATGTTTGAAAACTTCGAAGGGAAAGTAGAGGACCTAAAGTAAATGTTAGACCACCTACTGAGGAACCTCCTTGTACATTATATTTCTAGAAAATACTCTGTTAGGTTCTATCCAGTGCCCTATACGTGCACAAAGTTTCAGTTTCCTAGGGCCTGGAAAGAGAGCCAGGCATGCATACGTTAGGAAAGTATATATGTAGATAATAAACAAAAAGTATGAATAATGTTATTAGCTGTCAGTGATCTTTAAAAAAACACAATGCAAGGATAATATTTCAAATGTTGATGTAGCGGAATGTAACTTGTAACTTTTATCTTTTGTTTTTATACTTAATTGGGCACTTTTTAAAATAATGTCCCTGTTGTAAATTCTTTCATGTTCTTTGTTGGCTTAAACGATAACGTTTGATTTTAGCAAACGTACAGAGATATGACATCCAGTGCTGGGTTAATGGAGCCTGTTGGAGAAGGTCGCCCCTTACTATCTGTACAGGATCTTGAAAGTCGATTAGTATTTACTCGATGTAAAGTAAGTATTGTTGTTCTATTTACTATCACGAGTATTTGAGTCTAAATTTTAAATACAACAAATTTTTAAGATTGTAAGATCTACTCAAGTACCAGATCACTAAAAATCATCATGTCTTGCAAGTTGCAAGTGATATGACATCATTTCTTGAAATCTAGTTTTTTAATCAAATTCTGGATTTCCCAATTTTTTCAAACTAGAATAGAAGTCAACAATAACAGCACATCTTAGCTTTTTTATACCATACGGTTAATTTCATAAAGACACCGTTTAAGTTGAGATATTAATCTTAGACTTCATAGAAGTAAACAGTTATCTATAAATTAACAATTAAAACTCAAGTCGCAGTGTATGTAAAATAGGATATTTACTAATACATGCATCAGGGCATTTAAATGTATTATTATATAAACTTAATATGTTTTTAGACAAAATAAAAATGTAGTCCCTAAATACACATATAACTCGAAAAAATTAATTTTTTCTTAATTTCAATATTTGGCATTTTATTAATCCAACATCTGTACCATATGTGAACACTACAGTAAGGAATTCACTATCCGCAAACAACTGTTTCCATAAATTTTGCAAGTACGTCCTTGTCTGACTTGGCCGAATTTGTTAAATTTTTTGGAGTGCATTTTAATGTCTACAAGAGGTCAAGTTTCGATAACAATTTCGATAATATTTTCCACACCTAAAGTGGTCCAATGATGCCCATTTAAAAAAAAAGATATTTTTTACCACAAAACTATTATTAAAATGCTTCTTTTTTGTTTTCTTATATAGTAATGTCTATTTTGCAGCCGTTTGTTCTGAACGCACCCGGTAGACAATGGATATTCGGTGGTGATTTAAGTCGAGTCGAAGGACGCAATGTGAGATCGTATTGGGCGCTATTATTCAGCGACATTCTTTTATTTGCGAAAGTATCAAGAGATCGTGTTTTATTTATTACCGAGGAGCCGTTGTCACTGGCAAATATTACAGATATATTTTTTAACATTAGAAAAAAAGGTATGTTTATTTCTACCTATGCAAACCGTAACTGTTTTAAGATTTTTTTTTGTATTTTAAGTGCTTTCTTTGCTTTTTTTAAGTTTTAAATTTGACTGATTTTTGTCGTATCTATGTGGTTTTGACAACATCAAAAAAATATTCGTTACAGCCACTGAATTTAGGATAAACGTAGATCCCGGTGGAAACCCGACCGAAAGTCCCACAGCGCATTGTGGTCCCGATTTAACAAGGACACCAAGAAAAAATACCCGTCGAAGATGCTTAGTTCTTAGAGCTCCAACAACAGAAATGAAGGCTGTTTGGCAAAATCTTCTACAGCGTCAAATGTAAGTTACATGGTCATTTCAACACACTATAAACAAATTGTGGAAATAATGTCTACAGCATTTCAATTGTTTATTTAATATAAATGATAAAATGAACAATTTTTAATTTTAAACAGGATTATTTTTCAATGACACATCTTATACCCTCGTCCCATCTCTACTTCTCATTTAATTTCTTCGCTTTACGTTCTATAATAGATTTGGCAGATGCATCCGTATAAACGAATTTTATAGTTAAAATGTCCGTCTTCTGAAACATAATTTCGCGACGGTACCGGTACTATTATCGTAGTTTTATGAATATTAACTACGGTAACAGCTTTGGTCTGAAAGTTGCGTGCCTGTCCTTTTAAAATATGGTCATTTATCTATTAAATTGATCTGAATCCCATTTTTATTATTTTTTCCTTACGTAATACACATAAATATAAATAACGAAAGACATTTTCGTTTGAATCTGAAAAAAAAATGTGTACTTTCGGTGCATTATGTTTTGTTTTATCTTTGTTTCAGATATCACATTCATAGCGGTACCGGTGGAACGCCGTTCAGTAGTCCGATGGATTCGCCGGATGCGCCGGCGATAACGTCTTCCGTAGCAACACTGCAATCGGCCGATTCGTTTTCACTACGACGTCAGGTGCGTCAGACAACCACAGATCTCATGCCACCACCACCACCGATCCTCTCGCAACCGAAAACCGCTGCGTCCGCAAACCATTCATATACCATCCCGCCCGCGCGACAGACCCGCCGCAACTATAAGCCTTCGTTGACTTCTCCTTGTCATCCCGGAAGTCCGACCACGCCGCCTCCGACGAAGTCCTCTTCTAAAGACAATAGAAAAGAAAACAGCAATCAAACCAAAACTCCCGATACGCCCTCGGCTAATTTAACTCCGAGTGATTCTTCCAACGATTCTCAAAATTCACAAACGTTCACATCGCATTTCGCGTCAATCAGTAGTTTAGTATTGGTTCCGAAAAACAACGACGCTTCTAGTAACGATAATGTTAACTTGGACCCGCCGACGTCGCCATCGGCCATTTTAACACCGAGTTCGGATGTTTCCGGTACCGATAATCAGATTAATGTTGAAGATTATCAGGAATTTCCACCAAATCTGTCGCAGTGTTTTGAAGATGATCCGTGGGACATTAATTCCTTTGATAGTAAATTTGTTGGAGACAGTAAATTTGGTACATTTGAAAATGCATCCGAAAGTAAAGAATCGAAGCTCGAAAAAAATTCTTCATTGGAGTTTTGATGGTTTTATAATACACGTATTATTTTTTATGAAATATTGTTAAATTCTGTCAAAAATGCGTGTTTATAGAATTAAATTTAAAAAAAAGAACAAATTTGGACCACGACAATTTTATTATACAAATCAATTGAAAAACTATTATTGCGAACACTTTTTTTCATATCACTTTTCTCGAGTGTTCTGGTCGCGTGCGAAGTAAAGTTTTATCAAATTCCTGTCAAATTTATAGGTAGTACTGATACTTCTTTGTCTAAATGTGCCCTTGAATATGTTGCCAAATTTTATACAAGTATAAATAAATTGCCTCCTTTTTATGCCAAATTGAAGAACAAAGAAACTATTTTAAATGACTGTCTTTCAAGCAAAGAAAAAACCATAATACACAAATCATAACTTCATTTTAGCTTTCTGTATAAAAACGCTGCAAAACTATTTTTACCACTTTTTCACTAAAATTCGTTTCACCTTTATATTTTCTATATCAATTTTTGTTTTGTTTAAATATTATCAACTGTACATAAATATCACGCTTTTTATATGAGAAACCTGTTAAAAAATTGTCATGCTGCTATCTTGAACGCTTTTGTATTTTTCCAAAAAATGAGACTTCTAAAAGCTGCCAAAGTATTTAGGCATATTTTACACTAAAAACTTACAAATCAATGTTTTTTGACGTGAACTTATGTTTGATTTTTTGGAAATTTGAAATGCTATTTCTTCTATCAGTTTGTCTCTTTCTTTTCCGATATATATTTTAAACGATTTCCAAAATATCCAGAAAATCCCAAATCCGTTCATGACACTGAGAGCAACACTGTTTTATATTTTATGAAGTTTTTGCGCTAAACTTCAATAGTACCTTAAAATTATAGTGCTTGATTATTTAAGTAATTCAAGTTAACAATTACGTAACAATATTTTTATTATAATAATTTAAAATACGTTGGTAAAAAAGTTTTATTGTTATTATTGACTATGCAATTGTAATAATACCAAATCTTATAAAATAGTTATGAAAATAAAAATATTGATTATATCAAATTTGAAAGTTGCATTTTTTATCAATTTTTGTTTTTATTTTTATGTATGCACCTTCTTGCTATACGAATGGGTATAAGTTTTTGCTAGCAGCTTTTACGGGGGCTCGATATATTTGAACGCTTGCATGGATATTTTTTTTTTATTTTGTTGTAAATTGTTTTAAATTTATTGCATTAGCCAGTATTTGCCTTTAGTTTTTTAATAGAAGCAAACTTTCTTTCACATTGTCAATTCTAAATCTATTTGAAAAATTTCGACAATTTTTCGTTATGACATTTTTTATATTAGAATGACGGCTTCCTAAGAATAACGAACAAGAGACTTTGATATTTGAATTTCTTTGAAAAGATGCCTATTTGAAATTACTAAAGATGTCATTTTATGAGTTAAAAGAAGACAGACTGTACATTTTTTCAGACTTAACCAAATGAAAATTATCCAACAGTCACTGTTTATGAAACTCAATTTGAAATTTACAGACACCACAACATTCAAATCGGTCAGCGACGCAGGGTTCACAAAAACACCTCGACGAATTAATAGAGCATAAATGTCGTCAGTTGGGCAAAAGCGGTGCCAACAAAGGAAGTGCCCTTCATTTAGCTCAGTGGATGAAAGGTCAGTTGGGTGGCACGCCAACTACAGTTAACAGTGAGCAAACAAGTCCAGAAGAACCTGAACCGGAAATATGGACCCAAGAAGATTTGAAACGGAGGTCACGCGAGCTGCATTTATTTGATATTGATGGAGTTACAAAAAATAAAGACAACGAATTGAAAAGGACTGAAAGTCGTTGTGAGGAAATAACTATATCTGACGGAAGTCCTTCCAAAAGTACAACTTCTGGAAGTCAAGTAAGTCAGTGTTTTATTAACAATTAACTTTCCGGCTCGACTTTGCTCAAGTATACTTTTATTGCATTTATCAGCTTAAGAGAAGTGAATACAGTATTAAAGGAAAAATTGAAAAAATATTTAATTAATGCATGTCCTTACACGGTTGATGATTCTATGTAATTTATTGTGTCCTTGACAATTTTCCTCGTGCAAAATGTATTTGTCCTGAAAAAAAAAATAAAATTTATTATTATTATTATATAGTCAAAAGTAAAACCAAGAAGTTTCTTATATAATAATTTATTGTGCTAGCCAACTTACATCGATTAAAGATCACGGGCGAAATTATATTTTTGATCACTGTTCATCATTATCGTAGCGTACATTATATTATTATATCCCAAATTACTCGGATAGAAGAAGTTTTTTGAACTTTGAAATGATAATATTTTACAACTCGATTCTGTAGTTTCGGAGGCTAGCGTGGTCAAACAGCAGATTGTATATCTATAGTTGTATAATTGTATATATTACGAATAAGTGTGACATATTATGTTAAAAACATGTGCCAGCGAGTTTTAACAGTCACACGAATCGTAATACTATTACATACGAGATAAATTTTGTATTTTTTTGCACGTATGCCCTATAAAATTATTTTCACTTCATATGCAGTACATCTATAACATTTTTGACAGTTCGATTGTGAAACAACAAACTTGCTTATGAAAATTACTTATTCACGCCTTCAATTGCTTTCCAAATACTTCTAATGTTAACTGGTTGTCAGGTTATGAAAATTACTGTTGAATTAGATCGCGTACTTTTGTCTTTCATTACAGCACTGCTGAGAATGGGAAAGCAGTTATTTTATAAGGGGTAATGCAAAAAAAACTTCACATTTTTGTGTATTACACATTGGTATTTGAATAATTATAAATTAATAATTATATTACAGCTCTGAAGTCGCAATTGATATATTTGAAAATTACTTTTGAGATTATTTTATAACTTATGAGAACGTTTCTTGACTACTTTATGATATGTATTTTTTCTCTTTATTTATTTTTAGGTAACTGTAAGATCGAGTCCAATTGTACCTGAAACAGTTCCTGTATGCCGTCAATGTCATAAGACATGTTTGTCGGCTAATAATAGTCCTAATCTAAATATACACCATACTAACAACAATATCGTTGAAAAATGTACAAACAATGCAACGAAAAACAATTGTAATAGAAATACAGACAACGTAGATAATATGAAAACTGAAAAAAATGGTAAGAAACGAGTACAATTCACATCTTATATTGAAAAGATTCCGATGGTTTTAATTTAATATTCTAAAAATTATTTATTTTGAAAAATTAAACACAAAGAATATTTTCATTCATAAATAAAGTCATCTTATGAGTACAATCTAGTTAAAAAAAAATTGGTAACGATATTAGACAGTTCCTTCGTCTATAAAACTAAGGTCATAGTTGGCATAAGCCTTAGTTCCTAAGATAGCGATACATATAGCGGCCGTAATATGACGGTGAATAACGTAACAAAAACGAGTGCGTAGAAAGTAAATGAATGTGATTTTTTCACTAGTGGCGGCACCACCGTAACGATAAAATGTGACATCCGTTTATTTCCATGGACACGTTTTTTATTTCGCCATCATATTACGGCCGCTATTTTTTGATTATGATATTAAAAAAAACAGTTAGTTTTGCCGTATTCGCTATATTAACTTCCTAGTAAAATATATGCAAAAAATGTGAATAATATGAAACAATAAAGTAAATTTGTTATTATTAGATAACAATAGCGAGGAAATATATGACGATTGGGGATCCTTAATGTTAATGGGACTAACTGCAATAAATCCAGCCGCAAGTTTTTTAAAAATGGATCCATTTGCCCCAACCGAAGTGCCAAAGATATCAGTATTGCCCCCAACGCCAGATACTTTACCCCGTAGTAGTAGCAGTACTGAAACAACGCAGTTTCCACTAATATGTGATAACGACAATGAACTGAAAAAAGCCTTCAGCCCGAAACGATCGCCAAAACGACTGAATGTATGTATATGATGGATTTGAATCAGTAATATTATTCAGTTATATTGATAGTAGACAATGGAACGTAGCTCATATAGTACAATGACGGATTTAGGGCTGTGAAAATTTCTAGTAAGCCAAATTAATTAAACCACTTTATTGTTTAGCGATTGCAGAACCCTAATTTGCTATTCCGTCATATCTTCGTTTTTTAATTATACAAAAGCCCTATTTTTGTAGAGACCCCTGGACAGTTTCCTAGTCTTATTTATCCTAAATTCAGCACTGGTGTAGCATTAAGTAAATGACATTATTTCATTATATGAAGCAGTTAAAAGAAGAAGGTGCAAACGACAATGAAGATTCGGGTGATGAATCAGTACAAAACGAAGAGCCACCCTATTTGGTTATGGTGCCAAAAAATCCTGGATTGAAACGTTACGGTACATGGTCTAGTCTAAGAATACCATCTGATGAATTAGTGGAAGCTGAAGAAATACAAAACGATAAGAATTCTTCTTCGGAAGAAGAGTCAGAAGAAGACGATTATGAAGATGACGAATACGAAGACAGAAAATCTGGCAACGAAGAAAAAGATCCAATTACCACTTCTTTAAGAGGATGGACAGCTAGAGCGGGTTCATTTGTAGCAGAGAAAATGGCGCTTTTTGAAAAATTGGGTGGTGATTCTAAGGCCGTATTAGATAGGTAATGTTTTTATAATATAAATTTTTGATGATGTTGGTCAAAATGAATTTCTGATAACACTTTTTAGATACTTAAGACCACAAGAGACCGTTATAACCAAACAAGATTATGAAAATGATCCTTCAACTTTAAGCTCCGGAGGACTTGAAGAAGAGTACGAAAATTCAGGTGCTACGTCTGGTGAAGAAGTGTGGGGAACTCCTACCAGTGGCGGAGAATTGGATGACATTCCTACGTTTCCTAATTCGGACGGAGGCACACTTTCTGTAAGTGAGATATGAAAATGTTTTTTTTTTTTGTACTTTTACTGATAATTAATTTCAATGTGATCGTAGTCACCACATGATTCAAATTCATCAGCAACATGTGAAGATGATGATTTGATGATGGACGAATTATTAATGGCTCCACCAATGACAGCTGGTGCTATCAGAGGTTTATTACCCAGAAGACGGTTAGAACCACTACTCGAAGAAGAAGATACTGACAGTTGCACCACAACTTCCGTTAACAATGCGCAGGATGACACAACACCTTCACCGGAGCAGGTATATGAATTGTTGAAAGATTGCGATAGTTATTTAGTAATTGCGCCGAGTACAAGTTTTATCGAGTACCTAACCGAATATTTAGTATTTATCGGATTTATGTTCGCCGAACAAAGTACTCGACTGTATTACTCGGTTCACTTTACGTAGATTTGCCCGACACGGTGTATCAAAATCATAAAGAAAATCTTTTGATTTTTGATGACGTTTAATCAAATAGAAAAAACTGTCGACTAGCTCAAGGAGCAGTGAAATAAATTAACTAGCCCAGTTAAATTATTATTAGACACAAAACATCATCATAATATTATTTATTCATAATGTATAATTCTTAACACTAGAAAGACTGAAAAACCGGCTTACATTCAAAGACGGCTGGGGTCATTTGACCCCTTATTTCATAAATAGTCATTCTTAATTAATTTCGTATGTAAACACTTACAAATTATTATAGACACATTAAGAATAAATAAAATACAACAAAACAATAAATAATATACTTGAATTATATGTTTTTATTTAGCACTACATACAATTATTACAAATAAAAGCTTTGCATTTATTACAAGATCCACATATTTTCTCCTGGAGTGTAGCATGACACACAGTTGTCAATAAAACGATTCCATACTTGTGAAATCAGTGCAAATTTGCCTGTTGTCAGTCTTGAAGATCTTTCTGATCGTATGTCGAATCGTATATATTTCATTAGTTATTTGAATCGATCTCTTGACATGAGTTTTGAATAAAATGGTATTTCCCATATTTTACTCCACAAATCATTTACAGATATATTTTTAGATCCAGTAGCACCCCTTACGTACAAAATAGATATAATTTTTTTAAGTTCTTCGAGAGAAACCGAAAAGTTGGTATGTCCAAGCTGACGATGTGCTTCAGTCTCAGTACCTACATTTTTTAATATGGCGTAACATTGTATCGTCAATCAAAAGTTTCCAAGCTGAAATAAACTTTCCTCCAATTTGCCTTCGTGCAAATGAAGTAGGTCCTTGCTATTCAGTCAAAACATTATGATTTGCTTGACGACCTGGTAATTAGGTTACACCGTATGTTGTGTGTCAAATGACCCCAACCGTCTTTGTAGGTAGATGTTCTATTTATTTACATTTGTGTAGTAATATTACTATATAAACACGTTTGTCGTGAAATTGAAGCAATTTCATTAAAAGTCACGAAATGCCAAGCCATATAAATAAATAGTACATTATTTATTTGCAGTGTAATTTCAGAATGGGTCATTTGACCCCAGCCCGTCTTTCTAGTGTTAATTCAAATATAAATGCATGGTAGCGGTTGATTTGAACAATAGATGTTAAAAAATTGTTAGTTGCGTTTAATTCTTAAAAAAGCAGCTTACATGCATGTTAAGTACGTGCCACCGTATTGTTGCTCAACAGTAGTGTACAAGGGCGTACGCAGAAATTGGTTCGAGGGGGGGTGGGGGAGTTATGAGAGTAACCCAGGACATCCGGTTATCGTACTGCAGTTGCACGCCAAAGTTCAATAATGGGAAATAAAACTTCGTGAATTTTTACACTATATTCCATTATTCCAGATCCCAGGAGGCCAGGTGTCTCTCTGGCTCTTCTTGCGTACGCCCTTGGTAGCAAATATGTTAACATTTACAAACGTAGTGAATATTAGTGTCAAAACATAGTTAAAAACCAAACATTGAGAATAATTATTTACAGGTATAGAGGGCCGCTTCGCGTCATCGCTGTAAAACAAAACAAAATGTTTGTTCAGTCATAATTCCTATTTATACTACATTGTCCAGTTATCTTTACCGTTTACACATCTTTTATTCAGTAAGTTATTCTACCCGTATTTTAAATTATTTTACAGTAGGATTATGTCAGAAACATGAAGAATATATATGACGACGCGGCGTACCGGTCGTAAATTTAGGATTGGATTGTTCACAATTTCCAGTGATGCTAGCACCGCATGGAAACTCATTATTTATATATTTTTATTTTTGCACCACTGATCTCGCTTACTTAACAATTTATTGCGTCCGCCTTTCGTTGTAAATTCTTTAGTCTTACAAAAGATGAAACATTTACGTATATAAAATAATAAAATCGTATTTGAAAGAATAGATGTACGTATATATTATAGTTTCAGATGCTATTTATTCTAAAAAAGAAACATACAAATTGTCTAATTTTCATTAATCAAGAAGCAATAGCTGTTTGAATTTTCATTTTTAGAGTTCCATATAAACGAAAAAGCGGAACTCTTATAAGATCACACACGTACCCATCCGTCCATCTGTCATAGCCGATTTTCTCAGAAAACATGCGACGTAGAAATTATAAATTTAGCATATCCATGATATATCTTTTAAGCCAACATAATTTGCACAAAACTTTAAGATATTCATATAAGAATTAACGAGAGGAAAATTAGTTAGGTGAACTCTTTTTTTAAATTTTAAATACCAAAGGACTTGTTAAGAAGACTACAAAAATCTCTTTTTTCATAATTTTAAGTAGCATCAAGCTAAGGTGATCACGAGATAACCTAAAAGTCGTAGGTTCGATCCTAGCGCTCGGTGCTATTATCACTTTTTTGTTTTTTTTTACTAGTTTTATTTATGTAGTGTAAAATACACAGTCTCCTTTTTTAAACTAACGATTCTTGTGCATCCTGGAGAGCTTTAAGTCTTCATTTAAATTGGCCAACAGAGAATATCTTCAATCTATACCAAGATTGCCAAGGCTAAAAATAGGTAAACGAGTGTATTCCGTATTTGAAATATTGGCAGGGCAGCGAATCTGGCGGTGTTGCTGACATTTCCTCTGCTGCTTTAAGTCCGTCAGAAGAAAACAACCAATCAGGTCAAAACAATCAACAAGACGGGTGTCAGACTCATCAGAATCAGCAATTGCTGGACAACAGGCGTCAATATGTTGGCCAGAGTCCTGTTTTAAGTCTAAGCAGGCAATGCAGCTTGGACGAGGACGAACCCCGTTTATTATCTCCACCAGTGAGCCGGAGAAATCCAGACAACAGTTTGATAGACGCTGCTGGAGCGACTATAGGAATAAGAACGAGTGGAACCTTCAGCAGTCCAGAAATAGATGTCACGACGCCGGCATTGGAGCGTCTGGCTCGGACATCGAGTTACAGACATATAGGTAAAATGTCAACGGTTTTTTGTTGACGTTATCATGTTAAGTTGCAGATAAAATTTGAACGCAACGCTATCACTGAAATGGTAAATTGTGTAACTAGGATGGAAAGTTAACTATTGCGAACGAGTGTGACATTCGCTCCCCGGAGTCAAGCGAGAACGAAATTCACACGAGTCGCAATCGACAATTACGCCCGAGTTAAACATGGTGCTTTGTGTAGTAAGTACTTCAACGTACTTAATGTTGTTCTTTCAACAGAACAACATTGAAAATATACAAAAACACCGAAAATGAATATTGTTGATTTCAGTTTGCATACTATATTTTTTTTTTTTTTATTTAAAAAAAATATTGCTATTTTAGGGAACGGTGCTGTTCGACGGGTGGTCAGTACGAGAATAAAAAAATATTTAATTAAATTTTTTAGCACATTAGAATTTTTTTAATTTTGTAATATAGATAGAATACGTAGATATTGTTAATACGTAACTTTTCAAGAGAAAATTGAATGAAAGTGCTTCAATCCAATTTTATATAAAAATGTTTTCTACTTCTAATATTCCGAATTACTTTTTTGTACAATATTTTGTCTTGTTAAACAATAGATGTAGAAAAAACTACTTTAAAGAGTTTTTAATAACGAAATGAATATAAAAATTTGATTTCTAATAGCAAAATTATATTAAGCGACGGTTTATTCATTTCCTTAGATTCGATATTATAAACATCGTTTAAAATTAAAAATTTCAATTTTTATTATTATTTTTCAATTTTATAACTATGTTATTTGAAAAATACAATAATTTACCCATTTAAACTTTTGTTTATAATATCGACTAGTCAATAGTAAAATTGTTAGATAGAATATTAAAACGGTGTCAAATATTTAATTTCATTTAGCGTTGTACCATGATTTAGGACTAGAAATTAGAATGTAAAAATTACAAAATAGGGAAATTTAAATTTGTAAAATAGTTTGATTGTCCCAATTAGCGTAAAGGCACCAGTTCTCGACTACCGACCTGCAGTCTCCTTTTAAATTTAAAATTGATAGAATATATTATTACATAGTCGCATAGAAGAAAACAATTTGTATACTGTTATAATTGTAAATCTCTAGTTTTTTATTTTACCGATAAGAGAAACAAGAAAAGATAAATTTTTGCGTACCAGAGATTTATAATGGTCACATAACATTTTTTTTACATAATATATGTTACGTAATATATTGTCAATACAAAAGTGATGAATAACTGATGCCTTTTCCCTATATTGTGTGTACAGAGATCGAATCGCTTATTAATTTAATCGATTTCGATTAAATGATCGCACTCTACGTGCATTGTGAATGGGTTGTGACGTTGCATTCACAATTGGTGGAAGCAAAGAGACTGGTGAAAGCAAATGTGTTATATTTAGTCTTCCCAACACATATTTGTTCTCTTCTACGAACAGAATTAAAACATCTAATCCATGTGAGAAAAACATGTAGTTTATTTTAGATATTTTATTTAATTTTTGGTCCTCAAAACAATAATTAAAAATCTACATTGGACAGCAAATAAACCGGGCCACCCGCCACCATAGAACTCTAGGCCAAAAACTTACACCTAACAAACTCATACCTACAGAAAGAGCATTTAATAACGATTAAAATGGCTATAAATTTAATCTAAAATATTGTTAACTCACGGTGTAATCAAGCAACAAACACAATGCTAACGATTTGCTCTGTTTTGACTAGAATTCGCGCCTAACGTTCTTTTTTTCTGCAGTGAGGGCAATCGGATATTTCTTATCATTTCTTTAGTTTTTGTCCATAATTTGCTCCGACGCGTGTATTTTTGCTACTTTTTTCGGTCTCAAATGGATACGGCACTTCAGGAACCAGCTCAAACTATAGCACTACTTCAAGCAGACCTTGGGCAACGTGAGGTCGCTCGAAGATTTCGAATCAACAGATCTTCGGTGCAACGAGTTTACAGACGATACTTAGAGATTAGAGAATTCGATCGCCGTCCGGGTACGAGCAGACCTAGGGCTACATCAGCAGCAGATGATCATTATATCCAACTTACTATTCTGCGAAATCGTCGCCTCAACGCAGTTAAAGTCCAACAAAGTCTGCGTGACGAACGCCAAGTGGTCATAAGTTCAGATACCGTCAGAAGGAGACTTGCTGAACGGAACCTGACGCCAAAAAGAGCTGCAAAAGGCCTAACATTAACGGTACCCCACCGTCGAGCACGACTTGAATTTGCTCGATAACATAGGGATTGACCGTTAGAGCAGTGGAGTAATATACTCTTCACTGATGAGACCAGATTGAATTTACATGGAAGTGATCTACGTCAGAGAGTATATCGTCGCCTTGGAGAACGTTATTCTCAGTGTTGCATCGAGGAAACTCTAACGTCCAATCCCTATGCTCTTGAGCCAATTCAAGTCGTGCTCGACGGTGGGCTACCGTTAATGCTGGGCTTGTTGCAGCTGTCTTTGGAGTCAGGTTCCATTCAACAAGTTTCCTTCTGACGGTATCTGAGCTTATGACTACTTGGCGTTCGTCACGCAGACTTTATTGAACTGCGTAGAGGCGGAGATTTCGCAGAACAGTAAATTGGATATAAGGATCATCTGCTGCTGATGTAGCCCTAGGTGTGTCCGTACCCGGACGACTATCGATTGCTCTAGTCAATAAGTATCATCTGTAAGCTCGTTGCACCGAAGATCTGCTGATTCGAAGTCTTCGAGCGACCTCACGTTGCCCAAGGCCTGTTTGACGTAGTGCTACAGCTCGAGCGGCTTCCGGAGGTGTCGTATCCATTATTGACCGAAAAAAGTAGCAAAAATACACGTGTCGGAGCAAACGATGGGCAAAAACTAAAGAAATGATAAGAAATATTCGATTACCCTCAGTGTAGAAGAAAAGAACGCTAAGCGCGAAATCTAGTCAAGACAGAGCAAATCGTTAGCATTGTGTTTGTTGCTTGATTACAACGTGAGTTGACAATATTTTAGATAAAATTTATAGTCATTTTAATCGTCATTAAACGCTCTTTCGGTAGGTTAAGTTTGATAGATGTAAGTTTTGTACCGTTCGAGGAAATTGACTTAGAGTTCCAAGTTGGCGGGTGGCCCGGTTTATTTGCTGTCCAATGTATTTTAAAGCATAGTTCCTTACTTTTCTTGTTAATTTTTTTTTCTTATGACACAGTGGAGGACGATTCGAGTTTCTTCTCGAGGATACGGCCATTACCGAGGAAACGTACTACGATTGTCAACAAAGATATTGATTTTGAACAAATCACTGTTTCTACAAGTCACAGGTCAAAAAGTACTAGATTGTAAGTTGACTACATCTTCATTTAAAATAACTTTTCATTAGCACAACAGATGTTTCCATTATTCATGTATTAGTTTCTGTTTTTAAGAATTTAAATGACTATTAGGAAAATGGTTTTTATCTTTGCAAGAATATATTATACAGGAAATTTATTTTATTACTGCACGGACTATTATAGCAAGCATGCCTGTATTGAAATTATTAACAACAGTGTATTACTGTGTATTTTGAAATAAAACAAAATACAAATAAATGTTACTTTATAATAAAAAAGTGAGTGCGTATATATTTATGTACGCGCGTTAGAAATTATACTTCTTTGGCGTAAATAAAAAGTAATTTTTAATTTGCATGCAAATAATTTATTGAAGTAAAATAACAAAAGGACTAGGTGAGAATATTATCCACTAATATTCACAATTATTAACAAATGTTTTCAAAGATATTCACCAATACTCACAATCAACCACTGCTGTATATCATAATTTATAAGTACATATATATATATATATATATATATATATATATATATATATATATATATATATATATATATATATATATGTATATATATGTATATGATTTTTATTCTTATTGAAAGCAATCATTATTCTTGATAAACGTGCTTAAAATCAAAATATTTAACAAAATGGCTTAGCGACCAACTTAATTTGGATGTTATAGGCAACTTCATCCTATTAATTTTGATCTTACGTCATAGATATTCAGTCTCATCCTTTTTTCACGACGCGTCAAAAGAAGTATAACAAGCTAACATTCATCGTTATCTCTAGATTACTCAAATTTCTTATTTGATAATATATATACTTTATTATTCAAACTTTCTTCTAAGTACGTGCCACCACCTAAGTTCGTTATTGTTGTGATAGCAGTTTTTGCGACTTTTCCTTTGTTATTCCTGCCACATAGGTATTAACACAGAACAAATATGACAAAAATAGTGTAAATCTCAATTTTCAGGGATCTTTATAGTCCGGATAATTAAAAAAAATCAAAATTTTACATTAAAGAAATTTCAAAACTTGTTTGAATATCAGCTGTGAATAATGATATTGTCATAATAAATGGAACTTATATTTTTTAACAATTTATTATAGGTCTGTTCCAGTTTCCAAGTTAAACAGCCATTATCAAAAAAAATAGTTATAATTTCATTTACTTTTCAGTCAAATTTATTTAATTATAATCAGTATTTAAAAATTTTATAAAAAAAATTGTACTTTCAGGATATCTGTGAATTTTTTCTTAAATTTATTTTTGAATATTATTATTATTGGCATCAAAATCAATACCTAACTCAAAATGATAATCTTATTACGAAACACATTTTTTTTTAATATTGCTTCTTTTAAATATTAATTAAATCTGATATTCTCAAAACTGATGTGACAGCATTTCTTACAATTTCCTGAAATATTAAAGACAAATGAAAATATTTTATTTTTTTGCTTTCACAAAAGATAAAGACATAATTTGTAAATAAAACGAATGTCTGATTAATTGTGTTAAAGTAAATTTTATTTGTTGAATAATTTATAAGCTATGAGAATTAAATTAAAATATAACTATTAAAAGATCCCTTCCCCTGCCTTTTTCTGAATTAAGACTAAATGGATCGGAAAAAAGTACTTGAAGGTCGGTATTTCAGTGAAAGTTAATCGTTATATGCATTATGCATACTAGATCATCCATTCATTACTGCTAGTGATTAGACAGCTATCAAACTTATGACCATTTTGTTATTTCTTAATGTTTAAATGAAAAAGACATGTCCCAGTTCGTAGGTAACGTGTTCCGTGGCACTATTAGTTCAAATAATCAATCAATAAATGCTTTGTTTGGGTAGTTGTGGTCCAGGTTGAAAATAGACATTTCAAAATGTATATCTTTTTCACGCCTAGTTGAAACAAAATAAGTGTTACATCTCCTGATGTAACTAGCTTGGTAATTGGTTAGCGAAGCGTGCATCCTGAAAAAAATGCCAGCGCTGTGTGATTACTTTTTTAGTATTTGAAATTATATAAAATATTTATTTCATTAATTTATTTTCAACAAATTTTTCATACCGTCACGTACACCACATATCCCAACACTTCCACCATATTTTTGCGAGTAAAGATAAAATGACTACGAATTTACGAATATTAATAATTATATGCCTATTATAATATCATCATTTTTTTAATAAACTTAATTGTAAATAATTTGATGTTAACTAACAACATCTAACTGTTCTTGACTTCAAAATATTATTCGTAATATAAAATCATTGTCATCTGTGATTTTTTGGCAATGCACTGTACAGATCAACACTAGTTTAGTTCGCTAATCGCTGCTTCCCATAAAAAATAAAGAGTAAATCAAATATCTTCGATGTTTTTAACACTACCCATATCGCGAAAACAGTTGACAAGATCACATACCGTTCCGTATTTATATTTGAGTTGATATCGTCCATTATGTTAAATTATTTTTTAAATAAATGACAAGTAGATATTACTAACACATAACAAAGATTCTAAACTATAAAATTGCTTGAAAAAGTAGGAAAACTGCCTACGAAACGTCGCAAAATTTATAAAACTTAGGATTTTTATTTATTTATGTCCAAGTACCCGCTAACCATAAATATATATCCGTATTTATATTTTTATATATTTAAAAAAACATAATATGCAACGAAAAACTTTAAATGTCGACTTCTTCAGTGTGTACTGTTGTCCACACGCACTGAGTCGACTCGGATCACCTCGGCACGGCAGTGTATATACGCACTGATCGGCAACATGCCGTTATCGGCAGCTGGGTACAGTTTGTTGTTACATGCATTTTGTAGTATACAAATATTCTTGTCAAAATATTTTAACTATTAAATACATTTTACATACAATTTTAGTTTCATTCATTGTACAAATGTCAAATAATTAATAATGAGATGAAGAAAATACTTTGAGAAAGCAATTTTACAATAAAAAATTTACGTCAGGCATAGCTAATGTTCTGCAACTTACTACTTAAAAAGATTGATTGCAATTAGCGCGCATCTGAATTGTGTCGGAACATTCGACCATCTAGCATACCTGTCATTGTCGAGACGATCTGAGCCGATCGCACCAAACCAGTGCGTGGGAATTCATAATATATCTTCATGACAATCGTGACGAGCCGATTCGAGTCGATTCAGTGCGTGTGAACCTTACTCTACTATACGACATACGTACACAGCCCAACCACAAGATGCTTCTCACATAGCACTCTATAATCAGACAGCTTCGATTATTGGATACCAGCATTGAAAACAAAATATGCTTGATTACCGCGACCTCACTGTTTTACATACCATCAATATCTCTTCTCTTTTTCTCTTATTATGTCCTTTGATCTCCAGTTCACGACAGGAGACGACTATTTTGTTGACTTGCACCGCTTCGAACTTCGACTTGCTCTAATGAACTCGGTCTGCAAGTCGACTTGCCTCAAAGGTCTACGTCGCCTATCTTTACAAAATTCGGAGATCTTTTCCGATTTTAAAAATAGAATTCGAGGACTTTTGAATCAGTCTATAGTTTCAATGTACCTAAATGTGGTCGTTGTTGTACGTAACAAAAAATTTAATCAGATGATGAGAAAATTTAGGACTAACTGTCAGTATGTACCCTAAATGTGTCATGTGCGCTTGGTCATTGTAGATACACGTTTATCAATCATCGGTGATTTGTTAATTTTGTCGATATAGAAAATCTAAGAGTCTCGTTTATCCGACATTCAGTAGTTAGGTATGGCTTAATTAAAATATTGTTTGTATAAACTACTATCTATTTTTATTTTTGTTTTCTCGTAAAAGTGTAAGTTCCTTTGCATTCATGAAATAGATTCGAATATGATGACATGTAGCCTAAAATGTTTTTTATCGCTGACTAAAGAGGGTGATAAAGGTATTACACTTTGGTGACATACCTTTTACATCACATATCACTGAGTTCCGGTAGCAGAAATTTTTGCGTGGGGGGGCGCTAGAAATCATTTTTACGCATCAAAAAATAATCTCAACAAAGAATGACAACTGTAAAACATGATAGAGCAAAAATTTGAACCGTTAAAAAGATTAACAAAAGCGAGTCCCGGTGAGTCTGCGATTTTAGGTTTCCCTACGAAAAACAAACCCTTATATAGGATCACTCTGTGTCTGTCTGTCCGTCAGACACAGCTTATTTTCTCCGAATCTACTGGGTGATAAAATGTAAAAATTTGGTACTTATATAAAGTTAGATGACCCAATCACGAACGTATAGTTTAAATAAGCATATTCTGATTTGGGGGGAAGGTCAAATTAGAATATAAAAAAAAAAATTTCAAGTACATCATGTGATGTATCAAATGGAATGGATCATTATGATAACTACAAATATTTTTTTTATAATTAAAAATGCATAGTTTTAAAGAAAATATACGAAAATCGTTCACCCCTCCGCCCTTATTTCTAAATCTACTAAGTCTAAAATTATGAAAAAATAGGGACTATAGGGTTATCACTTATCACTTATAAGATTCTCGTTTAGGTTTTCCTGCATGTGATGTCCTATATTCCCTATTTTATCAAAATTTTAGGCTTAAAGTTCTCACGGAAAACGGAATCGGCGCGTACTTGACCGTTTTTTTTTTTCATTTCGCAGTCCCGTTCGTGCAATCCCCTGCCCATTTCGTTTATTTCGGATAAACGGGATTCTACTTTACCATTACATTAATACAAATTTATAGCGTTGTTCATGTACGTGCTAGCGAAATGTTTTCAGGTTGGAGTTCCTAAGTGGAAGAAGTGGTGACCGGAGAGAAGAAGAACAGATCGGCCATGGCACAGGAAGACAAATATTGAAACTGTTCTCAAAAGAAACCAGCAACGGAGACGATATTCCTACAACATATTCTCAGCGACCGTTTTCACCCAGACGACAAAATGTACGAATTTTTTAATAAATAAATACGGTTGAAATGTTGTACAGCGACAATTGACAAAACAATATATTATTTATCTGCAATAACGATCAAAAATAAGAGTTTACATCATTTTTATTCAATTAAAAATTATTATGATCGGATTAATATGATTATTTTATGTACTTTTTAGGATAAGCAGCTAGACAGGCGCTTCTGGAAACAATTACGTCGTAGAAGACGAGGAAATATTACATCACAGCAAATACCTGCCGTTTAAACGTAAAAGATATGATATACTAACACAGTGATAGTTACAAAAATTGTATAGCCAACACACACTGTGTTTAAACTTAAAAGTGATGATTTTAGTCAAATTGTGTAAACAAAACATTGACATAATTTCGCTCAAATTAACAGTGATAAAAGTGCTCCAAAAATCCTACATCTTCCCGATTTTTTTTTCAATTTGCGGAAAAATGTTATATTCAAAAAAATAAATAAATATTTAAATCAAATATTTAGCAAAGGCGCTAATGCATTTTTTGGTGTTTTATAGCAGAGTTACTTTAAAATGTACAGTTTTTAAAATTTGAAATGCCGCGACCCCCATGTTACAAAATTTTGAGTACTTTTCGACTAGTAATAGACGAACGTTTTCTACACCGAAATTAAAAGAGCGTATTAAATTAGGCAGAGAGCCCACCTTCAGATTTCTTATTTATCGAATGCACAGACTTTGCCTGTCTAGGTTAGCATTGGGACAGCCAAATACGCGATCATAATTATTATTAAAAATATAAAATTATCAGGAATGTGGACAGTAGATTGTTAAAAACGCAGACAATCAATTCCGTGACGTTTCGACCATTTTATTTGGCCTTCATCAGGCGTCTCGGTTTATAATGTGTAACAATACGAACTTATCATACACCATCCTTCAGACTCACATTCCTCATAATTTTATATTTTTATTTTAATAATCGTGGATGATTACATTAATATAATTATTATTATTCTGCCGGACAATGTGATACTGACGTCACCTACGATCATTTTTTACATTGTCTTCTAAAATCATCGAGTGCTTAACTAAAATTGACATCAAAATGCTGGTTTCAATGAGTAACTTGACATCATCATGGGGTGCCTTAATTTAACAAAAAAACTCGCGTCGCAATGCCAAAACTCTGCAGACAATATTGTATAATTTCTAATATAGGTATTGTGGCTTTATTAGGTGAACTTAAGTTTATTTTTGAACAAAATAAAAAATTTAACCCCTCCATAATACTCCTTAAAAATAGTTTTTTTTTCTCAGTTGAAATATTTTTATCGATCCAACATCTGCTCCAAATTAAATACATCCCTCAGTGAGTAAAATCGTATACACAAACTAACAATACTAATTATTGATTCTTATTTGTCTTCTCCATTGCTGATTCTCGTAGACAAATTTGTGTACCTACCTAATATTCATCGAGGTATTAAATATGGAGTGTTAGATTGAACTACACAATCCAAATGGCAGAGATAGCGACAATTGCGGTAGCCCTTCCGTCTTCATTCAACAACAGCAAGATGGGCCAGAAAGCAATTACAATATACCTATATGTACAGTAATACCCCGAACTTACGCGACAAGAGGAATCGAGCGAAAACCGTGTAAGTCAAACAAAAAAGCGAACTTAATTTTTGCATATAAATTCATAAAAATTGTGTTCAATTGGAATCGAAGATTAAAGAAAAATAATTTAGAAGCAAAACTGTGTAGTAAAATCTTAGATAATACAACATACTATCTTACAAAAACGGAAACTGAAGCTATTTTGACGTAAAAGGCTTCATAAAGTCGTCTGACGGATCAACTATTTTATCTTCCCACGTAATTTCCTCGTAGCACTTAGTAATTTCTCGTTGTTTTCCAAAATTTGTAACTTTTTTTTTCAATTGATCTGAGGCCTTCGTCAAGTTTCCAACTGCCATTTGAACTTTTAATTGAACTCTAAAGAATCAGGTTCATCAATATCTTCAAAAATCGTGTAAGTCGGGGTAACGAAGTCGACGTATTACTGTGTTTATCGTCTTCTGTTTCCAATGCATATTAGTACATCAACACTTCATATCTAAACCTCATTGCCTAATATCTTCAATACACTAAAAGTCCGACTGTCGGTTCTCGAACAAATTTCAAATTGAACTAAATGCACAAGCAATAAATATATGTCCCCTAACGACACGCTAATAATCAAGTTTTGTACGCGTCTTGTAAGAAACGCTGACAACATATATTGTTTATTACACGTCATGTGAATACGCAAGCAGCGATGTTTCATTTACAAGTACGGACTATCAAAAATCCACATTTGATAATAGTATATTGTGCAACTAGTGCGGGAAGTTGTCCATTGCTTACGAAAGTGAAGTTGAGCGCACGAACGAATTGAGTGCGCTCATTCGCTTGAGGGGGCAATGAGCAATGGTGCACGAATTGTATATACTATTTTTTATTGCGAATTAATTTTAAAACGCTTGCAAATGTTTATTATAAGTATATTTTAATCTTGTTTTATAAATTAAACTATTTGTCACGTCAACCTCAATTCAGTTTTCGATTGTATTTCCAACGTTATTTTTTTTGTTAATCTGAATTTCAGTGCGCAAAGCAAATTTGCGTGCGCAAGTGAAGATATGGGCAAACAGTTACTTTTCAAACTGCTTCTGCATGAGCAATAAAAAATTATGTCACGCGGCATATTATACGTTCGTCTTGTACTAGCCTTATAGGGTTTAATCGATTATCTATATTTTCGTGAATTTAGTGAAACCTCAATTATTCGTTAGAGCTCTGTAATCCACAATCTAATATAATATTTTTACAATACAACACATAGAAGTATATATTACGTTATTTTAATATTACATTGTTTTTGCCTAATTGAGTGTGTTCTAATTATTGTTTTATTTTTGATATCTTATCCAGCGTCTATAATCCACAATAATATCTAACTCCGTTACTTGTTCAACTGCATAGCTTTTTTTACATATACGTACATACATAGTAGACGCCCAAATGCTAGAGTTAGATACTATTATGGATTATAGACGCTGGGTCAAGATATTATGCATGCACTGAGTGGTATACACACACGTCATGCAATATAGTATTCCCGGTTTTACCTATTTGCTTATGACGGATAACAGAAGATGCCGAATAATCGAAGTTCTACTACATCGTTAACTTTTCGATCGCTTGTTCATCTCAAGTTAATTTTGACATTGTTTAGACTTTAAAAAATGTGGAAAATTGATAATAATTATCGCATTTCGTATATTATTATAGTTTCCTGTAAAGCTAATAATCCATCCAGACGTTAATAAATAATAGTGGTCAAAATAATTGTTAAATTAAAACATATTTTTTGCGTCCAGAACGAAAAACGAAAAAAAAAACAAAAAAAAAAAATTATAAATTTCGATAGATACGATAGAGTTTCAATTTATAATAGTCAATTTTAAACAATTTTATTAGCATGTTATAAATCTAATATTAATATAAATTGTAAATATTATTTGAACATTATAATTATAGTTGATTGTATTTTAGTTTTCTTTTTATTTGTTGTGATACAATTTATGAAGAAATAAACCTTTCATTGACAAGTTATCACAATTGAAAAAATTCCGATAAGATTCCACCTACAATACCTATTTCATAGGCTTTAACTGCATTTTTGCAGCATTTTCAGTCGGATCTTCCTGGATTTCCATATAATATATTCCTTGGAGTTCTATATAGGTGAACAAAGGACCGTCTTCGTAAGCGCCACGAAGAGAGTGTAAAGAGACGCTATTGAACCCTCGACTTTGCGACTGATAAAAACAGTAAAACCGTAAAAGAGGAACGAAAAAAAATATCAGTGTTGCTATATTATATTTGAGTAAACAGAAAATTTAATGAATCAGTATTAATAAATAACTAAAAAACCAACATTTTGCCTCATTTTGGGTTCAATCCTGCCAACGCAACAGCCATGGCCGTCCGCTAAATGAAAATGCAATGCACGTTTCTATTGAGACTAAACTCTGCCATTCTTGGTGTATTTTGTGTTCTTGGTAAGACACAGTTTAACGTTCCTCTTTAGCTAACAATATTTAATAATATGAAGAAAAACTGTAGTGGAAGTTATTGGATTTTATTTCGAAATATACGTGTAGTGGAGTGCCGTAAGGTTTATACCTCGGAATCCAGGGCCAGTCAATGAATCTTCATAAAAACTGTTGGACTGCATTGTTAAAAGCTCAAATAAAAAAGTTAAAAAAAAATTTTTGCCGCTCTCGATTGCGGAGTGGATGCCACCCCTTCTCGAGGGTGAAAAATGTTTCGTTAAAAATAAGCACGGAAATGGATAGGTCCACTAATTCTAAGCAACTTTTGTTCTATAAAGTTTTTTCTGAAAGTCCATACTTTTCGACTTATTCGCGAGTGTAAGTGTCAATTTTTCAACCAATAAATCCACATTTTCAGATGGTTTTTCCCGAATAACTGAAAAAGTAAGTATTTTATCGAAAAAATCGTTCTTAGTAAAAGTGTAGCTTATAAAAAAACAAAAATAACTGTGAGTTTATGGTGTCTGTAGACCCAATACAAACGGGATACTATCTTGCTGAAGGTTGGTTCTTATTCGTCAAAAGCCAAAATTGAAAGTTTCAACGTGAAGTTACCAAAATACAATGTATTTTTCGGGGGAAACTCATGGAACATTTTTTGAAGTGCTTGAAAGAACCTTTATTTTTATTTTTTATAAAAGTCCCTAGCATCAAAACTAATTGAGTTCTGACGAAAATAATGTTAGTCCCTATTTTTTTCGGCGTCAAAAAATGTGAAAGTCACCCCCTTATTACCACCCAAATTAAAAATAATCGTTACCAGTTCACAATTCACTTTATTTATGTACTTGTAACATGCTCTAGAAGTTTTACCGGTGTAAAATGCTTAGTTTTGAAAAGAATTGAGTTTGAAGTGAAAAGAGCAGTTTTGTATTTTTGCAAAAAAAAAACACTCGCGAATAAGTCGAAAAGCATGGACTTTCAGAAAAAACTTTATAGAACAAAAGTTGCTTAGAATTAGTCGGCCTATCCATTTCTGTGCTTATTTTCAACGAAACATTTTTCACCCCCGAGAAGGGGTGGCATCCACCTCGCAATCGAGAGCGGCAAAAATTTTTTTTTTTAACTTTTTTATTTGAGCTTTTAACAATGCAGTCCAACAGTTTTTATGAAGATTCATTGACTGGCTCTGGATTCCGAGGTTTTACAATTTTTACGTCTAACGGCACTCCACTAGTGTAGTACTAGAGAAAACTTGTTAAAATATTTTCATAGATAATTTCAATGCGTACTGCGTACGCCTAATGCCTATTTCGTAACTTCGTTCGTAGTTCGGAGAGTTGACGTCGTATATAAAATTGACATTTGACATTTTTAACGTGAAAATAATGTCGAAGAAATTGTTAACTTATGCTTTTAATCAATTATCCTTGATAAAGAGGGATTTTAGGTATACGCGGCGCTATGATCCTAGAGAAGGAGTAAGATATCCTGGTGGTCTTAAATATTATCCAAGGTAAATGAGGTTATGTTGTATATATTTAATCTTCGAAGTTTAAGTCCATTTTTAATAATTTTAAAGTTTAATGGGAATTATGGACAATCAAATTTGTCCATAGTTCCCATTAAACTTTAAAATTATATATTTAATATTATGAAATATCAAATACTGTTGTCACATTTTGGAAACAAACTGTTTTGGGGTGTGTGATTCGTGAATTATTTTTCTGCGGATAAAATTAATCCATCTGCATCTTTTAGAATGCGTAGATACAGACAGAAAAACTTATTGATTTATTATATTTACTAATTTCTTACCTATGTAGTCGATACATTTACATAAACGTGAGAACAAAATTCAAATGTATTGTAATTTACAAAAGGTAAAGCTTTGTTCACTGGCTGTCAAGATAATTATACGTCATCGCTGATACCGATATAACAAAATTGAAACATCTTAAAATGTATAGAGTCTACTGAATGCTCTTTAACGTGCCGATACAATGTCGACATCGATAAGTGTTGATCTTATATCTTGATATCGGTGTCTGCTGATATATGAATGAAAAAACGCCATTACTAACATATCTATCGTTATTGTGTAACTATTTCAGTAACGAGTAAGCATTAAAGAATAGTTGAAGCTCCGAGAATCAAAGTCGACCTGAAGTAAAAATTAACGAAGCGTGTATTAAATTAAATAATATTAGTTAAATGTTTTTAACATTATTTTTATTTTAATAGATTTGAAAATGAGCCTTACAAAGACTCTCAGTATAAACCAACAAAACTCCTGATGATAAAACGCGTTAAACCTATAAAAGGAACACCTTACTGGGAAAGAGATATATTAAAAAATTACAAATTAGATGGAAAAGTAAGTACCTAATTAATTAATATAAGTTTTACGCCGACTTTCATGCGTATAAGACGAAACTTAAAATTTGTGTCTCAGTTATATCTATCTATCAACCTATCTACAAACACTATCACTGTTTACCGAACGGCGTTTGTACAGTTCGGCCATCGCAGCCCGAACTGTGTAACTTTGCTCACTTACACACCCATTCCAGACCGTAATTATAGAACGGACGACGTTTACACAGTTTGGCCGTATAGTTTCGTCTACTTACACCAGAGATGAGTCCGTGGACTCCCTCAAATGTATAATACTCGCCACAGTTCTAAAGTTAGTCACAAACAGCGTCGCAAATGCATATTTTAGAGCCGTCTTGGTTGTTTTGTGGAAAAGGAAAACTCCCACCACCTCCCAGTTACCGGCACAGAACGTGCGCTCGTCGGTGATTGGTTATCGCGTCACTTGTCGCTTTCCTGCTATAAAGTACAGTCCAATACGCTATTATTAAGTTGTTTCTTTGATTGTTAATTGATGAAGATGCCTAATACAGTTTTGCATAGACAAGCGTGAAAAATAATTTTTTGGATGACTTTATGCAAGGAATTAGACCTTTAGATTAAAGAAAAATCAAAAATAGTAATATAGCGCGAGTTTGTAGTTTTTCAACTGACTGTACCTCCATTTGCATCTAACTTCAGAACCGTGGCGCGTATTATACTTGCGATCTTCTAAGGATACACTAACTCTAGTTTAAGAAATGCTGCATTAATGTCTGGTCGAAGCTAGAAATAATTTACACAATTTTTGTTTTACAGGACATAGCAATTGTCAAAAATATTCCCGAAATAAATGCACATTTATATCTAATTAAGCATTTAATTAAAGTGACACCGATCCAAACTCCAAACGGTGTGCCAGATATGAATAATTTAGAAAATGTAGGCACATATTTACGTGAAAATGGCGACTTTATGATTTCTCATAAATTCTGTGTTGATCCTGCCGTGCAGGAAGCTACCGAAGCGCATGATAACAATCCAAAAAGAATGGATGGACATACTCTTCGTAGATATTTAAGAAAGAAATGGATGTCTGGGTGGTAGTTCACAATAATTTTTATAAAAATAGCTTAAAATTATACTAATTGTAGTGTAATAAAATGGATATTTGAAATTATTAATTTTATTTTTTTAATCGAAGTTCAGCAAGTCTTACCAATTAGTTACGTATAATAAAAGATTGTTTACATTTTTAATGCAAGGTTATTAGATACAGAGGTGACCGACTATCCTCTGGAGAATAGTGGGACGATGACGTCATCCAATGGACTGGCAATTGATATTGCATGTTTGATAAAAACATTGGCGACATTTAATGAGGTTGCTTGTGCATCTAATAACCTTGGGTATTTTTAACGTTTTCTCAGTTGATAAAAGTGATATTTTTAGAATTGAGTTGAAAATGAAAAAAAAACTCGGGTCGCGGTGTCAAACCATGCCGACAATATAGTGTTTTTGCTAATACAGGTAGTGTGGCTTTATTACATGAGCATTGTATTAAATACTTAATAAGCTTAAGTTTGTTTTTGAACATAATAAAAAATTAAACCCCTTAATACACTACTTAAAATAATAGTTTTTTTTTCATTCCAATATTATTATCAATCGAAAATTTACAGTGAATTAAATACACTCTTCAGTAAGCAACTCATTATATCTGCAAACTACTGTTTTCATACGAAATAAAAATATATATAAAAATATATTTTTATTTCGTATTTTCACACCAAAGGTTCCATCACTCTTCTTAGTGTTTTCATAAAATTTGGAAGTCCGGTCCTGTTGGGTCGATTATATTGAAATTTTAGTACACTTTCTAATCTTCCTTAAGGCTTACATTTCAATTTTGAAACGATTATGAGAATTTTTTCGGTATTTTGGGACCTAAGAACATTTTTCAACCACTAAAAACCACCCTTAAAAATGGCCCAATCAGGCCCATTTTAAATAGGCTTCGTGCGGTGATAGATTTCAACACGTGGAACAAATTTCGTTAAAATCAATTGACTCTTTCAAAAGTTATAGCCCATGCACATATATAATATGTCGTAGGATAATTGAAATAGTCGGATCTGTGCGAAAATCCCAGGACGATTGCAAAAACAAAAATTATCCGATTTTTTGCAACCATCCTAGGATTTTCGCGAAGATCCGATTATTTCAATCATCCTACGACATATATATACAGGGTGTCTCAGCGAACGTTGGCTAACATGGGTAACTTTGTTATTAGTGGAGATAGAAAGTCGGTTAAATGGGCAAAGTAGTGCAGAAAATTGGGCTCATTAATGTCCCGTTGAAAAAACAATTGAATTTTGACACCCTATGAATTTATTCAGAAAATAGTGAAAATTGCCATTTATGAAAACTGGCCATAACTTTTTTATTTATGAAGATATTTGAAAATTTCATTAACCAATATTTGATAACTTTTTAAGCTCTTTTCATTGGCGTAGGTTTAATTTTTTTATTTCCACTACATAATGAGATATTGACATAAACTTTGGTTTTTCTTATGGACGGCATTTTTGATTTTCAGATATTCGAATTCTACTTATTTTTCTGAATAATTTGACATAGCATATCCTATATCTAAACCAATCAGAAGCTACAAAAATGACCAAAATATCTTTTTGGCGTTATCAAAGTGTGTCGTGTAAAACAAAATTTGTTGAAACAAATACATATCGACAGGTTAACAATCTGTCGAGCGATCGCTACAGTTTTGCTAATTCATTTTGTTTGATTTACTCTCTAAGATGGCTCAAGCATTCTCAAATTTGCAGAAACAGGCTATTTTTGCGCATACATTCAGCGTAACAAAAATACCACGTGGGCTCAAGCAAAATGCTTGAACCTTTATCCAGAAAGGCGACAGCCTTATTCAATAACTTTTAGGAACTTTTCTTCATTAATTTCAACGTTTGCTAAAAGTAATTCTTCTTCACAGTGTTGAATGTTGCCTTTTTTCTTTGAGAATGAACCGTATACCTTTAAATTTCTATTTAAGTTCCTAAAAGTTATTGAATAAGGCTGTCGCCTTTCTGGATAAAGATTCAAGCATTCTGCTTGAGCCCACGTGGTATTTTTGTTACGCTGAATGTATGCGCAAAAATAGCCTGTTTCTGCAAATTTGAGAATGCTTGAGCCATCTTAGAGAGTAAATGAAACAAAATGAATTAGCAAAACTGTAGCGATCGCTCGACAGATTGTTAACCTGTCGATATGTATTTGTTTCAACAAATTTTGTTTTACACGGCACACTTTGATAACGCCAAAAAGATATTTTGGTCATTTTTGTAGCTTCTGATTGGTTTAGATATAGGATATGCTATGTCAAATTATTCAGAAAAATAAGTAGAATTCGAATATCTGAAAATCAAAAATGCCGTCCATAAGAAAAACCAAAGTTTATGTCAATATCTCATTATGTAGTGGAAATAAAAAAATTAAACCTACGCCAATGAAAAGAGCTTAAAAAGTTATCAAATATTGGTTAATGAAATTTTCAAATATCTTCATAAATAAAAAAGTTATGGCCAGTTTTCATAAATGGCAATTTTCACTATTTTCTGAATAAATTCATAGGGTGTCAAAATTACAATTGTTTTTTCGACGGGACATTAATGAGCCCAATTTTCTGCACTACTTTGCCCATTTAACCGACTTTCTATCTCCACTAATAACAAAGTTACCCATGTTAGCCAACGTTCGCTGAGACACCCTGTATAAACATTTTCAAAAATGGTGCCAAGTTGCTTAGAATAGGTTCCGCCATCCAACCAGTGCCAATAGTGTATGTGCCGTATATGGCAAATACAGTAAAAAACTAGAAAATAACACGGAGTGATGAATAGATTTTTTAGAAATAAATAGATGCATTACACATTTTTGTATGTTATTTATTGTTGAAATTAAAATAGGTATTGATTAATAATATTAATATCGCTATAAAAATACAAACGTAATATCCGTTCCTATTGTTGGACAGCTGCATTAGCTGCTATACTTGGATTATTAATAATTTCTCCTAAACTTTCAAGCAGTTCTTTTCTGTAATCATCAAAGTCACCATCCAACTCATTAATGGTTTGATCTTCGATAATATAAAGAGCGCATTCCGTTTCACGTATCAAACGTTCGTCGTGAGATACAATGATAACACCTCCTTTGTAGTCGTTAATAGCGTCGGCTAATGCATCTATCGACTCAATATCAAGATTATTGGTAGGTTCATCCTAAAAAAATAAAAGGTTCATTATTTCGATTTATTATAATTCCCACATGGAATGGAAAAGCATATACAGAGCTAGGCAGAGCACTGAGCCTAAGTGCTTTAAGCATCGAGAACTATTATAAGTGCTTGATTTATTTTAGGGATGTTATGGAGCTCCGGAACTGTACCGAAATTATCGGATATAAAATATAAAATCTATCTGAAATAGTAATTGAATCTAATATAAAAGTTACCTAGTTACCTAGAAACGAAGTCAAATCGTTCCTTCGTAACTATTTGAATTTTCCTAAAAAATCTAATATCCATAACTGAAACTATCGGATGATCCAAAATAATTTCATATCCGTAACCCTAACTAAAACCGGTATAATATTATTCATATATCTATATCCATAACATCTCCGATTATTCTATTCAAGCGATAAGCATTTTCATGTTCAAAAATACTTAAAAGCATCGAGCACTTGCGCTTAAAATAATTAAGCATTTTAAAGTAACTTCTAAATTCATAACTTCCAACATTAAGCTATTACCTATATAAATGGACATGAACAATATTTCTAATTGATGAGAAATTGATCTCTTACTCAAATGAGATAACAATCATAAAAGATCGACGAAATATGTTTCATTAAACACCGAAGTGCTTATAACATTTAAAATGCTTAATAAGGTTGTTAGATGCTTATTTATAATGCATATGTGCTTAATAATTAGCAAGTCTTAGTGCTCTAGGCATCGAGCATTTGTTTTACAATGTGCTTTACGGATTATAAGTACTTAAAGCATTACAAGCACTAAGTTCTCAGCACTGCCCAGCTCTGAGCATATTACATGACATTAATGTTCCAAAATCATTTTGAATATTTCAGAGTGGCAAAGCATTAAAACAATATAAAGCACACCCGTTCTTAGATTTATGTTCACTGGCTACAATTTCTGAACTAAACTATAAAAGTTCAAGAAACGTTCAACAGTTTTTTCTTCATACCATGCCGAAAGTACGTACTTTCTGATTCGATTTTAAAGCAGAAAGTATAACATTTATGCGCTGTTGTAATCATAGCTGGAATTAGTTTTGTCATGCGCACTAATATGTGAGACTGCTGTTTGTCAGGTGTTCGCCAGTAGGCAGTAGTCAACTGCTGTTATTACATGGACATCATTAGATCCATGTGTCATTACGTATAACTATAACATTGCTCACTTGAAAGTAATTAGTCTTTTTATATATTAGTGAAAGTGCGTACTTTTGACCGGGTATGAATAAACATAGTATACACCACACGGGCAGAAAGCTGAAAGTCCTGCACTTAGCTTCGGGCATCACGTGGCGCAGTGCAGGAAATTCAACTTTCTGCTCTTGTGTTGTAATATACTATTGTTGACTGCTTTTTAAACTTTTATAGTTTAGTTTAGACTATAAAAATCGCCTATATGTAAAGTTCCTGCAAATAATATTTTCACATACCAGAATGACAACGTCAGGGGCGGTTAAACACAATTCAGCTAAAGCAACTCGTGCTTTTTGTCCACCGGATAAATCTTTCATTTTAATAGTATGTGCGTGACTTGCCAAACCAAACGTTCCCAACTGTTTTCTTGCTTTTTCATAAGGAAGATCGAAAAGGCGCATTAAATATTCACTTGGTGTTTCTTCTGCAGTTAAATGCTCACCAGAATGCTGATCAAATCTTCCAATACGCTGTAAAATTCATAAATTTACACTTACAGTTTACACGACACTTTTTTATTAATAATAATGATATGTTTAATTTACCAATCTATGATTTTTTCTGATATCTCCTTGCTGTGGCATCAGATCACCCGTCAGCAATTTTAAAAATGTGGATTTTCCAACACCGTTTGGTCCAACAATTGCCACTCGAGAACTTAAATCTATACCAAAATCCACATTGACGAATAATCGTTTTTGATTAGGATAAGCAAAACTAGTGTCTAGAAAAAATATGCAATTATAAATACAGAAAATTGATGTTTTCTAAGATGATTTACATATCTACTTACTATGCATTCCTAAAATTGGAGGTTGTAATGGTGGAGGATCAGGGAACGAGAATTTAACCAAATACTCCCTCGGTTTTTGTAAAAGTTCAGTCGGCCCATTTTCATCTGTGTCTTGTTTTTGCATTTTTTTATTCTTTTCTTGTTTTCTGGTCAACACTTCTTTCTGTTTCTTTTCCTAAAAAATATGACACATGCAATAATGTTTGTTTCTATTCTTTTAATAAATAATAATAAAAAAAAAAAACTAACAGCTTGCTTTTTTGAAGAGCCATGTGCTTTCAATTCTTTAATACGTTTTTCTTGTTTCTCATATTCCTTTATCATTTCTTTACGTTTTTGAACGTACATCTTTTTAAACATAGAATAATTTCCTTTATAATAGTGCAACTTTTGTTGATCTAAATGAATAATTTCATTACAAACATTGTCTAAAAATGACTGGTCGTGAGATACAATCAATAAAGTTTTCTTCCAGCCCTGTAAATAACTAAAAAAATACATTATTAAGGTTAGTACAGCGAAGAGATGGATCGTACCAGTTGCTACATATAAAATTTGTTCAACTTACTTGTCCAACCAAATAACAGCATTTAAATCTAAATGGTTTGTTGGTTCATCAAGTAACAGTAAAGTGGGTTCAATATACAATGCCCTTGCTAAAGAGACACGCATTCTCCAACCACCAGAAAAATTTTTAGTTGCTCTATCCTGCATTTCACGAGAAAATCCTAAACCAGCTAAAATACGTCTAGCTCTTGGTTCTGCTGAATCTGCCCCAATTGCTTTTAATTCAGCATAAACTTCGTTTAAGCGTTCCTGTAGTTCCAAATTTCCTGCTTCAATTTTACTTTCTATCTCTTTGCATTGAGCTAATAATGCAGTTCGTTTAACATCCGCCTTAAGGACCGATTCTACGGCAGTATTATCGTCAGCGACAACTTCTTGTTCACAATACAGTATATCAATATTAGGTGGTATTGCAAAAGCTCTTTGAGCAATGTGTCGTAATAGGGTTGTTTTACCATGACCATTCGGTCCTACTAAACCATAACGTCTGCCATGAGCTATTAACAAGTTTGCGTTAACGAATAAATCATTCCCCTTTGCAGCAATGCTGAAATTTTCAATCTTGATATCAACAGCATTTTCCAATGCGGCCATTTGTCCTGCTGATTTCTGAGACTGCGATACAGTAAAATTACTATCCAAATCGGAATGACCTTGTCCACCTTTTTTGGTCATAAGTTCCATCTGTTTTTCATATTCTTCTTGTTTCTTAAGTTTTTTCTTCTCTTTATGTGTGAGTTTCTTTTCGGCACTTTGATCGTATTTTTGCGTTGTTTCGAATTTTGTGTCTACACTTGGTTCTTCAACATCTAAATCATCCATTTTGTTAGTGAGGATTTCAATTTCACTTTTGTTCCTGCTTATTTTATTTTCAGATTCAATTTCATTAACATCATTTTCTTCTTTATTCGTTTCTACTTTTTTTGTTGCTTTAGAATTTTTCTTATCTTTCATTCCTTTTGTTTCTTTTTTTGATTCAGATTTGAGCGGTTGTACCTCTTCCTCGCTTGATTCTTGTTCACTTTCAATTTTCTTTGATGCTTTTTCTTTTTTCCCTTTTTTTAAGACAGGCTTAGACATTTCTTCTTCACTCAATTCGTCTTCGCTTTCAACCTTCTTTGCTTTATCATTTTTATCTTTTGAAGAAATAGGCTCTGATAAGTTTTCTTCACTCAATTCATCCTCACTATCGATGGTCACGACTTTTCCCTTATTTTTATTTTTCTTCGAAACAGGCTTAGGTATATCCTCATCTTCATCGAAATCTTCATCAATTTCAAATTTTTTGGCTTTATTTTTCTTTTTATCTTTTTTCAGAATAGGTTTTGGAATACTATCATCTTCATCATCAATCACTTTACTGGTAATTACATTTTTACTACTTTTTGATTTCATTTCATCATCTGACCAATCATCTTTCTTTCCTTTACCTTTTTTTTTCTTTGTGTTTTTTTGTCGCGCTTTACTATTATCTCCGGCACTTGTAACTGAGACATCATCGTTATCTCCTTCACTTTCAGAATTGACCACTAAAGCTTGTTTCTTATTTTTTTCTAAAACATAAAGATAGCAATCTATGAGCATTTTAGTATAAGGCTAGTACATGTCCCGGTAAGCCCTCCACCCCCAATTTTAAGCCATTATCATATTATGTCTTATTCTCTTTATTATGTAAGTTTTAATACAAAAGATACCCGAAGACAAGTCGTTCTGTCGCCAATAACATAGCCAAATTGTATTGCAGTGTATGTCGAAGACCTACCTTTCTTCTTGCTTACAGGTTTACTAGAAATTTCATTATCGTTTTCTACACTGTTAACCATAGTATCACCAGTTTCATCGTCGGACCAATCATCACCTTTTCTATTCTTCTTGCCCTTTTTGGTAGCACTTTTACCTTTTACATTTTTTGAGGTTACATTGTCAGAATTAGTAATTTTCACTTTTTCTTCCAAATCACTGTCAAAATCTTGATTTTTTCTGTTTCCCTTTTTCTTAGACATTTTTTGATTTTTTCAAATAAATATGCACTATTTCAGTTTTCAAAAGCAACGTGCATATTAGAAAACCATATGTGCTAAAATGACGTATATGTCCTTGAGACTGCAATCTGCTTTGAGGCCATGGTTGCCACTCATCAACACCAACATTTAAAAACTTTAAATAACAACAAAAGATTCAATTTTTAATATTTAAAATGCTTGATGTTAATTATTATTGTTGTGTTATTATTGAATAGCTCTCATGAGGCTAAATTAAAAAATATGCAACAATATTTTTCAACTGGGGTATATGCTTTTTTCTATAAATCAATTTGTAAAATGCTAATTTATTTGATATTTTTTAGAATATTTGCTAGTAATAACATTATTAAAATATTTTCATTATATTTTGTCAAGTTAATTCAATTTGTATTGATCTTCATTATAATTTTTGATAACGGATTGTTAAAAACTTGTTTTCTTCTTTTCAATTTCATATTTTAAAACTATTAATGCCACAGTCAAAGACGCATGGTGTTATTGTACTCTAGTAACAGGTAGTATAATTTCCTTTTTAAGAATGTAATCGATAATACCTCAATAATAATTATCTATTATAAAAATATCTAAGGAAATTCATTATTCCATATAACATGGATAAAGTCTTTAGCTAATCGTTAGGGACATTTATTTTTGGGTCATTGTTTAAAATAATACGCAGTCTTGTATCCGCCTACAAAAATGTCTACTTCGTCAATTGAAAGCAAAATTCAGGGCCTCCAGGCACGACTGATGGCAGAAAATAGAACAAGGGATCGTGATTTATCACTGGGGTCTTCAGATAGTCCTATTAAAAGTAGTCCCAGACATGGAAGACCCCGAATACGTAAGTAAAATATGTAATACACACCTAACCTTCCCTTACAGATCGTAAATTAAATGAAATATTATTTTACCCATAAAATTATAAAAATACCAAAAGCATATTTACTTAACAGAAAAAAGTAAGATTGTGGTTTCATTGCATTACGATTTGTTATAGAATCTCATTTGTCATAATTTGGGCAATATAATTTTAAGAAATATATTTTTTATAATTTGTAGTAGACCTCATAAATATTCTTTTTTTTATGACAAACGATTGCGAATTTGATATAACAATATTTTTGTAGCTTGTTATGGTAAATGTCCAGATTTTGTTAATAGAAATTTTCATATTTTTTATTTCTTGGCTCAGAAAGTTTCTGACATTATTTTATCAATTTAAATTGTAAAGCCTATATTATGATACTTTAAAGTTGACTTTAATTGTGATTACATATATATAGTGTTGTAAAAAATAAATTAATGCCAATTAATGTTCAGCTTTTTAGGAATGGCGAAACGCTCCTATTTTTTTACAAAGAATTGTTTTACATCTGTCACATTTATGGTTGGGTATTAATTATAAGCTTGAATAAAAAAATGTATACCTGTGTGTGATAAACTTAGTTCCAGAAATATAAAAATATAGAATCCTTTCCCAAATAAGTTTTTACAATTTTGCGTGGAAATGGATTTTGTATTAATTTCGTAGCATGAGTTCTGGTATCGTGATTTTCCGGTGTTATGATTAGCATAGTGTCACATACGAGTAATGTTGCAGATATTGCCCGAAAGGTGTTGCTTGTGAATATTATATTTGGTCGCTGTCGGTTATTTATCAATTTTAAAAAAAATACACAGTGTATTAGCTGCAATATAAGGCGATCCATTAATTTTTCATCAAAGACTTGCATTGGTTAAAAACAAAATTTTCTAATGCCTATCTTTTGAAATGGTATTGGTTACCATTTGTAAAAAAACTATGGTAACAACACCGGTACCATTACTAAGTTATGTACATGCTAGTTGTTCTTTCAGTAGTTGGGCATTAAATTGTATATTACCCCGCGAGGGCAGAAAGTTGAAATTCCTATACTGCGCGACACGCAATGTCCGAGGTGAAGCCAAGGGCATCATGCGTCACGTAGTGCAGGAATTTCAACTTTCTGTCCGCGTGTGTATACTATTTTTCTTTATACCCGGTCGAAATTACGTACTTTCATATCAGTGTGCACAAGAGAACTGTTTCGGCCCGTTGTTTCAGATGGCGTACGCGTAATTCCAGCGTCCCATAAATGTTAGGCTTTAAAATTGAAGCCGAAAGTATACGCATTTTCGACCGGGTATAAAGAAAATAATTGAATTTTCAATGGCTTGATTCTTAAGCTCCCACAATATTTTTTGTGTGCACATAATGTTAGATGTATTTGTTGGTAAATTTTGAACTCTTTAATACATAATTCTTCGAACACAACTGCGTGTTTATAGGTCAAATTATCTGATTCTTCCAACTGTTCGAACTTGGTTCTAGCAATTCTAGAAGACTCTTAGAATTGTAAGAAACCTAGAATCGCTAAAACCAAGCGCAAACAGTCCGAAGAATCCAAGAATTTGTTCAACAAACTCACAGTTGTATCCAAAAGACTATATTGCCGACAGCTGACATAATTGGGGAGTTCAGAAATTAACAACGATCACACTATTAAAACATTTGCATAATATGTAAATTACAGTGGATAGCTATAGATTGTTCCAATTGTTAAGAACCATCCATTGTTATAATGCTATATTAGAAAAAAAATATTATCAAACACTGACTGTCACTTTCGCGGCGGAATGAGTTATTAGTTACTCTGCGGTGCCGTATCTTAACATTTAATCTTTCTCATTATAAAGCAGATTCGAACAGTAAATTCCCATTATGCGAGAGCTAATTTTTATCTTAGGTAACGCTATACATGAACCTTCACAATAGTGAGCGTTTTGGCTGAAACGAAGATGAAATTTCCATTTATTAATTGTATACAAACTTAAAACGCCAGCAACTATAGAAACGTCTCCTGTGTTTTGTGGAAAAAATACAGATTCACTCCTGCCTGAAATATATTGATTGTTTATTAAACTACTTAATGGAGGGGGGCGTAATGTTATTTTCAGGCTAATGTTGCTTGTCACTGACAGTAATTCGAGATGTTTTTTATTGCTTGTACTCGAACCATGTTATATCTGAGTAGATCCACATACTCATCTCTGGGATATATTGAGAGAAAAATATTACATAAACAAATTACGATGGTACTGAGAAAAAGCAATATTGCTTTTATTACTTTGTTTATAGGGGAGGAGTCCGCGATAATTTTGCTAGTTTTTAGGGATCTGTAGGTGAAAAGCTTTGGAAATGCTGTTTTAGACTAATTTAAGGATTAATAAATTAATTTAAATGACATTTTTCAATTTAACAAATTTCAGTTGGTATGGACACACCAGTCCGTAGAGGAAATTTGGAACTTCCAGTCAATCAATTTCCACCACGTCGCAGTGACATGACTGAGACTGAATTAAAATTGAAAGAAATTATGAAACTTAGTGGAATATTAACAATAAATGGTATTAAGTATCAGACGGATATTAAAGACATGGAACATTTAGGGGAATTAGGTAATGGAACATGTGGACATGTTGTTAAAATGTTGCATAAGCCTAGCGGAGAGATTATTGCAGTCAAAGTATGTATCTAATATTTTTATTAACATTTTGAATAGAGTATACATCATGTTTTAGGATATGTCATACACATTATGAGAGAAATAGTTATTTTATGAACGTGAAAAAGGAATACGTTTGCTAACATGCATGCTTTCGATAATATTTACCATATAAAATTAGTTGTATTCTTTTTTAGAAATCTGTACAGATATCTTAAAAAGGATATGCATTATTTTCCAAGTAATTATGTATTGATGCATTAGAAGAGCATATCCTACAAACTCGTGTAAATTTTAGTCCTGTGTATTATAATATTGAAAAATATATATCAGGGCGTATTGTGATTAGTTTTCCACCTTAGATTCGCCGGGGTATATTTTAGTTTAGCAGTGAATTTTATTGCCAGTAAGATTTGAGTGCCTATAATTTTATAGGTTGCATGCGAAATCTTCAGCTTGCTTTAAATTTTCAGTCACTGCCTCTCTTTTGTGGTAGCTTGATAATATTATTTAGTCTATCTTACTCGAGAACAATTGGACTTTTAAACAATGAAATATTTTTTCAAATTGGTTCAATAGTTTTTGAAGTTAGCGACGGTAAATAACTAAACAAAATCTACCTCTTCATATAATTACTATTTTGTATCTAAGGCAACGCACGCATGCTACTTTTTCTAATGAAAGTGCGTGATTTAGCAATAGGGATGTTGACTGTATTCAAATAAAAACATAATTTTAACAGAAAAAAGAGACGAAACGTTGCAATCAATGAGTGTTTAAATTGATTTATTTTCATTATTCCAATCACCCGTGATCTTGTTTTCTATTATAATATATATCTGGAATTGAACTTCGAACATAATTTTAACGTTAAGTGGTAGTTTCTATGATAGAAATACTAAAAAACACAATATTTTTCATTATTTTTAAAGAATTTGATTAGTATTTAATAAATAAAACGAAATTAAATCACTCAAGTCACGTGATAACGAACACCAATCAGAGTGCATGACGTCACTCAGTCATAAACATTATCAGACGCTGTCACAGAGAAGGACGCTGTTCACACTGTCAAAAGGCTTCATTGTTTGGTTAATATTTAGAGTATGTGATTTATTATTATTTATTTATAGGAAAAGTCAAATTACATATAACTATAGCAACAACTACGAAAAAACCTTTCATCATATCAATTTACCAGCGTTTATGACTGTATGAGGACGCGACAGTCACGTGACAAGTGTTGGCGTTTTGGAGCGCAATTTGAAACGGAATTTAAAATACATGATTTTTTTGAAGCTTGAATCGTATTTAGATAAAAATAATAAATATTTGTGACTATATTAGATACTTATACACGATTTAAAACACTTTCCCAAAAATAGTCAACATCCCTATTGCATTGCGGTTTGACAATTAGTCAGATACTCGAAATTCCTCGTTCGATCGCGCGTTTTGGCAACAGCATGAAGACTAGCGCAGTTTAGCTCGATGTAGCAATCGATGCGTTTGTTTTTTATTCGCGCGCCTACACGTGAAAAGTGCAACCTCATCGGAATCCACGGCATGGAGTCGCTTGATTAAGTGTCCGAAGTGTTTTCGACAATCGCGAGTTCGTGTTACATCAGTTTTGTATTTCAAGAAAGATTTGGCGGTCTTACGATGTAGGTGTCTGCGTCTGACGACCCTAAAGCGACTTAATCGCAAAATCGCACTACAAAAAGTAACATTTATGCGTTGGCCGTAAAATAACGCTACAATATTGAGTGTTTGATTTTATTGCAGCAAATGCGGAGAACTGGAAATAGTGAAGAAAACAAAAGAATAGTAATGGACATCGATGTAGTTTATAAATCGTATGATTGTCCTTATATAGTACAATGTTTAGGTTGTTTTATTATGGAAAGCGAGGTGTGGATTTGCATGGAGTTGATGGCCTCCTGTTTTGATAAATTGTTAAAAAGACTGAAAGGACCCATCCCAGAAGATATTTTAGGAAAAGTCACTGTCGCGGTATGTATAGGTCGATTATTATATTAAATATTTATTTTTTATTAACCTTTACCTGTGGTTTCGTTTGCATTCGTGTCAGCTTAAACAGGAACCTTATTTCAACTCAAATGTAGAATGATAAAAAGATATACCGTATGTGCGAAGGGTAATATTCGTCGAAAAATGCAGTAACAGGCTACAATCTTGGTCGATAACGCCAAGTTCTATCAAGGTCACTCTATTTGTTCTCGATTAATGGTATAAATGAACAGAAATTCTGGAAACGCTTTTTTCTATCTAGGCATTTTACAAAATGTTCCAAATCCCGGAAGACTCTAGTCTGGTTACTATTTTTATATTAAACCAATTTTTAACTGTTCAGTTTCAGCAATGAACAATTGAACAATATCAATTTAGAGTTATTAGCCAAGCACCATATTAGTCGTGAATATGTCCGTACTTTTTTGCATTAAAAAGTAGAATTCGATTTTGAAAAATATTATTTTTCAAAAATGTATAATCAGATCCTTTTGATGTTAATAAATTATAAATATTTTAGAGGAATTATTTTATTTTAGATCACCTGATGAAGTATTAATTTAATACGAAACGTTGTGAAATAATAATTTGTCTTTTATTTCTTTGATCCTAATTCCTCTAAAATATTTATAATTTATTATTTTTCATTTGAATGAAAAACACTTGGCAACAGTACGGAAACTAATATATTATTTTAGTGAACTATCATACTGCGAACAACAAGATAATTTGTAGTTAAATAAAAGTGGAAGAAAAAAATAAGTATTTTGAAATAAAAATTATGATAGATTGTTATTTTTCAATATAACAAACAGACTTCACAGATGTTTAAATTGGATAAAATATATACTTCTTACTTAACGTAATGTTATTTTTAAAATTATAATTTATATTAAAACAATTTTTATGGTAAACCGCAGTTTGATATACGAGAACGTTTTTAAATCTCGCGCTTTTTACGCGGCGTTATCAAATCTGTGAAACGTTCCCTAAATTTCCATCATGGCTGACTCATCTTGACGGTTTTTCATAACTTTGAATCAATATTATTTCGAAACTACACGTGAAAGTTTTTTCATCATAATTTTTACGTTACCCAAGAAAGTCAAACAATTAGAATAAACATACTTTAAGAACCAAGCCATAGTCATCGGTAATGTAGGCAATTGACTCAACCAATCACAAACATGACCATGTTTATAGCCTCTTCTAGTATTCTAGTGACCTTGACTGTCACATACTCTATCTCACTTTTTCATTTTTGTTGACCACTTTCAATACGTTGTTAAGATACAGATGACGTTGTCCAGCTCATTATGTTTTTGACTACAACAAGTTAAGAAAATATTCCCATTAATTAAAACTGATAAAAACGCGAGTTAATCTTCAAGGAAAATTGATTTTCACTTTTTATAATGCTATGATAGAAGTATTCTTTTTTCTCACTTCAATTTATTCAAACTTTACTTAATATTACCGTCGCCGTATTCCAATATTTTACCTGAATTTATCGAACACCGATATTTTTGAAGCTAAAATCGAATCTCATGCAGATTTAAGTTTAAGTAATTTGCAACACTTCAAAGTAAATTGAGTCAATAATAATATTTTTCAGACTGTAAAAGCATTATCATACCTTAAAGAGAAGCACGATTTAATACACAGAGATGTTAAACCATCAAATATTTTACTTAGTGAAAAGGGAAATATAAAGCTTTGTGATTTTGGTATTAGTGGAAGACTTGTGGACTCTAAAGCAAAAACAAAAAGTGCGGGCTGTGCTGCGTATATGGCTGTAAGTATTTTATTGATTTTCTTACAAATTGTTGATTTAATGTTTCAATATCCAATGATTTCGAAATGATACAAATTTCTACTTGAAATAGTTAACGAAACATTGCTGTTATTAATACATTGTCATGTTATACAGTAATACCTCGAAATTACATGATTGACAGGACTGACAAAGATCGCGTAACTTGAGATGCTGTATGAAATGCATTTGTAGTGCTTCAAGTGCCGATGAGGGGTGAAATGGGAGGGAAAAACAAGCAAACATGTAGCTCTGACCTTCATAAGTCAGGGTAGTGTAAGTCGAGATATTACTGTATATAACATACAATTTTTATGTTCAAACTTCTAATACATACAAGTGAAATGTCATTGCTTTTTAGTGTATTTGCCATATGGCAACATACACTATTGGCGTCGGTCGGATGGCGGGACCTAGGGGTCGGACCAAAATTTCTCGACGTTTCATAACCTCCTAAACACTTTGGCACCATTTTTAAAAATGTTTATATATATATGTATATATATATATATATATATATATATATTTATATATATAGGTATATATATATGTGTGCGGGCTATAACTTTCGAAGGAGTTAATTCATTTTAACGAAATTTGGCACACATGTTGGGATCCATGACCGCACGAAGCCTATTTAAAATGGGCCTAATCGGATCAATTTAAGGGTGGCTTTTAGGGGTTGAAAAAAGTTTTTGGGCCCCAAAATACCGAAAAATATCTCAGAATCGTTTCAAAATTGAAATTTAACCCTTTAATAGCAATTAAAAAGTGCCTCTAAAATTTTAGTAAAATCGGCCCAACAGGACCGGACTTACACATTTTTTGAAAACACTAATTTGCAGATAGTGACTTATTTATTGAAGGGTGTCTTTAATTCGGTGTAGACGTTAGATTGATAATAATATTACAATTAAGAAAAAAATGTTATCTTAAGGGGTGTATTAAGGGGTTAAATTTTTTATTTTGCCCAAAAACAAACTTAATTTCACATAATAAAAGTCTAAAACCACACGGTCCTATACAAGCAAATACACTATATTGTCGGCAGGGTTTTGGCACTGCGACCCGGGTTTTTTTATTTTATTTATGACGAAAAAGGCCAAAAAGGAATCATGCTATCGAATTTCAGCACTTTAAAACAACGGTAATGCCCAAAACAAATTTTCGAAAATCCAACACTGTGATGTCCGGCTTAGGACATGCGCGTACCACATGCGATGTAGAATTTCGCGATGAACATTTTATTTGAGTATGTTTTAATTGTTAGGCTGGAAAGCAAATTTTAACTCAAGTTATATTCAACTGTAATAATTAAAAGTATAGTGTACACTTGCAAAAAACATTAATCTTACCTAACCAAGTCAAAGTTTGACAGCTGGATTATATGATAGTATATGCATCGTTACTTTTATTAACAATTTTGTCGAGAGATACGGTAGACTTGATTGAAATCTATCAAAAACTTTACTTTAGAATCAACAACACATATTGGCAAAATTCGATTACTCACATCATTACAATGACAGTTGTCTCATACAAGCCAACATTCATACTTTAACTGCAATTTAAAGATTGTGTCTGCACTGAACTTGATCTGAGCGAAGCTGGATTCTCAGTAGGTTTAAGGATGTCAAAAATATGTTATCTTGTGGATCAAAACAATTTGATTCAATGAATAAAAAATACATGATTATAACATATTTTGACTCACAATGTATGTGGCGTGATTAATTTATTAATTTATTCCTTTTTTAACGTACATTTTATTGACATATAATAATTATCAGAATATTTCCCACCCAACTTGGGGCAAGCCAGTGCTACGGCGAGAGCACAGTTTTTTCCGTTTTATTTTTTTGCTGATCGCACTACCATTAATAATAATAAATTATAAAAGAACTATCAATAAAAAACAAGCAAACGAGAAAATATATAATTTTAGTGAACTTAGTCATCCAATGATATTTGCAATCCGTGTGCTAAGCTCTTCGAGTAGCCATTACGTTAGTTTGTAAATATTACTAAATATATGAATTTTCAGCCGGAAAGAATAGATCCTCCTGATCCTGCAAAACCTGACTACGATATTCGTGCAGACGTTTGGTCATTGGGAATAACGCTAGTCGAGTTAGCACTGGGGACATTTCCGTATCAAGACTGTAAAACAGAATTTGAAGTCGTATGTAGAATAATGAATGAGACACCTCCGACTCTTCCAGGAGACAGAGGTTTTAGTGACGAATTCCGGTCTTTTGTGGATTGTTGGTCAGTAATTAATATTTTATGAAACGCATCTCGTGGTCTTCAACACTTGTTTTATAACCGTTATTTTACGAAATTTTATTATATGACAGAATATTTTCCTATTCTAGTTTGACAAAAAATTATACAAAACGACCCAAATATCCAAAACTTCTGGAGCATCCATTTATAAAAAAGTATGAATCCTTGAATATACCGGTGGATCAGTGGTTCCAGAAAATCACTCAGGATACCGAACATCAAACTTCGATCGGTACCAGTCCACCATCGGTTCCGATTAATAGTACCACGGTGACTTCTTATATGGCAACTCGTAGGTAGGTTGCATGGTTAGTTTCGTGTTTTGTTTTTGTTTTTCACTCAAGAATATTTTTTTTTTTTTTTGTTTTATTTATACGTTTTCTTTAAACTTGTTTGCATTATAGAATGGTTTCATACTACAAAATTATTTTTAAAAATGTAATTTCATATTTTGCAAAATAAAAGCTCATTTACGGAAATTGATGTATTTTGAAACTATTCGATATACATGTATTGCTCGTGCTGTTTTTTTTTTTTTCATGTCATGTACCTAAGTTTTTTTTTGTCTTGTTATCGTTCTTTGTGTATGTTGACGTTGTAATAAAGTTTGTGTTCTAAAAAAACGAAATTATAGTTTTTCTTTGTGTTGTTTGTAGGTATACACCTCCTTCTCCTGTTCCCGCACGTAGACATCTTTCATTGCACCAACGCACCATGTCAGATACAAATGGTATACCGTTGACAAATGGTTCTTCTATGGCGAATGCCGCGGCACCATCCTCACCTCCAAGAAACAATACATTCCTTCCTGCAGCAAATGATCGAATACCGAGCGTATCGAGTTTGCCACCGGATGGCAGAACGTATCAGATTAGTCGTGGTACGAGCAGTCATTCGCCTTATCAGCAGCGTTCACCTCCCGATAGGCACGCGTCACCACACGCCAGGATAAATAACTCGCCGCCGGAATCTAGTGGACGTTTTTCACCTTTCCATCAACGGAGAATGGTTGAACCGTCTTTGAATAGTGATCGATGTAGCCAATCTCCACCTAATTTTCAAGATACTGGAGGTAGATTTTCACCGTTTCAACAGCAAAAATCAAATTTAGTATCTGACGGTAGATTTTCTCCGTTTCAAAAAAGAGCAAATGAACCAACGCTACCGCCTAGTGGTTATCCTCAAGATGGTAGATTTTCACCATTTCAACAAAGACGGTTTACAGATATTAGCGGCAATTCATATCAACAAAAAAAGAATATACAAGGAGATAATAATTATTGGCAGGTACCGATCGGTTCACCATTACCTGTTAGAAAACGATACCCTAATTTAGTACCTGCCACTACAGAACATAGTCCACCAAATCAACACTTTAATATTGGTAATACTAGTCCTATTGTCTTGCAAAGATTTTACCATCAGCAGAGTCAGTTACAAAAACAAAGAACCGAAGGCACCGAATATCATCCGCATTATTACAGCTATCCAGTGAGTCAAAGTTCAACGAGTCAACCTGACAACGAGAATGGAACGAAAGAAGATCATGGTATGTTTATTTATGTATTTACTGGTATTTAAATCTGTCTTCACCGGTCATGTTTTAAAACCCGCCTTCACTCCTGTTTCTGTTCCCACAGAGAAAATGAAAAATCCGACTCCGTTAGGTTCTATCCTATGCTATACTATAAGTATGCAAAGTTTTAGTTCTAAATCAATGGGGAACTTTCTGAAGCGCGGGAAAAGACAGACAATCCGACAAATACACATTTGAAATTAATATATGTTAATGTAGTTTGTAGATTAAATCTGCTAGTGGACAATATAGATTTCTTTAAAGTAGACATCACTGAAATTGTAGAGTAAATCTCACAACTTAAAAAAATTAAGTCAATACCGTTTTTGACTTATCAGACGCGCTTGTATTCAAACATGATGTAAAAAAACGGTTGAAAATAATTCAAATTAAGCAACAGTTGAGTGCCAGCAAATTTGTAATACCAATTTTTCTGATTTTATACAAGATTATTATTAGTTACAGAGGTGACCTCGTGCCGTTGACAGAAGAAGGGGGGGGGGAGGCTATGATATCATCCAGTAAGCTGTCAATTGATATTATGTGGCTGCTAAAAATATTAAACAGTCTCTCAGCTGACGGCATTAATTAACGTGGTGTAACTTGTGTATCGAATGACCTTGGTCTTGTACTATTTGAGCTATCAAAGTTGGGTAGAGTTTTGGCTGTCCTTGTCATTTATAGAATAAAACTGGCACGGTTCAAGAGGTTCAGTGATGGCTTGCTAAATAATATTACTTTGTTTTTACTTTCAGGTAAAAAAAGGTTCGCATCGTATATTAAATTGCAACTCGGTGGCGATCGAAGACGTAACCAAAGTCCTGATCCACCTCCTAGACTTAGTCGCCAGATGGGTACAAACGATACAAACCAAAGTCCTCTTGCAATGAGAAGAACACTACTAGATGGCGCTTGCCCCAGCTCTCCAAGTTTGCCTAGGAGGTAAGTGAATCTGCCATTTTAATATTACATGTTCTGATAATTTGCTGTATACACCGGTATGCCTCGACTTCACACATGACCCAGTACTCATTGGAAAATATTTACTTCAAATCTCGTCTTCCCTTACTCCAATGACTTTAAGCTAACTACACACTGGCCCAGCTTGGCCCAACGTTCCTTGTCGAATATTTGCTTCCGGAACACTTAACCTCAATTATTTTGCACAATAATTGTTAATACCTTTTATTAATCATTTCATCAAACCCCCAGCCATGAAGATTTTGGATTAGGATTAATTACAAACAAACACATATATACGGAACGCAAAGTTAAATAAAACCGTTTAAGGCTGTCGGAACGCTCTGAATTTAAGCCACACTACGAGGCTAAAAAATGAGGTTGCGAGGGTGCCGCTGAGTTAATTACTTTAAATTTTGGAAATATTTTGAAGATTAAAAAAACTTTTCCGAAAAAGGAAGAGTCACTTTAGGTTTGTGATGGAACAATTTTGTGACGAGCCCTTCAATATTGTCCAGCCTTGAATATTTGACAGTGGTGAAGCGACCACATAATCGTTATTTGCTGATATTGGGCCAGGCTTGCCATGTGTGAAGCTTAGGCTTAAAACTAGATCGAATCTACATATATGTCCTATAAGACCATTTACAATCTCAGTATATGCTTGATGAACTTCTTGCCCAGATGACAAAGAGATCATCTCTTAAGGGGGTATTCTAGTCTAGAGGCCTAAATATTAGGCATTTTTCAAACTAAGATAAAAAAAAGATGAAAAACATTTTTACTATCCATTTTTTTATATGATTTTTATTGACATTTGAAGAATATAAAAATAAATTAAAAAAAAAATCAAAAAATCGTCGAATTACAGGCCGGTGGAGTGGGGGCTACAAAAAAAAACGGTGCTCCTTGGTTGACATGTTTCCAACCCTTGTAGTGATCTAAAACAAACAAATTAAAAAAATTCTTCATTAGTAAAGATGTCGCTATCGGATTGACCATTGCAAAAAAAAAAAAAAAATTCATGAAATGGCGTCGACTTAAAAAAAACAATTTTTTTTACCCCCTTTTCTTGACCTTTTCGAATTTTTTAAAAATGCTTAAGATTAAAATTTCCAAAATCCGAGGCAGAGCCGATAGAGCGATGTATAAAAAAGATTTTTTTCAAATTTCAAAGGAATCGGTTAAGTAGAACTTGAGATATCATGACAACCACCTCAAAAAAAGTAGTTTTGAGAAAAACGCGTTTGAAGTTTGAAAAACAATTCTCACTCAGATAATAATACTCAATACAAAATCCGCTGTATCTCCGAAAATAATTCGAATTTTGAAAAATCCGTTTAAGGGCATATTTTTGAAGGTCTAAACTTTGAAAATATGCAAAAAAAAAATCGATTTTTTCAAATTTCTAGACCAGAATACCCCCTTAATAAAATATATTTTTTTATTAAACAAAATGAAATTACTTGCAATTACTGTTCAAATTAATTTTTTATTTATTTAATTGCAAGTAATTTCATTTTGTTTAATATTCTATTACTGTTGGTAGAGTCAATATTGTTTATTAATATTTTTTATTGTTTTAAAAAACACAAAGACTAAACTTACTTTTTTAAATAAAATATTACCTGTCAAGATTTTAAGTTCATTTGAATGTTCCGCTTTTTGCCTCCATGAGTGCTCTAAGCCCTATTCTATAGCAACTCAAAGTCATGCAAACAGCAAATAAAGATGCTATCTGAAAACTGAGCTGTGTCAGAAAAACGAAAAATAAAATTAATTTTAACGTTGATCGTCATCGTTTTTACAAAACTCTGCGCTTTTATACTTGTATTCTTCAATATACAGTAATACCCCGGTCTTACGCGATAGGTGGGACCAAGAGATAGCCGTGTAAGTCGAATTCGCGTAAGTAGGGTTTCAACCTTGCATATAAATACGTATAAAGTTTGTGTAATTGGGACCGAAGTCTAAAGAAAACAATAATTTAGAAGAAACATGTTTAATAAAATGTTAGATAATTAAAACAATTTACATTAGTAGGAATAAAACAACGTAAATCAAAGTTATTTTTATGTCGAAGGCTTCATATATACTAACAATGTCGCCTGACGAGTTAAGATTTTCTTCTTCTCACGTAAAATTTCCTCGTAGCATGCCAGGAACTTTTTTATTTCCCGTTTTGTAGTAGACTCGCGCTCTTCATTGGAATCTATTTTTTCTAAAATTTGTAACCCCTTTTCAATTGTACTGAGGGCCTTCTGTTAAGTTTGGAATCGTCATTTGATTTTCCGATTCAACTGGGTCTAACGAATCAGTTTGTTTAATGTCTTGATCAAGAAAAACCGCGATCTCCGAATTCGCGTAAAACGGGGTAGCGTAAGTCAGGGTATTACTGTATCTTTGAATTTATACTGAGAAATTGAAATAATTGCGTTGTTTAAAATTTAGATATATCTCACCATCGCCTCCTCAACCCCCACCAAGACGACTAACTGAAAGCAATTCGGTTCCCGGTTCACCTCAGCACGTTCGTGCACGGTTTCTACATACGCCGGAACCACAAAGACGGTTTTTCCGTAATAATGATTTATCATAACTACGAACTGCTCGCAATCTTACCTTTCACTATTGGGAGCGTTTAGGTCTTTTGTCATAACGTTGATAATAGATTATAAATTCACTTCAGAACGTCAGATCTACGCACTATTATACCTAGCTCTCAGAATGATCATCGACACATTAATTGTTGGGAAAAGTAAAAACAATCATGTAAATAAAATGCCGTTTTATTTTCCCCTCTAAAGCAGCTTGCATTGTATGTATTTTGCCGGTATAGAAGGTACTGTTGAAATAAGAATCGAATATAGTAGAAACTCAACAATCCGGCGCATATCATTCCGGGGCATTTCCGAATTACCGGAAATTGTGAATTAACTGGAAATTAATTTAAGTACGCCAGATTACAGCAGGTGTCAGATGTGTTACTAACGCCGGATTATAGAGTAGCTAATGCACTTAGAACGCTAGAAAAACTCCTGGTTGATGATCAGCAATAAGCAATCACAGAAGATAAATGAGATCTGTAGTTAACTTCTGCACACTATTTTATGATCTAGCATGTGAAAATATTGTAATACAGCAATTTGGTTGATGGGAGTGGTTCAAGTAGGGTTGTAGTCATCTTTGCTAGAACATCTTTCAGCCTGTTTTATTTTCGTGATTATTTAAAATTACTGATATGTGACCTTATAGATGGATAATGAATAGGCTTGTCTGTGAGTAAAAAAATTGTTCCGATTAGAAACATGTATACCTCCACCTTTGCCACCAGAGCAGTTTACACTAAAGTAGTATAGAATACTTCAAGATGTCGGTACTTCTCTGTATGTGTTGGCAAAAGTCGACATTGTTGCAATCATAACTACATGGTAGGAATGAAGAAATATTTCGGCGGAGGAAATGTTTTAAAAACAAAGTTTTTTTTGACATGGAATTATGTATCTATATAGTGATGTACAATGGTAAATAACCAGCAAATTGACCGGTTAAATATCCACGACTAATTATTTTAAATAGCCGCCAGTTAACTAGAATATGATAGTCTAGTGCAGTAGTCGCCAAACATCTATAAATATTGTAATGTAATCTCACTTCAAAATTTATTGTATAATACCTTTAACAGTTTTTAGTAGCGATTACATAACAGTTTTATCTGTTTTTGCATTTTTCCTGGACTGAATATTCGAATTCCTTTCGTTATTAAGGGGTTAGGTGGGTTTCAGAGATTCAAAAAAAGGGTATTTTTACTATTTTTTTTAATATATACAATCATATATTTTATTTAAACAATTCAGCATATCAAAGATACATATTTAAACAGTATTTTATGAAATTTTTATTTAAAAATTCCGAAAACTCAGCCGTTGGTACCTCATCTCCCTTGACGTCTCAAAAAAAAAAAAAAAAAATGCTCTTGCCGTGGACAGAATAACTTATTATTGGTTTCTCCAAAATCAAAAAACCAAAAATATTTCGTTAGTACATGGATAAATCTAGGTATTGGACGAAGGAAAAAAAATAAAATTTGAATTTTTGACATGTATTGGCTCGAAAAAATTAGTTGTAATAATAAAAAAAAAATCCTTCGTTCAGTTCCTAGATAATGTTATTTCAAAGATGTGTGCAAAATTTGAACAAAATCGCTTCATAACTTTTCGAGAAATCGTGTCCACCGACTTACAAAATTGAGTTTTGAGATAAACGCGTTTAACCTGCGAAGCGCTGCACTGACATGGCCTGATGGGCGGAACTTCCAAAGGGTCTATCTCTTAGAATTTTACTCGGATCGATTTGAAATTTTAGGAGAATATTTTAAACATATTGTACTATTTAATACGACAAAAAAAATCGATTTTTTGAAATTTTCAAACCCACCTAACCCCTTAAGCCAATTATTAAGCCAATGTTAACTGTTAAATCGCCTCAATAAGAATAAAATATTGATTCTAGTTTCAAGATCATTATTATATAATGCTAAAGTTTTTCCAAAAGTTAAAGCTTCCTTCGGTTGTTTGAAAGCTTCCCTTTGTTCTGGTGCCAGATGTGGAGTTACGTGCGAAATTTAAATTATCTAATGAGCCCTAGACCTGGTTTAAAACATTACATTTTTCATTTTACGTGTTGACTAGAATTATAACACAGATTCTTAATTTTTTATGAGATATCCCCCGGTATAGCTTGCGATCGACAGTTTGGCGATCACTGATTTGCCTTATGTGCTCTTGCAATGGCCCGCCTTTTAAAAAAAACATATTATGAAAGCCTACCCACTGCCCATCCTTAAAGTGTTAAAAATACATTTAATCAAATAACTTCTTGCTAGTCGTGGACAAAGGTTTGAAGAATAGCGAGAATTTTTTCCTTGTTAAGAAAAATCATATTGATAAATTACATTAATTGTACAGAATTTGAACGTTTTGTTTTTACGCGACGAATTCAGAAAATGTAAATGTCTTACCTAAAAAGTAAAAAGATATAATTATCCTTGATTGTGAGCCAAAATACGCTTTTTTTGAAACCTTTGTGCTCTACAGCAAACAAATTTATTAGATGCGTTTTTATTAGACGAAATGAATACAGGGTGCTTTACAATAGTTCCACTTTCCGTGAGCCTATTTATTTCGATACAATAACTAAATTTTCGTGAGTATATTCAGTAAAGACAAATTTTCACGATGCATTAGTTTCAGTTATTTACTGTTTTTTTATGTAACTAAATTTTTAGAACATTTTAACTCCGATATGGTTAAATAAAAGAAATTTTCATTATGTAACACTTGCCGATGATCTGCCGTTTACTAAAAACAATCTTAAAAATTAAATATTGCTGTGAATAAGAACAGTTCTTTTTGTAACCTTGTCTATAATTTTATTAGAAGACGTTGTTTTTAAAAATTTGACATATTATTTTGGTTGAATTCTAAAATAATTGTTTTTAAACAAAACAAAAAAATGTTTTTTGTTATATTTTTAACAGAAATAGTTAAGTTTATTTTACAATAGTCATTTTTATGTGCAATAGCGGACATAAAAAATTGAAATTATTTATTCATATATCTAGAATTAGTATTCCGAGTACTTAATTTGGTTGAGTACTAAGTAAAAACACACAGATGTATGATTATAGTATTGTACATAATTTGGTGCTGTCGAGGGGCTATTCACTTCGAAATCATTTGCAGTGAGAATGTGATTTCAAGAAGATTTCAAACGACTTGTACAATTTTAAACGATGTAATTAATCCAATTATGTACTTTTAAACGGCCGGCGTTGTTCTAAATCTTCTTACAAGCGGTGGTCCATTGGTATTTTTACCTGATGTTTCGTCTACAACTGCGTAGACATTATCAAAGACGATGTGGCTGCGAGCGAAATGTCCTTCTAGGCGGTTTACAGGTAAGCGTGTCGACTACTGGTGGTCTCCTTTTTGTTGAGCGGAACCGCCAATCACAGAAGAGTGATCGTGCTAAAAAGAACACCAACACGTTGAGCATGAAAGAAGGGAGAATACCAGTAGTCGACACGCATACCTGTAAGCTGCCTAGAAGGACATTTCGCTCGCTGCCACATCGCAATGTCTAACCGCAGTTGTAGACGAAACGTCAGGTAGAAATATCAATGAATCACAGCCTACAAGCCCGGAAACCAAGAAGATTTAAATGTAATTAATTTTTTGAAGCCACGACTTACGTTGTGATGTCATGTAATGAGCGCTACCGTTTTTTTATTCGCCAGTTGGCGCTAGTGGCACGTAAGGTCTGTGTCAAACATTCACATTTTAGCGTACCCATTTTCATGACGCCAAAAGCGATTTATTAATTATATTAAAAAATAAATAAATAATTACAAAATTGCGATTTATTTGTTAGATGATTAAACAGCACATATTTGAATGACAAATACCTCACTTACTAGTGGCGGCATCAGGTGGTGGTAAAATATTTAGTAGCCCTTATTGCACAAGAATTTGCGACTTCAGAAATCGATTCTGTACCTGCTAGCTGTTTCGTAAAAATCTCACGTGATTCCGTGAAATCGAAAATTCTTACATTTCGTGGGATTTCAAGCAAGATTTTTTTTATTGAATAGTCCCTCGAGCGCTGCACTGTTAGAAAATTATACAAGATTAGATAGGTACTAAAAAGATGCTAATAATACTCAAAAGAATAATTATGTGAAATTCAGTTTTAACTTTTTTTTTGTTATTGCGGAGCCATTGTTCATCTGCATTCTGCAAAATATATTTTTTTAATTTCAATGTTGGGATTTTATGTTACAATTCGAAGTTACCGTTGTTGTTATTTTTTGAACGGTCTCGGAATTCTACTATAAATTATATTAAAGAAGGTAATATAGTAAAGTCCTAATTAACTGACTTATCCACGTGTTGTCAGGTATTTATGTATAATTTATGACAATTAATTTTAACATACGCAAACTTTTGTTTATGTCTGTCGTAAAGAAATAACAAAACGGTAGGGTGTAGATTAGTGCTAGTCTGGGCTGTGCGAGCAAAATGACAGAAAGAGATAGCGATAATTTGGATTAGCCATTCCGTCTTTATTTAACAACATATAAGACGGACCAAAAAGAGCCATATACATAGGTTGTATATTAGTGGGGGTATAACGTCATTCAGTGGGCTGTCAATTGATATTGCGTGATTGATCAAAATATTGAACGGTCTTACAGCTGACGTCATTCATTAACGCAGTGACCTCTGTATATACCGTGTTTATCGCCTTCTCTTTCCTGTCGGTTTGTATGCGCAGTAGTATATTAGCACTATATAACTTTTTGTATTTATAAACAATTTTGGTTGGATATTTGGGACTCGACCTGTATTGGATTTTCAGTTGAGTTGTGACTAGTGATTGACTTATCTTCAGCCTATAAACGCGATTTGATTAAAAACTCAGCCTAAATTTGTATAAAATAAAAAAAAAAAACTTATTTAGTGACATTGGGAACCGTTATTGTAATATACTTGTTCTGATTTTTCCACTAGAATTTGTGTTCCATAACATTAATAGAACATTGAAACAATACATCTGCTCGCTGTTTATTAATATTATATTTTAATTTAATGAATATACGGGTATCTTATTTGACGAACAAACATTAATTTATTTTGTATCGTCAAAACAAAAAATTGTTTAGAAATAGTTGTAGTTTTGTAAAATGGATAATAGAAGTTCAATACAAAATAAATTACTTTTCTTGAATGTAATTTCCACGATATTATTTGATATATCATGAACATCTGATATCGATGTTAAAATTATAAGTTATGATAAGTAGTAATAATTTTATTATGTGTGAACAGCTTTACTGCCCTCCTCCCCACAATTTATGTCACGAATATATCTTAAAGCTTCTCTTTCAGCTAGATTATTTTGGTCAGCTGACAAACATTTTTTGATGTTATATGCAGCAATTGTATTCGAATGTGAATGTGTATTTTCAACACCATCTATTTTCAAGTTATTTTACTCACGTATTTTAAAGTTTTTAGTCCCTACTTAAAGTAGTGTCTCCTCCTACGCTGCTAAACCAATGGAAATAGTACATTACGTGGCAAGGGGTGAAACCGAGCAAATGCAAACGAGCGTGAAGTTGGCTGCACGAGGGGGCGTATACTATTTTTCACGAAAAGAACATCGATAGAAAATGCAAGCCTCTTATTACAAACCCTAGTGTTTGTAATAACAGGTTTGGAAACTCTAGAGTTTGTAAAGTACTTTCGCACCCGCTCACCTGCATACCGCAATTTTCGCAACACTCCGCAGGCTACGAAAGCCGCCATTTTTGATGTTCGTATTGTGAAAAATACGTTTGATAAGGTTAAATCTATAACTGCCAGGAAGTGAGGATGAAGGAGAAGTTGAAACTATGTGAGTCGATTAGTCCCGACAGGTTGAAAATCCATTAATTCTACTGTACTGAGAACTCATTGTTTCTTTTAGTCATTATTCATAAATGTGTTTATAACATTTTTAATTTTATTTAAATATTCAAGTTAAAAAAACTGCTGTTATGAAATTTCTGTATGTTGGTGTATTTTATATAATATGCGCTTAAAGGTTAAAACATATTCATAGCAAAATATTGGATGGTCGCCTTCATAAATTATCTTTTGTTGTGTATATACTTTACAGTGCAAGTAAGAACACTTACTAATCTTACTGAAAAAAAAATAATTGCGTGGAAATTTGTGCGATTTTTGAGAGAGAGATTGTAGATTATAGACGCTCAACAGGTGAGGTCAGCAATGTCTATGCGATTTTTGAACTGGCTTACATTTGGTATGTAATATTTCTTAGACCGGCCGTACACGGACTGCTTCAAGCAGCCCCTGAATGTCGAACTACAAATTTCTGTAGAAAATATTCTGCTAACATACACACAACTGCCTGAGCAGTGGCGCCACGGCGAAATTTCGTCATGTAGTCGAGCAGCTGCAAACACGTACACTGACTATTCGTGAGCATGGTTGTCTAGTAAACGCGACACATAACAGGGAACCGCGTGTCTTTTCAGTATCGCTGGTGTCATTTTTTCATTGAACCCAGAATTTTCTTTGTTTTCTATGTCGTTGTGTCTGAGCAAAAGTAGCAACAACTATGCTTCTTTCTTAAAATTCATATTGCAATTGAGCAGCTCAAACGGTCGACAACCGACTGCTCCAACAGTCTACAGGCTCAACTGCTCAAGCATTTCGTACGGCAGGCCTTACATAAAAAACGTTGGACATGCCGATGTAATAGAGTAGCTTATTGGTGTTAAAGTTTTTCAACATCATAAAAATCATTAAATTTGAATAGGCGTTTTGGCGGTAGAAAAAAATTATTCAAATATTATTTTTTTTCCTAAATGTCTGAAACTTGCGAAATATATTAGATATGGTTTGGTCATAGTTGTCAACTGGAGAGCCAAAAATACCTGCAAATTTCCTATTTTATTTACCGATATCTAAATGCTTAATTAACGACTGGAACATTAGACCTTTTAATAGAGTCGTGAGTCGAGACTTTGGCTCAAAAATAGTTACAAATTGCTACCGCTGCAGGATCACTCCCCCCCCCCCTCCCGGTTTTTGGTGATGCTGAACATGAATATGATGTACAGATGTATTTTTTCACCTCGGTGGGGGAAATTTGAATAATGGGCTGATTAATTAGCTTTGTAAAGAGGTTAGCGAGAGAAAAGTATTTATCTCGCGCAATAATTCAAAGTATATATATTTGTTCGCATGTCGTAAATATAAGAAGAAACCACTTACGTCATAATATGACAAAAATTAAAAAGCTCGTAAAATGCCCAGTTACGCCACTGATACATATGCGTAAACGATGTTTGGCAATAAAACTAGGCGACTTTATTAGCTACTCATTTCTTAAAATGAATTTTAGTCTGACGTCGAGTAAAAATTAATAGCTTTGAGAAATTGCGGCTACTTGATAAATTAAGAACAATTTATTTTTTTTTTATTTTTTAACAGGAAATTGGACAATTCAATTTTAATATAGTTAAACTCAATTAAAAAATTTGCGACGTTTCGTTAAATCTTTTTAACTTCTTCGGGCAAAACTAAAATGATTAAAAATACAAATTAGTTAATGAAATAATAATATTTTTTTTTTTAATAGAATTGAAATAATCAGTTTTGCCCGAAGAAGTTAAAAAGATTTAACGAAACGTCGCAAATTTTTTAATTTAATTTAACTATATTAAAATTGAAACTTATTAATTATAATGGACGTGAACAATATTGAGAATTAAGAACAATGTTCTACTTTATTGACAGCCGTTGTTATCAATGTTAGGAAATGACGTAACTCTAGAAAATCAAAATACTTCAAAAACCCGGTTACTTACATGATTGCTGAAGTACAAATTTCCGAAATTGTTGCCCCTCTTCAACGTTCTATATTTCAGGCACACGTGTTGTGTTGAATTATGTGTATTTGTAAAATGCAGAATATAAAGCTTCGGAAAAAAAATATAAATTATATAAATTAAAGAAAAAGTAAATTGCTCTAACATTTTAAGGTAAATGTTTGACTGATTTTACAGATATTTATAACAATTAGACTGCGTTTTTTTTTTTTTTTTTTGTTGTGTGCTGTGTATTTATTAATATTTAAGATAATTTCACAAGTCATTTTTGCATTTTCAGTTTTACTCCGTACAATAAAACTAAAAGAAAATAAATTAGAGTGCAATTGTGCCTTTCAAAATTTTTAGAAATTAGAATAGTTTTCACGGCGATAGTGGTTTGTCGTGTTTTAGCAAGTGGGTTTAACACAGTGTTTCTTTTTATAAAACGGATTTTACTTTCGTACTTGCTTTCTTGTACCCTGAAAACTTTTGTTCTTCGGAGTGTAGAACAACAAAACAGCGAACAACATTTTCAGCTACATCCAAGGACAAGTATCTTAAGTAGATCTGGTCTTAATACGCCATTGTGTTTCAAAATCGCGGCTGTTTAAATATTTTAAAAAAATGCACAACTGCTGTATGTATTGTACAACACTGGCTCCTATTAATGAATTTCCATTAAATAGGAAATTAGATTTTAAATTATTTATCACGAAAATATAATTTCGTTGGAAATGTTTTTGCCTTTGCTGAAAAATTATAATAACTGTCAAAAATTATAAAATACCTGTAGCTTTTGTATAGAGAAGATATTTTTTCCCTAAATAGTTTCATATATGCAAAAACTAAAATGCAAAAATGATTTAAATATTTATAATTTATTTTGCAATAATATAATTTTTGTGAAGTGTATATTCACAAGAAAAAGCTCAATTTTTAAAGCTGATTTGGTCCAAAACATACCAAATATTTTATTTAAGTATATATATTCTATAAACATATTAGGCAGTTGGTGTATAGAATAATACTCTAGTCAATTTTTGTTTTGTTTTAAAAAATGTTACTTTTCAAATTTATAAATTATAAAACAAAGAAATTTGAAAATGGAAACGCATTGACTCATAGATGTGATCATTTATAAAGTTATGTATTTTTTTATAATTGGCTCAAATAGATGCAAGTTTTTAAAGAAGCAACAATTATAACAATAATCGTTAGCTACCTAAGTAATAGATTCTGAATAGCCAGCTAGAGTACCCGCGGATCTGTACAGGCAGCGACTGATCAAGAGTTCTGACCGCCCTAGGCTAATTATGAGGACGCGCCCCCGCCAGGTGTGTTACGGAGTAACAAGTCAGTGTTTGTTTTACGCGCGCTTTTTAAAATTTCAAAATTTATTGTTAAAATCACGGACTCTCAAGCGCATTTAGTTTTAGTGTTTTGTCTCGGTCTAGTTGAAATATGTAGGGTAGATGCAATGATGCTAGATTAGTGCATGCGAAGACACGATTTTAGCGCCCCCTTCGTTCCTCGCGCCCTAGGCTGCAGCCTAATTAGCCTAAGGGTTAATCAGGGCCTGTGTACAGGAGTATCGTTTAGATAAGAAAGTAGTGTCATTTCTGCGCACAAACGACTTTTGAATCGGACGGGTCTATGTTTTCTAACAATATGTGGTCCTGTAAGTATGGTCATTTAGTTGTTCGTTGCTAGTTGATAGATATTGTAGATTCACCTATGATTGCCTCTAAAATTACAATTTACGCTGCTGCTGATCGCTTTTCCCTGTCTTCTTACTATGCAGATTCCCCAGCATGCTTCTCTGTCTGTCTTCTCTAAACATATTCGAAGTTGCAGGATGTGTAGTCCTTAAAATTATGGAAATACAAACTTTGCCGAAGTGTTGCTTCTTACACTTGCGTTTATTAAGTCATTTATAAGTGTGATTTGTAATTATTTGTTTTATTATTTTATTGTGACTTGAATAATTATTTGTATCGTATTACTCCTTCCTTTCTAAATAAGAAAGATTTCCGGGAATGGTATAAAGGTATGTTTTTGTACAATGTTCAAAGCGACACTTTAAGTTATTATTGTATATATTATGTATTTTGAAACCACAAAATATATATTATGTATTTTTGTTTTAAGACTAATGACTATGAAATATTGTAAATATTAAATAACTATATAAGTATAAATAGTCAGGAAAATGTAATATAGTACGACTGTTAAAATATTCTTTTTTAACGAGTGTGTTATTCTATTCACCTTCATTTTTATTATATTGTGTAAAATGTAAATATTATTTTTATTAAAATTAGAAATGTTGCCATATATTTATCATTCTGTATTATTTTTATTGTGTATAGTTTGAAAGAATGAAATAATTATAACTGGATTTTGTATATATTATAATAAAAGAAAGAAAACCGAAAATTAAATAAAATTGTAGTTTTTATTCTATAATAATCTCATTAAAATAAATGTCTGCTTTGACGTCTTGCTGATCAAAATAAAAAAAAACAATAGGGTAATTTTTTCAATCAACGTATTTGTATAGTAGGTACTACATTTTATTATTATTATTTTTTCCATATCGGACAGTTTACCCTCAAATCCGAACTCTTAAGGCTTTCGTACAAAAAACGAACCCTTATAAGATGACTCATCGTGTCTGTCCGTCAGTCACAGCTTATTTTCTCCGAATCTATTGGACGAAAAAAAATTAAATTTGAGTCATATATCAAGTTAGATGTGTGTGTAGCATAAATAAATGAATTCCGATCTTTTAAAAAAAGAAGAATTTTCAAGTGCACCTTGTGACGTATCAAGTGGAAAAGTTCGTTATGAGAAATACAAATATATTTTTTTGTAATTTTAAAATGCATAATTTAAAAGATATTAAAGATAGTTTACAGGAAAACCTTAAACGAAAATCCTAGGTCGTCAAGTTCTCGCGGAAAACGAAATTGTACGGCATCCTGTTTACGCGAACTCGGTTCGCAGTTGACCGTTATTTAAAGAAAACTAAATTTTTCTTACTAGAATCTTTGTGAGGAGAGTGCATCAGGAGAGAAAATAATATACGGTCCCATATATTAATTTTAGTTCAGGTGGCTGACGAATTTTGCTTGGCTTTTAAAGAAAAGGTAAGTAGGTAATAATGAAATACATTGTATATTACATATTTTTTTATTAAAATCTATGTACAAACATTTCTTTAAGTTGGCGTACTTTTCTTTTTGGTTTTACACTGGTTTAAAATTTGGTATCGAATAACTGGAAAGTAAAACATATTTTTGTTAATACATTTTTAACAAAGTAGTACGCAAAATAGCACTATTGCAAAGAGAAGGCGCAACAGTAATGCAATCGTTTTTGGTTGTTGCAATTTACGAATGTGCAATTTGCTGCCTTATCTTACATCTATGTAGATCACTTAACTAGTGAGTAATTATTATTAAACAACAATACAAAAAGTTAAATGTAATTTGTTTTTTATCGAAAATACGACAAATTCTTCAAAAAATAATATGTGGTTTATATTATATACGCAAAGCTCATATATGTAAATAATTTATGTAGATACTTAAATATTTTTCAGACTTAGTATATTGAAATAATTAACAGAAAAAACAAGTGACAGCTTTAAAAAACATTTTTTTTAGATAACATTTAATTATAAATGTTGGTATGGAGTCTATTAAACTTTATTCGTTCTTCTTTAAAAACTTAGTTTTACAATAGAATGCGACTAATGCTTTATGACATAAATGATACCTTAAAAAAAGTTTTTAGTTAGAAAGTATATTCTTCTGGAATTCGTAAAGTGATTTTTTCCAGGGATGTAGACCTAAAAAAAGTATAAGTATACATAATTTTATTAACATCTGATATTATCTCAGATGTAATAATATTTTTTTTAACAAAATAATCAAAGTTAAAACTAAGAAAAAATAATTTTTAGCTAGTGGAGAAACCCTGGCATTCCAGAGAAAATGTTTTTACTAACTTTTTAAAAGCAATTTTAAAATGTCACTGGTAACAATAATACTTTATTTATTTGTTTAATTAGACTACAGTGTTTTGTAATATTATTTACAATTTTCAATTCCTAATCTGACAATGAAATTTCCAATAAATGATAATTTCCATTCATTCTTTGTGTCTAACACATTTTGATATTTATTAAAAAAATCTGTATAGACTGCATTAATTTAAAATAATTTCCACTATTAATTATTATGCCCATAGATTAGCATTCTCATTAGTTTAATAGACACCACCAGAGAAAAAACAAGACTTTTTTATTGTTTTCTATAAAAATAATAACAATTACTTTTTTTATCACAAGTACAGTCACATTATTTTGATAAATAACTATCAGTCGCTGCAGAGTAGGCTTCTTATTATTGCCTTTTAAAAATGTAAATTTGAAAGTGATGTTGAAATCGTTGGACGTGTGTGTAACTGTAATTTTGGTTGTTAAGAAGATGGTAGGCATTGTGATTTGTCTCATCATTTCCTGTAGCCAAGTTTCTTCAGAGCTTTGAGGTCGACATCTTTATAATAATCCTCGCTTTATAAAAAAAGAAACATATAATTAAAAATAATTTGGCGCACATTATCAAGCATTAATTGTTTTATATATTTTATAAGTAAGAGTTATAGAGTGTAGATTATTATCGAAGCTCAACATCTGAGGTCATCGGCGTCTGCAGTGAGAGTTTTAAAACAAACCCCTTACCTGTATTTTGTTAGCATCTTTTTCTATTACATTACTTATTTTAGATTTTTACTGTCGAAACTTAAAATTAATGAATTTATTAGTTTAATTACAGCCTTCTTGAGACTTATTGCGTCATGACATTCAATATTTTCAATAGGAAACACGTAGGCAAAAATATGTGAGCATCTTTTCCTGAACAATAATTTGTGTACCAGTTGCCGATTTACGAAACTAGATCCCAAAGCTCAAAAGATTTATATGTTCCTTATATTCTTAAAGTACCATTAATGTTTGTGTATTATCTAGTTTATCGACCCAACTTCGCCCAGGTAGATTTTGATTAGTCAACGAAATAATCAAGAGTCGCCTTTTAAATCACTGTGTTGCATTTTTTCTAGTTTAGTTAGTACCTATACACCAATTTTCCACAGATATCGCGTGTGGGATTCCCGACATGCTTTACATTTTCGCTCACTACTTATCCACTTTTGTAGTGCGTGAAAAGATATAACCTATATGCTACCTACTCGAAAAGAATTAGGCTGTGCATCATATAGATGTACATATTATGTGACTTCGTTCCGCTGGATAGTAGTGGGGGGATAACGTCATCCAGCGGACTGTCAATTGATATTGCGTGATTGATAAGCGCATGAACAGTCTGCCAGCTGACGTCATTAATGGAACGAGGTATATGTTTATTTCTAATAAACACATTTTTCCTCATTATATAATACTATTAGTACATATAAAAGTATATCCCGCGTGTCATTCTATCTATTCTATTTATCCAATCACATTACAAGGAACAATCAAATTTGGAATGCTTCTCGGGAACCTTAACTGTATAACTGTTGATTTTTGAGAGACAAACGGGTGCTTAGTCCCCAATTGACGTATGCATGGTGGGTGCCCATGCACCCACCCACAAATGAAATGAACCGGAGGATTTTTTTGTATTCTTTTTAGTGTATTTGCCATATGGCAACATACACTATTGGCGTCGGTCGGATGGCGGGACCTAGGGGTCGGACCAAAATTTCTCGACGTTTCATAACCTCCTAAACACTTTGGCACCATTTTTAAAAATGTCTATATATATATATGTATATATATATATATATATATATATATATATATATATTTATATATATATATATATATATATATATATATGTGTGTACGCGCGATAACTTTCGAAAAAGTTAATTGATTTCAACGAAATTTGGGGCACATGTTGAAATCCATCACCGCAAGAAGCCTATTTAAAATGGGCCTAATCGGGCTATTTTAAGGGTAGTTTTTAGGGGTTGAAAACTGTTTTTGGGCCCCAAAATACCGAAAAAATTCTCCGAATCGTTTCAAAATTGAAATTTAACCCTTTGGTAGTGATTAAAAAGTTTCCTCACAATTTTAATAAAATCGGCCCGACAGGACCGGATTTACAAATTTTATGAAAACACTAGTTTGCAGATAGTGACTTATTTATTGAAGGGTGTATTTAATTTGGTGTAGACGTTAGATTGATAATAATATTACAATTAAGAAAAAAATGTTATTTTAAGGGGTGTATTAAGGGGTTAAATTTTTTATTTTGCCCAAAAACAAACTTAATTTCACATAATAAAAGTATAAAACCACATGGCCCCATACAAGCAAATACACTATATTGTCGGCAGGGTTTTGGCACTGCGACCCGGGTTTTTTATTTTTATTTCTAATTCAAATGTCGGCAGGTATAGATAGAAATAGCTACAACTGCCGAGATTTAAAGAAGTTTTTTCTTTCAATCTCTGTCGGCGACAGATTTTTATTATTCCTGACACCCAGATATAAAAAATCCTGCGCACGCCTATGGTCTCATTCATGTTTCTTTCGTACAAAAACATATTTTTACGTTCATCAGTAAAATGAAAAACACAATTGTGTCGTTTTGATTTTTGAAATACTTCGATAGACTGTTCTAAAAATACAGAGGTCTTTCCAGGTCGAATAGTCAGGTCACCATTTATGGCGGATTAAGGATTCGAAGGCCGCCAAATTCAACATGATTTTGAGGTCTTCTTTTAAAAATGTTATATTTTTTTATAATTTAACAAAACCCCTAAAATGAAAAATCAAGTTTGTTTCGAGGCCCCTATACTTAAGTCCTAGGCCTGTTTGTGCATTCTGCTGACTAAATGTGTCTTTAAAATTGTTTCGGCAAGATAGCGCTCTAGTCCATTTCCAGGGACAATCACCGTTTGTTTTTTAGAAAGTAGGTAGTATTTCAGCTCCCTCAGAAGAACCCCAAAGCTTGATTCAAATAATATGTTTAAAATATAAAGGGAGGGACAGATTCTGCACCTGTTGTAAACCAAATTTATAAAACAGGAAGTCATGTGACACTGGCAATAAAGCAAATTTATTTCTTTTAATTATGATTCTATTTTCTTTACTTCAAACTGGTTGTTGTATTTGCAACGCCAGTTTTTTTGATTTTTTAAAAACAGTCTTGATTTTGAAATACAAACCAGTGATTATATATTTCTTTATTAATAATTCAATATTTATATGTTATTTTTATGCACTTTTATACCGATTTCCGCGTGAATGGGCGTAAGTGGTATTTATTTGATGCTATAGATTTCCTTAAATAATGTCTGTTTGAAAGACCGTTAAAAATTTAGATGAGAAATTGCTTCGACGCCTGACGCGATGAATTATCTACTATCTTCCACGGATATCAATTTCGGCAACTTTATTGATCAGATTTCAGGACCATGTTCAGATAGTTTATTTTATAATTTTAGTTAATATAATCACGATAGCGCTCTATATCGCTGTAGCATATTTTTCAGGACTTTACTTTATTTCTGAATGTACAATACTTTATAACCTTTAGAAAAGAAAGCTATAAATACATTTCAGTACTTATGCATACTTTTGATATGTTTTTTTATGAGAATGAAAATATCAGTTATTCACCGAAAAAATATGATGTGCTAATATAATTATTTGGTGAAAGTACGATAGTTCAATGCTTGAGTTTTTACAAGCTTTTTATTAACGTCCCAGTTCCCTTGATAGTTAAGATGAAAATATCTTGTGTTACAATTTTACCCACTTTTAAATACTCTACCGACTTGAGACTGAAGTCATATCCGCGCCGCTATAGCAAATCAATATTTTCATTTATTGAAAAGAGTCCTGTTAAATCAGGCACCAATAAATTTAGAGTACAAGTAAAAAACATTTAATACAACTTTCAGCCTACAGTCCAATTTATTGTGAAATATTTTTGTACTTTGACGATTTCTATTTTGTATGGAGCATTGCATAATAAGTTTATTATTAAAATAACTTCATTATTATTATTATTCATATAGGACTTGATGGTGGAGGCAGTAGAACGGGTATATATCGGATCTTTCGATGGTGGCAATAGGAACAAGCTTGTTTTACTGATCCAACTGTTCATTGTATAGAAAAATTACAAAACAGATTTTGCTTTGAAAAATCTTTTTTTGGAAAAAAAACACTCAAAATATAATTGAAATTTATTAACAAGCCAAGAGCTGAACTATCATACTTTTATCAATTATTGTCTTTAAATGAGGTTTTGAATGGAAATAATAAATAAGTATTGAAATGCGTGTAATACATCAACATACTGGAACTTTATTGCCTGTTATTCGTTCAATTTTCATGAGTGATTCTGTATGAATTTTTGACACTCGATAAACTCTGTAATTCTGTAAATCTATAAAGTTCTATAAGGCTATGTGTCCATCGCTGTAAAATTTGGGTTAAATTATGGGTCATGCTTCTTAGCTCCACTTTTTTCCATCCCTGTTTAAGATGCATGTTACTAAACCTGGGTTAACTTGAGGTTAATGAAATCACCATAAGTGTTTCCATCGTAACTTTCCTTTAATTAACACAAACTTTATGTCGATGGAAAACATGACTTATGTAAGTAAACACCTTATATTTAAATTAATATATGATAAGTGCATGCGAATCTAAATTATTTTATCCAAACCAAATTAATTCTTAAAATTGGTAAATATTCAATTAGTACAAAAGTCTAATATGTTTTTTCTATTAGAGTGTACTAATAGCACATAGACTGAAGACGTTTCTAAAGAGTATTAATAAAACGAGGCATTATATTTTTCTACTATATTGTTATTCATGAATTCGGTTTTGCTTCGAAAGAAGTAGATTAACATATTAGTAACTCTTTTAAAAAAAAATAAAGATGCGTATAAATTTTTAACATTAAAAAACTGCTAATTTAAAATTTAAATCAAATTACATCTTGAATTTATGGCTTTAGGAAAGTAAATATTAAATAATATTTAAATTTATTCAAAATACTACCAGCTTTCCACACGCGGATATCTGAACGCGTCTTTTTGATAATAAAAAAAAAGTAGTTTTGGATTACAACAACCGTAGAAGTGAATGACATATTATTCAATCAACTGTTCTAATCATTAAAGAAATGTCAAATGATCAAAGCTATATTTTATAATCACATCATTACCATGTGTTTTCGTTTTGTATTACAGAAAGGCACGATGTCGCCATTCGTTATAATATAACTTTAATATGTTAATCTATATAAAATATTAATGAAGAATCAGAGACAACCTTATCTCTGTGAAGAACTGAAGATTTAATTAGAGAGAAAAAAGATGTAGGTAAAAATAATGTTTGAATACAGACCTAGATCCTCTGAAAAAAGACCCAAAATAAAAGGATAGTTAAAAAAGGAGAGAATGAAACCACAGAGTTATTGTAAAAAACAGGATTTTATTTACTTTTTTTATAAAAAATTTAATAAAAATAGAAAAAAAAGTAAAAGGCAAAAACGAATACTGGGTACAGTGGCAACCAAAAAGAAACATATTTTGTGAAAAACTACAGGGCCCAAAATTCGTTGTTTTGTTATTAATAATAATACTTGTATTACTAATGGAACCCATTTTGTGCAAATAATTTTTAATTCGCCTCTGTACATTTTTGAAAATAAGACAGTCACTTATTCAAAAAGTATTTCATTTCTTAGTGTTAATTATTTTATTTGACTAGCATTCTAAAAAGTAAGCTCATTTATTTGTAAAGATAAAAGTATGATTTAAATAAATAATCATTCGTGTGCAGATTGTAAATTACAAAATGAAAAAAAATTTGAAATACAATTCGAATAAATGGCCATCTGTTTTTTTTTTTATATAATCTATTTTAATGATTTTTGTTTTTATGTTTATTTGTTTAAACAATAATAATAAAAAAACATGTAATTGTATTTTGTGTTTTGTTTTTGAGTGTTTGTGTTATTATTAATTTTTTTTTTATTTATTAGGATTTCTCTAATTGCTCTCAGACGATGCAGGTGTTGCTTTTGGCGCAGATGTGTTTGGACGCGGTTTCAGATTCTTTGGGGCTGTCTGTGCATTTCTTGTCCCGCTGCTGTGGAGACCGGCCAATAATTCACTCTTGCGGATGCTCTTCAAATCAAGGTCACCATAGTAGTCCTCGCTGTGAACCGGAAGTGTTGCATTTGTTTTTATATGTTTAGGGGGTTAATTTGTTTGCAGTTGTTTGTTTTGTAAATATTTTTAGGCATTTTAAATTCGTATTTTATTCAGTTTCGCGTAATAATTTTGAAAAACGCATTTGACTAGAATTCAGGTCTTTCGTAGTAATAATAATTAGTTTGAAATATAATTGTTAATGAGGTAATTATTAATGAATGAAAATCTAAATTAATTAACATGCTCGTGCAAAACTTACATGCATATTGTGCACATGTGAGCCTAACTGTTGTGTATTCATGCTTTTACTACAGTGTGAAAAATTCAAATAAACTGATATGTCATTTTATCAGCTTATAAGTAAAGTACTGAACAGGGTATAACTTATAATTTAATCTAGCAGTTCTAATTAAAAAAATAAAAATAATATTTCAACTTACCATCCGGGAACATCTTCGGGATCTTCGCAGTTTCCGCTTCCGTCAGTGTCCCCGATTTTGAATACAGTTCCGATCGGGCAACCGTATTCGCGGGCTGTTCCTTCGAGACAGATGTAGTATTTGCGGCAGTCGTCTGGGTGGGCATGACGAGAGAACGAACCGGTAGCGGCTGATTCACCGGCAGCGGGACATTGGAAACCGTTTGCTACTTCTGTAAGTTTGTATTTACAATTCAGTTCTATTTGATTATATATTTCAAACACAAGACGATAAGAACGATCGCACTCCCACCAGAGTCGGAGAATTTAAAAATGTTCACCGATCTAGTTCGAAATATTGAATATATACGCAATTTACACATATTTTGGTGTCACGTGTGATCTCACACTAATTGTCATCTCTAGGAGTTCAATTATATAAATTAAAGCGAATTATAACGAAATTGTTAAAAAAAACACTCTATTGTGTAGATCTATCTATGAACTTCTACAACAATATTGTGAGTCCCCCACTCCCATACCCAAGGACAACCTATATCTGGCCTTGAGAATACAGGAAGCGAATATTTTTCTCAAAACAAATAGTAGTATGAAAAGCAAATATTATATAGGAGATCGTGCAAAAAATATAATAAACTGCTATTTTTGACCTTTTTCCCATGAGTTAATAACAAAGCATCGTATATCTTGTGCATAGTGAAGACATAACCAGAAAGTCATCTTACCGTCATTTCTGCATTCTGGTACTTGATCAGCCCACATACAGACACGAGCTTCACGATCGTACGCTAAACCGGGTGAGCACTGGTATCTTGAAGCTTCGCCTTTCCAGCAGTTCCAGAAAACGTCACATTTCTTTTCGTCGGCGAAAATACCATAAAGTCTTTCACAATGTGTGGTCGAAATCGCTGGTTCTATAATGTAATAAATGGGGACCAAATTTGATTAGACCATTTTGTTTGCATATTACCGTATCGGAAAATAAAAATAAAATTTGGCGTGTCTGAACATATGGACAGGCGAATATTTAAAACTATTTTTATCGGTATGCAAGGACCATAATGTATCTAAATCGGTCGAAATCTCGAATTCGATTTGTTTCGTCATTATAAGACCTTAATAATTTCTATGGTCGGTCTAAAGTAATTCGGTATGATCGGCTTTTTCTTTTGATCACAAATATTATATCGCATAGGTGTTCAATGTTCATATTTCTGATTGCTAAATTTACATAATATTCCAATGTAGGGTTTTTTAATGCAATTAAGAGATTAGATAGCAGCTACATTCGTATTAGCAAAATACGTTTTGTTGGTTGTTGTTTTCCTAAACAAATGCAAATGAACGCGAAAGGAATTCAAACGAATGTCTTTGCTTACCAAGCTGTGTTCTGTCACCACAGTCGACGTTATGTAAGTAGTCGCAGTTCTCTGTCAAGAATTTGCTGTCGGAAGCGTCGAATGCCAAACCGTTTCCGCATGTTTTAAGTTCCGCTTCGCCGTTATCACATTTCCAATATTTGTCGCACGAGATGTGGTGAGGGTAGAAGCCGAAGTCATCGGGACACTTGAAGTTTTCTTGTGCTAAGCCTGCAACAAAGAAATATAATATTTAGTTATTTATTACTATTTACATTTCTGTTACAATTTGTGGACACTTTACCTCAAATTCTTTATAAAATGACTAATAAGAAATAGAAAAATTTTACTGATAATCAGACCCAGAAAACCTTGACAATGAGTGGCCTTAAAAATGGAAAGGTGAATATTATAAATTATTATGAAAGAATACTGATTAAGTTTGCAACGATAGTTGTGTATATATATGTTTTTTTAAAATGTATCTTGTGATTACGACCTTGCTTATTTGGGTCTAGTGCCAATTCATGTTTTTAAAAACACTAATGACCTAAGTTGTTGAGCGTTTATAATGAATTCGTATTTTTAGATTATTATTATTTTCAGTAAAAGTCAATTGATGTGATAATTTTGATGATCGCACGAAACTAATTCTATTTTTATAACATTAATGCTAATTGATAAAACTTGTACATAATATTATTGATCGCATTTCAGTACAAATCTTGTTTACTATATTTACTGATGTAATTAACCGAATTTTAAATTTAAACATGTGTATAATATGCGCCATATTCAATTTAAGATGGGTGTAACATATTACATCATTGATGTATATAATATTGCGTGCTCGCTGAAGACTAAATACTTTTAATGTAAACTTTACATAAAATTAACATTTATTAAGACTATGTAATCGTGAACTGATTTCTTTAAAACGTTCTCTTATAAAACATATTTTGTGTGTTTTATGCAATATGTAAATATCTATTGAGTTTTAAACGTTAGCGCTTTCGGGCATGCTGTTCTTCATTTTTGACATTTCGTCCATCATCTTCTTTAGAATCATTTAATCATTTAGAATCATTTATTGGTTCACAACTGGCGAAGATATCGCGAGACACACATAAAAAACTACTGAACCGACTTAAGTAAAATTTATGTGTAGCCATTCTGAAGATAAGTATGCTCTATTCGTTACATTTTCAATCTCATGAATCAATTTTACTCTACCGTGCCAAAAGAAGTTTTATTTCAAAAATGTTGATGGACTTCTCATGCACGCTTAGAACATTCATGAGCTGCTTGCCAAAAAAGGTCAATATAGTTATTAACGTGCGAACACCCACAACCATTTTTTTTAAAAGGCAGTACCAATGTCTGTTGCAATTTATTAACAAATCCTTTGCGGACTCAAAGTTTTAGCTAGTTATTTCTATATACGATATATGTGTAATGGACTTTTTGTAAAGCGAAATTGTTGATGTTCAAGGTGTGTCTAGAATTTAATTAAATATCAATCTGACCGATTGAGCTAAGCAATAGTTCGTTCATCACTTAGGCTACCTACAATATTATGTAAGGTGTATATATGGCAGCACCTACACGTTCAATAGCTAAGGCATATTATGGTTACCTCACTAATTGTAAACGAAGCCCAGCTCCAGTGTTTATGTGGATGCAGATATAATAAGGTACTGCTTATAGCACACGTACCTACCATTCTGATAAGGTGAAGGAACTCGATGTGGGACACTTTTCAAACTAACAAACACGTAGGTAATAAAGCCAGTCGCAATATTCGCTTTTAATAATTATTATTTACTTATATAATCGATGTACGCACAAAGGAACCTCTCCGAATTGAACCTCAAATAATAATCGATAACTGATTGTCAATGATTTTGAAAAACGATAATTTTGTCAACATATCTACTGACAAAAAGTGGTACTCTTGATACATTAACAGATAGTGTAATCCTCAAAAAACATTTGCAATGTAAACTTGAATTTCGTGAGTGTGACAAAAATTACTGATAGTAAGTTCGGAGAGTACAGTAAGAATAATATTAAAAAATAAAAAAAACTTACTATTTATAATGGACGTGAACAATATTGAGAATTAAAAAAAATAGTACTCATCGATCGACGACACAAAATAATGAATGCTTTATAAAACAATGATTTTATTTTTCGTTGTCAATGCGTTCATTCTATTAATTTTAATTTTACTACGCTCTTGAAACTTGATACTAGCTATTTTTGACCCACTCACGAATTTCAAGTTTACATTGTCAATTTTTTTTTTAATATATCAGTGATTTTTGCTTTATTAGTATAATATTTGCATATATATGTATATACATTTTTTAATAATAATTGCCAGTTTTTGTCAAATACAAAAAAATACGTACTACATGGTATAAAGATAATATATAAAAATGATCACAGTAATGCCATCTCTCGGTGTAAAAATGAAAATTCAAAGTGTATTTGTATTTCTGTAAATGAGGCCGGTCTCATTAACTCGGCGATCTACCGAGCTCCTTGCTCTAGAATATCTAATTTTTACTAGATTCTAGCAAAGTCAAGAAGGACTATATCTGTTGATAGGAAAGACTATAGAACCAATTTGCGGTTTCAGCTTGAGGTGCAATCGTTCAGAACAGAACAGACATGGAAAATTTATGTAAAATGGATCCCATGGTTCAGGATCCATATGAGAGATTACAAGATCACACATATAGGCATACAGCCAAACAACAGACGCTTTTTTTTAAAAAAAAGGCGCTTTTTATGGGAAAGTAAAAAGAATAATTGTTTTGTCACAACTGCAAAAAAAATAGTGCCATTGTAATAAATGGCTTTGTTTTGAATTTTAACGCATGAATAATTAAGAATATAGCAGCTCTGATTTCGTCTGCTTATACAAAAGCAACATGTGTTAAGTGTGCACCGCGTCACGATATCTGCACGTTATTGTTGATCGACCAGAAGCGAAACTTATTCGTGAGTCGGTATGCGTTTTCTTTTCTTTTCTTTCATTTCAGAAAACGGGTTTTATAACGACCTACTGACCAGCAAGTCAATGCAACGACTGCGTACAGACTGGTTGAAAACTAAAAATAGCGCATTAACACTTGTATCGCTTGTATGGAGTCGTCGTGACATCATTCATTATATTCTTAATTTGACAGATTTAAATCTCACTTTTTAAAATTTTAAATCATATGGCGGTGAAAAGATATGCATGACTAACAACTTTTGCTTTGTGTGCGACAGAAACATCAACAGTGAAGGGGGGAGGGAACTATCTCTCAAATTGTAATTGTTTGACTCTTTACACGCAAGCTTTCATAATAGACAGCCCGTGAGTGCTTGGCCTTCGTTATTTTATAAAAGCTACTATAAACTTTGGGTCATCGTGGCTTTGGCAGATAACAGGTAGCAAGGGTGTATAAAATACCGACTTAAATTCGTCAAATTATAAAGCATAATTTTCTTATATTTTTGTTCGGAATAATATTAAAAATCACGCCCTTCATTGCCAGACACTTAATATCGTGGCAACCCCTTGCCAGACACTCTTAAACTTCAATAAATTGTAACTATACTCACGTTATAGTATAAAATCTGAATTTTATACAGGTTACTTGGGGAACTATTAGAAGATGTTTCCCTAGTAGCTAGACAGTTTCGACAGTTTTAACCCCTAGCCAGACAAATATATAGGGTAGCTGTAGGTGCGAGCGCGAGTAGATGTGAGTGAGATACTGATGCGCTCGCACCTACAGCTACCCTATATATTTGTGTGGCTAGGAGTTCATGGATTTTTCGTGAATTAAATGAGTTTAAGAATAATAAAAAAATATTTATAAAGAAAGAGAAAAAGTTTAGTTAGTTAAATCGTATATCTAAAGATCGTAACTAAAATGGTCCTTGTTTGTTAAAACCGACCTGGATATTTTGTTATGAGACGCATGTATAATGTAAATAAATATTTCGTAACGCAAAAAGAAATGGAAATTAAGAATCGTTGATATTCAAAGAAAGTAAAACGCACGTAAACACCCATTACATATTTTGAATTTCTTTAATATTGTATGTATAATATATTTATGTACAAATCGATTACTTGTATTTACAATATGATATAATAGCCATACATTTAGCATTAGATAGCAATCTCGTATTGACAAACGAATGTGTGAGTGCGTGTTTTGTTCACATACCAAACTTTCTTTTATGCAAAGGGATCGTTTACTATTAACATAATAGTTATCTATTAGTTATTATTATAGTTGAACTATCTTAAAACGTTTTATTGGTCCATTCATTCATGACTGGAAATATCGACATTTTATTTATTAGAATAAATAGGACCACACCAATGTGTGTTGCCGCTCTGCACTAGTATACGAGAACTTGCACTTTTTCGTCAAAAAGCTCGCCTAAGTTATTCTCCTTAATTTTGGTTGCCATCCGTCCTCTTTTGTCAGCGTTAGAAGACGTCCTAGTATTCCTATGTTTAGATTTATTGTTGTAACGAATGTTTCTCTAGCCTTTAGGTGGTTATTACGCAGAACCCATGAACATAATATGAAAAGTAAGTTTAATCGGCTAAAAAAAAAGGTTTTCGTTGATGAAATCTCATTGCCGCGGCCTTAATAAAAACTTAGAAAAATCGAATTAAGGTTACACTGTAATTCAGCTGATCTATTTCAATTTAGCAAAGAATATGTACAGTGAATTTCACGAGTCTACATCGGCGAGTTTTGGGTAGCTGATAGCTATGAATAACATTAATGTATCTGCAGAAAATATCGATTCACATAAAATTCAACATCCACTGAACAAAAGATACAATTAATGTTTAACAATATTTTATTTTAAAAAAACTGTTGTAATTCATTTTTGTTTTTAATTAAAATATTAATAGTTATGCATGTTTTGTTCAATGGATGTTGCATTTTATTTGAGACGATTTTTTCTAAAGTCCTTCGCACACTGCTGTTTGACTGTTTCGCAGCCTGAGTTTCAAACCAGTTCAGGATGCGACTGTTGTGCAATCGATTTACAAGCGATTGATGTTCTTTGTCCACACACGAGCGAATTAGTAAAGATGGTTACCTTACAGATCAACCATGCAACTAAAATTACGATCTACGAACTTGATCGCACAAAAGGTCACAGAACGATCGGATCCTGAACCGGTTTAAAACTCAAATTGCAAAACAGTCGACCCTTGTGCAGAAGACTTAATCCATTGATATTCTCAAAACTCGTCCACGCTACGTCTTAAGTGAAATTTATTCTGTAGTGCCATCTTAATTTACCAAAATGCACAGTGACTTCTGAAACATTCTTATTTTTAATAAATGGAAAGCACATCTGACAAAGTATTTTAAATGCCCACAGGTCAGGTGTGTCCTGTGTGGTCGTATCACCTTGTGCAATGAGACCACATTGGATGGACAGTGGAGAACGACTCGCGGACCAACGGCAAGGTTACGGGAAGAACTTGTAGGTATGACGCGCTTTCGAAATTGCACGCCGGCGACAGAAACATTCAATTATATTATATATATTAAATTATATTATAAATATTAATATGGGTAAAGTATAGGTACGTGACAGTCGTTTTGCCTCATGTTGGGAGTGGCACGATAGCATTCACAAGGTGTTAAGTCTGAAGGGAATGTTCAATGCGTTAGTCATTTAATAAATCAGGTGACATTTACCGACTCCACATAAATATCATAACTAAATTAACAGTGGAAAACAATATGCTATAACGGTTTTTCAAGGAAATTCTCTGTTACGTGTTTTATAGTTAACTATAGACTTTTGTTTTCGTAAAAAAGAAACTATGTATTTTACACAATACATTACAGAAGTAAAACTGGTATAATTGTAAAAAAATAATAAAGAAATAATATTTACAACGACCGCTGGGATCGAACCAACAACCTTTAGATTATGAGTCAACCGTCTCACCCCGCCTCCATCTTTAATGTTCTATATCGTTACATTTTCAATCTTACTAATCAATTTTACCCTACCGCGCCAAAAGAATTTTATTTAAGTACTTAAAAAAGAGTTTATAAAGTCCAATTTGGAAAATTTATCGACGTATGGCTTGGTGAAGAAAACAAGCAACTCTTAAAAGTTGTAAGGAGTAGGCTTTGAAAATACGTTACTATGAAAAGTAATGCGTCTATATAGCATAGCAAGTTACTTTTTAAAAAAAAATATTTCAGTTGGTAGATTCACGGTTTCTGGTGTATGTAAGCGTTGGGTTTCTGATATGACTTTCAACTTTAAATATTGATTTAAGCATGTCATTTGTTTTCAACTAAATTTTTTTCAAATAAATGAACAGAACCCGGATCATAAGAGTTGAAAGTCGATGCTAAATCGACTTTGAAAGTGGAATTAGCGTTGATTGTCGTATCAGAAAACCAGCAATGGAGTCATTTATTTCGCGTGAATTTAATTATTTAATTACGTTGCAGATACAGTAATAGTATTTTATTTATTTTTTATATGTCCAATTGATAAAAATATTTACTGCTTATAGTTAAAGACTCATGGCTCTTAATATTAAGAACGAAATATTAGCTGGATTGTTTTGTATTAATTGTTGGTATAATGGTTAACTGTTGTACGTTCAGTGTATATTAGGTAACCGGAAAAACTAAAATAGTTTCAATGCATATGTTCATATTTCCGTTACTTTTACCGTACTAATGCCGACAATGAAATAAACTATCAGTCGATTTTTGTTTCAGTAGTGCTTCTTAATTTTTGCTACCAAAAGTACAAATTAATTATAGAGGTGTCGTAATGGGTTATAATACGAGTTGTGGCCTGTGACAGTCACACGAGTAGTATTGCCGTTACGGACGAGGTATATATTTGGTCATGGTGTTCTTCTATACAAAAATATCTGGTTTTCACTTCATTTTCAGAATGTTTGACAATTCACTTTTAAACAAACGTCAGCGTGTAGTGTTGTTTTACTTTACAGCACTAGTGCTCACTCCGTTACCCATATACGGAGTATACATATAATGAGCAGTGTGATTGTTAATAAAATCGATTTTGAGTTTTTACATTTACACGTTTTGAATTAAAAATATATGTTGGTGTTCGCACTTAGCGTCCAAACTACTGGAACGATGTGTTCAGAACGATCACGCTTCCAGGCGAAATTGTCAAACTTAGTTTAAATGCGGGAAAAACAAAAACGCAGAGGAAGACTGTGTCGGACCGTTTATTATTTCCAAACGCATATTTGTTATTTATGATAAACTGAAAGTGAAATTTCTGTCATTGTGATTATTATCACCTGTCGAATATCAGATTATAAAAGTGGAGTCGTAAAGAAACAGTTAGTCCATCTCCTTCTGACAAGTTCATCTTATGGACGGACTGGTAAGTTTGTTTCTTTCCTACACATTACATTGTAGATTGGACATTGACATATGAAATGTTTGCGTTGTCATTATCATAATGTCCACTTTCATTCTGTTTAAGTATTCAACAATATCAATTTAAAGAAAAGGAATACAAACGATTTGTTATAAAATATGTAAATATAATCTACACATCTGAATAAGCAATGCAGCCATCGTGTTCTAAGAAGGAATGGAAGTATGCCGATATAGGGTCGAAAAACCACGTCCGAGATGAAATCAATCTCTGATAGTGTTGTCGTCAAAACGTAAAGAAAAGCTATTTTCCGCATGACGGTTGGTACCTACGTCTGTATAATTTTCTTTCTTTTTCAAAAGTTGCCAAAATGCGCCGATTTGAATGATTTTGACTTAAAAAAGAGCTTCTCAATTCAATGTAAGTATATGTTTGTATGTATTTGGCAGTGGGTTTTCACAAATGACTAAAGCGATATGAAAAATTCTTTTATTATTCTCTAAGCCCTAAGGCAAACGGGAATGAGCGGTGAGCGAAAATATAAATCGTATATAGTTGTACAATGTATGTAATATGTATGGTAAAGAACTGAAGGTCTGTTGATTAACTTATACATTCGAGATTTTTAATTAGAGTACTTGATCACTTTGTGACATCATTAGCGTCACAAATGTCACAGATATTCACAAATTACGTTTATTATGTGTGGATGATGGCATAATAATTGTTTCTATATTTTCAATAACTATTAATTGAGGACACATCTGAAGTTGAAAAGGTTATTATAATATATTTGCGTATTGCTACACGGAACTGCAAGTATTATGCTTTAAAGTAGAAACGATTATAATGAACATAGAACATTTACTCTTATCAGAAATAGCAAAGTTCGAATTATGCTGCAATTTTATTTCTTTTCTACATACCTGCTTTAAAAATATCTTGAGATGTGTTTTCTGTATCATCTAATACTATATAAAAGAAAAGATTTGGGTCTACGCTACCTCAATATTTAAAAAGTAAAAACCACTAAGGACCGGTTTTACAATGTGAGTTTAAGGCCATTTTAAGTGAACCCAGTTTAAAATTAAGCTTAGTTTATATTTTTTTTTGTACTAGTCATACAGCCTTAGCAGCTCTATCGATTCTAGAAATTTTTTTTGTTTGATTCCTTTCGTGGTTTAACATAATAATAATAATTTCTAGTCGATATCTCATTTTGGCCCCTTAAGATACGGAACACTAAAAACTATTTTTGAAAGTAGCAACTAATGGTTTAATAATAAAAAATATGTTATGGTTTATAAATTCTTTTGTTAATTCATGACCATGCATTATAAATTATTATGATAAAAAAACTAATTTTCTGTTAAAATATTTTAAGCACGCGAAAAAATCTGTACCTACACTAAAGTGACACAATTATTTACTAATTAAAATTTAACTTTATAAATAATTGCTTGGTATTTAACTTATGCTTGCACTTTTTGTTCTCACATAAATTAGCTGTGAATTTAACATTTATATTCTAATTTTAGTTGTACTTTCTTGTATTATTTATATGCACGCTTATTGGCATTTATCCTAATTGTTAACAGGTATCTTAATGTCAATAAACTTTATTGAAAAATGCATTGTTGTACTATTCCATTGGTGTCAGTTTCTGGAATAACAGATACCAAGGTAAATTTACTACGGTAACAGTACTGTTTGCTAATTATGAATGGTAACTATGATAACAGCATCTGTACCATCGCGAAAGTAAGTACTTCTTGAGACCGCGTCGGCATGAATATTATTATATTCGTCGCGAAATTCATTCATAAATGGCGTATATTTGAACTCTATAAACAAACTTGAATATTTTGTAACTAGATAAAATACACAACAATTACATAAATCTACTTTGTGTAATCTTTAAAATTAATTCTCTAAATTCATATAATTTGCGCTTTTGCGTCTCCGCTTCTGAACGACTTACGTAATTTGCAATTTTAATTTACGTAAGTGATTGTCAATGCTCTTGTAAAGGTCATAACTCTGAAATAAAGTTAAGTATCGAGGTAAGGATATCTGAGCTTTACTGACATTTTTCAAATAAAAATTATTTTCAAAAAAAATGAACTTTTAATATTATTCTAGATCAAGTGTCATGCAAATGGCCACCTTATAATTAGAATTTCGATGTTTCCTGGAAATTTCTGGTACGCACAATTTCTTGCGTTTCTCAAAGAGAAAATAATATTATTATTTAACAAACGCCTTCGATAATTTATTGGCGAAAATAAAAAATAGTTGATTGAAAAGCGAAACTGAATTTATTATGCATATCGAAATATATAATATTTTATGAATAATGCATCAATTTATAAAACAAATATCGCTTGATTGATTTAGTCATAAAACATATAGATAACACAGAAGTTATTAAATGTCAGGTATGGAAATTATTTAATACTCTAGAATTTAAGCGTATTATGCAACTTCCAAAAACTACCGCTAATGACTGTTAAAGCTACAAGTACAGGAATATGTTGTTCATTTTTCTATCAACAAAATCTGTTAGTGAGAGAACTTTATTTTTTGCTAAAAAGTATAGCACCAAAAACGTAGAAAATAAAAAAAGTCTATAATATGTTGTAAGGAGGTAAAGTTTATTTGCTTATCCACGTAATAATATTATTTATTACGGTACAACATATATAGATACAGAAAAATGATGTTTGAGAGATTTTTGTTCCTATTGATTTGCTGTCCAAGGAAAATCTTCTCAGACAAAGTAGCCGGTGGCGCTTTATAACTATGTGATTTTTTTTATTGGCTAAAACTTATTTCAAATTCAAATTTTCTAATTTTCAACTCTATATCTTAAAACGTTTAAACAATTAACTATATGATAGCGGCCTACATAAATAACTAACCAATTATTTATTTTTTTAGTTTTAAGTTGAGTTTGAATTGCAAATTCCAATTCTGGTGACATTTTTTAAATTAAGTGAAATAGATGTAAATTATAAAAAAAAAAAATTAACTAGTGAGATTGCGTTAGTAGTTTTTTTAATACAAATTGCTTTATATAAATTTAAATGTCGTTTGCTGAGCCTGTGTTATTAAACCAAAAGTGTGTTTGTCAATAAGTGAAGTGTTAACAAACAAACTTATAGAAGTAAGAATGCTATCTGAACATATAAATCGTTTCCGCTGTAGCTATTTGTCTTTTAAATTATAATATTATGAAGTTCACAAAAATTCTAAAAACAAATACATATATTATCAGGTGAAAGAGAAAGTTCATAATTAATATATTTATTTAAATATCTATATTACATTGTGTTGTTTCTAGTTCTGTAATAAGTTAACTGATAAGTAGTGGGCAATATTGATAATAATTTCACCTCATTATACAAATTTTATAAACATAATTGTTGTTTGGTCTTAATTAAAATATTTAGGTTCTTTTCAAAGGAAAAATAATCAACCAAGATCAAAAATAGATTTTAATGTAGATATTAGAAAAGTTCTAATTGTTCATTTATATATTTCCCATATTTACCAGGAATACCAAAATAAAAATGATCTAGAAGTTTTCTTTATAGTTTGTTTATCCATAAGAGCATAATCCATTGTCTGTTTTCGCAAGTTTTAAAAAAATAAATTGTTAAATTTGCTACCTAACCACATTATTCCTTATCGTGTTGAAGACCACATTTAAAATGGTATCATAATCTTAATTGTTTTCTTTTCGATTTAATTATTGTAAATTATTAATTTTGCAATTTTATTCTATAATATATTTTGTCAAACCGTGCTCAACTTTGTTAAATTGTAAATCATCCTCGTTTACTCCTACTGTATAAGGTTACGTAAAAATACTATTTAGTAAAGTTGCATGCAATATAAAATATACTAGTGTTTTAATAATTGTCTTTAGCCTTTGCAAATAATTATTTACCTGATAAAATTCTACCTACATAGTTATATTGGAATCACAGCCATATTCGCAAATGAGAACCAATTGTTTATTTTTATCAATTTATTATAATGTAATGAAATATGCATGTAGAAAGTTAATCTGCAATCTGGAATGATGTAACGATCCTAAAGAGCTTGAATAGATAATCATTTTGATTTATTGATTATTATAATGTCAAACGATAAACATTTTTAAAAGAAGATGCTGTTTTCCAAATGTATACATATACTGTACACGATATAAAATAAAATGTCATGTTGTTAATATATTGTTGTCACTAATTATAACTAGATTATGTAAAACGTATTTCCATTTTAGTGAATATTGGTGACAACATAAAATATGAAACACTATAATTAACTACGCTCTATTTCTTATAATTTGCGGAGATGACAAAACTTTGGTTGACGTAGTTAATTTACAATTTTTATCATAATAATTAATAAATAGTCAAACAACATAGTTCTGTTTGTTAGTCACGAATCTTCGGTTTGCTGTAAGGTTTGTCCTACAATAATACCCTATATCTGATACGACATTAAAAGGAGAGTTAAGATGAATTTTACCATGTTTTTATAAATATACTAATAATACAAGCACTTTGTAAGTAGATGTAGAATTGAAAGTCGTATTGTTAATTTCCTAGTGTAGCTTTTTGCTCCAACAGTTTCTACTAATTAATCATTCTAACATATATTCATGCTTTGATTGTAACATTTTTTATTATAGTTTGTTTTTGGGTTATATGCTCTTAAAATAAATATGTGAAATTCAAAATTTTTGTAATTCTATATTTAAACCGTGTTTTGATAAAATCAAAACGAAGTTCAACATTGGTCTGAACACAATCAGAAGACGAGTTAACTAATTTTTTACTTGGCACTTGGCAGGATATATTCGAATAATTATAATTATATATTGTAACATAAACACTTTGGATTATTTGGAGAACAATCAGAATTTTCGTTGGGCTATTTTAATAGGGTGGGCTTAAATAACAAAAGGAGTTACTTTGTTACATGTTAAATATTGTTGAGCTGAAGACTTGAAATTTGGTACATTTATTTATTTAACCGCAGAGTATTTGCATCAGTTTATACAATTCGCATTTGCAACAGTCATTGCGGAGCTTTAGCGGAAGCGGATTTAATATAATTCATGACAAGATAATCGTGACGCATGCTTGAATTCTTTGACTATACTTGGTCAATAGGGATTAATATATCATGAATCTTTGAAAAATCGCCGTAATCTCGAAAAGGTTGCAATGTTATTATTATACTATCTCTTTTACTTAGTTTCACGAAAATTTAATATTAACAAATCAGAAGCAACATTTATTGTTATTTTTATTCTTATTTCCACATCTGCAGATGTGGACGTCGAAAAATCCACATTTGTAGATGTAATAATACTTATCCCAAATTTTGTAACATTAAGTTACCGTGAAAAAAACGTACGGAGAAGAAGTGCTTTTGTTAGTTTACAAATAAGGTTTAAATCGCCCTAGTTTTAATTATTATAATCGTATATGCATAGTTGATTACTCTATATTCTGCCCAAGTACTTATACTTCAGGCTTGTTCTGTATATTTTGTTTTTTCTCTCGCCGTTGCGGTCACTGATTTCCAATGACTTTCATACACATGGCAATTCTCAATAAAATATAACGGTTTTGTGTTAAATCGTGAAAGAATTCACTTTATGTTGATTTTCATTAAACTTTTTGTATTCTTTAAAGAAATGTAAATAAAAGTAGTTTCTGTTAAAAACGATGGTCTCGCAGATCCACGTATTATAAAATGTCACGATAGCTGTAGCTTTTGTATGGATTACACGCTCAGACACTCATGACAAATTACAAATTATTTTGTTATAGGATTTAATGTAGAAATCTTTTTTTTTAAGATTGTAAACATGAAAATAATAAAAAACCCGGGTCGCAGTGCCAAAACCCTGCCGATAATATAGTGTATTTGCTTGTATAGGGCCGTGTGGTTTTATAGTTTTATTATGTGAAATTAAGTTTGTTTTTGGGCAAAATAAAAAATTTAACCCCTTAATACACCCCTTAAAATAACATTTTTTTTCTTAATTGTAATATTATTATCAATCTAACGTCTACACCGAATTAAATACACCCTTCAATAAATAATTGTCTATCTGCAAACTAGTGTTTTCATAAAATTTGTAAATCCGGTCCTGTCGCGCCGATTTTATTAAAATTGTGGGGACACTTTTTAATCACTACCAAAGGGTTAAATTTCAATTTTGAAACGATTCGGGGAATTTTTTCGGTATTTTTGGGCCCAAAAACAGTTTTCAACCTCTAAAAACTACCCTTAAAATAGCCCGATTAGGCCCATTTTAAATAGGCTTCTTGCGGTGATGGATTTCAACAGGTGGCCCAAATTTCGTTGAAATCAATTAACTCTTTCGAAAGTTATCGCGCGTACACATATATATATATATATATAAATATATATATATATATATATATAAATATATATATAAATATATATATATATACATATATATATAAACATTTTTAAAAATGGTGCCAAAGTGTTTAGGAGGTTATGAAACGTCGAGAAATTTTGGTCCGACCTCTAGGTCCCGCCATACGACCGACGCCAATAGTGTATGTTGCCATATGGCAAATACACTAATAATGAAACCGTTTAAATATATTAAGTATTTACCTACATATCTGTGACTAAACGTCAAAAACCGCTTATGGCAAATTGTTTATAGCTTCAGATTGACTTTTTGGTCGTTTTGTGAAGCATTGGGTAGAAACGTTTCATTATGCCAAGTGTCGGCAAGCCGCGAGTCAAGCCACCCAAATGATAATTTCAAGTGACCCACTTCTTGTAGGCTACTTTTTACAATAATAAAAAAGGACAGGGCATCGTCCATTAATTACCTCCAAAGGCTTTCATATCGCGAACGTCAAATCGAAAGAAATGATTTCGCCAACGTCCACATTAAATTCGAATGAACTCGACACAGTGAGTGAAAAATCGCTGAGGCCCACTCGGGTCTCAAAGGATCTCACCAATTATTATTAAAGATTTAAATGTACAATTATAGATGTATTTCGTTCGACTTGACTTTTGAGATATTCGTGTGCTAGTTAATTCAGAAATATTTCCCTTCTGAACCAAAATGAATTATAAGTAAATATAGGGTGTTTTCTCTTTGATTTTATTTAAATAATTTTACTGTTTATTTAAATTACTAAAATGAAATAGAAATTATAGTCATTTGCATTCTTAAAATTGAGTAAACGTGTCGTGTAAGCATTATGATGTCCGCATACAAATTTTACCTATTTAAATATGTTATTACGTAACATGTTAATTTAAAATTCGTCTACTGTTTGAAGAAATAACTGTGTATACCAACTTCCTTCTAAGAATCTCTGTTGTTTATTTTTTTTGTCGTGATTTTTGGAATGGTATAGTGTGTAAATCAATATGCCAGTTAAGTATGCTTTCGTTTTATCTTTATTTTCTCTCCATCATTTCTCCACAATCACAGATATTTAATTTAAAACATATCTAAAATTCCATAGTCTATATCGAATTTTATATTAAATTGCTTATCTCTGACTTCTTATTAAGTTCTCCAGTAATCGATTAGTTCAACTTTCTTTTGTTTTCACAAAATAATATCTTAATTCAGTAATATTTGGCGCATCTTCTTTTGTTTGTGACAAATTTATTTTAAACACATATTATTTTATCTTCTTAAAATATGAGATATTAAATAAAAAAACCCGGGTCGCAGTGCCAAAACCCTGCCGACAATATAGTGTATTTGCTTGTATAGGGCCGTGTGGTTTTATACTTTTATTATGTGAAATTAAGTTTGTTTTTGGGCAAAATAAAAAAATTAACCCCTTAATACACCCCTTAAAATAACATTTTTTTCTTAATTGTAATATTATTATCAATCTAACGTCTACACCGAATTAAATACACCCTTCAATAAATAAGTCACTATCTGCAAACTAGTGTTTTCATAAAATTTGTAAATCCGGTCCTGTCGGGCCGATTTTATTAAAATTGTGGGGACACTTTTTAATCACTACCAAAGGGTTAAATTTCAATTTTGAAACGATTCGGAGAATTTTTTCGGTATTTTGGGGCCCAAAAACAGTTTTCAACCCCTAAAAACTACCCTTAAAATAGCCCGATTAGGCCCATTTTAAATAGGCTTCTTGCGGTGATGGATTTCAACACGTGGCCCAAATTTCGTTGAAATCAATTAACTCTTTCGAAAGTTATCGCGCGTACACATATATATATATATATAAATATATATATATAAATATATATATATAAATATATATATAAATATATATACATATATATATAAACATTTTCAAAAATGTTGCCAAAGTGTTTAGGAGGTTATGAAACGTCGAGAAATTTTGGTCCGACCCCTAGGTCCCGCCATCCGACCGACGCCAATAGTGTATGTTGCCATATGGCAAATACACTAATAATATAAATCTGCACGTGAAAAAAGCAAACAAAGAACTTACTAATTACGAACTGACAGACAGACAAGCATTCTGGAAATACGTTTTTCTATTTAAAATACCTGAAGGTAGGATTTTCATCATCAAACTTGAAGGAAACAAGGAAGGGAGATTAGAGTGTAAAAGGGACTGGGGAACGAAAGGCGGTAATAGAGACGACTGGAAACATCTACTGCGGAAAATTGTGTCGTATTCTGGGCTGTATTTGCCAATGATACAAAATGAACAGAATTAGCTTGCTACCTTTTGAATTCAGGATCAGCTTTAAATCATCAAATGGCCGTGAATGAATATAAAGAAGACCTGAAGAAAAATTTAATAACTGAAACTGTTTGGTAGTGAATCGAGAATGTTCCGAGAAAGCATTTGATTCAACGTTCGCACAGAGATATTGCATGCAGCAAATCTGTCACTAGACGCTTGCCATACGTTCACGATTTCATCAGAAAACAAAATGTGCTTCTAGTTCAATTATTCCTTTAATACTGAAGATATAAAAGAAAAACCGAATGGTACCTACGTTAATTTTGACCAGGGCGTAGTATGATTTTTAGTTTATTTTGAATTGTTTCTGAACAATATTGCAGTTTGCATCTCAGATTGAGATATGATACAGTAATTTAGTACTGAAGTATCACAATAATACGTACAGTGTACTAATTTATTTTAGTGAAAGTGAACCCTACGGGCGCGGTAAAGTGAGTGTAAATAATACCAAAGAACAGTGCAGTCACCGATACTCAGTCTATTGTACTTGCATCTGAGATCATCTTGACTGAATGCCGAACCTCTAATTGACATTTTTCATTGTCGTTTGCGCCATGCTGAGCGCACTAATAATATACGAGTATACGTACTTGTTTCTTGTCAATAACTATGACTGTTTTAAATAAATGTTAAAAGTCTGTGTGTTTTCCATAGTTATTAGTGTTCATGAAATAACTTATATACTCGACTTTTTAAAAACTTAAATTTTACAGTAAACACCAGCTGTTAATTTGGAGGTAACTGAGTTTGACGGCCTTCTCTAAACTTCTTTGTAATTTTTATCATTTGGCATTTAAAGAAATCAGTTTTAATTTTCGGTCTTTTGAGACCCCAAACACGTACTTATAGTCGGCTTTATTGTCCAATTAAAAATATGTAAATTCAGTAAAAAAAGACACCGCATGCGGCTCGAAATGATTAAACATCAAATTTTAATAGAACACTTGTTAAATTATATATGTGTTTAATATCTGCTCGGATAGTGTCTTTAGTGTATTTTTAAATTTAAAAAATCAATGTCAGAGCCCAAATTAACAAAAAATAGAGGACTCCCACTCCGTGCAAGATTAATCTTTCAATTGCTATAACATGTTTAATAATAATAATGACGCATATAGCCTCGTTGCTACGCGTTTAAGCAGAAAAAAAAAAAAAATTATTTAAATAAAAAACGGAAAAACTAAGTGCAGCTGTCAGCTCCTCAGCGTTATCTTTAATTTTTTTTTCGAAATTGACCAAGATAATCGCTGACAGTTTTTGTAAAAAAAAACTTCTTGTGTTTTAATTCGTCAAACATGTGTTTTGGTTTCACTATTGCACTAATACTACACACAACAGCTGAATACCATTATTTTGACTAAATGCAATTCTAGCAAAGACTTAAAATTATTTTTAATTAAAACATATGGTATATCAGATGGTCATTTCAGCAGCTTTATAATAATATCTAAACGATCCATTGCGAAATGGAAGTCTAAAGTTTAATGGATTTGTATCTATATAATATGTATCTATAAATGTATGTTTCAATACAGATGCTACATTGAATACTTTCCAAATTTTTGCTTATAAAAAATTTCTTGATTGTGTTTAATTTCTATTTCCTTGTTGATTGTTTTTAATTTTTATCAACACGATAAGATAGGTACTTGCAGAGCTACTTTGCATAAACCCGTAAAGACTAAAGCGTACCATTGCTTAAAAATTTAATATCTTGGATTTTGCTTCTGAGGACAGGTTTGAAAGCCTGTATAATATTTAAAATGTTTTCACTTAAAATTCGCAAGTTTACTAAAAATAAAACATTTTAGTGCACGTAAGTTTAGAAATCGATTAGCAGTAGATCAAAGAAAAGATTGGGTAGGTTTTATTTTATTTGATAGACATTTCTGTGACATATGTTTCAATGACATACTGAAGAAGATATAGTTGATTAAAGATTTATAACTGATTGTGAGAAAGAAATGGTCGAAAATTGATTACATGCAGAAAATGTCAGTTAGTTGAGGACGCATGCATTTGCGTGCAATGTAATATTGTTATTGCTTAATTAGGTTTTGCCTGTGGCTTCACTGGTGCAAAACGTTAATGTTGCCAGTAATGGTGCTCTTCTGTATGGTCAATGTTAAAATTAACAACGCTGCTAAATTTCTGACTCACTTTAACTTACGTGTCGTTAACTCTGAGAGAACGTGGCAAAAACTTAACTGCACTGTGAATTCTTTACATTCAGAATAGTTAGTTTTGACGAGAGCCTGGCCGGGTAAACAGAAACTTTAAGTTTCAGTGGAACAAGTTTGATCAAAATCAATTCGTTGGAAGACATATCAAAGGCACCACCTCGAAGTTATGCTTCTAGTTTTAGTTATTCTTTCATAAGAATAACTAAAACTAGAAGCATAACTTCGAGGTGGTGCCTTTGATATGTCTTCCAACGAATTCGTAACTTTGGTTCCAAATAAAAGATGAAACTTTATCGTTTTTCCATACGCGTACCTAATTAATTTATATATTTACGGGGTTGTTAGTGTATTTGCCATATGGCAACATACACTATTGGCGTCGGTCGGATGGCGGGACCTAGGGATCGGACCAAAATTTCTCGACGTTTCATAACCTCCTAAACACTTTGGCACCATTTTTAAAAATGTTTATATATATATGTATATATATATTTATATATATATATATATATATATATATATATATATATATAAGTATGTGTGGCATACAGTTTGGGAGCTCGGATAATCATTTAATATATCGTTTGGGCTCTTTTGCCGTCTTAAGGGAGCGGCACCCAATGAACAAAATCGTTTGATTGTCAACTTTGGGAGCTTCACCCTGAGACGTCTATTGATAAAAATTAAAACTACATAGAACCATTTTGTGAAATGAGAGGTCACTGCGAGTATTATTTCAGCGGTTTTTTATGACAAAAAGTATGCAACCTTTGCAGGAATCTATTGGAGTATGGGGTATTTCATAATAAAATAATATTTTTTACTGTCAAAAACCGTAAAAATTTCTAAATGAAGTATGGTTAGGTTTCACACATAAAGAAAAGGGAAGTAAGTAGTCAAGAATAAATGTAAGTAAAATTCATATAATTCTATAAAAAAGTGAATTATTAATATAATTTACACAAAAAATAAATTTAATTATTTTCAGTCATTTATTAACGTAGAAAGACGAAAATTACGCGACAACTCAAATATACATTTGAATATTCTGATACGTTTATGAACGTAATACATCTTATAGAAACTGCCCGCAAATTTGATCTTTTTATATACAAGGAACATTTGAACAACATTAAATAAAGGTAAATATTTATTTTTATAAGTGTTTATTTCCAGATAATCAAAGCGTTGTTATGTCAATTCTTTTTAAACGGTACTAGTTACTTTGTCAAATTATCGCCAAGGCTACCGATATCATGTAAACTGAATCTTTTCACTCTAACAACATATCAAACCCATGTCGAATATTAGATTTACATGAGATTCGTCGACAAGCGTTAAAACGTCCGTACTGACGATGCAAAACATTTTCATCTATTGACATTGGAAAATTTTCATATCGATGGAAATACCTTTCCATTCGAATAATTTCATCGAAAAAATTAACTCGAAACGATCTTAGTAATAAGTATTAATAGATCAGTGATAATTGAGAGTATTGTATTAAAATTATGTTCTCATATTCACAGGTTATTCAAGTACTATCCAACAATGGATGTTCAACAATGTCTGCAAATATAGGGCCCGAAACCAACAACGATTCTGTAAATTACTCTGTTTGTTTTAATGTAAAATTGATATATTTGCTTTTTTTAATAAAAAACTAGACAACAGAATATATCTTTAATTTTTTCATACATTTTTATTTATTATTTATTTGGACGTAGCATCTACATTGCGGAATGCGTATTATGACTAATTAACAACGAAATCTAATATTTGATAACAGAAATAAACAAATTTATTAACGAAATGATAAAACAAAAATAGGTATTTCTTATTTCAGTCTTAACATATTTAAAAAAAACACGTATTAAAATATTGTACATGCAATTGTTGACGAAATATGTAAATAAACCGTAAGCCTTGTTTACACGAGTAAACAAGGCTTACGGTTTATTTACATACGAGTACTCGGCCGAGACACTGAACTCGGCATCGACTATTAATTTTGCTGATGAGATACTGCTGATTTTCTCTGTCGTTTCGATTCGGCTTGTACCCAGGATTTTACATGAGCGACAGTTCGTTTTTTCAATTCACTATGCTTTGTTATCGTGTCGAAGCATTTCTGCGAATTCGGAACCTTTCCTGTAGCTATCTCAGTATCAAAAAGTTTTCGCGCAACTGTCCTTTCTGGTGTAGACCATGTGTTGCGAGTCTTATCTGGAGAGAAAAAATATTAAGAATATACTATTTAAAAGTTATAATATTATAAAAAGTTATGGTAGTTTTTAACTTAGTGAGATTTCATTTAGCATAGTTTCACTGCAGCCAAAACTTAATTTACCGAGGACCAAATGCTCAATGAAAAGGTAAGAAGGTTTCACGTTCCGATGGGAATGAGCACAGGGTCCACGAACAAGTGTTTACAATGAAAAGCATACTGTACGTACCTTTCGATTTGTGTTTGTTGATTTCATTATTTATCCATAAACGAAGCTGCATTGCAGTTCATTTTTGTAAGTTATTATCAGATTTGACAATCATTTCGCATTCATTTAAAGGGAGGATTTTTCGATTTCGAATATAACCAGACAAGTATTTTCTCGCCGCAAATTTCTCTGGAGCACTCCAAGTTCTAATAATTTGCGGTTTGAGATCTAGTTCTAAAAACAATAGAAAATTTCAGTGAACAATAAGATATGAAAATCAAACAGATACAAAAATATTAAATCGGTTTGTTTCGTTTGTTTAGAAAAGCTTTTGAAAATTTACCCAGTTCTGAGTCACTGGAAGCCGAAACGTTTTCATCGACCGGTAACTCCTATTCATCGTCAACACGATCTGCTGTTCGTTTTCGTAAGTCAGTAGTCGATTTTACAACTGTTTCACATTTAATAGCAGGAAGAAGTATTTTTTTTTTCGGAGTAGACCACATCCTAGTAATTTGGGACCTGAAATGTAATTCTAAAAACAATAAAAATTCGCAGTTGTAGAATATAGAACCGTGTTTCGTTTATTTAGAAAAGGTTTTGAGAATTTACCCAAATCCAGTGAATCGCTGTCACTCGAAGCGGAAGGGTTTTTATCATCCGGTAAATCAAGTGCGCTCGTGTCTTGTAATCTGTCCGATCTGTTTTCGGTGACATTGGCGTATACTTCGGTATTGCAGTTGATAGACTCGTTTTCGTCGACACCATACGATATGTTAGGAAGCGAATCGTTAATATAAATGTCTGTCCCATCGTCATTCGAAATAAATATATTGTCAAGTTTTGCATTTGAATCGTCGGCATTATTAGATGATTCTGACGTATGTTTGTTGACATTTTTTTTCTTTTCGGGATCAATCATGTTTATTTCGTCACTTGTTCGTGTACCGCCACGGTATTTAACGATACAAATATTTCCATTTTCTATGCGCACGTCTTTTTCTTTGCACATATAATATGGATTATGGTCTCAAAATTGAACCATGTAGGTAATACATTTTGTATTTGTTTTATGTAATGAAAGTATGGCCTTTTCAACGAGCAAGAGTAACGACGGCTGAAAAAGAAAACAAAACAGTAAATTAAAAGTGTACTGTAGTTCTATAACGTACATATATTATGTTAAACACTTACTTTTATAATTGTTCTATTATATCGCCTTCTGTTCGGCAAACAGGACAGCACAGTGAAATTCTATCGACAGTCACTGTCGGTTCCAACAAACACCCGAGCGAAGTTTGGAATGAGGTATCTCTTCCAGACACACTGGACACTTAATTTTGTTTAACTGTGCGCAATAATGTAATTTTGAACAATTATTGTGCGGACAAGTTTTGTTCATATGATAGGTCATACACACGTACACTTTTCTGTTTGTAGATATATTAGTTCCTCTCCTTTCGTGACATGAACTAAATTACAAATTGACCGGGAGCATTTAGCGCCCTGATAGTCCTTGCAAAAATGTATTTTCAAATGGTTGCAAGCACCCGAACAGTTACTGTTTCAGTAACTTGAAACTGATATAGTTAACGTAGTTTTGTTATAAAGAAACGTAAAATAGTAATATTACTTTATTATTATTATTATTAGAGAACGTTTTAATTGAACAAAATAAAGAATCACGTATGAATGACGACGGACTTGACTTAACTGAAACTAGGAACACATTCATGATTCATCAAAACCTAAATATACGTAAATAACCAAGTACAATTCTGTGGCTTGATCGAAAAAGGGCCTAAGTGCATTTTTTTCATTTTTGATTTATTGGTCCTATCTTACTAATGTCGACATGCTCTTTTCAATGAAAAAGGTTCTATCTCATTATCTTTAACGCTTACCGAGATAAAAAATGTAAAAAGATCCTAACTGAGACTACATCAATGAAATAAAGGCTTATATTCACTTTAGGCCCTTCATATTGGGGCCTAAGTGTTATTATAAATTTTTTTCTATATTTAAAAACAACCTAAGTGACATATAAGCCCTTAAATATTGGGCCTATTTACTCTTAGGCCCTTTTCGTAATAATAATTTTATATCAAGAAAGTGCTAACTGCGACTTAGTAAAATGTGACGGTAATTGTCGGTGGCCTATGTTAACATAGGCCTTTTTTAAATAGATTTGTACATTTTGTAAGAAGACCTAAGTGTCACATTGGTTATGGAATCGAAACAAAAAGAAAAAAACTGGAAGATATCTTAAGCTTATTACCATTTATACATCCAAAAAGCAGATTATTTTATTCAAATTTGAAGAGTGATGAATCAAAAAATGACGACGATGTTTGTCCTACAGAATTAATATTGGAAATTATAGATTAATTATACTTATTTTGTCATCACGATGTCCTAAGAATTTTATTTTCATCTGCACGGTTTTCGTGTTACAATAAATACTATTGTTTATTTTTGTATTTTTAATTCTTATTCGAATAAAACCAATATTTTTGTAGAAGTGTTTTACATTTTAACTACAACCATGAATTTCTCAATATGTGTTTTCTAAGCGGTATTGTCTTATTTAATAATATTTTATCATATACTATTATTAATTTTCAAATATCTAAAAAAGGGTAGGTGAAAATCGCTTACTTTTTATACAAAGTACCTCTTATAAAAGGGCTTAAGTGCAACTACATTTAAAGAAAGGGCCAAAGTACATTATTTGGGGCCTATATGCTAGTTTTAGTGCCCTATTGCATAGGCCTATGTAACACCATATACATTTTCTGGGGCCTATGTGACAAAAACTTCTGGATTTTTTAAGAATTTTATTTTTTTTTACAAAAAATCAAAAAATATGCGCTAAAAAAGCAGTATTACAATTATCAGACATTTTGGACAGAATTTCGCTGATTTACAATAGTTTGAAAAAAATAACTTCAACTCCAATTACCTTAAAACTACGTTTTTGTAGTTAGGCACTTTTGCGACCAAGCCACAGAATTTACACAGTATAAAAACTTAACAGTACAGCCATGTTCATAAAATACATAGTGGTGCACCAGAAGAAACAACAATAATAAATATGACATATTATTATCTGTAAAACAGTTTAGATCAGGGGTGGTCAACCCAAATGATCTTACGGACCATTTTGGAAATGCATCATAAGGGGACATTCATTAATTACGTGAGTCGATTTTGGCGATTGTTCGACCCCCCCCCCCCTTCCCCTTTGGTAAGATGACGGGCGAAACCGGGTCGGACCATAAGTACAAAAAATTTCATCAAAATCGGTTCAGCCGTTTAGGCGGAATAGATTGACAAACGCTTGTACAGAAATATTATTTTTATATACAAAAAAATATTAAATTTTCAATCAAAATTGTTTTGGTAATTTCCTTTTGACAGATCTTCAGAACAAAAAAAGAGCAGATTTTTTTTTTGTTTTCAAAATATTTCTAAAATTAAATTTAGAAAAAAAATGTGTCTCCGACAAATTTTTTTTCTAAATTTAATTTTGGAAATATTTTGAAAACAAAAAAAAAATCTGCTCTTTTTTTGTTCTGAAGATCTGTCAAAAGGAAATTACCAAAACAATTTTGATTGAAAATTTAATATTTTTTTGTATATAAAAATAATATTTCTGTACAAGCGTTTGTCAATCTATTCCGCCTAAACGGCTGAACCGATTTTGATGAAATTTTTTGTACTTATGGTCCGACCCGGTTTCGCCCGAGTGCGTTTCGGGTCCAATTTAGAATTTAAACTATCTACGGACCGACACAAACGCACACACAAAATTTCATTAAAATCGGTCCAGCAGTTTGGAGGAATAGAGTCCGTAGATAGTTTAAATTCTAAATTGGACCCAAAACGCACTCGGGCGAAACCGGGTCGGACCATAAGTACAAAAAATTTCATCAAAATCGGTTCAGCCGTTTAGGCGGAATAGATTGACAAACGCTTGTACAGAAATATTATTTTTATATACAAAAAATATTAAGGTAAATACCTAATCGTTAGTCCAACCTTGTATAATTTCTTAAAAACACAAATACTATTATTTAAGTTTTAAAATTTCTGTGTTTTACAAAAAGCAACGCTCGTAACTATATAAGGATTTCATGTCACGTATTTGTGAAATCTAAAATTTTTTCATTTCATCCAAAGTTACCGAAAAGTTATAATAATTCTCAAAGTCTTCATAAATTTTAGAATAATATGTTTTTGTGTAAAATTTCAAGCATTTCTGTACAAATAAACCATTAATTAAGTAAAAATTAAATAAATTATTAGTATTAAAAGTTGCCTACATTTAGAATTTAAACTGCCGCGCTGAAAATAACGAGTTGCATATCTCGAAAGTAAAGAAGTACCTTTATAAGTTTTATTAAAATTCGATTTAAATCTTTAATAATCATAACATAAACTAATTATTATTAAATTTTTAAAGACATACCTATGTTCTTTTAGGTACATATATTATTTTTAATCTTTTGACGATTATTAAGGTTACAAAAAAAGAACAGTCTAAGTTCCCTGAAACTTATATTTTCCATTTAAAAAAACATTAGACGGTGACGCAACAAAAAAATTTTTTGCCCAAATATTCATCAACTGTATTAGAACATCTGTCAAATTACCAGAAATATTTTACGCCCCCCTCAAATTCTTAACAGGTACGTTAAAATAGCGAAAACAATTATGGCACATATGGCATATATATATGTATTATATATTCTGTAAAACAGCTTAGATCAGGGGTGGTCAACCCAAATGATCTTGAGGACCATTTTGGAAATGCATCATAAGGGGACATTCATTAATTACGTGAGGCGATTTTGGCGATTGTTCGACCCCCCTGCCCCCTTCCCCTTTGGTAAGATGACGTGAGATTTATCTCGACCCCCCCCCCTCCACCATTAATCTCACGTGAGATTTTTTAAAATGCTTATTTTTAATGTAAATATGTTAATCGGTGCTTGATTGCGTTGGATTTATTT